>CM056835.1:8205461-9486086 GCA_029853015.1 Chelidonichthys spinosus
TACGTCTCAAGTTATCAAACAGAGATAAATGTCCCCCCTTCCTCCAAGTAAAGCCAGTATACTCCATGATATTCAATGTTACCGGCTATACACCAATGACGTGCCAGAATATATCGTTTTCAACACTATTCTTCATTTTATGCAGCCATGTAGCCTGCCTGCGGATCACCAGGTCTGAAGAGCCCATTCACTACTTCATTGGCCACAATTAACGTTTCATTAGTTTAACTTACCTGAAGGCGTAGGTGTGTCGGTGAGTTCATCGCCAAGCATTTCTTGAAGCCCCTTGCCACAATACCCACAAAAGTTAGGCCTTTCGACAAGGTTTTCAGGCACCTTTCTGCCACAGTGAGGGCAATACATCTCAACTCTTCATCTGATGCTAAATGAAAGCCGTTCGAGCCGTAAACTACCTGGTGTGGCGTAAAGCAGCCCTTCCCACCTGTTAAAAAGACGGACATTCTTTGGTCCAATCAGCATTGGTCCATGTCGTTGAAGGTACCTTCCTTTTCCGGTAGAAGTTAATGTGATTGTGTTTTTGTTAATGTCGTTGTGTTTTTTGTTAATGTGATTGTTTTTTTGTTAATGTCGTTGTGATTTTGTTTTTGTGATTGTGTTTTTGTTAATGTGATTGTGTTTTTGTTAATGTCGTTGTGATTTTGTTTTTGTGATTGTGTTTTTGTTAATGTGATTGTGTTTTTGTTAATGTTGTTGTGATTTTGTTTTTGTGATTGTGTTTTTGTAATGTGATTGTGTTTTTGTTAATGTTGTTGTGATTTTGTTTTTGTGATTGTGTTTTTGTTAATGTTGTTGTGATTTTGTTAATGTTGTTGGGATTTTGTTAATGTAATTGTGTTTTTGTTAATGTTGTTGTGATTTTGTTAATGTTGTTGTGTTTTTCTATTTGCGGTTGTCGTTTGCCCTTCAGGGCCACCGTACTTGGTGTCATTTTGACTGGGCGCCCACTTCTGGGTAGAGGAGCAACAGTCCCAAAGTCTCTCCATTTATAGATTGTTTGCCAAACTGCAGACTGGTGAATTTCTAAAGTCCTTGAAATAATTTGCCAGCTTTATGTAAATAAACAATTCTTGATCGTAGATCCTCAGAAAGTTCTTTTAGGCGAGGCATGGCTCACATAACTGTGGTCTTCTTGTGCAGAGTAAGCTCCAAAATTTTGAGGGGTTTTTATCGGTCAAAGTAGCTGTCGTCCACACCTCCAAACTGATCATCTTCACGACATCCAGGTGTGCTAAAACCTGACTCCAATTAGCTTTTTGAGGTCATTAACTCAAGGGTTCACATACTTATTCCACAAGCACTATGAAGTTTTTTTGGTTGTTCTCAATACATAGACATGAAAGTTAAAAAAATGTCAAGTTATTATTTCAGACACCTTGACTTAGATAAAGATCAGATCACATTTTATGAAAATGAAAACCAGAAATTTAAAGAGGTTCACATACTTTTTCTTTTTATACTGTATACACATATCCACAACTACTGACTCGTTCACTGGATGCATACATTAAAAGATGCCAAAATGCCGAATTCGAGGCATCCAAAAACGTACTCCACAAAAAAAATGGTGATAGTCTGTGACAACAACACACATAAAGGGTGCCATTACTCCACTATATCTTTATGAAACAAACTCTTCTTTGGTGCTAAATTAACGCTCTGTATCTTGAATATAGCACTTTGAAGCTGATAAAAAGGGAACATTTTTCCATTA
Organism: Chelidonichthys spinosus; assembly: GCA_029853015.1. Classification (NCBI taxonomy): domain Eukaryota; kingdom Metazoa; phylum Chordata; class Actinopteri; order Perciformes; family Triglidae; genus Chelidonichthys; species Chelidonichthys spinosus. The sequence continues at coordinate 8,207,194 of CM056835.1, forward strand.
GGTTCTCAGCTTTCATGCCTGGCTACTAATGCTGTTTGTCTCGGGACTCTTCCTGCTCTCTTCTTGTTTCTGTTTGAAGAGGAGCCTTTTCTTTGTCTGCACTACTGTGTGCGGTAATGCAAGCTCCAGGCTGAGAGAGTGTTAAAAACTTTGCTCTCTCACTCACGTTGCTCACTGTCGACACAGTCGCATTCATGCAGAAGCCTCTCTCACTTACAGAGGAGTGTGAAGCTCATTAGCTGATCAAGAGTCTGCTGTGGGACACAGGCTGGCTTAGGCCCCATCCAGACGAAGCAAAACGAACTTTTTTTCTCCGTTTTGCCTTGGCGTCGTTTCAAGAAAATCCGCGTCCAGACGAATCCACTGAAAACGACTCAGCGTGCTGTAGTACATATTCCAGGCCCTTATGCGGCGCTGTTTCTACTACAAAAACGCAAAAGAAGAGACGGAGCTTGACCAGATGTTTGCCATTGCTATGGCAACACGTGAGAGTTACGGCAAATCTCCCGCCCGACCCCCCGATCAATAAACACCCATAAAATGACAATTTGGCCCGTATAAATAAAACCAACAAGGACCTTGATGAGGCGTTCTCACACGTTGGGATGGATTAATTAGACAAATAAATGCCTACATTCATGGGACGTTAGCTAGCGGTTGTTTGTTAGCATCGTAATAAAGTAGCATATCTGAAACTTTTATCCCGGAATTTCGCCCCCCTCTCTCGGCTCCGTTTTTTTTTTGATACCTGATACGCCGTCGTACAGACGAGTAGAATATCTGCTATGAGCACGCAGCCGCCGTTATTGTTGTTGTTAGGAGATGTCACGGGGGAAGAGGTCAGGCTCGAGGGTCGAAGAGCGGGGCGATGACGTCAGCGTATTCGTTTTCGCCGCCCACACGAAAACGAACACGAAATGGAGGGGTGCGACTTCTGCGTTTACGCAATGAAAACGTTTTCGTGTGGACAGGCCCTCAGTCACAAGCAGGCTGGACACATTTGTCACAAGTGGAAAATGGGGCTCGAATTTCAGTGTAATATCAATAGGAGTCATCATATGCTGCTGCTACATAAGGTGTGTTCACATTCACTGAATTACACATATATTTGCTGTTGCTGATAATTAGTTTGAGCACTTTGCCTGAGAAGTTGTAACGACAGGAAGCTGAACATTACATCCACAAACCCTCAAGTTCTTCTGTGGACTGGATACTTCAAATAAATTAAACTTACTATACTGTAAGTCATTTGTCACACAGCAAACACTCCCACAGTCAGCATTAATGGTACTGTTCCTACAGATCAGTGGGAGTTTCAGAGGAGTCAGCATCCTGCTCCGTAGGGTGGAGCTGGTTTTGGGAGGACCCGCTCCGTGTATTGATCTGCTCATGCAGCATCCCCTCCGTTTGAAGTGCGAATTTTCCTCTGATCTGAACCAGCTTTCAAGTGGGCAGAAACGACCTCAAACAATCTGACTCAAAGGCATTTCTTTTTTGTACTGTACATCAAGAGCACAGTGAAGCTTGCAGAGCTCAAAAGGGCAATGATTTTCTCTTGAATATGCTTCTGAGCTTTTAATTCTGCTGAAATGCATTCGATGGAGATTACATGGGAACTGAAGTCGTATCAAAATCGTTGGGAAGGATTTAAAATGTTCAAATGCCCTCTGATGAATTTCCAAGCGGCAGCTCTTAATTCCAGATCAAACTATTTCAACAAGAACCATTTTTCAGACCAGAGCAATTTGTTTATGAGGAGAGCCGGGAGAGAAGAGCAAATTTGAACGATAAATCTGTAGACTTTATTACAAATGACTCTGAAGATAATATGGCAGCTGGTGCATTCCTGGAGCTGACTAACACCAAGGTGCCTGCAGACACAGGTTCATGTTCTACACCGGGGCTGGATGCACAATAAACATATTCTGTCACTTTCTAAGGTGTTTGTAGTTTTACAAAGTGTGAAAAAACACTTCCAATCAACACATTTTAATGACAAAAAAATCACTCTCACAATCTAATTGTGTTGTTTTTTTACCCCGTGTTCAGAGAGATTGAGATTGTGAGATTGAAAAGAGAGATTTAAAGAGGAGTAAAGGGTTAAACCATTAAAGGCTTCTTTTCTGCACCGATCATTAAGACCAATTGGGATTTACACTGCATTCAAACAAAAGACACAGTTAACTGTAAAACAGTGCAATCCCTGCTGCAGTTAAGGTCTGAATCAAGGATGCAAAAATACAAAACCTCAGTGTGTAACATCGTTCATCACTCTGGACACATTTTGTAAAGCTGCTGTTTCCGTAGTATTCTTGTCAGCAGTTCATTTACAACTCATTTGTGGGTGTGATAATCTGATTAGCAGTTTATGTCAGGCTGAAGCATCACAAGTATGTGGCGTCAGTATTTTGAGAAAGAAGTGGTAGTGAAGTAATCTGCAGTTCACTCCCGACAGTTAGGCAGCAAAGATGCCCAAAAGGCTTCTTGAAGATCATCAAGTCTAATTAAAAGACAAAAAAACTCATGGCAGGTATCAGTCCGTTACTCTAGTGCCTATTTCACCAATTGGATAGTGAACCAATTGCATTTGTATTGAAACTACAAAGGAACCAAGAAATAAACTCAACAAATAGATTCTCAAAGTCAATGAATTCATCCACATGAAAGTTCTTTGTCATTAGACAGCAGAGGGTTTGACAAACTCATCTCTGTTGTCGCTCCAAAACCTCCATGAGCAGTGAGAAAGCATGTCCTGCATGTCAACATATTTCAAAAAGGCTGACGGATCAAAGGAGAGAAAAAGGTCCAGACCTGAATAGTAGACTCAGCATCCACTGTCGCCTTCTCCTCCACTGCCTCTGCCTTCCGAGCTCAAATTATTTCATCAAGGCAGCCTGAAAAAGCCTCTCCGCTGCCGCTGACGTCTCGTCGATGTGGCTGCCATTCATACATGAGCGCTGCATCCCTGAATGAATGAGCAGGGCTTACAGGTGTACATGTCGGGAAGGAGCTCCCGCTGCGTAATCACAGGCGTAGATTTGGCACTTAACCCTCCCTCCCTCCTCTGCTCTACTCTCCTCCCTTCCCTCTTCCTTTCACTATCACTCTTTCTTCAGCTCAGTCCACTTTACCTTTCTGATGCCCCCGTCTATCAGCCTTCCCCCCTGCACCAAATGAATATCCTCTTCTTTCTTGTTGTTAGTATTAATGCCTGTGATTGTCTTAATTCTTGCAGGTGTGTGTGTGTGTGTGAGAGAGAGAGAGAGAGAGAGAGAGAGAGAGAGGGAGGGAGGGAGGCAGACACGGCTTGAAGCAAGACATCTGTGTATATCTGAGCGTATTTATACGGGACTGAGGGTGTCTCTGCTTTGAGGGCAGGACCAACCCCCCATCCTCTCTAGAACAAGCAGCTCTTGGCATGTAGAGGAGGAACGCTGGTGTAGAGGCAGCCTCTTCTAATCAGCCATGTGCTGTTGGTGTGTGTCTTAGGAAGATGAGGAGATTGTGAAAAGAGATAGAAAACCTCAAAGCTGCTGCTTTAAACCTGCACCAAATCACCTTGAAAACGCCGGACACGCTTACATTTTTTGACATTGAAGGATCACCCCGCCCCGGGGAACCATTAAGTGCGACTTTTCCTCTTTCTGAAAGGTGTGACATTTAGAAGAAATGCTAGGCTACTGAGGGTAATCCACCAAATTTGAGTTTAACCTTTACTAAATAATGGTTTGTACCGTATCGTGTGACACCTCCGTAATTAGAAAACAATATTAAAATCCTCACTGTAGTTGTAAAGCCTCGGTAGCATGCACATTGGTTGACTCTATCATGCACTATGATTAATGGCAAAAAAACAGAAGTGAAATCACACCCTCTGAAGCCATCAGTCATATTTTTAAATCTTTCATCTCCAGACAGAGCTGAGATGTTCACCACTGGCTTTTAAACCTTCCCATTAAAGCTGTTGTCACTGGGCAAAATTCCATAATAACCTTTCAGTTTATTGTAATTCAAGTGGTCGGAGAGAAAAATAGACTCCTGCACCTCCTCTTGGCTCTAACTACAGGCTTTAGAAAATCAAGCCTTTGACAGGACTTTTTGGGAAATCACGGGTCAAATAGAGAGAGAGAGAGAGAGAGAGAGAGAGAGAGAGAGAGAGAGAGAGAGAGAGAGAGCATTGAACATGAACACGGGAAAGGCTTATTTCAATCACACAAAATACTGCAGGAAAAGTTGCTATTCCATGCAACAATGCAAAAGAATAAAAAAGAAGGAAGATAATTTCATCAAACCAAATCTAAATGAGATTCTGACAGCCATGATGGTAATAGCGATGCTAAGTCCCGCCCTTTCCGGTGTTCCCAACGGGACCTTATTTCGGAAAGAATATGCACGGCAGTCGTGGCAACAGACAAATTATTTTCTGATGCTGTATGAATTGTGTCACGAATCACAGGTTGGTCGATCTAAATTATAATTTTATACGTCAAGAAATTGTATAACTATTGAAATATAAGACGCAATTAAAAATTCAAAGACATAACACCCTAAAGTCACATTTGAGTGGCGTCTCTCTCTGAAGCTACGATGTCTGTGTGTTCGGTACCAGGATATAACGTTACTCACACTAACGGGTCTCGCTCATTCTTTCTCTTCGCGTCTGGTAAAAGATTCGCTGGTTAAACACATCAGGGAAGATAACGTTACATTAGTGATGGAACGTAGCTAAGTTAGCTAGCTAGCTAGCAAGCCATGCTAAAGGACACGTTGGTGATGTATGTTGAGAGACGATGTAGCTCACTGATTGTTTCACACTGAACTAAATTATACCATGACAAACAGAGACTTTCTGGACTTTTAAATTGACAAACATCATATATGTCATTCATGGCACAATTAAAACTGGATGAAATTATTTGTCTCTCGGAATTGACTACTCTATATATAATTCAGGCACAGAAGGGGGCGGGGCTTAGCCTCTCTATTGTCATTGAATCAATGATTATCCGTTATATACTACCACAAACTACAATTGCATCCCCCCCATAATCTTGCAAAAGCACTGGAAGGATGAATATATCTGGGTAATATGTTGACATAAATGCACTTCATATACAGCTAGAGTTTTGTGGACGTAAAAATGTTTTTTATGTTTCTAGAGGCCAACTGTAACAAGACGCATCATCAGAATGAGACCTGAGGGTGCAGCAGCTGTGGCCTTTCAACATTTAAAATTTGACCTTTTGTGACATTTGACATTTTGTCCCCGATCACAGTGATTTAGGCTGGACATGAGCCATCTTCTGTTGTTTTCTGGAAGTGTAAAGAAAGTAAAACTGCAGTCATTTTGTGTTTTTCCTTAAGGAGCCTTGAATGCACCGTGTCCAAGCTCAAACTTTAATCAGTATTGATTTCTTTTTCATCTATCAAGTATTTCATGCATTTTAATGCTGATTGATTTTGCCAAATGGGAGAAATCTGCAAAATGGTTAAAATAAATATGGGAGAATCCTTAGGTTTTTTTTCTTATATTTGGTTTAACATTAATTACTGTTGGCCTGGCCAAGACAGCAGGAAAGCGTCTGATTTTTGCAGATCCTTTTATTTTGAATCTAAAATAACATCTTTGATCACACTCTCAAAGTCGAAGGTGCAGAAAGGGAATGCTGGGTATTACAGGTTGTCACCTGCAGCATGTTGTAACATGGTTTTAGTGAAGTCGGTTTTTCACAGCTTTTTGATGAGACTCCTGGCGGATGCTCTATAGTTAGAGCTATTTTCTCTTTCTGTACGTCTCCCCAGTTTGCCTTGCAAGAGGAACAAGTAGGTCAAAGTGCCTGGGGACCATTTTGACAGACTTCCAGATCTCCTGGAAGTTGGTCTCTAGAGGGGTGACAGCAATATTTAGGGCAAAGCCCTACTCCTGCAGCTAGTGCATCTTAAAACTGGGAACGTGAAAAATATTAAAGAGAATAGGACAGCAAGAGATAAATATTGTCTGTAGGTGGTGTCGTAGCGAAAAAAATTCTACTACTTTTTTTCTTGGTCCATTTTAGATACTCTAACTATCTATCAGATACACTCACAGTCCACAGTCCCAGATGAAAGAAGTCCAGCCAGTCTTTAATCCCAAAGGATGTTTATTAGCCAATACAGGATCCAAACATCGTGGTAAAAACACCAAACGAACACTGTGTGCCCTCGGTTTATATGCTGTTGGTCCCAGGGTTTCCACGCCCCAGGTCAGGTTGTCAGCCTCATCTTTTCTTCAACTTATGATCTAATCCCCCCCAAAAAACACAAAACCACTGTCACACTTTCCCCGCCCCTGATGCTTTTCCCTGTTAAGCAGGAGCTACCACTCCTGGCAGATCTTTTTTGAGGCTTCAGATATAATATTGTTGCTGAGAGATGTTTGTGCTTTTAATATGCATTGTTATTGCATTGCTGAAAAAAGTCAGTTATTGCATTGCCGAAGCAAGTCCCCACTGTTACCAGACAGCAGCTTGCACAAACTGTAGCAATGGTGGTAAAAGGGGCTATGAGAGAGAGAGAGAGAGAGAGAGAGAGAGAGAGAGAGAGAGAGAGAGAGAGAGAGAGAGAACAAGGCAAAGGAAGTTACAAAAAAAAAAGAGGCCAAGCTGAATGGCTGGGTATTTTGTCTCTGGGTGTCTCAATGGGCAGCCTAAAACGTATGTTAATTCAGCCTTCACAAAGACTCATGAAGCCCAAACCAGCCGACAAATCACTTCCCGAGCTCAATTGATATTCTGCGGCTGATTCTCCCGTCTTTGTGTTGTGAAATGAACAGTGTGGAATAACAAACAAATTCCAGTTGTAGATGCGGTTCACTTACTCAGAGGTGACTTTGACTGAAGCAACTCTTCGTGCACACACACAAGAGTTGCGTGTTTGTCCTTGGTGAGGCACCAGCAGTGCGTTTTGAACACATGGCGCCTGCTGCTGTTAAAGTCCCGCCCCTTCCTGTGTTCCCCGATGGGAGCTTATTTTTTAACAAATATGTACAGTAGACGGAGAGAGACAACTGCTTTTTGCGATCATGTTTGAATGGTGCAATGAATATCACGTGTCAATTTTAAAAGTTGACATTAAAAGTGAATTTTGTCACTCTAACAAACTTCCATTGTTATGCAGATGATACTCAATTATATCTATCAATCAAGCCTGAAGAAACCAACCAGCTAGTTAAACTCCAGGCATGTATTGATGATATAAAAACTTGGATGAACTTCAATTTCCTGATGTTAAACTCAGATAAAATGAAAGTTATTGTACTTGGGCCTAAACTCCTCCGACGCTCGCTGTCTAAAGATATAGCTATTATTGATGGGATTGCCATTGCCTCAAATACTACCGTACGAAACTTTGGAGTTATCTTTGACCAGGACCTGTCCTTTGACTCACATATTAAACGACAAGGACAGCCTACTTTCCATCTCAGGCTGGACTATTATAATTCCGTATTATCAGGCTGTTCAAATAAATCTCTTAAAGCTCTCCAGCTGGTCCAGAATGCTGCAGCCCGAGTTCTGACTAAAACTCGATAAAGGGATCACATTTCTCCTGTATTAGCTTCTCTGCACTGGCTCCCAGTAAAATCCAGAATAGAATTCAAAATCCTTTTCCTCCCTTACAAGGCTCTTAATGGTCAGGCACCATCACATCTTAAAGAGCTCATTAAGGCGTTAACCAGTGGTGTATCAATGGGGAAGGATTTAGTGTGGGATTGTCAACTTGAAGAAACTAGCAGGTTGGAGTCAGAGCCGGAGTCAACAAGGGCCTCATGTCTAAAAGTCTCTCCGTTAAGAAAAATACAGGCTTCAATGTCGGTGCGTTTACGGGGTAACATGGGAACCACAGTACTACTCACCAGAGACTACTCACAGTAATACCCACCTGTGACTGGTGAGGACTTGAGTTTAACTGATGAGGGACAGGAGGAGAGTTGGTGTCCAGGTAATAAAGCAATTAGCTCCTGCAAACTCTTGGTCTCTGCCCTACCCATTAGACAGTCCTCAACAGTCTTGTTAATCCCCACAGCAGCCAAGGTAAGAAACTCCACTGAATGCTGAGCTGCACTAAGAGAGCCTTGGTTTAAAGTTAAGCAGTCGGTTGCTAGCGTCATGGTTGGTAATGGGGTGATCGAAGACAGAGGTCATTTCTTTAGAGAAAAAAATCAAATGTTGCATTGGCAATTTGTGGAATTTGTTCCCCAGGCCCTAGCCCTCCCCGTGAGCAAACCCAACATAGGCTGTTTTAACTCTGTCGGAACTATAAGCCAATGGTTGTAACTCAAACACAAGGGAACGCTGGAAAAGGAATGCCTTCGCCTAAGTTTTCAATGCAACGTTCAGGGCCTGTAACAAACATTTCACAGGGATGAAAGGGGCTCACTGGGACTGCTGGGGAGAGATTAGGCACTGGTGGGCTATTAGAGTTTGTAGTTGGTTCTCAACACGGGAGAGGCCGGAGGTCAGGTTGGTGAGGGAATCCATAATCCCACACAGAGCCTGGTCATGTCCTGTCACAGCGTGTCTCAGGTGCGAGACCTGGAACCCTGTGCCCGAGTCCGCTGAATCCATGATTGGCCAGATTTTTCTGTTAAGGTCTGAACATAGACTGGACCCAAATGCACGACTGAGACAACAGGGAACCAATTAAATAAAAAGTTTAGTGTCAAAATGTACAACACAAGTGAGAGGGGGAGAGGTGGTGCGATGTCCTGGGATCCAGTGAAGGCACCAGTGCGAGTGCGAGTGTCTGGTGAGGTCTGCCACTCTGCGGCATGGCGCAGTGATGTCCGTCTTGGACGTATCACACAGCGTGGAGACACAGGAGAGCAGGAAACAGGTTGGCAGCTCGAGGCAGGCAGGAATGAAGCAGCACAAGATCACAGAGCAAACACGATGATCTGAGACGAGGTTAAAGGAACACAGGAGAAGCATTAGCTTCACAAGCTAAACACAGAGAGAAAACAACAAACACTAAGGAGCTAATATACACTCTACCACGTTGAACTGGCGAAACTATCTGGCTACAAGTAGGAGGGAATCCAGAGGCTTTATAGATGATTGATTGCTGATTGAGATCACCTGCTGCTGCCTGTGGCGAATAGGCCACGCCCACATGCACCAGACATGGAGCAGACAGGGGGAGACAGGAGGAAAATACAGACAGGGGACCACAACAAACACAAAATGGAGAAGGAGGGGCTGCCTTGATGTAAATGTCATGACACTTTGTCTCTTTGCACACATATTTCTAATTTGGGCTGCATGGTGGTGTAGTGGTGAGGCCCGTCACTTCACAGCTAGAGGATCCAATTCCAGCCGACAGGATACAGATGGATGTCTAATGTTTACTGTATATTATTTTATCCTATGTTTATATTTTATACTGTAGTCCGATATATTTCTAGTGGATTCTAATATATTATTTGTTGTTTATTCTATAGATATATCTAGTGAAGATATTTGGATTCACTGCACATTTAATGTTGTTTTGGATAACATGCTGATGTAACCAAATAATTTCCCAGTTTGGGATTAATAAAGTATTTATCAATCTTAATGCTTTTCTCAAGGCCAAATTGTGCTTTATTTAAAAGTAGAGCTAGAAAGTGAAGTCCTGTACTTTTGTCTGTTGAGCAAGGTTATTTTATATAAGCGTATGAATTATTCATGAACCAAATGGCCTTGCTTCATTATTCAATAACAAATGGTGCAAGACATGTCTTTTCCTGTTGATGTTGATGTTACCCGGTCATGTAAGAATCGTGTGGCCCCCACTGGGGTCCATGAGTATTTAACTGAAGAACAACAACACGGAATCTTGAATTCATGGGAAAATTACTGTTTTAAGTATTTTTGTAGAAGAAGACTTGAAACTTTGAGACCAGAAATTGAGACTATAAACTCATGTTTAAAATATTTACTGAGATAATTGATCAAGAGAGAAGTATTTTGCTATTTTGTCATAGACTTCTATACAATCAGACTTCTTTTTGTAACCAGAGGAGTCGCCCCCTGATGGCCAGCAGAGGGACTGCCAGTTTGAGCTGTTAACATCATCCTGAAAGGCAGCTTCGTCACATAGACATGGCAGCAACTCAACAGTTTCCCATCAAGTAATCACTGTTAGTGCTGTCGTGTGTTGCACTATTTGCACCATTAGCACCATTAGCACCGTTAGCTCCACGTTGATTCAGGTCTGTAGTTCGACAGAGACGCGTGTGCAGACCACTGTGTGCATTCTGTTCATTAATCATATCAGTCTCGTGTCAGACCCTGTCTTATCATTATTAACATGATTGGACTCACTACTGCCGGATTGATATTACCATTCATGTCTGTAATTTATGTAATATATATAATTAAAACTAAAAATATACTGCTAATAATATATATGCATATTATACTGCATACTTACCCTTTCCTCAGTATGAGCTATGTTTTATAGATCTTTTATTCACAAATATTCTCTCATCACTGAAGCTACTGTGTGTGTGTGTGTGTGTGTGTGTGTGTGTGTGTGTGTGTGTGTTGTGTGTGTGTGTTTGTGTGCATTTTTGTATTGGCATGAGGAAATTTGAGATGTGTCCCAAAGTTGACTTTCTTTCTAGCATAAACATATTGTATATTCCATTATCTTCATGATCTTACATACACTTAAGAAGAATTCAAACATGCACCATGTAAATAAAACACTAAAATACATTGAATAATACATGCAAAGAGGACAGGGTTTAAATGTAAAGAATATTTAATAGAAGTCTTGTCGCTGCTTTGCGTGGAGGTCATAAATACTTGATGCTCTGCAGCCTCATTCACTGTTGCTTCCCTTTAACATCCTAGTTCTCTGGCACACTTTCATCAAACTGTTATTATTAATCTTCACTGTGATAGAAAATGCAGAGGTGCTGTAAAATTAACAGAACCTGCAATTCTGCACTCCTAGAAAATGATGATGGACGATCGGTTGCTAAAGCTGTTACTGCGGTGTGAGTCTAAATTGGATTATACTGTGACCCAGCAAACTACGTACAGAACCTCCCTTTTAATAATTTATCTGGATAAAGCACAACGCTGCGGGTTTAAACACAGATACGACTTTCTCTCAGGTGGGTTTGCAAATATAATATAAGTTCATTGTAAACACACATTTTCTTTTCTTTGCTGTGGATTTAATTTGTATACCATCATTAATAAGACATTAATTGTTCTTGGTGCTGCATTCATGAAATATAATCTCATACATGAGCAAACAAAGCTCCCAAGCAAACAGGACTTAATGCTTTGTCCATAGCTGGATTACAGTGGATGCCATTTCAATCAGGGGAATATGGAACAGGCGAGGCAAGATATTAATGCAGTTTCATTTCTCACAATTACACACAACTTAAAGCTTAAGGAATGACATTTCCCAAGTATACTAAACATTAGAAATGTCAGCATGCAGTTTGATATAGCTTTCTTGTAAAGTCTGGGCTCTATTCCCATAATTACCTATTTTATTAGAAGATGGAGGATCTTCCCTGGACCCCTGGTTGATGACATCACTCACCATCCCTCAGAGTCACCCGGAGGTGTGGTTCAATCAGCGGTTGACATCTCTCTGTGTTTGGCAATTTGTTTTGCCTCAGATTTGACATCAGAATATTTTTTATTTTACTTCATTGGTTGTGCAGCTGGGCTGCACGGTGGTGTAGTGGGTAGCACTCTCACCTCACAGCAAGAGGGTCCTGGGTTCGATCCCCGGGGCGGCCTGGGTTCCTTCTGTGTGGAGTTTGCATGTTCTCCCCGTGTAAGCGTGGGTTCTCTCCGGGTTCTCCGGCTTCCTCCCACAGTCCAAAGACATGCAGGATGGGGATAGGTTAATTGGTGACTCTAAATTGTCCCGTGAATGTGAGTGTGAATGGTTGTTTGTCTCTACATGTCTCCCTGTGATAGACTGGCGTCCTGTCCAGGGTGTACCCTGCCTTCGCCCAATGACAGCTGGGATCGGCTCCAGCCCCCCCGCTACCCTGAATACAGGATAAGCGGTAGACAATGGATGGATGGATGGATGGTTTGTGCAGCGTTTTTTCCTAGAGACCCAATGAATGAGTAACATCACCCCATGCATCTTGTTTTAGTGTTATTTTATATCCACGACTGATGCTACAGAATAAAACGGCTCGTTTGCTGTTCACTTCCTGCAGCAGTCGGGTACCTCCACTTCAGAGCGGCTGACGTTTGCTTACGCAATCGTCTTTCGATTTTTGTTTACGCATTATTTGCTTCCGTCTCTAGTTCCATGCCCCTTTGCTGTTTACATATGCTAATTTGGAAGAACTGGCAGGCACTTTACATTTATAACGACGTGGGAATCATCCAGATAAGAACATTTCTGAGTTTTGAGAAAAAACATATGAAGATATTGTTGAATGAGGCCCATTGTGAGCCTTTCAGTGGCAAAAACAAGATGCTGGTGCCATGGCAGCTGCTGGTTACAGCATTCTCCTTCAATACTGGACCAAGTTCAAAAATGATTTCATCCCATTTGTCAATTACACATGATAAGGGTCCAGGCTGAAAAATAACAAACTTACCTTTTAACTGCTCCAACAATACACCGTTGTGCACATTGAGCTGCAATATAAAATGAGCATGTATAAGATGCTATTCTACTATATCGCATCAATAAACCCCGCACATTTCTGCATTAAAATAAACCACATCCACCTGTAACTGGCTACAGCTGCATTTTACATTTTATATCTGCCAGATGTTGCGCTATAAAGCAAACTAGCAGCAGCAGGAAGGGCGATGGTTGGGACAGTAGCAGGAAGTGATATATGCCAGTTATATTCATCTCGTTTGTTTACAGTAATTACAGCAAAGAATAACAATTCATTTGACAGAAGGAGTTAAAAAAATGCTTGCCAAGCATCTTTGAAAGCCCCGGCACCAGCCTCGTGTCAGCCTTTATTACCAGACAACAAAAACTTACGGACCCTGGAAGTGTCGCTCTGCAGCCATCGTGCTCCTTAACGGTTCTAAGTTATGCACATGCTCAAAATGAAGAAGCACCGCATTAAATCAGACCCGCCGCCTTTATTTCCACGTCCTCCCACAACATAAGGAGACAAACAACCTTGTGTTTAATAATGAGAGCCCGAGCAAGAAGACCTTTATCTCGGGAGGAGGCTGGGGAAATAATGGCAGTAATTAACTGAGCGTTACTCCTCAGCAAGACCTCCTGAGAACTCCCACAGTCGCCCCAGCCCTTGCTGTGCCATCAACTCCTCCGCCTAAATTGATGCCACTGTCTCGTTTGACATGCTTGCTCACAACAACAGCGCCTGTTTTCAAAAGCCGTTAACAAAGAACAATTTCATTAGCCAGACCTGGAGCTGTACTGCTCCTAACGCAACCCTGGATCACCGCCTGAACTCAATGTCAGCATTTTCTTTTAAGCGGTTTTATTTTACTCCTCTATCTGTCTGTTCAGTACAGCACTGCTATACAACATCACAGGAAATGGAAAAAAAAAAAGAATTTTTCTCTACGTTCGATCACGTTAATCATCATTTGGGCATCGAAGGATACAAATCAGCCTCACGTCACCTGACACATAACCGCTCATTTAGTGCTGAGGCTTGTGAGGTGTTAATCAGCATGAAGCGTTTGTGTTCCTCTGTGGCAGTCGGCAGTAGATCACTGTGGCATCGATCATTTATGAATACCAACATTAAGGGGGGCGTGGTCATTACGATCCACAGCACATACACTAGAGCAGCCAGGTTAACGCCTTCATCTAGGGCCTTTGCCAAGACAAACTGAAGCCCACAGTGCAGGGATCAATGTATGTATGAAGAATATTATCTGATGTTGTATTATTATTATTATTATTATATTATTATTATTATTATTATTATTATTATTGATGTATTTTTCCCTCTGGGCTCCTGATTTCAAACTTACACAATCTAATGTTTGCTTGCCAGTGGCTGTAAGCTGCTTGAGGTTAGTTTGAAATGAGATTTTGAGAAGCAGGTGACTTTAAACAGGTCCTGCTGGTTCGTAAATGGCTCTTCTATCGCTGGTAAGAACAGGTTCAGAAATCAACTTGACATTTTCTTCCCACTGCATGTGGCTTTCGGCTGGAACACAAGTTCATCATCTACTAATTTGCATTGTCATCGCCCCAGCCTTCTCTAATTGGGCTTCCTCGAAAACTGCTGTTGTGCCTGACAGCTTGTAATTGTCATTTCAATAGCATCCCTGGACTTATGGATTTTTGTTATGAGCCCTCATATTCAAGAAATCAGGCTTTTTATGCAGCTTGCATGCTGTCAGTATTTTCCTCTTTTAATATCAAAAGCATTAATACAATATCAATATGACTTCTCACTAAAACGGGAATGGTTCATGCTGTAAAAGCAGTAGTCCTCCTGACACTGACTATGAAAGTTTAATCAGTCAAATGAGAAAGAAATAGATATCAGCCATGAGCTCTCCTGAGGACTCTCCCATCAGTGCCTTGAACAGAGACTGATACAGCAGATGTGACAAGTATGATCCACACGCATTATAATACTACTATTATAATAATTACTTTGCACTAAAGATGGTAAAATAAAATGATCCAGTTGCCAGAAAAAATGTCATCATTATATATTTCTGTATACCACGGGATACATCTGAACCTGAATTTCGCATAAACGTTTCATATCAGCCTCACATTGTGTTTGCAGGAAACTACAATGCCACTTGGTTAATGTTCAAAACTAAAATATAATGTACAAATTAATAGTACGACTATAGACTGTACTTAAGTCATGGTGGTGTCACGCATTGGTTTGTGGATTACGGATTTGAAGCTATAAATTTGGCATTTTGGCTGTCGCCATCTTGTATTTTTTGCAACCAGTGATATTTTTGGACTGTGGAGGAGCGACGGGTGGATCTGACAAACACAAGCAGCAGAGTGGCAACCTTACTGGATCTGAATCCATCTGGAATCTGGTGTGAAACTGCTTACAAAGTTAGCTTCATAAACTGACTAACTACATTGGCATCTTGGTATCCTGTGACCTGTCAATCACAAAGTAGCCCCGCCCTAAAGCATCCCCTGCTTTATGGTCTATTTGACTCTAAATGGACCATCGTTGATGAAATGAACATCATGCTGTATTGAAGAACACTTGAAACTAGAGATTTAGAACATAAACTCATATTTACAATGTTTACTTGTAAAACATAAATCAAGTGAGAAGTAGGCTCATTTTCTCATTGAATTCCATGTAAACAGTGTGGTCGCCCCCTGATGGCCAGTAGATAGAATGCAAGTTTAAGGCACTTAAAGTTTTGGCTTCACTTTTCAGAACCAGAGGTTGCCACTTGGTACCAACATAACATAACAGTGACAACGTAGCTACTGTTAATAAAAAAATAAATAAAAAAACTGTCCTACTGCGACTGTATTATACACATTATATTATGTATTCAGTGATGAACAGGTTCTGGTCTGAACTATAACAGTTCTGCACAACTCAGTATGTGAATGGTGTTCATCTTGTGGTAGTACTTATTTGTACTCTGATCCTATACTTCTATCTTGTCCTGAACCCCAGGAAGCATAGTTGATGTATCTCCATGAACTAATGGGGATCCTAACACATCCAGGGGCCCGTTTCACAAAGCAGGTTCAACAAACTCTGAACCTAACCCTGAACTCTGAGTTGAACAACTCTGAGATGGGAAACTCTGAGTTTTGGGTTTCAGAACAGTGGTTTTGAATTAGTTCACTCAACTCTGAGTATGTAAACTCTGAGTTACGCGCGTGCCTGCCGACTCTACAAAGCCATCATCAATGGAGCTCCGATACTACGATTCACCATGGAAACGGGGAGAGCGTCATTAGATATTACCGAGTGTTTATGTAGAAAACGAGCTCATCCTGAGAAAGCGGAGCACCGTAACTGCAGCAAAGTAGCGATAGTTGGCGTGGCAGACAATTACTGCCCGATCTAATGTGTATAACTGAATGAAACAGTCTATTGATCTAAAGGTAAAAAGTGCTCATTTTCACATTTGGAAAGCGACACTGTGGTGTAATGGTTAGCAACGCTACCTATGGTGCAGGCGACAGCAGTTCGATTCCCGAAGTTCACAAAGCAGCGCATCACATAAATTATTATTTTTATTGGGTGTAATCCCCCCAGACACAGAAAGAAAGTGGCTTCAGTTGAAAATTAAGCATAAGAATATTGCGCAAATACGTTGACTAAGGCAAGATTTTAATAATATTTCACATATTAAACAGTAAATATAAGCAGGTATTTCAACACAGGAATGTACTTAAACATTTCATAAATCTCCCGTTCGCAAAAACACGACCTCCGCAAAGAATCTGGTTGCGGATTATGTCCGCGATATGAAATGTTGAAAATATCGGAGAATATTGTTTAGATAATATCTAATGTGATTGAAAAGAAAGGTAATCAAAATCCTCTACCGACGCAAAGCTGCTAGAATCACTTTTATTTCCGTATCGATTAGGTTGGCGAGGAAAGGACGGCACATTTTTTTCAGAGTTGGTTCAGATTCCGGAAAAAGGCGGAGACATGTAGGGAGAAACTCAGGGTTTGTTGAAGCAAACCTGCTAGCGAGCAGGTTAGTTTCACGGAGCATGTTACCCGGGTAACTGACTCAGATTTATGCTGAACTGGCTTTGTGAAACCGAAAAACCAGAGTTTCCCTCATCTCAGGGTTAACTAACTCAAGGTTTTCACTAAACCTGCTTTGTGAAACGGACCCCAGGTCCTTTAGAACACACTTGAGGGCAAACAAAGCCAAACTCTGCTGATCTGCTGTCATTCAGATAAAACATAGCTCATATCTCCAGATATCTGGGGGCAATAGATTATGTGCGTGCCTCACATATTCGATCCATTCTTCTCCATCTGACTGTCAGGAATGCCCGCTTGACAAATAACACTGTCAGTCCAAGCGAACGCAAGGCTCTGAGGAAACAAGGAAACACATCATTCAACACCAAATGGTTAGGCAACAGGTGTGTGGGACTCATTCCTATGTGACAGTGATACTGCCTCACTGTCACAATGATTCATATTAATCCTGACTGTGGTAGAAGTCATAGCTGGCCTTTCAAATGTTACACTGAAAGCTATTTCCCGGCCATTAAGAAGATGTTGCACAAGGTGGCAGCTTTGTAATATAGCAGCATAAAATCCTGTTAGTACCGTATTAAATCAGTTTATTGCTGCCACTGTTAAGGGCTACTTTTTGAAATCCTCGTAACATACTGATAGCCATCAATAAATTAAATGCTCTGACATCTGGGGGAGCATCTGAACAGAGGTCTGAACGAAGGGGGCGGGACTTTTCCGGTTCAGTGATGTCAAAGTCAAAGTCTCTGTGGTTTTTCCAAACCACCTCCGCCTGTATTCTTCCACAGGATACGGATGTTAAACAGCGACTGGCCAAGTGTGTGCAGATGATCGGGGTGTGAATTTCTCTCAAGCTCTCTTTTTTTATTGCTTTGTGACGATTTTAAGTTTAAAGGTTAATTTGTTCAAGAAATGTGGTCAGAACAGTTTAATACAATTGTCATTGTAGGTTGTTAATGATAAGTAATGCCACCACTAATGTAATTCATTTGCTTGTACACAAAACCAGTTGGACTGAAAGACTAAAAGAGAGGCAATAAAACCCTGTAGTACTGGAGCTGCTCTGGAAAAAGACATCTTTTACACAACATGGCCATCCATTATTCAGAGAAGAAAAACTCTACAGTACCTCCTTGTGTTTGAATGCTATTTAGCATTTCTTAAGGGAGCAGTGTGGTTGCTACTGTTCCCCTTCGCTAACAGAGCACAGCAGTGGGACATCGATGAGTTTCCTGTTTGTTTAAGGCGGGAGCAGAAGACGAGGATTGTTTATTGGGAAAAGGAAAAGATGTTTCTGTGATTGTTGATGAAAAGACTCAATCACAGTAGGATGCTTCACAGGAATACACAGCAAAGAGTCCATATGGACGGGAGATGGCATTTTACTAACGCTCTTGACAACAAGATAAGCCCCTGCATGAAAGCTTGGACTAAAATGCTTTCACCACTAACAGGGGACAAGGAAACATCTCGGATTACAGATTGTCTGATATTCTTTCACTTCCTCTGTTGTCGCTCATGCACACTCACAGTTTGAGGTCTTATTATGATGATTATGGCATCTCATTAATCTATCAATCTCTGAAGTAAAGCTGCTTTCATTCTAAGGAGGTTATTTTGCATGTGCAAAACCAAAACTGGTTGGACTAAAAGATTGGTGCTTTATAAGGAAAATACAAAGTGTAGGAAAGAACCCTGCTCTCGCCAGATTAGTGAGACTTTGTTCAGCTTATTCTCTGTAACCAGTGTAGCATTAAAGCATGGTGGAACGAGCAGCCTAGCTAGTTTACAAAAGTATTTCTGACACAACTGATATATTGTCGTGCTATTCTGATGTAGAAGTGTCAGGCCTGTTTATTTCCCTGTTCAGATATGAGCATGGCCCTTTGCAAATCATTTGCATTTCAGTGCTTTATTTAACGACAAACACTAATGATGAAGTGTTCATGAGTAGTTCATGTCATTAACTGCTGCGAACACCTGCACAACACTCAACAGATGTACACACACACACACACACACACACACACGCACCACACACACACACACACACACACACACACACACACACACTCACTCACTCACTTTTCCTCCTGGAAATTCTGCATAACTCAGTTTATCTGATGCCACAGCACTATTTAGTGAATGTGCTGCGTTCAGGAAGATTTGACTGGCAAATCTTCAATAAATCAAAAGCAGTTTACAGTGAATGGGGGTTGATTTATAATAGTTTCTAATTTGAATTTCTCTGTGATTTTGAATATTTCAGTCATATCTACAATTGACACCGTCAGCTGAGTATACAGTAAAGGTTCATGTATACTCCATACAAATACTGAGAATCTGGTTTGAACAGACTTTCAATATATTTGTCTCTTAGCACTCAAAGATGAGGGTCCTCTTTCTCTCACTGTGTGTTCATGTAGCTGCATAAATATACAGTGTCCTTCTTCATTCTAACTAATGCGTGGAGATATTTCTCAAACTGCCTGCATGAGAGAAATGTGAGTTGAATTCCGATTTATGAACTTAGGAAATCAAGCAGTTGACAGCAAACAGTTACTATATAATTGACCCTTGCTAAGCCCCGCCCCCCACTGCTACAAGTTGTACCATGCAGCCCACACTGTCGCTAACTGCTCCCTCAAACAAATAGCATCTAATTTTTTGAAAAAAACAAAACAAAAAAGTAAACCGTATACTGTTAGGATTCTTCCATTTTTTACTTTACCACTAAGAGCCCTGTTCCATTTTCTTATTGTACTATGGGGAGCTTTGCTCCGTTACTGCCATGCACCAGCACACTGTTTCCTAAAGTCTAAAGACACTGTGATTTAATTGCTATGCACCAAGACAAATTAAATATAGATTCTGAACATTGTTAAGTATTTATCCTCTCCTCATAAAAAGTAATTTAAATAAAAAATGTAAACAAAATAAATATGTCCCTTTCTGATTTTATCATTCCATTATTTTGATAGCATTAAAATAATTGAAAGATCTTTCAAGCTACTTGTCTTTAAAAGCATGAAGGCTAATGGAGGCAAACATTAGGAATTAGGAAAGAGGCTCTTTGTGTATTTTAAACACATGATGATAGTGGCATGCAAAGAATCTGAAGGATCAGGACTAAAAACAACACCAGGTGAGGGATATATCTGGGTCCACATAAACAAGTGGCCGCCATGATAAGAGCCGTTCAGATTCTGTAAATGCAAAGGAAAGGAGCTCCAATGCTTCCTTTCAGACCTCCTTTAGCATAGGATGCAACTGATCATCCTCCGCCATTCATGAAAACAAACAATATTTGCATCCTTAACAATTACTTTCATGCAGACATATAGTTGTATTGATAAATGTGTGTGGACAGTGATAATAATTGAACGGTATTTTTTATTTATTTCAATCATGTTACAAATCTTTGACAAGAAATTAAACTAAAACCACAAATGAAATGTAAATACAGCAAACGGTCAAACAGGAAGGAGGAGCTGCTGGACCTGAAGCCGGTCAGTGAACCGAGAGCTTCTTCCTTGTCATTAAACGGGAGCCTAAATGCTTGCTCATGGGGTAATGTGTCTCTGTAAATCAGAGAGCATGGTCTGGACCTGCTCCACATTGACCATATACAGAAAAATTGACTGACTTGAATCTTTATTATGGCTGTCTTGGTCTCTTTTAGAGTTCAGAGATGCTGTTTGAATACAAATATCAAATCAGGAACATGTTTCTGTATGACAGTGTTGCAGGAAACATCTTGTCTTTGAGTGTAACCGCTTCCAGAGATGTAAGCTCACTGCTGCTGGATGAAGAGTGACAGGTTCAATTTATTCGTTCGGGAAAAAAGGAGTTCACATGACAGCAGCACTGCTAACACAAACACTACATCCTGTATGTACAGCAGTATGAGACAGGGTGTGCATGTGTGTCAGCGCCCTGCACTGACATTTAAAGTAAGCCCCTTGTTTGATCAGTGTAATGGGAACACGCTCTGACTTTACATGGTATTTATAAGACAATATAAATGTACGTGATTCAGTACTTTATGATTTCTAAACTGGGATTGAGGAAAGGTCACAACAAATTGCGGCCTGAAATTCTCATTATGAATTATGCTTGGAGTGTGTGAAAGCTGCTGCACGACCACACTCGCCAGCATTTTTATTCTGCGCTATCATTTGCTCCCACTCCAGTCCACTCTGATTCACTTTCCTCATTAATTTATCTGCTTAAAATGTACATAATTTGATTTTTCTGCATAATTTAACAACAGTTAACTAGTTTATGGCGATGCAGCTATCCAGTGATTTCGGTCTATTCATAAACATGCTTCATGTTTATTGAGGATTGCAGTTTGGAGAGAAAATGCGAACTTGTTGGTCTGCTGGTATGCAATCCAACGAACACACCAGGGTTTAATAGCTCACCGACCTAATAGCAAGTCCTCCTCCATTCAAGCAACAATCAACACAGCCCATCAGCTTGCTTATACCGTCCAATTATACTAATGTTGCTCTGAAGATCCTCAAATTGCTTCTTACAACTCTTGAGAGAAATTTACATTTTTATTAAATTTCCATCTTTACTTGAGTATTTCTCTTTAATGCCTCTGCACCTGTGATCTGCTTCCTCACCTCCCATCGGTCTCTGCCCGCAGCTTTAGGTGGTGAAGTGTAGGAGCTGCCTTTGAGAGATAAATCCCATGCAGAGGATCAGCCGCGTAGTGAGTCCATCCGCCTTTGATGCAGAAGAAAGAGGCTTTACTTTTCATAAATATTGCAGAAATACAGATTTACATATACACTATAATAAATATATATACACATGTATATGTTTTGTTGCATACACCCACCCCTGGATGTTTACCTCCTCACAAGCCAATTTGCATAAAGCAGAGCGTTGTTGTATTTTCCCCTAACGTCAATGTATATTTTAATTTGAACGTGTGAAGTCTGCCCGACACCCAATTCCCCCCGAAACGTGATTAAAATAGAATTGATTATAAGAGAAAATATGTGAGAACGCGTGACATTTCCTCGTCACTGACGCACATGGGTGAAATTGGATCTGCGGGAAATAAGTGGAACCCCAGGGTGCAGCTCCTCATCCAACGCAGGGAGATAGTAGAAGGAGAGAGACGGGAGTTGTAATGGCCCTGCCAGGTCACCAGAAGCTGGGGCTGAGTATGATGCATTTATTGGGATGTGAAGCTTATCCCTGCACTGTGGCCTGTCCCTCCTGCTGTGAAACCATGATTGCTGTCGGTAAGAGTGGATTGAACAAGCAGGGGGACTTTTTCTCTTCCCTTTGTGGCTCATCTGAAACAGGTGTGATGATCCGAGCCTCCTTCCTCTTCTTTTATGGTGATGTTATTTGAGGTATCAGTGCTGTGACGGAGCTTTGGATACCTGAGCAGAGAAAGGAGTGGCTCTCCCTCTTTGTGTGTGATCACAGACTGTATAAACTATGGACCCAGTCTCTGCTAAGTCACTAATAGGAGTCATTGTGAAGCTAAAGTGGCTCTGGCCATCGCCGTCTTATCATTCACTCAACGTGGCCAGGCCCTTAGCTATGCATAACTTTAAGCCTCAGTATAATTCAAACAGGTTAAGTAAAAATCCAACCCCCTACACTAGTAATGGATGGAGAAGTTAGTTATCAATACTGTTTACAGTCTGCTATTTATAGAAAACTCTAAACATTTTAATTTTTGTAAAAATGGGCATTTTACCACTGGGGTCCCTGGGGATTTATTCAAGTGGCCTTTTTAGGAACTGTAGTTTTTGACACTCCTGTGTCGACTTCCTTTTTTCAGCACCAGAGGTTCTAACTTCCAATATAAAAGACTATCTACAGGACTATATAGAGGGCTAGATAGAAGACTAGAGGACTATTTAGATAATTATGTAGAGGACTTTGTAGAAGACTATGCAGAGGAATATATAGAGGACTAGAGGGATGGATGGACTTGCCTGGCCTGCAGAGTCCTGACCTAAACCTGATAGAACACCTTTGGGATGAATTAGAATGGAGACTGAGAGCCAGGCCTTCCCATCCAACATCAGTGTGTGACCTCACAAATACGCTTCTGGAAGAATGGTTAAAAATTCCCATAAACACACTCCTAAACCTTGTGGAAAGCCTTCCCAGAAGAGTTGAAGCTGTTATAGCTGCAAAGGGTGGACCAACATCATATTAAACCCTGATTATGAATGGGACGTGACTTAATTTCATACGCGAGTCAAGGCAGGTGAGTGAATACTTTTGGTAATATAGTATAATATAGGACATACATTGTAAGTGCCTCAACAACATTAAATCCTGGTTGGCCAGTAACTTCCTACAACTCAATGACAATAAATGGGAAGTAATCCTATTTGGCTCCCTCACCCCTGTCACCGGTCTCAGCAATGCACTTGGTCCCTTGTCTGCCAACCTGCACACTGTGGTCAGGAACCTAGTTGTCTTGCTGGATAGTGCACTGAATTGAAACAAGCAAATTAGTAGTGTGGTCAAAGGTAGTTTTTACCAACTTATAATCATAGCTAAACGTAAGCCCTTTTTATCACACAATGACCTCAAAACTCTTGACCAAGCTTTTATTACCTCTAGACTTGACTATTGCAACTCTCTCCCTGTAGGCCTGCCCAAGTCTAGCATTTCCACAAAAAAACAACATGTTTTTTAGTCCCTGTGACGAGTCTTGCTGCTGCATTCTGGAAATGCTAGACTTGGGCATGCTTGTTATAATTCAGTGTACTATCCAGCAAGACAACTAAGTTCCTGACCGCAGGTTGGCAGACAAGGGACCAAAGAGCATTGCTGAGGCCGGTGACAGGGGTGGGGGAGTCAAATAGGATTATTTCCGTTTTATTGTCATTGAGTTGTAAGAAGTTACTGGCCAGCCAATATATATTGTGTTGTAAAATGTAAAAACACCACTCAGGTCATTTTCTCTGCTAGTCATTTCACACAATTAAAACATGTCAGATCAATTGGCAGCTGGTGGACCATCCATAACAAATACAGACATATTTCCTGTTTAAATACATATTGTAAATTAATTTGTTTTAATTTAAGTTCCCACAGTAAGCAGTGATGTCCAGTCCTTATTGTGGAGGGTAAGAACTAAAAGGAGCGGTTTACACTGTTGTTGTCAATGTGAAGGCAATATGAGTATTTTAGCAAATTCATAAATAAATCCAAAGTACTTTATGACCATCTGTATTATGATGTTCTGCTCAAATTAAATATATTATTTTGATAGATTTGTCTCAATCGCTCTGCTCTCATCTCAGTCTGTCACCTTTCCTTGAGTGCAATGCATGATGGGATATAATGCTCAGATAATGACCATTAGTGCCACTCTAGTAATTCTCACTGTACACTCATAGAACTACATGAATAACTCACTATATAGTGAGCAGAGTGATTTCAGGCAGCCTCTCTGTTGTCCCCCACTGGCTAGGCTTACTGAGATCAATATCTCTTTTATAATATACTACACACACACACACACACACACACACACACACACTAAAACAGTGCCAAATGTTCATAAAATTATCAGTGAGTAGAATGATTGTCCATTATTCATGTTTGATGTGCAGTTGTTAAGTTGGCATAGTTCGCTCTTTTAGCATATTTTTGGCAACGTCTCTCACAAAATACTATCAGATCAATCAAGTCTTTGTCTTCTCTGTGCAGTGCTTTGATTGGCTGTTCAACAGGAAGCGGTAATCCCCTGCTAAAATTAAACACCACATTCCAGTTTGACCTACAGTCTTTCACAGTTCCAAAGCCAACCTATCACGTGATCTGGTGTCAAGTTGTTCACTTTGATCCTGACATGGATAGCACGGCCCTATAAATACATTCACAGGTATGCTGATGCTTTCTGCATGTCAGTGATCTCCTCTGACCTTTTTCAAAGCCCGGTGATAAATGGTGTTCATATAGCTACAGCATGAGTATAATCCACTGTAGAAAGTGGATTATAAAATGTGTTTGTTTTGAAAGGAGAAACAAGCTCAACACATTTACTGTATATAATAAGTGGAAGTAGTCAGCATAATATCACCCATTGGTTTGGGGACCAGGGTTTTATAACCTTTCTTTGCTATCTTGCAATTTTTTTTATCATATTTCAACGGGTGGATGTGATGAACCATCCATGTGGCTTCTGGTGTGAAGCTGTTAACAAAGTTAGCTTCATAATTCAAGGTCAACTATACAGTTCAAATCATCTGAAGAGATAACTGAATTGGTAGAGTGGTAGCAACCTGTCAATCACAAGATAGCCCCGCCCTAAATCATCACCTGCTTTATGGTCTGTTTGACTCTAAATGGACAATAATTTACTATATGAACATCATGCTGGAAGATTTTAAACAAGAGATTGAGTCCATAAACTCATGTTTACTGAGATAATAAATCAAGTGAGAATTAGGGTCATCTTCCACCCTTAAATGAGTGTGCTTTTTCCAAACATTCCTAACATCCTGATCTTCATATAACACAGATTTTCCAAACTAACCTTAATTCAGAAAAATATTTTTTTAATTTATGAAATTTTCTTAACATTATACATCAGGACTCTCATCATCTCATCGTCAAACGCTTATCCGGTCCCATGCAGGACTCCATTCGGGGTCTCCTGAAACAATGTTTCTATTTAATTAATTTATATATTTCACTAGTAGCTTGGTATATTTGATGTGTCTACCATACTACCTGCCAGTCCCATATTAGCACAGTAACCACACATCACAGTCACTTGCTTGTGATAACACGGACGTGAGGATGAGACAGCTGAAGCATTTCCTGCATTTTTGTGGGAGTTCCTAAACTGAGACAATCAAGCATCCATCAGCTTATGTAAATCTTGGTCCCTCTTTCCATTTCTCCAGCCGTGGCCACAAAAACTGAGGGTCAAGCCTTTTCAGGACATTGCCATGTTTGTGAGATCTGCTGGCATCCCAAATTGGAAATATGACCTGTTTAGAGCACTAGGCAGTTGAGTTGACAATACGAGGGTTCCTCATTAGTTCCCTTGGGAACACTCCTGGGATGATGTCTGGACCCATTCAGCGCTCACATCATCAAGTTAGCTTCATTTTCATGCGTCCTCCTTTAAATCCACCAGTAAGACTAAAATAATCTTTAATTCATTCTACAGTACAGCTATGGGACAATGAATAATTTAGAGCAGGTTGACGTATGTATGTAGGTTGCATCATAATGTCCAAACATTGTCGCTTCCCAATAGACCCTTTTATAGTTGGCAAACAATGATGAGGTATGTTAATGTGTGCAGTGTAACAATGAAGTATGGCGAGTGAAATCAGCTTCAAATAATGATAATGAGCCCTAAAACTCGGAAATTAGTTGT
Organism: Chelidonichthys spinosus; assembly: GCA_029853015.1. Lineage (NCBI taxonomy): Eukaryota > Metazoa > Chordata > Actinopteri > Perciformes > Triglidae > Chelidonichthys > Chelidonichthys spinosus. Next base: position 8,233,281 of record CM056835.1, read on the forward strand.
CAATTTTTGCACTTCCCTTTTCGTGACTTCAATGGGTTTGTAAATTAGTTTTTTTGTAAGGGGCCTGAAATACATCAGTAAAGACCCTCATTGTGTATAACCACGCTTATACCACCTTAATAGCCTAATGTTAGCTTTTTTACGTCTGGCAATTACTGCTGCTAACTTCCGGGTTCCGAAAGAGCATTAACCAAACATCAACAAACTGTATTCTGATCTGTGTGCTATTCGTGAGTGGGTAGAAAACATGAGAAGGAGCCCAATATTTACTGGTCTGATATTTACATGTATTTGGTGAAGAATTTTACACTAGTGAGAAATTATGAGCATGCAAGTCACTGGATGCTTCCCACTATGTTATCTGTGGTCAAGTACAGAAAGTCTAACATCATGATATAGTCTGCTGAACTCTGAGCACAAGTCCATTGTTCTCACTCAAATTTCATTCTAAATCACAGTTTGGAAAATCTCTGAACACTGCATCATTTGCCATACTTTGTTCACCGAGAAACATTGGCCTTCACAATGCAGCACCCTGATTACCAATTAGACTCACTCATGTTGCACCTGTGCAAGCTCAGTTGGAAGAACACTTCAATCATGTCTCAGTTCAGCTGAACACTTTGTTACCCTTTTTGTACCAGTGCACTGATTTTCTTTGTCGTGTTTCTCATTGTACTTCCATGAGTGAAATTACTGAGTTCTGCTACATACTATGTAAAATAGGTAACATTTGTGGTGGTACTATTCTTTGATAAAATCCCTACAATTCAGCAAAGTGAGAAAAAGGAAATATTACTTGTATGCATTTGAACATGTAATGAACATGAACACTTTTATTTATTCATTTTTATTTATTTATTTATTTATTTGTTTATTTCGGGCATGAACACTTTTGACGGTAGTGTTGAATTTATCACATAAGTGTTTATGTGATACTCTGTAAGACATAAGCATATGGGAGCTGTGTTTATTTAACCTTTATTTAATCAGGAAAAAGACTCATTGAGATTAAAAATCTCTTATTCAAGAGTGTCCTGGCCAAGACAGGCAGCAGCACAAGTAACACAGTTTCAGACATTTACACAAACATATAGCAATGAAATGGATACAAGTCATAAATAACAGACTTCTAAGATATATATATATATATATATATAAAAAAAACTCAACGTTCAAAACATCTACAGCCAGATGTGACAGCTTCCAACTCATTCAGCATCACCATGAATGTGTCCTGTCCTGATGGATCTTCTGGAGCTGTCTGTCAGTCAGAAGGAAGCAGCCCAAGAACAGCCTTATAAATAAGAATATGCTAATGGTTCAGTCTACGGACGGACAAGGCCGACCATCCAACCCAAGTATACAAAGAACAATGGTGAGTAAGAGCTTTGAGATCTGTAATAAATCTCAGTGCTCCGTGGTACACAGTTTCAAGTATACATGCATTGTGCATATGTGTGGATGTACACAACATCCCCACAGTCCAGCACAGACAGAATGGTTGCTGCAACACGTCACATTTTGGCCTCAAAGGAAAAGCAAGACTTATTTCTAAAATCCAAAAACAATTTCAGCTTCAGTTTTTTTTTACCAGGTGCTGAATGTGAGGCTGAAATGAGAGTGAATTTTGATTCCAAGATACTTCTAATGAGATACAGACTCAGTCAAAGAGCCCTTAAATTTGGTGATTGTTAGCATTTGAAAACAGTTTTCAACTCACTCAAGGTACGTTGTACAGTATTAAAAGCGTGTTGTAGCCGACAGAGAGCCCGGTGCGGTGGAGATGCAGAGCAGTATATTAAAGTGTCATCAGCATAAAAGTGGAAATTTGCCTTGGAAGCATTTTGACCAAGACTGTTTTTCTAAGTAATGAATAAAAGAGGTCCAAGTGCCGATCCCTGTGGAACACCCTTTGAAACAGTCCTGTGCGAATAAGTCTTTGATTCACTAATGCATGATCCATGTATCAAAAGCCTTAGCCAGGTCAAAACTATGTTTATTGTTTTGGTGGAAGTGTCAGAGAAAATATTTTTGAGGGCTGTGTTTCATTTTGCAAGAGGTTTGCAGAATTTTGACAAATTAGATAACTCTTTTCAGTTTGTATTTAGAGTTTTGAGAAATTGAGCTTCAGTTTCTGGAAATGTATTGATAGATGCTGCCAGTTATTCTGCTTAACAAGTGATCGTGTCAACTGATGATGTGTCATGGTTGCTGGTAGTGACGGCAGCTGTTGAAAAGACGGACAGAACATGTTGTTGTCCTAATGAAAGCCTATAATCAATTTAAAATACATGTTATTATCTACGCCAACCATTTACTGAAGTTACTACGAGCAAGCACAGACGCATTTGGCTGAGAGTCACCAGTTAACACGGCCACTGATTTAGGTGAAACACCTGTTGATCTGAAGCGGTCGTGATCCTGTCGGAATGCTGTGGAACTTGAATCCACTGCTGGAATATCAAATCTGGCAACCGAACAGGAAACTACCCAGTCCAGCACATTCACTGTGAATACTGTGTATCATAAAAGAGAACCGGTGTGTTATTTGATGCAGTGCCTTCATCTCCTCTCTCTGTGGATGCTGCTAGCTGTCACTCACCAGTGATCAATACATTCACTCTGCAGGTTACAGATGAGAGACAACTAACAAGAGATTACCCATGTGTCTTCAAAATGGTGCTGTTTCCTTAGACAGAAAGAAAAAAGAGGAGTTCATTTTCACAGTGAATAACACGGAAACTGGAAAATTCAAACAAACCTCCCGTCCACATGTCAGAGAGGATAAAAGGGTAGAAAACCAGCCATAAATTAATCTTTAGTGTGAGTACGAAATAATTCATCAAACTGTATTTACTGTAGCACATCAACAGCTCACCTAACAGGAAAAAAACAACCACGACTTTAGATGACAACAGAAATGCATGATTTATTCATGTGATCTACATAAAATATGCTGCAATATGCATCTATTTTCTAGCAGATTATTCACCTGCTCTATTAAATCTCACATGCAAAATACATCCATCATGGCACATCCACCACAAATAACACATTCCTTTAGCTCCCTCTGTTGGACGGAGAAGAAACAAGACATTCATTAACTGTATAGTAACCAGAGTTTATACACACATAAGATCACAATCCTCCTCTCGGATTTGATATTATATTGAGAGTTCATATGAATAAGCCTTTTTTTCTGAGGCTACTGATCTCTATGACAAAGATAAAGGTATGACTGTGTGGGTCAACAGTAGTTGTGTTGGGCCCTTCAGCATGCCAAGAATGAATTTTTCCTTAAATATATATTGTATATAAGTTCTGGGAGCTGCCTTACAAGTAATGTAAGCAGCAAGGTCTTCTTATGGAATTAAAGCATTTTTAGCATTTTTTAAATGTATCTTTGTCTTTGGTTGTCCTTGCAAGCTCTTGTATTTTCCGCCATGATGAGTCTGATAGTGGAGCCAAACAGTCTGTTCCTTGATCACTGGAAGGTGCTGTGAACACACTAATAACACTGGCAACCAACTTACCTCTGTGAGGAAAAAGGAACTGGCACATTTCTTGAAAAGACTTGCATATTATTGTAATAACAATTCTCAGACTTTGCAGTCACCCAGAGGGCCGGATTGGACCCTCTAATGAGCCGGTACTGGGGCTGCTTGTGTGACACCCTGAACTATAGACATATATAATAAATTATATATAATCTATCACTTCCTGTAGGAGAGTAATGCAGAAAGCAACACAAAATTAAATATTTTTTCGCAGCACATTTTGACACCGCTGTAGGAAAAGCAAAGGTGTATATAATAAAATGAATGTGGAATTCCTTTCAGCAGCTTGAGTTTCAGTGCCCCGCCCTCTTTTCTTTATGGTGTACTATATTTACCCTCCATCATTATGTTGGAATCTCTGAAGACTTTTGCACTATATAGGGAAATATATACCTTGTCTAATGTGCAGCACAATCTACATTTGTTTGTTTTATTGATTGCATAAGGTTTTGACTGGATTAATAGGGAATTTCTTCAATAAATTCTGGTATGAACTGGAAGTTTTACTCTGCCATTCATTTTCACCTGTTGCCCATGTTGAGATAATTACACAACTTGTTGGTTTTCCCCGCAATTTAGTGTGAAGCAACAAGATGTTTTGTTTCAAACATTGTTTTCCATTGATATTAATGATGTAGTTCTTCGAAGTACAGTTTGTAATCTGGGAGTTAGGTTGATGGTCTGAATCCGGGAATGTTATTATATGCATGTGATGTAATTTTGCTTGCTGAACAGGAAAAAGATCTGCAGATTATGCTGAATTTAAAGATAAAATACAAATATTAGACAAAAACATTGGAGAGACGTCCAGTTGTTAGCTGTCATACTGATAAGTATATCATTGAATTGAATTAATTGTCATCAGAGCACTGAGATCTGCACTGAACAAAGTTAAACAACGTGGATATCTGGCCTTCCATACTTAAACACAACTCTATGTATGACCTGGGTCTGACTATTTTCTGGTGTTTTGAGTTCCACAAGTTGAAAGACTGTGCATTAGAGTGTTGTGATGCTTTTTGGGACTTCATAAAATGACTTCAGTTGTGTTCATTAGTGGAGATATGGAACGGGAACCTCCAAACATCAGACATGAATGTCAAATACTTTGACTTTGGAATAGACCTGGAGATGTGTGATTATACTAAATAAATATTTAATGCGAGTATTTTGCATGCTTATCTCTGGGCTAAGGAGTTGACATCTCTACTTTATGTGAGTGATAATTCATCAATTTTCCAGAATAGGTTACTTTGTGATATTCAAGAGATTCACAACTTCTTATGAGGAAAAAACACAGTTAGGCGAAGTACAACTTAAACAAAAGAAAAAGATCTCTATACTTACAGTTATGCTCAGGATCATTACCATGAACTCACTCCTGAAGGGGAGACAGAGGATTTTTTTATGGGAACTAGATGAAATTAAGAACAAATGCACCTTTTGTTTTACTTGATGTTTTTTTTTTTTTGTCAAAATGTCCTCTGTTTATGTTGATTTCTTTTGGCTGAATGAGAATGAAAAGCTGTTCTTCAGAGAGAAAGCCTTTCTTATTACAGATTTTGTTTGCCTCCGAGGATGGAGGAGCGAGGAGAGATCTCTGAGGAGACATGAAGAGGATACAGGAGAGCAGCCCTCACTGAAGTCTTTTACCGGCCCACACACCTACTCATTGGATATCAGTTATTGATTGGACACTGCAGCTGATCGGACTGATCTGATACATCAAAACACTACTCTTTCACCTTTTGAAGAGGGCCAGTGTATGAGAGTCAATTATACACCACTAATGTGTATAACAATGTGTGTGAAAGTTCATTTGTAACATGCATTATTATAATTACACAAAATCTGTGTAAATATCTATAACTTGACATGTTAAGTTAGTTTTAAGTCACTTTGTGACATCCCGCATTCACTTGGGTCACTGTGGGTTTGCCCCGTGAAAGGAGCTCTCTAGCTTTACCTCTGACCTTTTGTTGTTGTAGTTGTAGTCAACAATTGAGGATCGAAGGGGGACTTTGTTATTAACATATTTTGTCAGAATCAAGACACCACTGGTCACACCAGTCCAGCTGTTTTCCCTGCTGCCTCTCAGTCTTCATGCTAAGCTAAGCTAGCCATCTCTACTGACTCCAGCTCTGTCGCGTTCCTCTCCCAAAGGTTTACTGCTCAAGGACCGTTGCATGTTAACAACAGCCATTCTGATCATTCCTCTGCATTCTACTGTTTCTGCCACCGCTGCTGGACGAAGAGCGATTCTAACGGGAACTGTTTCAGAAAAAAAACTGACTTATTTGGATACAAGCCTCCTGCATTGAAGAGTTTTTTTTTACTGCCAGATCTGATGGAGCATCATGCTTGTCCTCTCATCCCTGTTACTCATCTAGCTTCATTAATCCTGCTTTGTGAGACAGGCCCCAGATGTTGTGTTCAAGGACATCCCACTTTTCGAGCCCTTACAACTACACAGGAGAGGTTGCCTTGATTTTTGCAGTGATATAAGCTTTGAATGGGGGTTTTGAAGGTGACCAGGTAGAGCATCGTTCCAGCTGGCAAAAGAGAACCTTGGTTGCAACATTTTCCAGCACAAGCTGTAGTGCCAGGGGGGGGGGGGGGGGGGGGGGTGACTTCAAAACAAACTGCACAGTCGGCTCATACTACAAAAAGCAAACTTCCCCTATTTAAGTGCATGTAGCCACATTTTATGAAATTACCTTTCTGCTCAAACCTGTACATGGGGAATTTGTAAAAAAAAAAAAAAAAAAAAAAAATATATATATATATATATATATATATATATATATATATATATATATATATATTAACACCGTATCTCATTTTTATTTAATTAAAGTTAAACAAATCAAATGTCCTGAATGCACTTGTGCAACATATAAATGCAAAATAACACGGTTTTTTTTAAGTTTCTAAAGATGTCATCCCCCCTCTGCCTAATAGTGGTTTGGTCCACTAGCTGCTGTTCTTGGTGCGACTGCACGCGCTAGAGAGGTTCTCGAGCGCTTCTCTCTCTGGTGGCCTGCGAGCGTCACCATCGTGGCGGAGCTGCAGTAAGTATCGACACCCAGCAAACTTTCACTGACAACAGCGCCTGTGTTAATATCAAAGGGATTTAGATCAAATCTTAATAAGATGATGAAATCTTAACATCACGGTGTCATTAGGCAAAGGTGATGGAGAGAGCGGGGAACAGAGAGTTAGAGAGACCAGGGACAGTCCGGTAAGTTTGTTGGGGTTTTGTTTACCAGTGTTTTTGTATATTTATACTGGGACATCCTCAGTCAGCCATCAGTCAGGTCTCAGACAAACACACAACACAGTACAGTTAATATAGTGTTAATGTTACTTTATGGCTACATTGTATCATTTACATTATTAAAGTTAATTATTTAAATTATGTAATATTTGGTGGCGTAAAGTTATAGAAACTCTACAATCTCTGAAGAACCTTTTAGTCGATTTAGTTGTTTTATTAATTAAGGTATTTCTTCTGCTTTTAGCACTGTACTTATTTGAGCTTGATGTTCTTGTGAAGCTGCTTCAACAGACGCAGATCAGTAACACATAGCCTAGCCTATTATTGACTTTAGAAGGTCAATAAAAAGTTGAATATATCATCCCTTTGGCTATTTACCAGTCAGATTAGATAGAAATACTGGTTTCCTCCGTAAACATTCAGCACAAGAAGCCTACAACATTAGTTTTTATGGTATTTTTCTGTCCCCCTCTGGAATGGCTCTTGATAATTGTTTGTCTTTCAACACTGAAATGAACGCCATTGCTTGGAGGCTGATCTCATGTATGTTGTAGATTGTATATGATTTAAACACCAAATAGCAGTCATTTCAGTTCCACATCCTCCAGGCACACCGATAGAGGGCAGTAGTGAGCAGTGTGAGCTAAATGTTGGTCTTATATAATCGATGTATATTATATCGGCTCGTTTATCATAGATCGTAGGATATTCTGCATGTATCAGACCTTAAAGCACCACCTGGTTTTAAATGGAGCTTTACATGAACACGCCGCAGTCTGCGGTGGCGTCTGTAGCGTTTCGCCACGGTGGCTCTTGGCGTCGCGGTGACGCGCTTACGAGCTGCAGCAGCGTGAACGCGCGTCGTCCTTTCGCATAGATGGGATCAGCAAGAGGGACGCGAACCGACGGTAACCGGCTTTACGGGCACTTTCCTCGTCCAGGGCAGCAGCGGGACGCTAAGCTGGTACGGCGGACAACACCGAGCATCGGCGTGTCTTCCTATATGTCGGCATTTGGTTTAAAACGAGGCCTTAAAAATACTCAGAGACACGGCCCTCCTCACATGTTAGTCTGCATGAGCAACGCTAACTAACTGAGGGAGTTAAGCACCAAAGGCAGCAGCAAAGGTCCTGTTCAGGGAGTTTATCCGTCTGTCTGTCTGCCTGTCTGTCTGTCTGTCTGTCTGTCCGTCCGTCCCAGGCCTCGTCGGTGAGTGGTTGTATTTACACGCGGACAGAAAATATGAATGACTTGTGGGGCAAGAGAGGATACTCACCGGTCATGAGGTCTACTTCTTCTTTACTCACTTCTCTGAGAGAAGCTGCAACCACGTCGGTCATCTAGTTCCCTGTAGGACATCTGCTATTTTCAGGGTTGCTGACTGGATACCGTCAATCAGATGTCTGAGCCAGTTAAAGGAGCAACTTTGTATTTATATGACAAGTGAGAACTTAAGCTGCACGTCCAGAATGTTCACTTGGTTGTAAATAACAAGGTGGCTCACAACCTTATTCATTTATATTACTATAAAAGGTGACTCCACATACCATACTGCTATGGAGGTTTTTAATGTGTAATCAAGGAGACTTATGTCTACCGATGAAATGTGACATCCAGCATTAAGGATCTGATGTGTGGTGGGTCCAAACTGAGTGATAAATATCTGCAATTGTAGAATGACCCTTGGTAATTGTTTCCGTTATGTTGTTTTTACTTTCAGGTTGATGTAAGATTTCCCTCCTCTGTCCTTGCTTCTACAAGAAGCCGCCTCCCCGATAGACGGACAGAGCTCCCAGTCTGCAAGAAGAGAGCTTCTCCTCATGGAAACAAGTTAATCAGTGCTGCCCGGCCAGTGTTGGATGTTATCGCCATCGTTTCAGTGCAAACAAGTAGCTGATCGCCTTGACTTTTTGCTGCAGCTCTCAGCTTGACTGGCTATCGGACTTAAATACAAGACTCCACTGAAGAAAAGACTAAGGAAATATCTAATTATTTTTCCTCATCCCTGAAGTTGTGCGGCCTGACGTTTGTGCAATCATGGGGGCCAATGGCTACGGCTACTATCGCACAACCATCTTCTTCTGCATGTTCATAGGCTACGCGCTGTTCTTCTTCAACAGGAAGACCTTCTCCTTCGTCATGCCTTCTGTGATGGAGGAGATTGAACTGGACAAAGAGGACTTAGGTGAGACATGTAGCATTTGTTTTTCCTGTTGGCATTCCTTAAGCAAAGATTAGGTCTGCAATGAAGCCATTGTTTGACAAAGCCATTGCACAGTAATGCCTGAAGGTAAATAAGGAACTGCTTCCGGCCTGTTAACCAGCTCCTTGGTCTTTTGGAATAGCAATAGTCAGTTTAAGATTACTGATTTTTATATCACTGGCAGTGAAATGACTGTCATCCAACTTTGGTTATACCTTCATGACTACACAGCTGCAGTGTCTCTTTTTTTTTTAATAGTCTCTCTCTGTACATTGCTTTGCTCGTAACCTCCATGCTGTCTCTGCAGGCCTGATCACCAGCAGCCAGACCATGGCCTATGCCATCAGTAAGTTCATCATTGGTGTGATGTCGGATCAGATCAGCGCCCGCTGGCTCTTTTCTATCGGCCTCTGCATGGTTGGTGGCATCAACGTAGTCTTCTCCTGGTCCTCCAGTGTCCCCATGTTCGCACTGCTCTGGTTCATCAACGGCCTGGGACAAGGCTGTGGCTGGCCCCCATGTGGGAAAGTGCTGCGCAAGGTAATGCTATCCTGTTTACCACCTCATGAGACAGATCCTTTATTGAGGCCAGTAGAAGTCTAACTCTCAACACCCAGGCTGCTTGTGATGCCTGAGATTATTCTGAGCACTCCTGTCTGTTTCGTGCTGTCAGACAGTGCTGACCTTTGGGCCAGAAGTAGCATCGCCCGGTTTGAGGAGATGTCAGCCTGTGTGCCAGCTGTAAGAGACCAGGCGGCAACCTCTGGTTCTGAAAAGTGAAGGCAATGCTGAAGTACCTTAAATTTGCATTCTCTATGTCGATCATCAAGGGGTGACTCATCTGGTTGTAAAAAGAAGTCAGATTGCATGGAAGTCTATGAGAAAATGACTCAACTCCTCTCTTGATTTATTATCTCAGTAAACATTGTACACATGAGTTTATGGTCCCAGTTTTCTTTGATCCAGCATGATGTTCATTTAGCAAATTATCATCCATTTAGAGTCAAATAGACCATCGAGCAGAGGTTCCTTTAGGACAAGGCTACTGATGATAGACAGGTCGCTACCATTGCAGTTATCTACTAAGATGACTTTAACACTTAGCTGTAAAGTTGACCTTGAATTACAAAGCTAACTTTGTTAGCAGCTCCATACTAGAATCCGGATGGATCCAGATCCAGTAAGGTTGAAGTTCAGGGTGCCGCTCTGCAGCTTGTGTTCATCAGATCCACCCGTCGCTCCTTCACTGGTGGCAGAAATCCAAGATGTGTGACGGCCAAAAGGCCTACTGCCCCTTCATATATACAGTCAATGTATTAAACGCTAACACGTCCAAGTCAAAAGTGGTGCTATAGGTTAAAATCGATTTTGGTTCATTAAGTTTTGGTGAATGGCTTGATTTATAGGCAACAAACGTGAACCTAATCTGCTCTTCTATGCTCAGAGGCTCGTGAGAAATGGCCTAAAAAAAGTAGCACTGTTCACATTACGGGGAATAAATAGGCTCTGGCATGAGTTCAACTAGCTGAAGGGGATCAGATTACACGGGGAACTATTTTTAGAAGATACTATGTAGATCTTTCCAAAAAACATAAAAAACTTTGACCAAAGGTGTTTCCCTGGTGTCCTGAGAGTTAAAGTCTTAAAGTTAAAGGCTACACATCCTCACCGGTTTGCTACGGCTCGGTAACTCCTGTTCCACACATAGCTGAGTTAACATCCACACACTGAGGATCAACATGCTGTTGGATCAGCCTGTCGGCTTCACCAAATGTATTCTCAAGTTACTGGTTACTCCGTTGGGTATGCTGTGTGCCGGCCACTTTGTTATGTCATGAGGGCGTGTGGAGCTGGCACCAGTTCTCAATAAATGAACAATCTCCTGTGTTGCACTTTGGAAAAAGAAAGTGGTGAAAAGTCTGTCGATAATTAGGTCAAACATTTGCAATGTTTCTGCTATTTAATCTGTGCCTCCAAAAATGATTTGGTTTTATGAATCAGAGTTTTGACCTGTGGGTTGCTTCACAAAAGAGGGGCATGGAAAGTAACCAACAATATGTACGATACATGATAGTTGTTAACACGCATACACTGTGTGCACAATTACTAGGCAAGTTGTATTTTTGAGGATTCATTTTATTATTGAACAACTACAGTGCTCTCGATCAATCCAAAATGTTAATAAACCTCAAACCTGAAAATTTAAGAGAGTAAAAGTGAGGTTTTGGCTTTCTTAGGAGAATATCTATGTTTGCACATTTATTGGGCAACTATAAGTGTGCACAATTATTATGCAACTTAATGAAAAATTTAAATTTCCCATTTTTGTTCATCTGTTAAAGTGAGAATATTAAACAAACAACTAAAAATGAACAAAACACACATTTCCAACATTAAAAAAAAAAAGTATTTTCAATCATCAGTCATTAGCCTTCCCTTCATGGAAAGACTACATTTTTTTTTTACTTTTCAGAGTCAGATTAATCTCTTTTTTGGCCCATTTTGTCTGAGGAAAAGAAGATGCTAATAATTTGGCACACCTTGATTGGTGTTGATCTCCTTAGGCCACACCCTCCCTCATTGCACAAATACACATCACCCGATTTGCTTAAATCCAATAAGCATTTAGAGTTTAAAGAATATGCAGACAAATGATTATATAGTCAAAATACTCACTTGCATAATAATTGTGCACACAGTGTATTCAAATTATACCATTAAAATGAGTGTGCATTCTCTGCCTGCATTGCAGGATGTTAGAAATGTTCACTGTTCTCCTGTGTCTCTTTTCCACCAGTGGTTTGAGCCCTCCCAGTTTGGAACATGGTGGGCTGTGATGTCCTGCAGTACGAACCTGGCTGGGAGTCTGGGTCCGATCCTGGTCACAGTGCTCCTGCAATATTACGACTGGAGGACTATCCTCACCATGTCAGGGATTTTCTGTGCTGCCTTCTCACTTATTTGTGTGGTGTTTATAAAGAATGAGCCAAAAGATGTGGGCCTGCCCAGCATCGAGGCAGCAGCCAAGAAGGGGGCGAAAGGAGGTGAGTTTGTGAGAAGGATTACAACGGTGGTAGAGAGGTCACTTCCTGTGTAGAAGAAGATGATTACTGCAAAGCATGTCAGTCACATGGTGCCATGTTAGTTGCCTTTGATAATAAAATCCCCAAAATGGGTCTGTCCCAAACAGTGGGCAGCTGCTGGTTCTGAGTGAAGCCAACACTAAAGTGGCTTAAAGCTGCATTCTATTTACTGGCCAGCAGGGGGCGACTCTTCTGGTTTCAAAAAGAAGTCTGATTACGGTGATAATGCCGAACTCGAGGCTTCAAAACTGCACTCAACAAACCAACTTTGACTTCATCGTGACTACGCCCAACACCCACACTTGCAATATTTGCGATTAGTCACATGACTGTATGACAAACGTTTGCTGTCACAGTAGCCGACAGACTTTGGGTGTGGGGTTTATATATATATATATATATATATATATATATATATATATATATATAGTTTCAATACTGAAATATTGATTAATTTTGCTTGGTTATGGACGTCTGATCGATATGAATCTCCTCCTCCCCCAGGTAAAAGTGAGAGCACCCTGAGGGAGTTCCTCCTCTCCCCTTTCCTGTGGGTGCTGTCTCTGAGCTACTTGGTGGTGTTCGGCGTGAAGACAGCCGCTACTGACTGGGGACAGCTGTACCTCATGCAGGAGAAGGGCCAGTCTGTTCTCATGGGTATGCATTTTAATTGTCCGTTACTTCTCCCTGATTTTCACTTAATCTGCCTGGTGAAGGCTGCTGACATCAACTGTGTCGCCCTCAGGCAGCAGCTACATGAGTGCCTTGGAGGTGGGGGGCTTTGTGGGCAGCCTTGCAGCAGGCTTCCTCTCTGACAGAGCTGTAGTTCGGGTGAGTTACCGGCAGGGAGCGATGAGGCCTGGGATTATTGAGTACAGATCAGTGTGAAACCCATCCTCTCTCTGACTTCCTCCAGCAAGGCTTGGGCACCCACGGCAACCCTCGCCATGTCCTGCTCATTTCCATGATGGCCGGTATGTGCGTGTCCATGTACCTCTTCAGAGTCACCATCACACCGGAAATTCCAGAGGTAATTGAAACTGATTGTCTTTTATTGCTGTGTAATCATTTGAAATAAAGATGAGTCTCAAGATTCATTGTGTTTGCTCAGGAAGCTCCGCTTTGGGTGCAAGTCATTCATCCTGTCTCCGTCCTCGTTGGCGTACCAGAGAAAGAGGTATGCTCAAAAATGTTATGATAGTTCACAGTTATGAAAAACTGTATTGTAGTGAATCTCTAGGGTGCTTTCACACCTGTAGCTGTGTATGTTCGGTCCAGGTTTTTAATAACGACCCAGAGGAGTAAACAGGAAGTTCTACAGACTGACTGATAACTTGTTGATTGGACAGATTTGGCGATTGTCATTCTGCATCATCAGTGCCAATGTGGGGAAAATAAATTCTGGTGACTGACATCAGTTTATGCAGTTTTTATATGATTAATACATGATTTTGTATTTGAATACGTGATCCTTACTGATCAAAGGAACCTGTGGTCGTTTTAACCGAACCAAACCAGTGTGAGAGGTGTGAAAGCACACTTAGGAAAAGCTTAAAAGATCACTGTGTTCCACGTTTTCTTATTGTCGCACACAGATCTGGATCCTGTTCCTCGGGGGCATGTTTGGATTCTCTTCTTACGGACCAATTTCCTTGTTTGGAGTGATAGCCAGTGAAAGTGCTCCTTCAAATTATTGCGGAACGTCTCATGCTGTTGTAGCTCTGATGGCTAACGGTAAGATCACATGACAGAAACATGACTTACTGTAGTCGTCCAGCATTGGCACATTCATGTGACTAAACAAGCTTCCCTTTGTTGCAGTGGGGGCTTTCATGGCGGGTCTTCCCTTCAGCACTATTGCCAAACAATACAGCTGGGACATGGCTTTCTGGGTAGCCGAGGTGATAATGGCCATCGCCACAGTTGGCTTTTTCCTCGTTCGCAACATGCGTACCAAAATGGGACGGATCTCAGAGAAAATGGACTAATGTATCCTCCTGAAAGGAGACAACTGTCGACATCCTGTAATGTGACTAGACGGACTCGACTAGACTGTTGACGCCTTTGGTTACAGAATACTGCACATTAATACAACGGCATTAAAACCACTCACACAGATTCATCTGCAACACTTTTTTTTATTAATCGGGTTGAGGTAGATGCTCGGGGTCGGTGTAAGTCATTAAACTGCTTCAGATTTACCATACATGCTCGTATTCAACCACACAACGTTTGTCACAAGCTAATATTTCAAAGGACTAGTGTGTAGGATTTAGTGGCATCTAGAGGAAGTGGCGGCTGGTGACTTCCAAAATTGGGGTGGACATCAGGACAACCAGCTCACGGCATCAAGTTGATTTATGTATTTATTTTACTTATCGCTGAGCTCAGTGCTGCTTGTTATAAGTCCTCTAATGTTCTGAGTCATAAGGGGGGCTTACATGGGTTTTTCATTCTGTTACTCTTCTGTGCTTAAGCGCAATATAAACGCAATTATTATTACAACACAAGTTAAATGAATCAGTAAAAAAAATGCTTACAAGATTTCTTGAGAACAGTCGGTACAGGATCAATGTGGGAATGAACCTGGATGCTGCACTCTCAACTGGGACTGGAACCTGATGGACTGCTGCATGGGTGCTTTAGGGCTGCTACAGTAAGCTAACAGTTGCCAAATAAGTTAAATTAATTCAACATTAATATTTAGATGTAGCTCAAAATTTGCACATTATAATTTGTAATATGCTACTATAGATTTACTGCCAGTTTGGTCACATACAATAGAGAATTGAAGATGACTTTTGGAAATGATCATTAGACTGAGGCGATGTCACTATTATGTAGATTAGTAATGACACCAAGGGGGGGGCCATTCACATGGAGCATCATTGGCCAATCACAGACTAGCAGGAAAAAAAGCATTGCATTAAATTATAGGTTCTTCAGGTAACGTAAAAAAGCAGCGGTTGTTTCGTTCTGGGCTACTGGAAAAACATGGTGTACTGTGAAGACTATATAAAGGGCTCATCTCTAGGCCAACAAAAAAACAATTATTTATCTATGCCATTTCTGCCAATAAATCCTACACACTGGTCCTTTAATGCTTTCACTTAATCCTAGAGGCAGATTTCATTTCGAGACATGAAAATATGCGACGGTTTGAGTGGATTTTGTTGCGATGAAGTTGATACGTGCTGCTCACACTTTGCCTTCAGTCGAGGTCAGTTGTTATTGAATGTTTACTGATGGGCCTGTATATTCTAGACTATTATTTGTCTAGGTATTTGCACCAATGTGGTCACATGTGTCATGGTCATTTTACTCATTCCTCACTCACTCACTATTCCTCACTATTTCACTGAAAAGTACTGATAATAGAGAGTTATTTTTATAGACAGTTGATGATAAATAATACCACTCTGCTGCAGACTTCTGAGGCCAT
The DNA here is from genome assembly GCA_029853015.1 of Chelidonichthys spinosus. Taxonomy (NCBI): domain Eukaryota; kingdom Metazoa; phylum Chordata; class Actinopteri; order Perciformes; family Triglidae; genus Chelidonichthys; species Chelidonichthys spinosus. Next base: position 8,248,846 of record CM056835.1, read on the forward strand.
GTTGGCTTTTTGTGGTCTGACATGTTTTTAAGCATCGCATAACACCAAACCTTTTGTACAAGTGTTTCATCACTGCCACTGTAGTTTTGTACAGAAGTTACAACACTAGACTGTATACTTTTAACTTTCTCGTCTCAAAAATCTGTGGGTTATGTCAACTCAAATTACTGTGATTGTATCATGGACATCTAATAAATGTGAAGTTTACTTTGTTCGCTTTATGTTTATCTGTAAAGTGCAGCCTTACTGTGGGTGTAGTTTTATGTTCTGTTTGACTCTTAATGGACCCTAATTTACTAAATGAACATCATGCTGACTAAACTAGAGATTGAGACCATGAACTCACGTTTACAATGTTTACTGAGATAATAAATCTAGTGAGAAGTAGGGTCATTTTCTCATAGACTTCCATATAAGTCGCCCCCTGATGGCCAGCAAAGAGAATGCAAGTTAAAGGCACTTCAGCGTTGTCTTCTCTTGACCTAAAGTTGTCTCAGCCTATGATCACAAAGCGACAACATCAACATTATTTTCCCTAGCAATCATATCATTGTACAATATACCAAAGAAAACAAGAACTTAAAATTATATATTATAGTGTTTATAGTTTATGTAAAATAAGCATATAATTTTGTTTGGAAATATTGCTACCGACTATTTTACCAAAAACCAAAAGGAAAAAGAGACCCGTGTTTTAGGGGCACATATAGAAAAGCAATTTGCAACTTAAGGGGTGTTGTATTTTCCTGTTTGCAGTGAATACATTGGTGGAGGGCTGGCTCTAACTCTGACCCCCACCATATGCACAGTGACAGTTTAAGGTTTCTGAAATTGTTCCTCATGAAATTGCAATTTAAGTGATGATGCATTCAAGTGGTGAATCTGCAATTGTACAAAAAAATGAGGGTATCAACTAAAGTTTTACCCTTTGTATTTTTACGATTTGTGTTACCCCACTGCAGCTCTGCAGAAAAACACTGCAGTCCACTGAAACGACTGAACACATCAGAAACGATCTGTGCTCAGACTCAGACAGCTAAATGATTGTATGAATGACATGTGCATTTGATACTTGAAATAAATTAGCATTAGCAGGGGATCACTTTGAGGCATTTCCATTAGCTGTAGTTACAGGCACAATGCATTTGATAAATGTAAGCGATTTGAACAGGGGCATCGGGGGGGGGGGGGGGGGGTAGATGTTGTTTAGATGGGGGGATCATCTGGGGGTCCTCCCCTAGAAAATTTTGGAATTAAGTAGATGCAATTATCCACATTCTGGTGCATTCTTACATGTTTTTCTTCCTACTGTCTCTTGTTCCTAGAAATGAAAATGAGAATTTCTAGGAATGCCCCTGTTCAATCTTCTACTTCCGCCTTTACCTTCTCAGCAAACCAATCGCAGCAGAGCCGGAAGGGAACGCGCTACTACGATAGCATCAGAGATACGTAATGGCGCACGACATCAGCTGTTTGTTTACCAACACAGACGGTAAATATCATTTTGTGAAAGGCGATGTAAAAACATCACGATGTGAGAAAAAGGAAAAGAAGATGCAGCAAAAAAAAACGAGCAGATAAACCAGCGGGCCAGTGAGGAGCTGTCCGCGGTGCTGAAACCACCCATCTGCTCTTATTAGGGCAGACTGTAAAAGACCAGTGTCAAGAGTGGCTCAGTAGGAGAGTGGCGACATTTAACGTGACTTTGAATGAAACAATGTGTTTATTCTACCAGCATGCTTTTGAAAAAAGCACTAAAACGGCACAAAATTTTCTGTTTGCATCCAATAAGTATGTGACCATTCAGTGATTTACCAAGTGGATCCATCTATCTATCTGACGATTAGTGTGTCTGCAAGTACACCAGGTTTATTAAATTAAACATACTTAGTATATTGATTTTTCACCAGGCACCTCCACACTGTGTCTTTTATAACAGGCAATGCCTCAGCAACCTTAATAACGAACCAACTTCTCAGAATGAAACAGCACAACTACCAACCGAGTTTTATTGGTTTGTTGATAACAATCATTACACAGGTACATCTATAAACAAATAAAAAGAAACTGCACACTTGTACTTGATACAGATATCTAAAACCCACATGAATATTGCTACTGCTGGTATGCATTTGACATCTCAAATAAATGTACAGTTTGTCTGTTGGCCTTTAAGAAGCCAATCTCAACAGTTTTTTTCATGGTTATACACCCCATTATCTTGGCTAAGAAAACAAATTCCATTTTTACCATCCTTACAATGTACCATTAAACACTGCATATAGAAAGATTGAAAACTGTTTTTTTTTTTCACAGCAGCTATACAAATTTATTGCGATGCTATCACAGAACAGACACACAACCAACACAAGCGATGCACAGTTCTGATAAGGAGAGCTCCAGTACTAGGGATTTTAGCTGTATTGATCATTAAGAAAACTGCATGAGTACAAGAGTTAACATATAGGAACAAAGCTTACAAACATTCTAAAACACTGTTCTTCATTATAAACAATAAAACAATGAGTTGCCCTGTGACTTTGTCCATCCCCACCCGAGCACAGATTACATACACTGTCCCTCATAAAGCATATGGAATGTAATCCACGCAGACAAGCTCTTCCGGTTGTTGCCCCAGCTCCTGTGAACGTCGTGCTTGCGTGTTGACACGGCAACCTGTCCTGCACCCTCCCCTCCTTCACATTTAAAACTGAAATGAAATCCACTGACAGTAACAACAATGACCGCTTTTTTTTTTTTGTGGCGATGCAAAATTGTGGGATGTGACGAAATTCCCGTCTCCAAATTGACTTTTTTTTCTCTTTCATTAAAAAAAAGTGTTCTCTACAATCAAACTACTAAAAAACCTGTATTTAGAAAATAGTTGATAAAAATATTCCCCTGAATTGTACAAGAAAAGAGGTACAGGGAGCACTGGTAAAAGATGTGGTTTGAGAGATGTTATTCCGCTGCCTCATCTTTTTCCTCAGCTTCTTCTGTAGCTGGTGCCTGGGAAGACAGATGTGTCAAATTTGAATCATTGAGGATGTGAGTTTTATTTTGCGTGTTTATATGCGATGCCACGAGCCTCACCTCTTCCTCAGCTTTGGCTTCACCGTTCTCAGCGGGGGCCTCTGGTGCTTTCTCCTCAGGCTTGGCCTTCTCCACCTCCTTGGCTTTCTTAGGCTTAACAGGTGCCTTTTGCTAAAACAAAAATATAACCACATCAGTCACCCCGAGTCTACTTCATGAGAAGAATTAAGTAATCAAAACAAGAGCCCACCTTTGGCTTGGGTTTGGCCTCTGCCTTTGCAGGTAGGGGTTTCTGTGGGGGATAGAATGCAAAAGAAATTGTCAGTCCTAAGAATGCAGTTAACAGCATAAATATTCTGTGGCGGTCTGGACTTACGTCTATCAACCTCTGAGATCTCCTCTTGGCCTGCAAAGTCAACATACAGCGTAATTAATTTCAACATAGCAGCCCCCACTGGTAGGGTGTTACTGACCCCTGGTGGGTGCATGAACTAACTGTCAGTTTAAAAATGAATAAAACACAGATGTGTTAAAAATAGAGTTAATTATTCCTTACCACTGGTTCTTCTCCTGTCTGTGAGGGGGGGGGGAGAAAGAGAAAATCAGATTAAGCAAATCGCCTGCATTGTAATGCCTCTGTGGTGAGTTGTTTTGGTGGAGGGGAGTGGGCTTTAAGTGTTAGTTATGTAACTCAAAAGTGGGCGTTCCCAGACAACACATTAGCCTATGGCTGCACATCCTGCTTCATACATGATTAAGGTTAGACCTTGCCATGTGATTGGCTGAGAAAGGTACTAAACCTTGAACAATGGAGCTGAAGCCAGTCACTTCTTAATCAGCATGTTTACAGTCATTACATCGATCAGGAAGCAACGCATTGTGCAGCTTCATCTGTCAACACGACAATAATAAAGGAGGACTGGAGCGTCCTTTGACACGCTGGACCACATAAAGTTCAACACCAGAGCCTGGTGGAGTTTAAGCAGCGTGCAGGGTTGTGCCTCCCAGCTCCCGCTACTGGTTTGTCTACTGTAACACTCCGGTGGAGGAGGGGGCGGACTCCGCCTCCTCACATCCATTCATTGGTAATAAACGGGATTGCCATCGTCGGGAGGAAAAACCGAGCAGAGCGCGTTCCCGCCACGAATTTGAAAAATAGTCACTCCGAGATGCTCAGCGGCGACTCTTGTCGATCTGGTAGCAGAATCTACTGGAACCCCCAGCAACAGGAGCGGCGCTTTGCTGACGGAGGCTCGCCATTGCATAACCTTACGAGTGGCCTGAACCGACGATACACATACACACTAACACGACGGACGAAGAATGTTTATTTTTTTTTTTTTCCACTGGCGGACAGGAGGGCGGCCGCGCATAAACACAAAGCACACACGCCGAGCTTAAGAAAGGCACCGTCTCACATCAGCATTAAATTATACAACGTGTCAAAAAGAAAGCCGTGAACAACACTTGGCGCTCACGTGGAAAATAAGCTTAACATTAAAGCCGAACACGCAGATTAACATCTTCTGAAATTAACGTTTCGGAAACTTTAGCATCCAGCGTGATGACCCCCCACACGAAACAATCAATATGCCGCCAACTTTCTCTGCAGAAAAGCGACCCGTCGACAGAGACTAAATGACCCCGCGTCGTCCTTCAATGCAACTAAATGTATTTATACACATTTCCGACTGTGCATGTCATCATTCTGCGGTCCAAAATGACCCGGCACACGGAAACCCACTTGGCACAAAGATAATCACTGCACGGGAGAGAGATAGGAGCACGAATCACACAGTGGGGATCAAAACAGCCGCCACATACGGACCAAAGTCTGGCTGCGAGCCGCCACATTGTTTACATGCAGCCGCAACACGGACACAAACATTAGTAGCGACGTTTACAACAACTCTGCCCGAGCCGTGGCGAGTCCGTCTCACAAACTGCAGTTGGGGGTTATAAACGCTGTATTACTGAATGCATGAAATATGTAGGTCTACTCACTCTGCTCCTTTTAGGCATGGCTGGTTTGTGTGGGGCGGATTTTTTTTTTTTTTTTAAGAAAAAGAGCTAGATGTTGCTCAATACAGGAGAAAATACAGTGGTATATTCTGGATAAAGCTGTACCAGCACGGTCTAATACAGCGCAGCGCGACGTTAATGTTCCATTGGAAGGAGAACTAGCTGAAACCGGATTGGATTCCCCCCCTCCCTCCCTATTCAAACCGTTATAGTTCCGGCTTGATTGACGGTGCTATGTCCCGCCCCCGTCGCCCGCTCATTGGCCGAGACAGTGGTCAGCTCCGCGATTTCAAATCTGTGCTCTTACCTGTGTGGGTACGTTAAACGTCAGTCAACGAGCGGGCCGAGCTATTTGTCTCTCTGAGCAGCCATCTGCTGTAACAAGGCGAAACTGTCATTAAATCAGCCTTCTTCATCCAAATGCTCGTGTTTCCCACCACAATATAACATGTCGCCTCCGTTATGTGTTAAAACCAAAACCCAGTTCAGCTTTTTCACATCGACGGTTTAAGCGAGTGTGTTTTAGCAGACGGGTGGAGAGGGGTGTGTGCTTCCCCGGTTAGCTCTTTTGTATTTTCGCTCGGGGAAAATGGCGACATGATACGTGAAGGTACAGCTGAGCTAGCGGTGCGACGTCTCGCGCTGTTGTCACCGAACGCTCGGCTCGCGCCACCGTGGGCCTGCAGTCCAGCGGAAAGAGCCGCGGCGGCGCTACAACTCTGAGAAGCAGCTTCACACATTTCAGCGCCGCGGAGACTAACGGGGAGTAATTTCCCCCGAGTGAGCCCGACACAGAGCTCCGTCTCCTTCCCCCTCAGCCCCGAGTAAACGACGACACCGAGATGCTGTTGCTGTGAGCTCACTGCCCACAAAATACACCGACCTGCCGTTACAACTGTTTGCGGCTGTTTTTCTTGTATATTTATTATATATAAAAAATAAAAACATCATGCTACAGTTACAGGCTGATTTAATTTTCTCCTCTTCTATGGGAGGATACATTAAAGCCCTCACGTTTGCCAATCATTTCTCAACATATTTTATATTAGCTATATGTCATGTTATGATATGCTGAACGCGAGGACAACCACTGTGTCGTCCGCTTTTTAACATTTGAATTGTAGTGCTTATTTCAACATGATTCTCTTAAGTTAGTGGATGAGAAAAGAGCAGTCCACTTAAAAAAAAAAAAATCCTCTAAATCTGGGCATCCCCTTGCTTGGTCATACTGTTATTATTAAAACTATTTGGGATGTTAGGATATGAGTATGTTCATAAGGATTTGTAATGCATATGTTGGGCACACATGAATAATTACCAACCTGCTATACCAGATCATATTAAAGGCGTTTTCACTTTTAAATGATCCCTCCTTCTTCTAGAAAGCCCAACATCCTGTTTTAGCAGGAAATACATCATTAGACGCCACAACTTTTATCTACCTGCAAATCGGTTGAGAAGAAAGGCAGATGTGCTCCAGCTGAATGCATTTGTTCCAGTTGTTAAACAGGCCCGATGCCAGCAACACAGCCTTTTCTGATCCTACTCACTGAATGAGTGATATTTGGTCGCTGCAGCGTTTGGTCCACTGTTATTGTTTAATACTAGAAGATATGTTCCTTTTCTAATGTTTTATCAGGTCATTCTAATTTTTCTTTCTTTCAGTCAGACAGTGATTGTGAATGAAGACATTCTTTTCCATTCATTCTCTGTTTGGTAAATCATCAAACTCAAATAAGCAACATAACTGCAATTCACAATGGTTGTTCGTTGAGCATCATGAATGTATATATATATGAATGGAATTACTTGAAAATAAATGCCAACAAGTCACATGACGTGACATGATGCTCAACGAACAACCATTGTGAATATATATATATATATATATATATATAATATATATATATATATATATATATATATATACACACACACACACACACACACACACATTTTTCGTACATTTTAGAGAAATCTACAGACACAAATATACAAAGTAGTCAAATAAACACCTACATTCTGGATGATTAAATTCCACCAGTCTGAAAGCAGATAAAGCTAAATAGCTAAATGTACCAGTTCATGAAAAAACAAGGCATCTTTTAGCAGCTCTGATGCCACTGGGACATACGTGCTCTTCTATCTGGCGTGAACGCCATCAAACAAACAAACTCACAGTGAACTGGCATTTCCTGCCGGGCTGCATTCAACGGCAGCTTGTCAACACACCAAATCTGATCTGGTTTGGAATAGCCTTCCAACCAACGTTGCACCTGTCTGTGACATTTTACTGCTAACAAATGCTCAAATGCACCCAGGTCAAATTTCAGAAACTGGGTTGGCATTGGGCTCCCGTTGCCGGCCACCAAGGAGGCATCAGGTCATCGGATATTGGGAAGACATTTGAAAGCTAGCAGCACGTGCTTTCATTGCTTGGATGAGTTCTGCTGATTCATCTTTACACAACCCTTTAGTAATTTGCCACAGCAAGTTTAATAACATCCACATGATTCCTTTAACTGCCGGAGCACCACACCCACCATTGAAGGCCTACTTTCCTTTTAATGCTGCTGCAAGGATTGTTGGTACACATTCTCTTGGATGCTGCTGGCCTCATAAATGTTTCACAAGTAAACCCAAGTTCTCATGAAGTCGAGGAGGGAGATGGAGTTGTCACTGACTTCAATGTAAAGGTGTAATGTAAAAATACATTCATCTTCGAAAAGTAAGTTGCAGCAAGCAGCCCATCCCCCATTTGACACCCTGTAGATTCACCCAGTTAGTCCAAATAAAAGCTTTCTGTCTGCTCCCCGTGGGCAGAGAGGTGTAAAGAATTAGGCCAAGTCACATGCTGATGCTTGCCGCTATTATTATGGTAATGACACGAGGAGTTTACTTCACCCCACTGGTCCACTTGACAAAACAAAAGGACAAGAACGGGTCTCATAGTAAAAATGTAAACGTTGAAAATAGCAACCAGTTCATCTGTTGCAGTTGTTTCTCGTGTTAATTCAGGAAAGTAGAAACATACATCCTCACTGTTTAAGTGTCTTATGTCAGTATCTCTGCTTTTTATTTGTGTTATCAGTGTCTTATCCAATCAACCCACAATCAGGGAAGGTAAATCTAATATATAGTGGGACAATGTGACTATGGGCTTTTAACATACAGGCATCAATATGGAATTCAGAGCATTTCTATTGCCTCCACACGACTATCAACATGGCGACGCCTGAGCCAGCAGCTAGCAGCTAACAGATGACAGTACTAACTTCACACACAACTGTAACAGTGCTGACTGGGCTAACAGTGTTTACCTCGGGGGAAGTGCTTACCTCAGGGTTGGGACGGCGTTATCAGCTGTAACCGGCTACGTCAACACACAAGAGTGACGTTGTTCTCTGCTATATTGATATACTGAATTCCAAATGTAGCACCTTTAAGTACAGTACTTACCTGAACATTACTTGTCATGCTATTCTACTTAAACGTCTGCTACACTGTATTTTAGACAGGGAAATATTGTACTTTATGACATAATCTGTATAAAACCATATGATTGGCTAAAATATGATGTATTGTTATAAATAAAATATAAGGTTAACATGATTTCCACCACCAACATACAAATTGTTCATACACATTAAGACAGCAGTATTTGTAATACAATTATATAATATATATAATAATATACTACTGTGAAAGCTATTATTCTTGTCCATGTAACACTGCATTTTTCTGTAAATATACGCTGTTGAAACAAGTACTGTTCACTGCAGGACTTTGGCTTCTAATAGATTATTTTTACATGGTGGTATTTGTACTTTTAATCTTCCACCACTGATTAAGTAAGGAGTGTTAAACGATCTATCACCTGTTGCTCTCTTCGGTATGTTTAAATACAGATACAAGAAGAAAAGCGAGCAGAAGAAGGTGAGTTAGCCCCACCACATAGGTAAAACCCATGGGGCAGAAAATAGCTGCTTAATAAGTTGACGCTCATGGTATTGATCAACAGAACAACGTGGAGTCTGCTTTATACAACCAAATCATTTTTTCTTTGAGAAAATTCACAATGGAGTTGCAAAGGTTGCTATGATACGTGTGTTATCTTCTGATTAAAATGGGCTAAAACATCAAAAACCTGCCCGTATGATTAGGTAGTTGAACTTCTTCCACCACTGAAGGGAAACGAAAAACAACGTGTATTTTGTGTATTTTGACTTTGTCTTGTACAACTGGCTTTGCAGGACGTGACAAGATACCGTAGGCCTATATGCATGGAGGACGGGTGGAGGGAAAGGCGTGAGGTCGGTCTCAGATAACAATGTGGTTGTTGTGTTGAGAATGGGGCAGCCCTTCCATCACAGCTGCTGCCTGTTGCTGTCCTTTCCCTCCTTTTCACTCCCTCGTCTTTTCCCCTCTCGAGTCGTAAGAACACTGGGAGGACAGAACAAGGTCACGACTCCAACAACTGCTCATTCTTTGATAAACGATCGTTTTAACTCACACGAAGACAGAAGAAATTAACGCAAAGTCAGCTGATGATATTTTTGGCTTTGTATTTGTGGCACAAATCATCTAAATATTTGTCTGGAGTACAGAATAAATGGAGTACAGAGTTGTCAGAGACGTTGGTATAATCCTCAGGGGAGTGTGACTGGATGAAGGTAAAGGTGACCTCATCCAAAGCCTCTTTGACGGAGGTCAACTTCTTCATTTATCTTCTTCACTCTCTCTCTCTCTCTCTCTCTCTCTCTCTCTCTCTCTCTCTACACACACACACACACACACACACACACACACACACACACAACTTGTCGCTGGCTGCTGGTTTAGACTTGTAGAGCAGGAACAGGTGAGACTAAGCAGCTGTGTTATGCACAAACACACCGTCTTACCCGTCGCCCTGTAATGCAGCGGTCACAGCAGGGTCGTGTCTGCTGCAGGCAGGCCGAGGGCGGACGTGGATGACTGTGACCGGATCAGCTAGATGTAGAGAGAAGCTCCCTCTCTCTCTCTCTAAGTGGATTTCTCCCATGCAGCCAATGAAGCCTTCCCATATGGAGCAGCGGGTAAAGCCAGATTACACCAGTTTGTGTGAGAGGGGCTCCAGAAGCACCAGAGTTCACGGCACGAAGGACGCATGTTACATTGTTGAAGTTGTATTGTGCAACCAGTAGTGATCCCCACAAGGGTTGTGTTATTGATTACACATTAAACCGTTAAAACTAGTCATTAACAAAAACTTGTATCTTTTATTAAAGGTGCTATGAGATCAGCAGCATATCTGTGGGCGGCTGTGGCTCAAAGGTAGAGAGAGAGTCATCCTTCAATCAGAAGATCGGCGGTTTGTATCCCGGCTCCTTTAGTCTACATGCCGAAGTGTCCTTGGGCAAGATACTGAATTCCCAAATTCCCCTCTGAAGGCTGTGCAAACGGCATCGGTTGGGATGGTGTCATCAGCAGTATCTGCTGCATGAGAGCATGCAGAGCGGTCCATGAGCACTAACATGCTCTAAAAGCACACGCCAATCTCAGTAAAGCAAGAAGAAGCTCTGCTAACAACACACACAGAGGGACAGTGACTTCATTCTCTTCTGAGGTTAACATTACTCCACCATATACTGTTTGTGTGTGTGTGTGTGTGTGTGTGTGTGTATGTGCCTATACTCAGCAGTCAAAGAAAGAAATGAGTTGCAGTCTAAGGAGGGGAGGGCACATGATCTGCCTTTAACACAGTGGTCTTCATGAGCGAGGGCGGAGCCTTGTGGCGACGCCACTTAAACCTTAGTCGGCTTTCACCATTAATTAGCCAACAGCTGACATAACAAAAACAAATCCCACAATCATTAATTGTCACTAACCACACACTATTTGATTAATTAATGCCCACTTTGAATGGAAAGCATTGCATTGTGAGCTCATTCATTCTTCTCTCAGATAAGGGGGCAATTGAATGGAATTAATCTGCAGACAATGAGATGAAACAATAGGGCGCCCAGAAGTCAGAGAAGAGCATGCATGCTGAGTTATGACGGATGATACGGAGGAGGCCTCTGAATCACTTATTGCGGGGCCATATGCAGGGGATCAGAGGGACTGCTGTTGCTGACCCTCCCCCACGATCTACTTCCTGTTTTTCATGGTTGTCTGCTCGCTTCTGCCTATACAATACCAGCTGTGCCTGGAGACATACCAGCTCATACTACTGCCCTCATAAAAACCATGACTGTGGACCAGCGAAGCCTATAAACAGATCACATTGATCTTCTGTGCCGCATCGTAGGAGATCTGCTATCAGGAGTCTGTTCCACTAAAGGCCTTTTGAAATGTTTTTGCTGCCAATTAGTTGTCCAGCTTCAATGGATGCTTTTTGATTTTCTTAATCAGGCTGAACACTGGAAAATGAGTAGCTGCAAACGACTTGATCTAAAATGTGCTTTAGCACATTGTTACAGTGTAATAATGCAGAGTATGTTGGTCATTTTATCTGCTGCATATTTAAAAGACACTGTTGTGGGTTTATGAACATATATTTTAGAGACGGCAAGAAAAAAGCATTTCAAGTCAAGATATAAGTGGTGGAGATTATTTTAAGTAGTGTACTAGAAGTACTTACATTGATTAGTTTCACTTAATGCTTCTCTATACTTTTATTGCACCACACTTCAGAGGGAAACATACATTTTACTCCTTTACATTCATCTCACAGCTATCAAATTATGCATATGCTGTATATGAATAATGCATTTTAATAGCCTGGTCTTCATGCACACAGACTTCCACTTAAACAGAACATGGCAGCTGAATAATATCAGTAACACATTTTTAGTTGGACATGTGAGAAGAGATGTATTACTGTGCAGGTAATTAATTATTATTGTAATTTAAAAAAATGTCAAACATGTATCCTGTAATTCTAATGCATTAAAATGTACGTTCGTCCATTTAATTTTGTGTTTCAATGCAACACTTGGGCAACATATGGTAGAAATAATTGAATGCGTTGTGAGGAGAAGTGCATTCAAAGTCCTGCAAATATTGTTGGGCTTCATGCAGAAAACTCATTTTGTAGAAGGAAAACTTGACCCTACAGTGAACTCTAGTGGTGAAAATGAAACACTCCGTTTAAGAAAAGTATTTTGCAGCTGAACATTCAAAGTGGTTCAGACCGGCAGCTCCGTTGAGCTTGATGTCGCCATCACATTGACTCATCAACATGTATCACACACATTCATACACCAACCTGCTGCAGGGCCAGAGGAAGACCAGAGGAAATCCAGAGGAAGACCTGAGGAAGACCAGAGGAAGACCAGAGGACCTGAAGAAGACCAGAGGAAGACCTGAGGAAGACCTGAGGAAGACCTGAGGAAGACCAGAGGAAGACCTGAGGAAGACCAGAGGACCTGAAGAAGACCAGAGGAAGATCTGAGGAAGACCTGAGGAAGACCTGAGGAAGACCTGAGGAAGACCAGAGGAAGACCTGAGGAAGACCAGAGGACCTGAAGAAGACCAGAGGAAGACCTGAGGAAGACCTGAGGAAGACCTGAGGAAGACCAGAGGACCTGAAGAAGACCAGAGGAAGACCTGAGGAAGACCAGAGGAAGACCTGAGGAAGACCAGAGGACCTGAAGAAGACCAGAGGAAGACCAGAGGAAGACCTGAGGAAGACCAGAGGACCTGAAGAAGACCAGAGGAAGACCTGAGGAAGACCTGAGGGAGACTTGAGGAACACCTGGAGACATGCATTTATAGTCCGAGGGAAGAACATTTTGGAGTAGGATCATTTTGGTGATGATCATCCTGGGGGAAACAGCCGACAGAAAATTTAGAAATTAAAAGACTGAATTTTAAAAGGCCATCTTTTCCCATGGTCTCAACCACTTTACAGTAGACTGACTATATGGTAGATAAACACTAGAATATTCAAAATTGCAAGTCAAAGCAAGTATAGAAATGTATTTACCAGCAGTAATAACCATGATGGACATAACAAATAAATATTCTGCAAACTAAATTTGATATAAGTGTGAGCAGATATGGTTTCTTAGATACAACATTTAAAAAACACTTTTTAAAGGACTGAGTGAAGAAGAGTTTCGCTGCTTTCAGCTCAGTTGAAGGATTACATGCTCCTCTATTCTCCAAATCTCATTCAACAGCGGCTTAGAATGATTGCTTCATAAAGCTGAAACAAGGCTGTTATTGAGAGTTCCTCATATATCAGTTTTGTTCTGACTGTGGCAGAAAAACCTGTGTTTATGTCACTTTGAACCATATTGAGAAACCATCCAGAGCCTTTAAGAAATGTATTTAGGTGGAGATTTATTTCTTATCAGTTGTCATTTATTTCTCTTTTTTTCGTAGTTTCGTTTTTTTCACCTGTTTTTTTACTTTTGCTCTCTTAACAGCAGCCACAAATAAGACAGTATGAAATAAGAATTAAGATTATGGAAGGTGTATAGAACATATTTATTCCAATAAAACATATTTCACAGAGAGTATCAGGCAATAAAACTCACTGAAGATGACTGGCTCAATAACAATGCACCATGGCATTCATCTCGTTACAACTATTGTGCCAGCAGGTGAAAACGTCATGGTCACACCCACAGGAACACACATCATTACTGAGTGACAGGTGATAAGAGCTGAGTTTCACTGACTGGACTTTGCTCTGTGGGAGACTTTGGCAGCCTCAGGTGGAGTCCTGCTGCTCACCTGCTGTTTCAGGAAATGAAGCTTTCATCGCCGTCGTGGGCGCTCGCATGCGGTAAGTTTGTTAAACTGAAGATGCTGTTACTTGTTACTCGGTGAATATTTATCTATGCTGGCAGAGATTTCATCCTCTGAGGCAGTTAAATGTGAGAGTCAACACCAAAGTGTGACGACAGCAATTCAAACTGCAGAAGGGACAAAACCGGATAATACTTACTACTTGTGATTTCTTTATTTTTTCGTGAATTATGATGGAATGATGGGAAAACAATTGGATCAGTTTACAGAAATAAGAAACAAGCTTGTAGATTTCATTTAGACATAATTTCAATTATATGAAGGAAGAAACTCAAACTCAAATAGAGCTTATGGAGTAAATGTCGCCATTTTTATTGACGCCCCATCCTTTATTCGATGTTTCTCTTTATTTGAGCTTCTATTTCGTTGGCATCTATTCTTGTAGCTACAAATCCATCATTTAAGTTTCTACTGTCGTTTTCACGGACGTTAACGGTGAATATCCAACGCCTACTGATTGTTCTCCAGCTTTCATTTGAGTTCATTCCAACCAAGATCTGTGCATACAAATACGTGATGTCTGTTTATGGAGCCTTCTCTGAATATTAGAGGACAACCTTCACAGCTGTGTCTCTTTGTCTGTCTTTCAGCATAACAACACAAGCATAATGGCCGTCTCCTCGAAATCACAGTCGAACCTCTTCTGCATCTGTTTAATTCTATGTGCAACTGAAGGTCAGCATTCGTTCTTCAAATAATGACATACAGTAGAAAATATGTAGAAAGTATGTAAACCTGCTGAACTGGACAGATGAAGAAGAATATTTTTCTTGGTCCTCGCCATTTCTGCAAATTTATGTCCAAATTGATACTTTTATGCTTATTTCCTACACAGTTAAATGTATGCAGTTCCTTTTACATTTGCAGAGCCGTAATAATAGCCGACCTGTGAGGTAAATGGTCTTATAGGAGGACTAGATTAAACTTTAATGATCCCTGTGGGCACATTAAATATAGCTTAAATGCTTTATATATCGGCTCCTGATCAGAATGAATCAACTGAAGCAACAACTAATACTAATGTGAGTGGTTTTTAAATGACTCTGCGTATCGAGTGACTGCGGGTGGAAGCTCTTCATCACCAGGGAGTTGTTAGAGTAACACAGCAGGTCACACAGGTCTGCTGTTAATGGTGATTAATCATTACCCTCGCTGCTGCCGCAAAGGAAGAATACCGGGACCAAGCACACTGTGGCAAATCTAATCGGCCATTCTCATCAAAATGTAAACTGGTTTCACGCACAGGCCACAGCAGGTTAGAAGTGCAGCTTCCCTTCTAGCAAGGAAACATTCAAGGAAACAAACCTCAGTTATAACGCTGGACGTGTGAAGGATCAGTCCAGATTAATGTTGTGTTTGAGTTTCAGTCAACCAACCAAACAAAGCCAATGCCCTTTGTTGTGTTCACGTACCTTGGGCAAACTCAAACGTGTCTCACAAAGGGCATGCTCCAAAACATGTAGGCCTTCTCTTTGTTCACAATCAAGCGAAAGTTCGGCCAGAGTTGCCTGACGTGATTATTTTTTTATTATTTTCTCACATTGCATAGTTGCTTCACTTCTGCTGTGATGTGATGTGACCTGCAAACTGCTGCCTATCCCAATTCTGAAACCTGTGCTGCACAAAAAATATTTTCGCTATCAATTCATTAAAATAATTTATAATTTATATATGACAATATATTATGAAAAAAAAATATTTCCAAAAAGTGTCAAACAGACAATAGTGTCAAATTACACAAAATAATTAGTGTATGGATGGACTGAAGGATTTACATCTTCATTCCTGTGGCCTGTAGCAAATATTTATAGGATTTTCTAAAAAGTGAAGCTAAATCCAAAGTGCCTTAAACTTGCATTCTCTCTGCTGGCCATCAGGGGGCAACTCCTGTGGTTGCAAAAAGAAGTCTGATTGGTCGTTCCTCCACAGTCCAAATACGGTCATTTCTGTTCAGTGGTTGCAAAAATTCATAGATGGCGACAAACTCAAGGCTTCAAAACCATAGTCAACGAACCAATGGGTGACGTTGAGTTCAATGTCCATTTGATCAACTTAAAAGTTGGGGTTGGGTAAAGAAATCTCACTTTATAAATATGAAATTTCCCTTATAAGACAAATATGTATTTGGTCTTCGTGTTGCTCTTCAGGAACGTATGGGTGACGCTACAGAGACTACGTCCATATTTTTTTTTTAAAGGTTTAAACCTGAATCAACAGCTAAACACGGAGTTTGGTGATGATAACAAAATCCAAAGATGTTCTCAGTCTAAGGCATTCCTGCCTGACATGTCTCTGTTTTATTCAGCAGTGTCAGCACAGCTGCAGCTGGAGCCGATGAATTCAACAGTGCTACAAGGCTCTTATGCTCAATTCAATGCCACTGTGGACGGAGTCTGGCAGGCCATGACCTGGACTGTTGGAGAAAAACTGGTCCTCATCGTCTCCAACACTGACAACATAACCTCATTTCAAGAGCAGTACTCTGTCAGATTCTGCTCTGGCAGTGACCCCAGCTGCGTGGAGTTCACCATCCATAACGTCAACCGCAGTGCTGAGTCCTGGCCAGTCACCTGCAGCGTGCTGGGGGAGTATGGATCAAAGACTGCACAGCTTTACGTGCAAGGTAGGATGCCATCTATCAGGCTGCCGTTCTGTGTGTTCTCTGGCATGCTGCTTTGTGGCTGCCCTTTGACCTCTGACCTCACTGTGGATGCCAAAAACCCAGAAGAGGACGTTACCTTTAGGGTCTCAGTGATGCTGATACATGCACATTACCACCTCATTTTAAAATTCCGCTCACTATTTCTGCATTCATACTACCTTCCGAGTACAGTTGTGAGGGGGTGTAATGACGAAGATGAACTCTGGAGGGCAGCAGCGAACTCCGTTTCAGCTTCCTAGCAATAACATCTAATGGAAAACAATAACAACATGACCAAAATAGCTTTAAAGTCAAAATAAAACCAAACTCACTGGATGACAGTATTTTAGATGTGCTTGCACATATTCACATTTGCAACATAGATAGACTTATCCTTTAAACTGCTGCTCTAAGCATTTCTAATTTTATCTCTCAAGAGTATTTATTTTATCTTTCAGCCATTTACTATCATTTCCCATGTCAGCATGGGGCATTGAATCCCACCATCACCGTGTTCTCATCACTCGTGACTACTGGGTCAGAATCCTAAAAGCATGATGGCTTCCTGACTTCCCCTCTCCTCCGTCCCTGTCCTTACTCCTCAGAGAGCGGTACGGTAAACATCAAGGAAGGAAACATGACGGTGGTGCAGGACCAGCAGGTGGAGTTCCAGTGTGTCACGTCTGCTTGGTTCCCTGCACCGACTGTCAGCTGGACCCAGAATGGTCAAGCTGTGAACAGCAGCCTGTACAACACCACCAGTATGGCTGATGGGGATGCCTTCAACTCCACCAGTGTCCTGAAGTTTCGGGCGGTCAGGAACACCACAGTGGAGTGCCGGGCGACTGTGAGCACGCTACCGAGCCCAGAATCCAGCTCTGTGTTCTTGGTGGTCGGTAAGAATACCTTTTCTCGATGTGTCTGTGTTGGCATTAAACACAAGTACAAGAAGTGTAAAGGTTGTTGTATGGGGGGCACTGGGAGGCTGCACTATGGCACAGTGGTGTGCTAAGCTAAATGCTAACATGCGTGAATGTAGTCACCCATTGATTTGTAGACTACACTTTGAAGCTTTGAGTTCTACACATTGAACACACCCCCCCCGATATTCAAATATGCTCAACATACCCCCAATAAATTGATATATATATATATATAGTGCACACGCTCATAGCTTGACTTACAGAGTTGATAACCAGCTTCATGTGACCGCGTATCTCTGGTTGCCTTTGTTAGGGTTACTTAAGCTGGATAACTAACAGTTACCCTGGGTATGTTGAACTTGCATCGTAGTATAGGCCTCTGAAGCTGTAGACCCACAAAACTGCTGTGGGTCGGTAACACTGAACTGTCTCCTCCCAAATAAATGAAAAATGAAACTATAATGTAAGAAGTTACTTAAGAATAAGGTGAAAGAAGAGAGGAAAGTAGAAGTGATGACTACAGAGCAGAGGAGAGGTGAAGATAATAAATAATAGTAACAGATAATATGATTACATTTACATTTAGGGCATTAGGCAAGGCAAGGCAAGGCAAGGCAAGGCAACTTTATTTGTATAGCACATTTCATACACAAGGCAGACTCAAAGTGCTTCACATCATAAAACAAAGTGAGAAGAAAAAAGAAAAGAAAAATAGAAGAATTAAAAGAAAATAATAAAAATTTTAAAAATGCATTACAGAAAGAAAATAGAATAAAAACATATTTGCAATAATTAAAAACAGTGCAGACATTAAAAGATTTAGCAGAAAGCTATGGTGAACATAAAAGTTTTCAGTCTAGTTTTAAAAGTGGTCAGAGTTGGGGCAAGTCTTACATCTTCAGGAAGTTTATTCCAGCCATTTGTTGCATAGTGACTAAATGATGCTCTCCCGTGATTGTTGTTTACTCTGGGAATCACTAACAGATTGGTCTCAGAAGATCTTAGTGGTCTAGAGGGCTTATGTAGTGGGAGCATATCAGTGATATACTTGTGATATAAAAGTGTTTTTTAAAAATATTTAAAAAAGAAAGAAAAGAAAAGATAAGGCATCACAAGTTATTACAGTTCATCCTGAGGGGTGCATACATGTGTGAGCGGATTGGCCCCCTTTTACAGCAGCCATTTTGTCACGTTTATGTTTGTTATTTTTGTCAGCCATCATGAAAATGTACCAGATTTACCCAAATTAATTTTCTTCTGCGGCTGATGGTATTAGAAAACGCACAAAGCACATTTAAGTACTGACACATGAGCCGGGTAAATACAGAAGTCCTGTTGTGTTCAGTGTGTCGCAGCCAATCCAGTGAGCCAACACTCACAACTGCACCCCCGTGTGAGATATGCTAGATAAAATTTTCTGTGAGTCTGAGAGAATGATGTGATGATCATTTTCCACAATTATAACATCTAATAAAAGAAGTGAGAGAATAGTAATAGCAATGTGTAATTCAATTCAATTTTATTTATAGTGTCATCACAACAGAAGTCATCTCAGGACACTTAACACATTGAGCAGGACGAGAATACGCTCAAGATTTCCAGAGTCAATACAAAAAGTGTTACATAGGCTTCAGTGTTTTCTGTGTTCACATCAGCTCTTTCTCTCTTATTGCTGGCTAACCTTCCTGCAACAGTTCCCAAGCCTCCTGATTGGACCGTGCTCATAGCTGTGGTCGCGTCCATCGGAGGTGTTGCTCTGCTGATTTTGCTCATCCTCCTCATCATCTTCTGCTGCAAACGCAGGAAAGAAAAACGTAAGAACCGCCTCAATAACTGTCCAACAAGACAACTCACCACTCAGAGCACAAATGAAATCAAACCACTGACGAACAGTCCACAGCAGATAATCACGAATACCACATTCACGTGAACTAATTATCTATCTGACTATTCTCTCTAGAGTCCAACTACCAGGATGAAATGAGGTAAAAAGACAATGAAAATGCGAAATATTGAAATAATTCACAACGTCTTGAATCAACCTCTACATATCTGCATGTTACTTCATAAAACCCTCCATGTTTATGTGTAGCAGAAGAGTGGGGACACAGAGCCAGATCAGTGGTGTGAATGCAGCCGGACACAACCAGGGTCAAGTCAACGCAGGATATGTTCTGGAGGGTCAAACAAGTAAGACTGATAAGTGCATCTAAACACTCACTTTAAATGAACAACATGTTTCCATGCTGTACCAAGCCATTATCTACATGTGACACAGTAAAGTCAAACTCGTCTCTCGTCTGTGCTCACAGGTGTCACTCCCAGTGAACTTACCGACAGCGGCTTTTCTCAGGTAAATGGCTCTAATGTTGTAGAGGTCGGGTTGTTCAGTGGGAAACAAGTGGGCATATCGTGTTCACACATGCAAAGTGAAACATGCATGTAGGCCTTCACATGCAAAAAGGGATCATTCCTCTATGAGCTGCTGTATGCTTCAATATGTCTGATGGAAACGTGTGATGATGTCACATTTATATCACTTTGCATGGCACTTACAAATGTAATGAAGAAGTTACCTGCCATGCAAGTTATCTTTAATTATTAATATGCTAATCATTTTTAGAGGGATCATTCAGCCATGGAACAGTAGCCTACATATTGTTAACCGTTAATTGCATGATCATTCAATTTCAGTAATGAATGAGGAACCTCATAATCAAACACAGTATATTATTCAAATGCGCAATTACAGCCTCGTCATTCTGATGATTGTGTTTTCAGTGGAGCCATATACATATTGTATATTCTATATTAACTTGGGAGGGGAAGGCCGGTCAAATGAGTCCACATGGTTTAACTGCAGGTCTAGAACCATAATTAACATCACATTTGTGTTGCTTCTGGTTTTTAGATGCCTGATGTTGTGAACAGCACCCACACAGGAAACGTCTACGATAATGTCAAGACTGAACCAGGCGTCAAGAAACACAGACATGTCACCATTGTGTGAAGACAGAAACATTCTGCAGATGTTTAGGAACAAACTTCCACAGCACCTCCAAGCCTTCCTGGTATGGTCTCTGAACACTGGAGAAAGGTGGGAAGGAGGACTGAATCTGCACAGACGATGATGGTGTACTGCGGCAGTGTCGAGGCTGAGGAGATAAATGCAAGACACGTATTCAGCTGTATTTTCAGAATGTAAACTTTCCAAATTGTGGGACATATGTATATAATCTAATTTAACAAGCAGAGCATTGAGGCTGCACCGGAGCCTATATTTTTGTTGAATGGTTTTGACAGTTTTTTCTATTAAACCCCATATTTTTTATTGCTGTGTGATTCAGTCATTAAGTGTAAAAAAAAAAAATATATATATATATATATATAATGGACCATTTTAAGCTTCCTTTGTTCTTAATGCTTTATTATAATTTAATGCTTCTCTGCTCGGTGGCCTTTTTTTTGGACGTGATGAAATAATACATTTAACCAATAAACCATTTCAAATAGTTTAAAATAGTCACCATGAAGCACATTTCACATTCATAAATTGTCAGCCCATCACAAAATGTATGTTTGTAATTTATTAAAGTCACTGAGTAAGCTACAGAACTCAGGGCATATCTATTGCCTTCACACCGCTGTCGACACGGAGATGGTACTAGCAGCTAATGTGCTAGCAGCTGCTTGTTGGAGATGAGCCAGACCTGGCTAGATCACAGACGATCGCCACACAATGCCTGCTGGTTAATTGTGTGTCCTACTTAACAGGATGAAGCTATTTCTCTGTATTCTGGTACATTTTTTAACTGCTGCTGGAAACAGTCCGACATCCTGCTGCTGCCGCCTGATCTCGTCTACTTTCCATACGAGGAGCAGCTCATCTCCAATGAGCCCAGGACCACATTATCAGCTGTAGCGGTATGAGTGCAGAGCAGCTGTTACTGTAACTTCACAGACATCTAAGTATGTCTGGCCTTTCCCTCCCCTCTCTATTAATTTGGGTAAAACATTTTTTTTAATTCTGGAGAAAAAACTATTGTCAACAAAGTACAGCAGCCAAATATATTGTTTTCTGAGCCAATTGATATGCAGCTTGAAATTATATTAAAGAATTATAAGAGCATGATCTTCAACCACAATGATGGTTCGTGGTTCGGCGGTCGTGTTTTATCGCCACAGGACATGGCTGATCGTCCGGGCCAACAACTCGGAGCTGAGCTTCCTGCTGCTCTTCTTCCCGACTCTGTGCTTCCTGTGCTCTCTGACCTTCATCGGCCGGCCCTCCGACTGGTCCTGAATGCTGCAACACACGGCGTTCGGCATCACCTTTGTCCTCTGCATGTCCTGTATCCTGGGGAAAACCATTGTGGTGCTGATGGCCTTCAAGGCCACGCTCCCGGGTCGTGACGTCATGAAGTGGTTCGGTCCTCCGCAGCAGAGAATGACCGTCGTGACCTCCTGGCAGCTGCACGTTAGCCGTCTTAGCTCGGAAGCTACCCGACAATTTCAACGAAGCCAAGCTCATCACCTTCAGCATGTTGATATTCTGTTTGGTGTGGATCACCTTCATCCCGGCATGGAGATATTTGCCATTTTGGTCTCCAGTTTTGGACTCATACTGTGTTTATTTGCACCAAAGTGTTTCATCATATTGTTCAAGCCAGAGAAAAACACTAGGAAATATTTAATATATTAAAAATATTGTGGATTTTTAACAAAATGTATACACTATAATATGTATGATGTACAGTCTTCACCTTGATTTACATTTTGATTTTCTTTACATTCAATATTTTCTGAATTGTAATGTCATGTCTTATTTTACAAATATTTGGGTTGAAAGTACAGCAAAGACTGAATACAAAAAATATATATATATATATATAAATCGGTTTCTTTGTCTTTTATAAAAACATTGCATGAACACCATCTTCACATTTAACAGTGTGCAGAAATCAGTTCACAACCAGGAAAAGTTCAAATATCAGTTTATTATCAGAATTCTTTTTCTGAAATGCATGAATACGTGCAACATGTGACAACTGAACAACACTACAAACATAACCCATCAGTCATTATGAATATATAGATCACTTTAATCATTTCCTTTTACATTCATCGATTAGTTGACAGATTTAACCACTGATTTAACAGTTTGACAGACAGGGTTCTAAACATCACCACTATTAACAATAAATTCCTACCCGACATATGGATGTTATAGAACTTTAAAAAAACGTAATTGTTGGTGAACATCCATTATTCATTTGTGGTGTTAAAGTTTCAGAATGATGAAAACAGTTAAAAAACAAAAACGAACAAAAACGAAAACAAAAAGAACAATCATGTAATTCCCAAATTATTTATTGTATTATCAAATGGCTTGAAAAATAATGCATATATCTCTACATGGGGGAACTTTTTTTTTACATAATGTTAAGATTAAATGTTAGCTTATTGTTTTAGAATGATGAAATTTGATTCAATGGATTTCCAACAAATTATTTATTATGATTCTATTATCTAATGGCTTGGAATATAATGCATATAGCTGTACAATGGGGGCAGGGGCTGATTTGTCTCTGTGGTGAAGGAAAGCAGGGAAAGCCAGCTGCACCTCAAACATCCCACATCTTCAGCCTTGAGCGTCCTGTTGAGATGAAACCGTCTCTGTAATTCACAAGATTGGGAAAGGGAGGAGAAAACGGGTCATAAGATAGAGGAGATCGCAAAGAGAAGAGCACAAAAAAAACAACAACAAATGCCCCCATAACTGCCCTCCACCTTCCACCTGTTGCCTCTTCCCATCAGGATCTTATACTCATCACACACACACATTCACACACACACACACACACAGCAGACTACCAAGCCATCTTCTGAGTTCTACAATAAAGGGATAACACGCCTTTACACTTCCACACTGAATTTCATCCTGCTCAGGTGAAAACTACAACTGCATCTCATTGGTCGAGCCATCGATGAGTCATATGACCCACGGAACGAAGCAAACATCCCTGTTTTATATAGTTGAGCTCTTTAGTCTTTGAGAGAATATTTGGAGGACCATCATCTTCTGGTCTTCATGGGGTCAGTGTTGACGTGGCAACACACCACTGTCAGGGCGCCTACCTGGCTACCTCTTTGGGCCTCATTAAGCCTCCTTTGTCCAGCTTTGTTGGACATAACGGAAAGGGCAGAACTACATTTAGAGAGAGGGCTGGTGAAAGAGACCAGGACAGAGAGACCAGGTGGTCTAGGTCAGGTCAGCTCTAGCTTACCTGAGACTGGCAGATGGCAAGCCTCTGGCCCTGCAGTCGGGAGGGGATGTTGTGATCGGAGGGCTTTTCCCTTTGCATTACGTAGCTCCTAAACCACAGCACAGCTACCAGAGCAAACCTCCGCTCACACCCTGCAGCGGGGAAGTGTGAGCATGGTCCCACATGCAGAAGATTTCCTACCCCTCATTGCTCTTTTTGTATTAAGATCTGCTCATGTGATATTAGTTTTTTTTCCCCATCTCTTCTGAATTACGAAAACCACTACTTATTTGACCTCAGGTTGTGACCATTAATTTTTTTTTTGAGTGCTTTTAAAATACCACCCCATCTTTCCTTCTTGCCCTCAGCTTCGTCTCTCTGCTGGTTGGCTTTTGGGCACGCCTCCCTTCCCATTCAAGAACCCACACTACCAAGCCTCAACTGGAAAGGTGAGAATAACACTGGTACTACCACTAAGTTATGCCAAAATCAGAAATGTTCAAATCCTGCCTACACATTGGGGCTTTAATAACAAACAGGAAGCAAACAAACCGTTATTTCACACCGTGTTGCAAATTGTGCAATACGTATTGATTGATCCGTAATCATGTATTGTTGGACATACATAGATTGTTGTGGAGTGTAAGGAGCCATGGCCTCCTGGATTTTATCTGGTCCTGGGCTACACCGGTCTGCTGGACTTCGTCTGCCTCCTCCTGGCGTTCCTTGGACGCAAGCTGCCGGATACATTCAACGAGGCGCAGCTCATCACTTTCAGCATGCTGATCTGCTGGGCCGTGTGGATCTCTTTCATCTTGGCATGTGTCAGCTCTCCTGGGAAGTTCACCGTGGCTGTGGAAATATTCGCTATATTAGCCTCCAGTTTTGGATTGTTATGCATCTTTGTGCCCAAATGTTATCATTTTAATGCAGCCTCAGAGAAACATTAAGAAAGTCATGACTGGAAAATATCTCACATGAACTTCTTACTTGTTGTTGGTGTTATTTTAATTGATTACCAAGCAAACAGAAGCACACATTAATACGAAATTATAAAAAATACTTAGATTTATGGTCCCATTAGAGTAAAATAGACAAAGCAGGATAGGCTTTAGGGCTTGGCTAACATGCTACCAATGCAATTAGCTACTAAGATTACTTTAACACATTAAATTTAAATTAAAACCTTGGCACGCTCATTAAAGATATTTCAAAAATGTCCCTGGTTTGTGTCCGTTGTCAAATATCTTACATATTGTAACTGAGCAGATATGAAATAAAATCAATTTTGCAGCCTTACTGGATAGCTGTACTGAAGGCAAAGCTTGAGTTTTTTCTGTTTCCAATATAATGAAGTGGCTAAATTAATGAATCACTCTGATGGAGGGGTAACTGGAGTTATTTGAAAGAGAATTCAACTTTGGCAGAATATACATTTTTAGGGTTATGATCCATCCAATGAGGGAGAGTAATTTGTTCCATCCAGCCAAGTTAAGGTGAAAGTCATTTAATCATCTCATGTAGGAGTAAAACGTCTTGGAGATTGATATGTGAATATCCGACTACTCCCATTTTGGAGGTTATTTTAAAAAAATGTTCAAATGTTTTCAGCCTGTTAAGAACTTCGGCACTTCATTATTTTAAGCATACATAATGTTGACACTCACAAAATAAAAATAGAGCAATTATTATTTATGTCTGGTGGATCATTTTAGCGACAATTGACCAAAATCAGCAATCAAACATTACCAATTGTATTCCTAGTAACCTGTATGTATTTATAGAACAAGGGGTCATGCCGAATGTTGTTTTTTATTCTTGTTCATACTATTTAATTAGGGAAGGCAGTGTTTGGGGCTGTCAAATTCCATAAGCTGTCAAATTCCATAAGCCTCTAACAGTCCATTGTAATTGAAATGTTGCAAATGAGGGAGAACTGGACTTCTGCACCTCAGGCTTTAGAAAATGTAACATGAGACAGGAGACTTACCAATTACAGCTCAAGTCCGGACAATCGCAGGAAATAGAAGCGTGCCTTATGCAAACTACACACCACGAAAAAAAGTACCCACACTTACTCACCCTTAAAAAATAAAGTTTTGTGAGTTCATAAATGGGAAAAACGTTAAATTCAGTATAAGGTGAATGCAGAAAACAGAACAGAAACAAGGTAATTTTGGAGCGACACAAAGGCCCTTGGAATCAGTGTGAGAGTCACTGGGGATTAAACCTCATTGTATTCATCATATTGTGAGCCCAGGAGAAAAGAGAGAGAGTGTCCAGAGTCTGAGTTGCTATTTGTTGAGACTCAGAGTCAGCTCAGCCTATTGCAATTTCTGGATTCAAAGTACAGCTCGACCAATCCCATTGGAGTCTGGAGTTCCCAGGTGGGTGTCAAGAGATGAGGCTTCTCTCTGGTCATCCCAAAGGAAGTAGGGGCAGGGAAGAGTTTTGCCAGAGCCCTGTGCAGAAGGTGGCTCGAATGTCTGACAAAAGAAACTGTTGGCACAACAGAATCCCGATGGTCTATCCAAAAGGCCTCCAGGATTGCTGTAGGAAGACATGGTTTCCTGGGGGGAAAAGCCAGCACATTGAGACGTGCAGAGATGACGCCGTCATCGGCAAAGTCTCTAGTTTGTTAGGAGAACAACTTACCTGCTAGGTTAAAAGTTAATTCCTCTGAACTTGGTTTCAAAGGAATGGAAGCATCTTGAGATTCACCTCCTGGAAGTGTAAATTCTTCCAGGAGGTACTTTGTTGAACTTACCCTCAAGATCAAGGGTCCACCTGTAGCTTCAAACCATCTAAAACCATCCTGCAAGAGTGTGGGAAAGGATGACTGGTCTAGCACACCGAGTCCTGGATGTGATGCTCCAAACCATGCAAGCAGGTTTGTCCCGCAGTGGATCCAGATAAACTGGAATTCTGAAATGGTCCATAACTGAAAAATTTCAGGGCCATCTGTGTAGCAACACCTTTATCATCGTCACAGATCCAAACCCTTTAACTTACCTCGTTACTTACCGCTGACATAGTCAGTTTGTTAGAACAACTTACCTGCTAGGTTAAAAGGTTAATTCCTCTGAACTTGGTTTCAAAGGAATGGAAGCATCTTGCGAATCGAAATGAAAGGGTCTTTCTGGAAGAGAGACAGAGTAAATTCTCCATGACCTTTGTTTAGAAGTCTGTTTAACTTACCCTCAAGATCAAGGATCCACCTATAATTTCAAACCGTCTAAACCCATCACGCTAGAGTGTGGAAAGGATGATTGTTTAGTACGCTGAGGCCTGGCGGCGATGCTGTCCGTTGTAGGAACTCAAGGTTTGCACGTATGAAATCATTCATAGATGAGGATCGAACTGGGTCCAGATCATCAAGATATGGGATTATGTTGTAGAAACATTGTTTTGTCAGACATCTGAGCCACCTTCTGTACAGGGGTCTGGCAAAAGTTTCCCCCTCCTCTACTTCCTTTAGTGACCAGTGACCGAAGCCTTATTCATTGACACCCATTTGGGATCTCCAGTCTCTGAAATGACCCGTCCAACTGTATTTTGAACCCAGAAATCACAATTAGCTGAGCGGAGTTTGTGACTCAACAAGCAGCAACTAAAATCCAGTCTCTCTCTCTCTTCTCCAGCAAATGATTTTATCTGCTCTTAACAACTACTGTCGACATAACGTTTATTTGACTAATTTCCAACAAGTCAGGAATAATTAAGATTTTGGATTTAAATGTGTCAGTGGCTTTCCCAGTTTTAGACCATGAATGTGACAATACTTAATTTGCTTCGAGATAGACATGGCATGATTGACAAAGAATGTAGACGGATAATGATAGAGAGATTTAAATGATAGACAAGAGATGATGAGAGATAGAAAGAAATGAAGTGAGCAGACACCCCAAAAAAAACAGACTTAAAATTATACATACCTTTGGTAGATCTGAAACAAACAAAAAGTTAAAGCGAAACTAACTACTTATTGAAAATCATTCTGATAAAATGGTTCATTGTCTGATAAATTTCTGTAAAACAAATGTATTTATTTATCAGTTTATTGTTGGGTTGCATTCTGGACCTAAGAATTCTCACTGCATGTTGTAATGAGTATGATTATAAATATGTGATAATAAAACTAAATTGAGAGATGACCACGGCCATGATTGAGCTGTATTGATTCATTGATAGACAATTCAAATAAAAAGGATACCCACCGTGTGAAGTTCTACCTGAAAAAAAAAAGTTATTGCACCAATATTGACAAGCTCATATTAAAAGGCACGGAGGATATGAAGATACATATAGAACCTTTAACTTGTCCACTTGATATACAAAACTTAAAACGGGTGTCAACAATAATCGGCATGTAATATTATTATTATATACTGGGCATATGGTCTCATTTGATGCATTGAAAAATATTTCTACCAAATTTATTTGAACCCTCTATTAAGTTGCAGTCTATAGATCGGTACCTAAGAATCTTCATCAGTCGATCGACTACTATGCAACATTAAAACTTTATTTCATTTTTTAAACAATCTGATAAATAAGAAGGCTCGGCGCCCAATGAAGAAAACAAAAATTAACATGTTATACCTGGAAAAAAGAGAAAAAGTTATTGCACCAATACTAACACAAGCTGGTAGAAAAGGCACAAGAGGATCAAAACCGATCTATATCATTGCCATACTGATATCACTTATATTCTGATCATGTATTTGTTTTGATTTTCAAATTAACAAATCCATATTAATTACAATATTGACATGACATACACCATACAAATATGAAAAAAAAACACAAAAATAAAGCACTAACTTTCAAGTTCGAGGAGGGACATGAGGAAGCACAGCTCATCTCGTCCTCCCCCTTAATTACATTATCTCATATAATTAACAGTATAATTTATGTATAGCGCCAATATCTTTCTGAAATATCCAAATTTAAATATGAGCTAAATATCCAACGCAACAATAAAATAAAATAGAAAAAAACAAAAAACAAAAGAACACTTTAAGGACTCATTGAAGCTTATTCTGATTCTGTTCATTGTTTCAATACTTCTACTCTGCTTGCTTGAATTCTGCAGCTATGCAACTAAGACATTAATCAAATGTTGCATTGTTTATCATGGTGTATGATGATATAACTTGATTTGAGATAAAGATACACGTGTGGCACGGCAGTTGTAAAGATAAATCAGCAATGTGATAAATGGGCCAAAAAAACTTAAAATAAAAAGGACACTTACTATAGGAGCCACATCCAACTCCGGTGTGCTCCGTGCGGTTTGACTCCCGGGTGACCTGGTTGACGCGCTGTGTTGATGTTTCCAGTACTATGCAGCTACGTGAAGCAATGATTGATCCGTGCGATCGTCTCCGGTTTACACCCGTTTATTTCTTCACCATGACACCAATTGCATGGGAATACGGAATACATTCATACAGATCCTCAGCGACATAACAACAACTGGTGGTATTTGGTATTTCTAGCGGTCAAAAACTGTATGCCCTTCCGGGGTCAAACAACAGAGGTAACCCAAATGACGTCCCCTTTATACCTGTACCCGCAATACGGTAGCACCACTCAGTGGTCAACACAGACATTACAACATAAATGGAAAACAGGAAAATGGCTCTTACAATCCGGCCCCTAAATGTAAGCGACGGATGGAGCTAACAATTAAACCAAAAACAAACAAAGAGCCATTAATACCCATCATGCATTACTGCATTATCATCAGATATCTTGAGCTGCGTTTAACAGACACAACTTGGTCACTGGTCTTACCACAGTGTTAAACTTCGTCTTAAGACGAACGGACAGTACAAACTCATTTTTGTCGGGAAAGGTCTCGACTACTCGTCCGAGCAGCCAAGAGCCACGAGGGGCAGCCGAATCCATGACTATGACAATGTCTCCTGGCACAAAATTTCTTTTTTCTCTGTTCCATTTTTGCCGTTCTTGCAGCAGAGGGAGGTACTCTTGAACCCACCGTTTCCAGAACAGATCAGATATATATTGAACCTGTCTCCACCTTCTCTTTGCATACAGGTCTTGTTTCACAAACAGCCCAGGTGGTAATGCAGGTTTGCCTTTCAGGAGGAGGATATGGTTTGGTGTGAAAGGTTCAAGATCATTGGCATCCTCGGACAGCTGGGTGATGGGCCGGTCATTTACTATGGCCTCAACTTCACAGAGAACCGTGTGGAGGCCGTCGTCGTCCAATTGCTGCTGGTGCAATACAGATTTGAGAACACACCTTATTGTACGAATCATGCGCTCCCAAATTCCGCCAAAATGAGATGCCCCTGGAGGATTGAATTTCCAGTCCACTCCTGCTGGAATGAGAGATCTTTGAATCTGGTCATGATTAAGTGCAGCGTGATCCTCCTTCAGTTCTCTATTTGCTCCAACGAAATTGGTACCATTGTCGGATAGCACATGAGAAACCTGGCCTCTTCTACTTATGAAGTAGCGGTGTAAATCTCTGGTTTCATCACGATACGATATTAAATTGATTCATTGGACAACGATACGATATTTGCCGATATCAAAAGTCTGCCGCGATACAATTTCGATTCGATTCAGTGGCCTGCGATTGATATGAGACGATATCATTCGCCACTGTATCGATATATCGATGTAGATCGATGTATCGTTACACCCCTATTATGAAGCGTCGCAAAGCATTAATGCACGCATCAGTATCCAGCGAGTTTGCAACCTCCAGATGCACAGCTCTACTTGCAAGACAGGTAAAAATCACCCCGTAGCGTTTACAGAGGCTTCTTCCTCTCTTCACCTCGATAGGTCCAAAGAAAGTCTACACCAACACTTGTGAAAGGAGGTAGGTCAGGCGATGTCCTTTCTAAAGGCAGGTCTGCCATTTTTTGTTCACCTGCTCTTGCAGCGTGGAGTCTGCACGTCCAACAATCATTTATAACCGTTCTTATTGCTGAAGGAGCCTTTGTGATCCAGTATTTCCTCCTGAGTTTGGATAGTGTGTGGTTTCTACCACTGACCCAGTTGCTGGTGAATATGCCTGAGAATAAGAGTCGAAATATGCTGGTCTTTAGTGAGGATGAGTGGATGCTTGACTTCTTCTGGCAGAGCTGCCCTACTGAGCCTTCCTCCAACGCGAAGCAGGTCGTCCTCCAGACAAGGATCCAGTTTGTAAATAGGACTTTCTTTGCGGACTGCCGACTTTCCTGATGAGAGTGCATCAATTTCCGCCTTAAACTGCTGCTGCCGAGTGAAGCGAACAATCGCAATCTCGGCCTCCACAAGATCCTCCAACATAATGCTCTGGTCCCCAACTGCACCTCTTGCCTTCCTCATCTCCAACTGTACATGAGCGGGTTGGTTGTCTTCATCAGAGGCCTGCAGCTCCTTTCTCCTTTGGCTTAATTTCAAGAGGGTATTTTTCACCTTCAGGAACCAGGCAACTGCAACCTTGAGCTTCCTCCAGTCTGAGAAGTATGTAATTAGTTGGTCAGTCTCATTCGTCGATTCCTTGGTGACAACAGCATTCACCATGAAGTCTTTCTTAACTTCAGGGTCGTCCAGTGGGATGCAGATTTCTATGATATTTTCTGGCCAATACCTTTCTGGCTTCCAAAGAAAGTTGGGCCCTTCAATCCACCTGCTGCGAGTCAGTAGATCTTCGACTTTCATACCTCTGGATGCGTCGTCAGCTGGGTTATCTTTTGTGTTTACATACTTCCACTGTGACACCTTTGTAGCGTCTCTGATAGTTGTCACCCTGTTTGCTACAAAGGTATGAAAGTGCCGGTCCTCATTCCTTATGTACTTCAGTACTGAAGTAATATCTGTCCAGAAGCACGAGTCTTCCAACTGCAGCTGCAGCTCCGCTCTCAATCTGTCCACACAAGCAGCAAGAACTGCGGCAGTAAGCTCCAAACGTGGAATGGTGATCGGCTTTATTGGTGTTACCCGTGCTTTGCCAAGCAGGAATGCCACGTGAACCTCGTTCCTGTTATTCTCCAACCTTACGTAACTAACAATGCCGTATCCTCCTTCACTTGCATCGGAGAAGTGATGCAGCTGGGCAAGTGTAGGCTGTCCAAACTGTTGGCTTGATGCACCTTCTGATATTAAATTCTGACAACCTGCTAAGCTCTTCCAGCCACTTAGTCCACTGCTGCAGTATGTCACCAGGTAAGCTGGCATCCCATCCAGAGTTTCTCCTGCACAGCTCCTGCAACAAGCGTCCTGAACTGAAAGGAGTCCCTCTTGATGCACCACAGGAGACCAAGGGCTTTCTCCAAGGGAAGATTGTCTCTATCCAAGTCCAATGCCTTTAAGTCCTTTGCTCTGTGTTCCTCTGGCACTGTACGCAGCACCGTCCTGCTGTTACTGACCCACTTAGTCAGATGGAATCCTCCCTTTTGACAGAGAGCTGTGAGATCTTTAATTGCCTGAATGGCTTCTTCTTCTGAGGATGTGCTTTTTAAGCAATCATCGACATAGAAGTTTTGCCTGACCGTCATCACCTCAGCAGGGAATGACGCCTGATTGTCTTCTGCCGTCTTCCTGAGTGCGTAGCAGGCGCAGCTGGGTGATGAAACCGCCCCAAATAGGTGGACCGTCATCCTGTGCTCTGCAATTTCTTGGCTCAGGTCACCCTCAGGCCACCACAAGAAACGGAGGAAGTTTTTGTCTGTTTCTGCAACATTTACCTGATAAAACATCTGTTGGATATCTCCCATCAAAGCTACAGGCTCCTGTCTGAACCGAGTGAGCACTCCGAGCAGACTGCTTGTAAGGTTGGGACCCTGGAAGAGCTCGTTGTGAAATGATCTTCCTTTAAATGTTGCGCCACAGTCAAACACCACTCGCAGGGTTTTTTTTCTAGGATGGTAGACGCCATGATGGGGGATATACCACACCTTTCCTTCTTCACAACACAACTGGTGCTGAGGTATTTTCTCTGCATAACCTCTGTCAATGACGTCAGTGAGGAAGCTTGCATACTCCTGATGAAACTGCTCATCCTTCTCAAACCTTCTCTTGAGTCCCAAAATCCTTTGCTTGGCCACCAACAAATTATTTGGGAGCATGAGCTGCTCTTTCCTAAAAGGCATTTTCAGGCTGTAATGCCCGTCAACCAGCTTTGCTGAATCGCTGACAATTTCCAAGAACCTCATTACTTCTCTTGACATTTGTTTGTCCTCAAGATTCTTGTCGTTGAAGTCATGGTTGTACTGAGCAGCCAGCATTTCCCCCAGTTTATGCAAAGCAATCCTGTGAACCGTAGCAGAGGGAAATTTTTCCTCCATGGTGCCACAGTTTCCATTTAGTGGACCATTTACTGACCATCCTAGCACAGTTCTAATAGCATATGGGCCATTCCAACAGCTGTTGACGACCTGCCATGGTTCCAATAACCTTGGAGTATTAGTTCCAATCAGTAGATCAACATTTGCCTTGATGCTTGGGATGTGTACCTTTTCTAGGTATGGCCACTGAGACAGATCTTCCTGTGTCACTATGTCATTGTCACTGGCATTTTCTCCTGTGTGAGAACATCTGGAAGTGCATAGAAATCCCTGCTGTCAAGCCCCGCACCCTCCAACCCAGCTAAGCAGTAAGCAGTCTTCACTGTTTCTTGCCCCATTGTGCGTAACAGGAAGCTGATTTTGTTGCCCGCAGCATTCAGTTTCTTCGTTTAAATTTAAATTTTAAATTTTGTCTTTGTGTCCTTTTCCAATGAGCTCCTTACACTCGTCCAATGAATGCCCACGAGAACAGCAGAGGCATCCAGCTTTCTCCATTTTTGTTTGTTCTTTAATTCTTTAAGTGACGTTTGTAGAAGCTACTGTGGTGGCAGTAATACTTTCCTTAACTCTGTTCCTCGGCTGTGAGGTGAACCTGGTGAAAGTCTTTGGCCCTGCAGCTCCAAAACCGGGGTCCTGTATGTTACCAAACAATGGGTCTGACAGAATTCTAACATGGCGTTCAACAAACGACACTAGGTCTTTGATGTGTGCTCTGTCATTTGTTCTTTCCATTGCATCATG
Source organism: Chelidonichthys spinosus (assembly GCA_029853015.1). Classification (NCBI taxonomy): domain Eukaryota; kingdom Metazoa; phylum Chordata; class Actinopteri; order Perciformes; family Triglidae; genus Chelidonichthys; species Chelidonichthys spinosus. Next base: position 8,282,585 of record CM056835.1, read on the forward strand.
AGCTCTGGCTCTCCACTGATCTCTCATTTTAAATGGTAGTTTGGAAATAATGGCCCTCATGTTAACTGGCATATCAAGTTCTTGCAAGTACTGGGGGTCCTCCATAGCATTGCAGCAACAAAGCAAAAACAATGAATAGGCTTGGAGTGCATCCACATCTTCAGGTTTAATTGATTGCCAGGCCAAAGCTTTCTCCATATAAGCAGTTGCAATCGTATAGTGGTTGCCAAAATGTTCTTGTAGAAGACCCTTAGCCACTCCATAGCCACTCTCAGGATCCATATGCTGGCAGCTACGCACCAACTCTTGCGGCTGTCCTCTCATATATTGCTCCAGATAGTATAGACAATCAGCTTTGCTTGCCTTTCCTTCCACTCCTTGCTCGAATGCCTTTATGAAAGACCTGTATGTGAGAGGGTGTCCTTCAAAAAGGTAGGAATATCTCTCGGTGGTAGAGACAAGTAATGCTGTTTTTGCACCAGAGTAGCAGTAATTTCATTTTGTCTGCTCATGATATTAATTATGTCGTCAGGAAGATTTTGATGACTACCATATTGTCTTGGTCCATCGTTTGACTGAGCAACTGTAGGCTGGCACTGTGCATGCTGTGGTGTTGCTATGATGTTTCCTAACAATTGCACAGGTTGTTTTGGCCTCACGTCCATTGATGTTGGTTTGTCAGGTGGTAATGATGATTGTGCCCAGTGAATTTGTTGCACAGGCCTGCATGTAGGCTCATACTCCTTCACCATGGGGTTTAGGACAACGACAGAGTCCTCTTTCTCTTTTCCTTTTTCAAAATAGGAATTCATACCGTCTGAGCCTTTGTAAGAATCACTTTTTGTTTCCCACGCCTGCAGTACTGCCAGCTTTGCATTAGACGCAGCAAGTTCGGATTTCAAGTCAAGCTCCTCTCTTTTCCTCCTCAGCTGTTGTTCCTGCTCATCCATTTTGCTTTTTAGCTGTTGTTGCTGTTCCTCCATTTTGCTTTTTAGCTGTTGTTGCTGTTCTTCCAGAGCATGTTTTTCTTTCAGGGCTGCTTGGCGAGCGAGAAGTGCAGCTCTGTCGGCCTCAGCCGAGTGTTTGCTACCCACATTTGAAATACTGTCATCAGGACAGATACCATCCTCCACATGAACATTTTCATGTAAAGCGAAATGACCATGACACAAAACCCACCTTTTAGCATCAGCAATGGAACCATTATTTGACAACATTTTGCTTTAACCATGTTTCATGCTTCACCTTCTCTTCAGACGGCAATAGGGTCAACAAAGAATCATGGCTGAATTTAGCCTCATTACACACTCAGTTTGTCAAGAGCATTTTTACCTCTGTTTCATCATTGTTCAACATTAGACATTGTATTGTTTTTCTTATAACACCTGCTGTCTTTAGTTTGTTTTTTCTTTCTTTTTGTAAACTATCTAGTTTACCAACCAACGCCTTTGCTGTAAGTTTGACCACCCGCTTTAGTGGCAGTGTTTCAGCACCACCAGTAACAATGGTTGCATTTTTAGCAGCTGGTATTTTACCAGTCCCGTTGACAATGTCTGATGCTGCGTTCCCCTCCATTATGAACAACAGTTACAAATCAGTTCAATAGTTTGAAACACAAAAGTCAAGTCAGTGCAAAGTCTACGGTCATGTCAGTTTGTCACCAATACATTGGATTTAAAGCCCGGGCATGTGTGTGGCTCCACAAATACCTGCTCTCTAAATGTTGCGTTGTGTGCCGTCCAGTAGGTTGTGTACGATGTAATCCACTCCACAGCCGTAGCCTCCAACGTTAGCACCGTAGCCAATGGTTAGACTCGATGATGCAGGTGCAGCGCAAGTCCTGACAGCTGCCGCCGACGATTCTACTCGAAATCCCGCAGCCTCCAGTGCACTCCAGCGCAGCCAAAATCCCGACAGCTTCCTGGTCCTTCTGCAGCCCGCAAACGTCCTCCAAAAGATACGATAGTCGAAGCTGCGCTAAGCTACCAGTAGCTTTCAAAGTCCTTGTGCTGCCTCTGTAAGTTGCCTTACGTGCCGAAGGTTTCCAGCTGTTCCAACCGGCAGTTTTGAATAAACGGCGGGTTTTTGACAAATATAGGAGCCACATCCAACGGGTGTGCTCCGTGCGGTTTGACTCCCGGGTGACCTGGTTGACGCGCTGTGTTGATGTTTCCAGTACTATGCAGCTACGTGAAGCAATGATTGATCCGTGCGATCGTCTCCGGTTTACACCCGTTTATTTCTTCACCATGACACCAATTGCATGGGAATACGGAATACATTCATACAGATCCTCAGCGACATAACAACAACTGGTGGTATTTGGTATTTCTAGCGGTCAAAAACTGTATGCCCTTCCGGGGTCAAACAACAGAGGTAACCCAAATGACGTCCCCTTTATACCTGTACCCGCAATACAGTAGCACCACTCAGTGGTCAACACAGACATTACAACATAAATGGAAAACAGGAAAATGGCTCTTACACTTACCTTATGTAGAGCTACCTGGAAATAAAAAGTTACTGCACCAATACAGAGATAGAACAGTCTGGCAAAACAGTCATGAAAGAAAGCAAATTTTTTTTTTTTTGTTTGTTTGTCCCGTAGAGGGCCAGCCTTGTACGTGTCTCTCTGGCTGAGTTAGTAAGTCAGTGATCGTAGTTGCACTTTCGGTCCGTCTAGTGAACTACGTCACCAAGCTGCGTTGCTAACGAAGCTGCGTTCACGGTGGTCTGAGGGAATCGGAGCAGCAGAAATGGTTGCGTTGGAGACTCGAGCCGGACACACGGACGTTACTGCTGCAGAGTTTGTGATGTGAAACATGAAGCTGGAGACGTTGATGTGTCCGATAGCACAGAATACGGAAGAACGACAAGCTGAAGAGTTTATCACCGTTTATCAGTCTGAAAGCTGAATCCACCACAGCAGCTGCAGCTAGCGTTAGCACAGCAGCTGTAGCTAGCGTTAGCACCCCTGCAGCCAGCGTCTAAACAATCTAACTTCACACCTAATAGACAGCAAAACTATAAGTGAAGGATCACAAACTTCATTCACATGTTAATGTGATTAATTGGCTCGTTAGATACGTTGTGATTGGAGATGTTTACTACAGTAACTGTTTTGATTGGTGTAGCACATGAGCCAACACCTGAAGGAAAAAAAAAAACAGGAAATACTTTCAACTTTATGGGCTTGTATCTTTAACTTTGTATAAACTGTATAAAACACTGACTAGTGAATGAACTACCATATAATGAGTACTTTGCATAATTATTTAATCTAACAAACTTAATTTAACAAACTTCTTAAGGTACAAATACATTAGTTTTATTGTTGCAAGTAAATTTGTAATATTTTACTGAAATGTAGCTGAACCATGTCTAGTTAATTTATCAATCACCTTTATTCTTTATTCATTGTGTATTTATGATTTGTGCATTGTGCTTTTTCTATAATAATAAAATATAATTAATATTATATTTAGATTTATTTCATTTATTTTAATATATTTTTGTTAAATTAATTTTAATATTTAGATTTATTATATTATATAAAAATAAATAAATAAAATATATCCATCTACAATATTTATTGTTGCCTGAATTGTGGATCTACGTAGAAATTCACTAAATGTATGGTGTACATGATGATATATATTGTTTGAGATAAATATACACATACGGCACAATCAATGCGATAAATAGGCAGACACGGCTGCCAAAATAAACTATAAAAGTACACTTACCTTACGTAGATTTTCCTGGAAATTAAAAGTTATTACACCAATACTGAGATAAAAAGGCAGACATGGCTGCCAAAAAAAATAAACTATTAAAATAAATACGACACTTACCTTATAGATCTCGTTGGAGATGTTCGAGTTATTGATCGATTGATTTATTAATTTATGCTCCTGTCATACTGATATCACCTATATTCTGATCATTACACAATTTGTTTTCTTTCATTTTTCCCTAATTAACATAACTACTCGTTTAAACGCATTATGATTCTGTTCATCGTTGGTGGTGGAGTGATGGATCGATATTTTTAAAGTCATCCATCACTGTCATACTAATATCAGCTATATTCTGATAATTCTGTATTTATTGTCTCATGGCATACATGCCGACATTCATTCTGATTGTTGAGTTGTGTGGAGAAGTGAAGGATTTATAGAATTTGTAATTAATCCTGTCATCCATCACTGTCATACTGACGTCACCCATATTCTAATTATGCATTTGTTAATTTTTCTCTAAATCCGAACTGTCTGATTATGTTTATAGTCTCAATAATTTGTAAAATAAATGTACCTAAGTGCTTGAATTCTGGAGTTATGTAAAAAATTAATGTATGTGTTAAATGTATTAATATATTCTGACTATTACACATTGTCTCACTACATGGCATAAATACTCATTGACATTAATTCTGATTATGTTAATTATTACTTCTGCAGAATGAGGACATAAAGGTCAGTTGTTGTCCATGGACCTGACTGGTGGTCCTAGAGGGACCGGCAGGACCTGCTGGGGGTCTGGGACTATGAAGTCCCGCATGGAGCGGTCTAGAGTTGGACTCTCTTCAGACTGTAGAGACCGGTGCTGCTGCTCGACTGTGTGAACATGATTTCCACATAGTTCAACAGTGAAACGCTGCTCTGCTTCTCGTAGGACTCTGAACATCCACATCATCTCCACGCTGGCGAGCTCCTCGGACCGCCTTCTCCACGCCGACCTCGTCTTCTGAGCCCCCGTCTGCGTCTGTTGGGGGGCGTCGTCTTCAGTAAAGATGACTCAGCGTTCTCAGCGTGGATTTCTTTCCTTCTGGTTGTCTGACGTTGCAGTGCTGCAGGAACACAAACATCAGCAGGTGAGCTGCTGTCGGCTGCTTCTCCTCCTGCTCTGCTGCGAGAGGCCAGCCCAAATCCATGAGGTTGGACCTCTATTCCAGCCGCACCAATATTTCATCATGGTGCTGCTCTCATTATTGGCTGATCGGGTCAGTCAGAACATGCAAGGAATGAGTTCAATCAACGTTCTATCGACCGCATCTCACATTTCTAATCGGAAAAAGTTATATCACGATAATTAAACGCTAACGTTTTATTGCCCGACCATCACCAAATGTTGTATTTATTATGGTAATTATTAATTAATTATTATTTTGAGATAAAAATACACTGATCATTGTTTAATTTTATTAAATAAAAAAATATATTCCTCAAATATTAAAATATAAAAAAAAAAAGTATTCCGACTATGTTCATTGTTTCAATTATTTTTTGTAAATTAAATCTATCCATTTAATTTCTCTGAATTCAGCACTTATTGTTGATTCAGTTATGGAGCTATTCATTTTAAATAATTAATCAAATGTATTATTATCATTCATTTTAGTATTTATTATGTATAGATTCTAAAACTTTATTTGAGATAGACCCAAATATGGCACGGCGGCCATGTTAGAAATCTGTAATTGGCGCGGCGGCCATATTGGAAAGCTGTAAAGTGGCACGGCAGCCATGTTGGAAAGCTGTAAATTGGCACAGCGGCCATGGTGGAAAGCTGTTAATGGCACGGCGGCCATGATGGAAAGCTGTGAATGGCACGGCGGCCATTTTGGAAAGCTGTGAATGGCGCGGCGGCCATGTTGGAAAGAGAGTCATGGCACAGCGGCCAATAAAAAACGACACCTACCTTTTGTAGATCACGACGGAGATGTTTGAGTGACGGATCGATAGAATTTTTAAAGTCATCTATCACCGCCATACCGATATCCGTTCTATTCTAAATATCAGTTTCTAGATACATTTCAATTTTGTAAATAAATGTATCTACAGTATTATTGAATTCTGGAGTTGTGTAAATGCATTAAAATAAATGGGCACACACGGCTGCCAAAATAACAAACGATTCAATTACGACACTTACCTTGATGGAGATGTTCGAGTTATGGATAGAAAGATTTATTAATTTATGCTCCTGTCATCTGATATCACTTATATTCTGATCATTACTTATGTCTTTAAATGTTTCCCTATTTCACATTACTTACTCATTTAAACTGATTCTGATTATGTTTGTTTCAATAATGTTATGTAAACTAAATGTTGCTTCAACCATTTACTTTAAAAAAAATGCACAAAAATGTGATGATGCATCTATTTATGGTATTTACTGTTGCTTGTATTGTACCTAAGAAATTTACTGTATAGTTTATGATGGTGTATGTGATGATATAAGTTGATTTTTAGATAAATATACACATATGGCATAGAGGCCATGAAAGCGGTATTTGATCAAACAACAAGGCAGACACGGCTGCCAAAAAAACAAACTATTAACATAAAAGTTCACTTACCTTATGTAGATTTAGCTGAAAACAAAAAGTTATTCAAACATTGATAGAACAGAACGTTTGTAGATTTAAAGAGGCATGGTGGCCACATTAGACAGTCATTACATTTGAGATCTATATTCTATTATTATGAATTTATTGTCTTTAATCTTCACCTAACTACTCATTTAAACAGGTTTCAATAGTTTTTTGTAAAGTAAATTTATCCACACTATTGTTGCTTTAATTCTTGAGCTATTTACTGTTTTAAAAAATGCACAAATGTATTTATTATTGCGTTTGTGATCTAATTGGATATAAATATGCAGAGATACATTGGTCAATCAATGCGATACATAGGCAGACACGGCTGCCAAAATAACAAACTATTAAGATGAAAGTGCACTTACCTTACGAAGATTTACCTGGAAATGAAAAGTTATTACACCAATACTGATAAAAGTTGATATTAGAAGATAAATACCAAAGTAATCTATACATTTGTGCAGGCTAATATTTTAATGTAGGGTCGGGCGATAAACCGGTTGAGATAAATCATTGCGATATAACTTTTTCTGATTAGAAATGTGAGATGCGGTCGATAGAACACATTCCTTGCGTGTTCTGGCTGACAACCCGATCAGCCAATGACAATGAGAGCAGCACCATGATGAACCAATCGTGTGGCTGGAATAGAGGTCCAACCTCATGGATTTGGGCTGGCCTCTCGCAGCAGAGCAGGAGGAGAAGCAGCCGGCAGCAGCTCACCTGCTGAAGTTTGTGTTCCTGCAGCGCTGCAACGTCAGACAACCAGAAGGAAAGAAATCCACTCTGAGAACACTGAGTCATTGTTACTGAAGACGACACCCCCAACGGATGCAGATGGGGGCTCAGAAGACGAGGACGGCGTGGAGAAGGCGGTCCGAGGAGCTCGCCAGCGTGGAGATGATGTGGATGTTCAGAGTCCTACGAGAAGCAGAGCAGTGTTTCACTGTTGAACTGTGTGGAAATCATGTTCACACAGTCGGGCAGCAGCACCAGTCTCTACAGTCTGAAGAGAGTCCAACTCTAGACCAGCACCATGCAGGACTTCACAGTCCCAGACCCCCAGCAGGTCCTGCTGCTCCCTCTAGGACCATCAGTGTTATCCCCGGACAACAACAGACCTTTATCTTCTAGTGTGAACTGACGATATATATCCAGAATGTTTTATTGTCTATTTGTGGGTTTGTTTCCCAAATATTAAAATCAGTTTGAATCTACACAAAAAGGAAAATATACAGTGAGGTAGTTTATATTTTTTACCTAGAATTTATTCGTCCTCGAAACTTCTGACTGGTCAGAATTAAGATTTTAGTTAAATTATGTATGGCCATTTTATTTACTTGAAATTCAGCTTGATAAATGTTCTACAGTGTGTGATATTCAACGTCAGATTTAAACTACATATTTAAACTAAAACTAACTGTCATAAAAGTTAAAACTATTTTTTTAATTATTTTTAATAATCTACATGCATCTAGCTACAGTATTTACTGTTGCTTGGATTCTTGAGCCATTTAACTAAAATATTCTACAAATGTATTGTTTATGCTGTGTATGTGATGATATAACTTGATTTACGATAAATATACATATACGGCACAATCAATGCTATCACTCCCTCCGACATAAACGACATCATGGTTCTGAATACTGATGGATTTATTGGTCATTGTGGTCATCTTAATTGCCGTCATCACAATCCACTGTCGAACTACAGTTTGACAATGTAAAACATAAACGCATTAACATACACAGTACAAAGTAAATACAAATATATTCGGGAAATACAAACGTTACACATACTTCGCTGGCTGCACATAACCAAGAGGGAATGAGGAAAACACCCGGTTCAAAGTAAAAATAAAAAAACATTTCCTTCTTTAACTCCACACAGTAACTTCTTTGTCTAAAACGGCCGAAGAGAAAAAACGTCTTGCCTCGTGTGTGGTTTACCCGTCGCACCTTACAGTGTCCGAGTGCAACGCAAAAACGAACTTTAGTTCCTAATTAACTCAATATTCATAAAAATAGATTAAATAAATATAAATGATTTAAATAAATAAACAAACATATCAATAATGACAGAAATAATATTTATGGCAGTTAAACTCCCACCAAATGACAATTTGTCATTTCACTTTACAATTAAACATTTCCACCATACAGTATACTATGAGCCTTACAGTTACCCAAATACTGTTTTTATGAAATTGCAACCATAACTTTTATTCTGCTTCAAGCAGTAGAATAGTCTTTTGCACCGGCCTATCAAGGTAAAGTGGCTTGGAAGTGCGTCTTCCCTGACTGTCTAAGGTCGAGTCACTAATTAACAGTTTCACCTTCCGAACCCTCCCATCAGCGCTCGGATACACCTCTGTCACTCTTGCCAATCTCCATTGGTTACGTGGAGAACTGTCCTCCTGCAGGATGACAATGTCGTTAACCTTTGTATTTCTCTTGTCCTTTTGCCATATTTGTCTTTGTTGAAGATTAAGGAGATACTCCTTCTTCCACCTTGTCCAGAATTCATTTGCCAAAAACTGCACCTGACGCCATCTCTTGCGCAGGTATAGATCCTGACTCACAAACTCACCAGGAGGTGGGAATATTATGTTGGACTTCATCATGAGAATGTGATTAGGCGTAAGGGGTTCAAGGCTTGTTGGGTCATTTAAATGCTCTGTTGTCAGAGGTCTGCTATTTATAATAGCCATCACTTCATACAGAAAAGTTCTGAGCGAGGAACTGTCGAGGCGTTTAGCAGACTGGTCAAGAATTGCAGTTAAAACACTTCTGATCGTCTGATCGTCTCTCCCATACACCTCCCATGTGGCTCGATGATGGGAAGTTCATCATGAACTCACATCCATGTTCCTTCAACTGTTCGTGATCCAAATCCTTCATTGCATTCATGAACTCTCCTCTTGCGCCTACAAAGTTAGTGCCTTGATCACATCTCAACTGTCTTACATGTCCACGTATTGCGATGAATGTACGCAATGCATTGATAAATGCATCTGTAGTAAGGTCATCAAGCATTTCAATATGTATGGCTAAAGAACACATACAGGTGAAAAGAAGACCATACTTCTTCAGTTCCTTTCTTGCTTCCTTCACATAGAACGGTCCAAAACAATCTATGCCACAATATGTGAAAGGGGCTGTTGTTTCCATTCTTTCTTCTGGCAAATCTGCCATTTTTGGATCTTGTGTGTTCCGTCTGTACTTTCTGCACGTTGTGCACTTGTAAATCTGCGAGGCAACTGCACTGCTGCATCCTATGACCCATATTCCATTGGATCGCAATTCATTGGCAGTTATTCCTCTTCCCTGATGATGCACCTGTTCGTGGTAGTGCTTAATAAGCAACCTAAATACATGACTCTTCCTTGGCATAATGGCAGGATGCTTGACATGTGGGTGAAGAACAGATCTTGTCAAACGCCCTCCAACCCTAAGCACACCATGCTCGTCTACAAATGGGCATAGCTTGTGTAGTTTGTTTGCTTTGTCTTTGGGTTTCACTTCCTTGCCTTGCTTTACAGCTTTGATTTCACTGCTGAATGCTTCCCTTTGAATCAGCTTGATTATGAACAGTTCTGCTTCCTGTCTTTCTTTGATACTTGTAGCTTCACTTACTTTAGCTTTGATGCCCTTGATCTGCTTAGCATGTCGCTTTAGACAAGCAATAGCCTTAACAGCTCTTTTCCAGTCAGAGAACTTTGTTAGGCGGACTAACAATGACCTGTCTTCCTTCACCTTGGTGTTGAGCACCTGGGCCTTTCGAAGTTCTGGATCATCATCATTGACTTCTCCCACCATAACATCTCTTCTGGGTAGCTCCCTTTTCCATAGAAAATCTGGTCCAGTGAACCAATTTTAAGCAACAAGCTGATCTGCCGATAGGCCTCTTGAAGCATGATCCGCGGGATTATCTTCAGACTGTACGAAGTGCCATTGTTCGGGATCTGTAGTGGACTTGATTCTTTGGACTCTGTTCGCTACAAACACATGAAACCGTCTGACATCATTGTTTATATAGCCGATGACAACCTTTGAGTCTGTCCAAAAATGTTCTTGAAGACCTTCTATTTCAAGCTCATTTCTGAGCATAACACTTGTCCTTGCTGCTACCACTGCAGCCAATAACTCAAGCCGTGGCACTGTGGTGACTTTGGTAGGAGCGACACGTGCTTTTCCCATGACTAGTGAGCAATGAACATCTCCATTGACATCGACAACTCTGAGGTAAGAACACTCCCCATAACCGGTGACACTGGCGTCTGAGAAGTGGTGAAGTTCATACTGCTTGACATCTGTGAAGTTAGCTGGTAAATAGCACCTTCTTATCCTTACCCTAGACAAGTTTCGCAGATCTTGTAGCCAAAATTCCCACTGTGGTCTTAGCTCTTCTGGGACTGGCTCATCCCAAGCAACCTTGTCTCGACACAGTTGTTGTAAGATCTGCTTTCCACGGAGGATAAAGGGCGCTACAAACCCCAACAGGTCGTAGATGGAAGCTACTGTAGAGAGTACTCCTCTTCTGGTAGTTGGGTGTTCCTTAACGGTCACTCTGAACTGGAAGTCATCAGAGGATACACACCATTGGATGCCAAGAGCTCTTTCCATGAGCGGCTCTCCCAAAGCCATATCCATGTCCTTGACGCTTTCAGCACACTCCTCCTTGGTATCGATTTCAATACCTCCTGGCTGTTGGAGACGAACTTGTGTAGTCTAAGCTTGCCTGTGCTGCAAAGCTCTGTCGCTTCTTTGATTAGCTGGATTGCTTCAGCATCAGACGTCGCACAAACTAGTCCATCGTCAACATAAAAATGTATTTGGATAAAAAGAACAGTGCTGGGGTTAAACTTATCCTGACCTTGAGCAGCTAGATGTTTAAGTCCAAAATTGGCACAGCCAGGTGAGGAGGCTGCCCCGAATAGGTGGACCTTCATCCGAAAAATTGATGGTGGAGATGCTGGATCACCGTTCTCCCACCATAGGAACCTGAGGTAGTCTTGATGTTCAGGCCTTACGTGGAACTGGTGGAACATACGTTCCACAAGACACATGATGGCAATCGGGCCCTTGCGAAACCTACAAAGGACTCCCACCAAGGTGTTTGTGAGCTCTGGACCAGTGAGAAGGTGGTCATTCAGTGACGTGTGTTGGAACCTTGCTGAGCAATCAAAGACCACTCGTATCTTCCCAGGTTTTTGAGGGTGGTACACGCCATGGTGGGGAACATACCAGACTGGCTGCTTGTTAAACTCTTCTTCAGAGACCTTTTCTGTGTCACCACAAGCAATGATGTCCTTCATAAAGCCTATGTAGTCATTGCAGTATTGCTGGTCTCGTTTGAGCTTCCGTTCCAAGGACATTAGGCGTTGTACAGCACATGATTTATTATTTGGTAGATTTGGTCTGTCTTGTTTGAAAGGTAAGGGCAAAAATGACCATCTTGCTTCTGTCTGATTCCATCTTTCAGCTTTGCCAAAAAATGAAGATCTTCCTGAGAGAAGGTTGTCTCTTCTCCACCTCTCTCACTGAAATCAGATTCCAGCACCTTAATTACATCATCTGGAGTGACCATTTCACTGACCTGGGTATTGCAAACATAATGGACTTCTCCTTTTAGCTTCACCATTGCTTTCACTTCAGGCATGACTTGTTTTACGATGATGGGGTGACTTACTCCAATAGCATCGCCGTAGTGTTCACCTGGGTCACCATAACTCACTATGCTCCAACCTAAATCGGTCTTCTGAGCAAATGGCTGGTTTTCCTCTCCACAAACGACTTCTCGTGGCATTAGAGCTTGTGGGCAGTTGTAACCGATCAACAGACCAATTTCGCATTCCTTTTGAGGCGCGATGTGTTCTGCAAGATGCTCTAAATGAGGCCATGCCTTTGCTGTCTCAGGCACTGGGATGTGTGTGCGATTAGCAGGGATGAAGTTACGTGTGTAAACAGTCGGCACTGTAATCTTCTTGGATGAAAATAGGCCCCTTATTTGTAGGCTATTAAGTCTTTTACAGTGTACTATTGTCCCCTTTGACGACATTGTAGATAGTTTTAACTTCACTTGTTCTGTGTTTGTCTCAAGAACATCTGCCACTTCATCAAGAATGAATGAAGAGTCACTCTGTGAATCTAACAGAGCGTAGACGAGAACTTCCTTGTCTGGGTCACTTGACATTGAAACATAGACAGGTACTATTGCCGACGTCTGTGTACTATTACCATCTTGTACAACCCTGTTTGATGTTGTTTCCTTTGTGACATCTTGTGGTTGAGTTTTTTCCTTAGCATGACTTCTTTCCTTAGATTGTTGTTTCTTTATTTCTTGTTCCCTTTTCGAACGTTCTTCGTGCAGGCATGTGGGGTGCCTCTTTGTGCAAGTATCGCAGACCATGCGGTTACTGCAACTCTTAGATTGGTGGCCAGGGCTCAAACAGCCGAAGCACAGCTTTTCACTTTGAATGAATCTGACACGGTCAGCAACTGGCTTCTCACTGAATTTGTAGCACTTGTGTAAGCTGTTTGGTTCTTGAAGGTCATCATGTTCTGGTTCTTGCTCTTTGTTTTATTAGATTCACCTTGCCGTAATGCGTGGTAAGACGTAATGGGGTTGCAAGCAATGCTGGCCTCCATTGACAGAAACGTCACAAAATAACTGAAGTTTGGGAACCTACCATATTCAAGTTGATATTGTGTGGCTTTCGGTTCCATCCAGTACTTAACCAGTCAGGTAGCTTGGTAGCAAGTTTTTGATTCTCAATTCCATCATTAAGAACGTGGAGACTCTCATTGTTAGCCATAGCACTTTCGCAACTGCGTAAAAAGTCCACAAATTTCCTCAACTCAGCACTCTCTTTTGAAGCAATCTTTGGCCATGCATGTAGTTTGTCTCGGAAAGCCTTGGCAATTACAAAGGGTTGGCCATATCTTTCATTAAGCAGGTCCCATGCTGCATTGTATGACTCTTCTGAACCAACCAGAAAATTACCTTCTAAGGCTTCTCTAAAGGCTCCTCCGACATATTTTTGGAGGAAGAAGACTTTCTCTGTGGTTGGAATATTCTTTCTCTCAATAAGTGTCCGAAAGGACGTTTTCCAATGATTACTAAAGATTGAAGGCTCAGGAATGGGTAGCCTGTTTGCTGTTATAGCCTCGGCTAAGATCTTCACCAGCTCTCCCATGTCATTTTGGAGCACACTTTTTGGAGTCACATCTCTGAGTGGTGGTGGGTGCTGATCAGCAGTACTCACCTGATCCATTGCCTGTATAACTGTAAGCAACTCAGCTTCAGGGTTCTGAGGTACAAAGTCTGGGGCTGGATAGAGCTCATTTGCATCATACACTTGAAGCTTTGCTTTAGCTGCATTTAGCTTCTTTAGCTTTCTCAAGCTCTCTCTTCAGATTTTCAACTGACCTTTTTCTTACAGCATTCTCCTCATGCTGTCTCTTTAACAGAGCTGCTTCTTGTTTCTCTCTTTCTATCTTGCGTTCAAGTTCTTCCTTTTCTCGTTGAAGACGGCGAGTTGATGCAGCTGCTTCTTGGTCTGCAACTATCAACTTGTTTTCAGCTTCAAGTCTCTGCAGTTCTGCTTGGTGGCCTTCTTGCTCAGCCATAATCTTCAATACAGCCCGTGTATGTGCATACTCAGCAGCAGCTTCTTGTCTTTTGGATGAGGATACAGCAGAGTGAAGGGATTTAGACTTAGGACCTTTAAGTTCATGAAATGAAACACTGGAGGTTGAAGATGCGAATACAGAGCTAGCATCAGGCCAAATAATCTCTTCCTCTGTTTCTTGAATTTGAGACTGTGCATTCTGTATTACAATGCTGGTGACTGATGCACATCTGTCCAACTTGCGTCTCATGTCATGAGCTGGGCTGTCAATGTTTCTGTATTAATTATAAACACTGTTCAGCTCAAATTCTTCACTTTGAATACTTTCAATGTGTTCTTGTAGGATATTGCTGGGATCTTGTCTGATTACAGATTTTTTAGCCACCTTAGTCAGAACCTTCCAGCGTTCATGAATGCTGTCAAAGCGAAGTGATAATCCTTTCACCTTTTCCTTCTGAAATTCCCTTCCCTTTTCCGTTAATGTTCGAGCTCTTTCACTTCTAGGGAGCTCTTGTTGTTCAATGTCAGACTTCTCTGACGCAAGATCCTTTTCACTTGTTTGTGACATCTTAAATTATTTGTGGATTGCCTGTACACAGTTAACATTAGCTGTGTAGTTAACAGCAGATATTTCCACAAAGACAGAAATTAACAGACAAACTATAAAAGTCAATGTCCTTAGTCCTTAGATCATCCCCTTAAGTAACAAATGTTGTGAAGCTTTGGTAATATCACATAGCCAATTACACTTGACAACATACATATGGCCACATTTAAATGAACATGCTTAGAAAATAAAAACTTCAAAAACACTGAAAATATTGGCTTGCTTAAATGTGCACAAATGTTTTCCTTTTTTCGCGTTATGACTTAATTTCTTCAATTGACAATATATAAATGCCTCTTCATACACTTTAACCACAGTTATTATTAAGGTTACACACAGTCCCTTGTAGTTTTCAAACTTCTTGTCACCTTTCAGAACACAAACTTAAGTGTCTGACTTATGGACATCTTCATGAAAAACTGATGAACTAAAGTGTCCTTAACAATAAACATGGGCTTATCTGTATCCGTCTTGATGAGTTGTCGGGTGAGCAGGTCCATGGCGCAGGCGCAGATCCGGGCCAGTCGCGCGCAGATTCGGGCACGTCACGCAGGTCCGAGTTCGACTATCACTCCCTCCGGGACATAAACGACACCATGGTTCTGAATACTGATGGATTTATTGGTCATTGTGGTCATCTTAATTGCCGTCATCACAATCCACCGTCGAACTACAGTTTGACAATGTAAAACATAAAACGCATTAACATACACAGTACAAAGTAAATACAAATATATTCGGGAAATAAAAACGTTACACATACCTCGCTGGCTGCACATAACCAAGAGGGAATGAGAAAAACACCCGGTTCAAAGTAGAAATAAAAAAACATTTCCCTCTTTAACTCCACACAGTAATTTCTTTGTCTAAAACAGCCGAAGAGAAAAAACATCTTGCCTCGTGTGTGGTTTACCCGTCGCACCTTACAGTGTCCGAGTGCAACGCAAAAACGAACTTTAGTTCCTAATTAACTCAATATTAATAAAAATAGATGAAATAAATATAAATTATTTAAATAAATAAACAAACATATCAATAATGACAGAAATAATATTAATGGCAGTTAAAAACGCGATACATAGGCAGACACGGCTGCATGTTGAAATGGCACGGCGGCCATGTTGGAAAGAAACTGGCACGGCGGCCATGTTGAAATGGCATTTGTGTTATTTTACTGAAATGTAGCTGAACCATGTCTAGTTAATTTATCAATCACCTTTATTCTTTATTCATTGTGTATTTAGGATTTGTGCATTGTGCTTTTTCTATAATAATAAAATATAATTAATATAATATTTAGACTTATTTCATTTATTTTAATATATTTTTGTTAAATTAATTTTAATATTTAGATTTATTATATTATTTAAAAAATAAATAAATAAAATATATCCATCTACAATATTTATTGTTGCCTGAATTGTGGATCTACGTAGAAATTCACTAAATGTATGGTATACTGAGATAAAAAGGCAGACACGGCTGCCAAAAAAAACAAACTATTAAAATAAATACACCACTTACCTTATAGATCTCGTTGGAGATGTTCGAGTTATTGATCGATTGATTTATTAATTTATGCTCCTGTCATACTGATATCACCTATATTCTGATCATTACATATTTGTTTTCTTTCCTTTTTCCCCTAATTAACATAACTACTCGTTTAAACGCATTATGATTCTGTTCATCGTTGGTGGTGGAGTGATGGATCGATATTTTTAAAGTCATCCATCACTGTCATACTAATATCAGCTATATTCTGATAATTATGTATTTATTGTCTCATGGCATACATGCCGACATTCATTCTGATTGTTGATTTGTGTGGAGAAGTGAAGGATCTATAGAATTTGTAATTAATCCTGTCATCCATCACTGTCATACTGACGTCACCCATATTCTAATTATGCATTTGTTAATTTTTCTCTAAATCCGAACTGTCTGATTATGTTCATAGTCTCAATAATTTGTAAAATAAATGTACCTAATAGCTTGAATTCTGGAGTTATGTAAAAAAAATCACGTATGTGTTAAATGTATTAATATATTCTGATCATTACATATTGTCTCGCTACATGGCATAAATACTCATTGATATTAATTCTGATTATGTTAATTATTACTTCTGCAGAATGAGGACATAAAGGTCAGTTGTTGTCCATGGACCTGGCTGGTGGTCCTAGAGGGACCGGTAGGACCTGCTGGGGGTCTGGGACTATGAAGTCCTGCATGGTGCCGGTCTAGAGTTGGACTCTCTTCAGACTGTAGAGACCGGTGTTGCTGCCCGACTGTGTGAACATGATTTCCACACAGTTCAACAGTGAAACGCTGCTCTGCTTCTCGTAGGACTCTGAACATCCACATCATCTCCACGCTGGCGAGCTCCTCGGACCGCCTTCTCTCACGCCGACCTCGTCTTCTGAGCCCCTGTCTGCGTCTGTTGGGGGGTGTCGTCTTCAGTAAAGATGACTCAGCGTTCTCAGAGTGGATTTCTTTCCTTCTGGTTGTCTGACGTTGCAGTGCTGCAGGAACACAAACATCAGCAGGTAGCTGCTGTCGGCTGCTTCTCCTCCTGCTCTGCTGCGAGAGGCCAGCCCAAATCCATGAGGTTGGACCTCTATTCCAGCCACACCAATATTTCATCATGGTGCTGCTCTCATTATTGGCTGATCGGGTTGTCAGTCAGAACATGCAAGGAATGAGTTCAATCAACGTTCTATTGATCACATTTCTAATTGGAAAAAGTTATATCACGATAATTAAACGCTAACGTTTTATTGCCCGACCATCACCAAATGTTGTATTTAATATGGTAATTATTAATTAATTATTATTTTGAGATAAAAATACACTGATCATTGTTTAATTTTATTAAATAAAAAAATGTATTCCTCAAATATTAAAATATTTAAAAAAATGTATTCCAACTATGTTCATTGTTTCAATTTTTTCTTGTAAATTAGATCTATCTATTTAATTTCTCTGAATTCAGCACTTATTGTTGATTCAGTTATGGAGCTATTCATTTTAAATAATTCATCAAATGTATTATTATTATCATTCATTTTAGTATTTATTATGTATAGATTCTAAAACTTTATTTGAGATAGACCCAAATATGGCACGGCGGCCATGTTAGAAATCTGTAATTGGCGCGGCGGCCATATTGGAAAGCTGTAAAGTGGCACGGCGGCCATGTTGGAAAGCTGTAAATTGGCACAGCGGCCATGGTGGAAATCTGTTAATGGCACGGCGGCCATGATGGAAAGCTGTGAATGGCACGGCGGCCATTTTGGAAAGCTGTGAATGGCGCGGCGGCCATGTTAGAAAGAGAGTCATGGCACGGCGGCCAATAAAAAACGACACCTACCTTTTGTAGATCACGACGGAGATGTTTGAGTGACGGATCGATAGAATTTTTAAAGTCATCTATCCCCGCCATACCGATATCAGTTCTATTCTAAATATCAGTTTCTAGATACATTTCAATTTTGTAAATAAATGGATTATTGAATTCTGGAGTTGTGTAAATGCATTAAAATAAATGGCAGACACGGCTGCCAAAATAACAAACGATTCAATTACGACACTTACCTTGATGGAGATGTTCGAGTTATGGATAGAAAGATTTATTAATTTATGCTCCTGTCATCTGATATCACTTATATTCTGATCATTACTTATGTCTTTAAATGTTTCCCTATTTCACATTACTTACTCATTTAAACTGATTCTGATTATGTTTGTTTCAATAATGTTATGTAAACTAAATGTTGCTTCAACCATTTACTTTAAAAAAAATGCACAAAAATGTGATGATGCATCTATTTATGGTATTTACTGTTGCTTGTATTGTACCTAAGAAATTTACTGTATAGTTTATGATGGTGTATGTGATGATATAAGTTGATTTTTAGATAAATATACACATATGGCATAGAGGCCATGAAAGCGGTATTTGATCAAACAACAAGGCAGACACGGCTGCCAAAAAAACAAACTATTAACATAAAAGTTCACTTACCTTATGTAGATTTAGCTGAAAACAAAAAGTTATTCAAACATTGATAGAACAGAACGTTTGTAGATTTAAAGAGGCATGGTGGCCACATTAGACAGTCATTACATTTGAGATCTATATTCTATTATTATGAATTTATTGTCTTTAATCTTCACCTAACTACTCATTTAAACAGGTTTCAATAGTTTTTTGTAAAGTAAATTTATCCACACTATTGTTGCTTTAATTCTTGAGCTATTTACTGTTTTAAAAAATGCACAAATGTATTTATTATTGCGTTTGTGATCTAATTGGATATAAATATGCAGAGATACATTGGTCAATCAATGCGATACATAGGCAGACACGGCTGCCAAAATAACAAACTATTAAGATGAAAGTGCACTTACCTTACGAAGATTTACCTGGAAATGAAAAGTTATTACACCAATACTGATAAAAGCTGATATTAGAAGATAAATACCAAAGTAATCTATACATTTGTGCAGGCTAATATTTTAATGTAGGGTCGGGCGATAAACCGGTTGTGATAAATCATTGCGATATAACTTTTTCTGATTAGAAATGTGAGATGCGGTCGATAGAACACATTCCTTGCATGTTCTGACTGACAACCCGATCAGCCAATGACAATGAGAGCAGCACCATGATGAACCAATCATTTGGCTGGAATAGAGGTCCAACCTCATGGATTTGGGCTGGCCTCTCGCAGCAGAGCAGGAGGAGAAGCAGCCGGCAGCAGCTCACCTGCTGAAGTTTGTGTTCCTGCAGCGCTGCAACGTCAGACAACCAGAAGGAAAGAAATCCACTCTGAGAACACTGAGTCATTGTTACTGAAGACGACACCCCCAACGGATGCAGATGGGGGCTCAGAAGACGAGGACGGCGTGGAGAAGGCGGTCCGAGGAGCTCGCCAGCGTGGAGATGATGTGGATGTTCAGAGTCCTACGAGAAGCAGAGCAGCGTTTCACTGTTGAACTGTGTGGAAATCATGTTCACACAGTCGGGCAGCAGCACCGGTCTCTACAGTCTGAAGAGAGTCCAACTCTAGACCAGCACCATGCAGGACTTCACAGTCCCAGACCCCCAGCAGGTCCTGCTGCTCCCTCTAGGACCATCAGTGTTATCCCCGGACAACAACAGACCTTTATCTTCTAGTGTGAACTGACGATATATATCCAGAATGTTTTATTGTCTATTTATGGGTTTGTTTCCCAAATATAAAATCAGCTTGAATCTACACAAAAAGGAATATATACAGTGAGGTAGTTTATATTTTGTACCTAGAATTTATTTGTCCTCGAAACTTCTGACTGGTCAGAATTAAGATTTTAGTTAAATTATGTATGGCCATTTTATTTACTTGAAATTCAGCTTGATAAATGTTCTACAGTGTGTGATATTCAATGTCAGATTTAAACTACATATTTAAACTAAACTAACGTTCATAATAGTTAAAACATTTTTTTTTATTATTTTTAATAATCTACATGCATCTAGCTACAGTATTTACTGTTGCTTGGATTCTTGAGCCATTTAACTAAAATATTCTACAAATGTATTGTTTATGGTATGTATGTGATGATATGTATGTGATGATATAACTTGATTTACGATAAATATACATATACGGCACAATCAATGCTATCACTCCGACATAAACGACATCATGGTTCTGAATACTGATGGATTTATTGGTCATTGTGGTCATCTTAATTGCCGTCATCACAATGCACTGTCGAACTACAGTTTGACAATGTAAAACATAAACGCATTAACATACACAGTACAAAGTAAATACAAATATATTCGGGAAATACAAACGTTACACATACTTGCTGGCTGCACATAACAAGAGGGAATGAGACACCGGTTCAAAGTAAAAATAAAAAAACATTTCCTTCTTTAACTCCACACAGTAACTTCTTTGTCTAAAAGCCGAAGAGAAAAAACGTCTTGCCTCGTGTGTGGTTTACGTCGCACCTTACAGTGTCGAGTGCAACGCAAAGAACTTTAGTTCCTAATTAACTCAATATTCATAAAAATAGATTAAATAAATATAAATGATTTAAATAAATAAACAAACATATCAATAATGACAGAAATAATATTTATTATTTATGTGATGATATAACTTGATTTACGATAAATATACACAATCAACACGATACATAAGCAGACACGGCTGCATGTTGAAATGGCACGGCGGCCATGTTGGAAAGAAACTGGCACGGCGGCCATGTTGAAATGGCACGGCGGCCATGTTGGATATAAAAATAAAAGACCACTTACCTTTTTCCTGGAAACAAAAAGTTATTATAGAACAGCCTGGCACGGCGGCCATGAAAGAGAGAGAGAGGTGGATCAATATACAGTGATTGATCGGTTGGCTCAGCGGGCCAACAAACATAACAGACTTAAAATAAATAGACACTTATGACACCTTATGTAGACTACGGCGGCCATGTCAGTGATGTTTTATATATTAAAACTCTTAAAACTACCTCTTTTCTTTGGCTTCTGACACCATGTAGGTGTTGATTATGATTTTATTATTATTCATTTTTCTACTTTTATCTTTCTACTGTGTACTTCATTCATATTGTGTCATCTATTTGTGTTTTATCTTGCTGTGCAGCACTTTGGAAAACCTTGCATTTGTTAAAATCGTGCCATATAAATAAAGTGGATTGGATATTATGATATATGAAGAATACAATTAATTTTTAATTGACTCTTGTCATATCAGTCATATTGATTTAATATAATCTGATTATGCATTTATTGTCATTACATATTTCTCTAAAATCAAAACCACTCATTAAACTTTTTTGATTACAATAGTTCAATATATTATATATTCAATAGTTATTTGGAGATAAACTAAATATTAATTTAGTCTTTTTTACCTTTATCTCTTCTAATGCATTTGTTCTATTTGTTTATCTAACCATATTTATATTCTGCCATAAAAGGCACTTTGTAAACTGCTGTTTTTAAAAAGGTGCTATGTAACTAAATTCATTATTATTATTACGTACTTAGAGGTGAAGTTAGATTGTTTAGACGCTGGCTGCTGTGCTAACGCTAGCTGCAGCTGCTGTGGTGGATTCAGCTTTCAGACTGATAAACGGTGATAAACTCTTCAGCTTGTCGTTCCTCCGTATTCTGCGTGTTCTGGACGCGTCGAAGTCTCCAGCTTCACGTTTCACATCACAAACTCTGCAGCGGTGACGTCCGCGTGTCCGGCTCGAGTCTCCAACGTGACTGTTTCTGCTGCTCCGATTCCCCCAGACGACCGTGAACGCAGCTTATTTAGCAACGCAGCTTGGTGACGTAGTTCACTAGACGGACCGAAAGTGCAACTACGATCACTGACATACGTACTAACTCAGCCAGACACGTAGAAGGGTGGCCCTCTATGGGGCAAAACAAAATAAACAGTTAAAATAAACAGTATGGCACCGCGGCCATGATGGTGATCGATAGATCGATCGATAAATAATGCAATAAGTAGGGAGGCTCGGCAGCCAACCAAGAACACACTATTAAAATAAAAAGAGTTCACTTACCTTGTGAAGACTTCGGCATGGTGGCCAATCAGTCACCTTCCATTTTAATGTTACCTATAAAACCAGAATTATGATTTAACAAATAAAACGTAATGTGTATTTCTCAGTAGACTCTGTTAACCCTAGCTGTGGGAATGGAGCATGGCGTCAAATTAATTAATTAATTAATAAATAAATAAATATGTAGAGAATCCTCCTCAGGTCTAAAACAGCACTTTATATGCATTTTCTAAATAGAAAGGTTAATTATCTTTATCATAATAAAGTAAGTCTGATAAAATAAGTGTAAAACAAACATGGACCCCTAAATGACACTGAAGCTACAAGGCCCACATCCTGGTCCAGCAAAAACCACCAACAGCATTCACTAAAACTCTTAATACTTAATACTATTAATATGATCTTTAAGCTACATTCTGGCAGTTTAGTAAGTCACAGCGTCATTCCAATCAAAGAAAGACCATTTAAATCCATAGAAAATAAATTAACTCCAATTAACGACTAGCTCTAAATGTTTAGCCACAAACTAAAGGTCCAGGTACTCAACTCTGTCCCCCCTCCAGGTCCACCAGAGACCAGATCAAACCTTCCATCTCTGTCACTTCACTTTAACTTTTTATTACACACTGTTGTAAGTTAAATATAGTGAACTTCACCTGTCAAGCATGTGGGCCTTAATGAAATTTGAATTTTTACTTCCTGGTATAAGTCACTTCCTGCAAGGCTGTGAATGGATGAGCTGCTTCTCAGTGGGCGGGACTTAAAAACCCATCCAACAAAGTGTCCATCTATCTAAAAGCCACCTTTTCTTCATTATATTGATCTATATTCATGTTTCTAATAGTCTCTCACAAAGAAATCTTGTTTAGTTTTGCTTTCCATTTTAGTGACAAACGCTCTCTCTATATTTAATATTATATTCAATTAACTACTCATGACCTTAAATACTAATGATGTGCTTCAAAAGGTGACAGGAGCTCAGCAGCAGGAAACTCTTGATGTTTTATTTATTTTGATATCTCTAAATCCTTCATCAGCTGCTTTATACTCCATACTTCCATCCACAGATCATCATCTAAACACCCGTTTATTTAATTATGGAAATCAGTGTTTATCTCCAAACATTTAAACAGCAGCATCAAATCATCAAACAGAATTTTTTATTTAATCTTTCAACATTCTCAAATACAGTTGAATCAATTTAATTGATTAGTATTGGTTTCCTAGTGTGTACAATTGTAACTAATGCTCAGCCAAACTCCAAAGTCACCACTGAATATCTATATTTCTTCAAAATATACATTACCGTCATGTTCTTTGCAATTACTCCTACCATACGTTCTTGTTCAACAGTTGCAATAAAATAAAAACGTGAAATAAATTATATCTAAATGACTGATTGAATAGAAATCTCTAACTTCCAGTACGTTACTTCTTTTCTTTCCCCATCAGATGCTGTTTTGTATTCTTCTCTGGCTTCAGGAGAATAATGTAACATTAGGGAGCAAACAGGCAGAACAGCAGGCTGAAACTGTAGGCCAGGATGGCGTAGGACTCCACGGCGTCGGCGTACTTCCCCAGCGCAGTCCTATAAACAACCAACATGATGTTTGGCGACAGCTTTTTTACAGAAGGACCACAAATGAAAGGAAAACTAATTCCACTAACAGATCCACAGAAATATAATCACTATCACTATTTTCATCATCTGTTCATCAAAAGTCATTTTTCATACAGAAATGTCAGAAAATGCTGTTTTCAGTCCCTCAAATATGGAGATCTTCTTTTCTCTGTTCTATCATATATGTCATCACATAGAACACACATTTCAAGCACTTTATTCTAGATTCAAGCACTTTTCAAACCTTGAAAACAGCACATTAAAATTCAAGTGTTTTCAAGGATTTCCAGCACCCATATGAACCCTGGAAATAAAATCAATGCAATTTTCTTTGGCTGCAAAATTAAAATTCCCTTCGCTTTGTACCGTTTCCTGTATGAAAGGAAAAGGAACTCACACAGATCCAGCTCACTCCACCCCCCCACCTGACTCACCTCCACCTCAACCTACAGAACTTCAACAGTTGGCATCTGATGAAGGTAAAACATTGGGACCAGCTTGACTCACTCCAATGCCCCGCCCACATTATCCCGTCCTCCTGCATCACCAGTTCGTCTGCGGCCGGCTCGGTGCTGTCAAACAAACCCACGCTCGATGTAGCTGCCGGTGCCGCGCTGCCAGTTGAGGATATCAAGGTATGGGGTCGCCCTTCAGGTCGAAGTTCACCTCCTGCCCGGCCATGTTAAACGTCACTTCCTGGAGGTAGTGCAGCAGCTTTAAAACAAATACATTGTATAAAAAACTTGAAACCAGAGATCTTCTACATCGGGTCCGGGACGCCTAGTGGGTCCACAAAGTTACTGCAGGGGGTCCCCGAAATTATTTCTTCACAAACTTTTTTCTTACAAAAATTTAAATATGTACAAAAATACACCATATCATGAATACAACCTATATTAATCAAATATAAATCTTCCTGTTTGTTTCTCTATAGGCCTTGGGGGTCCTTCCTCTGGGTCTCTATAGGCCTTGGGGGCCCAAAAAATATTTCCATTTATGTTGGCATGGCTGTGGTGGGAGACGCACACTACTGCAAAACATTTATCTATTTGAATATATGAGTAATATTTGTAAAAAAAATAATTAAAATAGCACAGATGGAGAGTGACTTCAGGTCAACATTACTCCACTACATCTCCACATAACAAATGGTTGTTGGCTGCGAGATTAATGCTCTGAATTCTGGTGGAATTCTTTTATTTGGCATCTTTACACTCTGTATGCACAGTACGTCTGCCTACACATACATATATTGAAAATATAATCCATTACACTTCTTTTTACCTCTTCAGCACATTTAATTCAATCCTAAACTGTTTGAATGGAAATATAATGCACCGTATTTCCTTGTCATGCTGCAGTGGACACAGCAGGATTTTCTAAATCGCCTTAGTTCGAACCTCTTTTGAACTAAGCCTCAACGTTAAACATCTTATCAGCTATGGAGCATGTATTTTTTCTCATAGAGTATCATTTCTGGGGCAATGGGAATGGAGGCGTGGATGATGCATCTTTAGATGTTTTTTTTTTATTTTTTTTTATTTTCATTTCTGTTACTTCTCCAGCAGGATCTTTATGACCCAACTAAGAAGGACCAGATTTCTGCCACACAGTCCTACTGAGACTAAGAAGAGGAATTACACACACAACTGACCTGGTGGTGATTCAACCAGTTTGTTGTTTTGCAATGAAGATCAGATCAAATATATCAAGAGAACCATCACAGAGTAAAAAGTGCTTGTTCTTTAACTGGTTGAAAAGAAAATGACAACCGAAGTTGTTATGATGTCGCAGATCGCCAGGAAGCGAGTGGACACAGCTCCTGGAAGACGGATGGCTGGTTGCTTAGCTACTTAGCTACTTAGCAATGACAATTTTGGGAGAAACCCCTTCAATTCTATGATCGCCATGTACAGAAAATGTCAACGAAAACCCCCTGAGGATCCCCAAGACACCAATGTAACATGTTGCCAAAAGCTTTGAAATGACCTTCGGCAATCTGACACCATGAAGCGCACCATTCTGGCAGTCCAAAACAAAAGCGTAGGCAAGAGGAGGAGGAAAAGAAAAAACGAAAAAGTAGTAAGTAAATCGGTTACGTTGATTAAAATAGGGTTTTAATTGGTCCCAGCAGCAGAAAAATGTGTCAATGTCAATTCAAACAACAGCTAGCTAGCTCACAGTGAGACTAGCGCAATCTAACTATTATTAATGCATGAACAGACTAGATATTTTAACTATGTCTTTGAATTTGTGATCACAAGTCTTACAGTGTACAATAAACATAACCCAGGATGTTTGCTATTAGGATGTGTGGTTTCTTAGGCAAACTTCCCCAAAGATGTTGATGTGTAGATTGGTGATAAATTAATCTTTGGAGTCAGGCAGGTGGAATGAGAATGATCTTTATTTAAACAGATATCAAGCCTGCGTCTGAAAACCGTGCATGCACACCTGGTTGTTCCGAATCCCTGGCAGAGTTCTTCCTAGAGCCTCTGCACCTGTTCCACCTGGGAAGTCCTTTCTTACTCTCAAATCTAAGGAAATCCAACTCTCCCTGCCACGTCTTTCTTTTAAAGCCCTCTACTTCCTGATCGGCCTTCTTCTCGCTCATCCTGTCACCTTAGTAAATTTATCTTCTTCTCTTCCACTGGAAACCCAAGGCGCTCCATCCTAAAGCTATATTTTGTACTTATAAGGTCATGTTTTGCTCAGCCATTTCAGCGACAAAATGATACTTAGTTACTTGCTTATATTTATATATATACTTATATGGGCTTTACTTCCTCTAGCTAGTGTGTAAGGTACACGCAAAGAGAAACATCACTAATTTATGTCTCAGGGCCTCATCAGGGAGCTAAGATTAATTTACAACTGGGCCTCTTCTCATCTTCCTCCTAAACCTAAACATTCCTTATACCTTCGCTCATGCAACATCTGGGTATAGTTAAGTCCCAAATAGAATGTGTTGTTGTTCAACTGACCGTTGAACTGACCAGATACTTCAGATGCTAGGATGGCGTTAACATAAACTAGGATCTTGTTAATGACTGTACATTGAGGATTTTGGTGTTGGGCCAAACTAGGGCCCCCAGACCCCATAGAAACGCCCCTGATGGTATCGAATAAGGGAGATAACTGGGACGGGAGCTCCTTACGCTCTTAGTAGAGGGTCCAGTTCATCTGCCATTGTTGTTTAGGATGCAAGTCGCTGCCTGACGCTAATGTGTTTCGTCAAACTAGACGCTGTTGTATTAAACGCCACACGCCTGTGGCTCCTGTGATGCCGGCGTGCTTCCTGAAATCACACACTGGGATGGCATTATGCAGCCATTGTTAAGTTGAGTGAGAAAAGGCAAAGCTGGCGGATCTTCTTGTCGACAGTAGAGTAGAAGTCTTGTGTGAAAGGGGCTACTGACTGAAAGTGTATCTATGGAAATGCATTCTGTTCTCTGCTCTCTAATGACATCAGTAGGTCAGATCAATTCATTCAGTTGTCTAA
The DNA here is from genome assembly GCA_029853015.1 of Chelidonichthys spinosus. Lineage (NCBI taxonomy): Eukaryota > Metazoa > Chordata > Actinopteri > Perciformes > Triglidae > Chelidonichthys > Chelidonichthys spinosus. The sequence continues at coordinate 8,309,936 of CM056835.1, forward strand.
CTGGTCGCATGGTTTCTACACTGCTGAGCCAGCTAAACTCCAATGGCTTTTTCTTGGCGAGGAAACAAATGAAGCTGCACAAACAAATGTAGCTGTTGGCCAAGATGTACCGGCAGGGAGGAAATTCACCCTCGTTCAGCTTTTTGAGGTGATAACATGATGTTCAATGTGTAATGGCAGAGTTCCACATCATCAGGCCAGTTAATTAGGTGTTTGATTGAATTGGTTGACTGGTGATTGGATTTAATGTGATCTTTTTCAAAGATTCATAAGTTTGTGAGAGATTCCTTCAGCCGACACAAGAAGTAGAAGTCTTGTGGCTTATGTTTGAATCAGCAGATTCATGAGCTCTCTGCGTTCCTGGAAAGCTTCCTGCACTGGAAAAGGACATCTGTCTTGAATGTTCATGGATGGACCCTAAAAGGTCGTCAACTAAATGAGAATCAGTTTGATTTCATTATGATTTCTCTCATGAGAAGTTATTTAATTGCGTAAGCATGATAACGTATATAGACAAACTAATAGAAACAATTTGATGGACTTAAAATGTGTCCCGAATCAATATAGATTACTATATTTTTTATTATTATTATTCTATTACAGCTTAAACCTGCATTAACTGCTTTGTTGGCCACTAGGGGGCAGCAGAACCTGGCTGTAAACACAACGTTGACATACACTATATTGCCAAGTATTCACTCACCTAGGGTTGGGCGGTATGAGCAAAATCTTATATCACGGTATGAATAATTTCATATCACGGTAACGGTATATATCACGGTACGGTTTTCCCCCCTGTAAATTCAATTAATGGCTTAAAAATAACTATACTGTCGCATTTGATCATTTTCCTCTTTTATTTAAATTTTCTCACAGCAGCATAACATTATTTTAAAGAAAATATAATAATATAATAAACAATAAGCCACAAAGAATGTGGAAATATCTGGTTAACATTTGAACTCCAGCTTTAACTTAAGCTATAGTGTGTGTGCAAATGTAAACACAGAGCTCCATCTTAATAAGAAATAAAAATAAGAAATGAGAAAAAGTATGCGTCGTGATGGCCTCCGTTATTTCCCTCCATCGACGTGATTTATTGTCATACGGGGTGCCATCGACGAAAGACTCATAATACTGCTTCGCATGTTTTATCTTTAAGTGGTGGAAGAGGTTACCGGTGTTTCCACCTGCAGCAGCAACAGTCGCGCGACACTCTTTGCAGAGTATCGCTTTTTGTTCGTTGTCGGATTTTCTAAATCCGAAAAAGTTCCAACAGACGTAGCGCCCTTTTTTCGGAAAGAGTTGGGTGGGTTGCGCTGCCTCCGTTTCCTCGTGACGTGTTCACTCTCCGCCTCCGCCATGATTGTTATTACTCAGGTAAAGCTGTTTCTTCTTCGTCGTGCTCATGCAACCACGCAAGCAGTCTGCTGCAATGCCCGCAGTGCCCCATGTGTCGAGGCGGTGTAATTACAGTGACCCAGAGCGATGCCGCAGACATCTGTGCTTTCTCCGGTATAAACGGTATTGCAAAATCTCTACCGGTGGACACTTTTATACCGTCACACGGTATAATACCGTCATACCGCCCAACCCTACACTCACCCATCCAAATAATTGAAATCAGGTGTTCCAATCACTTTCATGGCCACAGGTGTAGAAAAGCAAGCACCTAGGCATGCAGACTGTTTCTACAAACATCTGTGATATAATGGGTCTCTCAGAGCTCAGTGAATTCCAGCGTGGTACTGTGATAGGATGCCACCTGTGCAACAAGTGCAGTCGTGAAATTTCCTCACACCTAAATATTCCACAGTCAACTGTCAGTGGAATTATAACAAAGTGGAAGCGATTGAGAACGACAGCAAGAAGCCAAGAAGCGGTAGGCAACGTAGAAAGAGGGAGCGGGGTCAGCTGATGCTGAGGTGCATCGTGCACAGAGGTCACCAACTTTCTGCAGTCAAGCTCAAGAACAGTGTAGAGAGCCATACATCAGCAAGTGCAATGCAAAGCGTCAGATGCAGTGGTGTAAAGCACGCCGCCACTGGAGTCTAGAGCAATGGAGACGCATTCTCTGGAGTGACGAATCACGCTTCTCCATCTGGCAATCTGATGGCGTGTCTGGGTTTGGCGGTTGCCAGGACAACGGTACTTGTCTGACTGCATTGTGCTACGTGTAAAGTTTGATGGAGAGGGATTATGGTGTGGGGTAGTGTTTTCGGAGCTGGGCTTGGCCCCTGAGTTCCAGTGAAAGGAACTCTGAATGCTTCAGCAGACCAAGAGATGTTGGACAATTCCAGGCTCCCAACTTTGTGGAACAGTTTGGGGATGGCCCCTTCCTGTTCCAACATGACTGCACAAAGCAAGGTCCGTAAAGACATGGATGAGAGAGTTTGGTGTGGATAAACTTGACGGGCCTGAGTCCTGATTTCAACCCAATAGACCTTTGGGATGAATTAGAGTGGAGACTGAGAGCCAGGCCTTCCTGTCTAACAGTCAGTGCGTGACCTCACAAATACTCTTCTGGAAGAAGCCAAGTAAAAAATTCCCATAAACACACTCCTAAACCTTGTGGAAACCCTTCCCAGAAGAGTTGAAGCTGTTATAGCTGCAAAGGGTGGACCGACATAATATTAAACCCTATGGATTAAGAATGTGATGTCACTTAAGTTCATATGCGAGTCAAGGCAGGTGAGGGAATTGGCAATACATCACCTGTTAACATTAGCCAGAGAAACTATCAAATGTGCTTGGAGTTTCTGGCCACTGGATGAATGTAATGTCCAAGATTCACTCTCTTTTAGCTCTGTGGTCTCCACCAACTCCTGAGAAAAATGTGGCTTTTTAGATAACTATCTTACTATCTTTCTGCTGGTGCTGAGCGGGTAGTATACGATCAATTTATCAGCTTTTTTTCCAAAACACCTGCCTGCTATGGAAGTGCTTAGCTTTGTTTTTCTGAATTTATGAGATAATTATCTCTTTAATTCAACGACAGAGCAGATTTTCTTTTCTGAAGTGACTGCACTACGCTTCTGTACGCTTCCCTATGCTTCCGTAGCCAACTGCATTTAGCAACAACGCTATTAAAAAAATAATATTTCGCTCCAGAAAACCAAAACAATGAGCTAAAATGTGTTGAAGCGCTTCACAGGCTGAGGAGAAGTGCAGATTTGTCAAATAACTCTCACTATGAGCAACCTCTTTCACATACAGTGCTACACACCAACCCAGACCTGGATATGTGGCCGGAAAATGAAGGACACAGGGACTTACAATCAGTTCTGCAGACATGTCCGGTCTCTGTGCCTGGACCAATGAGTGGAGTGGTGGATAATAAAGTGCTGCTGTGTCAGCCTGACGTGCTGAGGATGTTTGTCTTGACTGGGAGTGAGGCTCTACTCTTACAGCCTGTAGTAAGAAGCCTTCAATTCTGGGAAACCCAAAGCTACAATCCAATTACCTGCTCTGTTTATGTTTCGATATTTGAAATCCCATAGGGTTCACTTCCGTTTAACACATTTTACATGGGATAAATGGCATGAACACCCTCTTATATTTTATTCTATCTACGACGAGAATAACATTTGATATTAAGCTGATGAGGTTGTCTGTGAGTTGAAAGCAGTAGTAGTCACTTATTTTGGCTCATTTACATCATATTATTTACAGCAAAAAAAAAAAAACCAACAACACTCTCTTGGCTCTTCTAATTATAGTTACTTAAGCAGTCGGCCGGCAGGGGCTTAAAGAGTTAATGAATGAACTAATAAAATGAATGAATAGGGCTGTGGTAATGAGTATGGATAAGCCATATATAGTGTGGCCTGTCAAGTCATGCTGGCATTCAAGGCCCTTCCCTAAGCAGTTTTATCATTACATAAGGAATGTCTACAAATTAATCTCCCAAAGCAGACTTCAATCATCAAATTGGCTCTGTGCAGGGAGCCGGGTTGGCATGCACGCCTCCTGCTGGCATAAGCCACAGCCTGTCACAAGCGTGTTGAGCAGACTGGCTTAACTTGTGAATTATTGCTCTTGTAGCAGTTGCACCTTTAAAATTAGCTGCTAACCATTCAACACAAAGTGTTCAGAGTTTTTATTTTTCAGTCATCAATCCCACTGTGCTGCATTGATTCCCAGGAAATGGAATGCTGCTTGATTAAGGTTGCAATGGAGATGTTTGTACTTTCTTGGCTGCTCAAGGATTTGCCTCAGGGAGCATGGATTTCCATTGCAGCATTGACAATATGTCGACAATAGTCATGCATCACAAACATAGACTGGATATGAGAATGGACTCAGTCACACGTCATCTGTTGGTTTCTGGTGAACAGTTTTAAAGCCTCAAGTTTGGCATTTTGGCCATCGCCATGTTGGAGTTTTTGCAACCAGTGCACAGAAGTGACTGTATTTGGACTGTGGAGGAACTTCCATAATTCAAGGTAAACTTTAAAGCTTAGGGTTAGGGTTACTCACACTAGACAATCCGTACTGTGCCCAAGCACGTTTGCAAATTATTTTTTTTCCAACATTTCAAAAGTTTGCTCAAAATTTGCTTGACAATTAATGGAAACGTATATAGTGGCCAACAGAGAAAACGCAGGTTTAAGGCTCTTCAGCATTGGCTTCACTTTTCAAAACCATAGGCTGCTGCCTGATTACTACATAATGTAGATATTTCTAGCATAAATGAAGTGTGGAGATTCAAGATTGACTAAATGAGATCAGCACAGGTGGGAAAAAAAAGATCATTGTTTGTGTGTGTAATGGTTACAAACAAACAGCTATCCTTTAAATACACTTTTTATGTTGATTTATCACATTAGCAGTGCTAATGGGACTGATTTAGACATTTTCTAACTCGGCATGATGCACTAATCAAAACTGTCATAAAAAAGTTCCCTTTTTCAAAAAATATGCTTCTACAGAGAAACTATACCAAAAATAGCAGGTCTAGAGGTAGCAGCTATTATTCTATAAATGCCTCAGCAACTTTATAAGAGCCAGAGAGACGCTGGTTGACAGACAGGGGGGGAGATAAGAGAGAGATAGAGGGGGGTACTTGCCATGCATCTTGTAATGGATAAACTTGGCTTGCAAAGCTAAAGCACAGCTGAGTGCCTACTTTGTCAGATTGTCAATTTGTCTTCAGTGCATGGAAGCTGCAGATTTAGAGTTTAGAAAGAGTTTGCAGATTTAATCCTTGCAGATACGTTCTTCAGCTCACTCTGTACGCCTCCCGGGTGAATATGCAGATTCATGTGAAAATGTGTTTGTTTTCATTTATTTCAGGAAATTAAGCAAGCATTTGTGCAGAAACTAGGTTGTTGAAATATATGTGTAGAACAGCATCATCTCCCCGGTCGTTGTAACATAACGCCGAAGATTTCCTGCCAATAGAAGCAGAAAAAAACTCTGCACAGCTACTGCAAGGTCTTGTTTGTTGCCTCAAAATGAATGTGATAATGAATACGACACCACATTGAAAACTAACTCACTATAAAAATAAAAGTTCTTTATTTGCCTAGCTACAGGCCTGACTCATGTCATCCTTGACCATCTTTTATATTCTTATCTATGAAAATGAAATAAATATTGAGAATAATATGAGGGGTTTTCTGTATGACATGGATCATGTGAAAAACTGATAAATGGCCGTAACTTATTCATTAAGTTCTATTATAATGATGTTAAGTGCTCAAGACTGAACGTTTAATTCAAGTAACTGATGAGATTCTGTGTCTACAGGCAATCCAAATAAATCAATGCTCAGAGAGACCGGTGATCAATTAGACCCCGAACACAGATCCTGAGGGACACCGTCTCTGTTGGATCTCTAAGCAGCCGAATGCTGAGATTAAAATGTGGCAGATTTAGGGTTCGCCAAACTCAGTCTGATTAATGTGTGCGTCCACATGTGTGGAAAGATGTGTGTGTCCTAAATCAATAAAAGCAATTAAAGTATATATATATAATATCACTATACTCTGGTTTTCACGTCCCTTATATGCATTTTATTGGTATAATGTAACACAAAAAGCAACAGTGAGTTTTGTTTGTGTAGCTCCAGTCTGATATTGCGTATTCCTGTGTGCACCAGAACTCTACTGTGGTCTAAAAACGATGAAAAATATGAATGTACTGTTCCCCTGGGGATGTACTCTTTCATTACAATACATATTGTGTCAGTGTTGTTGACTCTGAAACAGCTCAGCATTTTTATTCTCTGGAGAGTAAGGAGTCCTCTGGAGACGTCTTTAATTGGATTTGCAGATAATAATACTAATAAAGAGATAAAACAGCACCAGTCATATGATTTAATGTCAAAAATGAAAAAAAAAAAAATGAAATGCATCCAAACAAGGTACAGTTTTAAAACATGAAATAACTGATTGCCTCAGTATTCATTCCCTTCAAATCAATAGTCATAGTAGAGTGGACGTGGCTACTCCAGGACTTAAAGATCGAAGCTTTGTGTGTGGTGTCACTGATGGTCACCGACCACTGATGGTCTGATTGCATGCAAGTCTATGAGAAAATGACCCTAATTCTCTCTTGATGTATTATCTCTGTAAACATTGTAAACATGAGTTTATGGTCTCAATCACTAGTTTCAAGTCTTCTTCAATCCAGCATGATATTCATTTAGTACATTATGGTCCATTTAGAGTCAAACAGACCATAAAGCTCCTCGTTCCTCCGCAGTCCAAATATGATCACTTCCTTCACCTTTTCATGAATTCCAAGATGGCCACGGCCAAAATGCTGAACTCGACATCACCATGACTCCGTCCACTTACTTTATGGGTGAAAGCCATGCTACAGAGGTTAGTCTGATGAAACACCTGCCCAGATGTCATGAGAGCTGGCAGAAAGTACCAGTACCTTTTTCAGTCAATTATTCAGATATTTCTTCAACCCTAAAGCAGATAATTACGTAAATGTACTTATTTTGAAACTATAATGCAAATGTATGTACATTCACTGTAGCTATATGGTCGATACCATTCAACGACACAGAAATAAATGACATTATCAAACGCATCTTCGAAGTCTGAAAACAAGTCATTTTAGATAAGCATTATGCTTTATTTTCCTCCAAATCCTAAAATGAAATGATAGTTTTTGTGGCTAGCGGAGGTTCTTGCTCCCATAATTAAATGTGTTGACATTAAAATGGTACATAGGCCCATATTTTTATGGGCAGCGATCACAGATGCCTCCACATTGTTACGGTTCAGTGTTTTTGTCACTCGGGTTGGTTTGTGTATTGTGTTACTTGTGTTGAGGGTTGCACGGTGTGTTTCCCTGCAGGGCTGCTCTGGCTGTAGACGTGGTCTTGTCCTGTTCTGGTCGGTGTCAAGGCACACCTGCAATCACTCCACTCCATCTCATTCCACCGTCCATAAAGACTCCGGACCTGGACTTGTGTCAGTCTCTGCTCTGGGGTCCGAACTCGCTCCGCTAAATCATAACACACATAGTAGATATCAGCACTGGGATTATTCTTTGTTTTTAAATCCCTGCTCTTATCTCCTTCCCCATCACTTGACTAGTACTCTTCAATGATCATACCAAGGCTTTGTTTGTCCCTCCATCTTTATGAGATGATTTCATGTTGCAATACAGAGATATTTTCTTGTTTATATTTTTGCTTAATTTAGATCAATTTGTTCCAAAATCTGTGATGATTCACTGGTTTAAACATGCATTGAAGTGCAAGTGAGGATGAATACATTCAGAAACAGGTCAGTGTGGGGGGTTTGCATGCAGATGTCCAGAAACGGCAACATGACTCATTTGGAGGCTACTGTATAGTGGGCCATCTGAACAGAGATGTGCAGGCTGCGGTGCTCCAAACAAAGGTTATTAATGTCTTCAGCTATTTAAACCATGTGAGAGAGAATATTTCACACCCAGCGGCCAATGTGTTCAAAATCCATGTCTATCATCCCTTTCTGCCAACACAAACTGAAAAGACGCCAAACAAGTGGCAGATTATCGGACATGTGATGGGAGGTCCGGCGCGTAGAGATCCGTGGGCGCCTATTGGTTTCATGGAGACGCGCTGAGCGGCGCGGCGCGGCGCGGCGCGGTGCGGTGCGGTTATAAAAGCGAGCGCGTGAGCGGAGCGTCTGTACTGGAGCCTCAGCCGGCCGGTGCACATCACGGAACACACACCGACAACACACACGGCGCAGCCATGAGCGAGGTAAGTGCTTCTTAGTGGGCTGCTTCGCGTTCACGCCGCCTTTTCTGCGCCTGCTGTGAAGTTAACGGATCTCAAGTACAGTGTTGCGTTCAATAACCTGAACTTTGCATCGCTTTTTCTTTGATTATGCACGTCTGTGTGTTGTCTTTGAGTGCAGCCTGTTAATGTGCGGTCAAACCACCGGATCAACACTTTGTTTAACAGTATTGTTTTACTGCACATGGTGCACAGTTCACAGTTAACCACTGGTCTCGAGTCAGTCGTTGCTTTTCTTTATGACCGTGGCTGTGATGTGCAGCTGCACCTGCTGACTGGCCAACATTAATTAGGCACTGTGACATTTTTTTATGGAGGCTGCAGATGTGAGAGCCAAATTTAAAACTGGCAGTCTGCGTGTGTGTGTGTCCATGAGACTGTTAATACATACATGTGTATTTACATTCATTGACATATTTTGTCATATTTTGACATGTATTTATTTCAAGATGACTTTAGTAATCGTATTTCTTTATTTAAGAATGCCATAAAATACTTCCTTAAACATGGTTTAACTCTGGAATTTCAAAGTAAAGCTCACCCCAGCATTGAGCACATGCCAGAGGAAGAAGAGGCAGTAATGATGGCGGTTAATTTATGCATCATTTCATGAGACTGAGCCTTTGCAACCCGTGTGTGGACGACAAAGGGGGGCAAGTTTCTGATCATTAGTGGAGACGAGAACGCCAGAAAGCCCAGCAGGAACCATCTGTTAAAGATGATTCACAGGCAACAAACGCATCCTATAGTTACTGAATTATTCCAGACTCGCTGCGAACCCAGAGAAATTAAAACATTCTCACAGTGTCCACGAGTGAGCAGCGGCTCCAATTAGACTTCATCATCAGTTTGTTCAGGCTGAGCAACTGGTCCGGCTAAAAGCACACATATAGTTGGCTTTTAATGTGTCTCCTGCTGTGTGTGTTGGATGGTGCCCAGTCCTGGTGTGTCTCCACAGCTGCAGCATGTTGGAGCTTCATTATCTAGAAACATCTCAGGATCATCCTGCCAAAATAATTGTGATTCACGATAGATCCTGATAATCATTAAAATATGCGTTAAACTCTTAATGTGGCACTAAAAAATCCTGGTATCACTTTACATTCTGTTAGGAACCAAATATTTGTATTGGGTCACAAGGAAACTTGTTTTTGTGAACGTCCTTTTTAGTGAAAAAAAAAAAAACTAAAATCAGAGGATCATAAATCATAAAGTCTCCCTGCATAAATCAAGGATGCATAAAAAAAGTAATTTTGCCTCCTGTATTTTTTAAATCAGGCTCTATTTTTCATTTCTCTACTATGATAGTAAGCTAGACAGCTTTTTAAAGTCACTTGTGACGATATTCACGATTATCCTTGATGATGGAAATCCACCACAATCAATTTATTGTGAGTGTTATTTATCACGATAAAATCCCATACCGTCCCATCTCCACTCCTCAGGATGAAATAAAGTAAAACATGTTGTTTGTCAAATGCAATGAACACCAGCTGCCACTTCAGTCCTCATGAATCTTTGAATGCAGACTTGTGAGGTCTTTTTGTACACTGTCTCACACACACACACACACACACACACACACACACACACATGACCGTCATGACATTGACTTCTCTCCTCCCCTCTGGTGTACTGCTGTACCGAGTGAAGTCTCATAAATAAGACATTACACATGAAAAAACTCCAGTTGCATGTCATGTCAGTGATGGATTAATTTGCTTACAAAGAGCCAAAGCCAAGATGACATTGCTCTGAATGAATAATTAAATACAAATCAATTGCAGGCTCTGTCTACCTCCACTCTGCACGACTGCCTAACCAGCATAACTGGCATTCTCACCAGCAGCAGAGGAGACGTACATATCTGTTTAATCATTATATTATCAGTGTGTCCACTTTGGAGCATTTTCTACACAAAAGAGAGAAATTACCACTTCAAATTCAAAAGCCGGAGGAATAATTTAGCCCTTTTGTCATGATAAAATCATCTCTGTATATTATTTAAAATTACTTCTATAAAAGCTCAAACGTTTCATTATAACAATCCACTCAAGCTGCTTCACAGCCAGAGAGATACACATTTTAAGACATTTGCAGTTGCTGTGGCACAAACCAATATTATTGTCAAATGTGCTGTTATATGATGCGAAGGATAATGAGGTGGTAACCAAGTCTCTGGTGGTGGTAGTGCTGCAGCTGATTCATCTTTAGCTGTGTCCAACACATCAAGCACTCCCAGGTTCCTGTGGTGACAGTAGCTTAAATGGGTGCTCTGTCACCATAGTGATGAACAATTCAGCTTTTCCAGGCTGCACTATCTGGCAAATTATGACAACAAGGAAACCGACATTAACAAGGCTGTGGAGTGGTGCACTGGGTTTCAGCACAAACAGCCTCACATTCCACACTTTGTGTGGCTATTTCCCCAAATCAACCCAGTTCCCCACCTTATGCTGACCGTGATTTACAGTAGATCATTTGTAATCATACTCGTGTTCTTATGACACCTAAATCATAAGCAGAAGTCTTGATTTGCGATGCTGTTTGTTAAATGAGCATCTTTTAACTGGTTTGATTTGAATATTCATGCTGTCAATGGTGCCTTCTGTTGTGTGGCTCACATGATCATCTGGAGGCTTTGTTCAAGCCTCAGGTTGTTCAACACAACTTTAATTAGATGGCACTCAGTGGAGAAGCTCCAGCCAACTGTGTGTGTGTGCCAAGATATGCTGCATACATTTTTCAGATGTTCAGCAAACTATATTTAATTCTTCCTTCCCTTGTTACCAAGTGAGCTTCTCACCAAAAATCTCCTGCAAAATATTCCTCAACAACAACTGAAGTTAGTTAAAAAAAATGTTCTGTGAGGACGTCACTGTCGTCCAGTCGTAGTCAAACCACTTTGGTCACATGCTTTGTGAACAGCACCTGTAGGAGCCACTATAGAGCTTTCTGAGATGCATGTTTATTACAGTTCTGACTCATAGGTTGGTGATTTTACATTGAAATCAGAAAAGGGTTAGATTAGAGTATATCTTACATTCCTTAGTCCAGGCACAGAAAAATATTATAATTATTATTATTGAAAAATCATGTGGTATAAGAGGGAGGCATCACACAATCAAAGGAATTTCACCCAGGAGACCGCACTTCGTCTCAATTGTGAAACCCAAAATAAACGTTGACTTGATGCTCGTTTATTTATTTATATTTACGTTGTTACTTTGTTGCGTCACTTTATCACATAATTGTCGCGTTTCATTATGTTGTTACGCAATGTTGTTGCGTTCACATTGTTACATTGTAACGCTACGTAATTGTCGAGTGTCACTTTACGTTTACATCGTTGCGTTGTTACATCGTTGCGTTGTTACATCGTTGCGTTGTTACATCGTTGCGTTGTTATATCTTTGCGTTGTTACTGCGTTGTTACTGCGTTGTTACATCATTGCGTTGTTAGGTTACATTGTTACGTTGCATTGTTACATTGTCACATTACTTTGACGCAAAATTTATGCTTTATGTTGCGTTATGTTGTTGCGTTGCATTGGTGCGTTACGTTGGTGCGTTACGTTGTTGCGTTACAGTGTTGCGTGACTACTATAACACAAACCATGGTTTTTTTTAACCTTAAGCAGGTCGTTTGTTTTGCTAAAATCTACCCAATCATTACACAGCATCAACCACATGGCTTTGTGCCTTTCTGCAGGCTGATAAGAATCTATTCATACAATTTTATTTATGAATATTTTCGGTTCAGAAACATTTACATTCAACGAATCCTTTGTTTTACAGAAACATACAATGCCAACATCTTTCTGGCGAGTGGATTGCTAGTCCTCTGTATGAAAATACAATAATCAAGTGTGTCTGCAGCTGTAGGCGACCTGTCCTTCAATCAATGCATCAGCATTTAAGTGGTCTCTTGCTATGTTCACTTACCACATACTGTAATAACAGTGAGAGCGGTGGCTGTGGTGGTTACTTGGCAAAGTCATTTGTTTCATCAGGCAAAGTGGACTAGAGTCCTTTTTATTAAATTAATGAGATTAGAGTGTTAAGAGTTGCTGATCTATGTAAAATGGACGGATGCTGAGATGGGGAAAAGTGGTTGGGGATGATTTTCCTCAGAACTGCCTTTTGCTGACTGAAGACTGACAAAGTGATTGTCATCGGGACCAAAGTGGTTCGATAAGAAAGAAAAGGCCTCTGCAACTCTGAAGGAAATGTTAAAATATAATTTGAGGCATGTTGATTTAATGTGATTATTTTGTCATTTATTGACCCGAAATAAATTCACGTTTTAATCTGCAATTCTCTTTGATTTTTTTTGAGGCATCTAGACTGACCCTAATCCCGCTATAAACAATGAACAGACATAACATTGAAATAATCTGTAATCCATCTAAACGGTTAGCAGATTTTGGCCTACAGGGTAATCCTGGTTTCTGCCGGGCTTTGCAGGGAAAACAGCAAACATTATTGACCAAGGAGTGGGATGTGAATGGTCAACACAAGAGACAACGAAGCAGACTTTAAATTGCCAAAATGGGATCAGTGCTTTAACATCAGCTTTTGTAAAGCACCTTGCAGCCTGTTAAAATGTCACACATTTCTCAGAGGAATTGCACATATTCTCACAGAGGGAAAGCTGTAAAAATGCACAAGCTGCCTTATAATACACCTGATGCCACTTGATTCTATTTGCAATATTACATCACCACCTTAAAGGTATACAAGAAAAATGTGAACACATAAACCTGCAATACATTATCCATATATATGCCTTGTATGTCAGTATGAAATAAGGATGAAATAATGAATGTAAATTGAATAAACTATCTATGGACATACTCCATGAACTCTACTAGTAAGAAAACTGTGTCCTCCACTGGCCCAGGCTTCAACTCACTGCTCCACCTGTCTCCTCATGCTTTGGTTGCCTGTAAATGACACAAACAATAAAGTCACACTTAAATGAGCCGCTAATTAGAGCAGAAACGGAAACAACACACGATCCAGCGTACCTGAAAACCTCCTTATGGTTCATTTTCTGGCATGAGAGCCAGGGATTTGTTGTGACCGGGTTGGTTTACCACGCCACCTCGTCGTTCATCACGCGGCCCTCCAGCTGTGAGCAGCTACAGTTTCTACATTCCACAAGGTGCTTTTGGACCTGGATGGACCAGGGGATTCCTGTCAACATAGATTAAATAAATTACTCAGATATATTAGTTATTTTGTGCAGCAGAGCAGGACAAATGAGAGTTAACCGTCCCTTTTAATTATGCTCTCACGGTGCTTTTTGACAGAGAGATAAGTAACAGTCTGGGGTTTGATGTATGCTGCTGGGTGGGCCATGCTCTGCCTAATGCATGCTAATGTTCTATGGGAAAACCATGCTGCTCTACCATTAGTTCCACTTGAATATCTCCAGCTGGAAGACAAACTGTACCTTCCTTATTCTGTAATGATGCTATTGTACACATGGAGGTGAGTGAAAGACGTTTCTGCAGATCCCACTAATCCCCTGTGGTTTGTATCATGTTCCTGCATGGCTTTCATGTCTTTTTGATTTCTCCTTCACACCAACACTTTTAAAGTGAGTGGAACGTTCTTTGTGGTGCAGCATTCAGCAAGAACTATTTTCAGAAACATTGTCCCTGTTAAATGACAAAATATATCTGCCCTCCAGAGTGACACACATAGTGTTTTCTACCATGACACCCCTGTCAGCGGGATTACATCATGTTTCCGTCCCTTCCTAAACTGTTACAAACCCTATTGAAAATAAATCAGATGTATAAAGTGCCAACTTTGTTAATATTTCCTTCATCATCAGGTTAAACTTTATGACCTGGATCAAAATAAGTACTTTGATAAGGTGAGTTTGTGAAGGAGATTCATTGTGGTTACTTTTATAAATACGTAAGTCAACGACCACATTTGTGAAAGACTAAAGTGGGTGTATTCACTGGGACTGTTTGTAGAGTACCGTTCTGGTGTTTACAGTTTGGTATTTTGGCTGTCGCCATCTTGGTTTTTGACTGTCACAGTTTCACTTTTATATTTTTTCTGCTTCTTTATGGTCTATTTGACTCTAAATGGACCATAATGTACTAAATGAACGTCATGCTGGATTGAAGAAGACTTGAAACTAGAGATTGAGACCATAAACTCTTTAAAAATGAACTGTAAAAGACTAAACAGACTCTACAATCAGACTTCTTTAAGCTTCAATAGGAGTCGCCCCCTGCTGACTGTTAGAAAGAATGCAAGTTTAAGGTACTTCTGCATTGCCTTTACTTTTCAGGCCCAGTCTAACACAGGCAGCAACCTCCAGTTCTGGAAAATAAAGCCAAGCTGAAGTGCCTTAACATGCACTCTCTCTACTGGCCATCAGGGAGCTACTCCTCTGGTTGTAGAAAGAAGTCTGATTGCATTAGTCTATGAGAACATGACCCTACTTCTACCTTGATTTATTATCTCAACATTGTAAATATGAGTTTATGGTCTCAATCTCTAGTTCCAAGTCTTCTTCAATACAGCATTATGTTCATTTCATATATTATGGTCCATTTAGAGTCAAACAGTCCACAAACCATGACTACATCCAATTCCGATAAACAGTATAGTATATGAGCACAACTACAATATCTAAATATTAGCCATTTTTGTGCTAGAGGACTTAGGAAGATATTGACAATGTTTGAGCTAACTTTATTAGTCACTTGGGCTTCATTTTAATTATCCACCCAGTAGTCACTGCTTTTTACCTATTTCTTCCACTAGAAAGCTGTCTTCAAGATTAATACTACCAATTAGACTGGAGTCTGGGGAGTAAGTGACTCACTTTAATTATTGAATGTGTCAGCATCAGATAAAGATGAATAAGGAAGTCAGCCAGCTTTCATATTCTAACTTTTCTGTCTAAAACAGCAGTCCCAATGCATGAAGTTATATTATCCTGCTGTCACATAAACATCCTCTGTCATCATTTACTGGGAACAACATTTAACAATATGATATCAACTTATGGTTCACACGTTTTCCTGAAGTGCTGGGATAAATTGTAATTGGTTTTCATTGTTTTCTATATCGTTGACATAAATGTATGATGAATGAATTGCCCACATGGCGGAGAGTTAATGAGCTGGAAACTTATGATGGTCTTGGATTCAGACAGCAGAACATTGAAAAGAAGCTCAAAGTCATCAAGTCTAGCGCTCATTTGGAATCTATTTTTCTCCTCGGCATTGGTACAAACTTTGGACAGTTGGAGAAAGTAGAGTTGCACTGACTTGACGTGGCAGTTTTCTCAACTAACAGTGAGATTTGCATAATGTATAAACTTGACAATTTAATTTCACACAGGCAGCATTTGCCAGAATTAATGGTAGGCAACACCTCGGTAATCCGTTAGTATTTAGACAAGTCACATACTGATGAATAGTTAGATATTTTCTGGCTGTGATGAAAATATAATTTCAAGACGTCCCACAGGGGCTTGACTGTTGATTAGTGCTTGTGTGAGACAGCCAACTATCCAGGAACAACAGATAAATGTGTTTAAAAGCTTATCTGATGCCAAATTAGTTTGTAATACAGTATAGATGGGATTTTACAACACTGCACCCACCTGGCACTCAAAAAGGCCAAACCTCATTTGTGCCTAACTTTAAGCCTTAAAGGAATACTTCACCCATTTGCATTAAGCTTTTTATCGTTAGTATTTTTGAATGGTCATGCATCATTCCCTCATTTTTGCCAGAGATGGGAGATCTCCAGATTTCTATTCTGAAAAAAGAGCCTCTGATGTCACAAATATAGTAATTTTGTGTAATCGGAGGCTGCTTTGGTTAAGGGGTGAATCTACAACACTAATTCCTCATGTTTTCAACCTGCTTATAGGGGGTGGGACCCACTGAGGCTACAGACCTGTTACAGATCAGTGGGTGGGACTTCACTTGCAGAAAATTGTTGTCTTCCATTCACATGCGCCAAAATGTCACTGTTTGCCATTTCTCGGTCTAGAAGGCACCGAATTTGAAATTTATTTTACATTTCAACTACATAAATGACCCACTTTCAATACAGATTAATTTAATATTCTTCAAACAGGTGAGTTATATAAAAAGTCATGCCCTGTACAGTTCTCGTGTACAAGGAAAATATTGAGACCAAAACCATTTGCATTGACTCACTTTTGGAGCCTCAAGTGGCCATTAGAGTTATTGCTCTGATGTTTGGCACGACCATGTTGGCTTTATTTTTTGGTACCAGATGTTCCTGTCTGGTCGTCGAGAGAATGCAAGTTTAAGGCACTTCAGCATTGACTTCACTTTCAGGACCAGAGGTTGTGACAGAGTGACAGTCATTTGAATGAATGCTTGTAAACTTCCTCACTAAAGTTGAAAACCTGATAGTAGTGGCTGTTAGTAATTATTTTTTTGTCCAGTGGGAAAGGAGCTGTAGTCTTGTTTGAACAAGAGTTTTGGATCATTTATTAAAGCATTCTATTTTAAACTTGGTTGTAGCTTCGCTGTAAATATCTCGCTGTGACGTTGTGTTTTCTACAGTGTGTTACATCATCAAAGAAAGATACACTGCTGCTCATCTCCAGAAGGTGTTGCTTACCGGTTTTAGCAGGTCAGTCAGTGTAAAGTGTATAGTCCACCATAGTGGCATCATTTTACTTGTTCAGTCAATCGTTCCTCAGGAGAGTCTCTCTAATGCCGTCATCCTTGTTCCAGTCTGCTGGTGGGGAAGTTGTGAAGGAGTTGTGGTGGTGCTGGGATGAGCTGTCTGTGACCTAGTTTTGCTGTCTCCTCGTTAAATTGTTAATAGATCCTGAGTGCAGCATGGAGTCTCTCTGGGGAGTCCGAGCTGCCATAAGAACCAAAAATAGCCCCCCCCCCCACACAGTGGGAAGGTAATTTATTTATTTCACCAATGCCCTCCATGTTCACGCCAACCCTTCATGCCAATGTAGCATTTTAGAAACACATGAGCATCACGCAAGGAAGCCATCATTGAAATTGCCCTGATACACCTCTGCGGAGTCGCGTTCGAGCATTTACTGAGACGGTCAAACAATCTGACAGCTGTATATAATTCATTAGTATGGATATACTATATATATAGTATAACTTCTGATTGAAATGCAACAAAGACCGAACTCCTCTTCATCCCGGGGAAAGACTGCCCTCACATGGACCTGTCGGTCACCGTCAAGGACTTCACAGTATTGCCTTCGTCAACTGCGAGGAGCCTGGGTATAATCCTCGACGACCAACTATCCTGCACCCCCAACATTACTGCTGTGGCCCGATCCTGCAGATTTGACTTTGTTGGCAGGCTCAGGGAGGACCAGTTGATAGGTGTAGAGACCAGAGAATACGTGTTTTTCATAATATGGGACCTTTAAAGAATCCCATGGCATCAGAGCGCAGAGTGAGCTGCCTGAGAGGCTTGGCCTGAACAAGTCTCATTTTTCAAATCACCATCCAAAACTCTGTTTTAAGGATAGTTTGATTGATTAGTTGATTCCATCTGCTTTTTAAAATCTTTTGTAAAGCACGTTACAAAGCATTTCTAATTGTGGTATTTCTAACAGCGCCATAAACTGTCTTCCCTTCTTCTTCTTCTGCTTCTTCTTTTCTTCTTATCTTCCATCTTTCTAATTATATACCACAGCCTCTGTGGCACCTGCTCTTTTGCAAATCATCATGATGGCAGGCCTCTCAGCGTGGTGTCCCTTGCCAGCTTCCGTATGACGCGTGAGACATAGATGTGAGGAAGTCGAGGTCACAGCTGACGGGTGTGAGAGTTAATGAAAAGTGGACGGCCACATAGAGAGAGGAGTTCAGATGTGATACGATGACAGCTGATGCTCTCATGCATCAGTCTGAATCATTCTCTCGGCTGACGGCTCTGTTCTTACTCATGCAAAGCGTTTGTACTGGATGTTCGACAAAGCTTTTTAACAGTAATCGGCCCGTTTGAGTCGTTGGCATGTTGAGCTTCTTCACTGAACGCTTTTCGAGATGGATTTCTCTTCTTGCGTTTTCTGGGAATATGGTTTTCTAACAAGTGCAGCCCGTCCTTTAGAGTCTCAGTGAAACAGCTGTTTGAGTGTCTTTAGCTTCCGAAATGTGACCACTGGTCTCCACCAACCCCGTTACATCAGGAGGAGGAAGACAAAATAAATTCGATAAGATTGCTACAAGCTAATGGTCAAGTGTGGTTTTATATGATAGGAGATCCTCACTTCACATTTGATTGGATACTTGTATTTATTTACGTATTGTTATATAATTTACTTTGTTCACCTTAGATTTGTACTTTTTCACTGAACTCATAAATCACTGAACAGTGTGACATTAACCTGATAAGCAGGAACCCGTTGAATCTTCAAGGCCCTCTGTCAGTTAGGTTTGCAATAATAGATACACACCACAAGGACAACACCCATACATGTTTTATATTACATTTCTGTAAGTTCACGTCAGAGATAGCTGACCAGTGAGACTCGGTTGCGTGCGAGTCCAACCAAGATCCTGTGGGAGCTCTGCCATTCCGAGCCCAGCGCTGCCATACTTTACCTGTGACCTGAATAAATAGTATGTCTGTGAACTGAAGAGTTCTCCGGTTTATCATTATCATTATCATTTTATCAATAGTATATAGATTTTGATTTAAAGTCAATTAAGAATCACTTTGCTGATTAGAATCAATGACACTTATAAATCCACAGGACCAGACCAGGCATGACCACATTATCCTGGCCAAATAACTAAACATATGGTTAAAAACTCACTTAAAATGGCACATACTGCATACTGTTTTATTTTTATTATTATAGCCTCATCAAAGATCAAACAATGTTAAATGAGAGATCATAAATCATAAGGTCTCCCTGTTTAAAGAAATGATAGTCTAAATACATTTTTAAAATGTATTTTTGGCCTCAGGCCTCATTTTTTACTCTCAGTACAAAGACAGCTCTCAGGACAGACAGACATCATCAGTAAGTGAACGCATCACCATCCATATGGCCACGACTTTCAATGCTGATTTTGATTCTTCAGCTGCTCGTCCAAGCTGTTTTTGGCCACAACTCAAGAATTTATATGCTAATTATAGCAACCGTCCTGCTCAAAGTATTTATCTATTTAAATCTGTTCTTGTGTTTATGAGGATTGTTTTATTATGCACCAAACTTCTTAAACTTAAAGTTATGTTTAAACTTATTTTTGAAGTTATATTCAAAAAGTCACATTTCATACAGTGTCAAGCTTTTAACTAAAATTAATCTAAAAAGTTACATTAGATACAAAAACATGCCTTAAAGGTAAAGATAGAGCCACTGTGTAATGTGTATTCACTTACAGTGAGCTATTCTTAAAAAAGAAGGTATGAAGAAAAACCTTCCAGGGAACACCTCAAACATGGAGAAAGCTGTATTTGGTAAGAAGAAACATCATCAGCATGTGATATCCTACAGGAGGACATGGCTGCACCTTCTCAACTACTATTTTCTCTTCTCCCGTTCCAAAATACTATTGAGCTTTTGAGTCCTTTGTTAAAAATGCTGCTGGCAAGCAGAGCGACAATAGTGATGGGAATCAAGCAGCCAAGCTTGAGCAGAGGCCTCGATGGGCCGTGGCAAACATCTCATTTGGAATTCAGTTGCTTGTTTCTGAAAATCCTCATATGAATTTCTATGTAAATAGCCCTTTCTTACTGTTTCCTATCCATGTTTATGAGGCACATTAGAGCAGCGCTGGTGTTGGAACCTCCACTGGAGACGAGCGACTGTGCAGAAAGAGGCAATAGCGGAGGGAAAATGTGCTAATGTGGGGAGAGTTTTCCCATCGCACATTAGGACTGGAGCTGTTATGTAAGCTCCGACTGTATCCAGGCAGAAAGAGAGAAACGGAGAGTCTAAAGAGAGAGGGGAGGGGGGTCATAGTGAAGATGATAGGTTCTGTTTCAGGAAGAAAGGAAGAGCAGCAAAATACTACATTTCTCAGTTTACGTAAGAATATGGTGACATTATTGTTGTCTTGACTGATAGCGAGACTGTTAGATACAAAAATAGGATACTTTTATCAGCAACGCCAGACACAAATAGCACACGCACTTCCACTGTGTGATCGTGGAGATTTAGCCTCCTTCAGAAATCTACAAAAAATGTGTCCTAATATGAAAGACGTCTTTGAACTGGGATGCTCGTGGTCCAATTGCTAGTTGAAGCTAAACGCTACAGCAGGAGAAACAAAAAGGATGTGAAAAACAAAAATGCGCAGCACAAAGCATCAAAAAGTTGCAGCTGAATATTGATTTCAGCCTCGGACATTTGTCTTCATTTCTCATTATTGCGCCGAGTCTTTCAACTACGCCGAGACAATCACTCAGACGTTATTGTTCCCCTGCTCGCGGACGCCTGGGTGCTGGCGTGTGTCCTGGTGGGTGGAGGTGTGATGTATGATGCCATCACGGTGTAGCACCGCTGAGTACCAGAGCACAATCAAGTGGATGGAGTCAGCGTGGGAATCCCAGCGGCTTTGACTCACTTTGAGTTCTGTGTGTAAACGGAGAAACAGATGGTCAAACTAGTTCCTCTTCCATTGGCGCTTGTGATGGCACACAAGGACACAGGAGGAAGATGAAGGCTTTCTTATCCCAGATTGATTTTTGCTTTGTTCCCACTTGAGTCACATACATCAAAACTGCTTCGGCATTTGAAGTTCAATGGATTAATAATTCAGGTTGAGCTTGGCGAGATGGAGTCTTTGCCAGGAAGATGAATTAGTGAAATACAACAAACTCTAAATCAAATCACACCCACACTCATCTGTATGCTCTGGCATTGATAACAAATTGATCTGGGGGGAGAAAACTGGATGTTAAGTGAGGAACTGGGAAATGTTAAGATCTTAAAGATGCAACTGTAGCAAATATTGTCACACAAACTGTCGTACATCTTGTGATGTTGCAGAGCAGCATCGGTCACGGGAGAACATTCTGCATCTGTTAAAGCAGGCAGAGGGAGCGGCGACCTTGCATTCTCTCTACTGGCCATCAGGGGGCAATTTAGAGTAAAATAGATCATAAAGCATTGGATGCTTTAGGGCGGGGCTAGCTTGTGATTGACACGTTGCTTTCACTCTACCAATGTAGTTAGCTGCATAGATGACTTCAACACTTAAAGTTGTCCTTTAATTATGAAGCTAACTTTGTTAGCAGCTTCACACCAGAATCCAGATGGATCCAGATCCAGTAAGGTTGCTGCTCTGCCGCTTGTGTTGGTCAGATCCACCAGTTGCTCCTCCACAGTCCAAATATCACTTCACTTCCTTCACTGGTTGCAAAAATCCCAAGATGGCAACGGCCAAATGGCTGGACTCAGGGCCTTAAAACTGTGTACAAACCAATGGGTCACGTTGCCATGACTACGTCCACTTCCTATATACAGTTGATGCCACAACATGCTGACTGGGTTTAGGTTGAGGATGACTTCCCATGATACTCTCCCGTGGGGAACATAAGAATGTCTTGGATCTTAGAAATGTTGAGCTTCCTGCAAATGAGCGTTTTTTGGAATAAAATACAAAACATAAAATGTAATAGGAAAAATATTGACAGAAGCTGTTTCTTTGTTTTCTTTGCAGAGACAAGCAACTGGAGCAACGACTGGAAACAGCAAACCATCTGTTGGCCAAGGTATTTTATGAGCATCATGCCGAGTCAGGAATAAGTATGCAGAAATATGGAGTGTTACTAATGTTCTGTTTTCAGACAGCATCTAGATCTTCAATTTTCATCAATAAAATTCAAAACCTCTCAAACCACAAGTGTGAATACAATAAACTGTACAACCTAATGATTGGTAAGATGCACTGACCAGACAGGACTCAGCAAGGGGTGATACAAAATTTCACTTGCGATTATTCTGGCGTATTATAAAACAATATTATCCTATTAACCATCAAAATATGCTTAAACTAAAAAAAAAAATGGCACGTAAGCATACTGGAATCACTTTTTAGTGAAGAACAATCAAATAATGTGAAATGAGATGATTATAAATCTCTAATCTCTCAAGTCTCATGGCGTAAAAAAGGATAATACATTTGTTTGATTCTTGTATCCTGTGTCTTTTTTTTTTTTTTTTTTTTGCTTCTCTACCACCAAACAAGTTGTCTAGCTTTT
The DNA here is from genome assembly GCA_029853015.1 of Chelidonichthys spinosus. NCBI lineage: Eukaryota > Metazoa > Chordata > Actinopteri > Perciformes > Triglidae > Chelidonichthys > Chelidonichthys spinosus. The sequence continues at coordinate 8,332,407 of CM056835.1, forward strand.
TCGAGTAATTCATGGCGATATTTACTATTATGATCATGATTTTATATTAGAAATGATATACCACAGGGCGATAGAAAGGTTTCCTCTATCATGATGTTAATTTACAGGACGGAGACCTACTTTGCAAACTGGGCCATGGTGTTGTTGGAATAATAATGTAATTCAGGTTCCTTGCATTCTAAACAGTAAAACTGGCCTTGTGGTTCTTTGAAGGATGTTAAGAACAGAAATGTACTTCTGGAAAAAGTGGAGTATTCAACAACAAAGACCTGTTTCTTATGAATGAAGATATTTTTAACACTTAGCTATAAATTTGACCTTGAATTATGAAGCTAACTTTGTTAGCATCTTCACACCAGAATCCAGATGAATCCAGATCCAGTAAGTAAGTAAGTAAGTGCTGCTCGGGGTGCCGTTCTGTTGCATGTGTTCGTCAGATCCACCCGTCGCTCCTCCACAGTCCAAATATGGTCACTTCCTTCAGCGGTGGGAATACTTTCATAATGGAGACCGACAACATCCAAAATGGTGACGGCCAAAACGCTGAACTCCACAAACCAACGGGTGATGTCACAATGACTACGACCACCTCTTATATACAGTCTCTCAACCATGCAAGAAGATAGTGTATATCTTCTAAGTGCTTTTTGTTGTCTCCATAACTACAAAATTTACTTTTGTGGCAGCATGTGATACAATCCACAGAGAAATCACTGAAATGCAGCCTCCTCCACTTCTACTTGAAGTGAACTTTCTCCCAACACAATGGATGCAGCAGGTTAATAAGCAGCCCATTCACTGCTAAATGGCTTCACAGTCCCATTCAGCTCATAAAGCAGCCTTGGGTAGCTGGAGACCATGTGTCACCTCTCTTCTCTCTCTGGAGCCGCTGATAACACTGTAAGAACCCCGTGTTGAAATGGATTTCTGTCCCAACTTCTCGGATGATGAAGTGCACTGCAGCTCAGGCTCAGTCTGCAGGGAAAGGCCGGGATTGGGAGGGATTTTAGGCAGTTAATTGAATTTGATAGAGGCGTGAATTGCATTAATTTCCACACTTTCTCCTTTCCCCCCCCCCCCCCCCCCCCCCCCCCCCCATTGTATTTGGCTTAGGAAGGTTCCTGAAGACTAATTCACTCTCATAAATGTACAGTTTGGAAAGCTACCCAAAACAAATAATTTCTGGCATTTATATCATATTCATTTGGACAATTTCCAACACATTATCACAAAATCAAGCATCAGTGCCCTGACAAAATAAGAGAGAGGGGAAAAGAGAAATGATGACTGTCACTAAAGATGTTAAACACATCTCAATTACTATTGTGTACAGGCGAATCCACATAAATGTCAGCATTCCTCCAGTCCTTCCTCTTTTGGATTAGGTCACTTGGCAAGACATTTAGCAGAGGCTGCCATGGATCCGTAAAGCTATTGTCATTTCTTTTGGTTTCCTCTCAAGATGGCAGCCAATGGCAGTAACACTGCCCTGGATTTCTTCTTTTACAAATACTGTTCTTCAAAATTGTACTCATTGTTTGAAAACTTTGCAAAGTCATTTTGCAATGTCGATTTTATTAAATAAAAAATATAATTAATTCATCCTGGTCACATAAAAAGTATGTTCTTGTAAGCCAAACTGCCCAGTGAATTACATTTCGAGGGAAATGTCATTTTTCATGGGTTACTTTTGCTCTTGACGTATCACAAATAACACACATTAGCAAGTACTTTTGTGCAGAACTTTCAGCCAAACCATTGTTATGAAACCTATCCAAGTTTTATTGCTTCAATCTAAACTATGTTGCATTCTCTCTAATGGCCATCAGGGGGTGACTCCTCTGGTCGCGCAAAGAAGGTTATGGTCTCAATCTCAAGTTTCAATTCTTCTTCAATCCAGCATGATGTTTATTTAGTAAATTATGGTCCATTCAGAATGAAATAGACCATAAAGCAGGTGATCTATTAGGGCGGGGCTACAGACCACTACCACGGTGTTGCTACCGTTGCTACCAATATAGTTAGCTACTAAGATGACTTTGACACTGAGCTGTAAAGTTGACCTTCTATTATGGAGCTAACTTTGCTTCACAGCTTCACACCAGAATCAGAAAAACGGAAAAGGTACGGTTAATTGTCTTTCTGGACATTATCTGTTTTTCTATGGAGTTTTTGTGCATATATGTATTTGAATTCATTACTAAGAGAAAGAGAATAGTAGTGCCAGAAACAATATTCATCACAGATATTTTGAAGATTCTCTTAACATCACTTCACGAGTCTAATGGTTTTTATGTCAACTGGTTTGTTGTCGTGACCTGCTGGGACGGACTGAAAGGGCATCGTGTCTGTATGAAGATCAATAATTTACCCTTTACCTATAGACACAGTAGCTCACCGTTTGAATAAATAATAAATAAATACCTTCCTTTTCCATTGTTTATTAATAGATTGGAGTCTAACCTGTGCTACAGTTTTCACAGCCGTTGCTTGACTTTGCAGGTCACCTTTTTCGTGGTTTGGTTGCTCACTATTCTTTAGACCGGGCCGTCATCAATCATTGTCCATATTCCCTGAGGTAGTCTCCAATTTGAACGTGACCTTTCAAAACCTTTTATGGAAATAACTCCATGATTCATCGTGGCAATTTCATCCATTCATGCAGCAGCAAAATACATTACAGAGACGTGGTGCAAAGGGGAGAGAAGAACAGACAGAGGTTCTGTGGCTTCTCCAATCATGAAATATGAATTTGTTGTTTTGTCATCCAAGGACCTCAAGGTCAACAAAAGCTTCCATCCAAACGTAAGTAGGCCATTTGGACATTTTTATGCTACGCCGCACACGTTGCACAGCAGGTCACGCATGGAGCAGTGAACTGCATGGTAACCAGGTGGCTCGAATAAACCAGACTGAGCCCCTTCACTCGTAAACTCACTAGTTACGCACTTCAGCACCGAGGATGTGGCATGTGCTGTATATGATTATGATGTAGTGGATGTTTAAAATAGCAGCTTTTCTCTTTCCTCTCATTTCAACAAGGCACGCTTCACTCTCCACACGGGATGAGATTCACAGTATGAATATTAACAAAGAAGTTTGAGTCTGTTGCTATTTATAAATGATGATGATTTGAAGAGTCTGTCTTCTGTCATAAAAGACCAGCAAGCAGCCTTCTTTGTTGATATGTGAGCTTCTGTGCTATCCTTTTATCGAATGACATTACATCTGATATGAAAAACTGCCCGTACAACCTATTTTTACTGCATGTTTTATTATTTTTTTGATAACCTCTTTCTCAATAATTGAGGTGATGATAGAACAGAGACCTTGACAAGGATCAAAATTAAGGAAGAAGTATAGACGGACAAATTCTCATTACAAAATATTATTTATAAGTAGCCCCACGTTAGACATTAGGTGGAACACAGTCCTGGATGGTTCCCATAGAAAAGCTCTTTCTCTTTGTTATACCTTTAGCAGAGGCAGGGATGTGAATTTGCCAAACCAAAAGGTCAGTCTTCATCCTCAAATCCCTTTCTCTTGTTAAAGAAAAAAGTTTGAATATGGAGGTTTATTGATGACAAAAGACCATCTAGAGATAGATGGATGGATGGATGGATGGATGGATGGATGGATGGATGGATGGATGGATGGATGGATGGATGGATGGACGGAGTTCAAGTACGAACAAGAGGTTGATGGATCTCACTTCTGGAGATGAATTAAACCTTCTGACACACAACAATTGTGCCACCCTCTCCCCCCCTTCACAGATGAAAAGAACAAGAACAACCTTCCCGAGGACTTCGACATCGACATGGACAACCCGGAGACGGAGAAGGCCGCCGTTGCCATCCAGTCGCAGTTCAGGAAATTCCAGAAAAAGAAGCAGGATGTGAAGTCATAGAGTGTGCGCTGTCCCGTGGTCCTGCATGTCAATCAAACTACACCGTCATGAACTGAAAAGGAAGGGTGGGGGTGGGATTCCTGAAGGTGGAGGGGTGGTCTGGGGTTAAATAGTCACATTGTGAAAGTCTGTGTATTTATTAACTTATGACTATTATATACAAAATATACATGATCAAACTCCAGGTGTATGTACTTAAATCAGTCCTATAATGTTACTGTATTCTGTTTTTTACTTCTATGTCACTTCACCGTGTAGAACTTAAATAGCTTTTCCCATGTTGTGTACTCATGTTAAGAAGTAATCTCATACATTGTCAAACACCGGTTATTTTTAAATCTGGGGGAATATGAAGCCACAGGCATCGCTGTGATGACATTTTAACTTGGTTCCTGATGGATTCCCTCTGGCTGGCTAGAATCATCCCACACGGTTGACTGACTGAATCAAATTGATGTGTAATTTGTATTGGGATGTCAAAGGTCAACCCTTCCCCACTTTATATCTGACGACGTGAATCTCACACTCTCAATGTTGTGCTTGTGATTTTCCATTCCACTTGTGTTTCTTTCCTTGTTCTTGTTCCAGCCTGATTTGAACCATGTCATTGTTCAGTTGGCTGTAAACTGTACAAGCACACACACACACACACACACACACACACACACACATGCATGCAAGCTTGCACAGATGCCTACACACACACACACACACACATGCACATACAGAGAAATAAATAAAGACATTAAAGGAGTGCAAGTTGATCTACTTTCTATCAGTTTGTTCCAGTTAGCAGGTGTGACTTGAACGAGTCCAGTCTAGACCTGCTCTACATGTCTACGTGTCATGAGATATCTTCTGTTTACATCAAATTAACTTGACTCCACATCATTTTTTAAAGTCAAACTAAAGTTGAATTAAAATATGTTTACTGACCCTGAACTCACTCTGATGATGATACACAGACCTGGTTTATCGACAACATGACTATACACTATATTCTAGAGCCCGCCCCATATGGGAATTTTGGGACATTATTATGGAGTAAACAACTCTTACATTGATATAGCGGCCGATATTTATATTTTATTCATATAAAATGTATGTGCAGATTTCTTGTTAATTTAATCTTGCCGTTTGTGTATTTCATCATTCACCTTGGTATTTTATGTTCTCTCTGCTGGCCAAACTATGTAATGACACAACATTCTAGCAGCACTTACAATGCAAGATTCTTAAAAGATTCTTGTTTTATATCTGCACATATCGGCCATCGTATTCTCCGAGGCTGATGTCAGCTGATTTAATCGTTTGACCGATAAAATTGGGGCTCTAATAAATTCCACAGGCCTATAGTTGAATGAATTCAGCCTCATCCTGATATTGTAGGCTGAAGATTTACAGTGGAAGGTGACAAACACTGCAGCAGTGTTGAAGGTTGGCCGGTCTCCCTGACAGATCACCCTCATTTACAGTATTACAGCAGCAGAGTGCAACAAGAGGCCAAACTGATTCAAATATAAATAAGTAGCAGTTAGGAGAAAAGTAAACATTAACAAATATAATTTAAACAGAATGAGTTCACATTATGGCACATTAAATAGGACTTTAGAAATATTGATATTGGACATAATCTTCCTAAAACAGCATAAGGAATGCTACTGAAGCACAAAACACCTTTCTGTACATGTTGTATGTATATGTGCATTATTAACTGTGTGTATTATAAACGTGTTCACGCTCTGTGTCTAATCTAAAGACCAGTCCCAAGCAGCAGTGACACTACTTCTAACAAATGTAGTGGATGGATGTTGAAGTCGGATCACGCAGGAGGTGAATCAGGGGAATTAAAACTCTGAGAACAGCAGTGAGAGGTGAGGAGCGTTAAAGCGTGGGATGGATATGTATTATTTATTAGAATGACTTTCTTTATGTCATTTGTAGTAGATTATCCATGTAGTTTCTTTCTCCACTCACTCACAGTGCGTGGAGAACATAAACCAAAGGATGAAATGATCAGTGAAGATGGCGAGCCACAACCCAGCTGCCTCAACACGTCCTTTGTTTTCATGGATGGAACTGAAGGTGTTACCGTGACTACGACCACTTCTAATTTACAGTCTCTGATCACGTCAATGTTGAGCATTTGATTGGCTGCTCTGTTCCATGTGGTATGTGTGGTGTTGATAAAGGCGACGGTCTCCTCAGGGATCAGAGTTTATTTGGTTTCACTTTAAAAACAAAAGGAAAATTAAAGTAAATTCCAGACTTAAGTTAAATAAATACAAAACTGCAGGGTCACTTTTTTTTCTTTCAAACTTAGAAAAATAAGTTTCTTTTGACTAAACTGTTACAAGAATCTTGCTCCCTTTGTTGAAACCTCTACATTTAACTTCCTAACGATACTGAAACGAAGGGTCAAAAGAACTGAAACTAAAACCAGTGAAGACGATCACATAAGGGACGCAGCAACACCACACTCGTACGTGCTAGCTGTTGTTGCTGCCTCCATTTTCTACGATCTTGTGCTTCTTGTCGTCCGTTGCGGTCTTGAAGACATTGGCTCTGTAGTACTGCAGCTCCTTGATGCTCTCCTGGATGTCATCCAAGGCTCTGGAGGACGAAAACCATGTACAGTATTATGCGTATTCCTCTGAATCTTAAAACTAAGCTTCAACTACCACTTTGGATCAGTAGAGTATTTTTTTAAAGGTGCTTCCCTTTACAGTTTCTGTCACAAACCATCTGGCGAGTCAAGTTCACTTTCAAAATGACCAACAAAGGAATGGGTTTACATAATCTGTTGATGTTGAGGGATCTCAGCTGTTACTTCGGTGATTACAGCGTCTTCATAACCGACAGCAATAAAGGCCAAAACTACTAACGGTAAACCTCAGTTACATGATGTGTTTTTACTCTTTACCTGTGGGCTGCTTTCTTCTGGGGCGCCATTTTGTATTCCTCCAGAAACCACCGTCTGAAAGCAATTATAGAAGAACATCAAACACATTTAACGTATTATACGGTCACAATACAGTCTTTAATTTGAGAACAAGACAAATCCAGAGAAACACGAACCTGCAAAGCTCCTTAATGGTGCTGACATCAACGATTCTGTAGTGAAGGTGGTACATAAACTGAGGCATGTACTTGTCCAGGAACTTCTTGTCGGCATGCACAGAGTTTCCTACAGGAAGACAAGTCACATGACAGATCAGTCTACATTATAGCACTGTGTGACGACATTCACAATTATCCAGAGAATGAAACTTCACCACGATCAACTTATTGTTTTTATCTCGAACTGCGATAAAATCTTAATACATCCCATCCCTCGTCTGATCACAGTAACTGTGATCTGTTAGCAAAATAATTGTTCATAAATGATAAACCATGTGACTCACCAGCAAGAGGACACTGTCCAGGGGGTGTGTGCTGTCTGACGAAGGACAGGAACTCATACTCTGCTTGTTCCAGGGTGATTTTACTGTCCCGTACAGCCTGGGTCAGTCCTGACTGAGACACAGTTACACGCCACTAAACACCTTTTCTTCTCACACTAAAACAGTACATTTCCCAAAATGTCAGTGGCGACATGAGAACACCAGCACTCGTTCTTCTACATTCAGTGTTTGTTTGCGTGTCCTTTAACAAATGTGTTGAATGCATTTCCTTGAAGAACGGGTTGTCTCATATACACATGAGAACCAAAACGGGGGTCAAGGACCCGCTCATAGAATGACGGCTTCATGATGTGACAAAATGTCAAATATTCCAAAGAAAACATTCACATATAGAAGTTGAACTCAGCTGATTACCAACACTGGAAGCAGAGGGAAACTGTCCCAAGTCAGTGCTGTGTCTCCCATTAATTTTACTATGAGAGACTGAAATAGAAGGAGCTGGAAAAAATGTGTGATTATGAAATAAATCCCCTGGAATAAAGTTATCCTAATTAAATAAAAGTTCCAATTTATAGATGCATGTGAATTTATAGCCTCATTCATATATTTAATAGGCATATTCTTTAATTTATTATTGTGTTAAATTGCATCCAACAGTTTCTATCCCATGTGCCTCAAACAGAAACTGGCAGAGAAGATGGATGGACAGATAGAATATGCTTGTTGCCAGTGATCCTCTCTCTGTTTTTCTCCCACGCCCTTGACCACAAAGACCGCTTACCTTCCCATGATGCTCCTTACACCACTCTGACATCCCGTCCAGCAGTTCGTTTGGCTGGTTAATTATCAAGTTGGGCCCCTGCCGACCAAGAACAGCTGGTTTAATTATAATGAACATGACAGTCAAAGAGAAGCAGCAGTCGGACTGCGTTTACGTTTGTATTACCTCAGCCAAAACGTTCAGGTCAGAGTCTGTGATGATGCACGCCATTTCAATAATCCGGTCCTTCTCGATGTCCAGGCCTGTCATCTAGAAAAACAGAAATAGATTTCTAACACAGCAGCGGCACGTCGATTCTTATTTCCTTCTTAGACTTGGAGGAGTCACAGGCAGACGCCCAGAATAATTGTTAAACAAATAGTATTTTGTGTAAATACACATGCATGCATGGAAACATTAGATGGTTGACTGTGAAATAAATGTCAGTAAAAACAGCATTAGAAACAATACACTCGCTGTATGTCTCTCATAATATATCAGTATGAGTGTGTAGGCATGACTAGTTATTGTTAACGTGACGTTGCCTCAGCTACAGTCAATTAAAGATACGTTACTACAGGGCTGCGCGGTGGTGTGTGTGTGCATAGCACTGTCACAGTTTGCATGTTCTCCCCGTGTGAACGTGGGTTCTCTCCGGGTTCTCCAGCTTCCTCCCACAGTCCAAAGACATGCAGGATGGGGATACGTTCATTAATGTCCCGTAGGTGTGAATGTGAGTGTGAACGGTTGTCTACATGTCAGCCCTGTTATAGACCGGCGACCTGTCCAGGGTGTACCCTGCCTTCGCCCAATGACAGCTGGGCTCGCGCCCCCGCGACCCTGAATACAGGATAAGCGGTAGACGATGGATGGATGGTTCGTTACTACGTTTATGCAGTGTTCTGACGTCAAGCTGGCTAATTTATCCGGCCGGTTTTACATCGTCACGTAGCGTTAGCATACAAGTAGTTAGCCAAAAAGTTACAGACGTCATTCACAAACACGTCGTTGCCGTTAACCTTAGTTACAGTTACAGATAACGTTAACATGTTAGTCCTTCACGTTACAGGCTATACTGGGAACCAGCGGCATCCTCCGGTCTGCATCTGTCATAAGCCAACTTAAAAACCCAACTACACAGACACAACCCGGCTTCAGCCCCATGACTTGCCTCCAGGTCCACCCAAACCAGCCTCTGGGACATCGCAGTGGACGACATGATGGTTTTTCTGGAGTCCTGGACGAATCTGGGAGTATACGGGTTCGTTATGCGCAGTGCTTGAATTGGGCCGGTACTCACCAGTACGCAGTACCGGGACTTCTGATTTTTACCCATCTGCGTACCGTTACTTCTTACAGCGTACCGCCACCTCATGACGCATCTAGGTACGCATATTGTAGTTCTTTTATCATGTTGTGGATACCTACACCTATACCTATAATAACCTATGCAGTTGATGAATCTGTCTTCATTTTGGATCGACAAGGTTCAGTTTAAAAGAGTTTCGAGAGCTTGCGGTACGCTGCGGCGCACCGTCTCTCCACACTTGCCGTCAGTCGAATGCATTTCAAGGCATACCGTAAATCCTCCAATATAGCCTCAGCCAAAATCTTCGCGACGCGAACGTGACAATAAATGGGAAGCGTGGAAATAACGCTGCCTGTTGACACTTGCCCCGACCTCCATTGGAGACTGGCCGTTATTTACCTCCGCCGTTATTTATCTACAGGGAGCAGAAATGAAAAAATAAAACCGGTCACCCTCTCTGGATGGAGAGTGAGTATCTAAGTTGTGTTATCTTTATTCCAAGACACACACTCACTCACTCTCTCTCTCTCTCTCTCTCTCTCTCTCTCTCTCTCTCTCTCTCTCTCTCTCTCTCTGACTAGGGCAAGCAAGTTGAGAGACAGAGCAAACAAGCAAGCAGAAAGCAAGTAGCTACAATAAAACCACACATAGTTGCCATCTCACTGTACATTGTATCCATTTAGACAAACAATATTTTCCTGTACAAAAATATGAACAAAATAAATTTGATATGATATCTATTTTTTTTTTTTTTTTTTACAGAGAAATGTGTGTGTGAAAATGATCAACTAGTATAGGGTTTATCTAGGTAAACCAGGCAAAAACACATGGTATCCACGAGAGCCACAAGCGCGCATGCTGTGCAGTTGCTGATTTAGAGTACTGGCACCTTTTTTATTCCAATTCAAGCACTGGTTATGCGGTTAAATGGTGTTCGGAGAAGGGCACCACGGAGTGAATGAGACGCCACCTTGCTCCTGCATAGAAACTCCACGACAACCAGAGACCATGCCGACGTCCGCCAACACGCCGGCATCCTGGGCCAGCTGTCTCCGCCTCCTGCTTCTTCTTCAGGGGGTTATGGCGGCTAGTAAACAACGTTATAGTGCATTACCGCCACCAGCCGGTCTGGAGTCAGACGGCAACCTTCGTTTCTGAGGAGTGAAGCCAAATGTAATGAGCCTTAAACTATCATACTCTCTCCTGCCCACCAGGGGGCGACTCGATGACTATAGTCACTACTTATAGTCCGCGCATGCCATGTGGATCAGGATTCTGATTATTATCCCCTAATTCTGATAATAAAGAAATGATTGAAGAAATAAACATTTGAAATAAATAAATGTTTCTCTCTATCAAATTTGTTCTACTAAGAAATGTTCCCCTCTCAAGGAGATCATGATGATTACATCCCAACTGTGTGCTGTTGTCCATAAAAGTATTACATCTAATCGCATAATTTAAATCATGTTTCTGTATCGCCATTAAAAGATCTGGTCTGCTGTCTGAATGACTGAACAGCGACCTGGATCAGAGCATGTTACTGTGTCTTTGTCTAACACATTGTAAAGCCAACAAAATGACCAGTATCTCACCAGTTTACACTCCACTGACTCTTTGCAGATTTTAATCAGTCTGGAATTGTGAATTAAATACCAACTTAGTTAACTGAGTTATTTGATGCATCTGTGTACATTTCAACAAGCTTGCATCGTCCCAACCACTGGAGTTAAATGTTGTCCTGTGACTGTCCAGTCGCAAACACTGCTCATGTAGCAACACTGACACCTAGTAGCAATCCACTGGTGCTACTGCCTAATAATGGCACTAGCGTGGATCACTGTTTTCCCATGTACACATAGGAAACACAACACAACTCATTAGATAACGGGCCTATACACATAAGTAAAGTCAAATAAGCATAAAAGTATAAAATAATGACATCATATGTAATATGTGTAAGTTATAAACACTATGTGGTGTAGTTGTGATTAATTTAAAGAACATAGATTCATTTAGCAGTATAGACCAATGGGATATAGCACATGTGACAGAGTAGGTTACTGGACTTGATAAAGCTTGCTCACAATTGTAAATTTGTATTATTGTGCAATTTGACATGTATACTGTCAGACAGTTATACTGCAGCCTATTGTATTATTGCACATAAGTAAAGTTGCCGGTCGTCTCTTTGCATCTACAAGTAAGTAGATTGTTATACAGTCCAGTTGACATGTTATAGTTGGCAGGATAATTGCTCGTACTTAACTATACAGTCCAGTAATGAACCAGGATGGCCGCGGTTTAGTAGGAGGAGTTATATAGTTTGATGGCAACAGGCAGGAATGACCTCTTATGGTGTTCCTCTGGGTAAAATAAGTCTGTCACTGAAATTACTCCTCACAATGCCCACTATGTTTTAGAGTGGATGGGAAGTGTTGTCCAGGAAAGCTTCAGTAGAGTTTCAGTAGTAACTGTGCATCATCAACTGCCTTCAACCACAGTGGGGAGATTACAAGCACCATTGCTTTTCTACATAAAATAACCTGACCTAGGTTTTCATAAAATCTCTTTAAATTACATGAAAAGTCCATAGATACAAATCTGCAGAAGAAGTAGAATTTCAAAGTGGAGAAGGTTGAAGAAGTTTTGAAGACTTTCCCATTCACTGCAACGACAGGACAATATGAAAAAACTTTAAACTTGATCAAACTACCGTCTACAGTATTTTATTAAGAAAAACAGCTTTGTAAACTCCTTAGACTACTTTGGATACATATTTGGAAAATTCAGAAGATCATGAATGAGAAGAATAAGCCCATTTTGTGTGCTTTTTAAGAAAGTTTTGTCAGGGTTAGGGAGGTAGGTAGGCAGGCACGCATTATTGCGAGCGGTACACTGAAGTAGATAATTTAGCAAGAAATGTTGACAGCTGCCTGGCTGGTACTACTCCTGAGCTTCCTGTACACAGTTACATTTGGGGATTTTTTTAAAATTTTTTTTAATGAAAACAGCCTCATCCAGATTTGCCTGTTGAGATACAGTTACATTATAGGTGGTGCATGTGAGTGTATTGATCAGACTGATTATACAGTTAGAAGCGCATCCTCCCTACCTATCTATACACAGCGTGTGTTTGGCGTGAAGGCTGCATTCCATTTTCTGCATTTTCACTGATGTGGAACCAACACAGAAGAACAGCAAATATAATTAGCAGGTCAGAGGAAGTGCAGCCTACCTGGACTGTAGAGGAGATGAAACACAACTATTTTCTGCTGCCAAGATTTTGTTCCAGCAGACGATACACTTAAACATGGCAGAAGTACTGAGGCGTCCAGATCTCTCATTTCTCCTCTAACATAACTCACTCAGGACTGACCAGGCAGTAACCCCTGGTTCTGAAAAGTGAAGCCAAGACTAAAGTGCCTTCAACTTGCATTCTCTCTTCCGGCCATCAGGGCGTTGCAAAAATAAATGTGACTACATGGAAGTCTATGAGAAAATTGCCATTTTCTAAATGATGGTCCCATTTAGAGTCAAATAGACCTCAAAGTAGGGTGTGCTTTAGGGCGGGGCTACCTTGTCCAGTCCGGGAGTCCGTGTTTTGTCTTAGAACTTTAACCCTTTCACAGTGTGTTTTGAGTTTCGTCTGTGAAGTTAGGCAATGTTGTGTGTGTCTGTGTGTCTGTGTGTGTGTGTGTGTGTGTGTGTGTGTAATATCAATTATAATCTGTCTTTGGGGACGGAGGCTCCTCCAGACCAGTGATGGAAGGAAGCTAAAATAATAGTAATACAGTCAAGAAGTCCATAAGATTAATAAATTAAGGCAGGGGATGAGAACTGTAAAGGAGGGTCCACACCGGACCGACTGCCCGATTTGCGTCGGTAAATGAAGTCGCGCTACTTAACATGGCCGACTCGAACAACGACATGGGCGGTTCACACCTACGGAACTACAGCCGACCGATGTAATGTCTCCAAAACAACAGGCGGCGCTAATCTGTATTGTGGGCCAAAAAACACGAAAACTAGAAGAAGGCGGTCCTCTCTAGACCACCTTCTTCGATTCCACTGGTTATCTGCTATGTTTATCGTCGTCACTTCCGGGCTTCACTGATTCGCTAGTCAAGCTGCTAGCCTCCACCAATCAGAATGGTAAAAGAGTGACCTACTCGAATGGCGGATTACACATTTGAATCGGCTGAAATGAACGCCGACGTGGGCCGATTCGAGCGACCACACCAAACAGACTCATGTCACGGACGCCGACTCTCTCAAAGACGCCGATTTTCGGTCCGGTGTGGGCCCGCCTTAAAACTACATCAAACCAGTTTCTCTAGATTTCTTAAAAAGCCCAGTCAAACAGAAATGTTTACCATTAGATTTGTTTCTTCTGTTTCTTAAAAGGCAGCAGATGAGTTTGTTTTTTTTTTTCAAAATAAAAGCTCCGTATTCTCAATGCATGTTAAAAGTAAACTATGGATGAAACAAGTGTTTCATAAGGTAACTCCTTCATAAGAGGAAACTCAGGATGAGGATTATTTCCAAGATAAAAACTCCTAACTCTTACTGTTTGTTAACAGTAAACTATGGATGGACTTGGTGTTGATGATGGACCTCTCAAATATCACTTTCGACATACAGTATTACAGGTTTGTTCCACCGCAATACTCCTTTCTAAAGGTGTATTCCATATAGTTATTGTCCAATGGATTAATCAAATTCAACTTCCACATTTTTATTTATCTACATTACAGTTTTGCCTCCAGCTTTTGTAGCAATGTATTTCAGCCTTTTTTTTATGTAATGCAGTTCGTTCAACTCTGCCAATTTTATATTTCTGAAAACTGAATTTTAACTTAAATCAATGTGAATATAATAAGAAAAACTTCTGGGTTTCTTTGGTGCCCTCACTTGTTAGAATATCTTGACCCTGGCCCTCTCTTTCGTTCATACATGAACTGTGATCTCTGTATTTAACTAAGATAAAGGCTCATATTGCTAAAAAGACAAAAGAGCAGTTGGTCACTAATTAGCAGCATTCCTGGCTCTGGGAGCTAATGTGAAAACAGTGGGGGTTGACACACAGTCCCACACAGATGAGGAGGTGTAAACAAGTGTGCGAATCCTTGTTTTTCCAGGCCTCACTAGCATCTGGATGGATGGGCAGATTTTTGTGAAAAGAGCTGCTGCTGGTGTCCAATTTGGTTCGGATGGAGTGGTCATGACCTGTGACTGAATACAAAAATAAAGTACCAGACAGGTTCATAGAAGGTTCATACAACGTTGGGCTGCGAAGCCCTATTAAAATGTTGTATCTTCTTTTTTTTCACGACTTGTTTTGCCTTTTTGGGGACCTTCACGTTAAAATTAGCTAAAAAGAATTGGTGTGCACATGAAGACTGGTGAAAATTGCGACATTTTAGAGGTCTCGTAATCGGCCACAAAAAACTTGCTCGCTAGCGCCACCTAGCACCTTTAAGGCCACGCCCCGCACACTGTAACTCCAATTGACTTGAAATTTGGAACACGTGCTGGTGAGTGTGCTCTACAAAATTGCAATTGGGACTACTAAAGCCTTATGAAATTTTGAATTTTGTGAAAAATATGTTTTTGATAACTTCTCCTAAACCGTAGATCTGATTCTTACCAAAATGTCTATGGATCATCACTAGACCAAGCTGATCACTAAATATCAAAGGCTTTGTGAAATATTGCATTCAGAAGTTATTAGCCAATGAACATCAAAAGGGGCGGGACTCTAGAAATCAATACACATAACTCCATAACCTTTTACCCAATCATCATGAAACTTGGAGGATATGTTGACATATCTCCCTGCAACATGTCCTAAAAGTTTTATTAATACCAACCACTCGGGAGCGCTACAGTAAATCAACCATTTTGGGCCATTTTAGGCGATTTTTTCCCCTGTTTTTGCCAATTATAGGGTTAGTATTTTAAGGAACTCCTCCAAGTACAACAACAGTTTGTGATGCTGCTACCAAAGCTTGTCTGAAAAAGATGTCTTCACCAACTTCTTGTAAACTAGTTTTTTTAGAGGTTTCCTTGTATCGAAAGACACAATTTTGTTTAGATATATTATTTATATCATGTAAAAGTCCTTTGAAAAAAATATTTTTGAATCAGATAAAATTGAATTAATTAATTTAATTGTATTGTCTTAGTACATTTACATTTATTTACACATTTATGGTCTCCCTTATTGATTTCAGGGTTTATTTCATATTTATTTTTTTGAGTACATGTATTTAATAGAGTTGTTATTAGGAGCCTAATTTCCATATTAAATCTATTGTAGCATATGTGTGTCCACACAGAGACCTCTTCATTAGCAGACAGCAGTTATCTTAAACCAGTTACTGGGACCATCATCAGACCCATTTGTGCCTTTTGCGCTCTCAGTGGGGCATCGCGTGGCCCCTGAGCTTTGTTTATCCCCAGTGAAGGACCAGCAGAAGGGGGCCCTCACACCAGCTGTTACTGGCTGCAGTCTTCTTCAGCAGGGTGAGGTTTTACATCTTAGTCCACCCTGGTGAAAAATAAATATACTAAGTATGTCAAATATAACTTAAGTGTGCTTGCAGCACATTACCAAAATACTTCAAGTGTGTTCATGATTAGTTCACTTGAAGTTTGCTATTTTCAAACAACTAATGTTGTACTAAGTGTATTTTAGTTGAATTGGGATTGTAGAAAAGCACAATTTGAAGTGTATTTAGTTTTATGATGTGCTAAAATGGAATTAGTATAGGCCTACTTAGTACACTTAAATACATAGCCATGTGTGTATATGTTTGCTTAATGAAATGAAATTGTGCTTTGTTGATGTTATGAGTCATCAAACATTTACTGGGTGTCTATATAAGCAATATAACAATAATATATTCTAATTTTGTTGTTTATAGTATGCTCAAATATACTTCTTTTATTTTTTTTAATTCTGTTACTGTTACAGTAATTATTCTGAACACATTTTCAAAAAATATATTTACATTAAAGTTGACATAAATATACTTTTGTAATTTAACTTAACTTTCACTTAAAGTGTATTAGGCTATCCTATGACACATTTATAGAACGTTTACTTTAGTAGAATATATTTTAAAGTGTGTTACAGGTGGGGGTTTTTTTTAACTTAAAAGTATGATATTTCAGTATTTTTCCAGATAGAACATTTCATTGTTGGTATTTTCAATACAGCATATGTTACTTTATATCATATGAACGTGGCATATAAATGCTGCGCGTCCTGAACGGGCTTCCAGCCGCTCTGATGAACCCGAATGAAGGAAAGGCGCGTGTAACGTGCGGTGTTTATTCTGCGGGTTTCTGGCCCCGTGCTGTTCTCGTTGATGAGCAGTTTGGTGTCGCGGCGCTGCGGGGCGGTGAGAGATCTTTAACCGCCTGGTTGTCTGTGAAAACACCGAGGAGAAAAGTCAGACACCATCTGTAGAGGGGACAGCAGGGAGCAACAGTTAACTGATTAACGAGAGAGAATCATCCAAACAGCACAAGTCTCTCAACATTAGTGAGTGTCATAGATAATTACAGCTTCATTAGAAGGAGCGTAATAAACCTACACTACAGGTTCATTATAGCGCAGCACTTCAGGCCAAAGACTATTAATATGTATAGTAAAGGTCCATGTGGGAAATAATCCTCAATCAATCAATGAGGGAATAAACGTTTACGTTTTATTCATTTGTCATTATCGTTGGCAATCATGTTTTTCTATTTGAATTGAATGTATCTTACATTCCATAGACCCTATTATCCTATGCACCTTAGTCATTCTACTGTTTATACTCTGTTGTTTTTTCTTATTCTTCTGTTGAGATTATTTTATCATATATTTTCTGCAGGCTGTAGGTTGTGTTTTATCTTTTTATAGGCTACATCCTACATCCATACATCCATTTCTCATGTCCACCATGAAACAGGATACACAGCACAATTAAATGTCTCTAAATAGGGTTTGGGTCGCTGCACCTTTTGCTTCAAATTTAGATTTCCTCCAGGTTTGCCTCTAAAAAGTTTGGGATTCTGCTAATTCATTCTCACCACCCAGTTAAGCAATAAATTAAGTGTATTTCAATTGTATTTCAATTTGCAATAGCATATCTCAAATATACTAACAAAGAAATGCACTATCTGGAAATATAGTACCAATATCATACTTTACTTTCAACTTTGCTGTTAAATATATTTTTGGTCTAATTTTAAAATGAATGTTTAAAATTGTATTGTAACAATGCATTATAGGCATATATTCTTTTTAATTAATTGTTTCATTGGAATAAACAGGGCATATGATTGAGCATATTATTATCAAAAAAAGAACATATTTATGTTATATTGCTTATTAGCAAGAAACCCAATACATGTTAATGTACTCGAAATACAAACAAAGCAAACTTTAATTTAATTAATCATTTCCATACACAGCCATTTACTAAGTATACTGAAGTTGTTCCATTAAACCACATAAAATCTCAGAAAATACACTTCAAATTGTGCATTGTTTTGTGTGTGTCTGCAAGTACACTTAAGTCTTGTAAAATGTAATAGAATTAGTATATTGTATTGTATTGTAGTATATATTATGATTTTACTCACCAGAGCAGTAAGACCTTTCACCTCAAACAAACAAACAAACAGACAAACAGCGCATTCTCCTTCATTGTTTTTATTCACGACGAGTGAAGATAGTCATGCATGAGTCCATCATTTGTCACTCGACAACATTTGTCACCCAGGAGGAATGCCCCCCTTCCCCTCCCCACCAGCAGTGCTATATAAAGCCCTGGCGTCGCTGTCGGACGGCGTCTTTCTCCCTCACAGCCCCGCTGATAATCTCCAGCTGTAGTACTGAGGTCCACACAGGAACAACAACCCGCAGTCCTCCGACCAGCGATCACATCCAATCCAAGGGAAACAACAAGTATTTCTAAGAAGATGAGTTCCGCCTGCTTGGTCCTCCAGCAGCCGTCCTTCAGCGCAGCACCGCGGCCGCTGACCGTGAGCTGTAACTCGGACACAAACGGCAGGTTGGTACCGGTTCCTGGCGGGGCTGTTAGCTAACGTCGTAGCCAACGTATTGACTGTAGCTTGAATCAATGTGCGTCCGGGCGGTTACAGCAGCTGCTTTCACTGACAGACTCTGACATAACGTTACGCAAAAGCACTTTAATTACAGCAATGTTGTCTTTTGTGTCGAAGAACTGTTATTGCTAGCTAAATGAACTGTAATGTTAGTTAAAGTATTTAAGCTAAAACAGTGACATAGTCTGTCACTAGAAAGAAAGCAGTTGCATCTGTATATCGAGTCATTATCCATATGTCTGATGGGTTTTTGCAGTATCCTAGGATCAGTTTGACTCCATGTAGACCTGTTTTAGTAGTATTTGGATGTAATGAACCTCTTGTGTCCCCCTCCTTGCAGCCAGACTTCCTTGTGGAGACCGTGGTTGTCCAGCAGAGATGGACCAGAGCGATGCACTTGGAGAAATCCGTCCTGTGTAAGTTACAACACCTCCATGGATATAAGATCACTTCTTCACTCACAGTTAGTGTTTGGTTTAACAGTCATGGTTACCATGAGGTATATTAAGAGGCAAAATCTCTGACAAGGCAAACAATAAAAAAGTCTTCTTGTGTGGTCGGTTAGTTGACATCTCATACAGCAGAGGGTCAGGGAGTGCCTCTATGTCACGCCCGTTTGAGTATCAGCTTTTTAAGGCAACAAACGATGGAAATTAGTCACCATCTTTCTCAGCTCAAATACGTATAGAAACGACCTCTGGTGGCATCTGCTGGTCACCGGAACAGTGAACCAGAACAGAGTTGCTGGTCAAATCCATAAACTCCCGATAAGGCTCTGTAAAGATGCAGGTGATGCATTTCTCTAGGTTACTCTCTATGAGAAACCCCTTTCACATTGTCATAGCATACTTATAATATACTTAGGACAATTCTCAAATGCAATAATTTAATGTCCAGAGTGTTTCATAACTTTCAGGATGGTGACAGTGTTTGCAAGACTAACCTAAAAGTAAAACTATATTGTTGTTCACACCAAAATACTGAAGTCATTGTTTGTGATTCCATCAGCCTTCATTGAGACCGAGCGAGCCAGGCTGCTCTTCATCAGAAGGGAAACCTCAGAGCTTCCATCACCCTGTCAGGTCAGTGTCCTCTGGGTCCACTCCTACATACAGACATGTGTTCAATCCACAACACACCACAACTTTTATTTATTATTTTATTGCAAGACAAACAAGAGGAGGTGTATACAGAGTTCTTTGCACTCGCTCTCTGGTTAGACACAACTGACAAACATGTACTGACTAGAAATAGTTTCCTTTTAGACCATGAGTACCTGAGTGTTGACAAGAATATTGTTCATTCTCTCCAACAGGCTGTTCTGGCCCAAATCCAAGTCGTTTGACTATCTGTACAGCGACGGAGAGGCTTTGCTGAGGAACTTCCCCGTCCAGGCGACCATCAGCTTTTATGACGAGTCTGACAGTGAAGATGAGGATGAGGAGGAGGACTATGACTCTTAAGAGTCTCTAAAGCAGCCGTCTCATTTCACCTCCTACAACTGAGTGCAGCATCTCTGTCTTCCTGCAGTGACCACTTGTACACACTTTGATACTGCATTTTAAAAGGTGCATAAGACAAGAATGAACTGAACTTTGTGGTCCGTGGCAAACAAGCAAAGAGAAGAAGGTTTTCAAGACTCAGTGAGGACAGAGAACAGACTGTAAATAAGAAGTGGACGTAGTCATCATGATGTCAACCATTGGTTTGTGGACTATGGTTTTGAAGCCTTGAGTTCTGCATTTTTTACTGTCGCCATCTTGGATTTTTGAAACCAGTAAAGGAAGTGACCATATTTGGACTGTAAAGGAGCGACAGGTGGATCTGATGAACACAAGTAGAAGAGGGCACCCCAAGCAGCACCCTTACTGGTTCTGGATCCATCTGGATTCTGATGTGAAGCCGTTCACAAAGTTAGCTTCATAAGTCAACTTTACAGCTAAGTGTTAAAGTCATCTTAGTAGCTAATTGCATTGGTAGCATGGTAGTGGCCTGTCAATCACATAGTCCCGCCCTAAAGCATCCCCTGCTTTATGGTCTGTTTGACTCTAAATGGACCATAATTTACTAAATGAACATCATGCTGGATTGAAATAGACTTGAAACTAGAGATTGAGACCATAAACTCATGTTTACAATGTTTACTGAGATAATAAATCAGACGAAGAGAAGTAAGGTAATTTTCTCATAGTCCTTGAGACTTCCATGTAATCGGACTTACAAGTAGAGGAGTCGCCCCCTGATGGCCAGCAGAGAGGGACCAATCACGTCTATCAGTGTCTAATTTCATAACCAGTGTATCACTACAATCATAGCACAGACCTTTTCTCTCTTTACTGTAGAACATGAAAACATCAGAACATAATATCTGGTGAATCAATGTTATTGACTGATTATCTGCTGGTAGGAATGTGCATTCCTACACTTTGACAAGAGCATGTGGATGAAGCATTAATCTCTTCATAGGGGCTGGCTAGTTATCTTGCTAATTCCATGCTACAGTTACAGAACAAAAGCACCACATGAACTGCTGGGCTTGGTCTACATTACTTTAACATGGAGCTGGTATGCAGTATCTGCTATACACTTTTGTTTCCTCAGTGTCATTGTCTCCCATATTGGGATGTTTGTTATATTTAAGGTCTGATCCTTTTCAGTGTATATAGAATGTAATCTACACAAATGTATAATTTATCATGCACATTGTTCAAAAACACGTTTATGCTGACTTATTTTTATACATCTGTGCATCAGTCTCATTTTGTATGAAGAAATAAAATATCCTCATCTGCTTTGTCTCGACAACCTGTTGATGTATACAGAGCTTCTGATTGGTGGGAGGGATCAGCTATGTGACAAATTAACAAAGGGAACAGAAAAACTCAACTTTTATTTAAAGGCACAATTTGTCAGATTTATTGGCAGACATGGAATGCAATATTTATAACTATAATATTTTAACAGCACAATTCATCATTCAACCAATTAACTGAACTCATTCAACAGTTTTTGCGGTACACATTTCATTTTTCCAGTGATTTACATACATTGAATCAAAATAAGGTGACATAAAAATAAAGCTTGTTGATGAAAACTATCTCCTTGTTGCACCTATTTTAATTAAACTGCTGGGTAAGTTAATATACCATAATGTATTTCTTTATTTTTCAACAATATTCAATCAACACTTCTTAAGGCCGACCTTTCCCCACTACAATCAAACCCCAATTTCAGAATAAATATGTATTAATCATCAGTATACTTCCAGTGTGTTTATTATTCCTTAACTTGAAGTTTGCTGTGGTGGAATAACGTTTTAAGTGTACTTAAGTTGAATTTAAACAGCAGAAAAGAAAAATTGAAGTGTATTTTGTGTATCACAGAAAACACCTGTGGAACTTGTATTCAGGCGTTCTCCTCCACACCCACCCTCATTGGGTCTCAGTAAATGAGCTTGTTGATAATTTCAATGTGAAAATGACGAATATTATTGATACCATTGCGCCCACTAAGGTGAAAAGGGTCCCTGGCAAATAAAAAGGTCTCCATGGAGAAATGCCACATTGGTAAGAACAGAAAAAGAGTGTCAGAAAGCTGAACACAGGTGGCAGAAAACAAATCTCCAGGTTCACTATGATATATATAAAGAAATACTTTCTTACTCTTTAAAAAAAAAAAAAACACTTTAGACACTAATGAACAATTATAGACAAATACCAAACTTCCCATTTCTGAGCAAAATCATCTAAAAAGCAGTCTTTAAGCAGCTGAACGACTTCATGGCAATGAACAACTGTTTCTCTAGTTTCAAGTCTTCATTTAGTAAATTATGGTCTATTTAGAGTGAAACAGACCATAAAACGGGGGATGCATTAGGGCCGGGCTCCCTTGTGATTGACACGTGCATGACTTCAACACTTAGCTGTAAAGTTGATCTTGAATTATGAAGCTAACTTTGTTAACAGCTTCACACCAGAATCCAGATGGATCCAGATCCAGTAAGATTGCTGTTATGGGTGCCGCTCTGTTGCTTGTGTTCATCAGATCCACCCGTCGCTCCTCCACAGTCTAAATATCGTCACTTCTTCAATGGTTGCTACAATTCCAAGATAGTATCACTAGGCTTTAAAACCGTAGTCCACAAATTGAATAGTTGTAGCTAATTTACTACACATGAAGAACAAAACAAAACCAGTAGTTAATTCCTGTAGTTCATCTTTTGAACTTCCATCAGGAAGAATGTAAACTACAGCAACAAGGATAATTCTCTGGTCAACATTGCCGACATCATTGCATGAAACATTCAACATCAGGCAAACGTCCATTAAATGTGACTGTGGTAAGACAAACTATATTGTCTGAAACGACTGTGAAGACCCAGTCCATATATGTGATCATTAAATTCGGCAATACATGTGATGGGACCGTGAAAATTTATTTATTTTTTAATTTCGTGATAAAACCACGTGACGTGACGTGCACTGAGCATGTTGGGAAGCTGAGTATTTCGGTGTAAGGTGTGGCTTTGTGGACTATTGTGTGGCTCATCGTGGTCCACACATTCCTCAGCCCAGAGGCGGGAAACCTGGGACGGACTCACATTACGGCTTCTTCTTCGGTTTCAGTGTCGCTGCTCCGTTCGTCTCCGTCTCAAACATGCTTTTCCTCCGGCAGCTCTCCGAACGAGACCTCACTTCTTTTTCTTTTTCTTTTCACTACAACTCTCCCCGCCCCTTCTCCTACGTCACTTTGTACTCACCAGGACTGTGATTGGCCACTCGCAGGGATCCCTCCTCTCCTATTGGCTCGTAGTTACGTCGCTCACGGTGACTTTCATGACTCGTGTGGGAGTTCCCTGGAGTTGGAGATGGAAGGGAAAAGGCTTTTATCAGGCGGGATGAAGGTAAGGAAGATTAGTTTATATATCCGTCCCCGTAACAAAGTAGAGACGTGACCAAACATCACGTGCGTCAGTTAATTCATTAAGTTAACATGGTCTGAAAGACTGGGACACTTATGTGTCGCTGGAGAAAAATGACTTAAAGTAAACATGAATTTTTCATATCCAGTTAGAGAAGCAGGAGAAGACGCTGAGGTCTTACCGTCGTCAGAAGATGTTTTATATCAATCTGTTTAAAACGAACACACACCTGTTGTGTTTGCGTTCACTATCATTTAACTACATATATAGTATTTGGGCTTTCAGCTGTAGAAACAGGATGCTACTTGATGAATAGTGTTGTTTGTTTGTATGTGTGTGTGTGTGTGTGTGCGCGCGCGCGCGTGTTGTATTCCCAGACAGAAGCAACGGGTGTGTATTATTAGTATTAGTATTAGTATTATCCCGTTTAAAACAGTGCTCCCCATGTATCGTAATTACTCAAGTTGGTCTGGATTCGAGCCTCCCCTATCCCTGTCCCAGTTGCTATGGAAACCCCCACCCCATCTCTCTCCATCTATATTTATAGGAGCCTATATTTGCCGGAGATAGGGCACAATGGAGAAAAAAAACAACTTCCTGTAATATTTCAGATAGCAGTGACCTGCATTGACTAAAACTGTCATACATGTCAGCAGGCAGTTACCCATTATAATAGCAACAGTGATGATAAGCAAGAAAGCGTGAGACAGATGCAGAAATGTGAGGAAAGACAAAATGTCAAGCATCTGGAAAGAGAAGAGCCCTTTACCTGAAAACCGGGATTACATGAAAACGTGTAAAAGCCACCTTATCTGAAGTCAGAACATGTTTGTCCGTTCTGTATAGTATAATACACTCCATTTTAGACGTAGGGGAAAAATCAATTACAGCATAGTAATATTTTGTGCGGCCATATTGTATCGATGGCAAGTATCATGTTGCAAATACAAATGAAGCCTTTTGGTTTAAATTGCTACTTCAGTTCACTAGGTGGTGCTGAGGTTTTTTTCTGGTGATCATGGTTAAAGTCAGCTGATTGACAGGAATTTGGTAAAATCAAAGATGGACTTTAAACTGAGTAAAAACATAATCATATCAGATAAAACAAAGAAATTATATACTTTTCATTTGAAAAAGGATTAGAAATCTCAGTATATCACAATGTATGTTATCTCAACAAGATCATATTGGGACTTAAGCATGATAATAGCACACTGTGATAGATATTAATCATATAATATCGTATCATAATAATATGTCATGGTAATATTGCATTGTGACAAAGTTTTGATAATATCAAATCGTGATAATACTGTATTATGATAATATTGATTGTGATGATATCACAACGTGATAATATTGTGTTTTGATAATATTGTGTTGTAATATTGTGTGGGGCATTTGAGCATTCAAAGTATTCAGTGTATTAATACTGCGTTGTTAACTGTGAATCAACAATGTGTATAAAGCAGCCGTTGGTTGAGTGTATGTGATTGTCAGTCAAGACTCCTCAAGGTTTCTGCGTGATTTGTCTTTATCCAACAATATGTAGATTGAGTTAAACACTGCCGAGAGCATGTGTAGGCTGGATGACACATTGGCTAAATCAATTCTATTTCTTTGGCTCGATATCACAAATCATACATTTGACTTCAGAATCTATACAGTAAAGAACCTCCTCTCTCTTTCAGCTCTATTCTGATGAGGAGAAACTCCCCTAAAACATCAGGAAGAGCACTATAAGTGCTTCTTCGATGATGAATATTTCTTGTTATATATGACTACCATGACACTTTCCATCGCTGGTCAGTAGCCAAACTACGACCTCCAAAACATCCGCTGGAAGCTACAAATATGTCTTTTACAATCATAGAATTTTTTCCATCTTCAAATGATAACAGAAAACTTGTTGTGACCAACTGGAATGTCGAGAACTACACATTTCTGAGAACTACTAAACCATAACTAGGTTGAAAAGAAAACCATAATGTTCCTTCAATTAACTGAATTTGTCATTCCGACTGACAGAAAAAATATGTGGTGCAGGTAACAACGATGCTTCCTATTGAAATACATTAGTTTGAAAGTCGTGTTGAGTGACATGAAAACAATTTAAAATATGTGTCCATGTACATGAATCAGTAAGTGAAAGTTTGCATACTATTTCACGATCTGCCGTTACACAGTTGCATTGTTGTATGAAGTGGAGCTGGTGAAAGTGTCGTTGAAGCTTGCTGGCATCGACCTTTTGCCCAGGGATCCAGTCCTCATGGTGACTCATGTTTGCTGTTTTCTCCCTGCAGGTCGGTTGTTTCTCAGAGTAACGGGGCAGAAGCATGGCTGCAGGTGAGCACAAAACACACATGCAGTAATATTATAATAATATGTTCAGTTCATTGGCTTGCTAATGTATTTCCAACAGGCCAAGCTCTTGTCACACACAAACAGCTGTTGCCTTCCATCAGTCTTGTGTGACTCAGCAACAGAGTCCATCAATGGGAAAGGGTTTTAGTGGTGGATCGTATAGCATCCAGAAAACCAAGACCAGACTAGCTGTCCCCACCTGATTCAGGGCCAGATTTACTGGTGTGTTCTCCAGCTACAGTGGCAAGAAAAAGAATGCAAACCTTTTGGAATTTCATAATTTTCTGAATAAATTTGTCATTAAAGGTGATCTGATCTAAGTCAAGGGTATTGACAAACATAAACAAAATAACACAAAAGCAATCTGATCTTTCATGTCTTTATTGAACACACACATTCAACATTCAAAATGGTAGTGGAAAAAGTAAGTGAAACCTTACAACTGGTTGACCCCCGCTGGCAGCAATAACCTCAACCAGGCGCTTCCTGAAGCTGTGGATCAGACCTGCACATCGTTGAGAAGGAATTTGAGCCTATTCTTCCTGGCAGAACTGCATTAGCTCTGTCACAGTCTTTGGACGTCTCATGTGTATGGCCGTCTTCAAGTCAATCCTAGCATCTCTCTTGAGTTGAGGTCTGGGCTCCGACTTGGCCACTCCAAAAGGCAGATTTTGTTTTTCTGAAGCCATTCTGTTGTGGACTTGCTCGGGTGATTTTGGTCGTTGTCCTGTTGCATCACTCACCTACAATTCATCTTCCTCTCAATGATTCCAAGCTGGCCAGACCCTGATGCAGCAAAGCAGGCCCAAATCATGTTTCCTCCACCATACTTTATGGTTGGGGTGATGTCTTCATGATGATATGCCGTGCCCTTTCTACGCCAGATGTAGTGCTGTGTGTTTTTTCCAAATGGTTCAATCCTTGTTTCATCAGTCCGCAAAAAATTATGCCAATACCGCTGTGGAGTGTCAATGTGCTCTTTTGCAAACTTCTGGCGTGCAGCAATGTTTTTTTTTTTTTTAGACTCCTGAACAGAGATGTTAGCCAGTTCCAATGATGCCTACAAATCTTTGGCTGTCATTCAGGGTTGTTTCTTTACCTCATTGATGAGTCTTCATTGTGCTCTTGGTGTCTGGGCGCCCACTTCTGGGTAGAGG
Organism: Chelidonichthys spinosus; assembly: GCA_029853015.1. Classification (NCBI taxonomy): domain Eukaryota; kingdom Metazoa; phylum Chordata; class Actinopteri; order Perciformes; family Triglidae; genus Chelidonichthys; species Chelidonichthys spinosus. The sequence continues at coordinate 8,359,358 of CM056835.1, forward strand.
AGCAACAGTCCCAAAGTCTCTCCATTTGTAGATTGTTTGCCAAACTGCAGACTGGTGAATTTCTAAAGTCTTTGAAATAACTCTGTTACCCCTCGCCAGCTTTATGTAAATCAACAATTCTTGATCGTAGATCCTCTGAAAGTTCTTTTAGGCGAGGCATGGCTCACATAAGTGTGTTCTTCTTGTGCAGAGCAAGCTCCAAAAGTTTGAGGGGTTTTTATTGGTCAAAGTAGCTGTCGTCCACACCTCCACACTTATCATCTTCACGAGATCCAGGTGTGCTAAAACCTGACTTCAATTAGCTTTTTTGAGGTCATTAACTCAAGGGTTCACATACTTTTTCCACAAGCACTCTGAGTTTTTTTGGTTGATCATGCATAGACACATTATGTATGTTATGTTTGTCAATACCCTTGACTTAGATGAAGAACAGATCACATTTTATGACAAATTTATTCAGAATTCAGAAATGTATTTCCCCGTGCCGGCTTATGTTTGTCCTGATTAGATAAACTATTACCAGTTCTACATTCTGGACCTCTCTGCTGGAGGTGGGCTAATTTGATTCACTAAATCCCCCAAATACTTCTTATCCGATGAATAACAATGTATCTGTGTATATCTAGGTCTGTTGTTGATTGATTGCTTTCGCCCAATGTCAAATGTGAGTTGCTCTTCGGGAATGCAGATGGTCATTAAACAAGAAATGTTGGCTCATAAAACCATGGGTCTCTGAGCTTCAGGAATTAATATATAAATTCATAATCACTTTTCAACATCTTCATCTTTCTGTCACCATCACGCTACATAACTAACTTTTGTGTTGCAGCGTTCCTCGATGGTCGGGATGCTCACTCCGTCCTGAAGCGTTTCCGTCGAGCCAACGGCTTCCTGGAGGAGCTGAGACAGGGGAACATCGAGAGGGAGTGTGGCGAGGAGAGCTGCAGCTTCGAAGAAGCCAACGAAGTGTTTGAGAACAAAGAGAGAACGGTGAGCCAAAGCCTCCGCCAACTCTGGCAGCAGAATATTAGTCCAGAGATGGCTGGAGCAGAGCCACCAACTATGTAAGCGTTCTCTTAGCATTCTGTGCTGATAAAACAGCCAGATTCACATGCACACTGGAGCTGAATACAATCATGGCCCACTGTGGGATCTGCTTTTTATGTGACATGTTTGTAGCTGCATCAACTAATATATGATGTATTGTACTGTGAGTTGATGGTAATGAAGATGTGAAACAACAAGGCCAAGAAAACTTCAGCCAGCAACTCAAACTAGGCCGATATCCAGTTTCACCGGTTCGGTTCGGTATACTGGGCTAAACCGGTTTAATTTATGCACAAACTGGTTGAACCGGCATCTGTCCTTATGACACGTTCTGGAAAAATGAAAAAACATCAGCAAGCTTTGCCGATGGCGTCAAGGCACTACATCCAACAGCAGCAATAATGTCAAGTGATTAAAAGGCAACGCACCACCGGAGCATTTAAGGCGCTGAGAATGTCGATCTGAAGAAGAAAAAAAGCCGGTAGTTGCTCGTACGAGGCCGCCATTGTATGCAGCAACACATATATGATGCACAGCAACTTCGCTTGTGGTTGAAGTGTTGTGTAAATGTAAGACAAGCAAAAGTTCATCTTTCTCAGTTGTAAAATTGAATATGTCACATGGCCTGCGTTACCGTGATGTTTTGTTAAAAGAGACACCGTTGCTGCGTTATGCCACAAAGCAAAGTTATTTAAAAATGGTACGATTGCAGCATATTGTTGACTCCCCTTATTACAGCAGAATCTTCTGTAAAAACAACAAATGTATCACTTGGGAGGGTCTGCTATGGCAAGTGCGACGCCTAGTGGGAAAAGTCGGTATAACCGGTTCGGTCTGGTCTTTGGCTTAGTATCGGACCGGTTTGAAAATGTTTAAACTGGCCCAAGCCGAACTCAAACATCCTTAAAAAGATTACAGACACTTGAGTCAGCTGGTCACCACGGAAGAACAAGAGTAGAATGACTTGTTGGTGCTCTGATGTTCTGCTCTCACATTAAGTGTTGAGTAGCAGAAATGTGAGGCATTGAATCCTAAATTAGTTTTTTAATCAGTCTGTGTTCTCCTTGAAGTACTACTGAGGCAGGCTCTTACCTGTTAGAAATCTGAGGTGGAAACCTGATTGGCTAACAGTGGATCAAACATTGTGAAAGTCATCTGCATTCATAACTGGACAAGGACTTTGTTTTCTGACACTATAGCTGTCTGTAGGTGAGCTGTGTAAAGACATGGAAACCCACTTAAGGGATTATTCTTGCGTTATGCACAATCCCACGTCTATCAGCAGAACTCCATTCAAAAACAGAGGAAAAATAACAACGCAGCTCTAATTATCGACCAAATGTTCTGATAAAATTAGACTCTTAGACGTTCTCTTCACAAACAACACTTCAACTCAGAGCTTTCTACAGTTACTGTGGTGTCTTCCTCATTTTAGCAGCGTTCCGTCATCAACAGATCTTCATCTAAACGTGTGATCATTTAGTGTGTTTTTGTTTTGGAAGAGTCTCTCTCCATCTCCCCTGCTGCCACTCTCCACCTGAACTAACATGCACCAGCAGGGGCGCTGTTTTACAAAACAAAATTGAATTATTATTATGTGACATCTGGTTGTAAGTTAACTATAAAATGAATCACTTAAACGCAAGTAAAGGGGGCATCACAATACTCCATACATGCACATTTTTAATTAATACATTTTATATGTTTTATTAATAAGAAAACACTATTTAAGTTCCATGATTTGTTATCTAGTATTCCATTACTTTTCCTTTTACATTTTATATTTTTGCTTTTTGCTATGTATCATATCAAAGTCACAATTCTGTTATCATCTCAGTAGCGAAGACTATGGGATGGAAAAAAGGAATGATTCTGATGGTCAGCAGTGACAGCCATATAAAATGTGGGGAAATTTCCCTTTAATTGCATCCCATTATCAATGTGTGATGTAGATTTGTTATTTATTGCTTTATTGTAAAGTCCATCCATACAAGCAGCTGATCAGTAAGTTGTGACTTTTGTGTCAGTTTCAGTTTTAGCCTGACTCTGACTTTATCCAACAGCTTAAAATGAACCAGAGATGTAAACATGTTTATTATCTTCTTGGTGATTTCTAGATGGAGTTTTGGAAAACTCGCAGCGTCTACACAGTCAACAGCAACGGCGAGGGCCGCTCCGAGCGCGCCGACACCGTCTACATGGTGGTTCCACTGCTGGGCGTGGCCCTGCTCATCATCATCGGCCTCTTCCTCCTCTGGAGGTGCCAGCTTCAGAAGGCAACTCGTCGCCGGCCTGCCTACACCCAAAACCGCTACCTGGCCAACAACCGCAGCACCCGCAGCCTGCCGCGCATCCTGGTTCAACGGGAAGCTCACAGTGAAAGCTCACACCAGGAGTCCAGCTCACGTCCCACTGTGGTGGTGAGTGGTCCTGATAGGGGGTCCCACTTGGACTCCCACGGCCTCCATCAACAGAACACTTGTGCCCTCTACGTACAGGACGCCTCCCATTCAGTGGCCTCACGACTGTCTGGCGCCACGCCGCCTCCATCTTATGAAGAGGTGACAGGACACCTGGAGAGCAGCGGTGATGAGACCGCAGCACCTTCATACAGCGACCCGCCGCCCAAATATGAGGAGATCATGATGAAGGAGAAATGAAACGATGCTGCCCTGCTGTGTCTGATGGAGGTCGGGCCTTAAAGAGCCGCTCAGTTGGTTGATGAAACCCATAAATCCCTGTTTCTGCACCATATAAAACCTTTGTTTCACTCATGGCTCCGAACTAAAGCCAGTCAGACCCATGATTATGATTTACACCCAGGATTATTATTCATACTTTACCCTCAACACTTTATGTAATAACACTCATCACTAGGCAGAATGTAATATCACTACATTATGTAATAAACACTGCATTTTGTAATAAACAGCCGGAAAGCAACATGTAATGAATGTCTCTGCATTTTGTAATTATTACACATTGCAGTGGTTAATACAAAATGTGGGAGATGCACTTTTTTCATGAACATGTCATAAATACATTATGTAATACCAAACTGGTTAAGCCAGTGGACTCAGTTGCCTCAGTCTAACTTGCTTGTTGATGTTTTTATTTGTTTATTTAGACTAAGCTCACCAAGGTGAACACCACAGGTCACAAAGATCTAATATCATATTTGGAAAGTTTAATATAGCTAATTGTGAAAAATATAACATGTACAGATTAATTCAATATAATGTTATTTTATGTGGCTATTACAGAATGCAAAATTACATTTTCATCAAAAAATATTTTTTATGATGAAGTTAAAAGTTTGTTGAGTTATTACAGAATGATGTGTTATTACATAATGAGTTGTTACAACGACTTGTCACATAATTTCTTCATTTAACGGCAGACACCTTGGGTTTCTGTGCACAACATGGGGGGGGGGGGGGCACTGTAAGGTTTCCTTATCTGTCAGTGTGCTTACAATATGACTGTTTAAACTGTACATAAATAGTCAATAGTTGAAGTATTGAAACTCCAACGTTGTGGTTTAGTTGGATGTTCTTTGATCATTCACAAGTGTGGTTTTCACAGATAGAAACGTCTCAACGTTTCAACGAAAGACCCATCACATTCATCTTCTTCTGCTTAATTTCCCTTTCACTAATTCACTAACTGTTATACTCGTGCTATCTCAAATACATCCCTGCATTCACACTCTCACTGGTTAGTGGTTGCACTCGTCATGTGCTGTGTGGACGGTCGTTTGGTTGTCATGGACCTCAGACAGGCCGGCCTGAATGAATATTTCATTTAAAATGAAAAGCCTTGGGGGAATGGCTGGTGGCGTTATGGTGATGACAGAGAGGAAAGGAAGATGGTGTTGAGCCAAGTACTGCACTTGTTTTACCTCTTTGGCTACAAATGTGAGTTCTTAGTAATATGTGCCATAGAGAGGGAGCTATTTGTTGCCAAAAATACATTGTGTGAACACAATACCTGTTACCTTACTACGACCACCGGGCTTACCCTGACCTTGGTATTATTACATTATAACCAGGCAACAATCCCACCTCTTGGGCTCATGATCATCTATGGTGATAAGTCATTTGTGTGCATTTATTACCCTAAATGTCCAAACACTTGATTGTTTTAGTGTCACCTCTGAGGATTTGCCGCTTTACTCTGTTTTATATCTTTGTAAATTAAATATCTTTGGGTGTTGGACTGTTGGCTTCAGAGAGAAATTCATTTGAGAAAAAGAAACCATTAGTTGCAAGGCATTTTTACACACACACACACACACGTGGCTGTTTGATAAGATGTCATAGTTGACCTCGATGATTATTGATCCAGGTCCAGACAAACATGTGGCAAGAAAAAGTATGTCAACCTTTTTGAATGTCATGGTTTTCTGAATAAATTTGTCATAAAATGTGATCTGATCTTCATCTAAGTCAAGGGTATTGAGAAAATATAATGTGTCTGAAATAATAACATGACTTTGTTAACATTCATGTCTGTATTGAGAACAACAACAACAAACTCATAGTGCTTGTGGAAAAAGTACGTGAACGTTTGAGTTAATGACCTCAAAAAGCTAATTGGAGTCAGGTTTTACCACACCTGGAGTTTTGTTAAGATGATAAGTTTGGAGGTGTGGACTACAGCTACTTTGACCGATAAAAAACCGTCAAACTTCTGGAGTTTGCTCTACACAATGCTTCGCCCAAAATAGCTTTCAGAGGATCTATGATCAAGAATTGTTGATTTGCATAAAGCTGGCAAGGGTTACAAATAGGGCTGGGTACCGCCACTGATTTCCCAAATTTGATTTGATTCTGATTCACAAGGTCCAGAATCAATTTAATCTCCCATTCAATTTGATTCACTATCAATTCAGTTTAGGATATTTCAAGGCTTTGCTTTTCTCTAGCCATCCATCAAATGGTGTCTAATCATGTGGTTGATTAATCAAAATAGACATATACAGAAGAAACATTCTAGTAGTTCCATTTTAATCATTCTAATTCCTTCATTCGGAGACCGTATACATGTGCATAAATATGCAAGTGCATGTGCAATCATTTATGGAGGAGTCACAATATACCACCCACTTTTTCAAACACAACCAAAGTAAATGTAAACAATAATAATCAGACAGAGTTTGGACATGCAGTCTTCTGTGAGGCTGCACTGGATCAACTTCTCAGTGTCTCCATTCTGGGAACCTTCCTCACTCCTAACCCGGGACTTTAACTAGATTGGATACATACTCTATCTATGGAGGGTTTTATCTTGCATGATGTCAGCTTCTTCCTGCAATTTTTAGGTTATTACAAATAATATATAGTTTAAATTTCCCTGGCTATTTCCATATTTAAGATGTTAGGTTTAAACAACAAAAGTAGGCAAACAGTTCAACCCACACCAACGACATGCAATTTCTGTGTCATCCCCCCTCTCTCTCCGCCTGTCACTCTGAAGCTATCCAATCTGAATAAAAGCAAAAAGTCCGAAAAAATAACTAGTAAAAAAACAGTATATTAGTCAATATTGGTGTTCAGGCTTTGAGTTACAAGAACTTTGTGTTCATGCGAATCACGTAAAGCGGCCGAGCGAGATCAAGATCCGCAGAATGGGCAAGCCGTCCAATTATTTTCTTAGGCCAGCTGTTTTTGATTGGACAGATGTATGTTACGAGGATTTAAATATATCATAAAGTGTTTCTGAATAGAATCAACTAACCTTTAAGTTGCTTAGCCTCTGCTTCCTCTTTGCTCTCACCCCTGCCTGCGATTTTTCTGCTATTTTTTGCTATCTGCTTCTCCTCAATAAGAAACAAAGAGCAACAGCTCCTGGATATTTACAAAACCAGTGGGATTATATTTTCTTTGAGATAAAACGGGCATTTTTCAATATTTTTACGACTTCCTCAATGCTTCGGGAGGAGGCCTACCAAACAAGATAAGCCTGAGCCTGCTAAAGGTAATTAGCAGAAGATGCCTCCCTTCTCTACGGAAGATTACCATAAACTCCTACAGAAGATTTTACTGCTGGAAACAAAAATGAATCGGTTAGAAGTAAATGTAGAAGTGAATGGACTTTGTGGGAACAACACCACTCTAGCACTGACTCAAAACAGTGGACAGGAGCATGCTAGAACACAGCTAACTAGCTATAATGAAGCTATGAAGAAACGGGAGGATCCTGTACACGGTCATAAATCTACCAGCGATAATCCTCCCTGGAACACACTTGGTGCGAAGCCAAAGAGAAGACCATCTCCCTGTGACATGGGAGAACGGATATCTGGCAGGACCCAGCGCCCCGATATCTGTGATCTGACCGGCTGGCCTGCGTTACCATCTCCATCCAGGCACAGCGTCTCCTCAACCCCACTGCCTCGTAGGACACAGCAGCGGACAGCTGGGGAGAGGAGAGCTACCAAGAAACCTCCCCAGCAAACAACTGTTCAACTAAAGAACAGGTTTGCTCCACTGCTGCAGGACCATGGATCCCCCTCTGATTGCCTGGATAACCCCCCACCACCACGCAGCAGGGTAAGACCTGCTAACTTAAAGTCACAGAGAAAGCTAACGACAGGGCCTGAAAATCTGATTGTGGGTGACTTTTCTGTAAAAGATATGAAAAGCAGTAATAACATCAAAGTACTCTGCTTTCCGAAGGATACGGTGTCTGATTTGGAAAAAAGAATCCTGGAAATTGTGGCTGCACACCCAACTGTGAAAAATATCATTCTGCACATTGGATTTAATGACATTGAAAAACAACGATCAACAGAGTTGAGAGAGGACTTCAACAAACTCTTTGAAACAGTCAGCTCTGTGAATGCTGAGGTTTTCATCAGTGGCCCTCTGCCCCCGACCGGGAGAGGAGCTGAGACATTCAGTAGACTGTTCTGGCTCAACAAATGGCTCTCAACTGCATCTCTTGCCCGCCCAATGTATTTTATTGACAATTTCCGCTTTTTCTGGGACCGCAGGCATCTTTTTAAGACAAACGGACTTTGCCTAAATAAGCTAGGGGCAAAGCTATTCATCACCAACATGTCTTACTGCCTGCGTCATCCATCTGTCGCCAAGGACAAGAGATGAGAGGAACCAACAAAGAGGGAAGACGAAACACAGATTATCAGAAACGTCGAAGGAGGACTGAATGTGGATCCCTCCCCCACCCCCCCCAAATCTCCATCCAGGTCTTCATCATTCTCCCTCCCTCCAATAAACCTTTCTCTCCCCTCCTCCCCCTTGGAGTTCCAAGAGCTACCCCCACCTACCCCCCGCCCTTCTCAGATTATCAACAACGTCGAAGGAGGACTGAATGTGGATCCCTCCCCCACCCCTCCCAAATCCCAATCCAGGTCTTCGTCATTCTCCCTCCCTCCAATAAACCTTACTCTCCCCTCCTCCCCCTTGGAATTCCAGGAGCTACCCCCACCTACCCCCTGCCCTACTCAGACCCCCCCTCCCAAGGCTGCAACTAAGTCACCAAAACTCAAGACCCCCTCTTCCAAAGCTGCAACAAAGTCACCAAAATCCAAGATCCCCTCTTCCAAAGCTGCAACTAAGTCACCAAAACTCAAGACCCCCTCTTCCAAAGCTGCAACGAAGTCACCAAAATCCAAGACCCCCTCTCTCAAAGCTGCAACTAAGTCACTAAAATCCAAGACCTCCAAGACTCTTCCCTTATGGCCACCTCTTCCCTTTTGGCCACCCCCTCCCCACCCTGACAGCAGCCCTGAATATTACTGAGACAGAAAAGGGTTCAGCAGTAGACCGCATTATCAGCTGGACCCAAGGTCGCCTACATCAAAACATGGCACCTTCTGCATTCCTGTTTTGACTACTAAGAGAGTAAACATTGGGAAACTTGAACACACAGCTAACCTAAACAATCTCATTCCTGTTCTCTCAAAATCAAAGTCAACCTCAAAGCCTGTCAATAACACCATCAGGATGGGTCTGCTAAATGTAAGGTCTCTTAATAACAAATCATTTTTAGTCAATGATTTTATTACCACTTCTAAACTTGATTTTATGTTCTTAACTGAAACATGGCTAGAACAAAATAATAGTGCAAGCATTCTGATCGAGACAGCACCCCCCAACTATAATTTTATTGATGTTTGTAGATCTGGGAAAAGCGGTGGAGGGGTTGCTGCTATATTTAAAAATACATTTCAGGGGAAACAGATGTCACTTGGTGTTTTTCCATCATTCAAAAATCTTTGTGCTGTGTTGAAATGCTCTCCCAGAGTTCTCCTGTTAATTATTTACAGGCCACCTAAATATTCGTCAAATTTTTTCGATGATTTTACTGAATTATTGTCTAGCATCTCCACTGATTTTGACTGCCTAGTTATAACTGGTGACTTTAATTTTCATATTGATGATTTGAATGACAAGGGTGCAAAAGAACTTTTTAATATTCTAGACACATTTGACCTTTCTCAACATGTGAAAGAGGCTACTCATTGTAAGGGACACACCCTGGACCTGATTATCACAAAAGGTCTCAATGTTTCTGATGTTTTTGTGACTGATCCTTCATTGTCTGACCACTTCTGTGTTTTCTTTAATATTTCTTTCATTCCTGACACACAAACAGAATCAAATAAGGTCAAAAAGCGGTACATCAATGAACATGCCAATGTACTCTTTAAAAATGCCATTTCCTCGTTACCACCTCTAAACCCATGTCATGCTGATGATCTTGTAAACATCTTTAATTCCAAAATTCTGAATGTCATAGATGTCATTGCACCTGCTACGGTTAAAACAATTTCTGGTAAGCAAAAGGCACCCTGGAGAAAAGCTGCTGTTGTGACAGCCCAGAGAAGAGAGTGCAGGAAGGCTGAACGAATCTGGCGGAGTACTAAACTTCATATTCACCATGACATCTATAAAGAGAGCCTCCGGGCCTACAATTTAGTCTTAAAAAGTGCGAGAGAAACATACTTATTCATAATACACAATATCATAAACAACAACACTAATAAGGCGAAAACCCTATTTGCAACTGTTGACAGACTGACCAACCCCCCAACACAAATACCAGCTAAACTCCATTCCACGCAGAAATGCAATGAGTTTGCATTCTTTTATACTAATAAAATTGAAGGCATCAGACGCGCCATCAATATCTCAAACAAAAAAGTTGGATCACCACCCTGTTCAGGCAAAAGTAACACAGCAATGATGGCAAGCTTTAATGCCATAGACTCTAAAACTCTAGTGGAAACGGTGACAAATCTAAAATCATCCACCTGCTGCCTTGATGCTTTACCTACCAACTTTTTTAAGAATGTTTTTGACTGCCTATCAATAGACGTATTGCAAATAGTTAATAACTCCATTCAATCAGGCAATTTCCCAAAGGCCTTCAAAACTGCAGTCATTAAACCTCTTCTAAAAAAGCGGAGCCTAGATGCCTCTATTATCAACAACTACAGACCAATTTCAAATCTACCCTTCATAAGTAAAATAATTGAGAAAGTTGTCCTCCAACAACTAAATCACTTCCTGGCTTCAACTGGCTGCCACAACAACTTCCAGTCAGGATTTCAACCTTTTCATAGCACCGAGACGGCCCTTATTAAAGTTATAAATGACATCCGTCTTAACACAGACTCTGGCAAAACTTCAATATTAATGCTATTAGACCTCAGTGCTGCATTTGACACTGTCAACCACTCAATACTCTTGGACAGGTTGGAAAACTGGGTGGGGCTCTCAGGCATAGTCTTAAACTGGTTCAAGTCATATCTACAAGATAGGAACTATTTTGTTTCCATTGGCGACTTTGTATCAGAACCTACCAATGTAACGTGTGGAGTCCCCCAAGGTTCAATCTTGGGGCCAACTTTATTCAACATCTACATGCTCCCACTAGGACAAATCATGCAAAATAATAACATTGACCACCATTGCTATGCCGATGACACCCAAATCTATGTAGCACTATCACCAAACGACTATCGCCCCATAGATCTTCTGTGCCAGTGCATTGAGCAAAGACTGGATGTGCCAAAACTTCCTACAACTAAATGAGGACAAAACTGAGATAATTGTTTTTGGTGCTAAAAAAGAAAGGTTTAAAGTAATTCAACACCTTCACTCTCTGAAAACCTCAAACAAAGCCAGAAATCTTGGGGTTATTATGGATTCTGATTTACATTTCGACAGTCACGTTAAATCAGTAACAAAATCAGCCTACTATCACCTAAAAAATGTAGCAAGACTTAGAGGGCTCATGTCAGCTCAAGACTTAGAAAAACTTGTACATGCCTTTATTACTAGTAGGCTAGACTACTGTAATGGTCTCCTTGCAGGTCTTCCGAAAAAAAACTGTCAGCTACAGCTTGTTCAGAACGCTGCTGCTAGAGTTCTTACAAAGACCAAAAAATGTGAGCACATTACACCAATTCTTAAATCCTTACATTGGCTCCCTGTATGTCAGAGGATTGATTTCAAAATCCTCCTGCTCACATATAAATCACTACATGGTCTGGGACCGAAGTAGATCACTGATATGCTCCCACTACATAAGCCTTCTAGACCACTAAGATCTTCTGAGACCAATCTGTTAGTGATTCCAAGAGTAAACAACAATCACGGGAGAGCATCATTTAGTCACTATGCAACAAATGGCTGGAATAAACTTCCTGAAGATGTAAGACTTGCCCCAACTCTGACCACTTTTAAAACTAGACTGAAAACTTTTATGTTCACCATAGCTTTCTGCTAAATCTTTTAATGTCTGCACTGTTTTTAATTATTGCAAATATGTTTTTATTCTATTTTCTTTCTGTAATGCATTTTTAAAATTTTTATTATTTTCTTTTAATTCTTCTATTTTTCTTTTCTTTTTTTCTTCTCACTTTGTTTTATGATGTGAAGCACTTTGAGTCTGCCTTGTGTATGAAATGTGCTATACAAATAAAGTTGCCTTGCCTTGCCTAGAATGAGTGTTCACCATTTGCACAGAGCTGAAAACATGTTTTTTCATGTTTTTTTTATTTGTGCCACAGTGATAGAATCCACTCATGCATTATGTCTTTTTACATTTTTGTTAATTCATACACTTTAACAGTCTAGAAGTCAATGTTAAAGTGGGAATGTCTATTTCAAAGTCAAATTCGAAGTCATAAAAGACTACACTGAAAAAAATGTTAACATCGTTAAAGTATGTGCGTTTGGGCTGTTTGTTAGTGTTAAAGCTACAATAGTGAGAATAGTAAGTGTTATACATTTGATATGATGATTTTTTTTTACATTAAATACATTCTATTATGAATCCCTAATGAGATATAAAATTAAAAACATTTGCTTTTGTAGACCGAGTGGCTGTTTCAGGTGCTGGATGTGTTTTGTCCAACGTCTCAATGATCAACTTGTCTAAAGTGCTCATTCTATGGTTGATTCAAACATTGCTCATGCTCACGCTCCGGTTGTGTGGTGCCCTGCCCGTCATGGAGGTCCTGGTGGGCAGGTTGGGTTGAGGAGGGCGGAGCAGTGTTAGGAGGCTGTGCTGTGGAAGGAGTTGGCAGCTACTAAGGAGAAACTGTTCAGCTCCCTCCAGCAGCTTGAGGTGATGCAGACCTCAGCCTGCTATGCTGCTGATGGTAAGTGTTTGTGTTTTGTTGTCATAGATATGACTGTGATGGTATATTAGCGTCACATTTATCTGATTTGTTTTTTGGCTGGAGTTCAAGGAGGTGGTGGCCAGCCCGATACATGCAAAGGTCTGTCACTAAGTGAGTGACTGATGAAGTTACACCATTGGTCGGCTGCAGTTTTCCATTGGTTATAGGAATACACATCATAGACATAACCAACTGAATATCTAACAATGTGGGTTCAATGTAGAAGATTGGCTGTGTGAACAGGGATGGTTACATGGGTAGTGCCGGTATATGTGTATTGATTCATTAACAAGTAATTAAAAGAAGAGAAAAGGCAATGTCACATTTCATATCTTTGTATTTTTGTGTATAGGCATGTAGATTGTTGTGATGCCGCTACCCAGACAGAGAAGGGGAAGAAGGAGGAGATGGAGGAGAAGGAGGAGATGGAGGAGATGGAGGTTGGGCAGAGAAGGAAGGGAATTCATTTGAATTGTTATTTTTATAAATAAAGGTTGTATAGTCTATTTGCTTCATGTGGTTGTTTGCGAACTGTTGGAGTATTATGTCATCCATCAATTTTTTCCAAATATTTCCTGCCTCCAGTTTTCGGACCGTGATGATGACTCATGTGCACTGCACTCAGTGACTTCATGTAGATGTAACTGAACAACAAGAACCTTAACGTCTCAGCATTCTTTTATTTAACAAAATAATTAAATTTATACTAAATCAACTCATTTGTGAAACAAACATTTGGAGACTGGTTATTTGGGAGTTTGTAAGAAAAGATATAGAGAAAGAAAACTAAATGTCTCCATACCATAATACAGGGAATATTAGATGATTAATCGTACAATTGTGATTGTACAGCAATGACAAAGTTAAGCAGCATGTGTGAACAGACTGAAACAAGATTCACTACTATAGACATTGACAAGTTTCCGGCTGGAAAACATTACAAACTGCTTCGGCAAGTTGGAGTCATCAGTCCTGTCGAAGAAACTTTATAGCAGTTTGTATTGAACTTTTCTTTGCCAGGCGTCACATTATGGGAAAACTGTTTGGAAAGCCAGGAGGTTCAGTGAATGACAGCAGACGCATGTTGACTGACAACAACACTTTGATGTACAGAAACCTTTGATGACGTGTGATGAGACGAATAAGGCTCAACTTCAACCATAATAACTTCAAATGTCCTACAAATCCATAATAACACACTCATCATCTGATTTTGTGGATGGTTTAGAGGCACTTTTGACATGGTTTGTCTTTTCTGAAGCAGTAAGTTGTTATGGTGTGGAGAAATTGTCCTCCTCCAGAGTGTGTAGGTGGACTGGGAGCTGTGGCACTCTTTGGTGAAGTTCACAACAGGTTAGATCTGTATCTTGAAATATTCTGGTCTGACTAATACAGAGAATATTCTATGATGAGTGTTTCAAAGCTGGGAATGCCAGCCACAGAAATATACTTTTAGATTTATGTTTTTATTTGCAGGGGAACATTTCACGTGGTAGTGGGCTCATAAAACAAAAAACAATGACTTGTTGAGGTCTCGTGTACCATCAGAAACCTGCAGGACACACAACTAAACTGCACTATGAATTATGTTTCAAGTGAACAACATATTTTGTCATGGATTACATCTGTTCTTGACAAATCACACATGAGTGTCAAACAAGACCTAGAAGTCTGGATGGGGCTCCTGTTAGTGTCCTGTTAGAATTACATAGCTTTGTGTGTTTTTCTTTTGTTTCAATTTTATAGTCATTTTAATCCAAACCATGATGTTTTTTTTTTTTACTTAATCAAGTAGTGTTGTTGTCTCAACCTAACTATGTAGTTGTATAGCGTTTGTTCGGTCTGAGTGTGTCACCCAGTTGTATGAGGACGCAATTTTGTAGGAGACGGAGTGGAGAGACCCCACAGGGTCCACAGTCTTCACGATTTCATACACATGTAAACTACAGTACCAGCATAAAGGACACTTAATGTTATGTGTGCTGGTGAATATATTTATTAACACTGGCATTGTGCTTTTAGCATTCCGTTCTACAAGACTTTCACTTACTCGTGTTACAGATCGTTACCAGGAAGTGTCTTTTTAGGGATCCACCAACACTAACATGGGTCTGGACACGATCACAACAGTGGATTAAACAATATGTTTCAGTCAAAATACAGAGTGCTTCATGTTGAGTGACAGGAAGCAAAGCAAAGCAACTTGATTATCATGCTTGTAGATTTCCATCACACCATCCATTTTGGCTAATGTGGTTGAGTAGTGACATCTGCCAGCTGACCAGTCTTAGCTTCTTTGGTCCAATATTTTTGGTTTTCAATCCAACTATATTAATCCACAAAAGATTAAAGGTTCATATATTCTGGACTCTTGACTCAGATATTCTTGATATAAAAGCAGAGTTATGTTGTATGTCTACTCTAGTCTGTCCCCTGTAGACTGGATAGAAGAAGTGGACGTAATCATGGTCACCCATTGGTTTGTGGACTACGGTTTTGAAGCCTCGAATACGCCATTTTGAAATTTTTTCGACCAATGAAGGATGTGACCATATTTGGACTGTGACGGAGCAACAGGTGAATCTGATGGACACAAGCAGCAGAGGGGCACCCCGAGCTTACTGGATCTGGTTCCATCTGGATTCTGTTGTGAAGCTGCTAACAAAGTTAGCTTCATAATTCAAGGTCAACTTTACAGCTAAGTGTTAAAGTCATCTTAGTTGCTAATTACATTGGTAGCGACCTGTCAATCACAAGGTAGTCCCGCCCTAAAGCATCCACTGCGTTGTATATTTGACTCTAAATGTACCATAACTTCTGAAATGAACATCATGCTGGATTGATGAAGACTTGAAACTAGAGATTGAGACCATAAACTCATGTTTACTGATAATAAATCAAGAGAGAAGTAGTGACATTTTCAGTAATCAGACTTCTTTTTACAACCAAAGGAGTCACCCCCTGATGGCCAGTAGAGAGAATGCAGTTTTAAGGCACTTAAGCTTTAGCATCACTTTTCAGAACCTGAGGTTGCTTCATGGTTCCATTCCA
Source organism: Chelidonichthys spinosus (assembly GCA_029853015.1). Classification (NCBI taxonomy): domain Eukaryota; kingdom Metazoa; phylum Chordata; class Actinopteri; order Perciformes; family Triglidae; genus Chelidonichthys; species Chelidonichthys spinosus. The sequence goes on from CM056835.1 coordinate 8,375,115, forward strand.
TTAACGCACAGTTCAATGATCTCAGCTGGTTTTAAGCCTGAACATGATGATGGATGCTTTCCAGGAGTTCACAGAAGAATCTGGTTTACAGGGACGAGTATCTATCTATTCTATCACCTTTGGTCCAAAGCAAGCGATTTAATCTAATGGACGACATTCACAGTAATTTACTATGCATAGCGTAATGTTAGTACTTGTCCCGGTTTGTTTTGATCTCGCGACTCAGATGGCAGGTTGGCTAATATGCAATTTTAAATATTCATAATACAGTTTATGACATGATGTGCATCATTCGTACAGATTAGTCCCCCCCGTTATTCAAACATGGGAGGTGAAATGGTGAATGAGTGACTGTAAGGGATTGTTATCAGTCAAACATGTCCAGACTGAGAGCTGTTGTGAGAAAGCCCTTCATGACACAGTCAACCTGAACATCTGCATCAGTTCACATGGAAAGTTTCTGTCTGATCACCTTTTTTTGAAATGACTCGAATAGAAGATCTTTTTCTGAAAGTGTTTTCATTCGTTAGTATTTTCAAATGCATCTCCGTCAAGGAAAGGTACATTTCTTGACACTGAGTGCAAGTGTGACTGTGATATTTCCTGCCAGTCACATGAGCAGATTCGTTGCTAATCCAGAGATCTCATTTGTAAACGCTGGCTCGTTTATGTGTACGCAGAAAACCGGGCAAGAGAGGCATCCATTTAGCTTGCTGTCACGAAAAAAAATAAATTTAAAAAGTGCTTAATAGGATGTTCATGTGTCTTCTCTGTGACGTAATAAAAATATGTACTTCTTAACAAAAAGTACATTGATGCCAGTATGTTTTAGTGCCATTATAAGAGTTTTAAATCATACTCGATATACATAATGAATATCGAGATATTGTGAATCGTTTTAGCCAGGATGATCATGAGATGGAATTTTCATATGATCCCATCCCTAGTGACAGCTATATCCTCATGATGAGTCCTAATCATAATGTGGTGGTCATGTGATGTCACCATGACAAAAACTGATCCAGGCTGGCCTCCATCAGTGTGACGGATGTAAACAGAATGCTGCCTGATGGAGTCGGCAAATAGAGGGAACCAGGTTTAGGGACCTGACACAAACATCCTGTTCTTGGCCTTCCTCTTATCAAGAACCGTCGACTCATTTCTACACGTTCACATTCATGAGGTGCTTTGCATTTACGGTGGATGGTTGAATGTGGGCGTGGAAGTCAGGCAGGCGAACATTTCTTCATTTCTACGTACACAAACATTTAGTGTTTTATAAGTGAGACATCTGGACTGTTCAGTTTTGGTTCAGTCAGTTGCATTACAAAAAAAGGAGAGCAGATTTTGCAGTTTTATGCAGGAAGCTTTTCCTCAAGTCAACATGCCACGAAGGTCACAAGCACCACATGTCCAACATCCTGGTACTAGTAGCCATGTGATGGTTGTGTCAGAACTTAACAAGTTTTTAGTAAGAGGCAGAACGAGTCTGCAATCAGAAAGGCGACTCACTAATGAAACGGAAGGAAAGGCTCTCAGATTCCTCATCACAGTTAATCAGGCCGTTACAGAGCAATGTACAAAGTTAATTGATTACCCAAGTGCCATGTCCAACTACAAACATAAATACAACACCTACTGTAGCTACTGTAGCAGTAAGGAAACACTCTTAAGTAGTGCAATAAATGCAACAAAAAGGTAGTCGATACATTTGGTCCAACCAGCCTCCACCAACACTGGGACAGTTTACACATCTCTATCATGGGTCCATGGAACACGCTGCTCCCTCAAGGCCACATTTCACCATTTGCTTGCTTCATAAACATTTACAGATGTGCTGAAATCCCCTCCCAACCCCACAGGACAACAAGTAGTGCATTTAATCAAAGCCTTAGTCCCTGAACAAAGCAGAGAAATCCTTCACCTTAGAGTATGTGTGGATCTGTTTGAAGATTTGGGCTTCCAGGTTTGAAAAACTCCTTTTTAGACTCTCTCCATCTCATTAAATGCTAGATCAACTCTGATGTACATATACCAGAGACTGAAGTGGAAAAAAAAAAATCTTCCGTTCAACCTCAAACAGTTGAGTCCATCACTGTGAACAAAAGTGCCAAAGGCCGCTCCAAAGCATCAGAAAAATAAATATGAGGCAATGAGCTTCCAGTCACTACTTCATATTAACATGTTTAGGAAAAGTGCAGAAGCTGAGATGAGACTGGGGCTCTTCCTACGATGATGATGATGATGATGATGGACAGTGAAGGAGATGTGTGGAGACTCCAGTCAGGCTGGAAGTCTTTGAATGAATGTAAACACAAGAGTCTCAAAGTGTCTCTTGGTGACGCTCAGTCAAACATCCATGATGAACTGGGATCATGTGCTTGTCTGACAGAGCTGCCCACCCGTCACTCGTTTCTCTGGAGGTCATGGGGTCAGATGAGGATCTCCACCAGGTCGTTGTCTACTTCCTGTTGGGTGGACGGGGCAGGGTGGGGGGGCTGTTGCTGTGGGTAGGCCTGCAGGGGGAGCCTCCGCTCCAGAGTGCTGCTGTGAAACACTGGCACATCTGGACAGAGACGAGAAACAGGTTAACCTCACCTTTGGAGTTTACACTGGATTCTATCACGACAACAGACCTTAATATACGCATAACAATGGGTAGCATGTTAGCGATTAGCATTCGCAAATAGCATTAGCTATAAGCATAAGGTAAAGTACACAACAGTGAACCTGTAAGCAGTTTCACAGACTGAAGCACTTTTGAAGCCCAGACTTTCTCGTGATTCGTGCCATTTTAGTCTTTTATTCTCATTCTGACGGACCTGCTATGCGGTCCGGGATGTAGACTGGGCTGGGGCTGGAGAGGCGGGCGGGCAGCGTCATGCTCTGTAGGGCCGGAGTGCTGGGCTTGCTGGTGTCCTGACTCTGTCCTTTCTCAGTCTGCGTGCAGCTGTCCCTGCTGCCGGTCTTCGAGTGGCCCGTGGTCATCGGGGTGGAAGGAAGCACCGGTGAGGGGGATGACGAGATTGACTCAGTCCTGAGAGACTCTGTACGAAACTCTGAACCCAGCAGAACCCCTGGGAGGACCACAAGAAGAGATCAACCGTTACCCACAGTTGTCAGCCACCATACCGTTCAGCTGGTAAATACTCTGGTTCTTACCCAGACTGCCTTTCCAGCTGCTGTCCTTGCGTTCCTCGGTGATGGGTGAGCTACTGAGGCCCAGGCTGTGAGATAGCAGTCCTGAACCACCAGAGCCAGTGTTGGAAATGGACATCAGGGACTTGGAGGGCCTCATAGCAGACTGTGCATCAGCTTTGATGGGCTCCTTCCTGGAGCGCTGGTGAAGCACCTTGATCATGGCGTCCTTCTCTATGATCTGGGCATGGAGGTTCTTGATTCTGGATCAGGAAGAATAAGAGGGAGGACCATCATGGAGCCAGAGTTACAGCAGGACCAGGACACCCGAGGGCTTTTATACCACTAGTTCAGTTTATATTTAGACTATGGAACCTCAAAACAAATGCATTATTAATGATTAGTCAGCATTATTTGTGAATACGTGAACACTCCAAAAGACGTCGGACACTCTTAAGTGAGAGGACTCTGGGTCTGAGGGACCACGCCTGATTAGCCACCGATGGTCAATCCATTTCACCATTACCGCACCACAGGGGCTTCCGAAGCTTAGCACCGCCCAAACCATTGTGATTGGTTGAAAGAAACATCCCCAACCCTGAAAAGAGAGACTTTCATTCCGCACCTTTCTAAAAGCTCAGTGGGTGTATCGTCCATTTACCTGCTCTCCATATCCAGACACCGCCGGTTGGCCATGAGGATCTCCTCCTCCTCCTTCTGGATCCGAGCCTCCACAGACGTGTCGTAGCTGCTGCTGGGAGAATGGCATATCACGGCTGCAGACGTGTCCCTGCAGAACAGGACAACGTTCAAAACTCACTGAGCTACGGCACCAGCTCTGTTGCCTCTTATAGTGCATGCAAAATGTGCTCGTCGTGCACATTTACACAACTTCTCATGCGTAAGGGAAGTTGCTGTGCGTCATATACAACGGGTTGATGATACACCGACGGCCTCGCACGAGCAACTACCGGCTTTCCATCTTCTTCGGATCAACGTTCTGAGCTTGTTAAATCCCCCTGGTGGCGGGTCGAGTATGCAACACGTCTTTAAAAACGTCTCCATTCACACTTAAGTCGTCTCGCCTCGTTTCTCCTCTTTTACGTCTCTAAGACCTTCATTGCTGCTCAGACGAGGAACGATTCTGACACCCCATTACCTTTCTGTACCTTTTTCACTAACAATGCTGTGGAAAAAAGAAGTGATAATCCTGCAACAAAAAGGCAGTGTAAAAAGGGATAGTGTTAAAAAGGAGCCTGCACAGAGCCCGGAGGATATTAAAAGACAAAACCCACCCAGACAGCCTGTTCACCCTGCTGCCGTCTGGAAGAGACACTTCATCAGCTGATGAGCCACAAGACTTTAGAGCAGCTGAGAGTTTCCTCAATTCAACCTCCGTACTCATAACAAACACTTTAGTTTTCTTCTTCCTCACGTAGCATTAAGGGTGTTGTGAATTAATGATCAATGGGCCGTGAACACAGGAGACACATTAGTATCTAAAACTATGACCCAGAGAATAAAATGTCAATAACCGCCTTGAAAAAGTACCTCTGAGTGGCGACAGAAGCAGCGGCGTCCAGGGCAAATTGCCGCATCACGCTCTCTTCCAAGTACTTCTGCTCCCATTTGGTCATGTCAGCCTCCAGAGCCAGGATCCGCTCCTCCTTCTCCCTCAGGTGCTCCATCAGCGCTGTGGCGTTGTACTCCGATGGGGCCGCACCGCTGCTGTGAGCGCCTCCCTGACGCTGGGAGGGATGAAGGAGACAGGAAGAGACGGTAAGGAGTGAAATGAAGCTATGTTACCTTCCAAATGTAGTAATCATCTGCTATTGCATATCAGTGTAACAGCTCAAGACCCCAAAGACAATTTAATTTAAAAACCTATTTTAAAAACCAGACATTGACTGATGTCTGGATGAAATAAGGCTTTGGTCACTGACTGATGGTCCCACGTCTTTACAGAAAACTAGCTCCATCGTGAATTCATCCCGAATCGAGCTGACCTCGATGGGACAGAGGACAGGACTCTGTGTATGTTTGAACATCGTATGCATGCATTTCCAATATTTTAGCTTTGTTTTTGGTCTCCACCAAATGCTGCTCTATGTTCACCATCTGAGCTGAGTGATAGCTAGAGGAGCCTTGAATGTTTGCATACAGTTTAATTACTTATGGTACAAAATATAATCAGCTATTGCAAAATAGGTTACTTTCAAACATAAAACAGATTTAGGGAGTTACTAGTGGATTACCAGAGAAGGCTAATGAGGATTTAACTTAGTCAGCCCTAATAAATTAATGATTGATGATTCATCCATGATGGTCGTGTTACCTGCTGCATGCGTAGGGACTCCAGCTCTCTCTCCAGTCTGGTCCGGAGGCGATGCTCCAGCTGTTCTCTCTTCTCACAGGCTGCCTGCAGCTGAGCCAGAGCCTGCTGCATCCTCTCCACCTTCTCCACGTAAACCTGCTTCTTCTTCAGCTGCACACAACACACACACGATGATCATAAAACAATATTTCATTTTAATAATTGTCCAAATCTCTGTTGCTTTTATTTATGATATATTTATTCCAACTCGTTGCACCAAGAAAGGGCAGAACATCCGCATCTCCAGCCAGGTCTCATGTTTCCATCAATTTATATGGAGCCAATAAAAAACAGGACTAGTCAGTAGTCACTGTATCAGTCACTGTGGCCGTAGCAACTCAAGACAAAAGCCAGATGTTAGCAGCCAGGTGTTTTGTGAGAGCAGATGAGTTCTCAGTGACAAACCTCAGCCACACACTAATATTAATAATTAAAAAAAATAAAAATAGAGACAACACATCAAGTGTTTTTAGTAACACACTGGAAAGAAAATCTGTAGCGCTGCCATTTAGTTCTGGTTTTGAGGAAGCCCATGTCAATTACGGAGAACCCATAGTGTTACTATGGCAGCTGTGTGACGACATGTAGTTCCATTTTCTCATAGACTTCCATGCAATCAGATTTCTTTCTGCCCCCTGATGGCAATTAATCAAATATCAAAAGAAGTGTCAGAAAGCTGAGTGCTGTTCTATTTGTATTTACCATTTCAAGCACTCACAGCTTTCACACTCAACTATTTGATGTCAGTTAAGTCCCTGAGGGTTAAGGGTTTCAGGCTTAAGGGGAGACATTGGGATCTAGCCTCTGTGTGCTCGAGCTGCACAAAACAGTCGAGGCCTTAGCCACAAATGATGCTTATGAACTCCTCTGGCCAGCAGAGAGAATGCAAGTTTAAGGCACTTCAGCTTTGGCTTCACGTTTCAGAACCGTAGTTCTGAGCTAACCGTAGTCCAGGACCAGGTTTCTATCCAGTGAGAGCAACGGTCTTACCTCCTCCTCAAGCTTGACCACTTTGGCCTGGGCGTTGTTGAGCGCCTGGTCTCTGATCTCGATGTGTCTCCTTTGGTCCTCCGTGGTGGAGCGCATCGCGTTCAACTCCATCTCCAGCTTCTCCTTCTCACGCTGAGTCTCTTTGTCTTGAACACAACATAAGGTTACCGTTAGGCACATAATCCATCACATTTCACGTGTGATGTGTGTGTGGTACTCACTCTGTGTAAGCAGCTGGGAGATGGTTTTGCGGTTGTCCTCAGAGCCGTCGCACTCTTTAGCAGCGAGCTGCTTATTGGCCGTCTCCATGCGCTCTTTAAAACAACAAGACACACCGTTGGTCTTCTTGGTCCTTTAGCTTCTCACATTTGTTAAGAATCGGGGCTTTGCAGATTTTGCTTGAGGGAATTACCCATAAATCATACCGTTTAGATGTTAAAGTTACAATATGTAAGAAATCTAAAGCAACTGGCCGTAAAAATCATCCTAATATGTCATAGAGACTCAGGAATAATGATCATATAACATACTGAACTCACCAACAACAGTACAGCCAAAATATTCGCTTTAAAAAAAATCTTTTGCGGACCGCAAATCATGTTTATGTTTTGAAAACATGTTTTGGCATGTGGCGCCACCCACTGGCGTCTACAAATCATTGCAGTCAGTAGAGTCTCAGCTGCCGAGCAACCACGGGTTGCCAGTTTCGACTGAGCTACAATGGCGGAGGCAACGAAACCCAAAATAGCTTGTTATGATTCACAAAAACGCCAAGATAAAAACCGAGGCAAAGTGAGGGTTTATATAGGGGATGCATTTGAACGGTGGAGACAGTTGAAAGCTGAGAGGAATGTGAAATCGGATGCAGGATTGGCTACTCTTCTCCTAGACAGGTAAGTTGACGGAGGATACGACAACAGCTCTGGCAACCTCTAGTCTGGAGGGGAGGGGGTGGAGGGGGAGTCGGATACGACTCGCCGCAGTGTTTTGAATTTGAGTGTAGTACCGTTTTTGGCCACATTCTTACATATGGCGCCTTTAAACATGGGAAGCATGGAGGAATAATTTTACTTTAAATAAAGAAAATAAAAAGTCTTATTACATTTACACAGAACCATTAACTTTACAGATTTTATCTGGAACATTAAACACTTGGGCTGTGTTAATATTCATCAACCATTTCTTTTTATTTTGCTTATCAAAGCCGTTTTAACTAAAACAAGTAAATAGATGATTTGACAGAAACGCCTCATGAGCCTGGAAGACGTTCAAATCGGGCAGTAAAAAACAAAAATAAAACCCCACATGATTCTGTGTCATCAAAATAAACATGTGAAGAGATGTCCATTCATATTTAAATAATTTCAGCCTTTGCAGCCCCTCAACCTGAAGGTTCAGGGTTTAAGGCCTTCGGGGGACACTGTTGGGCCTATACAATATTTTTCTGGCTTTCTCGCAAACAACCATTTCAAGCGATTTTACTGCAGCGTACAAATTTACAATGTTGCAACAACCTTACAAGTTTTACCTCATTTGTTCACACTAAATATCGTTTCTCGGACAAACTGAAGCACATGGTGACATTTTTATGCATAATTGCTGATATTTAATGTAAAAGTCATCCTTTTCTGGCTATATTATGAATCAACCAGAAGAAGATGATGTGAAGGCTAGGAGTTCGGGTCGACAGATTGCAGGTGATAAATCTATTGCAGGGAGTGTGTTATTTTGGAGAACGTTTGGCGTTGTTAAATAAAGGCAAGACTTTCATTCATTTAGTTCAGGCTAAAATAAATGTATCTTGTAAGAACAGGAGATTGTGATCATTAGATCATTATTTTTCATCACATATTTTCCAACAAACCTTCCAAGCAGTTCCGTCATGGTGACAACAGTGGGAATGTTTGTCATGTTTGGACACATTGAACCCGTCGGCCTACTTTTTTCAATTCAATCTAAGAATGAATGATTCTGGAAGCTGTTTCCACCGGTAACATGCTGGACTTTTCAAAAGGACTGTAATTACAACAGTTATTTCACCTCTCTCACTCTCTCTCACCTCGGAGGTCCCTGTTGAAGTCGTGCAGCCGGCGAACCTCCAGCTCCAGCTTGTTCCTCATGGTTTTCTCCAGGGCCTCCCTCTTGGAGGAGGACTTGGCCAGGTTTTCATATGCCTCTGACACCAGCTGGATCTCCGTTTCCAACTGGACACAGGAGGAATGAAGGGAAACCAGGTGAAGGAAATGCATCAAACCTTCTCTTGTGTCATTATATTCAACCTGATCTTTAGTATTCATGCTGCTGGTGTGCGTTGGGCTTACAAGTGAAGAATTCAAAGTCATACAGAATTATAGCTGAGATAGATTATCTAGATGATAAGAAATTAAATCTTATTTGTCTGAACAAAATGGTTGAGTGAATTATTTAAATTAGTTAAAGGTGCCATATGATACTGTTTTTCCTCAATTCCACACAGCTGTCAGAGGTCCAACAACACTGTATTCGATATGCATTGCCCCAAAGCCATCCGTGGTCCTGAATTTCAGCTGTCTAAAAGTTGCTCAAATGAGCTCTGCTGAGAACAAGCTGTTTCTGTCCCTGCACCTTTAAATGATAATGAGCTCTGTCTGTCATCGCCTACTTGGAGAGCCATGGAGACGATGCCGCTTACGCTATAGGCAGGATTTAAAACACTGAACATTTGACATAAACACACTGCCACCTGTAAACCTTTAAAGCTGTTCTGCAGAGACGTTACCTTGTGCAACTTGGTGACTTTCTCACGGCAGACCTCCATCTCCTGCCTCAGCATCCTGTTCTCCTCCGTTAGCACGTCCACCATCTGGTGGGCGCGTACCATCATAGCAAACGGCTCCCCCTGCAGTTGGGAGTAGGAGTGGGGGTGGGGGACATGTCCGGCCTGGACTGGTGGCTGTGGAGGTGGCGGTCCTTGGAACTGCGGTGGCGGCGGTTGCTGTTGTTGGTAGTGATGGTGCTGCTGATGGTGCATCCTTGGCGTGGAGCCATAATGGTCGTTAGGGAAGCCGTGACTTCTTGGTGGCATCGGGTGAATGAAGGCCTCTCCTGCTTGGTGGGAGCCGGGACTCTGTGGACCGCGGAGGCCCATCATAGGGAGGGGCTCTCCATGGCTTTGGGGGTGCTGGTGAGGGAAGGAGGGATGGGAGGAGTGGGAGGCGCTGAGCATGCTACTGAGGGTGGAGGACTGGGTACGGGACAAGGAGCCCACGGAGGTGACAGAGGAGGTAGGACTGTGCTGATGAAGGGACCTCTGGAAGTGACCTGAACCCTCCTTACTGGACCTGAGGAGACATCAGCTGAGTGGTCACATGGTGTTGATGAACAGAACCAAAACAAAACTAAAGAAACAAACTAATGAACCAAACAAAACTAATGATTGTTTATTTTTAATTTAATTATTTATTCTGTCAGAGAGAAAAGCTCACTGATTTTCTTTGTTTACTGATGGAGACAATAGGCTGCTCCACATTAAGAAGAATTATAATGTATGTATGTATGTGGTAGTAGTAGATTGTACCTTAGTAGTCGTAGTAGAAGATTGTACCCAAGTAGTAGTACTTAAAATTGTACCGATGTTGAAGTAGTAGATTGCACCTATGTAGTAGAATGTACCTATGTAGTAGTACAATGTACCTCAGTTGGTTGTAATCTCCATCTCACCACTAGATGCCGCCAAATCCTACAAACACGCATTTAAAGTTGAACTGAAACATAATAACAAGTATCTATCTGCCGGTGACGTATTCCCTGAGAAACAGGATAGACAGGCGAGACATTACGTTCAGCATTGTTGATCAGATCCTACAATGTAAAATATGAGTTCATTGTTTCCTCTCTCTCAGGAGGGGCCGTCACATTGTGAGCGTTTAAAACGGTGATGGAAACTTTTAATTTTTCTGTGTTTGATTTGTGAGAGACGATAAAATTAGTGCTTTTTAACATGACCGTCTGATTCACCTGCTGTTTTTGAGTAATGTGGGAAAACACCAGCAGTCAAACATTCCTGCCCTTCGTCCTCGTGGGAACACAATCAAAGCCAAGCGGATCCTGCCCTGACTCGCACTGGCTGATTATTAAAGTTCTGCTGTATTCATGGCTGTTTGAATCTGGTGCCTTGGAGGTGTGAAACAGGCCTGACAGGATTCCCCCTCGCATTTTGGAAAAACACTATCGGGGAAACCATGAAAGGTTCTCACATCTAATCTTTTTAAATGTTTCTGCTTACTATGTTCTACCTGCTTGTCAAGAAAATAAATTAAAGATCCCATATTATACTTTTTTTCATCAATTTCACACAGCTGTCAGAGGTCCAACAACACTGTATTCGATATGCATTGCCCCAAACCCATCCGTGGTCCTGAATTTCAGCTGTCTAAAAGTTTCTCAAATGAGCTCTGCTGAGAACAGGCTGTTTCTGTGCCTACACCTTTAAATGCTAATGAGCTCCGTCTGTCATCGCCTACTTGGAGAGCCACGGAGACGATGCCGCTTACGTAGCAGCACGCCTGCCTGTTTTAACCTCCGTTCACTGCCTTTCATGTTGAAACGGTCAGTAAAAACACTAGAAGTCTGATAGGTCTCTGGGTTTAGGGTGAAAATCACAGCGTTGTTCAATTTATCTAAAATGACTGTATTACTCTAATACAAGCTATTAAAATGTGCGCATTGCTATCAAATCCCATCTGCGTCCGAAGCTAGAAGCAGGTTCCGCGTGCACTTGTTGTTAATGTCCGGCTGCTTCCAGTTTACGCAAGTGGCCCGGGTGGAGCTAGCCGTTAATATCAAGTTCAAGAGAGTCTCATTTCAGCGTACGCCAACCTCAATAACAAGCACACTCTCACAGTACAAGGAATACGTGTTCCCTTTGCTGCATCTATTTAGTCAAAAGTTATCTGGCTCTGATTGGACTTTGTAAACAGGAAGCGGTGAGATAAACAAGCTTGAATGAGATGTGCTCAACCTTGGATGAAGAATGACCAGAATGAATATGATGAAGAGGTACTGGGAGACTGTTGAGTCGTATCAGTACGAGCCTGAAATTCACAAAAGTCTGAGGTGTAACTTTCAGCCAATCATTGACCTCCTTCATAATTGGTTCCGCCCTCTGAGTTGTCAATCACAACAGACCCAAGAGAGCCATTGAGCTGAATATTATTACGCCTGGAATTTGAGCTAGAGGGAGGATTTTAACGACGAGGTGATTTTTAACTAACCTTGACAAACATTTTCAGCTACATTCTGAATCGTTCATTGAATATGGACAAAACGTAAACAAACAAAATAAAAAAATAAAATCAAGCAATATTGGTTAACGTGGTAAAGGTTTATGTAAAGTAGGTGGCCGGGGACACTGGTATCAGCCTTGAACACATCTCTGCTTGGTCACCATTATAACCAGGATCAGTGTTGATGGTGAACATCACAAACATCTAAAAGCTAAAAACAGCAATTCATTGTTACTTGACAAGGCAACAGGTTACATGTTTACATTATGTCATTGTATACTTTTTACTTGAGTTGCTTTGTTAAGGCAGATACATATTTTTTGCACATTTAAATATTTACATTAAGATTTTTGGTAATAAACTATTCTAGTTACAAAACATCTAAACGTGGCTGTGCCTGCCAACATGGACGACTACGGCTAATATTACTACTACTGTGAATATTAATACTACTGTTATTATAACTACTACTGCTAATATTACCACCATTAGTAATATTATCAACAACAACAAATACACCAAATATCCTGCTGTGTTCCAGATTTCTGCTTAAAGTCTCTTAAGGCAGTTCTTTCTCACCCCTGTCGGCTGTAGTGTTTGCTGCTGGTGATGTTGGGACTCATGTTTGGGAAATTCACTGACTGAAAATCATGAGTGTGTTCTAGTGTGCGCTCTATGGAAATAGAGGACAGATGTTGGAAATAGTGCTCTATGTTGAAAATTACCTGAGATAACTTTTGTTGTGATATGACACTATAAATAAAATTGAATTGAATTCAAGTTCAAATAAAAAAAAAACTCTGGTTTCTTCAGGTTTCAGTCATTATAGTCCTCATCAAAGTGGCTTCATTATCAAATTAAATATCTTGATCAAAATGGATATCGAGCAATTTTGCGGGAATATATCGCCTAGCCCGAGTAGTATGACCATATGAACAAAACATTCCTCATCCAGAGGTGCGTGACCCTTTTCACACTACATGTAAAAGTTGGATTCACTGTTAATGTACATTAAAAAAGATGTATTACTCAAGCATATTTAAGTAGGTATATGTGTGTGTTGATGAAGGCTGTGTGTGTGTTCTTTACCTGAATGAGCCATATTCAGGTGGAGGTTGGTATCGGACGTGGAGCATCTCCCTAGAGTGCTCCCTCCCTCTTTGCTCCTGGTAAAAATGGCCTCCAGGCTCCTGCTGTTTGGTAGGAGAGCCCATTCCTTTGAAGGGGTAGTCTGGAGGCGGGCCGCGGTGCTGTGGCTTGTAGTAGTCACCTGGCGGCCCTGGAGGAGGCAGCTGAGGGGAGAGCGGGGCGCTGGTGACTGGAGCATGGGCCTTCACGCCGCTGGTGGCCAGGGAGAGCTGCATGAGTCGTTCGCTGAGAGACCGAACGTGTCCTTGCTTCAGATCCTTCAGCCCATCATCCTGGTGCACCCTCCCTGTCCCGCTCACTCGCTGAACCGTCGGGCGACCCTCAGTGCGTACCTTGGCATTGGTGACCCCGGTGACGTAGAAGGCCGTGCCCACCGAGGCGGGGTGAGGAGGCTGCTGGGGCTGATTGTTCTGCTGCTGAGGAGGAGGATGCCCACGGAAATATTGGGACTGCACTTTGGCTTCTTCGTACGTAGGGAGGTCCTCAGGGTTCGGGCCCTGCCCTTGGCCACTACCACCCCCAATGCTGCCTCCTCCTGCTCCTCCACTTCCAGGCCCTAAACCTCCTCCCCCTCCACTGCTCCCACCACCTCCTACTCTAGTGGAGAGCTTCTCCAGGCCACTGTCTGTCTGCAGCTCCTGTCCCTGGGGCTCCTGACGGGCATTGTGGGGGGTCATGGAGTGATCATCAGAGGGACCTCCCTGCCCCTGTCCCGGGTAACCTCCACCTCCTTGTTGTTGTTGTTGTTGTTGTTGTTGCTGCTGCTGCAGCACATAATTCCGGTTCATCTGCTCCTGCAGGAGGCGCTGCAGGACGGTGTTACTGCCACCTCCTACACTGTTGCTGCTGTTGGAAGACTCCTCAGCTGCGGCCCTCATCTCTGCCTCCCGCTGGCCACGCACCTCATGGAAGGACAAGCTCCGCCCACGGTCAATACTCCCTGTGAGCAGGAGGAAAAGGAGGAGATAGTGGAAAGGAAGCAGTGTGACAAAGGGATAGGAATTAGAGTTTTATAAGATTGAAGAATGTGAAGGAATTGAAAGACACACCATCCAAGAAAAGACAAAAAGTATTGTAGAAATCGAGGGAAACGAGAGGACAAAAGAGAAAGGGACAGAAGGGTTTAGGTCAAAATGCACATGGACCATCCACCACCATCCCTGCCCCTCTTATAGAGTGAGACTGGAGGAAGAACACATTTTTAGAAAAACCTGAGGAGTCAAATCCATCAGCAAAACCCTGAAGCATCAAACACAAATCCCCAACAAAGAACACAAATATGAAGGAAATAACGCTTTCAACCAAAGAATGCAGATTGTGACAGTAGTGTGATGGTAAAACATGTACTCTGAAGAGATCAACTAAGAGTTTGAACTTGTTGAATTGGATCGTTAATTCGGCCATTATGAGACCGATAATAAAAGGGTCTCAGTGCAGCCACACAGAGTAGCAGAACACATTTTAGCCTTATATGTATAACTACTGCAGTGTTTTGATGAGCACCTATTGATGGTAGGAGAAAATTATAAACATAACATGATGTTAAAAAACTTTATCTGAATAAAAAATGGAATTCCTCAACAATGTGACCTCTGCAAACCTGCACTACACTCGTATCCTAGTAGGCCTCCATGTTATTATTTATGTTCCCTATAAATTATTTGACTGACATTTACATTTTAATTGACCCATTAAAGCAACACAGTTTTCCTCTTCGGTCCCCCTACAGGTTGGAAGCAGAATTGTCCGTTACTGCCGTCGTAAATAATTTAGCCTACCACAGCCTACTGTCGCACGCACGTTATTTGTTTGTATGCAGAACCGGCTCTGGAAACGAACGATTTGAACAAGGTAGAGTAGCTAATGCCTTAGCTAAGATTAGCTAACATGAGCCATAGCGATAGTTACATATATATTAGCACAATACGCCTAAAATAGCTAAAATAATCGACAAAGTATTGTACACAGATGAACACTGCTGGAAATAAATTATTACCGGTATTATTTACAAGTCCAGCAGCAACAAAGCCAAGTCACCATCCGTCTTGCATTTTGTAGCCTCCTTCAGCTTTTGCCAACGAGTGTGAGCCGGTCCGATATTCACTCTCATTCGAGCTTTCTTTGTCATGCTCCCGTTTTCTTTTCTTCGCCTCATCGAAAATTATACTCCTCCTTTTCTTTGCAGGCTCTGATGACGCCAATTTAAAAAACTATAGCTGCAAGGTATCTTCCACGCACCTGCAGGGTGTTCTCCCACTGATCTCTACGCAAAGCCTCCACCTACCGGCTTTTGTAACGCTTGCCATAAAGCAGGTCAAATTTGTAGTCTCATTAGAACTACAAAACCACTACCCGACGAGGCAAAGTTACAGCCAATAGAGGGCTGCAGAGCGAATGCTGAAGTGCCATTCACCCGGTTTTGAGGTGATGAACCACTGAAAATATTTTGGAAACATTATTTTAAGGTACTAAAAACTCTTTTGGTGTTGCTTTAATGATTTAATCAATAAAATAGCAAAAACTAGTGAAAACTGCCTACCATAAGTCCATAAGGCTCAAGGTGAAATACATTTTTGTTTTGTCGAACCCACAATCCACACTGGATAAGCTGGGACCAAAGAATGTATATAAGAAGTGGATGTAGTCATGGTGACCCACCCATTGGTTTGTGGACTGACTACGGTTTTGAAGCCTTTGGCATTTTGGCCGTCACCATCTTGGAATTTCTACAACCAGTGAAGGATCTGTGGATCTGATCAACACAAGCAGCAGAGCGACACCCCGAGCAGCACCCTTACTGTATCTGGATCCATCTGGATTCTGGTGAGAAGCTGCTAACAAAGTTAGCTTCATAATTCAAGGTCAATTTTACAGCTAGGTGTGAAGTCATCTAAGTGTCTAATTACATTGGTAGAGTGGTTGCGACCTATCAATCACAAGGTAGCCCCGCCCTAAAGCATCCCCTGCTTTCTAGTCTATTTGACTCTAAATGGACCATAATTTACTAAATGAACATCATGCTGGATTTAAGAAGACTTGAAACTAGAGATTGAGACCATAAACTATGTTTACAATGTTTACTGAGATAATAACCAGAGGAGTCGCCCCCTGATGGCCACCAGAGAGAATGCAAATTTAAGGCACATCAGCCTTTGCACATCAGAACCGGTGTACCATCAAGTGTACCATCATGACCAGGGCCAATATGAATATTAAATAGTGTTTGAAGACCAGAATCAAAAGCACAATGGATCATCACACATTACACCATAGCACAAAAGGATAGAATACAAATATGAGACTGTAATCTGCTGGCTATGACATAAAAAAAACAATTGTACACATTTGCAATAAAACTGAGGCCAGTGATTTTGATATTATCACAGCTGATCTAAAGAAAAGTGAGTGTAAATATTCATACAGCGTTAAAGACAGAAACAATGTGTTCTCAGTTGAGTATCCAATGTTGTCAGATTTAAAACCACCGGGATGTATTTGCCATGAATTTCCTGTTCTACAGGAGCCTGTCTGCTTTTCAGAATAGAAAAACAAGTGAAAATAAAGTTATCGTACTTTTATACATTTGAATTGGCTCACATTGGTCTCTTTTTTATTTTCAGGCATCATTGATATTGGTGTGGTTTCCTCTGACAACACTGAATGTGAACAACTACATCGATTTACACCTACAGAATAAAGAAAAAAATATTACATCTAGTGCTTTCTGTTATTCTTCTCATTCTCAAGGAGGAAGATGCTTTTTTCCGAAACATCTGTAAATAAATAAAATCATATAAGACAAAGGGAAAAATGTCAGCACATGGTCAATTCTCTTCAAGCTGAAGAGAGAAGAGAAAAAAGGCTTTATGGAGTGAAATGGGTTCAAAATTCAGATGCCCAAAACCCCCATTCTAAACTTAACTAAAGAGACACATTTTCCATTATACATAAACATTTTATAAATACAATATACAGCTTTACAATATGCCACCCGTCTGTCTGTCTGAGACCCAATAAGACGTCTCCCTCTCATACCTACCTGTCTGTTGCTCTTGTGGCGTTCTACAGGTGGCGTCAGTGCTAACAGCTGCCCATGTTGTGATGCTGCGTCAGGCCCACTGGAGGCTGGGTGGGTCTTGGTGTGGGCCGATGATGGTGTGGTGATGATCCAGTCTAAGGTGCTTGTAGCCTGGTTCTGGTCTCCCCTCACTCTGTGGACCAGATGTGTCAAACCATTTTAGTTCCTGGGCCACACAGTCCAGTATCAGTAACAATCAGATCGAGTCAATGCTTCCTGGTGATAAATACAGTGGACTGATCCCTCCATGTGCAGCCTGTTCTTTATCTCAGCTGCTTTTCATCATCGCTGATGGAGCTCCATACAGATGGAGCTCCATCAGCCCAGTCCACCAGACCCAGTCCACTCAGTTCCCTTGACCCAGTCCACCAGACCCAGCCTGTTGTCACAACAGCTGCCGTCAATCATTGATAGAGCTCCATCTGTCGCCGTGCTGACAGGACCATTGTTAGAAGCTTAATTGCTTAAACGGTTTGATCGATAACAAAAACCATAGGGGAGAGAGGAGAAATCACTCCCTCTTCTTTGAAAACAGCAATCTCAGGCATCAGAGATGATGGAGTATGATAATAGTATAAAGACAAGTGTCTTCACAAACCCAGTTTGATCTGAAGAAATCACAGCCTTATGTGAGAGTTATATAAATCCTTCATCAGCTCATAAAAAGGACCACATATGAACAGATATTATGAGGAGCGATGCTGGGGCTATAACAGTATTTATACAAGTATTAACTGGTGGGTATCAACCAGGTCCAACCAAGTCTCTTATAAAAATAGATATACATTCATCCCAATAGGGGGTGTACAATGGGGTGTTGTTAAAATGAGGGGGCTGTCAAATAACCAGCCAATCACAACTACACAACAACTATTTGGGTCTGCTGTTACATCAGACACAATAAATGGAGCAGATATTGAACTACATTTAGGTCCTGCAGTAGCTTTACTGTTGAATTTAAAATGGAACATCTGTCTGATAAAATTGGTTTAATTGAAACCAGGCAAACTTACACTCATTTTTTGAGTACCATACAATGCATTACTGTAGATAATCTGCATACATCAGTGTTTGCCACAGGATTTAATGACACTGTTGCAGGTGGACCTGTGACCCTCTAGGTGGGTTCATAGTTTTCTACATTTCAAAGTTAAATGCATCAATCTGCTGCACTTTGGGAGCAGAGAGATTTACAGTCCTCTTAGTAGCTAACTGCATTGGTAGTGTGCCGGTAGAAAGGACATCCTCCTGTCTGAACGTCTGCTGTCGAGCATCTTCACACAGATCTTTAACAGATCACTTGGGCTGTGGAGAACACAGGCATTCCCCAGAGATGTGTGCTCTGCCCACTGCTCTTCTCCATCTACAACAACCACTGAACGTCAGGAGACACCGGTCCTCGGCCTTATCCGGGACATAATGAGTCGGCATAAAGATGGGACATTGAAGAGCTGGTTCTCTCGTGTGCTCAGAAAAACCTGGAGCTGAACTCCTAAAACTATACCTGTTCCAACACAGACACCATCAGGGAAAAGGCCTAGCGGGGATTGCTTCCTGTGCCAGCTCACAGGGTTCAACCTACTCCAGTTCTAAACCACAATCATCCAGTCTGGTTTGGATCAGCCACCAAACACAACAGGATTGACGAAAAAAAAAATTACTGGTGCCAACTTGCCCTCTATTCAGGACTTATATGTTCAGAGTCGGGAACTGCAGACCCTTCACTCCCTGGACAAAACCTGGTCCAGCTGAACAGCTCAAAAATAAATGACTAAATAAATAGACATGCAATAACCCTGTAACACTAAAAGATCCACAGACTTCCATTATAAAGTAAAGGCCAAAATGTACATTGTTTTTAAAATGTTTGCAAGTTCACCGTGTGTACAAATCCTATGTTTTATACTGTAAAGACATGTATGCATAATGTACATATGTGTCCATAAACAAGTTTACAGCTTACAGAAACACAAACATGCAACTTTATTAGAATCTAAAATGTCAAACCAAAGTCTATTGGCGGTTAGTCTTTAGTTGCAAGTATGCACATGATTTTCCACACTACCACATTCTTTGGTCATCACTCACTTAATCTTTGGCTTATTGTTCAGTTATTGTTTCTCTTCAAAACTGAATTTTCGTTTTAGTCTTTTAGCAGACACTTTTGCTGAGAACAAAGAACAAAAGTTCCCCTGAAAAAGATTACATTTATGAATAAGAAATGAGGAATGTAAGAATAAATAACCCTTACCCACAATATAAAGTGAAAACAGTGAAACAAAGCAGGATTTCAGGGATTCAGAGAAATTCGTCTTTAACCAAGTTCAAAAGGTGTTAAATTAATGTCTGGTTTGTGCTGGGAAATTACTATTTTGTTGGAAAACATGGACGTTCTGCTTTAATCTGCATGTCTTTGATTTAAAACATGTTGATTTTGTGTTTTAATCTCTTCATAGACAAAACCGCTTAATGAAGGGCTTTTTTTCTTTTTCTTTGAACAACTTATTCCTCAAACTAAATGTCACCTATAACCTGTTTTCATCTCGACAACATAAACCTGAATTCAGCTATTCCTCTCAGAGTCACTACTGGCTCACCTTTTATTTGTTCCTACCTGAGTGTCTTCTTCATATCCCTGTATCTTCTCCTAAAAGTGAAAAACTATAAGGTAATCCAACAATAGTCTCTTTCACTGACTGTTTCTCACTAAAAGATCTTCCTACTGCAGATTTGAGGCAGCGCACCTCTCTTTCCATGTCCACCCCCCCATCCCCACCCTTTCCCTCATTCCGACAGGTGTGGCTGGGACATAGAGACAGGTGGATTTGGCAGCCATTCAGCACTGAGCCACTCCTTCATACCTATGCACTAGTGTAACTGCTTTACCAGCGTTTACTCTACCAACCGTCAATGACATAAATACTAGGGACTAAAACTTCCCCGTTCACTGCTGGGAACTCAAACTGCTGGGCAAAGTTTGTTTTGAGATTCTCTGGGATTAAAAAAATACACTCCTTGCTGGAAGGAAGACAGTTTTAAAAAAAAATAAAGAATGAGGCCTCTGTTGCTGACTCCTATCTTTTTAGTCTCTTCATGTCCCCAGTGTGTTAATGTGATGTGTTTGGACACTGTCACCAAATCTTTACATGACAAGAAAATATGAGAGATAGTCAAATGACCAACAGCTCCTGCATACAGTGCTGTGAAAAAGTATTGCCCCCCCCTGATTTCTTCATTTTTTGTCACACTTAAATGTTTCAGATCATCAAACTAGTTTTAATATAAAACAAAGACAACCAGAGTAAACAAAAAATGCAATTTGTAAATTATTATTTTATTTATAAAAAGGGAAACAAATATCCAACCTTATCGGGCCCTATGTGAAAAAGTAATTGCCCCCTTGGTTACTCAATCAACCAAATGACCAAATTGAATTGATAATTGGGTTATATTTGAGAACAAGCCACACCCAAGAAAGATTACTGCCTGACCTGTTCAATCTGAACACTTAAATAGAACCTGTCCGGCAATGTGAAGCTAAAAGGTCTCAAACAGCAGCACATGACGCTGCAATCAAAAGAGGGAAAAAAATCATTACCATTTACGAGTCTGGGTTACAAAGACATTTCTAAGGCTCTGAGACTCCAGAGAACCACAGTGAGAGACATTATTAACAAATGGAGAGAACGTGGAACAATGGTGAACCGTCCCAGGACCAACCGGCCACCAAAACTCCACCAAAAGCACATCAACAACTCAATGTCCCAACAGAACCCAGAATACCATCTAAAAGGACTGCAGCCCTCACTTGCCTCAGTTAAGGTCAGTGTTCATGATTCCACAATAAGGATGGTACTAAGATGGCATCCATGGGAGAGCTGCGAGATAAAAAATACTGCTCTCCATAAAGAACACAAAGGCTTGTCTTACATTTACCAATAAACATCTTGATGACCCCCAAGGCCTTGGGATGAGATTCTGATGAGGTAGAAATATTTGGAAGACATGGGTCCCATTACATCTGGTGGAAATCTAACACAGCATAAGAACATCATACCAACAGTCAAACATGGTTTTAGGGTGATGGTCTGGGGCTGCTTTGCTGCTTCAGGACCTGGACAACTTTTCAACGATTATTGATGGTACCATGAGTTCTGCTCTCGACCAGAAAAATCTGAAGGAAAATGTCCGCCCTTCAGTTTGTGACCTGAAGCTCAAGTGTAGTTGAGAAGCACACAAGCAAGTCCACCTCTGAATGGCTAAAAAAAAAAACACAAATGAAGGTTTTGGAGTGGCCTAGTCGAAGTCCGGACTTAAATCCCACTGAGATGCTGTGGCATGACCTTAAATGGGCAGTACTGTCCAATGTGGCTGAATTAAAACAATTGTGCCAAAATTCCTCCAAAGCGATGTTAAAGACTCATGTCTGTTATTGCAAACGTGTGATTGTAGTTGCGGCTGCCAAGGGTGGCATAAACAGCTATTAGGTTTAGGGGGGCAATTACTTTTTCACATGGATGATATAGGTATGGAATCATTTATTACCTTCAATAAATGGAATAATCATATTAAAAACTTTTTTTTGTGTTCACTCACATTGTCTGTGTCTTATATTAAAATTGGTTTGATCATCTGAAACATTTGTGTGACAAATGCAAAAACCTAAGAAATCAGGAACGGGGCAAATACTTTTTCACAGAAATGTATATAGTCATTTGATGCAGAAGTCAGAGGACACAATGTTGTGTTAATGTATATGTATTCTTCAAAGGATCTGTTTAATTATTATTGTGGAGCAGGAAATTATTTATATTAACTGGAAAAATGAGTTGCTTCATGTTCACTCTGACTTGATTCAAGTCCCGATTATGCCTTGGCCCGAGGGCAGACACACTCATGGCCATCTAGTCTTACTCCAGTAACACAGTTCCTCTCTGTATGCCGGTGTGTAGCCCTGACTCATCTTCAATTCATGTTGGAGGTTTGCCAGAAATGTAAAACGCCTCTACGTTTTTTTGTTTAACCACTTCACGTCTTCCTTCTTTATGTTAACAAACCAAGGCCAAACAAGCTAAACAGCAGAGCTCTGCATGATGCTTCCGTTTTGTTTTTACAGCTGTTCCTTGTCGTATCGACCTCATGACTCCAGCATCAATAAGGCTATAATGGACAACGTGTGGCGACCCGCCAACGTCTATTTTGTTCCGGCAGTTTCATAATGAAACAAAATTAGTTTTACACTTCTGAACCAGGCGGCAACCTCCAGTTCTGAAAAGTGAAGCAAATGCTGAGGTTCTTTAAACTTTGCTGGCCATGAGGGGGTGACTTCTCTGGTTGTAAAAAGAAGACGTCTATGTGAAAATGACCCTACTTCTCTCTTCATTTATTATCTCAGTAAACATTGTAAAAATTTGTTTATGGCCTCAATCTCTAGTTTCAACTCTTCTTCAATTCAGCATGATGTTCATTTAGTAAATAATGGTCACACAGACCATAAATGATTTAGGGCGTGGTTACCTTGTGATTGGCAGGTCGCAACCACGCTACCAATGACATTAGGTCCTAAGATGACTTAGGCTGGGTGAACCCTGCCTGAACTTCCGGGAAATTTGGATTTCGCTCGGCAGTTTAGGCTGGACACCCTCAGGCTTACTTTCGCTGTTACATTGCCAGAATCTTTGGCTCCAATCAGAAACGGCCATTCTCTCCTGGCACGCTATTGGCCTGCTCTGATTGGTTGTAGGACTATCCAATTGCGTACGGAGTCATCTGAACGATGCCCATTGATCCCGCCTCTTGCCAGAATCTTTGGCTCCAATCAGAAACGGCCATTCTCTCCTGGCACGCTATTGGCCTGCTCTGATTGGTTGTAGGACTATCCAATTGCGTACGGAGTCATTTGAACGATGCCCATTGATCCCGCCTCTTGAGCAGTAGAAACAAAGCGCAGCTTCCCCAGACTAATGTTCAATCTTAAAAGATTGACCTTAGTATGGTGAAAACCAGACTAAAGATGACTTAGCTTAGCTGTAAAGTTGACCTTGAATAATGAAGCTAACTTTGTTAACGGTTTCAGACCAGAAGCCAGATGGATCCAGATCCAGTAAGGTTGCTCTTTTGGGTGTTGCTCTGCTGTTTGTCCAGACTGTTTGTCCACAGATCCACACGTCACTCCTCCATGGGCCAAATAATGTTTTTGTGCAAAAAGCAACGTGTTACTGGTTAACTTCATGTCCCGATTATCCTGGCCTAATAATTGCAAAGCTATGTCATTTATTGTGTGTGTTTTTTAATCCCTATCTGCAACAAAATTTGACTTGAGATGTCTCCACCGTAGAAGACGGAACATCATTAAAAGATACCAATATCATCATTTGGTGGACAATAAATGCACCAAAAGTACTGGAACTGGTGTTTCTAAAACAAATTGAACATCAATTTGATCTGAACTAAAGCTGAGTTCTTTCCTCTCAATAAACTGAAGATTGTTGTCAACAAAAAGGTAGACAATCCTCCATCTCTTATTTTCACATGAATGCTGTCCATGCCTTACTCTACTCTATGATCCTTGCGCTGTCCCACTGACAGGATCATGGATATACAAAAGCCTATCTACATGCAGTAATCAGTAATGCATTTGTTTGTCACTGCAAGAGAAAATGAAGGATTAATTCTGGCAAAATGTCCGTTATTTGTGGGATTTTTTTTTCCTGCAGGTTTTACATTTTATTTATTTGTAAAAGGAACTGATTGGTTGAATAGGCCTGCCCATGGACTATAGTTTTGAAGCCTTTGGCATTCTGGACATCGCCATCTTTGAATTATTACAACCAGTGAAATAAATTACTATATTTTATCTTTGGAGAAGGAAAGTTTGGATATGATCAACACAAGCGACATAGCGACACCCTGAACAGTAATCTTACTGGATCTGGATCCATCTGGATTCTGGTGTGAAGCTGTTAACAAAGTTAGCTTCATAATTTAAGGTCAACTTTAAGTGTTGAAGTCATATTAGTAGCTAACTGCATAGGTAATAGGTAGTGATGGTAGCTTGGAGAAGACTTGAAACTAAAGACTGAGACCATAAACTCATGTTTATTGACATAATAAATCAAGTGAGGAGTCTGGTAATTTTCTCATAGACTTCCATGTAAAGGAGTTGCCCCCTGATGGTCAGCAGGGAGAATGCAAGTTTAAGGCACTTTCATTGAGTAAATTGTGGTCCTATTTAGAGTCAAATACCACCATAAAGCATAAAATTAACTGTAAAGTTGACCTTGAATTATGAAGCTAACTTTGTTAACAGCTTCACACCAGAATCCATATGGATCCAGATGCAGTAAGGTTTCTGCTTGGGGTGCCGCTCTGCTGTGTTCATTAGATCCGTCCATCGCTCCTCTTTAGTCCAAATATGGTCACTTCCTTCCAGTGGTTGCAAAGAATCCAAAATGGTGACAGCCAGATTACAAGATAGCGACAGCTAAAATGGCAAATTTTAGGCTTCAAACCATAGTCCACAAACCAATGGCTGACAGCGTCCACTTCAGATCTACAGTCTGGTTTAAGGCACTTCGGCGTTGGCTTCACTTTTCAGAGCCGGAGTTTGCTGCCTGCTTCCAATCAGCGATGTAGATGACGTTTCCCTGCAGGTCAAAGTTCAGCTGCCTGTTGCATTAACAAACCCCAAAGTGTTGCAGTGTTTTCAGTCTCTACAGTTACAGTAAACTGTGTCAACACTGATAGAAATCCACAGATTACAGTGGGCGCATGAACAGCGGATCCTTGTGTGTGCAACTTAAACTACTAAAGTTTTTTCCACGAAACACAGCTAACAGAGGTCGTTGTGATATCACTGACAGGGATGCATCGAAGGGAACACCCACCTCCACTTCACTAGTCCCAGCTTCAGTTACCGGTACATCCAAAAAACACTAACCAGTGACTGACATGAAGAGGCCTAACACGTTGGATAAAAGCCCACTGAACTGTCCTGGTAGCCTTCATGATACAAAATAAAAATGGCTCTAACAACATTCCTACTGGAACATCACAGCATTCTCTGTGAAAACGGAGTTTTCACTCAAGTCATCGGCTTGGACAGAAACTTTTTAACGCAGTTTTTACCTTGCAGTGGACTTTCCTTCGGCTCAGCCAGACATCCCTCTCTGGTATTTTCTCCGTTCCTAATGGACTGAAGCGGCTCCTCCAGCTGCAGAAAATCTCCCCCTACAACAAGAAAACTCGCTGCCGGCGGTCCACGGTGCCCCTCGCCGTCACTTTTAATCCTTGCTCCGGGAAAAGGAGCTTGTTCGCGGCCACAAAGTGTTCGTCCTTCCCCGTAAATCTCATACTTAAAGAAAGAAGCGGTACGGGGAAGTGGCAGGAAGCTCCCCCCGAGAAGAATGTCCAGCCTCCCCCTCCTCGTCGCCCTTCTCCCGCTAATGGAAACTGGAGGAAAAGCAGGGAAATCCCTCCTCCTCCCTTCTTCTCTGGTCTGTTTTTATAATCGAATAAATCTAATTATTATAAAACAGTAGCGTGTCAGAGCAGCCCGTTGAAGCACCAAACAGCCCACAAGACTAAACTAGAAGTTGTATCCAGACAGTAAGTAGGTTGGAAGCACACAGACATAACCCAAATATGAAATAAAATAGTTATTGTTGTATGGTCAGCGTTCAGACAGGCTAACTTTTTATGCTAACTTTTAACGTGACCCTTTGGAGAATAACGTTGACAGAGACAACGTTTATACAGTTCAGCGGACTACTTTCGGCTTTGAGGCCCATCTCACAGTGAGGAACAAGACGAAGATGAAAAGAGAATATGTAGGAGTAAAAAGGAGAAATGACAAAGGGGCTTTTGTGAGTTCAAGCCCAGACCGTCGGCCCCTGCTGCATTTATGTGTTGTCGGAAATGTCGCAACTTCGAACAACGGCGCACGTGCCGATTGATTGATGTCCAGAACGGTGTAAAGTATGCGGACGCTTGAATCCAGAGGGGTTTAACGGCGGAGTCGGGTGGTTATCACGTTGTCTGCGGAACCTTTTTCTCAACGTCTGGAGTAAAACACACAAAAGTGTCACTTTATCAAGTTGTCTTTAGTCAGCAGAGGTAAGAAGGAGGAGCACAAGAGTGACAGCCTGCTAAAAGACATCGATTATCGTGATGTTTCTCAACGCTTTAACAGCGTTATTGTTTCGATCGTGAACAATCAAGTTACATGCCACAATAAATTAAGGTCGACATGAAATGAAAATGGCCTTTTTAACCCTTTTAGATCAAATCCACTGTCATACTATTCACTGTTTTAACAATATTATGCGGAATACCCCACAAAAATACATTTCTTTGTATTTTAATATAAAAATCCCCAAAATATTTTCTTCCTAGTAAATCAAATATGACGTATTCTTACATCAGCTAGTACCAACCACTTCGCACTTGATTTATTATCTCAGAAAACATTGTAAACATGAGTTGATGGTCTCAATCTCTAGTTGCAAGTCTCATTTATAATTAAATAGATGATGAAGCAGGGTATGCTTGCAAAAATTCCAAGATGGCGACGGCCAAAATTTTGAACTTGGGACTTCAAAACCGTAGTCCACAAACCAGTAGTTGACATAATATTAACCACATCCACTCCTTATTGTACCAACTAATTGTACCAATAATATCATGACATCCATCCATCAATCAATGTACATATTTTAGCGGCACAGAGCCAAAGAAGATTGTGAGCAAATCTTTTCAACCATCAAATCAATCTCCTCCCATTATTATGTTGCGCCTGTCTGCCCTGTTTCACTGGGAAATGTGTCACTATAGAGAAGATAGATACTTGATTGAGAGCTTGTCGACATGAAATTAAACATTTAATTTCCAAGGCTTTTAGATCAGTCATTCCCAAAGGTCAGGACCCAAAGACAAGGCAGGACATTTTATTAGGGTAGCCAAATAAATTTGCAGAATACCTTCCATAGTCTTTAACTTTGTTAAAGTCTGCATTACACCTTCGAGCCACACGAGGGAGCCTGAATGTTCCATCCATCCATCGTCTACTGCTTATCCTGTATTCAGGATCCGATTCCGGAGCCGATCCCAGCTGACATTGGGCGAAGGCAGGGTACACCCTGGACCATTCACACCTATCCACCTACCCATCCTGAATGTCTTTGGACTGTGAGAGGAAGCCGAAGAACCCAGAGAGAACCCAGAGAGAACCCACACTCACACGGGGAGTACATGTGAACTGCACCCAAACCCGACCCTGGGATTGGAACCCAGGACCCTCTTGCTGTGAGGCGACAGTGATACCCACTACACCACCGTGCAGCCCAGACTGAATGTTATATAACATTGAATCTAATACGAAAGGCTAGCATACCTTCTGTTTGTTCCACTGATAAGAGGGTACTAACAGGAACCCATTAAATCTACCTAAATTAATTTATTTGGTCATTTATGAAAATATTGAACATGTGTATATGATTTCAATAACACACATATAATAAAGTTGTGATTTATCAAACGTAAATCTCTTTAAAATGGCTGGTTTACCTGTTTAAGATAATATAAGGTGATGCAGAAATGCCAGTAGATGGATCAAGATCGTCAGAAAAGGTTAATTTACACACAAATGTGCTCTTCTCTCCATCTATGAATGGGGCTTATTGTGAACTGGGTCATGATGGTTTTACAATTGTAAAAAGTGGGTCCCCAGTAGCAAAGTCTGAGAAACACTGTTTCAGATCACATCCACTGTCATATTATGCATCTCTATAACAATACAGGCCAAAAAAATATCAATTTCATAGACATTAGCTTTCATAAACTAGTACTAACCAATTTCAACCAATACTATCATCCATCCATCAATTAATCTGAACCTTTTGATGTCAAGGAGGTGTGTGTTTGTGTGTATGTATCTGTGTGTGTGTCTCTCTGCGTGTGTGTCTGTGTGTGTG
Organism: Chelidonichthys spinosus; assembly: GCA_029853015.1. Taxonomy (NCBI): domain Eukaryota; kingdom Metazoa; phylum Chordata; class Actinopteri; order Perciformes; family Triglidae; genus Chelidonichthys; species Chelidonichthys spinosus. Next base: position 8,403,078 of record CM056835.1, read on the forward strand.
TGTGTGTGTGTGTGTGTGTGCTATCAGGCCATAGCAGTCCAATCAAATGTGAAGGAATTGCTTTAAACCCCTCACACACACACACACGCACGCACACACGCACACACACACGCACACACACACGACACACACACACACACACACACACACACACACACACAATTTAAGGACATTCCTGCTGTGAGTTTTCTTGTTCTGCCATTAAGTCTTTTCCTATGTTTTAACAATCTTACCCAGTGGAGAAAATCTTCGAATCCGCTTAAAGCTACTCTACTTTGAAATGCTATTGCGTCTGCATACTTTCAGCTATAGACTTCATATGGACTTTGAATGGGTTCAATGAGTTGAACCATTAAATGAGTAGAGATGGCTCCTCTGTATGTTAACAGGAAACTGGGGATGGACCTCATTCCCTAAAATGAAAGCTCCATAAGTTAACTGTATCTTAACTGGCAACCCAGGATGAGTTTTTTTTCTCACCAAAATAAAAGCCACTACTGCTACTAATAGTGTTGCTACTGCTATTATGGCTATCACTACTAGTCCTGCTGTTACTTAAAGTGTATTTATATAGCAAACAGAAACTTCTCTGGTGTAGTTCTCTGGGAGTTTGTTCCAGATATATGGGGCATTAAAATGGGACAGAAAGCAGACTTAAACCAGACCACCTGACAGGTCTGGATGGTTCGTAATGCAGCAGAAGATCGGGGATGTATTTTGGCCCTCAACCATTCAGTGCTTTTTGAACCAACAGTAGCAATTCCTAGACTGAAAGGAATCCAGTGTAATGACCTCAGGTTTGATCCAATCTCTTGGTCTTAGTAAGGACTTGAGTAGCAGTGTTCTAAATTTGCTGCAGCTGGCTAATCATTTTTTAGTGTGACCAGTGAAGACACCCTTACAATAGTCAAGTCTAAAGTAATATTGTTTTTCATAATCTGAGCCAGTGGAATTTAGATTTTAAACAGGAGTAACCCTAGAATGGAGCTAGCCTAAGGGGACTTCAAAGGTCAGATGTGGGATTACCTATTGACACAAAATAGTCACTGTCCTCTAAGTAGGATTCAAACCAGTTCAGTACTGGACCAGAAAGTCCCATCCAGTTTTCCAGTCAGTCTAGAAATATGTTGTGGTCAAATGTGAAGAATGCAGCACTAAGATTTAATAGTACTATTGAAATTCTGCCACTGCCTGTTTTTAGTTGATGTCATTGGAGACCTTAACAAGAGCCGTCTCAGTGTGGTGGATAACCTGATTTGAAGACATCAAAACTGTACTTTAGTGCCAATAAGTTGTTTGGCTGTTGAAAAACTAGTCACTAGTGATGTGTCTAGATTCGTCTTTCATCGATTGGCTTGATGACTTAAGTTTTTTGGGCCTGTGGGAAGAAACGTGTTTGTAAAAGATCTGAGGCTATGCAATTTGAAACATTATTGAATAAGCCTGTTGGTAGACTATCAAGACAACAGGAGTTGGAGTTCAGATGTTGTCTTTTTTATAGGTGATGAGATAAAATTGTGTTAAGGTATTTGATTTTAGGTGAACACTGGAACAACACATGTCCTGTACCTTAAGTGAAGGCACTGACTGCTTATCTGATTTCCTAAATTTTGTCAGTAAAGGAGGCAAATTAATTCTAGGCTCTGGATAAAAGTTCAGAGGCTACTGACACAGGAGGTATTGTTATTTTGTTGACAGTAGCAAAGGCTCATGCATTATTACTGTATTTGTTGATGACATCGGACATCGGAGATGAAGGACCATCTTGAGTTTTTCAGTTCCGAATTCGGAATGCAATATCTCTTTTTAGATTTCAAAATTAACCTGGATATTTGTTTTCCGATACTCCCTCTTTTCTATTCTTACCAGTGTAGCATTTCTCCACGGAGCTCCATGGTCACAAAATAACCACTTCTCATGAACACTGTTCTGCAACGTTGCAGTAATGTTCTAGAATGACATAAAAATAAACAAACAAAATATTTAACAGACTTTAGAGTATACCAGGGGTTAAGAACTAAATTAAACTATAAAAATGTATTAGCAAGGCTTTGGGATTTGAGGAAGGCTGAATAGTTTGCATTTTTTGTTGCATTTTCATTTATAAAAGCTTTTCAGTTAAAAAATTTACTTTTGTGGATGTGAAATGTATAAAAATCTACATATTATAGTATTGTTTATCTTCGTCTTCGGAGCTGCAGACATCATAAAAGTCAAACAGCACATCTTTGTATGTTAATAAAAAAACAATAATCATGTTGGTGTCACATACTTTCCAATATATGGATTTATATATATATATAAATAACACACTTTGAAGTAATTGTAGTACACTTTCGATAAATATAATATAGGAAAACCTACTTTAAGTGAAAGTTATGTGTAATAACTAAAGTTTGCTAAGTCAACTTTGTTGTTAAATATGTTTTAGTATATTGTTTCAATATATGCTCAAAATTATTATTGTATCAATGCATTGGAAGCATATTTTCAAAATAATTAGTTAATTGGAATAAGCCAGAAGTATAACTGAGCATTCTATTACCTAAACAAGATTACATAAATGGCATATTGCTTATATTAGCAATAACACACATTACATGTACATGTAACATAAGACTGAAAAAATGAATCAGCTCCCCCATGTCCGAGCTACACCACTGTCAAATGCTAAATACAACCAGGAAAGATTCAGCACTTGACATTACTGTCTGTGTCTCACTCCACTATGAAATAAGAAGGTTGTTTTCGGCTTATCTAATTTTTTTACTAAGTGTGCAGAACATGGGCTGAGCTACGTTTACATTTACATTACTTCCTGAAGCTCTGCCAGTCCCGCAGATACACAACATAACTGTAGAAGTAAAGATGCACACACAATACAAACATCCTGGACACAGCAACCACTTGTTGTGAAGTAAATGCAGTGGAATGGATTGGGAGAGTGAGACATCTGGTGGCTCAACGCTGACACTGTTACAGTAACGCCAGCATTCAGCAACGTTTTGCTTGTTGTTCGTCTACATCTCTCGCAACACACTGGGATTATCAGCCGCTATCAGAAACAGAACACATAACATTTTACTCATATTTCCAAGCTTTGCAATGGCTGTGTGGTGTCTTCTGTATATGTATGATATACTGCTGTAGAAATAACATGTGACCAGTAGTACCACAGTTTGCTGTATTCCTGGTTTTTCATCATTTGAGTTCAACCTACGACTACATAGTTAACATCGAGTGTATGGTGTCTCCATCAGTTACTTCTGTACTGTTTGTTCATTCTGCTGCCTGTGTTACTCTTTTTTATATCCTTTCTGCTCCACACATGGACTTTTGGCCCAGTGGACATCCTAAGGTTCAGCTGTCCCAGTAAGACATGGACAACCTGAGATCCAGCTGTTCCATTAAGACATGGACAACCTGAGGTTCAGCTGTCCCATTAAGACATGGACATCCTGAGGTTCAGCTGCTCCATTAAGACATGGACAACCTAAGATCCAGCTGTCCCATTAAGACATGGACAACCTGAGATCCAGCTGTTCCATTAAGACATGGACAACCTGAGGTTCAGCTGTCCCATTAAGACATGGACAACCTGAGGTTCAGCTGTCCCATTAAGACATGGACAACCTAAGATCCAGCTGTCCCATTAAAACATGGACAACCTAAGATCCAGCTGTCCCATTAAGACATGGACAACCTGAGATCCAGCTGTCCCATTAAGACATGGACAACCTGAGGTTCAGCTGTCCCATTAAGACATAGACAACCTGCAGTGTAGCATCAGCATTTCAACGTTTCAACAGCATTCGTTTCAACAGCATTCACACCACAATTTCTTCAGTCATTGCATTCTCTAGTTAGTACGATTGCAGTGTCTTTCAACATTGAGGTAAATTGTAGATTGTGAAAGGTATTTTGACAATGATTTAAAACAAATCAACACATTAAAAAAGGAAAAACTGAGGCAGGCTTTAGTTAAAAAAAATTCCATCAAGCAGTGCTTAAACATTTCTATTGGTATATTTCTGTTTTGCCCATGTCAACTATTCTCTTTCAACAAGGAGAAAAGTTGACATGTGCAACTTTTGAACTATTCTCTTTCAAAAAGGAGAAAACAATGGCAACCCAAACAATCAATTATACAGAATAAAAAGCAGACTGGGATGCACTGCTATTAAACGTGATATTGAAAATACTATAAGCAATCAATCATTAATAGTTTATATTTTCTAAATGTCTCTGAAATTGTATCTTTGTGCTTCACCACCAAAATATTTATTGTATTTATACATAATGTGTTATTCACATTTTATCCACACATTTTTGTTTCTCATTCCAGATAAGTAGCAAAAATAATTTTAATAACTGCGTAAATGATTTATTAACTTTAATAAGGCATTGCTTTTGCTTTAGATCTGATACCTAAAAAAGCATGGTGAACTGGCAAAAAGGACAAGGTACAACAGTGTGTATTAATCCAAACATATATATATATATAATATTATATATATATTTATATTATATATATATATATATATTATACACAATTATTCCACCCAGCATTTTATCTGGGAGGGGTCCATCAAATACACAGCCAACATTAACAACATTGGGACGGAAGACACAATATCAATAGATGTGTTCATGAAAGGGAGCAGATTTATTTTTTGAGGTTGTGTTTCAGAGTCATTGGACTTAATGTGGTGCACATTTATAATAAATCAGATATAATTAAATCTGCAATAAAATCTCTAGAAGCAAATATATGTTTACAAGCTAATACATCACAGATCAGCGCGCACACACACACACACACACACACACACACACACACACACACACACACACACACACACACACACCCTTCATGCACACATTCAAATATGACTGAGGTATGAGTACCTCAGTAAATTATAACAAATGGTAGATAATTCTTATCAGAAGTGCGATGAGCGAAATCACTTCATTCAATGTATTAAAAACTTTGATATTTATATGACATGGAAGTTAAATGTAAATGTAATGCCCTAAAATAAAGTAAACTACAGGAAGTATTGACTGTGTGTTTATTGAAACTCTGTGTTCTGAGGAGATATGTTAAATGTGACCAATTAAGAAAATCACAGTCTCTTTGCATACTGGAACTTGGTGAAAACTGCCAAACCATTTGTAAAATAGGGCAATAACCGCTGAAAACTTGTGGGAATTACATTTTCGCATTTTCTTCTGTCAAAGAAAGAAGCAAAAGTGTTATGAGCCTGTAAATGCTGTAAATCAACAGATCAGATGGTGATGACTTATTTCCTCTGTTTCTCTGTAGAATATAACTGTTTATCTGACTGTGTTGACTAAAAAGTAGGAAATATAATAATGATTTTCAACTTTAAACCACACAGTTCAAACTAAACCCACACACTCTCTCCTACTCTCTTAGTAGTAGTATAGGTCCACATGTTACCATAGAAATAGAACAGTTTTCAGTGGCCATGTGACTAGTAGAAAAAATTGTAGCTGGGCCATAAAGTGTTGTCAAAGCTCACCAGGAAGAGAGAGGAAGCAGCTCCGGAGATAGATGTCTGACTAGTTATCTAGTTAGCTAGGTATATATTTAACTAGATATAGACAGCTAGCTAGCTAGTTAGATAGCTAGTTAACTAGATACAGTATATAGTAAGTTAGTTAGCTAGGTATGTTGTCCCACTCCAAATTGCCAGGGAGTGTGGCAGAGGAACCTTTAGGGTGTGTTCACAACAAACGTTTTCCATGACAGCTTTTCTGCATCCCTGTTCAGGGACAGAACTGAGGAAAGAGGAAGGACATGGGGTACAGAAAGGGGTCCAGAAGAGGGTCCCTTTGTTCTGAGTCTGGCGAGGGGGCAAACAGCGGAGAAGGTGGTGATGTTTCATCATCTGTGTTGTGTACAGAGCCCACCAACCCTGTGTTGCTGTGCTTCTTAGTGCTTCTCATGTCCTTTTCAATGTCTTTCTCACCTCCAGTGCTGCTGCAACTGAGAGCATTCAGGTGATTTACATCCAAGTCAGGGTAGCAGCCTGACTCTGTCATGGCCAGGAGGAGCTCATCCAGGCTTTCTGAACCTTTGTTGGAGCTGTTATGGTTGGCCTGGGCGACCTGGCACAGGAAGTCGGTGTGCTGACGGAGCTGGGCGATCTCTCTTTCGGTGGTGGCATTCTGCTTCAGCAGTTCCTTAGTGCGCAGTGTGATGGCCAGCAGGCCCGACTGATTAAGGACCTCGGCCGTGTTCAGGAAACGTCGATGATGTGTGGACAAGCTGTCCGGACCCAGGCAATGTGGGCTGTGAGCCGCCGAGAAGGAGGGGGATGAAGAGGGAGGAGAGGAAGAAGGTGGTGAGGGTATCTGGGAGCTGGAGACGGAGGGTGAGCCGACACTGTCAGAGCCTTTTTGACAGTGGTGGGACTTGTGTTGGGTGGTGGAGGGGGCGTGGCTGGGGAAGGAGATGGAGGGGGCGCCCACGCTGTCAGAGCCTTGTTGGCGGTGGTGGGACTTGTGTTGGTTGGTGGAGGAGGCGTGGCTGGGGAAGGAGATGGAGGATAAGCCCACGCTGTCAGAGCCTTGTTGGCGGTGGTGGGACTTGTGTTGGTTGGTGGAGGAGGCGTGGCTGGGGAAGGAGATGGAGGATGAGCCTATGCTGTCAGAGCCTTGCTGGTGGTGGTGGGACTTGTGTTGGGTGGTAGAGGGGGCGTGGCTGGGGAAGGAGATGGAGGGGGCGCCCACGCTGTCAGAGCTTTGTTTGCGGTGGTGGGACTTGTGTTGGGTGGTGGTGGTGGCGTGGCTGGGGAAGGAGATGGAGGATGAGCCCACGCTGTCGGAGCCTTGTTGGCGATGGTGGGACTTGTGTTGGTTGGTGGAGGAGGCGTGGCTGGGGAAGGAGATGGAGGATAAGCCCACGCTGTCAGAGCCTTGTTGGCGGTGGTGGGACTTGTGTTGGTTGGTGGAGGAGGCGTGGCTGGGGAAGGAGATGGAGGATGAGCCTATGCTGTCAGAGCCTTGCTGGTGGTGGTGGGACTTGTGTTGGGTGGTAGAGGGGGCGTGGCTGGGGAAGGAGATGGAGGGGGCGCCCACGCTGTCAGAGCTTTGTTTGCGGTGGTGGGACTTGTGTTGGGTGGTGGTGGTGGCGTGGCTGGGGAAGGAGACGGAGGATAAGCCCACGCTGTCAGAGCCTTGTTGGCGGTGGTGGGACTTGTGTTCGGTGGTGGTGGTGGTGGCGTGGCTGGGGAAGGAGCTGGGCCCTCCTCTGCCTTTAGACTGGAGGTGGGAATGTACTCGACCCTCTTTGTAATGCTGTTGTGGTGGCTTCAGGAGGTGGCTGTAGGAAGCCACTGTCTCCCTCTTCTCCTCCTCGATGCACACTCTCTTGCTCTGGCTCTGGCCTTCACTCTCCTTCACCTCCCCCACCCATTTGGCAGACTTGGCCTCGAGGCTCTCCTTCCTGGGGTGGGGGGCGATGCGAGGGTAAGAGTTAAGGATGGGCAAATATGAGTTCTTGCTACTGTGGCTGCCTCCTTTCTCAACTGGACCTGAAGGACTCTGGGTAGAGGAGGGAGGGGTGGGCATCGTTGGCTGTTGGATCAATAAGAGCTGGGTGGCTGCTTTGGCATTGGCAAGGCTGTGCCAACCGCCACCCCAAGACAGAAGCTGCTCCGGTCCGGACTGTGCCACGAGGAGCTTGGGAGAAGGATTTGATGTGAGCAGAAGTTAAGAGAGTAAAGAAGACAGCAAAATAGAGGATAATAGATAAGAAGAAGGACCATACAACAGGAGTAGAACTGACATTGAATTGTTTTCAGTGGTACAAAAGAAAATAATCGTTACTATTGTGACAGCACATGTCCAGTAGGGCCGTAAAGTATTGTCGCAGCTCACCAGGAAAACAGAGGATACAGCTCTGGAACGGATGTCTGACTAGTTAGCTAGGTAGCTTGATATCTAATGAAAATACATGTATGCTAAAACTCCTTTTATAAATCTGATATCTGCCTCATATCAGCCCTTAACATGCACACATTCAACCATCAATGGTTGATGCAAATCACCTCATGAATGTTGAAGCTTAGAAATGAGCCGATGATCAATGGGAAGGCCAAGACCCTCCTAGTTCTTCATTCGCTGAGTCCATCTATCAGGCAGCATCGTCTGTTTACAGCGGTCACACTGATGGAGTCCACCAGCCTGGATCAAGCGTTTTCGCGGTGACTTTGGCCACATTATTATTACTAGGGATACCTGCAGTGTTTTCTCTACTTGCACTATTTTCTCTACTTGCACTTTTTCTCTACTTGCAGTGTTTTCTCTACTTGCAGCAATTCCACTATGTGCATTTTCTTTACTTGCTGTGTTTTCGTACATGCAACATTTTCTCTACTTGCAGTGTTTTCTCCACTCCACATATGTTGCTGTAATCAGCAATCACACAAATACCAAATGTTGTCTTCTTCCAGCCTCTTCAATATGAGAGTTTTTGTTATTATACAGTAGTTTTACATGGTTAATTAAATGGTTTTCATTTTGTCAATTAAAAGATAGGTACTTCTGTCAACAACTAATGAAGGACACTAATGAGATTATTATTATTTTAATTCAGTTCTGGCTAGGGGACAGGGACACAGAAAGGGTTTTTTGAAGGAAAGAAGATCTGTGATATGTTCTTATTCTAAGAATCACATTTAATCATTTATTTATTTTTTATTTAGTCTGTCTTTATTTATTTTAACTCTGTAAGCAACGTGGCATCATGACTTTTCGTAAATATACACGCCGTTTCCTGTGGCGTGTTATCTGTACGCAATTCGAGCTATGTGCGTGTATGTGTACGTTCTGAGGGAAACGACCCATCACATCCGTGTGTTTGTCAGCGCCCTCTAGCGAAACGACCCATCACATCCGCATGTATGTAAATGCCATTTAGGGTTAGGGTTAGGGTTCGGCGTTGATAAGCACGCGAAAAGGCGTGTGCGTAGTGATAACACGCCATAATGTCATACGAGTTGGCGTGTGATACATACGCCACTTCATGAGATCAGTCTGCTGTAAGCCTTATTTACTTTATTATCTATTTCCTGTATTCATTTGGGATTTTCCCTTTTAGTTTACTTTTGACTTTTTTGTTTTCAAAATACAATCCTGTATCTTTTATATTATCCGTTTTTGTCAACGCAAATGATACTATAGTGTAACTGTTAGAGCACTGACGCATTGCACTGCTGAACATTTCCTAATAAATATTTAAAGTCCTGGCTGTTGACTGCGTGGGCTTTTCATTCCTTCATATATTGTTTTTGATGCAACACAAACGAATGTCAGTGAGCGTCTCACCGGCTTTACCACCAGGTTTTTGATGACGTAAACAGGCGTCATCTCCTCAAAAGGAGGCATTCGTAGGCCTGCAGCGTTCACATGCTTGTTGTTGTCGTGAGGTTCGCTGACACTGCTGCGCTGGTCGTCTACGTCAGTGTTTGCAGAGATAGAACCGGCCTCTGGAGGACAGAAAGAAGACAGAGAGGAAACAAACACACAATTCTTCCACAGAAAGGAAACTTTAACACCTGAGAGCTTCTCTTAGCTGCATGTGTTTGTGTCTAACAAACTGTTCTCAAATCAGTTTTCTACTCCTGAGATTCAGCATTGTGATAAATGTTGTTCACGGATATTCAACTACTACTTCTAAAAAACACCTTATTGGTATTTGTAAACATGGAAGAAGCCAATGCTTCAGCGCTCAGGACCCCATGCCTGGACTTACATCATGATTATCCAGGTCAAAATAATAGGCATGATTCACAATATTATCCTGATGGCACAAATGGCACCAAAACATACATTTTATTGAAAAACAAATTAACAGATAAGACACGCATCTTTTTTTTTCAGTTAAATGACAGCGAGCTAAGCAATGTTTTCAAATCACTCGATAAGGTATTTACATTTATCCTGATAATGGAAATCCACCATGATCAACTGTTGAATTGTGAGTGTTCTTTATCATCCCATCCCTAATATATACATGTATATATAAATGATTACCATTAGGCCTTAAACTTGCATTATTTCTTCTGTCCATCAGGGGGCGACCCCTCTGGTTGCAAAAAGAAGTATGATTGCCAGAGTTCATGGTCTCAATCTCTAGTTTCAAGTACCATTTAGAATAAAAGAGACAATAAAGATTTCCATAATCCTATGACTAGTGGAGAGGCATCATTAACACTGCTGACGTGCCCCTGAACAAGGCAGTCCAGTGGAGTACTCTTACTTCCCAGTTAAATCAAGATTAAGACCAAATAAATACAGCATTGAATAAATTATCAAGTGTCGAGTCATCCCTTTCAAACCAACATTAGTTTCTCTGACAGTTAAACATGAACCTCTGACATATAGGTATAATTCATCGAGTCTCACCTGAGTATCCAGAGTCCTTCTCTGAGTCCTTCTCTGAGTGGCAGCGCCGCATGTGGTTGCTGACGTCCCCCATCCCAGACTGGTCCCTGTGGGTGACCCTCTGGGACGCCCGTACAGTGGCATTGTTTCTCTTGTCCTTGGTGGTCTTTGAGGTGCTGCGGCCTACCCGCCCCCCAGAGTGTCCCTGTCCCTTTGGCATCCCAGACCTTCAAACATGAAAGCAAAAGAAACACATGTTTAACAATGGATATTCAGGACATGACTATGTTTGTCTGATACTGCTGTTTTGCCAGGTTGTGGCAAAGCACAGCAATACAACATTAATACAAGAAATTGACAGCTTAGGACCAAATATCATCTCTGTAGAATCTGTACTAAGTGGACCCACAAAGTTCATGTATGAATGAATACAGACTAAACGCAGTCCCGCCCCTCCCTGTGTCAATTTAAGAGATCATTTTGTGGTAGTATCATTTATGTTTGTGTGAAACCGCTCATTGAGCTACATCTCTCCTCTCACACAATGTATGTCAACACCAGCCGTTAGCTTGTCTTGCTAGCTAGCTAACTTATATATGTTCCATTGAGGTTTCAAGCATCTGAAGCTCATCAAAACTGGAATCTCCCAGTAGAAAAAACAGACATGTAATACATTCTGTTATAATAAAAGAATAAAATAACTTTTCACAATGAGCTGAGAAGGTGTTTCATTGTTGATTTTATACTTTAATATCACATACTGTAGTTATTGAATGCTCACAATTCAACATGGTGTCATTAGCTTAGCTCTGGGCTAAGGTTCAAACTTGCTATGTTTGGGTCACATGATCACTGGTTCAGTTAAACTCGGTATTTATCTGAACCAGATGATGTGAAGTCAATGGCAAGTAGAGAGAATGCAAGTTTAAGGCTCTTCAGAGTTGGCTTCACTTTTCGGAGCGGGATGTCGCCGCCGGCCATAGACCTTGAATAGGATAAGCGGTTACAGATAGCGGTCCCTGGCAGACTGGATGACTCAACACTGTTATGTAATAGGCTACAGTGGTGCCTCCACTCAGTGAAGAAATCAACCTGAGACACAGCGGACACTGTCATCCTGTAATAAGAGAATACTTCACGGAGCTGAAACAGCAGCATCACATGAACCGATGTCTTTGAGAGACCAGGCCAGGACGGAGACAAGAGTGGTGAAGAGGGAGACATTGCTCATGTGGACGCCATCCCATAAACACTCACATGCACCCTGTATGTCTCTATAACAACACTCGCATACACTCTGTATGTGCGTGACAATTCATATGCGGCTTGTTAACCTGATCAGTATTTGTTGCAGATTAATGTAGATATCATTTGTGCGGGTTTATTATTATTATTATTATTATTATTATTATTATTATTGCATAAAGATCATTAGTTGACCCAAAATGTGACAAAGTTTACAACAAAAAGTGAATCAAACAGAGCAGCTGACTGGGACCCATTAATCTGGACTAAAGTTTAGACACTTTAAACTCCAGGTAACAGTCGACTCACCTGTCAGTGGAACCTCGCATCTGAGACGGGAGGGAAACAACTCCCCCAGTCCTCCCAGTAACTCCAAGTACAGGACTGGAGGAGCTTCCGGTGACCTGCAGGTTTTAGTCTTCTAGTCTACAGAGAAATAAACAAACTCCTCGTTAACCGGATCCATCTCGAGTCCGTTGTCGCCTCTCGGTCTGATCCGTACTGGAAGCGTCCATGCTGCGGGTCCGCGTGGCCACGCCCCCTTCACCGCGCCCCCCTCCCCTGCTGTCTAAACCAACGCGTCACTGCTGATGACATAACGGCAGCGGTTAGCCAATCCCGTGCCGAGACACGTGTTTAGGCGATGGCGTCGGACAGTCCACGTGAGGCGTGCTGTCGACTGCCTTTCACTGCTGTTGAACGTGAAGGCTGAACCGCAGTAAACAGTCATCTCCTCCGCTACCGAGATAAACACGATGTGTCATTCATGTTTTAATGGTGGTGAGGAACCTAAACAGCAAACAGGATGCACGTGCCCACAAAGCATGTCGATGTGTTTTAAAGGAATCAAACCATAAATGTCCCTGTTTAATTCAATGAACTGAAGAGAATCCTTAATGGCGGCACAACACAACAAATATAAATACGACAACAGTGCAAAAACACTGCATATGATAGATAATAGAGTTCACATACTGCACATATGAAATGTTGATACTGCACAGAATATTGATGTTATTGCACATGAACCTTTTGTCAATGAATCAATATTCAAAATGATTTCAGAATCAGTCATTCTTCCTCCAACTGAAAATGACCAAATGATGATGATGATGTATGAAAACTGTGATGGTGTCCTGAAAAGGCCCATCTCTTCATCATGGGCTGATCAGTCAGTATTTTGGGTATTTTGGGTTCCTTCGCCTCATTTCCAGAGACTGCCTTTGTTGTGCTCAGACATGAAGCCGGAGTCGGAGACAACATGTGAGCGTGTGTCTGCTCAGGCTGCACATATGACCCAGTGCAACATGTGAGGCGGGAGGCGGAGGCGTGGCTGCCGGTGGACAGCACATGTTCCCTGCTGGGGGAGAGTGGAGAAACACCGTGAGGCTCTGTGTGACTGTCAGAGCTGCTTCTGACAAGAAGCAACCTGCTTATATAATCGCCATTCATTCACCCTGCCAACATGACAGCACTGTCTCTCTCTGGTACTCCATCACCATGGTCGTCACCGTCTGTGTCAGCCTGAACACCTACACAACACATCTGCCTCTCTGCTGTGAAAACCAATATAGTTATTAGTTTAGTTTTCTTATTCACATTGTGTAGAGATCTGTGTGGTATATAAGCAAAACATACTGCTTTCTAATAAAAGACAATAGATGATAGATTTGTTTATTCAATTTATTTATTTCTATTTATGTATTTTTTCATTTAGATTGAACAAATTATGCTATTTTTTCTATATTTTTCTAATACACTACAAAAATAAAAAAGGTGAGATTTTTAGTTAATTTATGTATTTTAAAGTTCTGGGTTAACTTTAAGTTTTTGTTTTTTCTTTCACCTTGTGTTTCGATGGAAGCAGATTTCTGCTACTGTCAGAAAAAAGAGAAACTTTCCGGAAATAATGATTTAGAATCTCAGAATAATGACATGCTATTATAAGTCATTATTCTGATAAAATGTATTTCTTCTGACACTGGTGCAAATGGGTTTCCATAGGTATCTGTATGGCATATAAAAACATTTTTGTTTTTCTTTTCCATTTGTTGAGAAAATCAATGTCATAAAGTCAAAAGTAGGGGAAAAAAGCAAATAGGTGACACAAATATCCGAGTGCTCCAATTTCAAATCAGAAAAGCACATACAAAGAAAAACGTCTCGCTCAAGATGAAAAGTAAGAGTGAGTTCATCACAAGAGTTCAGTCCTGAAGAAAACACTCGAACCACTGCCCCGAACGGTACTAATGACACACGAAGGCATTGCTTTATATTCCTTCTAAAAGTGAGTGGAGAGAGAAAGGATGAAGACAAACACAAGAACGTATTAAGACAGTTAAAAACGTGTATTGGATCACTGTCTTTCATAATTACATTCATAGACAAGTAGAAATGAATTGTTTGAACAGTATATGAAACTTCAAATGCATACAATTCTGTCAACCGTTATGAATTTCCTTAATCTGAGGGTGAAGGAGGTTCAGGAGTAAAACCAGCAGAAAAACAACAAGAACTGAACTGATGTGAACAGCTCAGGTGATGGAGGCTCTGTGCATTTATCACCAGTGACGCAACAGTGTAGCACCAGTACAACCATTTCATGTACAGCATAAAACCAGTACTGCAAATCTTATCGGCGCACCTCCCCTTTTAATGTTGTGCAGCCATTATTAATAGACGGGAAACGATAAAAAGACATCCTAATTGCACTCAAACCCAAACTGGACCATGTTGATGATGAACACAGCTCTCTGGAGGGTCCGAGTCAGGACATACAATGAGACGACAACGAGAGGACAATGAAAGGTCAATGAAAGGTCAAACTAGTAGAGCAGAACAAGGTGAGCTCTGTTCGGAAAAGAGGCAGAAAATATTACAGAAGTAGTTTTGAATGAAAAAAAAAAGGATGACGGTCCAAAGATGAACTTGTACTCTCAAAGTGCTGTGAAGTTGTTTGTTTCACTAGTAGTGCTGATACAGTTTCAGTACAGATACAATACTTTTCAATACCTTTCTTTGAGGTTTTATACATTTTTTTCTCCTCATTTAACCAAAATCAAAGCGAGAGTTTAATGTGGAAAGAACTGTCTAAATTAAATAGTGTAAATGTGCTTGATGGTTGATGTGAATCAGGACAATGAACCTACCAGACATTTGATGTCAGCTGTTTATAAAAACAATAAGAAGCAGCGACACCAAACGGGAAGCTTTCAGCTCCATTAACATGGTCTATCGGAGTCTCTCTAATCACACGGAGGGTGTGTATGTTGCTGATCAAGAAAGATAAAAATGTGTTAGAATTAAAAAAGAAAGAAAAAGTTGAGTTTTATAAAAATAACATATACACCTTGTGCATTAAGGTTTTCCCAATTCCCATTAATTGATGTGTCACACTGACAGATCTGTTTTACAAAGATCAAATCTGAGATGAGAGCAAACTAATAAACAAGTGATTTGTTTTCATTGCAAACACTTTAGAAAGGACGGCGTCTAAGCTCGTCAGCTCGGAGACACGTTGATCGTCACGTGTTATCGATTGATCCATTTCTCAAGCGTTGTATTAAGACACACACACACACACACACACACACACACACACAAAACCTCACGCTTTCACAACTGATGACATTCGGTTTGGATTTGATGCCGCCCTTCTCTCAACACAAGAAAGCGCGCACACGCACACACACAGGCACACAGACAGACACACACACACAGCACACACAGAGCGAGAGAGAGAGAGAGAGAGAGAGAGAGAGAGAGAGAGAGAGAGAGAGAGAGAGAGAGAGAGAGAGAGAGAGAGAGAGAGAGAGAGAGAGAAACAGCCAGCAGGGCAGCCCGCCTCTTCCTCCCTCGTATCACGGCTGCTTCTGAACAAGAGCACTTGGAAACTTCACGGAGGAGCTGTATGGCTTCCATAAAGACCGTAAACATGATGGCGGTCTACGGTCTGAAACAGCAGCAGACGTTGTGTTGGTGACCATGTGAGTCCAGTTCTATGCAGCAGCCAGTGAGGCCAGGCTCCGTTTCTACACAACGATAGGCACTTAGATCCTGACGGAGACCGAGGTTCAGGTCATTTTACAGCTCGGAGGATGTGGACAAGGTGTTTATGCCTCATGTGTTTCATGTGTGTGCGTGTGTGTGTGTGTGGTGGAGATGCTATCACTCTCTTATGCTAGCCGAGTAGGAGAACTGAGGGAAATGTGCTTGCTGGCCGGGGTCCTCGCAGTCCAGACTGTTATCTGTAGGAACAAGACACAAGTAGGAGCATTAAAAGATAAGAACAGTTTCTTTCCGTAGACCATTAAAGTGCAATCGTTTTTTAATTATTTTAGCTGTGTGTTTATTGTTTGTCTATTTTACACTGATCAGTGAAAGAACTCCCAAATTTCATCGTATTTTTGTAAAATTAAAATGTCTAATCTAATAAATCAGGCGTAACTAGTGTTGCATGGAATATTGCTACTAGCAAAGCGTCACCATTATTTTATTTATATTATTATTATATTTCTTTCTGCTGGGCAATTGGATTTTTGAGAGTTGCTGGAAAAGTTGAAATGCATCCCAGTTTCAGGATAAATAAGACACATTTTTACCAAACAGGAAGTCAGCGATGTTGGATTTCATGCATCCATTTTAGTTTTATAAACAACCCGTGAGCAAATTAGGAATTATTTCATGTCCTTTCTGTTCTGAAGGCATTTCTCAGTCTGCCACCTGAACCGTTGCTGGCAGGGGTTGTTGTACAATAATGTGATATCTGATTATAAATATCAAAGAAATGAGAAGTATAGAAGACGTAATATTACTGCATTAATTAATGAGAAAACCAATTTTGAGTTCAAGCCAGACTGTGATCATGGACTGTGGTGGATCAGGACCTGACAGAGTCTCCTGTCCACTCAGAAGACACTTACACTTGTCTGGAGGAGTGAGCGTGATGGTCTGCGCTGTGAACTCGTCATCAAAGTACCGGGTGTCTGTCTCTGAAGTCACTTGTGGTCTGAAGAGTGGGGTGAGCTGAAGGAAAGGAGAAGGTTGGGAACACACTGGTGTTTAAAACATCACTGCATGTAGCATTGTTCATAACTAAACACAACTTGGTTACTATGTTGCTAATTGATAAAGAATTGAAAAGGCACAAGGAATAAATACAGATTCAGGAAATCAAATTACATTCCGATTCATGGTATTTCTGTCAGCTCACAATCGTGAGAAAGATGGAAGCATGTTTCCTCTGAATGACACATATGAACGCTGACTAACATCAGAACGTCTTACCTTCTTCTGGACCACATCCTGCCAGTTGATGGTGATGAAGAACTTGTGGCTCATTACTTCTTTGGCATCATCGGCACCTCCACCCAACCTGTCAGTCCAAAGCAGATAATGTCAGTCAGTATTTCACAAATTGAACACGCAGACAGTACGAGTTGGGTCCAGTACCTCTGCTTGGGGTCCTTCTTGAGCAGACCCGCCAGCAGGGACTTGGCCTCAGGGGACAGGTTCCTGGGGAAGCGGATCTCCTCCATGAGTATGAGCTCAAACAAGCGCTCATGGTCCTGGTTGTAGAAGGGCAGACGGCCGCACATCATCTCATACATGACCACGCCCAGACCCCACCAGTCCACCGCCCGGCCGTAGTCGTTGTCTTCTAGGACCTGACAAACACACATGGGTCTGATTACAGTCCACAACAACAGCACTGAGACGTAGAGTTTAGATTTTGGACACATCACTTCTCTATCATCTATATATTTATATATATTTATATACACACACATACATACATTTACATTTAGGTCATTTAGCAGACGCTTTTGTCCAAAGTTACTTACAATAAGTCCATTTGTTGAAAGAAGGAAACAAAGAAACCACAACATATCATTGCCAATAAAGTAAGAGCTAAAAATAGAAACAAGTGTTAGGTCCTCATCTGAGTAAAGTAGTACCTTAAGAGCAACAGTACATACATACATAGTGGAGAATCTAAGTGTGTTGTTATTATGAGCCACCCTTCAGTACTTTACCTCAGGTGCCAGGTATTCAGGAGTACCACAGAAAGTTTTCATGGTAGCATCGGGGGTAATGCCCTCCTTACAAAGACCAAAATCAGTGATTTTGATGTGTCCGTCTTTATCCAGCATCAGATTCTCCAGCTGAGAGAATAACATGACATACACACATTAGATGTTTTTTTTTTTTTTTTTTTTTTTATCAATCGTGGGATAATAATCCATCATGTTTTTATAAACCTTTGACTGATGGTGAGGAATTCCATGACGAGGAGATTTACTGCTGTCACTTACTCAGTTAAAGTTAACAAAGACTTAAATAAAGACTGCAATCCTAAAAGGTTAGTCAAAGACTTAATCAATCAGAGATTAAATAACCAGTATTGCTGCTTTGCAGGTAAGATCTAAACCAAACGCTGTCAGTTCATAAAATCATCCACGGAATCTTGATTCATATTTGATCTGCGCTGGCTAGTTTGACAGTTTGATCTGAATTCACAAGCTGATTGACAGCTGCGTTAGAGACTCCTCCGCTCTGATTAATTGTTGTTTTCGGGTACGGTAGAATCATGCAAACACCATTAGGAGAATCAAAGAGGCAGAGGAACCTAATTATCTGTCTCATGTACTACTGTCATATAGTGACAGTTTGAGCAAATATATAATATTATTAAGTTATTTTTGCAGTTACCAACTGCAGCTTTAAAGGACTTCATGCTCCACCTTCACTGAGCCACAGCCAAATATCACCAAATATGTTTGGAGTGAAAATCCTTTGACCAACTCATCATCATTACAGCAGTTTGTCTTTTCAAGGTGAAATGTTGAAATGTTGCCAAGCATCACCCTTGTCTTAAGGCTTTTCAGGCCAAATTTGAAGTTGATCTGATTAACCTACAAGGAGGTGCATATAGGAGTATAAACATGTCAATTCCTAGTGCCAGTAGGTGGTGCTATAAATATGAGTCAATATTGCTGTGTAGATGATTTAAATGTCTTAACATTTGGAACAGATTGGACAGAGTTACATCGAATTTACAACTTTACTTTGTTATTTTATGGGAAAATGCATGTTTTTTTCACCACGGTAACATAGTTCCATGAAAGCTTTTCAATTTAGCGTCGCAAAGGTCTGAAGAACACTGAAGAGATTGTGAATGTTTTTTTATCCACGATAAAATCCTATATCATCCCATCGCTAGTAATTACCCACAATGACTGTATGATTAGTAATATTCACAGGTTCTTGTGCGTTGAGTTTCGTAACTCAATCAATAAAAACGGCTATTAAGCTCATTAAAATGCTTAAATTCTATTCTTATTAAAGGTGTCTTATTATTGAAAGTTCTAGTAAAAAGTAAGGTGAGAATCTTCTTTAGAGTCAGGATATAAACCTGGACGGATTCTGCTTATTTTAGAAGTAATAGAAGGACTCACCTTCAGATCGCGGTAAACAACGTCCCGTGAATGGAGGTACTCGAGCGCCGACACTATCTCAGCGCCGTAGAAGCGTGCCCGGTCTTCTGTGAACACTCGTTCCCGTGACAGGTGGAAGAAAAGCTGAGAGGGACCACAAAGAAGATCTGGGTTAGGGTCACTGTGCACGGCACGCTGACGACATCGAGACACATTCAATGTGACCGTGACGTCTCACCTCCCCTCCGTTGGCGTATTCCATCACGAAACAGAGTCGATCGTGGGTTTGGAAGGCATACTTCAGTGTCTGCAGGGAGAAAACCATCAACAATGACAGACATGTATGATCCAAGCAAAGAACCTTCTGGCTGTGTCACTGGAGGAGTGAATATTTAAAAAGGTAGAGCATTGTAATATCACAGCAAAATGTTCATGATCCACAACATCAGTCGAGGAGCTTCTGACCTCAGCGTCAGAGTCCTATCATGTTGTGCTCTTACCGTGAGGAACGGGTGTCGTGTGTTCTGTAACACTCTGCTCTCTGTGACTGTGTGGGCCACCTCGTCCTGTCAACAAACACATTACTGTCACAAACACTGAAAACATGCTAAATATGAAAGGCACTTAACTATCTGACGGAATCTGTTCAAAATGCGGGGCTACAAGGATGTGGCTGTTACATACAGTCGTCTCTTAATTTATTCGGCCACTCTGCCCCAAAAATGTACCATCACCACCCATGAACCAGCAGGGGGCGCTCAAGTTCATTCCCGTTTTCATTTAAACACCCAGCGGCCGTACATGCACTATTGATGCTGAAAGGCGTTGTATAAGAAATACATCACACCTAATAAAGGTGTGTGAGTATTGCTGTTGCTGTTTGAATGTATTCCTTGTGTCTTTATGCAGCTACCATTACACCTGCACACTATAGTTGAAAGTAGAAAAGATCTGCACATTTACAGAAATGTCTACTAACTACTGTTTCTGTAACTTTAAACTGTAAAAATACAAAATAAATGAATACAATAATAAAGTGTGAAGTAGACTGGTGTAAGTGGTGTAGAGACGTGTAAAGGACAGAGCTTCCTTGTTTAAAGTAAGAAGTATGAAGGTTTGGTGGTACAAAGTCTAAGTAAAACCAATTGTATCTACACCTATGACTTACCTTGGCTATGATGACCTCTTTGCGCAGTATTTTCATGGCATAATGTACTCCGGTGGACTTCTCTTTGACCAGGATCACCTTCCCAAACGTCCCCTTCCCAAGCAGCTTCAGGTACTCAAAGTCACTCATTGTCTGGAAAATGCACAATTCATTAGGGAAAAACGTTTTAACTCATCCTTTTTTAACAACCTAAACATATAGAAGTCGTCTCTGAAAAGAAGTCTTTAGACAGTGACTCATACATCTCATATACGTTGTTCTTTTACAACAAATAATAACACCTATATGTAATCATAGACTTAGGGTGCACTACACACTACACCAACCTTACCGCGCCCGATTGAGCCTAATGTCAAGATGTTTGGCCCGTGTGAACGATCCGTTCCGTACTTAAGAACGGTTCGCTTCCTCGGCCCCCGGCACGCTTGGAAGAGGTGGATTTGAGTACAGTACGGTTCATGCACGTGCACGAGCACGGGTACGCAACGTGGGCATGACGTAGGCTTTAATCGATAGGCCATCCCATTCATTATCTCTCAGTGTTCAATCCCCACCGCTAACGAGCTGATTTCTGACTGAAAATACTGTCGATAAGTGTTTAGGACACAGTGGGATTCTGGGTCGGGCTGGGGCTTTAGACTTGTGGTGTGAGCGGTAGCAGAAAGGAGCCGGACCGGTACTTTTATAATAGAAATGCCACTCTGCAAATGGTCCTAGTGTGAGTGCACCCTCAGACTTGAGCTCACTATCGTCTATGTCCTCTCACCACTTTGGAGCGATTCTTGGACATCGACACCTCCATCTCCTCAAGGCTGCTTTCGCTGGGTGAGCCAAACATATCCATCGGTTCCTCATCCTCTTGTTCCCGCATTTTCAGACTGTTGGCCACTGACTGGATCGCCCGCATCCACTCCTCTCTGAAAGGAAAAACATCAAACAAATGCACCAAGTTCTGAGGTGTTTCACGCAAAGACAACACTGAATGACATTCGGGGAATCATCTAAAATGTTTTCCCCGAGCCCTCACACAAAGACACACTGTTACATCTTTGCATCGTCAGAATATAAACTCCAGGTCCAGGATTTAGCAAACTCTGACTTATGTGGAAGGAGCATTCATAGTTTGACCCAAGCCTGGCAGGAAAACATTTGATCCTGTTCTTACCTCTCCTCATTGCTGTCCACATGAAAGGTGCGTTCAATAACAGTGGTCCACTGTAGGCAACGAATGACAAATGTGTTGGGCCGGGGTCTTTCAGTCTTCATTAACTGGCACTCTGGAAAACAAAATGAAGATTGATGTTTACAGACCGGAGCCACTGTCTCTATCTACCTATGTATCGGCTCGTCATGTCAGCTTTGGTTCATTTTGCTTTCGCCCAACTCCCATTAACCGGCAACTACCTGGTTAACTTTTAAGTAAATTGACATAAAATACAAGAGGCCATTTTCTTTCTCCACTAACACAATGAGATGCTGCATTTCAAAATGCTATATCTAGTCTTAATGCTTTAATTTTGATCTTGAGTTTATTGATCTGGTAACAGGTGCAGGTAACGATTATCAGCCGATATCAGCTTTTAAATTTTGATCTTGGTTAAGGCCAATCAGAAGCGTTGAGCACCTGACATTGATTCTGAATCGAAATGCTTTCAGTCCTGTTTTTTAAGTCCCTTGACACAGCTGGACACACACAGAATTGTGCATCCTGTCTGAGCACCTCCACTGGTTAACAGACTTAAATAAACCTATGGACGGACATGTATAACCAGTCAAACACGTCCTTGGTGGTTAACTGATAAATGGTATGATTAATACATATACTTAATTGTATTTGAAATATATTTAATAATCAGGCATGTATATAAGTAGACTACACAGTATAGTAAAGTATACCTGTCGTAGTTGTTCCATTTCAGCACATACAAGTTCATTAAATACACTTTGAATTGTGCTTTTCTATTTCTTTCAAAATGAGTTGCTCCAAAATAGCAAACTTCAAGTTAACTAATCAATAACACACTTCTAGTATTCTGATGATGAGTAAGTCTGCAAGTACACCCAAGTATACTAAAATGTAATATACTGAGTATATTTATTTTCAGGCGGGTGGAGTTAATGACGTGTTTTACTTCAGTCACACAACGTTGTCACTTTGAAAGTTAAACCAGACCGCTAGCATTGACAGGTAGTAAACAACGGTTGTGTGTTAGTGTGTGGAGGACTGACCCGCCACTGAGAAGTTGTTGAGAGGTGGTGAAACCTGGTCGTTGAGATCAGGCTTCTCCTTGTAGCCGATGAAGGAACCGTCACTCTTCAGGATGAAATACCTGGGCCTCCATGTTTTGATATATTCTCCTGAGAACAAACAATCAGTTGGCACATCAGTGGATTTTAAGACGAATCCTTAAGCTCAATCTAATAGACATCTAGAGTTGTTAAGATGTTAATCATGTTGAACCAGAGGATTTTATTTAATAACCATTTAATAACCCTGTGAATTATCAGCATGACAACACTAGAAGTCGGCCGATAAAAACCAAAAACAATCGATCTGAAATAACAATCTCCCACTCTATGACAGACTGTACAAACCTGATAACAGCTGAACTAAACATCAAAGTAACCATAAAAAAATTAAACCGAGATCCTTTTTACTTTTTCACAGTAGTGAAACTTTTTTCACCAATTGCCCGGTGAAAAATACATGTACTTTAGTGTATTTCAAATAGGTTTACATCATCTATAGTATATTGCATATATTCTAAAAAAGAAATATACCATCTGGAAATATAGTATATTGAAAGTATAATAACACCATACTCTCTCAACACATACAGCACACGTTTAAATAACTGTACTATAGTAGGGCTTGGCTCAAATAATTGATTTTCTGAATACAATCCATCTTCATTTGAATGTTCCGATATTGATTAATAAAATCCGTGAAGTCTTGTCGTTAGTCTCGCGTGGCCAGCCTTTGGTTCTTCGCACACATTAATATTTTTAATAATGCACCAGGTTAGAGGGTTCCTTGTACAATTGTTTATTTATTTTTTTTACCAGCGTGGAGTTAATTGCATCACACAGTGTTTTTAATGAACTTCATCACTCTGAATGTAATCATTAGTATAACAACATACTGAAGTGTGATTTGATGGATTGTATTCTATAAATTTATGATTCTGTTCTGTGGTTTATGACAGGATTACCACTGCTGTTTGTCCTGTCACATTGTACAAGTCCACTCGTACACACCATTAATGCTGGTGCATATTCACAGGGTAAGTGTGTGATTTCACCTCACGAGAAGGTTCAATAAACTAATGAATCCTCCGATAACAATAGGACATCATGTCTGTGCTGGCTAACAAGAGGACCTCCAGAAGGGAACTTTGTGAAGGTCATGCTCACCTCTCTTGTGAAGCCAGCCCTCTCTGACTACATTGACTTCATTCATAGTGACAGATATGTTTCAGAGAGGGTCAGGATCAGGAGGTCGGGGAGGGGAACAGTGGACTTCTCTCTTGGCCCGGTCAAGTCTCAGTTTTCAGTTGTGAACAGCACCTGCTGAATGAAACAAGCAGCACAAAGAAAATAGGACCATCTTCAAATACTTTCAAAGCAGAATATCAGAGAAGTTACACTTTTTAACAGTGGACCCACTGTTAAAACATGACAAATCATTATTATCAGACAATTTGTGTAGAAATTAACCTTCCTGACGTTTCACTGCCATTTCTACGTAACCCCATATTATCTGAATAGATTAACCAGCCTTATGTTTGATTAATCACAACTTACTTTTGTGCGTCTTATTGAAAACATGTACATTTTATAAATGACCAAACAAATGCATTTAGACTCTCTCTAGGAATAAACAGTCAATCAGAATGTACCCCTGCCTTTCATATTAGATTCATTGATATAAGTAGCTATAATTATCAGAACAGTATGAACATTCAGTCTCCCTCATGAGAATCAAACTTGAATCGTATATAAATGTTAACTAAAAGGTATTTTTACAGATATCCTGCCATAATCACGGAAAGATAACACCTCAATATGCCACAATTGCACCGTTTACACTGACCATTCATTTCACTTTAGTCCGTTTAACAAAGTTAAACCTAACACACAAAAAATGTGTTGCCTGATGAATACTATAGATACTGTAATTTGATTGGGTAACAACGAATCTGTGAAACCTTTAAAAAACACAAACAGTTTAAACTAATGGAATTAAGTACTTCTATAACACCTGCACACCTCACAGTGAAGTCACGTGGCCACACTATTTCATACAACAGCAGCAGCACTGCTGCAGCTAACTCTTGTTTTGATTACCATGTGATTTAAAAATGAGAATGTCAAAAATAAAGGGAAAATATCAAGACTAAATAATAGTAAGGATATTATCAGTACATACTTCTGATATGTGTAAGTTGTGTGATTCTGAATGTTTACCATTAACACCTTTTTCTGGTCTCCTGCAGTCGGATGAGGACCAATACAGAAACAGAGATCACATTACCGGTCTGCTCTCATCACTACGCTGGCTACCTGAAACCTTTTATGATGAATCTCAAGTCCTTTTAATTATCTACAAAGCCTGTTATTTTCATAATAACACTTTTAACACACTTTCAAATAACTGTAGTAAAGTACATGTTCTATAAATGTATTATAGGAAAATATAAAGTTGCGTATATTTAAAAAAGATATATGCTCAAACTTATTATTGTAAGAATGCACTGGAGAAATATTTAAAAAAAAATGAATGAGTAGATTGTAATAAGCCAGAAGTATAACTGAGTATTTCAGTAATCAAACATGTATATTGGTACATACACGGCCATGTGCTTAAGTGTATTAAGTATACTTGAAGTTGGTCCATTTTAGCACATAAAAGTTCAGTAACACTTCAAATTGTGCTTTTTCTAAAAAAAATGCACTTGGTACTAAATCAGTTGTTCAAAATAACAAACTTCGAGTTAAATTGTCATTAACAGACTTGAAGTATACTGATGATTAGTGTGTCTTCAAGTACACTAAAAACTAATATACCTAGTATATTTATTTTTCACCAGGGAAGCTGCCCAGAAACAAGTTAATTGGATGTCTAGCCCACAAATCTATATCATGACAATAAATGTCTGAGATCACCTCTTGACTTGATTTTAACATCAGTAATAATATCTTTCAAATCACCTGAACTAAAAAGAACATAGCCTAACGTATAGCCTAATGTATTCTGTAGAAATAAAAATAAAAAAAAACATTCAAATTAACTACTGTAGTTATTCAATATGTATTTAAACATATTTACAAGGTTGTTGTGGTGAATGTTATCCAATGGGGGACAACGAGTGTTAACAGAAGTGTCTTATCACTTATTTCTCGCTCCTCTGCTGTCCACTCACATCTCATCAAAGTACTACTATGATTCATCAACACAAACATGGCACTTAAATGTGGGTTTGTTTGCAAACTGAGCAGAAAACTGAACGTGAAAGAACCTCTGTAAAACCTGTAACGTTGCCACATTTCTTTCTAACTGTGGAGGAGCGTGTACCTTCACCCCGGGTTGATTGTGTCACCTGGCCAGCGAACAGCGCAGGGCAACGTACTGTAAATGTTAAAATAACACGCACCGAGGGTACTGGAAAACACAACGTTGTGGCTCAAGTTAGTTAGAGACTTTCACGTTATTCAAAACCTAGTTTAATGCTCAGTTTCACCAACCACGCCACGGCTAACATGTAGCTAATCTCGGTATTGTTGTTGTTTTTGCTAGCCGTTAGCTAGGCTGCCAGTTACCATTAGTTAGCTAGCGAACTAACTAGCTGTTAGCACCTAAACGCTGACAGCTGTTAGCTGTATGCTAACAGTGATGAGTTAACTTTCAACGGACGATTAAGTTGGGAAATGTATATCTAGGTCATAACTCAACAAACATCGGAAAATATCTATATTTAATGTGCACCTGAAGCACATACACGCCATGATCCACGCATTTCAAATAACTTAACGTTAAATGTCATCTAGTGTTACATTAGAAGTAACTTTGCTACTTCAAGTTAAAGCTTGGTATCACATATTACGTGTTTTACAGTGAAAAAGACACATTGCTTTCCATACGTTTACTTTACTAGCTACGGCAATGTTACTAAATTATATTTGACCTCCCATAAATGTTTGTTTCTTATTAGTAAACACTATCTTACATTAGCGACCATATGCCTTCTTCTAGGTTACTGGCGTAGCCTTGCTAATAGCGAGGTAACGTTAGTCAAATAATTATTCTTATTAGGTATGACTTACAGGCTCGCCAATTCATCTCGTAATCCGATATATGTAACAGTTAATTATATCACAACGAGATTTAACGCACATTTTACTGACTTTATCCCACGTTGCTCTCGTTTCAGTGCAGTTTTAACAGGCTAGATCCAGAGCAGGCCATCCACCCAGGAAAACACCATGGACTCTCTTCTTCTTGGTATTAGACAGAGCGCTGCTGATCTCTGGACACACACCGCCCCCTACGGGCAACATGGCACAGGTTCTCCTCAAAGTAATGTGTTTGCTCTTTTTAGTTTTGTTGAACAGGAGGCAACCTCTGGTTCTAAAAAGTGAAGTCAATACTGAATGCCTTGAACTTGTATTATCCCTGGCCACAAGGGGACGACTCTTCTGGTTGCAAAAATAAGTCTGAATGTATGGAAGTCTTTGAGAAAATGGCCCTAATTCTCACTTGATTTATTATTTCAGTAAACATTGTAAACATTAGTTTATGGTCTCAAGCTCTAGCGTCAAGTCTTTTTCAAAACAGCATGATGTTCACTTAGTAAATTATGGTCCATTTAGGATCAAATACATCATAAAGAAGGGGGCTACTTTACCTTGTGATTGACAGGTTTTTGCAACGTCACTACTGTCGCTATCATGCTACCAATGCAAATACTTACATTATTTTAACACTTAGATGTAAAGTTGACCTTGAATTAAGAAGCTAACTTTGTTAACAGGTCACAAATTCATGTTGACGGCCGATATCAAAGATTGCGACGGTCAAAATGCCAAACTCAACGCTTCAAAAATCAAAACCATAGTCATCAAACCAATAGTGACTTCCACCTCTTATGTACGGCCCATGCTTACTACCTGACAGCTCATGGTCCCTGATTGGCCGGCCTCACTTGAGGAGGTGCTGACGAAATTTGTCTGGAAACTTCCTTATTCTCCATCTTTACCTGTTTAAGGTCTAGGGACTGAAACGTGATACATTGATAAGAATAACCAAACATATTAGCACAATTCTCAGTAGGATATTTAATAATGGTAAACACCACTGATCAACCTTAGCAACAGTTTGAATTTCAGCTACTCAGAAGTGAATGCAAAAGGGTCCTTGGGAAAGATATTAAACCCCAAATTACCCCTGAAGTCTGTGCCATCAGTGTGTGATTGTGTGGATGTGCAGGCAGCTATTCTGCCATCAGTATATGAATGTGTGTGAATGGGTAAAAGAGACTGAATGTAGTATTAAGCGCCCTGAGTGGCTATAAGGTAGAAAAGTGCTATATAACTGCAGGTCCAATTACCATTTACCATCTAAAAGGCTTAAAGAGGCATTTGTCATGTCAACATGACTTTAAAAGTGAGTAAACCCAATGCTGAATGAAAAGTAAGAAGGTACGACGTATACCAGTGTATGTCCTGCACTATTCCACTGCTCAGATGACAAGCTAAATGTTTCCTTAGATCAGCTATATCCTAAGATTACAATAGATTACGTTACATCTACAAACACTACCCATAAAGTTACCTAAATCTATAACTAATGTAAAATGACTTAATTATTCCACCATGAAAAGCTTCGTCACTTGACATGCCTGTCTGAGTTTCAGTCTGTCTGAGTTTCAGTCCACT
Organism: Chelidonichthys spinosus; assembly: GCA_029853015.1. Lineage (NCBI taxonomy): Eukaryota > Metazoa > Chordata > Actinopteri > Perciformes > Triglidae > Chelidonichthys > Chelidonichthys spinosus. The sequence goes on from CM056835.1 coordinate 8,431,278, forward strand.
ATAGAATATGAGGGTCCAGCAGCAAACTGGAACTTTTGTGTTGTGAATGAAGTGGACTTCTACATTTAGCAGGTGAATATTAACAATGTCATCTACAGCACATTTAAAATACGTTTTTAAGACTTTTACTCCAAACTTAGTACATTTACAATGTCATTCCTCCACCTGTAAACAATTACTCAAATATTGCAGTAATAATTTTTCTGCAGATGTGAGCAGATCAATGAGCAAGGCAGCTCTCGAATCTTACAAGAGGTAAGCTGGAGTTTGTTGATCTTCCTGTTGCATGTAATGTACTGGGAAATAAGAGATGGTGGTGCAGAAGTGCTAGAGATACATCTGAGCTCATGTACAATTTTTGTCCATCAGAGAAACCTGGAAGAATTTTTCCAATGCAATTTGTCCTTGTTAGTACATTGTGTGATCACAATCCGTTAAACAACAAGAGGCCTTTTCTTTTTGTGTTACCATTGAATACCAATATTCATATTGGCCTCAGAAATCCAGTATGTACCTCAGGGAAATATGAAGAAGACACAATGATAAATTAAGATAAATACATTTGTAAAAATAGCACAATTTAGCACAATCAGTTAAAAAAAAAAAAAAGCCCAATCATTGCATGATAAACATATATTCATTATTCTCTTGATCCATTCTTCAGTCTTTTAGTCTTCAGTCTTTGGCTGAGCATTTTGCAGCTCCTGGATCAGTGCTGGAAGAGAAAAACAGAGTGCGTTTGTGACTAAAGTTGCCTCGTCACCTCCAGATCAGCTAATAGCAAAATGCAACTGCAATAGCCTCGTTTTAACCATTAGAGGGCAGTCACTACGTGTAATTATAACACTGTGTTTGAATTGAACTTAACACGATCAAGATTTCGACCTGCATCAATCAACAATGCTACTAAATACACGCATACATTGGTTTTTAACTGATAAGAAGTGAATTGGGGCCTTTGTTTCCCTTCAATCGGTTACAGAAGCTTCATAAATCAACCTCTTGACAATGGGCAGACTCACCTGTGATGATTTCCTCCTTCACTTTTTGAAGTTCCTTTTTCACTTCTTCAAGAATTTCCTTCAAATAAAAATATGTGCAACACCATTAGACCATGTTATCAAAAGGTTTAACATTATTAAAGTCAATCATTATTTCAGTAAACAGCCTTAAGACTCTGTAATGACGATCTCAAAGATGGCATCCTGGACAAAAAGCTAGAACATTGCATCTGCAGTCCATTGTGCTGTCAATTTCATCACTCCCTGGTCAATTAGGAAACACATGCAGGTTCTTACACCATCACATTGTTTATTATGATCTTTGTTAATCATAAATGACAGCCACGTTACCTATGCCCCACAGAGAACATTCTGTGGGTTTTGATTAATTCAAATTTAACATTCTGGGATGAGAAAGCTCATCCCAGTAATATATATATATATATATATATATATATATATATATATATATATATATATATAGTAAGTAGTTTCATGTTTAAATATTAAGTATACTAATATATTTTTGGTATATTTTTAAAATCTTTGTTAAAATTATTCTTGTAACAATGCACTACATATTTAAAAATAATTAAATAAGCCAGAAGTATTATTGAGCATACTATTAGTAAAACAAGAAAATATTAATGGTATATCACATATATATTAGCAATACACTCAATTACATTTTTTATGTACTCGTAACAGAACAAAATTGGATTTCATTGAACACACATGTATATTAGTACATAAAGTACATGGCCATGTACTTAAGTGTTCTTAGGATATTTGAAATCCATTTCATGAAAGTTCACTAAATACACTTCAAATGTTGCTTTTCGACTTAGTTAATTCAACTAACATACACTTGATACAAGTTATTGTTCCAAAATAGCAAACTTCAAGTTATCATTAACACACTTGAAGTATTCTGATGATGAGTGTGTGCAACTACACGCAAGTATAATAACAGTTAATATACTTAGTATATTTATTTTTCACCAGGGGTAACACACAGCTTTACTGTAGTTGTAAGTTCAAATAGGGTAACCAACCTGTTTCATTCTTTCCAAATCACCATCACTTCCTGCAGCGTCTGAGTTGCTCTTCACTATCTTCATTCTGAGACATAAAAAACATTTATTCTTTGATATCAAGAAAATCTTAATTTCAGTCAGAAAGAACAAAAGCACTGCAGGGGTCGTAGGAAGTCTCAGAAGAGTGAGAGAAAGAAGGAGACGGGCAGCAGATAAAGCAGTGAATAGATCTCCCACCATCCCAACAACTGCTTACAACTAGATCAATGACATCTTCAAGTCTTTATGAAAACATTACCAGCAGAAAGTAGCATACTGTCCTGTACTGCTTGACAAAAGACTGATGAGTGTCCAATGCTTACACAGAATTGACAAATATCTCCCTCATGTACAACGTGTATGAGATGCAGCTGCAGGGCGCTATCGTGCTAACATGGCACAGTGAAGCAGAAGACTGTGACCAGAGAAGCATAGAAACCAGTTTCAGTCTCTTTACAGCTTCAGACAGAAACCACCAAATGTGGAGTGTTTTTGTTGTTGCAGTGAGACATTTGCCAGCAGCACACCAATAATGAAACCAGCAGTTATACCAGTGCAGAGCTCCTTCCACTGGTTTGCAGTCAGCATACAAAGCAGAGAGCATTGAGGACACGTGAGGACAGATACCTGGACACTGGGCTTGTGGTGGAGTTAGAAGGGCCCTTTTGATTGGTGGTTAAGGATTTGGGCCTGTAGCAAAAACATGCAGATCATTTTAAGGCAGCTGCTGATTGAGTGTTTGAATTTGTTTGGGCGTCTCAGATATGATGGTTGACTGCAGAACATGATGTAATGCTGTTTTCACACCAAAAGGGAAGCGAGTTTCTCAGTTTGACTGGGTCATTTGTGTTTATTTGCTAGCTGCGCCGGAGAGGAGGCGAGGCTTCCCTCTATGTAGACACCAACAAGGTTTAATCAGTCATGGCTAAAAAATGACTATTGCTGCTTTTCTACAAGTCCCAGATACACCGGAAACCAAATGAAACCAAAAGATTGATGGGTGCTTGATGGGTGCTATGCTAACATTTTAGCTGCTCCACTCCAAATAAGGTAATCTATACATAAATACAGCAGCTACCTCGTTGTTTGTACCATAGACAGTCTCTGGCTTCTCCACATAGTCTGGTCTGGTCTCCGGACTAATATGAGCTACTATCGTAGAGCTCTGGGGGACCACGGACACAGGAGACAACATTTATTTCCTCCATTTCTGATTCAGCGACGACAGGAGGAGAATCTCAACGTTGATAGGGTTTCGCGACATAGCGTCACATTCATTTCTTGCTTGAGTTGAAATATTTCAACTAGCGCAAATACAAAATGAATTTGTGCATTTGTGTTGGGTAATTTGCATCATCTATGCCACCCGGCATGAATGCATCATTCCATTGACTTTGTAAGCATTAGCGCTGCGTGAAAAATTCACTTGACGTTTGGTGTGAACACAGCGTAACTATCAACTTCATGGATCAGTCTCTTACCTTGGAATGGTAGCTAATTTGTCTTTGGGCTTTCCGTTGATGTCTGATGAAATATGATTATAAATCTTATTACTGTACATAAGATCACATAAAATGCAATAGATATATAGGAAGCTTTATTGCTAAATTGATCCAGTGCTTCTGTTAGAAAACATGATCACAGTTTTATGTACTATGGGATTGAGAACATATTAATCCAAAAGAAAGCATGCATTAAGTCTAGAGTTGTGACAGTACTCACCTCCTGGTCCTGAGATTTTTGATTGTGAAGAGTCAGAATCCTCCTGTAGTCATGAACAGACATCATCAACTCAAAGGTTAAATCATGCTGCTCATTCTATAAATATTACAGAAATCACTGACAGGAGACTTACATTGTTGGGTTCGACCTTTTTTGGAGCAGGACTATCAGCAACCTTCCTCCTATTTGGAATAGTTGTGTTATAGATCAGAATCATCGCATACAGATCTGTGTACATGTCCGTGAAGTAAGAACTTACCTCCTAGCAAGCATAGCACTCATTTCTCCCATTAGACCTCCACCTCCACCTCCACCTCCACCTCCACCAGATGAGGATGCTGGTTTGGGGGATGAGCCTGATGCTCCTTCCTCATCCTGGAAACACAAAATCCCTCCACTATGATCAACTGACTCACTCTTTCATTTAGTTGCATAGCATGGAAACATCCATTATTTGTGTAACTTGAATCACCAGAGACCATACGATACAGTATTATCACAATGACAAGTGCTCAAGATTGGCATAGTGTGTTGACAGACAGGAAGGCCATCCAATTATTTTGTCCAGTCCGAATTTTTTGTTTGGACAGGGTTTTTACAGTCCTGCCATGAGCATAGATGACATTTTTTTCTAATGTCAGAGCATTTAATATATTCATTGCTATCGGTATGTTACAAGGATTTCAAGTAATATAACATAAAGTGTTTATGAATAGAATCACCTACTCAGCCTTTAAGTCAAGATATGGTCTTATTGCAATTTGAAATATTTTACAATATGCAAACACGAAATGAGTGTTGCCACAATATATATTCTGATATATTAACTTTATGATTTTAAATTACGCAGTTTGTCAACATTTTTAATGCAGCAAAATGTGTTGGTTGGTCAAGCAGACTGACTGACCAACACTGACCAAAACACATTTGTTTTGACTAACTTCCTGCAATACTGGCAATATTAATAGTTTTATGATAAAAAATCAATACTTGGCGTCTGTCTGTCAATATGATTGCCATATAAAATACTGCAATACTAAGCCATATTGACTTGTTACCCCATCTCTGCTACATATTTTAAACAGTCAAGAGCACCATGGTAATTTCATTGATGAAGTACACAAAGGAGAAGTGCTTGTACATTACCTTGGCTGTTTTACGTAGTTTGGCTCCCAACAGAGCTGCTGCTAGATCGTTTCCACCGCCACCTCCACCTCCACTTCCTCCAGCAGGGGGTGGAGGTGGTGCAGGTGGGGCCGAACCCCCTGGAGGAGGAGGTGGAGGGGGAGGTGGAGGTGGACATGGTCCTGAGGAAGGTGGTGGGCCTGGGGGTGGTGGTGGTGCTGGTGGTGCTGGTGGGGCAGGAGGAGCAGGAGGAGCAGGAGGAGCAGCAGGAGCAGTTGGAGGAGGAGTTGGGGGAGCAGAGGCGGCCTGCCTCTCTCTCTCCAGCCGATCCTTCTCCTGCTGTTCCTGCCTCTGGCGCTCCAGTCTGGACAGAGATTTACAGATCATTCTAATGTTGGCTTTGAAAAGTAGTTTCATGTTTATGATTTTACCACAGCGGAGTTAAACAGTGCAACCCAGTCTCCAACTAAATATCCCCATACACCTAAATTATACTACAACAAAACGTTTTCCAGATCAATGGTTTACTACAAAGTAAACTACACAGTTAGGTTTAGATTACAAAACAATAAGTTAGATTGAGGTAACTACTTTGTTAGGTTTGGTAATACAAAAAACCTCATGGTTTGGATTTAAATGAAATTTAAACATAACAAAGGACACGACAAAACTACTTGGTTCAAAGTCCACCACCCAGACCTCCTCCCTACACGGACCTCCACAGACTCTTTTGAGGCTAATTTGTGATACGTCTAATTTAAATGGAATCCACAACAAAAATACATTTCCCTCAAAACACTTTTAGTTTACTTTTCAGATGATCCGGCTGAGCAGTGTTTGTTTTGTGTTTAGTACTTGAAGAAGTTGCAGATTCGCTGATTCATCATTTCAATCAAAACACAAGAAACACAACAGCATACACAGGCTGCATATGCAGGGTGATTCAGCTTCTTGAATGTGAGGATTATCAGGTCATCCTTGTAAACCTTTGTGGTCTTTATGTTAATTAAAAGAAAAAACAACCAAGCAATCTGAAAAAAAGTGGGCTTTGGTGACAGTTTTCATACTTGTATGAACATGTTCAAGGTTAATTGAAAAAAACGAATCAAGAGAGCAGTCCATTCTTTAAAAAAAAGGCCTTAAATTCACAGTACCTCTTCTGTTCTTCCAGCTCCTGTGCAGAGGGTCCGTTTTGAGTCGGACCTGAGCAAAAACAATGTTTCAACAAGTGTGATGATCTGAATCTAGGCTATTTAAAAGAAAGCAGCAGATAACAGAAGGGTTATAACGCAGAGAATCCCCAACTAAACTAGAGCTTCACATTAATTCATCATATACATGGTAGGTATTATCAAGATGATAACATTTCTATTTGTATAAGAACTAGATATTGCTCATTAACAAGCAGCAACCTCCGGTTCTGAAATTTGAAGTCGATGCTGGAGAGCCTTTTACCTACATTCTCTCTACTGACCATAGCAATTCCTCTGGTTTAGTAAATTATGGTCCATGTAGAGTCAAATAGACCATAAAGCTGGTTCCATGAATTACACATGATATGGCTGCACTCACAGTAGGCTCACCATGCTGAAGCATGATTGCTCCCCCGCCCCAGTCCCAACCGGGCTTAAGTTCTCCTTGAACATACGTCATCATGTTCCTCTTGAACATACGGCATCACGTCGTAATAAGACACAAGCATTAGGTTTTATGTAGATTCCAATAAGCCCCTCTCAAAGTCATCATAAAAGAGAACAACAAAGAAACTTTACTGCAACTTTACTGGCATGTCACGTCTCTACATATTCCGAGCTGTGCTGGTGCAAGCAAAGTACGGAGCACTCACACTAGTCAAGCAAACTGGGCTTTGGGGGTAAAATGTGCCTGGACACAGGAGGATTGCCTAGTGTGAGTGTGCCTTCTTGCTGTATTTACCTGTGCCAGCCGCTGCAGTGAGAACATCTAATGCATGGAGCATGGAATTGGCAAAGAGAACAGCATCCTCTTTACTGCCAAAGTTCAACCCCCACACCTGTTTGGGATCCCGCCACTGGTGGAAGGTTGGGGTGGCTTGATTATACTTGATCCCTTTGATAATGGGACAGTTGATCACCACCTGGCATGAACAGGAAGGAGAGTGACTGTACTGATGATTTGAGAGGTCATGAATAACTGTTACAATTAAAACAGAGTTACCAGATGATTGATTCAAATATATAATCATTTGTGAGTTTATTTTGTTCATGCTTGATTTGCATTAGACTGTAAGAGTGCTCGATATGGTGATGATACGTTGGTTTTATTGCCTAAACCTAACGTTGGTTTTATTGTCTAAACCTAACATTAGTTTTGTTATCTAAACCTAACCTTGGTTTTGTTGTCTCAACCTAACCTTGGTTTTGTTGTCTCAACCTAATGTTGGTTTTGTTGTTTAAACCTAACCTTGGTTTTGTTGTCTAAAACTAATGTTGGTTTTGTTGTGTCAACTTAACCTTGGTTTTGTTGTTTAAACCTAATGTTGGTTTTGTTGTCTAAACCTAATGTTGTTGTTTTTTTTGTCTAAACCTAATGTTGTTTTTTTTGTATAAACCTAACATTGGTTTTGTTGTCTAAACCTAACGTTGGTCCGGTTTTCTCAACCTAATGTTGGTCTGTTTTTTTTAAACCTAACGTTGGTTTTGTTGTCTAAACCTAATGTTGTTGTTTTTTTTGTCTAAACCTAATGTTGTTTTTTTTGTATAAACCTAACATTGGTTTTGTTGTCTAAACCTAACGTTGGTCCGGTTTTCTCAACCTAATGTTGGTCTGTTTTTTTTAAACCTAACGTTGGTTTTGTTGTCTAAACCTAACGTTGGTCTTGTTTTCTAAACCTAACGTTGGTCTGGTTTTCTAAACTTAACCTTGGTTTTGTTGTCTAAACCTAACGTTGGTCTGGTTTTCTAAACTTAACCTTGGTTTTGTTGTCTAAACCTAACGTTGGTCTGGTTTTCTAAACTTAACCTTGGTTTTGTTGTCTAAACCTAATGTTGGTTCTGTTGTCTAAACCTGAGTGCTTATGTTGTCTGAAAGCCACGACATGCTTCTGAAACTGCGGTAATGTGAGCTGCAGAATATAAAATTGTGGTACCGCCAGCCACCTTCTAACTTCCTTTGCTCCTATAATAGTGTTGGTTGACAGCCTCTGAGCGAGGCCAACGATGTTACCATGGCTTTGCACTCCGCCGAGTGAGCAGAGGGGTAGTAGTTGATTGCAATCGATACCCACACCTCTACATTGCACCTATCTGACGTACTGTTCTCTTTAAGCATTGATGAAAAGATCAACAGCTAAAAACTCACTTGTGCTATGAAGTGTCAAGGGAGGAAGTAAGAAGCCACAATGCAGTGCGGCAGGTCAGCAACATTTTAAAGAGTACGAACAAGCTGTGATCTCCATTTTCATAGATTGATATTTTGAGCTTTTAGTGCACAATATTATGCAGCGAAAATTCAGAAATCTGTTCGCTGAACTTTTAGAAACTCTACATGCAAACAAAGTATTGCCAAAGTTTGGCGTGTGTGACCATCTACCAGAGAGACTCTACATGTGTGTCCGCATGTCTTGTACCTGCTGGTCGGCCTGTAGTTTGCGGCCCACCACCCTGAAGGTGTTTGCCGCAGGGTTGTGGTAGATCTGGACGCGGCTGAAGCAAGGACTATCAGATCCCACCGGCACCCAGCGCTTATTGGCGTCATCATACATCATGACTGTGGCCCTGACCTGGCAAATACTGGACTCACTGTAGGAAGGAGAAGTTATGAGGAAACGATGATGAGATGCAGAATACAAGACCGAACAACACAGTCTCACGGCAGTTCATGAAACAGTCAGTCAAACAGTGGCTGCATGTCGATTAGTGGGGATATTTAGGATCCCGCCCCTTCCCGTGTTCCTTACACAGTAGTCAATGGCAAGAGACAAAAAATGTTTTCATCCTGTTTGAATTGTACCATAATTTACACATATGATGTTTGTCAAGAAAGTCTAGTATTATTACATATTTTGTGAAACTACATCTCTTTGTCTCACACAACGCAAGAATGAGTGAGAGACAAGCTTCAGAGAGACGCCACTAAACACACTTTTGGATGTCTTTCTATTGACAATCCTATACCTCACCAGTTATATGACCAGTTATATGACATGTAAAATTATGTTTTAAATTGACACACGTCATACGTGTGGCACAATGGCACAATTAAAACAGAAAAAAAGTATTTGTCTCTATCTCTTGACTACCGTACAGATTTATTCTGAAAATAAGTCCCACGGGGGTCACAGGAGGTTTGTAAATAAACTGGCCTGAGATTGATAGGAAGCTTTGATTTGTCTGTTCAGACATGGAGGCTAAATGTTCATCTGTTTATTCCAGACAAACAGGAAACATGCAAACCACAAAACACCAGGGTGGAGACTAAAGACACACCCTTCGTGTGTCAAGTAATAATAATTCCTGATTTAATAATATTTTGACTGTATAGGCCTAGACTGCATTTTATTCATAGGAAGGTACTTAAATTAACATATAACATTTGAGAATTGGCTTTTTTTTGTTAATAAAGGATTTTGTAGATTTACATTCCTGGTATGAATCGTGCATTAAAAATGACACTTCACTGATCAATTATATGATATTATTTGATGATTGTTACATAGATATAAGTAGCAACAAAATAAGCATATCTTAATACTTTCGGGTAGTATCATCTGTAACAATACATCATATCTTTTTAAAGTTCAATGTGTAAGACCTGTCCAGAATTCGAAAAATGATTGAACATAATAAAACACGTTTTATCAATGTATTGTGCTGTAAATGTAGTGCTCTTGCCCTGCTGTTACTGAGTAGATGGCTGTTTAAACAACTGTTGACTGTACATGTAGATTGTCTGAACCTGGAAGTGGAGTTGAGTTAGGAGCATACACCTTTAAACAGGTCACACAGTAGACAAAATCTGAACATGCTACAAGATTTCTTTTAGAAATGTAGTGAGGTAGAAGTTTAAAGTAAAGTGGAAGTACCTCATACCATTATAATAATACTTCAACCAGTGTAAAATGATCAGACAAAGATTATTCATATATTTTATGGACTATTTCAGGCCTTTGCAAGACTTACATGTATCTGTCTTGATAAGTTTGAATTTTTTTCATGTTTGCATATTTACCTGTTTCTATGTTTATGATTCATTATGACTATTCGTGGTGACTTGTTGCAGAGTCTGCAGCCTGTGAGAACTACAGGATTTTACTTCCTGCCACAACGGCTTTGACCACTTCCTGTGTTCAGCACAATGCTACCTAATATGGACTACTTTATCTCACCTGCAGTGATACAAACCAACTTCTTAAAATCTGTTTTAGGGCTTATCGTGAAATACAGATAATCCAGCTGTGATGTTCATTTATATTTTGTTTGTCTGTGAGCTCCAGACGTAAAGCAGAACTAAAGCGCTTATTTAACGCCTCGTTTACCAACGTCAAGTGTAGAGTTGACAGTGAAGCAACAGCCTCTTCTGCATACTTTATTCATCCGAAACACAATCAAAATGATTTGATAGAGAAACAACGTTTTGAGTGGATTAATATGATCAGTGTTATTTAAAAAATGACTCACCTCATGTTTAAGCTGTAGTCAGATTCACTTGCTTTTTAACAATATGGTTCTTGTCATCAGCTTGAATCCTCTTCTCACCAGTACATTAGTTGTCTATTCAGTCCGACCAGCTGCCGCTAGATGTTGAGCACCTCCATCGTCTCATGGCGGCGTTTAACACCAACCACTTGCACTTCTGCCTTTGTATCTCATTTCCTAGACGTTTTTTCTCTCTCTTCCTGTTCTCGTCTATTTCACAGGTTTTTTTTATTTTTTTTATTTTCACACCTCCCCCTTTTCTGTCTTCCTGTGGCTCTGCTGTCTGTCTGCTGTCTGTCCGCTGTCTTCCTTCCTTACAGGTGGGTTCATTTGAGAAGCCAGGGAGTTTTTATTACAAGTGGTGCCCTGTTTTGTGTCTATGTCTGTGTGAGTCTGTGTTTTGTGTGAGTCACAGTTTTAATTCAAAAGAGGACCTAAATGCAGACACGATGTAGACAGGTCAAATTCAACAAAATACAAGATTTAAAAAGGAAAACCTGGTGCAAAAACCAACAGGCAACACAAACTGAGGGAACGGGCAGTGCAAAGTACAAAGGAAAAATAATCAAACAGGACTGACTGACTTACTGAGGACAAACCAGTAAGATATTAGGAAGACAGGCAGGATAACACAAGGAACATGAGGGGAAATGCAGGGACTCAGACACCAGACTGGGATGGGGTGTTGTCTCGACTGGGCAGACCCCCGACAGGAAATGTGGAGCCGGCATCCCCCAGGAACTAGCGAAATGTGGAGTGGGACCTCAACACAGGAAAATGCTTGGCGTGAACCGGGCGCCCTGACACCATAACTGGCCAGGAACCCCGGTTTGCCACTGGCCTTGGCGCTAACAGCTGATCCCCTCAGTTGCCAGGCAGCGGAGACTTTGGATTGCTGGGTAGCTTGGAGAATCAACGTCTCCCCGTCTTCAACCCTGCTTCCAAAGGACAAAAAGGAAGGTTGCTGGCTGACGGCTAAGTGCCTGAAAACGTCAAGGCCTTTCCGGGGCCAGGGTTTGGTCTGGGGGAGGCTGGGTAATAGCTTATTGAATGCTGGCCAGTAAGAGTAGCTGCATTTATTTACCAGTTGGAGGAGAGATAGCTTTTTGGCTCAACCTTGAGTACAATGAGTTGCAATAATCTAAATGAAAAGAGATACAAGCATGGTTGACCTCAAGAACAGGCGAAGGAGAGAGAAAATGAGATTCTCCCTATATATTAAATAATATTTATTATTATTTATTTAAATCATAGCACTGTTGTACTTAGGTATCCTTGCTGAACAGCTACTACTTTACTCAGACGATGACCTAACACTTGTTTCTATTTTTTCTCTCTTACTTTATCAGCAATGATACGTTATGGTTTCTTTCTTTCAACAAATGTACTTATTGTAAGTCACTTCGGACAAAAGCCTCTGCTAAATGCCCTCAATGTAAATGTATTTAAAGGGTTGCTGTAAAATATCACACCCAGGTTTTTGACTGCAGCTTTGACATTTGAAGACAATGATCCAAGATGATTCTGTAAAAAAGGGATGGACTTTTGAGGGCCGAAGATAATTATTTGACATTTATTTTCATTAAAATGGGGAAGGTTTTATATCTGACAGGCAGGATAAAACATGCATACAATTGCCTTATTCGCCAGTTTTGAATATGACATAGATGTATAAGTCATCTACATAACAATGGTAGTGAATTTATTTTTTGTTTATGATCTGTCCCAGTAGCAGCATGCATATACCAATCAATCAATCAATCATCATTTATTTGTCATTGCCATAAATAACAATGAAATTCGGTTGGAGCATACAACCTTACATAGTGAAAAGTGCATAGTGCAAAAAGTGCAAAATGTGCAATGGTGCAGAATCCCACAGGCATGTCATGTACAAAATAACAACAAGCCAAGGATCAAGCCTTTGGGAACCCCATGGGTCAGAGGAGGTGTTATCTATATCTACTGGGAAAAAACTGTTTGATAAATAAGATAGAAACCACTTTCAAGGTAATCCAGTAGGATCAACAGTGTCAAAGGCTGAGCTCAAATCCAAGAATGAAAATCACCAGCATCTGCTGCAATTAAAAGGTCTGTAAAAGAACTGATTCAAAACAGTATTAGAAACAATACTAGTAATAGTAGAATTTAATGTAAAAATGAGGAACAGCTTCATGCCACCCACAGTAGCAGTAGCAGTAGCAGCAGCAGTAGTAGAAGTAGTAGTAACTGTACATTTTACAGTATTTGGCTCAGGGCTAGTGAAGAACAGTTGAAGGGTAATGAAGCCAAACCATCTCAAATAGACAGACCTGCTATTTAAGTATATTAAAGTTAAAAATATTACATCTGCTTTAAACCATTAAAGTAATGATTACATTTACAAGTATGAAAGCTGCTTTGAACTAAGTAACAATTAAGGTTCAAAATGTTGAAGCTAGTTTAAACTATAAAGCATTGTTGTTGATTGTTATGAAGGCAGGAAGTCATACATGCCTCACACACAATACCTATTCACTTCCTCTTAGTGTTGAGCAATGAAAGAAGAACTGTCAACTTCATTATTTCTGCTCAAACAGACTATAAATATAGGTTATATATAGTATATATACTATATACACTTTAGATGAAGGATGCCACAGTTTAGCAAAACAAAAATTGTCATCGTGTCAGTATGATTTTCACTGATTGCTTTAATGGTAGATGTTACATTGACTCTTGGGCAAATGCATTTGATCAACTTATTTCATAAAAAAAAGTGTTTGTAGAATCAGTCTGCATGCCTAGTTGGAAGGATACCTAATCATGGAAGTGATTGGAACATCTGATTTCAATTATTTGGATGGGTGAGTGAAGACTACAATAACTGGCTGCATCCCTTAAATAGTAATTTCCTTCTGTACTTCGTTCTCCTACTGCCTACAAGGCTGAACACAACACAGCTTAATACATTAAACGCAGTGCAATTATTTAAAAAAGTGTAGCTGCATTGATAGCTACCAGTCAATCACAAGTAAGCCCCGCCCCCAAAGCATCTGCTTTATGGTCTATTTGACTCTAAATGCACCATAATGTCCTAAATGAACATAGTGCTTGATTGAAGAAGACCTGAAACTAGGGAATGAGACCATAAACTCAACGTCACAGCAACGGTGTGGATAGGAGCTGTTAACATTAAACATTTGCTGTTGTGCATGTGATAATTGAATTGGGATTGCACACCTCTTCAATAGCTTTTACTGTGGAAATAGTTGCACCAATAGTTGCACCACTATCTACCATTAAGTACATTTTTGCACCGTTGACAGCAATTGGCAAAATAGGTTCTTGTAGAAAGGCGAATAGTTGCTGCTTGAAATTTGGGAATTTCATCAGATCCTGTATCTGCATGACCTCCGTATTAGTGATATGTGTGTGTGCTCATATACGGCTGCTGCAGCATCCTCTGTGTCAGTGTGTGTGTGTCTCGTCACTGTCTGACTCCTCCTCCAGAGGAGGGCTCGGGCAGACATTTGAGCCACTTGATTTTTCACCATGGTCATATAGATTTCTACCTGCTTTCTGTCTGTTGCCTAATGCTGTATTTCCTTGTAACACAGCAGCCACATCATGCACGAGAATTTCCACTCATAAGAACAGTGACCGGCATCACATATCTCCAACCTTTCTGTCTACCTACACTGCCTGCAGGCACACTTGCCAAAAACATTGCTTCATGTTGGGACTTTAACATGGTTTGCACTTCAGCTTGGGGAATCTGCGATTTCCCTTCAACTTCAACTTTTGTTTTATCTTTGGACTTATTTGCATTGTTCGTTGTAGACCAAATCACTTTTTTTTTTAAACAAATTATTTGTGGATTTGGCTTTTCTAACCCCTGCTGTGGACTTTTTTTTTTTTACCCATGATCATACAATCACATCAAGACATCAGAAGGAAGGAAGGAAGGAAGGAAGGAAGGAAGGAAGGAAGGAAGGAAGAAAGGACTTTACTTTGAATTAAGTTATTTTAAGGATTTATGTGAAATCATAAATCACAGACACGGAGCTGGGAATCAGATTGCACCTCTTGAAGTCCAGTTTAGTGTTGAGCACAAAGAAAAGTGAAGCTGCCTTTTTACCATTTCATTTCCATACTGCTGGTGATTTACATACAGTTAGAGAGCAGCTCAGAGGGCAACAACACACAGTAAAGTCAACAGTCTCCGCAGGTAGCACTACTGGTCATCAAACAGTATCACTGAACAGATTCATATCAATGACTCCATTTCAACACTGATTCATATTATCAAGAGTTTCTCCCTGTAATGTGATTGAGGTGCCACCTTCCAACCTCAAGGGCAGACGAGGTTGTTTGGCACTAAACATCTTTAGAAAGGGATGTTGAAGAGGCACAGACTGTAGGAAGTGGACATAGTCATGGTGACGTTTGATTTTGAAGCCTCGAGTTCAGCCTTTTAGCCGTCGCCATCTTGGAATGTTTACAACCAGTGAAGGAAGTGACCATATTTGGACTGTGTAGGAGTGACGGGTGGATGCTATTCAACGATCAAATCCTAAAATGGTGACGTCACCATGACTACGTTCATTTCTTATTTGGGCACAAGAGCCTGCTGTGCTTTGACATCATGCACACTTGGGCAATAATAACCTCACAAATTTGCGGCGCTGTGGGTGCTCTTTGACGACTGCAAGACCCAGGGCATGATGGGAAATCTGATCAAAGAGCTTATTGGCTCTTAGTTTTAACAACATACACCGCTTAAAGTAGAAAATGCTAATTCCTGTGTAATTCTAATTTTGAACTTTAGACTGTAGGTAGTTAGTCTCATGTTAATTAAATCTTTTAACCATATCTTGTGTGCTTGATAATGGTAATAATAATAATAATAAATTAGCAATTACAACGTGCTTTATGAGGCTAAAAACAATAGAAAGATATAAATCATTTTGAATGAGGTCAACACATTTCAGGTAGCCATATCAGGATGTAACTATTTCTGTGACTTCCTGTTTCTTTTCCTGATTCTTTGAACGCTGCGGTAAACTGTCTGACTGGACCGCAGCTTTTAGTCTCCGCCTCCTGCTGCTGCCACCCGATCTCACCCATTTACCAGACAACATGCAGTTCATCTCTGACGAGCATAATGAGACAAACCTTTTAACACTCAGTAGCTGATCCACCACAACAATCCTGTGCACCCATAAAAAACTAAACCAATTGTTTCATTTACGAAGCCTAATGTATCAAATAAACCAAAACACTGGACTAAAATCAACAATCAAGCAGACAAATAACTTTGATAATACAATAAAGGGATTAAATTAAATGGCATTCGGTTTGATTCTGATGTTGGCTCTGGCTGCAACATTTTCTGACCACAATCCACAATGTAACGTGTAATGATGAATATTTTTCAAGCAAACCTTTCCACATACAAAATACTACTCTTGTTTCACTGATGCTGGTAGATGGTACCAATGATGTTCTGGTGGTTTGTCGAGTCCTCCTGTCCTAGACCATGAACATCACATGACAGTTGTAATGTTCCCAGTTTCCTGAAGAGTTTACATGCTTTTCCCACCAGAATGGAGATATGTGATGACCACGTCAGGTTGCCAACATGGGAAGAGTAAATGTGGGAAGAACACTGGCTGAATGAAGCAGTGTGTTACTGGTACACTTTGTACTACATGATCCCCTGTTGTTCTTGGAGTGACCTCTATTGTTATTTGCATGATGGGGTTTAGTCTCAAGCAGCATTTGTGTTTTCCATGTAGTCTAGTGAAATAAGATGCATGCAGTTCATTTTCCTGACTGCAAACAATTAGACAAGATTACTTTCTTAATGTTTACATACCCAAATGCATAAAAACAAACTCAGAAACATTCCTTAAAAAAATACAGAATACTACAAAACTAATAACATTTCTAAAAAAGAAAGAGAGAACAAAGAGGTGCATTTTCAAAAACCAAACCACACCAGAAACCAAACAAACAAACCAAAGGACACAGACATTGTTTGAAAAAGCAGTTGTAGACCATTTTGGAGTGGTCGTCGCATCCGTCGTAAAAGACTTCCTTTGAAGCAAAACGTTGATGGTTGAAGCCGTTGAACTGATTGACAAAATCATCCTGATTTCTGTTCTTTGCAGCCCATTTCATAACAGTTTTCTCCTGTTTATCACACACAATGATAAATCATTGACAGAGTTAATAACCATAAATTAGTAACATTCTCAGTAGGCTATTTTATAAGAGTAAACACTATTGATCAACCTTAGCAACATTAGCTTGTTAGCAGATATAGCATGTAAACAGTTTAGCTAGCTAACATTATGACAGCATTCATATGGAGGAATGGCAACTTATAGCAGAGTGAAGTATTTTTCAACCAAAAAGTTTGACAGAACGAGGTTTGTCGGTCACATTCAACAATCTTAGTCAACTGTTTTCTGTTCAGGGTCTGTTGCCAGCATATCCCAGCATGCATAGAGTGGTGAAAGGTACCATCATGTATGAGCCAGTGCTTGAATGTGTGTGTGAATGGCTTTTGTTTGCATTCCTAGAAGCTCCATTTTCCCATCAAACAATAGCAACAGAGAGGGGCTACAGAAGAGGGAGGGCTAATTTACGTAGCAGTTAAGGCTGTGGCTGATGTCTACCTGCTCCTGTTACTCAGACCGGGCCCTTTGTCTGGGGCCAGGGCTTGGTCCGGGGGAACATTTGCATGCCAAGGGCCACTTGAATGTGACGCTCCCCGGATTCTCACTACCTGACATGCAAAACCAGTGGGGGACCAGTTAAAATGATGCACAGTCCACACAGGTGTACTCCAGTCAAAACACTGAGCTCCCCCCCCCCCTCCCTCCAAACCTTCACCACTCTTCCCAAAGAGAGGTATGGAAATGAGCGCTGTGATTCTGCCAGGATACTGTAGCTACAGGTTGTCAGCTGCTAAGGGTGGGAGGTAAAGTGGTTGTCACCATAAAAGTAAAAGCAGCGTGGGTTCAAGGATCAGTGTCCGAGGGTGAGACAGAAGACAGATCAACGAGGACCCAGACAGGAAGAAGTCGAAGGATGCCGAGATCCTTCCTGGTGAAAAAGAAACGTGGGACATGTGGAGGATGGCAGTGGAAAGAAGATAACACACTATCTTCAGATACTCCTACTACGCAGTGTCATCCAGGTTAGTTTATCCCTGTCAAGCTGTGTTGTGTTTTCTTTATAATATAATATCATTTTTATAAATAATGTATCTATATAGCACCTTTTTTAATATGGGTTATATTATGGGTTAGATGTATATGTATGTGTATATATATATATATATATATATACATACACATGCATTTTTATGTTGTTATACATTTGACCTTCTTTATTTACTCATAAAGCAAACAATTGTTTCCTTTTTCCCCCATTTAGCAAATGAAGTCTCCATGGAACACATACCCTGCCGTCCTGACACCCAGCAGTCTGCGGGTGTGTCTCCATCAGTAGCTGCCTTAGGACTGAGACTGTCAGGACCTTTGGCAGGACGAGGAGGACCAGGGTCTGACCTCAGGCCGGACTGGCCCACACTAATGCTACGGGGCTCCTTCTACCATCCCAATTCACTGGCACTGGTCAGCAGAGCAAAGGTAAGGTCAGTAGAGTTGCAGCTAGAATATGAAAAAGTTAACCTATGCTCACCCAACTTTTTACTGTGTATTGATAACCGCCATCAGCTAGTGAACAGAGCAGCTGAGAGTCGACAAACAACCGATTGAAGGAAATGGACTGGATTGGAAAACATGGACTGGTGTCCATGGTGGCAGCAGCTTGGTGTTAGACTCATACATGTATTCACGGTTTACAGACTGCGGTTTTAAATTTTGGCCTTCGCCATCTTGGAATTCTTTGCAATCGGTGAAGGAAGTCACCATATTTGGACTGTGAAGGAGCGACGGGTGGATCTAATGAACACAAGCAGCACCCTGAGCAGCAACCTCACTGGATCTGGATCCATCTGGATTCTGGTGGGAAGCTGTTAACAAAGTTAGCTTCATAATTCAAGGTCAACTTGTGTTAAAATCATCTTTGTAGCTAATTGCATTGGAAGTGACGATAGTGAGGTTGTGGGAGCAATCTGTCAATCATAAGTTAGCCTCGCCCTAAAAAATCCTCTGCCTATTTGACTCTAAATGGACCATAATTTACTAAATGAATATCATGCCGGATTCCAGAAGACTTGGAACTAGAACAGAACAGAGCAGAAGCCACAGTATCAGATCAAAGGCAATGGCAAACACAGTTTGTATGACATTGATGGATGTCAGCATATCTGGCAGAAAGAGGAAGCAGAAGGTATCGCTGAATAGCAGGAGAGTGGTGAGAGTAGTTGAACAGAAAGCCAAAGGGCTACCATGAAGAGCATATTTGCAACTGTTTTATCAGACCTAGTAAGGTGCTGAAAGGGACAGTTTAAAAGAAGTTAGATTTATTCACTGAATGGATTTAGGGTTTGTGAGAGGAAGAACTTTAACAGGTAGAAGAGAACATTGATTGAGTGGTCAGAAAGTGAACTGGCAGTGGAGGAGGGTTACAGATGTGTTATTGAGAAAGAAGGAAGGAAACAGACTCTGAAGAGATAAAGGAAAAGGGGAACAAGCGAATGCAGCTGTTCTGCTGAGACATTGTTTGGTAAAGACTGACAGGGTCTAAGATGAAGGTAGAGGAGTACTTCGTAAATCTGTAAACACAGTCTCATGGCAGGTCATCACTAAATTCAAAATTCACAAATTTCATGTTCAGGGGTATGAATTGTGCATTTGTGGTTTTCCTAAACCTAATGTTTTGTTGCCTGACATTGGTTTCCTTATCTAAACCTAACATTGGTTTTGTTGCCTAAATCCAACGTTGGTTTTGTTGTCAAAGATTACACCCAGGTTACTCGCAGTTGACGAAGGCAATACTGTGATATCCTCGACAGTGACTTTCCCCGGGATGAAGAGGAGTTCGGTTTTATGCAGGTTAAGCTTGAGGTGATGTGCAGTTGTCCAGTTGGAGATGTCTGCCAGACATTCCGAGATGCGAGTTGCAATGTGGGTGTCAGAGGTTGGGGAAAAAGAGAGGAACAGCTGGGGGTCATCCGCGTACCAATGGTAGGAGAATCCATTTCATGTGATTACAGAACCCAGTGATCTGGTATATAATGAGAACAGAAGCGGTTCTAGTACTGAGCCTTGAGGGACACCCATTTCCAGAGAACAGGGTTTGGACATAGAGCCATTCCATGTGACCTGAAAGGTGCGATTTGGCAGGTATGACGTGAACCAGGTTAGTGCAGAGTCATGCCAAGTTCAGCCAGGGTGGAGAGGAGGATTTGGTGGTTGACTGTGTCGAATGCAGCAGATAGGTCGAGGAGAATAAGAACGGAGGAGTTGGATGAGGCTCTGGCGTCTCGCAGCGACTCAGTCACTGTGAGGAGGGCCGTCTCAGTGGAGTGAGCAGTCCTGAATCCTGATTGATTAGGGTCAAGGAGGTTGTTCTGTGAGAGATAGGATGACAGTTGGCGACACGTTCCACGGTTTTAGAGAGGAATGAAAGAAGGGATACAGGTCTGTAGTTTCGGAAGTCAGCAGCGTTTAGGGTGGTTTTTTTTTAGGAGTGTCAACACTGTGTTCAGGAGTCAGGAAACTCAGCACATTGCTAATTGTTAGTAGTTTTTGATTCTTTTGTATTATTTGGTGTTTCTGCTGCTTAGAAAGAAATTTACAACTGAATCAAATTAAGTGTTCTGACCATTTCATTAGTTTATTCAATTGCAATTGTTCTTATTGTAATATATAATTTTAAATGTTGTTTTGTTCAGCATCCATCCCTCAGAGGCTGCGTTTGAAGTCTGAATGCGTCACAGCAGCTGACAAAGCTGTGAAATTATAAAGACTCCTTCAAATGTAGCCTAGGAATACAGCCTTCTTTTCCTGATTCAGAGGGTCCCCAATTTATCCCAAGATTCATTGCGTTTCGGTGATGATTGGATTTGAATCAACACATAATACACAGAATACACTCTCAGCCTGAAATATATCATGAAGCATATCCTCCATCATGATATAAAATAAAAGTATAAAATATGATCTCTGGCTCCATTTGACTCAGATAACGGTAGTTATCGGTTGGTTGTTAGGCAACAGGTGTGTGGGCAGGAACAGCTGGTGAGACAAACAAGAAATCGTAGACCATCTTGAAATCGTGTTTTATTTCAGAGACTGCTTGGTTTGGTTTGTGATATTCAAATGATGTTATAAACCCTGAAGGAATACGTCCTCCAAAGGATGGATGCTGAATTGTGACAAAACTTGTGTAATGCAACAAAAACCCCTGATGCTGATTGATGAGTTTTATCCATATTGTCATATTTTTTGTCTTCCTACCAGCCCCGTCCCCGGTCCTCCCCCAGCAGAGGGGACTTTGTGTGCTCAGTGTGCCACAAGATCTTCCCTCTGCAGCGCATGCTGACTCGACACCTGAAGTGCCACAGTCTGGTGAAGAGACATCCATGTCGATTCTGTGGCAAAGGCTTCAACGACACCTTTCGACCTCAAGAGACATATGAGAACACACACAGGTATGGAAGGAACACACACATACACACACACATACCCACACACACTGCTGCATCCTATAAACTTATAATATTAAATACACTGTGGTAATGTCTTTAAGGTTTAGACATCTAAACTACATAGTTAGGAACTATGAGGTTCTAACGGTTTTGCCCTGTCCACCACCCAGACCTTCTGACTACATGGATTATTTGAAGTTAATTTGTAATACATAAAGAGCGAACGTAATCAACGACAAGATACTGTTATCTCAAACTATAATTCACAATGCAGGTTATGTGTGAAGGTCAATTTTTGGGAGACCCGGCTCAACATGCGCAGGAACCAACAACCCTGTTTCGTCCCCCCTCTGCAGGTATTCGTCCCTACAAATGTGAGCTCTGCGAGAAAGCCTTCACACAGCGTTGCTCCCTGGAGTCCCATATGAGGAAGATTCACGGCGTTCACCAGCAGTATGCCTACCGCCAGAGACGCTCCAAGATCTTTGTGTGTGAAGACTGTGGGTTCACCTCAAACCGCCCTGATGAGTACTTCCTCCATGTGAGACAGTGCCACCCTGGCAGTCCTGCCCTCCGGAGGTACTACCGCCGCCAGGCCCATGAAAACAGCAGCTTTAATTCAGCAGACTGTAAACTCAACCCCTATTTGTTGTACTCAGCCCCTGCATACTACATGTAGCACTCAGTCTAACTCACAGCTACATTATAGTGTAGCTTTTTCATCAGCCTTTCAGGATTGAAAATAACATTTGTTAGTTTTAATTTCATTTTTGAATTTGTATTCAGCTGTGTCACACTTATACCTTAATGCAGTTGATTCGATTGCTTTTTTACTGCTACTTTTAGTGTTTTTTCTTGCACTGTTTACTTTTAAAATAAAAATGAAGGATCAAAAGTTGTTCTCTATGTCTTTTTTTTTTTTGTATGTATTTTGGGTCAAATTCACCTGGGGCTCGCTCCAGAAAGCAGGCTCAACCAACTGAACCTGACCCTGAACTCTGAGTCAACCAACTCTGAGATGGGTAACTCTGATTTTCGGTTCCAGAACAGCTGTTCTGAATTAGTTCAGTTGAGTATGTAAACTCTGAGTTACGTGCGTGCCTGCCGACTCTACAAAGTCATCATCAATTGAGCTCCGATCTTACGATTCACCATGGCAACCGGGAGAGCGTTATTAGATATTACTTTGTGTTTATGGAGAAAACAAGCTCATCCTTAGAAAGCGGACCACCGTAACTGCATCAAAGTAGAGATAGTTGGCATTGCAGACATTTACGACCCAACTTAATGCTATAACTGAATGAAACCATCGATTGATCTAAAGGTGATAAGTCTTTGCTGTGGTGTAGCTTTGGGACAGAGGCTGTTCCTCAGTTTACTGGTGTAGATCGTATTGTCCCAAACCATCAGGCCAGAAGGCAGTGTTTCAAACAGGAAGAGGCCGGGGTACATGCTGCCGCTCTTCTCAGGCAACCAATATTAGATATAATGTATTTTATTGTTATTATGAAAGAAACAAATCTTTGCCCAGCACCCTGTGTTACATGGACACATTTACTACATTGGTAGTTCAGCATAATCTTTCCAAGAAAAATGTAGACATAAAAGTGAAATCATTAAAAAGATTGAGATTGAAAAACATAAGCACAAGTATTAATAATAAAATAACAAAATCATTTTGAATGACTGCATTTTATTTTTCAGTGTCATAACAACTTTTTCAAATAACAAAAGTGTTTCAATGCCAATATTTTATTTTTAATACTAAAATACCAAAATGTAAAGTCACTGTCCTGGATCTATCAGTGTTGGGGTGGGGGCACCAGCATATAGAAGGTAAACTAGAGCCCACTCCATCAAGCTTTCTCACCTTTAAAGGGCATCCAAGGGATTTACTTTGCTGTTTTTTACATGGGGCATGATTGTGTAGTTATTGTAAAGCATGAATAAAACAATTGCTTTTACAAGCGTGATTTTAATGTTCTGCCTGAATTATGTCAATGCCTGATATATGCCTTTATATGCTACATATCATCAACCCTACATCTCCACTAAGTTTTTCTTTATGTATGCTCACACCTTTCACACTGTGGTCCATTATTCCATCCGATATTATACATATATCATGGTAATTACTGGCAACCTTAGTTTTGTATTGTAACTCCAAGTTCTATGATCGCTGAAGCTGGAGCCAGAGGAGCAGACAGATCCCAGGTCTAATATGCCGTATAGATTCTAGTTGAGACAAAGAGACTTTGGTTATGTCCCAGTTAACACCATATCAGTTACCCTCTCTACACTGCACTGCACAGGACTGCTGCTGCTACTGAAGAGTCGGGAAGTTGATTCTATACCCAAGGGTCCCAATGAAGACCAGCTAAGCTTTGATACTGGATGAGCAATGCTTTACCTACCGTCTAGCACATTAAACACTGAATGAGTCAGGGAAGACTCAGATACATCTTGCAGATGGAAACAAATGAAAGGACACATATGTCTGCTACTGTCGTCCCTCTGAGGAAGGCCAAGGATGAGGATAAGTGTGTGATCTCTGTGATGGACAAACAGCTGATACGTCCTCCTCACAATTAACATACAACATACTGAAACAAAGCAGACTTGGTGAGACACTATCTGTCTCATCCTGATGAGAGAAATTATCCTACATTTAAAGGAGTGAAATACTTCAGGTGTAAATGAGGGATTTGGCCAGGCTTCCATCCTCTCCAACAGAAAGGCAGGACGGTGAGACCAACACATCAGGGCTAGGAGAACCACCATCTTTAGCGATATCAACTTGAGAGATTGATTTGGGCTATCGGCTATGGGCTCTAACACGATGCAGTACCAGTAATCTCACAGGTTACTGCTGTGTAAAAACCATAGACTGTATATCTTATATGGTTTGTGGACTACAGCGTTGGAGCCTCAATTTGGAGCCATCATGGAATTTTTGCAATCAGTGAAGGAAGTTACCATATTTGGACTGTGGAGGAGCAACAGGTGAATCTGATGAACACAAGCAGCAGAGCTGCACCCCAAGCAGCAACCTTACTGGATCGGGATCCATCTGGATTCTGGTGTGAAGCTATTAACAAAGTTAGCTTCATATTTCAAGGTCAATTTCACAGCTAAGTGTTGAAGTCATTTTAGTAGCTAACTGCATTGTAGCGACCTGTCAATCACCAGGTAGCCCCGCCCTAAAGCATCCCCTGATTTATGGTCTGTTTGACTCTAAATAGACCATAATTCACTAAATGAACATCATGCTGTATTGAAGAAGGCTTGACACTAGTGATTGCAACCATAAGGTAATGTTTACAATGTTAAAATAAAAACAAATCAAGTGGGAAGTAAGGTCATTTTCTATGTTTACTGATGGCCATTAGAAAGAACATTGGCTTTTGAGCACCACCAAATATAAACCTGGTCCCAATGTCACCCAGAGCTGTATGATAGTAGCTCATATTAGTCCAAACAACAATTTTGCTGCCATATTTATATCTAGATGAAATGTTGATGAAGCAGCTACAATGCGAGCATAGCCTAGCACCCATCAATCCATTCGGAAAACAAGCATTTTAAAAGTTGTTTGCTTGTCGTCTTGCAGACGAAACAAAGTGTGACAAATTCAGAATTTTCACAATTCATTATCATTATGTAGTTATTTCAGCATGCTTTTTATCTGTTTAATCGGTTAAATAAAGCAAAATTGTCTGGATGACGTTATGAACTATGGACGCTGACAGGACGCTGCTTGTTTCCCTGGTGTATCTGGGACTTCACATCATGTACAAAGCAGCAATAGTCGTTTTTTCAGCCATGATTGATGAAACCTGGTGTCTGCATAGAGGTAAGCCCCATCTCTTCCCCAGCGCGTCTAATGTGAGTGATGCAAACAAACTCAAATGATCCTGCAGTCAGAATTGCGTTTGGTGTGAACGTACCGAAGCCTTTACAATACAGAACCTTTTGAAAACTAAAACAGGCACAGCAAGCACATCCTATAGTAGTGCAACGCAAGAACAAACCACCCCAAGGTGCACATACGTGATACACAAGAGATTCTGGCCCCTCCCTGTGTCACTCAAACATCATCATCATTGTCACACATTAAAGTGAGAGGTTCTCTCACTGTGCTCTGAACTCTGAAAGTGCATCTCTATTCAGTCTGGTCAGCAGGCCAGGTCGTTTCTTCTTCATTAGCTCCCAGTCGGACTTGCCTTAGTCATCATCATCAGTTGGAAAGTCTGGTTCAGTACTGACACCCTCAGCAGATCTCATTAGAAGTGTTTCAGGAGGCTACGGAGAGCAGGGACTCAGTCCTTTGTCCCATTATAGTGGGAGAGGTCAACATGTGCCACCTTTAAAGTGCATTCAGGAGAGCTCAGTACAACAGTGTCTCTCCCAGGCTTGGAGATCCTCCCCCTCTGCACACACCAGCAGGTATGACTCACTCTTCACCTGTGGCATGCGGACCTGAAGGGAAACAACAACAGAGCACACCAATGGTCATTTCTTTGGTTTGGTTTGAAACCAAATTATACACTGAATTTATTATTTCTTCAAATATGTGTTGTCTGATTTTACGTAACACCAAAAAAATAAATAATGAAATGCTGCTTATAAAATGATGTATCACTGTGTTGTGGCCTACTTTCATTTTTGAGCAAAAAACGATAATAATTCTTCTGCCACTGATGATGAAATAAAAACGTCAGTATTGCATTCAAAAACCAACATCACCTGACTCTTAATTGATGGATGAGTGTTTTATTTTCTGTACCCTGTGGAACAGGAGCAGGTGACGGTGGAGACAAATCACTAGTGGGTAATGGCAGGCTGGGGGCGCTCTCTCCCTCTGTAACACATTCACATAAGACCAGTGAACAGATAGTAGCTTTGTAGAAACATACGTTGGATTATTAATTTAGAGCATGCATGTAATGTGATACAGAAAGTGTCTGTTTGCATATTAACAAGCCTGGCCTTACTTACGCAGCAACTGAAGAGCTTCTGCAAATGAATTAGAGAATCGAAGAGGTTACATGCTGTTTGAGAAGTGCTTTTGTTTCCATGTCAGCCAGAGAAGGAGAATACGAAAGTGGATCAAAGATAGGCTTACATCCCCTGGTGCGTCCACACAGTGGGCAGGCAGAGCAGGGCAGATACTCAGTGCTGTGATTGGAGGAGAGAGAGGAACATCAGAGCCCATGATGAGCGGCGGCGGCTGCGCTGCAGGCATTCAGCCCATGGGTGTAGTGCTGGCCAGCCAGATTTGCAGTAACACAAAAGAAATGGAACAAAAACCAGCACATATTTGTGATGATGAAGAGGTGTCAAAGGACGGAGAGAGGAAGCAATGGAGAAAGCAGTGAGTCAAGTGAAGTAAGCGCTTTTTTTTTTTTTTTTTTATCACACATGGAGCAAGGAACGTGCTTTTTGTCCACATGGAGTCATGGTCATAATTCATAACACCATCACTCATTAGTCCAGCAGCACAAAGACCCTCATTGCTGCCCCTTTAAAAGCTCATGACACTGTTGATTTATGGAAACGGGCATCCAAGTTAGTGAATACCAAGGCTATTCTTAGAGCGGGTATTTATCACCGTGTTCTGACTGAGGCCTCCAATATAAGCAGATGCTGCCAGCACTGTGTTTATTCAGAGTGGAGCTCATTCCTCCTCACATTTATGTTGTTCTTCAGCAAGTCAGGACTCTAAAGTAGTCCATGGCTTGTGTGGATGTCTGTGTGATGAGGTCATGTTACTGAAATACCTGTCATTCTGAAAACAAAAGTTCAAAATGTTTTCAATCATCCGGGTTCTATTTGACAAAATGAAAACAAAAGCCACATGTCTACCTCTGTATAGCTTTTAATATTGCATGCCCTTGCAATGCCCTTAAAATGTGTTAATGTAATGTCAATTGAGGTCCTTTTCCATGGTGGAACAAGAATTAAATGCATCCACATGACTATGTAGCGTAATGTCTTCCCAACTGACAGGAAAGAAAATAAGATGCAGACACGAACAAAACTTCCCAGTTGAATACATTACTTTGAAATTTGTGAATTTGTGATGAAAAACATGGGAAATGTCCATTTCAATTTCGTGACGATTACATAAACTGCTGTGAGACTGTGGTGAACTATGCGCCATAGCATATTTGCATACAATATGAAGTGAAGCAGAGAGGAGCAGAAGATGATGAAGATGATGATGATGAAGAAGCAGGCTAATGATCCCTTGCCTGTCTCCTTGGGGGCTCTCCAGTCTTGCATCTCCCCCTTCAATCTTTCCATTTCTTTCTCCAGCTCACAATATCTCCTCTCTGCTGCTTGTCTGGTGGATAAAGAAGGAAACACTGAGTATTACAGCCTTCATCATATCTCTTTTTTTATGTTATTTCTTCAACTAGGCTGGATGATGTAGTGTGACTGTCTGTACCTGATACCTGTCTTTCTTTGGAGGATAATGACGGTTATTTGAATTCAATGGTCATTATTTTGGGGTAAGAAGGGGCCTAACAATGTAGTTTTGTTACCTAAACCTGACTATGTAATTGATACCTCTGCAAGTCTTCATCAAGTGCTGATATTTGGTCAGTCGCCTCCTCCTCTTCCTCCTCTGTGGTGGTGTAGGTGGATGCAGCAGGGCCTACCTCCTGAGTCACCAGGTCGTCTGGTAGAATGTCTGTGAGCTGCCACTGCTGGCTCTGAATTCAAATCAAGGGAAGATCAGGTCCAGCACAACGAGGGTAATCATATGAAAATGCATAGCTCTCTTATAAAGGCTGCATATGCAACCACCTAGAATTATCAGCTGGTCTGCGACAGGGCCCAGGCAGAGAGACGGTGTGTCCCATTGGGACCCTCCAGGGTACCAGCTTAGTATAGGTAGTGATATTCAGAGGGAGACACATGCCTAGTTACTGATTATACCTTATATTGTGTCCATGAAAGCTCAAAGAGATGCGTCATTCAACAGAACTGCATGACATTTTAAGCAATACAAGTGATAAATGAATGACAGGGTAAGATATAATGAAGGTAACTGCAGATCTATGGGCACAAGTGGAGCTCACTACTGGACTCTATGGTAATACTCTCCTCCAATTATTAGGATGCACTGAAAATTTGCATTAGCATAGCAGACCAATCTGGAGATGCCTACGCTGATATGTAGAGTATGTTGACCCCACAGTAAGGCCACTGCTAAACTATCCTACAACCACTTCAGCCAGTCAGCATAGGAGTGAGAGGGCCATGGGAGAGGGATACACCTGTGCTCTGTAAACTTCACTGGAACTCGCACAGGCTCCACACCCTACTGGACTCTAGGGGTACAATGGGTGCAGCGCGATGAATGCCCGCCCTGCCGCATAACATCGACTCAACCACACTGATCCTGATTGAGTAAAGGTTAGTAGACGCATGGTGAGAGCCCACAGAGGCTTGAGATATCACATGACATGCTGCGGTAGCAAGTCCTTTACTTCAATTGTTAATTTGGGCAATGCTGCGGTTCAGAATGGCCATTTCAGATGGCGTCTCTGGGGGGCATCAGGCTGGGGAGACGACAGTGAAATTCCCAACACCTAACTACCCAATTCACAATGGTTTACGCTGTTCAAAGTAGGTGAATAATAACTATTGATAACTGAGGGACAGCAATCATTATACAAATTCTTGTGAATACTGTAAGTTTGGGAAACATACAGTGCAAACCATGGCCTAAACAAAGAAGCATGATTCTTCAGTGTACTTCAGTTGGTTTATGTGTTTTCTGAACGAAGCCCATCTCAAGGTGACACCTTGCAGTTAACTGAATATGTGTATTTGCAGTGTCATATAAGCACACCCAGTCAGGTAACAGGAGGAGCGTGGGAGACTTCCAGTGGCTCTAACTGGCTGGGAACAGGGTGTCAGACAAAAAGCCTGAAAAGGCCAAAATTCTGAGTGACCGTATCTGTACCTGACGAATGTACCAATGGAAGTTCTGATATGCACATACTTTATGATGTCTTGCCAGTTTCTCCGGTGTGTAAAGACTTTCCCAGTCCCTGAGCCTTCTGTGGTCAATTTGCATCATAATGTCTTGACTGCGGTCGATTGCACCAGTCTGACTATGAAAAAAAAAAGAGACCAATTAAACAATACCCAGAAGACTTATATCAAAGTCAGGTACAATCATTGGATGTACATGTAAGCACGAATTGAAGTTTACCAGGTAGCAGTGTAAGAGTATCCAACAAAAGCCAAGTGTATTCCAATAGGAGCTCTGTCCATTACGTCAGACAGCGTCTCCTGCAGAACACAGCAGATGTTAATAACCACCAGCTGGTGTTATTTAGTTAGACGCTGCAAACATTTAGCCTGGAGCCACACTGTTTAACATTTCTAAGGCTGATTTTTTCACGTAAAATAGACTTAGGGACCATCATAAGTGCATGCCATGGAGAGTAACATTCTCTGAAGACGATACCAGTTCACCGAGACAGTCATCCAGAATGTCAAAGTTGGAGGTGTCAGTTGGATTAGATACTTCAGGCAGGAAGGGGGCAGGGAGTTTATGTAGGGAACCCCAGTCTAGTCCACAGAAGAAGGGATGGCTCCTGAAGTCACTGGAGCCTTTGCTCCCCAGACGGACTTCCCTCTCACAGATGAGCCCAGTGATGAAGGAACGAGCCTTGTCTGAAATCTCAGGGCCAGAAGGAGGGAACTCAAAATAGTCCTGCAGATAAAAAAAATAAATGTTAATGCCTGGTGTTTACATCACTTCTTTTGATATCCCAAGTAGTATTACTACTTTGAGTGCTCATACTGCTCAACATAAAGATAAAGCATATTGATCCCTGTATCTCTTGAAATTCCATCAATAACAGACAATTCTGCACCATTTTTTACTAACAAGCTGTGGTATTTTGTTGTATAGTGACTGATATGCCAGTTTGACGTATATATATATGAATACTGAAAGAATATTTATGTACCTGAAAGTGAATGATCTTGGAATATGTTTCAGTGATGGTCTCTGCATAGAAGGGTGTGGTCCCCTGCATCATCTCATAGGCACAGATACCTAGAGCCCACCAGTCACATTCAGGACCGTAACCTCCACTTCCCTCTACTGCTCTTAATATCTCTGGAGACAAATAGTCAGGGGTCCCGACTCCTAGGGACGAGTGAACCTGCAAAGAAATCAGTAGGTGATGATGGATTTTCATGAACAAATAAAGCTACAAGGTCCGACAAAGTGTCATGCTGTTTGTGAAACAGGTGCAAAATGTGAATCTATTGATTTGTATGCATGGATTGATCAAACATGAAAGAATATTTCATGCCTTTTTTCAGCCAACAAATATTAGTTTTAGACAACAAAACCAACATGAAATATGCTTTAGTTTGTTTACCCGTAGACTTATCACTATGTGAAACTTCTGCTGATGTGAAGAAATGTTTAAACACGGATCGCCGGTGTGAAACTTGTAAAAAAAATTTAAACTCTCACCATCCCATCCTCTAGGAGCCTCAGAC
Source organism: Chelidonichthys spinosus (assembly GCA_029853015.1). Taxonomy (NCBI): domain Eukaryota; kingdom Metazoa; phylum Chordata; class Actinopteri; order Perciformes; family Triglidae; genus Chelidonichthys; species Chelidonichthys spinosus. Next base: position 8,462,029 of record CM056835.1, read on the forward strand.
AGGAACCAAAGTCCCCCAGTCTGATGTGTCCATCAGCAGTCAGCAGGATATTGTCAGGTTTAATGTCTCTGTGTAAGAAGTGTGGTTGAGGAGGTCATTGTCATATCTTAAGGTTAGATTGTACTAATCAAAAACAACAGGTTGTTTGCAGGGTTTTCTATCTAGGTCACAGTTCCAGGACAGAGTGCATGTTATGTTTTTGGTTAAGCTTATTACTCAGACAAGTTGTTTTTGAACCATAGGAAAACCAATGTTTATACTTGTTACAATTTCTCTGGAAACTCTCTGAAATACATATGTTAATCAAAACAATATGAATACCATGCCATAAAGAAGAATAATCTACCTGTGTACATAACCCAGTCTGTGGATAGAGTCAATGGCCATGACCATCTCAGCCAAGTAGAACTGAGCCATTTCCTCAGGGATCCGGTCTCCAAACTTACTGAGCAGAGTCAGCAGGTCTCCCCCTACATAGTAATCCATTACAAGGTACTGAGGGAGGAGGTGGGGGATAATTGAGGAACTTTAATAACAATGTATGCCATAGATGAACAGGACATTTGTACAAAACCTTTACCTGACTGACCATGTTAATACCAACAACATCTCTTAAAATGTTCCCACACAACTAAACTACATTGTATATTACATTCCAAGGAAAACTGATTTTGCGACGAATTACTTAACTTAATTGAGAATGGCGTTTATTTATATGGGAGCATCATTTAACAGGAGACAGATTTGATTAATACACACCAGATAGTTGTCATCTTGAAAGGCATAGTGCAACTCTGTGATCCAGCGTCTGTCACCCCTCAGTAAAACCTCCCTCTCCTCCTGATAACATGCTGTCTGTGGAAGACACCAACAAGATTACAACTGGATAAAAGCCACAAGTAGAAAGCCAAATAGTTGTCACGCTGAATCACAAACAGCTGAAGGACATCCAGTTTAAATCAAAGAGCCTGAATTTGTCTTCCATCTCAGGACAACACTTCTTTGTCCTGAAGCAGGTTTGTGTTGGTTTGTATACCTCTCCTCGTCTCAGCATGTCCCACTTATTCATGATCTTCAGTGCATATACTTGTTGTGTGCTTCGCATCCTTGCCACGACAACCTGCGATAGTTAAAAGATATGGGTCATGAGGATAATTAAGTAAAGCCCCAAACCACTTTTTATTAGTTGTGCTGTTGATTGATTTAAGGTCCAAATTTTAACATTTAAGTGCAAAGTATTTGAATTTTACATATTGTGTTATACATATACAGTCAATGCAGTAATGGTTGAAACGTGAAAGTGTACTTTAGTTCTATGGAATCACAATTTATAGCCTGGGAATTGCTTTTTGCTAATTGCTAATGTTAATCGCTAGCATACACATATCTCAGCCTTGCAAACAAATGTTTATAAGAGTTTGGATTTTGTCATTATAACAGATATTTACAGCTCTTTCATAACAATAGCCAGCACGCTAGTGATTAGCATGAGCTATTAGCATAAAGTGCCATCATGACCAGTATGTCAAAAACTGTGTAATGTAGACCAAGCCCAGCAGTTCAAGTGGTCCTTTTAATGTTCTGTAACTGTAGCATGGAAATAGCTAGCTAGCTAGTTGAATAGCCGGCCCCTAAATGAGTAAAACGGAACAACTTAATGCTTCAGCCACACACTCTTGTCCAAATGTAGGAAAGCACATTCCTATCAGCAGATAATTAGTCAATAACACTGATTCACCAGATTTAATTTCATTTGGTGTATTTTCCGCATTAAAGACAGAATAACCTGTGCTGTGATTGTAATTATACACTAGCTATATGCAATGAGACACTGATCTCTACACCTGCACATTTCTTTCACCGTCTAAAGGATTTTTAAATAATTTCGAGATGAGAAACACTTCAGCTAAATCTCTGGGGTTTAAAAAGGTATTTAATGTGCACCTCCAATGCTGTGATGTTCAGATACAAATGATTAACAAAAAGACCATGCCATTGCCCAATATAAAGAGAAAGAATAGTAAAAATTATTTAAAAAAAAAAGTGCTGTGTCAATTAATACTTCATCAAACCATTCTGATTGCAGACACAATATTAAAAATTCAGCTCCAGTCCTGCTCACCTCACTGAATGTGCCCCGGCCGATCACCTTCACTATGTCAAAGTCTTCTCTTTTAATGCGAGTCCTTCTCACCTGCTTCACAAGGGGCTCAGCTGTCATTGGAGGAGGAAAAGGACAATATTTGTCAGTAATAATGCTTTAGAAAGAATTTAGTTTCTCTGGACCAAGAGAGTTGGATGTGGTAATGGTGATGTTTTGTACATTTTAGGATGGAAGGACTTTAACATCTTAAGCAACTGAATAGTAAAGTGGAAAACCCTCTTTTGACCTCTGAAATATTTGACTCTGAAGTAGTTTAAGTGGGTATTTTTTCCATGATACAATTTCAAAGACTCAAAGTTTTTCTTTTTTTAGATTAACTTAAAATTAAGTTCCCATTATTCAATAAATAAATACATGGCAGGCAACAAATGGAAAACTCAAAACTTTAACAGGCTATTCCAAAGTATATTTAGCTGAAAGAAATCGATCCACCTTCTCTTAAAAATATGATTCAACAAACAGAAGTCAAGTTGATCTAACGGAAAACCCTCATGCTTGAATATCTGTTTGAATGTCTGATGCCAAGTTTAAACACATTAAAATACATAAATCAAGAAATCCAACTAGAAACATTCAGTTAGAAGTAATGCAAATCACATTTGCATCAATAAATATATTGTTTAACATTTGATTATTTTCTCATTTCCTATCTGGATCAACACAAGGGGCAGAGTGGCACCCCTAGCAGCAACCTAACTGGATCTGGATCCATCTAGCCTCACAAAGTTAGCTTCATAATTCAAGGTCAACTTGAACTACAGCGAAGTAATTGATTGGTATCAATAGCAGGGTCTGATGTAGTTTACTGATGTAATTAATCCAGAGAGAAGTAGGGTGATTGTCTCAGACTTCCATGCAATCTGACTTATTTTTGCAACCAGAGGAGTCGCCCCCTAAGGCCAGCAGAGAGAATGCAAGGCACTTCAGATTTGGCTTCCCTTTTCAGAACTGGAGGTTGCCTCCCTGTTTCAAATCGTGACTGTTTGGTCCAGAAAAAAAATAATAGTCCCTTGAAATGTAAATGTGAAGTTTAATTGTTTGGGGACGAGAAATAATCGACTATTCTGACCCTGATTTAGTGTTTTTAAACTCAAGGTCAAATCTGACCTTCTGGATGCAATAATCTCTGAATTGCCGATCTGCAGCTCTTTCTGTTTAGATGTTATATATTTTTAGCTCTCTAATAACCACACGTGAACACATTCATGTTGCTGCTCTGTGTCCTTTCATCTGAACAGAGGATGATATTTGCCATAAAGGGAGCTCCTCTTCAACACAGCAACTGTCTGAATCAGAGTTGCTATGTGAAGCTTAAAATAGCAGCTATGAATTGAGGAAAGTTTTCCAGCCCTTTATTTTTATTTTCTTTCCCCACCTCCTCACTCACTGAGAGGAATGTAAGAGAGACTTCAGACAAACACAGATTCACTGTCACTTCAGTTTACTCAAGGATACAAACGTTTTCCTTGACAAAGATATGTAAGCAAGTAAAAGAAAGATATATTTGAATGTTAACAGTCACTTATATTTAATATTGAGATGTAAGCACCACCAACATCTTTTTGAAAAAATATGAAAATAAATGATTTACAATTTCAAAAGCTGAATTTGAATACATATTATTTCCAATATTACAAAATCCAGATGCAAAAGTGCAAGTTTCATAATAATATAAATACAAATGTATTAAGGTTGATCAAATGTGTTTGATTTTCTTTTTCAACTAGAATATTTAGGTTTGACTTTGACAAAAATAGAATATCAGCTGAATTCAATCCAAAATTTCACTTGAAAAATGTCCTACTTAAATGTCAAAGAGGTGAATACATAACCAATAAATTCAGATACATACTTTACAAAATAAAATATTTCAATGGTGGGAAATCAGTGTTGTTTAAACTTAAGTATTAAGTATTGAGTGGCTGGTAAAATTAAAATGCTTATCTCTCTTCTTTGCTTCCATAGCAACATACACTGTCAGTAGACTGGGACAGTCATGTGACCTATTTTGTGCTGAGTCACAGACGACTGTGATCACATACTGTAGAAATAGACTGATGAATGGACAGCATTCAGTTTGTTGCTCTACAGATCATGCTGACCTTTGTGAACCTTTGACTCTACATTATAACCGTATTAATCATTTTGTCTCATGTAACGGATGTATTATGGAGTTTTCTGAAATGTTTAAGCAGTATGCACCCAAATCGCACAAAATACATTAGTTTGAAATTGGTGCTGAGCGGCAGGAAAGTTGTATCCTACCAAAAGACAGCACAGCCCATGGAACAGTGCGTGTGCATATCTGTATATACAGTATGTGCGTATATCCTGTCTTTGTGCCTGCATGTGTTTATTCAACAATATCACCATAAGTGCTCTGCCAACCCCTCTGCCAGCTTCCTGTCATCTTGAATGGAAATGACCCCCCCTTCTTCATGAAGAACGACAGAGCAAAGAGGTGGAATAATAAAAAAATGAATCAGCTGTGTTGGTGAACAGTCAGTTTAGAAGTTGGAGCGTCATTTCCATAATTAATCTCCAGCATATAGATGTGGTAAAGTAGGACAGTAAGGCACAGTTCTGAATGAGACATGGAACAGTGAGACACTTGTGAATAGCTAATGACGTGCATTGCAATCATATCATATGTCTGCACATGTTGATGACTGATCAGACCAGACCAGACTAGAACATACCGTACTGGAGGCAGAAATCAAACAGAAAATTAAAAATGCCAAAACTATGTGCATGGTGTGATACCACATATGTTGCAGTAACAAGATTATGGGGATTATAATTAATTACAGTTATTAACCCAAATACACTACGTTACTGCATCGCCAGAAGAGATTTGTTTTTTGTGCCAGATCAGTTTACGGTACGATGGTGTGAAAGTCTTAGGTACATATGTGACACTGTCCTGAGGATGAGAGCAACAGTTGTGTCTGGCATCAAAGGGTCCAGAACCTCCGTTTCTGAAAATTGAAGCCAATACTGAAGTGCCTTAAACTTGCAATATCTCTACTGGCCATCAGGGGGCGACTCCCCTGGTTGCAAAAATAAGTCAGATTGTATAGAAGAGAAAATAATCGTACTTCTCACTTCATTTATTAGATATTTATATCAGTAAACATTGTTGACATGACTTTATGGTCTCAATCTCTAGTTTCATGTCTTCTTCAATCCAGCATGATGTTCATTTAGTAAATTATGGTCCATTAAGAGTCAAACCGTTCATAAAGCAGAGGATGCTTTAGGGGCAGGGCTACCTTGTGATTGTCAGGTTGCTACCAGTGTAATTAGCTACTAAGATGACTTACACTACAACAGCTGTAAAGTTGACTTTGAATTAGGAGGCTAACTTTACAGCTTCACACCAGAATCCAGATGGATCCAGATCCAAATCAATATGTGACATCACGATGATTACATCCAGTTCTTATATACAGTTTATGGTTGAGGGTTAAGTGAAAACCACAAGCTTGCAGTCTTTATCCTCTTCCTGTTTCTGAGTTCATCCATCTTATTAACCTGTGACTGGACGTTTAGTGGAGGCCGGTGACTCCTCCGTATTTCAGAGACGGTGCCATTGGGATATTTCCTGTTAATCGTTGTGAAATCACTAGTTTTCTATCAAATTGTTTATTTGGCTTGCTTGTCTAGTGAGCAAGTTGCAAAAAAGTCAAAGACAAAAGAAACAAAAAGAAAAGTGAAGGAACGGGAACTTGAGACACGGCAGCGGTCCTCGGTCAACTCTGACACTTGATCCTCATCTCTGGACATGTGCTGGAGTTAAATTTGGATCCTCAGATCACTGGGGACACATGGGAACTATGACGGGACAATAGAGTAGATACAAACAGTCACATGCATGACAACAACAACGAGGGAGGATGGATGGGCTGAAAGGTGATGATGAAGTATTTTACAGTAGAGCATACATTATGCGAAGGTGTTCAGTATGGCAGGAAGACACCATCTGAAATAACCCACCACTGATTGTGAGCAGTAAATCTTGTGTTTTCTCGACAGAACATCTGTTATGAAATCACAGTTTTCTTGGTGGTGTGACTCTAGCTGAAATGTCTCTGGAAGGTTCCTGAGGGACAGCAGAAAGGCATGACCTTGTGGTCGGCTGTTGCTCATTTTAGATTGTGGTGCCCGGTGCTTTCATGGCACATTAATCCCTGGAAAATGTCGACCTTGCCAGTCAGTCCGTCTTTAAACGGAATCCAGTGTGAATTTAGATTAATTAATGACATTTAATAGGCAAGTGCGGGGGTTGGAGTTAGAGCAGCGGACTTCACTTCTAATCAACGCTGTGTGATAGACTAGCATTGTCCCTTTGATTTTATTATCTATTTGGTTGTTTGGCATTGTTTTTTTTCTTCACCATGACCAGCAAAGGAACCTGCTTTATTCTTTGTATGATGAGTTTGCCACAACTCTGTCTGACCGTCGTATAATTAGAGAAAGGAGGACAATCTGTCGAAGACAACTTGTTTGGTGATGAGGAACGCATCAAACATCGACAGTTCGTGGAGCTCATTGGACAACAACAAAATTAAACGAAACCATCATCACAAATGCTCGAAACCTGAGCTGAAGAATCCAATTTGAATGTCATTCACAATGCCTACAGTGGATGCTGCATCTACACACCAGAGGTGACGTGGTTGTATTTATTTTGAATGCTTCCGTTCTGCAAAGGAATTCAGTTCTTGAACAGGTGAACGAAGTGGCCTACACGTGTTCACTCTGAGACAGTTTATGAGTGATGAAGTTCATGTGAACTTGTGTTTGTCTCATAGAAATAAATCAGGAGTAGAACGGACAATTCCCATTCAAATCAATGTAGCAGGATGTTCAAGGTGGCGGCCCTTTTTACCGTTGCCATCACGGCCACTTCTGTATGAAGTAACGACTATCAGTGGAGTAGTAATGTTACAAAGTAGAGAGAGAAAGAATAAATGAGTAACATTTAACAACTTAATGCTTCATCCACACTCTGATCACACCGTAGGAAACTACATTGAGGAAGTCAGATCAGAGACTTTTTTGTGTAACAAGTGCGATAAGGAACATTTGTATCGTAAAATAAATGCTATCCTGCCTTTAATTTCAAGAACAATATTGTGAAATACAAGTCACAATCTGAAGAGAGATCAATAAAGCCACTCTGCACAAAGATAAAAATAACCCACATAGTTGGGTTATTTTGGCTGTTGCCATTTTGGATTTTTGCAACCACTAATGGGATGTAGTCATGGTGATGTGACTACATGTCATTGCTTTGTGGACGATCGTTTTGAAGCCATAAGCCATGAGATCATAAAATCATGTTTACAATGTTTACTGAGATGATAAATCGAGTGAAAAGTAGGCTCATTTTCTTCTAGACGTCTATACAATCAGAATTACCACCGGAGGAGTCACTCCCTGATGGCCATTAGAGAGAATGCAAGTTTAAGGCACTTCAGATATTGGCTTCAGTTTTCAGAACCGGAGGTTGCTGCCTGGTCTCGACCCTTCGATCCCAGACTCGACTGCTGCTCATAGCCTGTCCTCTCCTCTTCCTCAGGATGTTGTACTTTGTCAAATGACCACTGGAATCAGTTAAATGTCTGTTCTACCTCTGTTCTATTTCTATGACTTCAGCTCAGCATGTTACTAATAAAATTAAACACACGCACACAAACGCACACCTAGAAATAAGAACAACACTCACCCCATTGCAGGAAACCAGCGACGTACTTCTCCCTTGCGAAGGGCGTGGAGTAGAACTCCTGATAGACACCCACGAGTAGGTCCAAAAGGGTCTGGAGCCCAACAGGTCCAGTGCTCAGGGGGCCCTCGGCCAGGTCAGGTGCACCAAGGCCAGGGCCCGTCGACATGGCGCCCGGTGGATGAGCGTTCTGTTCAGAATTGGGGTGAATCCCTGCTGTCCATGATGAGTTGGACTCTTCTCCTCTGGGTTTGTTGGTTCTGCTTGGTCTCTTGGGAATCACATTTACAGTAACCGTCCTCCCTCACTGTCTTCTCTGGACTGTACCACCCAGCCAACCACTCAGTCCCACACCCCCTCAGGAAGTCTTTTTGGAACCCCACCACTAGTTTCCAGTGTCTAGTTTACTGTGACTTTGTGTTGTCTCTGTCCTGTTTGTGTTTATGTGTCCTGTCCCCTCTTCTGTCTCTGTCTGTCTCTCTATCCGTCTCACCTCATGGCTGTGCAGCATCTGTCAAGCCTGTAGTCGCTCCAGCTCTGACTCCAGACCTTTTTTGGTGTTTGAGTCTCCCTCTCTCCCCACTCCCTCTATCCAACGTCCTCCAGACTTTCAGACCTAATAGAGAGAAGCATGTACATGATCTGAAACAAAGCCTCTTTTCCTTTTTCCGGCTATCAGTCTTTCATTTTGTCTTTCCGCTTCTTGTTTGCTTTTCTACCCTTTTTCTCCCCCCCCCCCCTCACAGAAACAGGAACTACTGACCCGAATCACTTCTAGCTGTTGCTGTAACACTCTGTCTTGTTTTGAAGAGCGCAAATCTCTTATTTTGCCAACTGTCCCGGGATCTCTTTTACTTCCCTTGTTTTTTTTTGCTTCACTCAGCTCTCCCTCTCTGTCAAGGATGCAGGAGATAATTTCCTCTCACCAACTGCAGCGTAGCCCTCTTCTCTCTCTCCTCCCCGACTTTTCTGTTCTGTTCTTACTGAGTGAACAGCCTCCTTCCTCTTCTCTCTTTATAAATACAGCTGCCACACAGCACCGCCTTAAACTTCATAATCTCCATTTCAGCGCTGCATCTTCAGCATTAAACTATTGCTGGCACCTTCCATGTGAGTCGTTATTGTGTTTTTCTCAAACTGGTCTATTAGTTGAGTCTATGAATGGGTCTTGGTGTTCAAGATCACATGTGGCGGAGAAAGTTATCAGTTTTGAAGACAAGAGAAAGTGTATGTTTTTGTTTTGACATGCATAGATTTAATGATATATTTCACTTGACCACTTAGAGCAACTTATAATCACATTAAACCATTATAATGATTTACAACTTTGGGAACTTTAATACACTATGATCCTTGTCAGTGAGTGACCAGCAATTATTACCTTATTATTCATTATTAAGTGCCTTATAATGTGTTATAATATTGTTATAAATTGCATCATTAATATTTATGAGTGCTAATAACTATTTTATCAGAAATTTGTCTGTCAGAGGACCACTTTGGATAAATAGACGCTCCATTACTTCTATGAATATTGACTCCCATACAGCTGTGTGTGGTCCAAACAGTATTTAGAGAAAGTGCTGCCAGCCATACTGAAGCACAGAACTCTGGGTAAGTCCAGCCTGCCAACCACTGATGCATGCCAACCAAGGGAATAGTACTGTCTGGGTGAAGACTTTAAAATGTGATGCCAGCAACACTATTGACCAATTATCTGATATTTAGTGAACAATATCTCCTGGGGTAACTTTTGCTCCTCCCTGCATGTTGCACTATTTATATTCTCACTGTGTGTTGTTAACTCTGTCAAAATCCCCCAAACCAATAGAATGGCAGGTGTTTGTTGGCCAATGAAAAGATCCCTTCGTTGTTGCAGGTGCATTTGCTTTACTAGTGTTCCCAATGTGAGGTTATTCTTGGGTTCATCCACGTCCTTCCTCCAAGGTTTTATTAATGATGTACTTCCCTTGCTTTCTCTATGGCTTTTGGAATAAAAGAGTAAATGTATATTCTAGTGCACCACCTGTATTTGTTCTTTTACTATAATAGCTACGAGGGCTATTTGTTGGTGTGCTGGAGGGGAATGAACAGTGGTGCAAGTTGTGAGAATTTGTTTCTGTTTGTGGGACGGGGCTCCTGTATGTGGTTTATGCCTGCAGCAGTTGGCAGAGTAGGTCATTTGGAAAAGACACTTTGACTTTGAACGCATAGCCGAACCGAAAAAGTCCCGCCCCCTTCGTTCAGGTCTCTGTTCAAAGCCCCTCCCCCAGAAAGCCAAACGATTGATCGAGATCGGCAGAGTGCATGCAATCTGGAAGGAAGCATTGACAGAAAGGCTGGCCGTCCAATCATTTTCTCCGGCCTGACTTTTTAGATTGTACGGGGTTTTGACATTCCAGCCATGGCCACAGATGACATTTTTAAAATGTTTTTTTTAATCTCAGAGAATCTATTGCTGTCAGCATGTTACAAGGATTTCAAGTACTTGAACAGAAAGTGTTTCTGAATAAAATGACCCACTCAACCTGTGTATCAAGCTAATGTTAGACTTGTAGGTGGTGTCCAATCAAATGGTCATGGGCCAGTCAGGAAACGTTCTGTAAAAATTCACCTATGAAATCAATTCCAGGTCATCCATCCATCCGCTTACCGCATACCGCTTATCCTATCCTTATTGCGGGGGGAGCCGATCCCAGGTAACATTGAAGGCAGGGTACACCCTGGACAGGTCACCAGTCCATCGCAGGGCCAACATGAAGAGACAGACAACCATTCACACTCATATTCACACCTAGGGGCAATTTAGAGTCATCAATTAACCTATCCCCATCTTTGGACAGTGGGAGGAAGCCAGAGAACCCAGAGAGAACCCATGCTTACACGGGGAGAACATGCAAACTCCACACAGAAGGAACCCAAACCCGACCCAGGAATCGAACCCAGAACCCTGTCTCTGTGAAGTGACAGTGCTACCCACTACACCAACGTGCAGCCCCAATTCCAGGTCAGACCACCCAAATGTAACATAGATAGTATGTAGCAGTTGGCTGCAACCAAATACGCTACCACCTCCTGCTGGTTTTAGTGGAAAATGACTCATGTTTGACTAAAGTATCAGGTGTTTAAAATATGACTGGGTTGATTTTAAACAGTGTGCTACATGACTGCTAGCTAGCATACTTCATATCACAACACTGGAGAACAAACTTGAGACGAGTCAAACTTCAATGTCTGGAATGAGAAGAACAAATAAAACAGCCTTACCTGGCTCCATCTTCTCGGAGTACTTCCTACTTGATTCTGCAGCTCTGCACGATGTGGAGCACAATTAATGTTAGGTCTGCACTATGGTTTTGTGAATGAGGGACCGGCTGCCGTCGAATAAAATATTAATGACTGTCAGTGGTATTCCTGTTGAACATGAAAGTAGCTTGCTTCCAATCAAAAAATGTAATAGATATTATTCTATAATAATATAATAGAAAAAAACACGCACAATCCATATGACCAAAGCTAAATATGACAATATCAAGAAAGTGGTCACAAGACCCTCAGTAAGGACCAAAAACTTCGCAAAATGCAAACCCCAGAGCCAGGGATCATCACTGCAGCAGGCTAACGGACTGCCTGAGAAAAATATTATATATAAAGACATTCACAAAGTATTGTCGTTAGTATGCTTTCAATATATTTCCAGAGAGTGCATTTCTTTCTTAATGAATTTGAAATATACTTTTGAAAATGTAAATATATGAGAAATAGACTAAAGTATATTTATTTCACCTGGGGACACACAAGTCTCTTCTGACATTTGCAATTAGTTCTGCTATAATAATGGCTACTAAGACAAGTATGTACTTTATAATCTTGTCGATTATCTAGAGATGAAACCCTCTGGCATTAATGATGAAGTAAAATAAATCATTGGTGTGTGCAGCCGGGACAGCTCACCTGCTAATCTGTATAGAAGGCCCGGTGCTGCTGCACACTCACATGTTACATCAAGGCTTTGTATGTAATTGAAGGCGACATTAAGCCTGTAGTCAGCTTGTACAGCAGGTTGCCACGTCAGTATGAACGTGCAGCAGTGTGCGTCACTAAATGGGACACTGTGGGATAATAAAGGAATGGGAGGAGAAACACTGAAAGAGGATGGTTGGGGAGATGGAACAACAGAAGCTGTGGCAGATGAAAGAAAGAAAGATAAAGTGACTGATGTGACAGTGTCACTGACGTTCAAGACAAATCGTTTCTTGTAAAAGAAGACATTTGGAATACCTCCTTGTTTGGATCCTCTTAAGTCCCACTGAGGATGAGCTGTATTCCTGCTTCACACAGGTAAGAAACACGACTCAAATGCTTTACGGAGACATTTTACACAACGTCAAACTTAATAGCTGTGAGAACCAAGTGTGTTGTATGATATTGTTGATTTAACAAAATAACAACATTCAGGAGCATTATTGTGCCTGGAATTAAATCCATTCAAACCTTGAAGTAGAAACAGGATTACACACCAACACCCTGAGATAAACATCATGTTGATCATTTCAACAGTGAATTCAAATCGTATTGTTTTAGAACTGCAATGCAGTCTACTATGTAGTGTTTACGACTCAAGTCCATATAGATGAAGTGAACTGGCCAACATAAAGGCTGAAATTACACTTGTCCCATTTTATATTCAGATGCTAACATCAGTGTACAGTATTACACATATGTATGTATGCCTACTGTTAAAAGAATTTTCCCGTAAAATAATAAATTCACCCAAGGAGGAGATCGGAGACATAAGTAAAGTCGACGTCTGACTTTAATCTTGTACAAGAGGAGCAGTTACAGTGCAACAACGTGTGAGGATGCTACAGAGGAAGTGCTCTAATCACTGTTGGGACTTGAGTCTTTTAAAGGCACAGGAGATGATGCGTCACTGACAGTGAATCTTCGTGTAGACCAAGACATCATGTGCACAAAGTCCCTGACAACAGTTAGGCATACCTAAGACATGAGGTTATTCATACCTTAGACAAGGTTATAAAAAATTCTTAACAGTAGTCATCGTCACGTTGTCCTTGTCTGTGTAGTCCTTGTCTGTGTAGTCATCACAAAATTCTTATAACACCTACATTTAGGAAATCCTTCCATCATGTTACAGGGAAGTAATCAACTGGGAAATCACTTTTATATATTAATCTGGTGAATTCTAATGTTCTTCTTCAGAACTATTTTCCCAGAGGGCCTCCTTTTTTTATACAGCCTCCTTCATTACTCACCCATCCCTGGAGTTGAGGAGTCACTTGTTGTTGAATCCTATTATGTCATTAAGTGCTCACCTGCAGATTAACATGGTGCTCTGCCTCCATTCTCCTCATCCCTAAATACATGGGAACACAGTTCTTCATCCCTTAGATAAACCTGTTAATTTAACATCTGTATAGCTCCTGTTCAAAGTTTCAAGTCTTATTCAATACAGCATGATATTAATTTAATAATTATGATCCATTTAGAGTCAAACTGACTATAAAGCGGTGGATGCTTTAAGGTGGGGCTACCTTGTGATTGACAGGTCACTACCATGGTGCCGCTACCGTCCCTGCCAATGCAGTTAGCTATTATTACTTCAACACTTAGCTGTAAAGTTTACCTTGAATTATGAAGCTAACTTTGTTAGCAGCTTCACACCAGAAACCAGATGGATCCAGATCCAACAAGGTTGCTGCTCTGCAGCTTTTGTTTACCCTTGCTCCTCCACAGTCCAAATATGGACTTTTCTGCTCACTGGTTGCAAATAAATCCAAGATGGTGACAGCCAAAATCCAAGATGGCGACAGCCAAAATATTGAACTCGAGGCATCAAAACTGTAGTCCACAAACCAATGGGTGACGCCACAATGACTATGTGGACTAGGCTTGGGCACAGGTGGAAGGTCTACATTTAGACTTTGCTGGGACATTAAAGATCTGTGTTGTACTTGTATACAAGTAATGCAGATTTCTTTCCTCTTTTAAACATTTAATTGTGATCCAGTTCAGTACAGGAGAACAGGTTTTTATATTACAAGTAAGTAAGACGGACAATATTTAAAGAGGATGTTTTTAACAGGGTTGCAAGGTGGTGTAGTGGATAGCACCGTCACCTCACAGCAAGAGGTGAAGCCCATGTTTGGACTCCTTCTGAGTGGAGTTTCCATGTTCTCACATGGTTAGTGTGGGTTGTCTCTGGGTTCCCTTGGTTGATCAATCACCGCGACTCTGAACAGGATAAGCAATGATTGATAATGGATGGATGGATGTCTTACATTTAAATACATTTATTGTCCAAAATGTGTGACAATCTCCCAGACACGCTGGACAGCAGATCTACTTCTGAAACTTTCAAATCGATTTGTGGTCATTGAAATTTAGTGAGTCAGGATAGTGAAGAGATGTGTAATAGACATACTATGAACAAAATAACCCAAATTAACACAAAATGTGTGTGTGTGTGTGTGTGTGTGTGTGTGTATCTTTTGCAGTATGAGTACCATTCTCAGTCAAGTGGACACTCAAATGGAAGATAATCCAGGACAGAGAAGAGGGAGTAAAGCCTACCAGGTACAACTGACATCTTTACTTCAGTGTATTAGAGCTCACTTTAGTCCGCTGACCTGCCAGATGTTGCCTTCTTTAAATAGCATCTCTTAAAATAAAAAATTGTTTGTTTTTATGATAATATCTCATTACAAGACTACAATGTTCTACTTATTTTATAAGGTTTGTAAAGGGGTTGCTGCTTTAGAGTCTGGTTTCCCACTCAGCTAACCTGCATTGTCAATTAATTTTAAGGGAACTTTTTTTTTAAATAGTTAGGTTTTGTTATCTAAATCTTACGTGTAGTTTTGTTGTCTTAACACTTCTTTCAAACTCTTTTAAAATCTGAGATAGCACTGCTTTGAATGTTAAGATGTGTATTTCGTTAATAACCTCTAGTTAGTGCTGATTTTGTTATTGCAGGATTTTACCTGGCATAACTTAAATAATCGTTATTAAGTTAATTTGTTAAGGCCAATATAAATTACATCATATATATTCTCTCCGGACCAGATCTTCCCTGAAGCCAACGTGGATGAAGAGTCAGATTCCAGCTCCTACACTGTAGACTTTCTTTACAGGAGGGAGCGTCTTCCCTCCATCGTTGTGGAGCCGACAGAGCAGAGTGAAGTGGAGAATAGGGAGCGCTGGTCCCCTCGACGACTGACTAGCAATAACGTAGAGGAGGAGGAGGAAGAGAACAGCAGCATTGATCACACAGACAGCTCTGTGGACAGAGAGCTGCAGGAGGACTTGGGGACAGAAGAAGGGTAAGGTCCAGACTGCTAGAATCACAGGTCAGGGTCAGAGACCTGAAATGACACTGTGGTGCTGTTACATTTGATTCTGCTTTTTATAGGCATTTTTGGAATTTCCGGGCTAGAGACATCCCAGCTAAAACTATAGTTCAAGACATTGACATTATATTAAAGTAGAATTTGAATTCTAAAGGTATTTAGAATTTTTAACACGTATATGTAATGTGTCATGAATGTGTGTGTTGCAGCTTGGTTGGGAGGAAGTCTTCTATTGGAATGTCCCAGAGTCAGCTATCCGTTTCCCGGCTGACCCCACCTGCCTCCCCCACTCCCCCTGAGGCTGCCCCACCCTGCCTAAGGAGCTGAACCAGTACTGTATCCAGTACTTTTATAATGTTTAACCTCTGAATTTCCCAATAAAAGAGAACCCATTTGGTGAAAGGTTGATATGACTACACATGTACAAACAGTTGCACTAAATAACTAATACTAAGTTGATCCCAGTGCTGCTATTTTTGTATTGAAACCTCGAGTTTTAAATGTTCTGTGGTTACCTGCTACAGTTCTGGTTCTGGTACTGTTTCTGACACTGTGGACTGAAGGTAACCAGAGAGTGTAGCAACAACCTGCAGGAGTTATCCGTTTGGATACAAATCTCACCCCACAGAAAATAGGTCTGTGATGAATGACTATCAGGCCCAATTTGTTTAATACTAGTATGAAAGACCAGCCAAGATTAGCAGTTGTAGTTGAGGTGGTCTATGGGGGTTGGGACTCAATGCCACGATCACACGAGACACGTCTGAACAGGCAGGACTGCTTAAGAAAGGTGATCAAATGTGGATTCAAGCAGACGTGGAGCTCTTGATGTTGGTTGGATGAGGAGGAAGGAAAAATACCATAAAATGATACATACTGAAAAATACAGATGGTTTGAACTAAATTCGATCAGTATGTTTATGAGCTTATTTTGTGCCAGCGTTGAATATTGTTAAATTAAGTGTAATGTAATGATGTCATTTTACAGTGCTAAATTTAAACAAACATAATTTAAACGATTTACTGCAACGGTTATAATGACCTTATTTATTGAATACATGTGTGAAGTCCCTTTAAAATATTAAAATTCATTGAGGCAATGTTACTTGCCTGAATTAATTTTAATATTTACTGTACATAAAGTTTCCATTTTTACTGAAATGCTACTGTATACTTGCATCCACTTACATTTAAGAAAAAAAAATTAAAACATCATAGCTGTATACTTTGTAGTATATAGTATACAGCTACTAGTAAATTGTATTGTATATGCTATAATGTGTAATGTAGAAGCTGACTGTTTGATTGTTTTTACGACCAAAGATGTTTGGTGTGCTGCTATTTCTTTGAAAAACATATTTACATTTCTGAAGTATAATAAATCATTTTAGTTTTTCACAATTGTATTTCCATCATTCCTGAGTGTGATGAAATATTATAAAAAAAAGTACATGCTTTGACAAAGCTGAGTGTTTCTGTTTTAGTGCTCTTTTAGGTTTTGTCCTGCCAGTTCTGATTGGCTCAATATTGTTTAATAAACAATGAACAAGAGTGTTGCATTCATTTCCACATTTCTCATGCAAACTTTCATTAGGCTATGTGAAATTATGGTAAATGTAGAAAAAACAGTAACTGTTAAAGAACTATTTAACATGCGCATGTCCCAAAGTGTTGTTGTGCAGTGATACATTCACACGTTGGTTTTGTTGTTTAAACCTAATGTTGGTTTTGTTGTCTAAACCTAACGTTGGTTTTGTTGTTTAAACCTAACGTTGGTTCTGTTGTCTAAAGCTCACATTTTTTTTGTCGAAACTTGATGTTGAAAAAAAGTCATGGCTCAGGCTTAAATGATACTTCCAATTGTAATACATCATTTTAAAAGTTGTATTTCAATTGGTGACTTTCTCACAAACTGCTGTGAGACGGTGTTAGACTATACAGAGATCAGCACAGGGGGCTATTGCACAAAAGCATTTATTCAGATATCCAGGATAAATGACTAAGCTGGGTTCAACATATCTCAACGAGAGCAGTCTGGCTTAATGGGTTGCACAAAGGCCAAACCAGGCTGTGCATCTGCAAATAGTCTGAATGAATATAGGTTGAATGAATGTAAAATAAAGGTCACAGCGTTTACATAATGACAGCAGGCTACTTCTCTGGATGGTAACATGTAACGAACAGTGGGATAATTTTAATGAACATGTTGGTTTCCCAGCGAAGTGACTGAGAAACAGGATAAGATAAATGGCTCTTAGCCTGGTCTGAAGCAGGCTAGCTCCACAGGATAAATCTCCATGGTAACTCATACCATTACATATGAGACATGCGTTGATGCAACCAGATCACAGCTAAGTTCAACCTTGAGCACAATCCCCTATATAGGTCTTGTGTAATAGCCCTATACATGATGCAAGTGTACACAATGTCACTAGATGCCAATAACAACAGCTTCCATGCAGGTGCCCTCACACCATCATCCTACACCATCAGCGGAAATCTAGTTAATTCCAAATACTCAAACTCCTGAGGAACTGATGTTGAATTGATTCGGTTCTATGATCCAATTGAAGACCTTCAGATAAACAACAACACACCAGAGAAGCATTTTTTACTCTCATGACTCAGCAGGCGAAATAAATAAGAGACCCAGTCAAGTGACCATGTGATTACAGCAATTAGCCTTTAGAGGGAAGCAGAGCATCATGTACCACTGGTGTCAAAAGTCCTCCAGCCTACATTACATTTGTTTCACAAACTGTGGAAAGACTGTAATGTCTAGTCAGAACTAAAAGCTGGCCAACAAGCACCTCAAGGTCAGAGAAAGCTTTCCTAGAACAACATCAGGATCAGCCTCAAAGATTCAACATAAACCGCTCTAACTGGGGAGACGTTGCTCAAAATAGAAATGCATGACCAAACAGTTTACAAAAAGGAGCCACACTCCATAAAAATGATCTCTAACAGGCCGCCAGAGTCAAGAACAGGAGAGTCCCCTCTTTCATGCTTTGGATGAAGGGTTTAGTAAAATGTGACCTGATTTATATTTTAATAATTTCCTTGGTGTTTAAGAAATACAGTCATTTTATAATGCAGACTTTATATCAGGGCAGTTTACAGTTTGTTCTGGTCCATATCTTTGAAAATGAAGGCTATTTTTACAAAACTCTAAATGCTCAAACCAAACCAGAAAAACTATCCTCTTACTTCTTCACTTCTTCATCCTCCTCTAACTCCTTGTCCTTGTCCTCCTCCTACTTCTTCACCTCCTCTGTCCAGGATTGTTCTCCATTGCTGTCCAAACCATACGGCAACCCGTGGTCATCATCCAAGTGTTTTCCTGCATCAATGCTGAAAGTCAACTGGTAAAATCTTGTATCAATGTAGAGGGCGATGTTTAGAGGTGTGTAATAAATCAAAGAACTTGTGTTCAGTTTGACACCATTGGTAAATACTTTGGCTACTAATGTGTTTTCAGATACATCAAGAATCAGTGTCACCCTCATGCCAGGTCTCGCCTCGCCAGCGGGTTCCGCCGAAATCCGTCTCAGTTGATGAGCTGTCTTCTCCGTGAGCTTGACCGTGGTTGACTAGTCAAAAAGCACCAATCAATATGCTAAATCTTGCGGCCGTCGGTTGATTTAGAGTTTTCTTGCGTGCAAGGAGTGAAAGAATACAAATTCAAAAATGAATCTAACGATGAACGAAACTAAAGAAGTAGTAAAAGTTGGGAACTAGAAAAAGCTACAGACGAAACTCCTGTTGCAACCAAAGCATGCACAGCTACACCTCAGGGGGGAGGACCAGCCCCCTCCCCAAGTGACCAACCCACTCCGACTGTCCAAGGAATGCAACTCACCTATCAGGACAGGCAACAGCTTGAGCTCAGCGACGAGAACGAGCCCCATCACCGAGCGAACCGACCCATTCTGACCTTTAAGGTGTGGGGAATTTAAGAGCCTCTTAGCCATCATGTCTGATGTTGCCAGCAGACCACCGTGAGGAGGTGTGGCTCAACCAATTGTTTCCCTCTATGGCCCTGAGTTCACATGGAACCATTCTCCACTTCGGTCTTCAAAGTTCTCGTTATAATATTTGCTACTACCACCAAGATCTGCACCCATGGCGGCTCCACCCAGATCCGCCCCCCTAGGCTTCCGTGCTCAACACGGCGGCCCCCCTACTCCTCGCAGGCTATGCCACGAAGAGTAGGCTCCTATTGCAGGCGACGGTCTGGTATGGGGCCAAGGCTCCACCACCATCCATATACAGTGCTAGTTGATTTGGCAGGTGAGTTGTTACACACTCCTTAGCGGACTCCGACTTCCATGGCCACCGTCCTGCTGTCTTTAACGACTAACTGATGTATGGCTTGGATGCAGCTGCTCGGCCATGGAAACCCACTCTATGAAGCTCTCTACACACTGTTCTTGAGCTAATCTGAAGGCCACATGAAGTTTGGAGGTCTGTAGTGATCGACTTTGTTATAATCCCACTGACAGTTGACTGTGGAGTATTCAGGAGCGAGGACATTTCAGGATTTGACTTGTTGCACAGGTGGCATCCTATCACAGTTCTATGCTGGAATTCATTGAGCTCCTGAGAGTGACCCATTCTTTCCCAAATCTTTGTAGAAACAGTCTGCATGCCTAGTAGCTTGCTGGCCATGGAAGTGATTGGAACACCTGATTTTAATTATTTGGATGGGTGGGTGAATACCTTTGGCAATATAGTGTAGATGTATTAGGTTAGAAACAGGCTTTTTAGATGTTTTATGGTAGAAACAGCCTGTTTAGATGTGTTCATGTAAGATACAGCCATTTGAACCATTATTATAGAATCAGTAGTCATTTAGTGGTATCTTCAAGTGTGCACTCCTATGAACACATTCAAGTTGGAATAGCACTCTGAAGTGGATAATCTGTCATGTTAGTGTGAATGTTTTATGCAATAAACAGCTTTTTTAGATAATTTATGGTATGAACAGACTCTTTAGATGCTTAATGCAAGAAACAGCCGTTTCAGCGTCAGTAGTCATTGAGTGGTGTCTTCATGTCTAGTGATAATCGTTCATATTAGTCTGAATTTCAGTGGATTTTCACAAAAAAATTGCTTCTGAGCATCAAAGTGCTTTCCGGCAACAAACAGGCGTTTCACAAGCCTTATGCCATAAACAGCTTTTTTAGTCGTCTTATGCTAAAAACAGGCTTTTTAGATGTTCTATGGTAGGAACAGGCTCTTTTGATGCTTTATGCAAGAAATTGTCATTTCAGTAGTCATATAGTGGTGTCATCATGTGCCTACTGCTATCATCACATTCAAGTTGGAAAAGCATTCTTAAGTGGGTAAGAAGTGTGAATTCATTGGCCTTTCAAACAAAATGGCTTCTGAATATCAAATAAGTGCTTTCCAGCAAGAAACAACAGCCTTTTTTTATGTTTTATGCCATAAACAGCTTTTATAGATGTTTTATGCCAGAAACAGCTTATTTAGATGTTGTGCTAGAAACAGGCTTTTTTGATGTTTTATGCTATAAACAGTTTTTTATGCTAGACAGCTGTTTTATGCTACAAACAGGATTTTTTGAAGTTTTATGCTAGAAACAGCCTCTTGATATGTTTTTCTGCAAGAAACAGCCCTTATAACCACTACAGTTGACTTTTTTGATAAATTAGAATTTGGCTTTTCATCCCTATGTTGGACTTACTACTTACTCAGACTCTGCTGTATTTATGACTTCTTAAACCAATTTTTACGACATTCTATGAATTTTGTCGACTGACTTTTTTTTGTTAATATTCATAACCAGTACCGATCTGATACCAGTGTATAATTAATGTGCTCATTGTGTGGAAGTGACTGGGATCGTCCATCATATAACTTTTACATCACTTGACTAACTTAGTACATCACGCACATATTAAAAGACATCAGTTATAACTACTCCTGAACAGTTTTATTTATTTCATGTCTAACTATAGATACCTCTGAGACAGGGGTGTTTCACATTCAAGTAAATAGGGCCTTCCTTCAGTTCCATCTGAAAATGTAGAGGCTTTAGATAAGGCAAGAGGAGTAAAACCGGCAAGCAATATAGAAGTCAAACCACCTGGATTTGGAACAATTGTAATCCATACATTATGGCGAAACAAAAGGGAATGTACTCTTCATCGATTTCCAGCCTGAAAAATAAATTACCCCAGTTACCCCCCCCCGATTGTTTTAATTTCACTGAAGTGAAACTGAATAATCCCAGTACTTTACCTGTCAACTGAACTGTCAAGAATCATCAAAAATGATCACAGATCTAGCACAATGTGTGGGCATCATGATGACAATGATAAAGTGAACAAAATATCTAACGAAAATGTGTTTTCCCCTACAAAGCAGTGGCAACACGTCCATCAGGTTGTTTGAGACAATATTGTTTTCAGCTTTATTGAGTTAGTCCAGTTCATGAAACTATTGTGAATGTGATGAAAAAGGGAAATAAAAATAAGCCTTGTATACATCTAAAAAATTACAGGCATTCATCCATCTTCCACTCTTTTATCCCATTATGTGCAACAACTGCACAGAGTTGTTTGGTCCCTCTTCCAATGAAAAACAAAAAGTAACCAAAACTTTCTGGTAGAAGTCACTGAAATTTGTTCATAGCCAAGTTACATAAAATGGCACAGTCAGAGAGAAAATAAGACAGTGATAACCACTATATTAACTAAAATGAATGCTCCTTATCAAACCTCAAATCCAAGCTGGATTCTAGGACTGGACTCACCACGCGGCTGCCGACCTACATGTATCCTGCTTCGTTAACTTGTGCTGTAACATCAACAAAGAATGCAACGGATAGTGAAGTACACAGAACTGTTCTGTAAAATAGAGTGCATGCATTTCTGAAATGCAAACTGTAATCCCAGTTGATGCTCATACCCTTTACAATTCATTAAAAATACAGAGGAGCAAAAATATGACACAACAGTCCACTGTCCTGCAGAGGCTGCAACTGTAGCACAATGGAGTCTTTGTTCTACATAATTAAAGATAATTTCATTTGTTTGCCCCCTAAATGCATTATTCTGTACATATTTCTGTCTCTGGCCTCTGTATGGCCAGGTCAGTCTGGATAAAGGCTCCCTGGCCCAGTGCTGTGGAGTACGCTCTGTTGCTTTGGCTCACTGTAAATCCTGGGGTTGGATACGAGCTGGAGCCTCCACGCTTTTGAAGTGGGCCCTGGGGCTGAGGTACTGGGTGGTAATCGTCCAAGTTATCATAGTGGGACTGCACCATTTTGGTGGGATGTTTTTGATATGAGTAGTCTCTGTCCAGTTCAGGGTTGTCCTGACTGTAGTGCTGCTGCTCTCGGATGCTATGTGATCGCTCCAGATTGGAGCGATGTTCCTTGGGGGCTGATAGCTGGTCATCTGTACTCTGGTAGGCGCTTGATGTTTTCCCTTTACTCTGGTGGTGGTCAGAATCAGGACACTCGTAGCGTGGTTGGAAGTTCTTTTTGTTGGGATAGTCCTGCTGCCAGTGATTAGATCTGCTGCCATCTACACCCAGATGGTCGCCTCCAGTCTCATACTTGGCCTCGTGCCGGCTGCACTCCTGCTGATGGGGCAGACTGTGGCTCAGAGTAGCTGGAAGTGAGTGAGAGGATTGGTATTTCTTTGTACTGCTTCTCTTTGCGAATCCACCTGTTTTATCGCCTGCTGTGCTGCCCTGGAAGTGCTTGTCAGTCTCCATATACATGAGGACGTCAGAGTCTGACACCATGTGTCTCGGGAGGTAGTGCCCATCTTTGCTCTCGGCTGCAATCAGCACAGCTTTACCTGGGTCGGATTTACTGCGGAGGTGCAGTGTTTCATAGCTTGATAGATCTGCTGGTGCAAACAAGCCAACATTGTCATACTGAGAGAGGACAGGGCCTTTAATCTTCTGTCTGGTCCTGCTCTCCCTGCGGATGGAGTGCAAGCGGAGCCTTTCTGACTCCTCGGGGTCCCAAGTGAGGTGAGCAGCAGCTTCCTTGCTCCCATGTCCAGGGGGCATGTCCCTGCTCACAAAGCTGTGCTCCTTCCCAGGTGGGAGAACATGGCGAGCAAGGTAGTGATACCCAGTCGCCTTTCCACCTGGTCGGCTAGCAGTGGCTCCAGGATCTCGACTCGCATGGGAGTGGACATGCCGGACTCGGATGGTGCCATAATGGTCAATGTCATAGTAAGGCGCCTCCAAAGGGCTTGAACCAGAGTATGGACTGTAGCGATACTGAACACGTCCATTCTCAAAGTAAGGCTGCAGCTGGGTGACGTGGTAGTCGGTCTGTGAGGACTGCTGTGGGGGCTGCTGGTAGGCTTTGCATTGATACACAGGCTGATGGTAGAAGAACATATCGTCATCTGGAGGAACTTCAGTTCTTTGGATGGGCGCTGAGCGAATAGTGGAAGGAACATGCAGTGAATGTACTCTGCGAATGGTGGGATAGCCTTGATTTCTATCATGGCTATAAGCCTGATGCCCTGACCCTGGCGACACGTACACCCCACGGGGGTTTTCTCTGGACTTCATGGAGTGGTGGTAGGACCTGGGGCCTAAAGTGCTGTATCTGTTGTCTCTTCGGGCACTGTAAGGTATCTGAGGCTCCGATTTGGACACATAGGAGAGGTGTGGGGGTAAGCTGTCTGCCTGGAAGTGGTGTGGCATTGTATGTGGACCCAGTGGAACAAGCCTCTGGTGGTAGTATGCAGCTTCTCCTTTAGGGTGGTACAGGTAGGCTGGCTGTTGAATGGAAGATTTATGAGGAGAAGGAGGATGGTGAGACAACACATCCTCCAGATGACCAGGCACAGGGCCTTCACCCAGGATTTTGTAGGAGGCTTCGCTTTGGCTGAGTGCTGCTGTGGCTAGTTTGCTCTCTATGGTGCGCATTGGAGGAGCTGGAGGTGTGGATCCGTAAGCATCTTGGTACTTTGCAGGCTCTGTACAGGGTTGTACCGGTTTGATGGCCTCCCAAGGCTTCTCCGCAGAGGTGGGGGCCACTCTTGCGCTGGCCTTTGAGGGAAGCTGCGGTTGGATATGGGATTGGACCTGTGTCTGAGGCTGTGCCTGCAGCAGATGAGTCTGTTGATGAGTCTGTGTGGGAACATTAGACTGTATCTGAGCTTGGCTCTGCTGTTGAATGTGTGTTTGATGCTGGGGCAGTGAGACAGCCTGCTTCTTGGGCTTTTGACTCGTTGGAGGTGGCTGTTCCGATGGTTTTGGAAGGATAAGGGGTGGTGCAGTCTCCTCTGGTTTGACCTGAGGACAAACACAATAAAAAAGACCCTTATTTACAGAGAAAAAACAAGTTGAGCATTGCTGCAATGGCACAAGTGTTAATCATCTCATGCTCTCCAGTGTGTTCCACGACATAACATAAATTGTTGATGTCTACTGACGAATCGCACTTCACCATATGGCAATCTAATGGACAAGTCTGGGTTTGGTAGTTGCCAGGAGAACGGTACTTGTCTGACTGCATTGTGCCACGTGTAAAGTTTGGTGGAGGGGGATTATGGTGTGGGGTTGTATTTCAGGAGCTGGGCTTGGCCCCTTAGTTCCAGTGAATGGAACTCTGAATGCTTCAGCATACCAAGAGATGTTGGGCAATACCATGGTCCCAACTTTGTGGAACAGTTTGAGGATGGCCCCTTCCTGTTCCAACATGACTGTGCACCAGTGCACAAAGCAAGGTCCATAAAGACATGGATGAGAGAGTTTGGTGTGGATGAACTTGACTGGCCTGCACAGAGTCCTGACCTCAACCCGATAGAACACCTTTGGGATGAATTAGAGTGGAGACTGAGAGCCAGGCCTTCCCTCCAACATCAGTGTGTGACCTTACAAATGCGCTTCTGGAAGAATGGTCAAGTCAAAAATGCCCTTAAACACACTCCTTAACCTTGTGGAAAGCCTTCCCAGAAGAGTTGAAGCTGTTATAGCTGCAAAGGGTGGACCGACTTCCAATTAACCCCTATGGATTAAGAATGGGATGTCACTTAAGTTCATATGCGAGTCAAGGCAGGTGAGCGAATACTTTTGGCAATGTAGTTACTATATTACAGTTTAGGGGTCATCGGAGCATAGTGTCGGTTTCAGTCAATATGATCAAAAGCAGGGATAAGAGAAATATTTCTTATTCAAAGCACTGAAAGCAGTGATTTATGTTTTCTTTTTCAGGTTTGAAAATGCCATATTCAATACCCTGTACCATTCAATTTTATTTTATTTAATGACATTTATGTCAAAGATACAGGAGAGTGATAATACACACATGGCAGCCAATAAAGTCTGTTGTTCAATATCTGACTGCTTGTATTGCCCCATGACTGATGAAAAAATTTTGTGTGCAGTAGAATTTTAATGCATCGTAGAATCGAATTGAATAGAATCATGACCTTGTGAATCGTAATCGAATCGAATTGTGAGGGCAGTGCCAATGCACATCCCTACAAGATAGACCCTGTGAAATAGTGAGCTTTAGAGGTGCTGCAGGGCTCCAGACTAACATTTTACATTGGTCACACTGGTGCCCCAGACTTTTTCATTTAGGTGCACCCAAACTTTTTCACGCAATAATACACGTTTTACATCTTTTCTTTATAGTTCCCATAGACACTGGTCTTCCTGGGAGGGGGCACGCACCTGTCACGGTACCAGTTGTGTTTCTGGTCGATGCTCGACAATAAAAGCAGCATTCCCAGCCAGGTTCTGTTTGTACTCTTTGCAGTAGATGCATAATGTTGGCAAACCAAAGACCGACTCAAAGAACCAGTTCTTAAAACTACAACCAACCGGCTCGGTGCCCGATGAGACCGGACCGGCATCTTACAGTGCGAGGGTCGTTTGAGGAGGTTAACTTCAGTTTCACTTGTAGTATATTAAGGCTTCTACAAAACATTTAGCAAAGAAGAGACCGGGGTCATTGCCAATCACAGATGAAGGCCCGCCCCTACTCGGCCTCTGATTGGCTCAGACCGTGGTATTTCTTCTTTGCAGTATGCTGGTGTGAAAAAAACATTTGCTACACACGTAAAGAGACCAGCTAAATGTTTGGTGCACCGGTGCGACCAAGAAAAATATTTAGTCGGACATCACTGCACAGTGCCAGGCAAGCCGTTTCCAGCCTTTATGCTAAGCTAAGCTAACCGTCTCCTGGCTGTAGATTGATATCGAATGGAAAGAGACAAGGCAAGAAAGAAAATGTTGAATTCTGTCTTCATTGCTACTCGCACATGCATATAAATTATTACTGAATTTGGATTGTTCGTACGGCACTCAATATAACTCTGAAGTCTACAAATGAAAGTGATATGACAGTTACCTCAGGAACAGGCTGTGGTGAGACTCCAGTGTCTTTGCTGCTGCCACCTAGGAAGGTGAGTGGAGAGATACTAGATGAGCTGGTATGGACTGGGAGCACTCCTGTGACTGGCTGCTGTCTTTCTGGTCTTGTCTTCGTTGGAGAAGTCAGGCTTGTTGAACTGGCGAGTGGGGCACATTTGTACAAAGGAGCGTCTGGTGGGGTAGCTGTTCCTGGCTGAGTTCCAGGTGGAGTTATAGAGGACTTGGTAGAGGATGGCTTGGTAATGATGATGGCAACCTCTAGAGACTGCTGTTTGTTTGTAGGACTGGATGTACAGGGATAAAATGAGGCTGGGATGACAGTCGGAGCATTGCTGTTCAGTGGTGGGGAACTTCCCCTCTCTGCTGCCTCTGCAGAAGAAGTCTTGGAATTTGGGCCAAGTGCATGTGGCGAGTCCTGTGTCTGCACACGCGACACCGGTGTGGAGGGCTCAGAGGAACGGAACTGAGTCTGAATGGAGATCTGCTGGGCAGACTCCGCGAGGGCCAGGGCCAACATGCAAGCAGCATTTCTAGGAGGGGGAGGAGGAGCAGTAGTGGGAGCTGTAGAGCTGAGGGAAAGAGGGGTGAGTTCCTTTGAAGAGTCTGGAGGTACGACTCCTAGCAGGGACACAAAAATACAAGTGAGAACAAATAAGAGCAGCAGGTAAAGAATAAAATGACAACAGGTGCTTCAAGTGTGGGAAAAAGTTAAGCATAATGCTCGGGCATCACATGAATAGATTTAATAAAGATGACATCCATGCAAACTTGTCAAACTAAACCTAGAAAAAAAAACGTAATGTTAACGTACATGGTGAGAGTCAGGAATGGGCCAAACACCAGTTTCTCTGTTACTTACCATGCTCTTGATTTCCAGCAGGTTGCACCTGCTGTATGCTGTCCTCTCCCTTCAGCTCTCGACTGTCAGCCATCAGCTTAGAGTGCAGCTCACCTTGGAAAGCTTCACTTAGGTGTGGCTCGGCTGCCCTCGGCAGCACATTGACGACAATCTGAGGAGATTCCTTGGCTGCTGAAGGAGGAGATAATGTTTGTGGAGAGAAATGCTGTCCAGCTGTATTCTTGTCAGGCATCTCTGTGGAGAAAAGCTCTGACGTGGCAAATGGTGTCAAGCTAGTGGTCTTTCCACATTTAATAGGTGACACAGCCTGTGTGGGTTTATCCGTGTAAGAATAGGAAGTGGTCAGTTTCTTGCTTGCCACCTTCTCTCCAGCAGCCAAATCTGTGGACAACGAAGGGGGCATCAAATTGCCCAGGAAGGGGGCAGAGCCATTGGTCTTGTCACAGATGCTGCTGGGGCTCCTCTTTAACATGGAACCCTCAGCCCCAGCGGTCAAGTCATCTAGGGGAAAGGCGTAAGAGCTGTCGGGGAGACTGCACTGGAAAGACATGGGGTCAAAGTCCAAAGAGGCCATGCCAATGTCTGGTGGGCTGAGGTCCATATCTTCACCTGCTGAGCGAGGAGGCGAGATGAGGGCCGGCACACAGATGGGCCCGTCTTCTCCATTGCTGTCCTCTGTGGCGCCAAGGTTATCGTAGGAGTTGCAGTGCTGCCGGCTGTCCAGCAGTTCACCATTAAATGAGGCTGACAGGGCATCGCTGCTGGAGCGAGGCCGCCGAGGACGGTACACCTTGGACTCTCCTGAACGAGAAAAAGTGTATGTGTATATATATATATATATATATATATAGTAACAGCATTTGAAATATGAATAAAAGTGAACCAAAGACACAAATGATTACCTTCAACATTATGCAGGGAACTTAGTGACTCTTCACTTTTGGCTGATCTTAATGTTGCTGTGTCTCCTCTGCCTCCTGGAAAACAGCAATAAAAGGTATCAGCCTGGTTTAGTCAATAAAGCTCTTCTCATTGCACTATTGGCCCTTTGCTGAGTTCTGCCCCTCTACACATACTGTCCATTTCACACATTGGTTTGTAAACTTGTATTTGACTGCCATCTTGGATTTTGGTCATCCTCATCTCTTTTCGCAACCTGTGTTTACCGAGAAAACCTGTGTTTACCGAGAATTATATATATATATATATATATATATATATATATATATATATATATATATATATATATATATATTTTTTTTTTTTTTTTTTTTTTTTTTTTTTCAGGTTTTCTTCATTTTCAGGCTTATTTTGTGGCTTTGGAGCTGGTCATGGTTAAACAAGGTGTAATAGTGATACTCATTATCTGGGTAGATGGGAAGGAGATAGGTTTCTAAATCATTACATTAAACAAGGTGTAATAGTGATACTCATTATCTGAGTAGATGGGAAGGAGATAGGTTTCTAAATCATTACATTTCTATGTAAAACCTGTGGAGCAAATATAAGCAGAATATGTGAGCACATCAGTAACTTGTGTTAGCACTTGGCTACTGAAGGTATAATGAATTTATGGCTTAGCCAGAGTCAATTGTCAGGTCAAAATGAATTCAATTTATAGCAATTGTGGAGGAAGGACTCACCAGTGAGAGCCATGGCCTTCAGTTCATTGGGCTCACTGGGGTTGCGGTGCAGCTTGCGCTTGGACATGGAGGAAGACTTGCCGAGGTTGAAGAAAGAGCGCCAACTACCCACAGGAGACTTCTTGCATTTAGTCGGAGGCCTCTTCCTATGATTAACAAAGGATGTGGATACCAGGCAATGAAAAGTAAGTTTCACTTAGTGGTGGGAGGTACGGCGGTTTCAAAGTCATCATTGGTGTGTACCGTGATCATCGTGATAAATCAATAATAGCTTAATTATAAAAAAAATAAGGCATTTCAAGATTTTTCTATTTTTTGCACAATAAATGGAGTTGACAATGCATTATACCCTCCCATCATGATGTGTGGGTCCTTTCAACCAGACCATGATGAAAGTGAATAAAGACAAAATGATGAATCGACTCTTCCAGCACCAACGCAGGTATCTGTGGTCAGCAGCGCTGCATCTACCATTTGACTAATATGCATACATTTGATTTCAACTGACCTGCAAGCAATAACACGACTATCATTTGAATATTATTGTTTGACTGGTTTGATAAGGATACATGCCATTTGCTTATTATATTATCCAAATATTAACTGTATTTACATAAAAGAGACAGGCCAGGTGACTTCTCACAAAATATGAAAGACGAATACGGTGATATAATACTGTCGAGATAGGTGAAAAATACAGCGATATTCATTTGAGTTCATATAGCCCACCCCTATTTTCACTAATACACACACAAATAATACACAATATAAAACTTGTTATATGTTATATATATATATGTATCTGTTATAAACTGCTTTTTAAACACCATCTCCACTTTAAGGATATCTGCCTGTAGTCTGAAACCAAGCCATAGCCAATGTCTTACAAGCAACCAGCAGATGGAGACACAGCTAACATTAAAGGAGGTTAGGTTATCAGGAATGAACAAACCTCTCAGTGGGAAACTCAATGACCGTGTGGAACTTTCCCTGCAGGGCAGCCGGACCTTCGCCCACCTCGATGTACTTGCTGTCTTCAGTGACAGGAGAGTTGATCTGAGCCTGGGTCCTGGCCTGGGCCTCCTCCAAGCTCAGAAGTTTAGTGGAGGGGGATGAAATCAGCAGGGATTTGGGCCGCGACAATGACATGTGACCTGGTAATGTGAGACGGTGTTTATTGCCCAAGTAGAACGTAGCAGTGAGTAGTGGAAAGACAACTGCAGTGGTATCTAACCGATGCCTGTACGTACCTGCTCCTTCTCGTATTAATGAGCTGAGTTTGGCGCTGAAGAGAACATCCACATGGTTGAGGATGAACTCCACCACCACCGACTGGATTCTGACTTCCATGAAGGCTGCTGTTCCACTGAAGCAGGCGGACTCAATCTGTTTAGACCTGCAGATTAATGCTTGATTTATTTAAGTGCTCCACTTGGAACCAGTGTCATTTTAATGCAGTGAATCAATTAAGGAAAATTATTTTGTGGCAAGTCACTGAATATGCTGAAGTGCTTAGATCTTGAGTTACTAAAATTATTTTGAGATGGATTTCCTGCACTTGTGTTGATCACCACACTCCCAAAAACAGCTGCTTAAATCCTTACATTCAGGCAGAATGAGACACAGGGGCTTCTACTAAATGGCCATTATCATGGCTGATTGAAGTCTGAGACATCGAGTAATATGAAAAACTAAGCTCAACTATAAACAGCGGGGGAAATAAATATTTGATCCCCTGATTATTGTCTTAGTTTGCCCGAGAGACAGAAAATTTCAGAAAAAACACATGATATAAAGTTATAAATTAATTTCCATTTGATCAAACAAAATAAGTATTTGATCCCAAAACAGATGCAACAAAATGTTGTGAAACCTTATACACCAGTCAAGCATGATGACTTCATGTCTTATATGGTTAATAACAGATAAAAATTCAAGCACGGGACGCCCAGCGATGGGACAGTGGCCGGGTAGGCAGCCGCAGCACTGGCAGGCGGTCGTAGCACTCCCAACTTGCGTCACTGCTTGCCGTTTTAATTTAGGTTTTGATCCCAGGCCTGGTTTCTTTTCCTTCCTTTCCTTGTCTCCCTTCTTACGATGTTTCTGCTTCAGCCTCCTTTGTTCTCCCTTTTTTGAACTTCCTTCTTCTTTCCTCAGCTCTCAGGTGTCTCTGATTTGTAAACTCTCCTCCCCCTCCTTGTGTGTGATGTCACTTCCTATTCACTTTACTTCCTGTGTACACACCGACACCTACACCTGCTGTTACAAAGACAGCATTCTTGCTAGTTTGTAGGGGATTGAATACTTATTTTGTTTGATCAAATGAAAATCATATCATGTATTTGTTCTGAGATTTTTTGTTGATATTCTGTCTCTATTTGTTAAAACAAAAGTACCATAAAAATGATAGACTGCTCATTTCTTTGTATTCGGACAAACTAACAAAACTCACCAAGGGATCAAATAATTATTTCCTCCATGTATTCGTCAAAATGTGAGGATCATTATAATTATCTTGAAAAAAAAAAACACTTAAGGAACAGGAAACAGCCAATGGAGATGGATTTTAGGTGATGGTTGACAGTATATTCACCACAATGACAAAGATATATACAACGAATATGCAGCAGGACAGCTTCTCACCTCAGCAGGTTTGGGGCCCAGACTATCGCCAGGTTCTTGCTGTGCATATTGGTGATGTAGCTGAATGCTGCCAGGTGGGAAAGGTGTCTCATGAGGAACTCCAGGGTCCTAGGAACAAATATTAATTTATTCAGATGTAATTGGCATCTACTGATACTAAATATTTTTGCGTCTGCTTTCACTAAATTTGATTCATAATCATCAGTGCTAAGTATAGTTAAAATGTGTTAAATGATTCCACTCAATGCAATGCAAAGACCCTTGAATTTCAACATTTACAGACACACAATTGTGAATGCACAACAAGAGTGTGCTTTGGTAATCTGGCAGTTCCTGACCTTGCCAAACAGTGGCAGTGTGCATTTACACTGACCTGTAATGTGGTGGAGGAAGCTGTTGGATGACATCATGGATTTTGATGAGTCGTTCTTCGTCTGTTGCTGCTGAAACAGCATCCTTCAGAGTGAAAATAAGGGAGAGATGGGGAGATTAATAGTGGAATAGGTGACTTTCTCTACAGGGATGCCTCGGTTGAGCTTTGTATTCCAAGTGACAGTGGTTTGCTACATTTGTAATGATGGGTGTGACAAGTACAAACGCTATTATGTCAGAGGTGTCTGTGACTCATAAGATAAATCAGAGGAATTTCCTTTCTTTGTTA
Organism: Chelidonichthys spinosus; assembly: GCA_029853015.1. Classification (NCBI taxonomy): domain Eukaryota; kingdom Metazoa; phylum Chordata; class Actinopteri; order Perciformes; family Triglidae; genus Chelidonichthys; species Chelidonichthys spinosus. Next base: position 8,494,479 of record CM056835.1, read on the forward strand.
TAAAGATCACGCACAAGTACTTTCAGCCACACCCAATCAGTGTCCTTTTGGGGCATCAGTAAGTGCAGCAGTGGTGCTCAGTACATCTTGGTCCTTCTGGCGTCCTCAGTCCTGACAATAATGGGTCAGGTGGGAGCAACTGGACTGACCCGCCCATGACTAATGAGCATGGTTAGGAGGACTAGGAATAGTAAAGCTGTATCCTCAACCATTCAACCTGTGTTTCATCAGATATTAATGTGGCTTAACAACTAAATCATACATTTGGGATGGACTGGATTAGCTGAAATAATCAATTTAATTTGATGACCAAAAAAAGGACATTATAATACATTTTTGAAAAAGCAGAAAACATTTTGACTAAAAGTTGACTTTTCGTCGACCAAAGCTAGGCTAAAACTATGAATGATAAAAGAGGGCTAAAATATGAATGAAACTATTTTGAATTTTGGCTTAAAGACTGGTAATTCATTGAAATAGCTGGGAATTAAACACTGGCACAGAAGCTCAAATAGCTGTAACAGATAACAGACTTGTATCCACACATAAGTGTAAGAAATTGTTGTGTGGAAAGTATTTGGTACTGCTGAGGCTTCGCTTACGGAGAATTTCTCGTAGAGCTGGTAGGTGAGCAGCGGGTTGGGCAGCTCTCGGAAGTAGAGCTTACACAGCGAGCCAACACAGTGGATGTCCTGGATGTAAACATCTTTGGTCAGGTCAGGGATCTGCTCGGAGTCAAACTCATGCCTGATGAAATCAAAGAGGGCACCAAAATTACTTCTTCTGAACAAAGATGCATCAATTACTGTAGTTTGATGAATGGATGCGAGAAATGGAAAACATACATTACATTACTATACATTAATGAATGACTGAATGAATGGATGAATTAATGGGAAAACAAGCCAAATATCATCTTGACATGAAAAGGCATCGGTTTTGTCAATCACTCTCACTATAGATTGAGATTATTTGTAAAAAAAAATAAATAAATAAAATAAAATACATTCATAAAATACAACTTCCCATGTAATCTCAGGCCGCACATACATGTGTCATGTAGTCTAGGCAGGGCTGCATATGTTTAATGTTATATTTGGCTTCAAGTAGGGAGACACAATGAAGCATAAAAAGTTCCAATATGTGAATACAATGTATTCAACGTACACTAGAGTTAGATGTATTTTCATGAATCTGGTCTTCTATAATTCAAACAAAACAAGTAGAAATTCAGCCTACTTTTCTATATGCTCGAATAAAAATTAAGACATTTAGTTTAATTAAAACAAGACCCAAATGCAGATGAACCCAGATCCTGGTCTGCTCTAGATTTCTGCCGAAAAGTTTGTAAAGACTGTTTTCTCTCCACTATGTGGTGCTGTAACTCTTCCTCCTGATGATGTGGGAATCCTGAGCATTTTCTAGTCCTGTTCTATGTGTAAAGTGTCCTGAGATCACTTTTATTTTGATATGACACTTTAAATACAATTTAATTGAATTAATCAGGGTCTTTACATCTCAAAGCACAAACTTTGTTTGTACACACGTCATCACTCGCAGTTTTAATTTATTTTTCTCTCTTTTATAGATGCAACAATCCTGGATGGAATTCACATGTAATCAGCCTGTGAACTGGATCAAATATTGTGACGACCAGGCAGGTTTCTCCTACCTCAATTTCTGGATGTTCGAGGCAATTCCAGAGAGGCGGTAGATGCCGTCCACCACACCGTGCTTCTCGATGAACTCAGTGCAGCTCTTGAGGACCTGGGGCACTACAAAGAGAAAAACAGTATGTCAGCACGTAACAAAAGTCAACATTTGTTCAGTAAGTAGAGAGTGGTCGGACTAGAGTGTGAAGAACTAAATGTCTAGTGCACAGAGGAAGAAGAGCTGAGGGTGTAAACATGTAAAGTATTGGCCAACATATCCTGCAAAACATTTTATTTCTTTAATTGGTGCATTTGGTTTTCCTTTAACTAATTGTCTACATCAAAAACCTGTTAATCACATAAACTCTGCTTCAAAGCACAATGCCAGCGATTGAGTGTAGGAGATGGCACAGACAAAAAAAACAAAAAAACAAAAGAAAAACCTCAGAAAAACACAGAGCTTCTTAATTCTCCTTCAGCAACCAAATCCCACACATGCTCCTTGTCTGGCTGCATGTGTGTGTCGAGGAGATAAGGATGGGGTGGAAGATTCCAGCCCTCTTACATCCTTCAGAGGATGACAGGGAGAGGGACACTCGCCCAAGCAGCTGTTCACACCAATTCCACACGTAGCAAAAGAGAAAAGGCAGCAGAGGACTGTAAGGAGGAATCCTCATCAGGTTCTTCACATAGGAAGCTTTTCCTATGACTTCCACTTTTCACAAAGACACACAACATGTGTTTGAATGTGGAGTCAGGGTTGGACACAACAATACATTCTAGTTTTAACAACTATATTCAAAGCGCCGGAGTTTGCCTGAAATTGGTTATGACTCAGGCTTTTGGAACAATAACTCACCACTTCTGTTTGTCCTCCACAGTCTAGACATGAAAGTGCTTGAGGCGCTACAGTAATCCAAACTAACAGGTATTACTGGCTAGTCAACCAATCTTTGTGTTTTCATGTATTTGAAATCTGGAGATATTTGGAATGTAATACATCATCTGAAAAGACCGTGGAGGAGTGTTGTAGTACCAAGTTAGAGAGCTATGCAGGGTGGTAGCTCACCATCGGCCCCATGTCAGCAGAAGCCCTGACCTTCCTTTTCAGCATCTTATTGTGCACAAGGAGCAACAGCAGAAGCCAATGACCCACCTAAGCCCCCCACTCAAGGCCACTTTCCTGTCCCCACCAAGGAAAGACACTGAGAATAGACAGAAGACAGGTCTAGGGAGGAAACAGTGCACTCTCTGTTAAGGAAGCACACCCTGGATGTGCGAGGAGTGCATGTTGGGCTCTGTCTTCAGCAAGACAGAAACTGTTTCAGGGAATACCACTGCAGGTAAAAAAAAAACACCTCGGCATAGACAAATCAACAACCTGTAATGTGACACTGAAAGCTCAAGGCAAACAAAACTGTTGGAGAAGATGTATACTAGGGTCAACTTCATTTCTTCGTGTTCATTTACAATTGTTTATGAAGAGAAACCAGAGGAAAATTCAAGTACATTTTTTTCACGTTTTGTTTTTACACAGTTTAAAGCATTTACATAATAATGCAAAGACTTTTGAAAGCTACATTTCTCGAAAAAAGGAGCAAAGTAATTTGCAAAAAGAACATTTATTGCAAAAACAAAGGACAAAAAGGACTAGGCAGGCTGTTATAATTATAGGACTAAAAGGGTTAACATGACTAAATGGCTCTTCATTATGTGTCATCATGAACTGAAATGAAGTTATGTATCAAGCATCATTACATTATTCTGATGGAATTGATATCACGGTGTAATGAGGACGAATGAGAGGATAAAGTCTGTGTCCCTACCAGATGCCGTGCTGCTGCTGACAGCAGTTACATGTCGGTGTGGACTTACATCCAGCAAATATGTTAATTCCTATCAGCAAGGTCTGGCAGAGCTGCTGCTCCCATACAGGTGTGCTGTGTCTCTGAGAAGGGACACAATGACCTTTATCTAAAAACTACTAGCTCAGAAAACGGAATGGATGGAACAGCAGGTTTGTTTGGGGTGGTAACATGTTAAACAACATATTGTACACTGAAGTTAAATAGCTCAGGAAGTACTACTGCACTCGGGTGCGTCGGCATGTTTCTCACCATCATGTCCTGAGTTGAGGAGGTGTTCTCCCAGGTCGCAGCCGAACACCCTCTCCCGGAGGATGCCTCTCTGCTTCAACTTCTGCTTGGTGGGCCTGGACTTCATGAAGGAGCGCAAGAACGTGATCAGCTTCCCATGCTTCTTAGACACTGAGGGTGGAGGGAAGGAAGGAAGGACACATCTTAGATACCTTCCACAACTGTTTACTACTCAACAGTAAGTGTGGGTTTGACACCGGCTCAGCTTTCACACAAAGTATGTGTGTGGACTAGAGTGAAAACATACAAGCTGCTCAAGCCTGTCCTATTGTGCATTTCAACTACACTCTAATGCAAACCCTTTTATGCATGTGTAGTTTTCTTGAGGCGAATGCTTCATTCTTAAATACCATCTCCCAGGCAACTAGAAATCCTCCACATCCAATACCAGTACCCTCTGCTCCCCTTTAAAACAAGACAAAAAATAGGAACATACCTACTTAAAAACGTGAACCAAATGAATCCCATAGTATGTCTGGGAAAGATTTGCAAGCTTCTAAAACTACACAGTACCCAGCAGTCATTTTATCGGCCTTAGAGTTGTGGAAACACTTTCAAGAGAATCAAACAATACTACATGTGCGTGTGTGTGGTGGAGGGGGAAAGTGTGTATTATTGCTGCGGCGTAAGGCGCAGATGCAGGTGAGGTGAGGTGAGGTTCTAACATAGATCTCTGGGAGATCACAGACTGCTCCAATATTGTTTGTCTGTTTCTGATCCAGTAAAGGCAGAAGGCAGCCACAACTTGGGCAAAGGGGAGAGAGGACAGCAGGAGCCGGGGCCTGCATGGTCCCCCAGTATGGTAGAACTGGTAGAACGTCCAAGCTTGTTCCACCAGTTCCTCTGTTGGAACGATGTGGAAACGTGAATCGGGAGCCAGGAGTGTTCCTGAGTAGAGATGGGAGAAGATTCACTCACCCACTCATATCACCCGGATCATTTAACTGATCCGGGTGAGTCGAGTCTGCCAGTCAAAATATACTAATTCAAACGATTGATTGCGTGACTCGCTACTCTCTTTAAAACCTGTAAAATCACATTTTAACATTACCTCGTCCATCAGTTTACCCTAGCAAGTGGCTGAAGTTAACACGGACAAGAGAAGTGGGTTCAATGACTTCCGCGGAGTTAAACTTCTGCCGTAGCTTGAAGCAGTGGAGGTTTTGTTACTGTATATCACTGGGATCGCTCACTGATTCATCCGACCAGACCGGAAGAACTGCAGACTCGCAGACTCAGAAAAGCATGACCTGATTCAATCCTTAACTAGTCCCTAAGCAGACATGGTGAGTCACACTAAAGTACAGAATCACAAGACGACGAGTCAGACTCATGTGATTGCTTAACTTGACATACTGACAACAATTACACAAAGATAAATGTCCCTGGGCTGTGCATACACTTAATGATGTACCGTACTTAGTGTAACACCTAAGATCAATTCTAAGGTACTACTGAGACCCAATGAGGGAAAAAGAATAGGGAAATAATTGGGTAACTGTGGGGTAACGCAGCATGTGGAGGATGCCTTTAGGACTGGAGACGATGAGCAACACGCTGAAAAACACTTGTACACAGTGAGCTACTGCCCTGATGTCATATACCAAATAGCAGGATGAGAGCTTTGTCAATCCCAGAATGAAAAAGGAAAGAGGAAGTATATTATGCATGCCATGTTCAATATACTGGAGCCGAACGTCATGCTGTCTGAAACATCAGAATAACGCTCTTTTGCGATTTTGCTGTAAATCGTAATCTGCTGGTTGAATGTCTGTTCACTTTGAAGCTTTGCAACAACAAAAAAAATGAACATAAACGTGAAATCATTTGATTTAGTAGACAAACATTTCCACAAAAGGGAGCTTCAGTGCAACACGTTCCACAAGAGGCCTTGCATAGTTTCCCAGTCTAGAAACCAGCACCAGGAAATGGTGTGAGATCCTGGGGAACAGGAGGACAAATGCCTGCCATTTTTTCTCTTCTTCACATAGCCAGCTGTCTGGGCTCATGTGTGCTCGCAGCTGCCCAGATCACTGGTCCACAGACGTGAGCTAACCCTGTGATGACGATGGGAACGGGGGTGGGGATCTGCATCTGGGTCAGTAACTGGTTGCTCTATTGGGCTGTCTGGGGAGGAATCACTCTCTAGCCACTCTTCATTTTCACATTGATGTCAACAAAAAGAAGTCTATATTTCCTGTGTAGAGAGCAGTCTCTGGTTTCTGATTCCACTGAGACATAACACAAGCACATGGAGCTTTGAAGGACGTAGAACTCTAGCGTCTCCCTGAAGCATGGTTTCAATTTCCATAGTTTTACTGAACAACAGCAAAAGTTAGCAGTTAGCAGAGTGGATCAAGGCATAGCCAGATCTACTTTCCCAATATTGTGTGGCTCCCTGCAGGAATGTGCTCTTTCAGTCACCATGGACAGGGAGACTGATGCAGGACATAGCTTAGCACTCAATGGGTGGGGTTACAACCCCCCTCATTGTAAAAGGATTAAGTAAATCTAGACCTAGCGCCACGTCAGCGGTGTCGTGGTCTGTCAGCTTTCAGGGTTTAATTTTTACAGCACTACGTCTAATCCCCAAACTCTTTTAAGCAGTATATATATATATATATATATATATATATATATATATATATATATACACACACACACACACACACACACACACACACACACGTAATATCACTACTTCTGTTATTATATACAGGAGGTGGGAGTAAGTCACACATGTGCAAGTCTCAACCTTCAAGTCTCAAGCAAGTCTCGAGTCATTTTTGTGAGAGTCAAATCACAAGACAAGTCATAGAATTCTAAAAAGCTGGAAGACAACCGTCTTAAAGTACTGGACTTTTATTTGCAACAAATATTTCAATGTTGCAAAAACAAAACATTGCATCAAAAAATGAACTTGAACAAGTGTGAGGAAGTATGAAGCTCCAATCACAGGTACAGTCATGTTAGAGTCACACGGATCAAACACCTCACTCGGGTTGTGGAGTTAGATCTTTGTTGGGGGGGTTGGGGCAGCACACCAAAAGATGTTTGTCTACCTGAACTTAGGCTGTAGTGGTTTAGCGGGTCGGCCACCCATGCACTGTCCTGTATTACACTCTCCATCTCCAAGTCTGCATGCAGCCCGACGGACAGATGGACCCACAGATGGATGGATGGACGGATGGACGGATGGATGATGGCGACATGAGAGAATCGGCAGAGGGAGAGAAGCACTTCAAGTTAGAAAACAGTAGCTTTGCAAAGAAATGATATATGGATCTTAAAGGATTAACCTGTTTCGTGACACGGCATGCAGTTAAGGAACAATATCAAGATTTATAAACTCAATAAAAGGAACTTTGAGCATTACTGTTTCTAATTTGATCTGATTGATATCAGCCTAATTGTTTACTGGCGATAGGGTGTCAGAGCTTTATTAAAGGGATAGCTTGGGTGTACATATCCATAGTCAGTGTGACCTACATTAAATGGAGTTTGAAGAACCAGACAGGAGGACCTACACAGGAGTAAAGGAGTCCCCTGTCTGACTGCAAGGTTGAAAATATTCTAAATTTAGGGTACATATAAACTGATATAGATTTTTGATGGTGTCTCCTGTACTGGTCACTGTCCATCTCTAAACTGCATCTACTGCAGGTAAAACACTGACTATGGAGAACCTCATACAACCGCCCTTACAAAATATCCCTTTAACGTAACATTTCCTGTTTTCATTGTGACTCACAGGAAACGCCGGTGTGTCAATGGGGTTAGTGCTCACTCATCACCAAACAAGACAACAGTATTTTTTTTAATAATTAACCAACATTGAAAACAATGCAAAAGTTCTGTGCGCTAGTGCAAACAGTAGCAACCTAGTGCAAATAGTAGCAACAGTTGCTCTTCTGTGTGTGTACTGCCCCCAGAATTCTTTAATTACATTAAAAAATCAGATGAATAATATGCCATGAAGTGCATTTTGTGCACCAGTGAGAGAGTGGAAAGGTGAATGAGGTGTGTATACCAACACGCACAGGGAGGGAAGAGACTCCAAGAAGCAGGCTGCAGGCCAGAGCAGGGGGAGGCTGAGGCAGAGGAGTCACAGTCAGATGCAGCAAATCAAGACACATGCTGAAACTGCTTCACATCCAACAACGCCATTAATGATGCTTCAGTAGACAACATGCAAACACGGTTTCATTTGGTCACTTTATCTAGGATCTGGATCGTTTAGAGTCATCTGCATAAACCCAAATATTAGACGTACTATTGCTATTGTTATGTACAAACAAGGTGGATGAAGTGGTGGCCGGTGCCGCAGTCAGAAAGGCTCAAACACCTTCCCAGTCTCAACCTTGATAACATGCCCACCCAAGCCCTGTGGATCTTGTGGGGTTGGTGAGTTTGTTGCTGTGTCATCACTTGTGCAGTACAAAAACGTTACTTGTTGTATTTAAGGGGAACTTTCAGGTATCTGTACTTAACTTGAGTTAAAACTAATATCTGTACTTTCTACTCCTAACATTTTCAAAACAGGCTTGTTATTATAGTTTTAATGTATTTCAGGGGAATTATTGATTATTCTTTTCTTATTAATATGATGTGAGATTCTACTAGCCTTGCAAAGACATTAGGATACTGGGATTACTTTATACATGTTCACTTTTACTTGAGTAAAGACGTTGAACCAGTACTACTGGACTACTCAAGTAACCCAGAGTGTTGGAGGCTCCACTAGCCCACCCAAAGCCAGCTGGATGGTTAGGACGCTGATTCATACTGCTGGGATGAATCCTTGCATTTGAAAGACGCTGATTTGTACACGAGGTTTGATCAAGAGGCTCGGCCAGAACAAAATGAGATGAGCTATTTTTTCTCTCGCTGCAGTTTGTGACGAAGCAAGGGCAAAGTTCAAGTTCATCTGAAGACCGTATCACGGCTCCAAATGTTGTGTTCTCTTTGATTGCAGGAGGCTTCACGTTCTGCATTTGTCTCTAAGGAGCGGATGGGTTTGCTCTGGCATCATATTAACACAGTTGTTTGCAGTGGATTTGCATAGTTCTGCTGAGTCAATATCCCATGATACTCTGATTATTTTAGCAGATGATGTGTCAGAATTATGGGTCTTTTCACTGCAACATGCTAATTAATTCAAGTTCTATTATATTCATACTAGGGCTGTCAAAATTAAAGTGTTAACACATGTCAATCAATTTCTGGGGGTTAACACATTCATTTTGTTAATGCATTAACATTATGTTGGTTCTCTGGATGGGACGTTCGAGTATAAAAAAACAAAGATGGAACAATCAATCAACGACTTAACGTTAGCGAGTGTCCGGTGGAGGGAGAGAGAGAGAGCATGACAGTGAGTGTCAAGTCAGCAGCTCCAGCTCACATAAGGAGAGTGTGTGTGATGGTGTTACTTATTGTTAGAACTGTAATAGTATTTTTAAGTAATCATATCAGTACTGAAATGCAAGTATTCTACTTACTCTGATAAAAAGGGGTATCTGTGCCCCTGTGGGTATTTGTAGAGGCTTAATATTCTCACAGGTACCTTGTGATTAATCAGATTTCGACTGACAGCCCTTATTTATACTAATAATATGTATTGTGGTGCAGTTCTATAAAAAAGACTTCTTGTGGGGCCCCTAAACATGTACATCTAATGTTCAGGTTGGAAAATATCCATGTCTACTGCACTTCACTTATCTTGTGTAACGTTATTACAGAAGTCCACTTTAGCGCTCTTGGGTTTTTTTTGGATCGAAATTCAGTTTCATGACACAATAATGAAAGCTATTGGCAAGGTGTGACACAGAAGCTCCCACCATATCAGTGAGACATTCATGCCATCAGTGATACTTTGATCACTTTTCCTGTGAAGTTTTTAAAAGGAGGAGGAGTACCTGGTTTTGGCACCGTGTTGGTCATGGACTGTGGCACTTTATCATTTATGAGCTCCACACACTCGCTGGGAAAGAAGCCAACCTGGAGAGAGTACGGGAGTGAGACAGACAGGCAGGGTGAGGTGGGAGGAAATACGATCACGCTGTGACAAAGATGGTTTGGACATTTAGTGTGCAGGTGGTGTGGAACTGACCACATCACACATAAAGGTACAGATGTACAAGTGGATCCTCTTTGTACCTGCTGCTCTGAAACAAACACACACAACCTCTAATCACTGGCTGATTGACTACCTCCTGATGGACAAAGGTGGTATGCAGCGGTGTGTGTCTGTGTGTGTGATATGGTGGTAGTTTAGGTAAGTGGCTGTGCTCCTCCTCACCAGAGGACAGGTCAGGGACTAACTGTCAGAAAATGTTAAAACATGCACATATGACTTCTATTATGACTTGTGAATTATCTAAATCTCAGATTATTATTATTTCTTTCATTTTCTTTGCTCGGGGACTAGAATTGTTTTTTTTTTCTGCCGCTATCTCCTTCTTCCTTGTATTTCATGGCAAACTGCAACCTGCTTTTTGGGTTGCATACTCCCCCCTACTTTCGCAGAAGGCACTGCAGCATCAATGAGTCGCTGCTACTTTCATGTTTTTATTGGGGATGATAATGAATCTCCTCGAACCTATGCCCATGCCAACACATGTCCTGTTTGGAGGACAAGATGTGTCACCCTTCAGTTTGAATCAAGGTGTAGTTGTATATAAAAGTGGCAGCAGGAAATCATGGGCCCATGGTCGACATCTTTCAGGTGTTGAGAGGGAGAAGCTGTGTAATCCACTCATCTGAAAGTGAAGTGGTCAGCATGTGTCTCCTGGCTGCCACTGAGGCCTACTGGCAGCGCTGCTTCTGTTTAGACTTTAAGATTGAAAATATTGTTTCAATGAAGCCCGGTTTTCGTCATAAACACGTAAACTTCATTTATACAGAAACTTCCAAGATACAGCTAAGCCTGTGTTCATTAGGGATGCAACGATACATACCCCTCGGTTCTTGGGTTACAGTTTCGGTTCGGTTTCTTGCTGCGGGTGGGCGTGTGTGTAGGAACCGTATGGTCCAATTACTGTATTGAGAACCATGGCATCCCTAGTGTTCATAGTCATACTTTTACATAACTCTTATTATTTCTGTGCTTGCATCACACCTCATGCTTTCACTTCATAATTAGCATACCAATTCTCGAGTTAGGGCCAATAAGTGTTTTGTGATGTCATGGTGACCTCTGAGTACCAAAAGACGACGACATTCCCTCCAGGTGTTTTGAGACATTGGGACAGACGCACAGACAAGCCTGAACCATAATGCAGAAAAACCAGGGTTGTCCAATGAAAGGGAAAGGAATGTGACATAACTTTTGCTGCAAGGCAACATGCAGTCATCCGGCAAGGCGCTGCAGTGGCCAGTCACAGAAATGCAACACACATTAGCTCCCTTTGTGTTAAAACACCAGATAACATGTGGGTTCTTCCCAGAGAACAATTCAGGGCCCTCATTTATCAACAGTGCGTATGCACATTTGTGTGCATAATGGGATCGTACGATCGTTCCTACTAAAAGTGTAGCTTATTAACTTGTACTTGTACTTAGAAATGTGTGTAAATAAAAGCACAGCTCTGACCGTGCTTACTCACAGCACCTAGTGGTAGAATTGGGGTACTGCAAATAGAAAGCACTGCGAGACAACATGCATTACAGACACCTATGACAGGTATGAAAATGTAACATGGCTCATCTTGCATGGCTCCGCAGCATGTTTTCAGAGAGCGCTTATCTGTATGGTGAGAGAACAGAGTGGCTTCTGGGTAGGAACTGCTTCCCGAAACAGATATTGCTAGATTCATGCTGTGATTTGGGACCGATGTTGGAGCGAGAAGCGAAACGAACGAAAGCCATTGCACATCCAAGTCCGGTTCACACCGCATTTTCTGGCCACCAGCACGTTCCAGTGTGAGGTTGGAGCACAAACTACATCCAGTTCCCTGACGCGAATCCACAACAACACACAGGGATTTCACACTGGATTTATACATATAATAGGAGCGATAGACTGCACCCACACAGCGATAAAAAATACTGTCACACAACTAATGTAATCATGTCAACAGAAAGGGGTTTCATTCTATCAATGTATTAATAATAACTAATAATACACCAAGTGAACTGAACAACAGCTGGATCAACCTCAGCCACAAGCACATCAATTTCTGTTGCAGAAAAGTTTCTTTTCTTTCCTCTCCGTTATGCGGTGAGGGAAAAAAGGAATTTTCACGTGGTTTCTTAAACAGATGTTTTGTTACCATATGGTTAATTGGGGGCGTTTCAGAATGCAAGTGACCCCAAATGTGCACGACCATGGCGGTTTAGAACATGTGGGATTCAACAACACTGCTGTGCGTATGACCGGTGTGCGCATGTTTGATGTTTTTTATACTTACGCACATTCTAAATTTGATTTGTAAAACAACATTTAGAACCTTTTCTATGAACTGTTGATAAATGAGGGTCCTGGTGTGCACGTTGTTGTCTGATTAGCCTTTAAACGCATTCATCTGTTACTTCCTGGATCATCTTTAATGTCTAACCAGTACGTTTAACATCATGCTCCCACACTTAACACTGACATACTTCATCTATTATTATTAACCTTCATTTCAAAATAACCTGGAATATACAATATGCTGTTAATGGAACAGTTCGTTTTCTTACCAAAAATGAAATAATGTGTGATGATGTTCCATGAGGATATAAAGGCTACATGATAGAAAAGTCCCAACCATCACAATCTACTGTATTGTACCGAAAGCTGTAGAAATAGGAATTCCCTAGCGTTACACGGAGCGGCACACAGCCTGTCATCGGCTCAGAAGCTTCACAGGAAAGAGGATTCATATTTTGCTTTGTCTTTCAACTAACTTAGAGGATTTGAACTCTGCTTTTTAAAGCACCTTTCTCTCCCTGTCCTTGAAACACTCAAGTACAAATCTAATCAAATGTTTACAGCCAAAGGAAAATACAGAGAAAGATGAAATGTGTGTTTTGGGTGTTTTTGCTCCCAGCCTGTTAAGTGTTTTACCAGCGGTGTACCTGAAAGCCATGCTTGCCCCTCCACCATGTGGTGTCTTCTTTAGGGGGCATGTCGATCACAGACACGATGTCGCCAACCTGCAGATAGAAGATTTGTCCCCTTAGCTCATGTGGATAGAAAACATCAGTGAATGCTAATGTTCAGGTGCAGGATTAACATTTTTTTAGTTGGTAACTTGAATTAAAGTAACTTTTTGTCATATTTGCTGGATAATTTGTGAAAGTGCTCCTAATGGCAGAAATCAAGAAGCACCGAGGCGTCTCTCTAAACTAAAACACAGAAACAGATTTTCGGGATCCGTTTAACTGTTTTGTAAAATGAGAAAGATTGTTTCCCGACTGCCACCGCCCACTGACCTCATTTTACAGCTGAACAGTTCACTAAAATATGTCTGAGGCAATAAGAAACAGAGTAACGTTATCTGGATTCATACTTGATCAGCGCTGCCTAGGTGGAAAGTTTGAGTGACTGACAGCTGCAGATCTGATTGGTTGTGCACACCTGGTGACATGCCACTTAGAAGGCAGAGACATTACATACATTACATATTCATATACAAGTAATTTTCCTTGGTGTAGTAAAATATAAGTAAAATATATAGGGGTATGCAGGGTTTTGACAGTTTACCATTTGAACTAGGAAGAGAGCGGTATTGCTTGTGCAGGTCTATATTCTATGTAAAAGGAACATGTGGACTGTTGTCACCTCGAAGGACAGCTCGTCAGATGCCTGGCCGGTGTAACGCTTGATGACGTGGGCAGCAGCTATAGCTGGCACATTGATGGACGACTCTTCATGGACCAACAGATGATTTCCCTTATTGTCAACCTAGTGCACACACACACACACACACAAACACATCCCTTACAAATGACTATGGGAGACACAGAAACATGACACTAGACTTGCTGCCAATATCTATTACAAGTTTCTAGTAACCACAGCAATACTATTGTATTTCTACTCTTGAGTCCCAGGTCCCTGTATGAATTTGAAAGGAATCTTCTGTCATTATTGGTCAAACATTACTTATTTAACACCTCTATTGATAACATTAAAATTCAGTTCGTGAATTGGACTGTTTGTATTGAGGCTTGTTTGCATAGAAACTGACCCTTTTCATACCAAAATTCACCTAATTTAAATTCATGCAAATTGCAGAGGAGCACCGAGAAGCCATTAGCTTGGTGGCATAGTGATGGCTGCATTTTAGCCTCTGTGGGTTCTTCTGTCCATAGTCCCTTTAAGACTGCCTTTTTGTTGCGGGAATATTCCGCTGTTATTTTGCCCCGTCATCAGTCTAAACGCTCACTGAGGCGGAAGGGCATTTATCAACGTCACTTGCGATTGAAAAGTCATGTTAATATGCGAGACAAGCAAAGATGCAAAGATGCATCGAGCTAATGAGATTTCCGAAGCTCATTGAATTGTCACACGGCCGACGAGTCCATAGACGAGACTGTGGTCCGGCGTGGGATGTCTCACTCGTTTTGCAAAGCCTGGGTGCTATCTAAACACAGACACTGGTCTACAAAGTTCTATACAAACGGTCCGGTTTGTGGCATATTTTGACACATCTTTCCACCATTACGCTGGAATCGTCTGTCTAAAAGGGGCTCATCCCTCCAGTGTCTCCCTGAGGTTTATCCATGTCCCCTCCCTGTTAAAAGACTTTTGTTGCAGGACTTTCTCCATATCTAATGCAAGGATGTTCTTCAGATTGTTAAGTCCTCTGTGGCAAATTTGTGATATTTGGCTACATAGAAAAAAAACTGAATTTAATTTATTTTTCTCTTAACTTTGCAGTCCTTTTTTGAGATCTTTAAAGGCATGAGTGTGACAATGCAATCTCACCTCCATCCATGTGAGGGCGGGCCCACAGTTGATCTTGTTGTCAGCGATGGCCGAGAGCCGGGAGAGGTAAGCCAACAACATCTGGTACACTGACTAACATGGCAGAAAACACAGAGCAGTCCAGTCATAAGATTTACTTCAGATGGTGTCACTTGCTACTGCAGTAATGTCTAGAATACTAAACTCATTCTTGTTACAACTGGTACAATTCCTGATGTGTTTCCTGATTACACAGCTGAATGAGTGTTCAAGTTATTTTTTATAGAGCCAGAAGGGGGAGGGTCCTCCAGGTCCTGTGGGAATAGCCCTAGCAGTTCATTTTCGGGACGGGATGGGTTCCTCCTCGGTGCCCCTTTGGTCCTCCTCCCCGATGGAGGACTGGCGGGTATTTCTAATTCATATTCTTATTTTTTATAAACATTTGCACATTTAAGTTCATGATGACATGAACTGAGAACAGGTGCAGGTCCAGGCTTTAGGAGCTGAGCTCTTCTTCTCCAAAAGTGCAATACCATCACTACTCACTACGGGGCCCTCATGGCCAGACTCATGCTGCATCAAACTGGAGGCAAAAGAAAATCCAGGGAACATTTGTGAAGAGGTGATGGAGCAGCGTTTCAACTGTAATGTCCAACCATAAAAGCCAAGTGGATGATATTGGATATCAGAGCAGAGTAACAGGATTCATCTTGATAACTGAGATCGTCTGAGCTTGAATTCTAAAAGTATAAGGGGCAGCAAATGTTATCAATCATTCAAGTACTGGATGTTCCAGTAACAGAGATTTAATCCTGCTAATAGATGTGAGAATAGTCTTCAAATAAGGATTGCTTTCAAGATCAAAAGTGAAGAAAACAGGATCTAAATCTGATCCATATTATTTAGCTTGAAGCACAGAATGCTTCAGTTTGCAGTGAAACATACACTAAATGTGTGTACATGTGTTTTCAGTGCTGACCTCTGACTGATCAGTCAAACTGTCCAATCGAGGCAGCTCAGGCAGCTGTGAGAACCGTCGGTCATAGATGCAGAGGTGCAGGTGCTTGTCCAGGATACGGAAATCTTCATAGCTGCGCTTCACAATCCAACTTCGACCCTTCAGAATGACAGCAAGAAGAGAGAGTGTGACCGGCCAGGATACACAGAGCTACATGTAGGAATGTTTGAATAGCCAGACACTGTCTGCACCAACGTTTATTTGCATTCATTGTAAATAAAACGTGGGTCTGCTGGGGGGGAGAGAGTTTGTAAGCTTTGTGGATTGCGTAGAGGCCTCCACCTACAGCTCTATGTAAGCAAACCCTTTGAAATAGGCTCGTAAGATATCGTCCACTAGGGGCCCCCTCCTCCTTTTCTCAGCTGTTCCATTTCTGGACGCCCAGAAGAATAGCGCCACCTGGCTGCAGCCCAACCGGCCGGCCCGCTCTCTCTCTCTCTCTCTCTGGAACTTGAGTACCAACCCCTCTATATTGAGACTGAGTACAGGTTTGGTTATCTTTTCCCTTCAGTCAGGGTGGTGCCCCGTTTTATTGATTATATGTATAATAATATCAATAATTCTATTGATATTAATAATTATCTATCAATAACCAAATCTGCTCCTGCTAGTTTTCCAACAGTTTATAATATTGTATTGTTTTATCTCAAGTAAATCTCTTGTATTATATACCCTAGTGATTGACATAATGGTATACATGCTTTTATGCCATACACCAGGGGTGTCAAACTGATCCAGTAAAGGGCCGTGTGGCTGCAGGTTTTCATTCCAACCAAGCAAGAACACACCTGACTCGACTTATTCACCTACCTGATTTGCCTTCACACCTTGATTGGTTGGATCAGGTGTGTTCTTGCTTGGTTGGAATGAAAACCTGCAGCCACACGGCCCTTTACTGGATCAGTTTGACACCCCTGCCATACACGTTATGCTGTTGTTTCCTCTGGTTGTGCAGTTCCACTTTTGCCATTCTATATTCTCATCTACTGTTAACATTATTTTAGGATTGCATTTATTGTAAAGACAAGCCCACTAAACCTACTGGGACCCCGATGTCTTCCCCTTTGTCACTGGGATTGTCCCTGCTGCCTCTGATACAAAGACACAAAGAAAAAAAGGCTCTGAAGTCTTCCATGGACTTTGAAACTGGAAATGTCTTTACAAAGAACATCATGTTTACTCAGCTCTTCTTTGCAAAATAATGAGTGATTAAATGCCAACAGTACAAACTGAGTTAATGTCCTCTTCCATCCATCACGTTGAATGTCAAGAGTCGTTCCATAGACTTTCTGTGTCTTCTGCACCTAGTAGGACTGGCCTCCAAACTTCAAAACCCACAGCAAGACTAGCGCTTTGCTTTGGCCTAGAAAGATCTGTCTGTACTGAGGCCAGGGCTTGTGCAACTGGGACTGCAGTGCACCACTCAGCTCGCTGATTCTAGTGCTGTTTGAGAACTGGTTGTTGGCATAGACACACTGGGAGGGCTCAGGGAACTTTTTATGCTGTTCTGCCCCACTTTCAGACGTTGCCCCCCCCCCCCCACACATTTAGCAGTTTTCCAATGGCTGTAAGAAGTCGGAATTTCCACGTACACAGCCTTACACTTGCCAAGGTTTGTCGAAGGAAATCCATGAAACCAGAATGGAATGTTACTGGAGGTGGAGCAGCTGGTCATCATAACTGATTTTTTTCTCATCCTCCAATTTGACACAAAGAAAGGAATGCATAGCTAATTGTAATAAGAAGGTCACCACGGACAGACCAGTGCCTCAGGAAGGAAATGCCTCTGTCCACAATAGTAGAAAACCATGCGGGTGGATGCTGCCAAAAAATATTGTTGTAATGAATGATGAATGAATGCAGAAACATCCCAAGTGAAAACTCCATTTATACAAACGTTTGAAAGAATATGTGTGCTTAAGTTAAAGTTCACATACTACACATAACCAGGTTTGGACGTGGTGCACTGCTGGATATGTCAATGGGTTGAAATCATACAATACATTTTTGCAAACATGGAGTGGAGTCTGTGTGGGAGTTTGCTATAATGATAATATGCCATATGATGATAAGTGTATGCATGCTGTGGGAGGTTAGGTATGTATCGTATCCAGTTGCTGCATGACAGCCCACTTACCTGGCAGTAAATATGAACTAAGTACACCAACTCCTTGGACTCATAGCCATTCCGTGTCACTTCACACTGTTCATCCCCGAGGGACAACTGAAAGACAGAAAACGAGAGTGTTGGTCAGAATCAGACTCATGTATAGCCAGTACAAAACTTCCATTTGAAATTCTATTCATGATTTGCCAAACATTTCAGACAGGCAGGGACATGTGCATAAAACAACAAGAAAATATTATTTTCATTTTATTAAATTAAAGAGATTTGTGCCAGCACATCATTTAACCTAAAGCATAATATTTAAAATAAATCTGAAAAAAAAACTGCTGTAAAAAAAAGGAAAAGGCAATTATAGGTTTTACTATTGCCTTTACTTCAGTACTCAAAGGAAACCTACACTATTGCCCATAGCGACAAAGTGAGGATGAACCTATACTACATGGAAAATGGAGTAAAACAAAATAAGACATTTTCCCACCAAAATGAGAGCTTAAATGTGGGCTTGTTTAAACAGGGGGATGTGCTCTTAACAGGCGATGCGGGTTCCTCAGTCAGTCTCTTTCAAACCTTAACATCTGCTGAGTTGGTGATTGTTGGAACAATGGAAAGACTTGCAAATACCACATTTCAATGATCAGCAAGGTTGACTGAACTCTGGTGGATTTGAGGACAGCATATTAATCATAGATTTTATAAATTTTCAAAATCCCTGTTGATTTTATTTAGTATGCTGTATATTCTATTCAACGCACGTCACATGGCATCCCACTGGAAGAGGTGAGATGCCACGTCTCCCATCACTGCAAACTGGAGCTGGAGAATATTCTTAGCTACTGTAGAATAATTTGTCCTGGGAATGAATGTCAATTGTAACCTTAAAAAGCATTAAAATGGTGTACACTCATAAGCTCTAAGTGGAAAAGTGCTCACTGTCCACATAATGATGAAATGTAGATGAGGAAACAAGTATTTAATTCCTGCTGTGGCAGCACTCCCAACTGAATGATGGATAGATGTGCCTTCTTTCACAGCTTCATCTTAAGAGCAAATCTCACTTAGCGATGTCCTCAAAGAAAAACTTCAAGTCAAACCTTCATCCTTCCCAAAGACTGAGATGAGCAACGACTGCATCTTTCCTTGTTTATTATCATTATCATCAAACTAACATGTTGTGTACCTGCAGTGTGTACCTGGATCACAATTCATTAACCCACATTATGATTCAGCAGTCAATCAGCCCGTCATTGTATGCCCACAATCCAAAGACCAACAACAATATAACATACAGATTAATTACACTAAATTATCAAAGAAAATTGGATAAAAAAACGATCGAAAAGATCCATGCATTCAGTGTTTTAAGATGGGTGCTAAATGAAGGAAATATCTTAATAAAATAAACCAGATAACATCCACACCCCAAGAAGCTCCCATTAAATGGGATTGTATTGTTGTGTAATGTTTTGAGTGCAGGCTCTTCCTCATACTTCCCTTAATGCTCGCTTGATATGGAACATAACTTAATTCCATATTCCTTCATAAGTTAAAATGTTGTCGTTTTTTTTAATAACGTTCTCTCATTTTCTAAAAAAATCAATCAAAACAGTTTTTAACTGATTGCACATTTGACTCTTCCATTCTCAAAAGATCAGTCCAATTCATATTTCAGTCAACTCAGGTACAGTACATAAATCACACGGTAGACTGAACCTTCAATGTAATCCAGTTTATTTTTTTTCTATTAAAATCATCTCCACAAATTGTAGAATTCTTGTGTTCTCTTATATTATTACTAGCAACTACAGTCACGTAATGCCATTATTTTACACCTTAAAAGGTGGATAGTAAACTGTATCCAATCCACTAATGCAAATTATTTTTGTGATGATTTCCCAGTGTGAAAACTCCTTTTTTGTGAGATCCTGAGAACTGCAGACCAGTTGGAGTGTAGAAGACAAACAAAACAGGTGAAAACAACTTGGACCAGATCACACTAGATGCAGTAATCTACCATAACCAATTTATCTTTATTTGGACCAATGTATTTTATAGCCTGAGATATCCCCACTTTTTTAAAAAAATCTCTAGGAAAAAGGAGAGCAGAGTGGAAATGTCACCAACATAAATAAGAATGTCATCTGCATACAAAGATGACAAAGTGATTTGTGTTGTACATGGAGATCAGACAAACATTCAACTTTGTGTTTTCCTGATACAAACAGAGCAGAGTTTGCAATAAAAATACTCAGAGACTCAGAGTACTGGTCCACCTTAAAGGTCAGCCAGTTTAAAAGGTCAGACCACCTTAAGTATTGCTGAGCCAGAGTTTAAAAAAATGTTTCAGCTTTATTCCTGAGCCAGTTGCTACATTCACAGGTGTAATGCCGTCACACGTTCGTTCCTTCCATCCATCCATCCATCCATCCATCCATCCATCCATCCATCGTCTACCGCTTATCCTGTATTCAGGGTCACGGTGGGCTGGAGCCGATCCCAGCTGACATTGGGCGAAGGCAGGGTACACCCTGGACAGGTCGCCAGTCCATCACAGGGCTGACATGTAGCGACAGACAACCATTCACAATCACATCCACACCAAGGGGAATTTAGAGTCATCAATTAACCTATCCCCATCCTGCATATCTTTGGACTGTGGGAGGAAGCTGGAGAACCTGGAGAGAACCCATGGGGAGAATCTGCAAACTCGACATAGGAGGAACCCAAATATATATACACACACACACACACACACACACCTAAATAACTGGTTTCCTGTGATGAACCGTTTTGTGATTAATTTTTTTTTATCATTTGTCTGCACAGAGATAGCACTCTCAAAGAAAACACAGGAATGATCAGAAAGAGCAACGTCAGTTACAACAACCTTAGAAATGCTAACCCCCTTGGACATGATCAAGTCCAGAATGTGACCTTTGTTATGAGTTGGCACTGTCACATGCGGAATCAGTCCATAGTTACCAATGACACAATGACACAGTTCTTTAGTCCCTCTGTCATGGAGTTTGTCAACATGAATGTAAAAATCACCAACAATAACCACACAGTCAAAGTCAATACAGATTAAAGACAGTAGTTCAGAAAAATCATCAAAAAAGGTTGCACAGTATTTAGGTGGCCTGTAGACATTTAGGAACGTAACTCGGGAAGAAGAATTCAACTGAAGAGCCACGTATTCAAAGGATGCAAAGTTCCCATAAGATTGCATTGGAGGGAATCATTAAACAAAACAGCTACTCCCCCTCCTTTCTTATGCACTCTAGCTTCACTAATAAAACTGAAGTTGTTCCTTTGTTGTTTAAGGTCATATTGCAAAAAAAATACACAAATACTGGCTGGACTGCATTTTCTTCTCGTTTATATCATAGAAGCAGGCTTGTTACATTCCCCAAATGAAGAGAAATTAAGACAGAGAAGAAGTTGGACTGTCACTCTAACAAAGGTTCCTGCAGAGGAAAAAAAGCCAAATCCAACAGCTACAATTTTGACACAAGCGGTTTTAATGAGTCCTGCAGGCACACAGGGACAAAAGGGCACGGATTGTTTCATCAGGATAAAAACATGATAGAAAATAACCAAAAAGAACAGTCAAAGACTTTTCTACTCACAGCAGTTTAAGTCTGGTTTTCACTCCTTTTATTTCCTGCAATTTTCTTCCCTTCATGCTGTGCAGCTCCACACTCAGAGTGGCCCCTGATAATACTCCAACACCTGTCCCCGGTCTACTTCTCTGTCCACAATGTACATCCCTTCTTGCAGACTCCTGCTCCCCTCAGCAGGATGCAAATGTGAGCTCTCCACTCTCTTTCACTTACAATGTAAGCTCTCCCAGTGTGGGATTCAGAGATGGAGGGCAGGAGGCGGCAAAGTAGTAGCAGCGGCGGCGGTGGTGGTGGAATTGGATGACAGCAGGTGGTTATTTGGTGGATTTCACAACAGGACCGCTTTCATCTCCTCCATTTTGCCCTTTCTCCCATCCTGCCACCCCTTCGTCTTCTCTTTTTTCTTCCTTTCCCTGATGGCTGGGACCCAACTGAACTTTTTATTAGCAGCAGAAAATAATGGAAGGAACAACCAAATCTGCCCCTAAAGAAAGAAAACAAAAGCCATTTCCTTTTTGTCTTCTAGATCTTCTGCCGTCCTCACAGACTGCTTTCCTCTCCGCCACATGCTATTCTCTCCCTTTTCCCTTCTCTCTCCCATGCCTGACATGCTGGCCCACCCCTCCCCCTTCTCTCCTCCTCTTCCCCTTCACTGGTTGGTACATTCCCAGGACAAAGAGCAGGGATGGAGGGAGCTTAAAAAAAAGCAGACGAGAGGGAGAGTACGGGATGGAAGAGAAAAAATGGGAGGAGATGCACTCACAGGAGAGCCGTTTGCTTTCCTTCCACAGTCCTTCCTCTGCTGTCCTTTTGCACAGTGGCATTTCATTCAAAGTGCTCAGCTCAGGAAACCCGCAGTTCTTGCAAGTACACAATTACACAATCCATTGCAAGGGCAGCAAAAACATAGCAAACTACATCAACCCTGGCAACCAAATTCTGAATTTAAAAATTCACACCACGATAAATGACCATGCAGTCTGGTGGTGGCTCACAGTCTAGTTGCAATGTTGCATTATAACTGTTGCCTCCCCTCTGTTTGAGAACCAGCTCCCAGGTTGCAGCCAAATAGCTCTAATATAAAAGGGGAAGTGTAAGCTGTGATGACTTCATATCTGTCATCCACATGTGAGATGGATGAAAAAGACCTATTGCTGGAGAGGTAAACTCCAGCGATTCCTCCCGGTGCTGCTAGAAGAACTGCAATGTCTGTCCAAGAAAAAGAGATCTAATGGTCAGTAGAACCACCAACCTTCCAATCGGAGGATGACTAACTCAACCTCTTTTCGAAAATAAGAAGAAATCAAGAATCCACATAGTTCAATACAACTTCAAACCAATTTACTTACGTACTTTTATGGCTGCAACCGTCATTCCTGCAGTGACTCGGAATAGAACTGCTTCCACCAAACATTTACAGGAAGAACATGTCACCACTGAGCTAAAATAGTCCCAAACTTCCTCGGTTACCTGGGATGTCTTGTTGTGGAGCATCAAATCAGTCTCTGATTCAAGTCTGTGTGATGAATATCAAATGATAATCCAATGGTGGCCCAGTTCATTCAGCCCTCTGCTCTGCTATGGAGCAACCGAAGTTAAAGCCTCCAACGCAAAACGCAGAAACCCTTACTAAATTATGTATTGCTTAATACAGAAAAAAGAAAACCAATGCACAAAAAATAAATAAATAATAAACTATAATAATAATAATAATAATAATAATAATAATAATAATAATAATAATAATACTACATGAAGGCGTTCCTGAGCCCACGAGAACACAGTGACCTTTGACCAGTTGGATGTTTGTGCCAAATTTGAAGAAATTCCCTCCCTTCTCTTCTCATGTTGCTGTGTTAAGGTCGCTGCTAGACAACCAGGTGCCAGATTGTTAGCATGCAGCCAAGAGAAAGCTGGAAGGGGCCGTTGCAGAGCACCCTAACTAGCTTAGCCAGGGGGGAGGGGACAACTTTCAATGTTGTGTTCACTAACCCAGCTGATAAATCTTACTCTTTCTGCCTTTAAATGCTTCCATGGTGTTCCTCACGAATCTGAGACCTAAGAGAGCTGGTTGGCCAACTCAGCTCGACACTTCCTCATCTCTCATCTTTCTAATTTAAACAGACCTCAACCAGTTAGTCAGAAGAAAGAATGTGATGACTTTGACTCAACAATATCCTCCATGGTGAAATATAATTACAGAGAAGCAAGGTTGAAGCCTCTCATTAATTCTCATCAATTTTCATAAAAGTGCAGATGGAAGTTTGCAGAAAAAAGGGAGAAGACGGCACTACACTATTTTCACGCTGAGATATTTCAGCCACACTGCAGATCTACGGGGGGTGTGAGTGCAGGACAGCCCGTGGGGCTTTGCTGCAGTACTTCAGACCTAAAAAGAGGAAGTGTGAGGGAGTTCCATCTCAAATCATTATCAAAGCTATGAGAATGAATCCACTAAGTCAAAGAGGAGGGCAACGGGTTTCGGACATACAGAGGGATTGCTGTCAGGCGACGAAATCATGATTTTGAGCAGGTTCAAATCCCATTATGAGTGAGAGTTTTTGCACTCACACAGACTATACACATACACAGATGTAAAGCTGAAGTGCAGTGACCTAATAACCTCCCAGGTGAACGTGCACTTAACAGGGCTCAAAATGGATTTCCACCTTAGTGCAGAGATCATACTGTCAATATGGGAATCCTACTAATTTAGGTTAATCTGCACACTGCTGTCATTCCACCTCGCTGTTGATGGACTGTGTTCAAGATAACTTGACATTCAAGTTTTACAGAATGAACGGAATGCAGAAACACCGAAAGCATCTCAATGTCAAGAGGATACTCTTTCCCGACTACATTTTCACGAGGCCAAAAGGGGGTAAGGTGTTCCAAAAATGCTTTCAGAGCTCCGGGAAAGAAGCTGTTCCTCCAACAGCCAGCTCAGGTAGGAGATGAGAGGACAGTTTGTCGAGTGTGAAGGGGGAAAGGGAAGTAAATCTATCCATCTATTGAAGCTGCCAAAATCGAGTACTTTTGACAGAGTTGGTACCGGTAATGTTCTTTTGCTGTCTCGCTGAATGTCTGAATTTACTGAAGGAGAACATGAATATGACTTAAACATACATCTATATTCAGTTTTGGTGCATTGACAAAAATGACACGTGAAACTTCCATTACACTCATGTCTGCTCTTCTCTACGTGGGTGTCTTCCGGTCTGGTGAAAAATGGATTATGTTTCTGTGATCCTCACCGTTGCAGCACTACCTACTTTCAAAGTGGGGGGACAAAGAGACCTGATAACGAGTTATTGACTCAATGACACTTAAGGATACTTTCCCCCCCAAACTTTAACTTTGATGGTTTTCAGGGGCTTTTATGTTTGCTTTTTTGTAGGGCTCTAAAACAATTAAATATTTTAATCAGATTAATCCCAGTGTAGCTGTGGATTAATCATAATTATTTACCATTCATAAATGAGTGGACAGGATGATACGGATGCGGTGGATTTTTGCAAAACAAACAACAGGTTCTACGTGCACGTAGAGGCATGTTTTTTTTTCTAAAAGACGATTATGTTGTTCTATCGGAGCATAATGTCGGCTTCAGTGAATATGATAAAAAAAATGTTGCCGACCGGGACTTTAAAATAAATATTAAAGATAAAAAAGCTAAGAGAGCTTGTCACTCAAAGGAGAATAGCACTGGTCCACCTTAAAAGGTCAGCCCACCTTAAGGGCGCACTCACACCAGAGCCATTCAATATGTGCCTTGGCACGATTTTAGATGAAGACACATATAGGCATTTTTATTATAAAAGTACCGGTCCTGTTCCACTCCGGTACCACTCACACCACGAGTCTGACGCCCCAAGCCCGGCCCAGAATCCCACTGTCTCCTACGCACTCAACAACAGTATAAAATAAAATCCAAATCCTCACATACCCTTCACAAACCTAGAGAAAACCATGGTGCTTTTCAGTTAGCCTATTAGCTGGTTTGATTTGCATTGAGAAATCATTAGGCTAACTAGCATGCTATAGGCTATCTGAAAAGCACCATGCCAGTCTCTAGGTATGTGAAGGGTATGTGAGGAGTTGGATTTTATTTTAACTCCAAAGGCCCAGGTGACTTGTGAATGCATAGCATTCTGGATCCATGTAATAACTGGCCTTTAAAAATACAAATCTGCCTGCCTCTATTGGAGTTTAACAACTCAATTCCCCTTAAGTGCCTCTAATATACGTGTGTGTGTGTTTGTGTGTGTGTGTTTGTAAGCACTTTACCTAAAATGACCATAAAACATAACATATTCACAGTAAGTTGAAAGCTGTTAGATTTAGCAGCATGTTCTGCTGAGCTGAGAGCGTGCCATCTTCGAGTCATCACAACGGACAACAACACAGAGATCATGACTGCAACTTCACTGATAAGCACGAATGAGCGGGCAGCGCTAGTGGGGAAGATTTTGGACAGAGTGACAGCTGCATTTTTATTTTAAAGGACGTAGAGTTCCAGTATGTGCCGCTCAAATTTTGCTCCGGTATGGCTCACACCACAAGTCTGAAGCATGCCCAAGCCCGACCCTGACAAAATGATGTGCTGGTGCACCTAACTTTCATTGCAACCAATGTAAAGTTAGTCTGCAGCCCTGAAGTACCTATTTAATGGGTCACCTTTATCATTATCAGAAAAACATTGTGTAAAAAAAAAAAAGAGAGAGACAGAGCAACTTGAAGAGCAATATGAAAGCTAGAGGAAGACCGGTGTGCTGCTCAGTGTGAGTATGAGAGCTGGGATACCAACCTACTTATATAGACCATTCCTTTTAGCTGAACTCTTTCCTTATGCATGCAGGGAATGAACAGATGGTTTCTGTGGTCTAACTTAACATCAACAAATAACCTGCAGCTGACAGCTTTTTAAAAAATGTTCTCTCTTTCTCTGCCCTACTTACAGCAATGTGTAATAAATGTAACTGACAGCTGACCCCTACTGGTTTATAATATAATGACAACAGTGTCTGAGTGACAAAAGTGCAATACCCGATGGCAAGAATTTAAAGTTAAAGTTGATTTAAAACCATAGTAAGTAGAAGCACAATAACCATCCAGCATCAGAAAATGATGGTCAAAATCAGAGTACCAGAGGATTTTAGTCTCTAGAATGGCTGAAGCAACTGTAACAATGGATCCGAAATTGTGTCATGATACAATTCAATAGTGTATTCAATCAGACCCACAAAAATGTCTGATCCTTTCATATCCCACCTTCAGGTTGAAATACCGACTTGCTGTGTAAATGTTCTCATCTCACTTATTCTGATCATAGAATTATAATAATAATAGAAACTAGAAAAACACTACACTTTTAAAATAGTTATTATCTAGTTCCCTTCCTCATAGAAAAAACATTCTTTCACACAAAACATTTTATCTGGTTTTGGTTTTGTCATAAGTTATGTGAGCTGCATCCCCTTGCAATTAATTGGTTTGTAAAGTTAAAGTCTGATGTCGGACCACATTATTTTGTGTCCCCATGTCTTATCCATTTATTTTTTGAGTTATTTCCCTTTTACCACCTCTGACTATAGCCTGGCTGCCAGAACCTAGCAAGGTTAGTTTGATAAGGACCAGACAGCTTAACTCGCCAGGTCATGGTTCGGCATGGTCCAGGGTGATTTCACACCTATAATTTATATGGTAGATGTGAAAGGAAACACATCGATGGGAAAGGAATTGAACACTCTATATGCAACTGAAATAATCTGCTGGCAAAGTTCTGCGTGAATAAAAAAAGTCAGAGGGGTGAATCCGTTTTGGTCTGACTGATAAGCATCCCTCTTTCTACCGAGATGTCGACCAGACCACAGGTCTAGTCCCTTTTTCTACTGGGACCTCAACCTAAACAGAGGTCTCTTGTTTCTCCTGGGATTTGGACCACGGGTCTCAAGTCCCCAAGCAGCGCCCTCAAAACAGCCAACAAGCTGGCTGTTGGAGCCTGCTTCTGCAACAAAGACAAGAATTCCTAGTCAAGACGCATCTCACTAGAAATTCCTCCATCCACAACTTCATGGACAGCAATTTTCCTTCACAGGAACCTGAAGACAGCAACCTTTCTTCAGAGGAACAAGCAACCATTCTTCAAGGACTGGTAACAATCTGGGCATAGCTTAGGACAGAAACTGAATGTGATGACATTAAAGTTTTAAAGTGATTTTCTGTTTGATGTATTGTTAAGTTAAGTATGTAACCTTAGTTCAGTTGTTAGTGATCTAGAACAGACAGTTTGCATGCTCACTAATCCAACTTTCCAAACGGCACTACATATATCACACTAATTATACACGTATAGAAACCTGTTCTCCAGGCAGGGCCATACGGCCTCCCACAAAGAACAACCCCACTCCACATGGCTGACTGGTCGACACCCACAGCCGCAATCTTGCAACACACACACACACACACACACACACACACACTGAAAGGAATTTATTCATCAGAATGCTATTTTAACAATATTAATAGAAATGAAAAGAGGCTAAATCTGCATACAAGTGAATGCAAACTGATATTACACAAAGAGCCTCAGTCAGCTGAGTGTGAATTCTGAAAAAATTAGACAATGCTGGAGCCTACTGGGCATTCAAGAATACATCAAACAACCATCATAATATCAACAGCAAAAATGATTAATTCTACTTGATGTCAATTTGAAGAGACATATGAATCATACTTCTGTCTTTATGAACATGTCTCTCCATTTCCTACCCAACACTGCAGTGTACACCATGATTGACATCCATGGTGCTGCATTTCATTTCAAACAGCCAGTTCAGCCAAAATGTTCAAACAACACTGATAATAACACTATTATTAACAAAGAAGAGCATTTTAACTTTATTTTTAAACAGTTGAGGTTATTGTGATTTATTGTTTGTGTTGAGATTAAAATGTAAAAAACATTTATTTAAAAAACATCTTCATGCACAATTATAGTCAATGATATAATGTGTGAAGAAATTGCCCATGTATATGGGAACTGTAAAGAAAAGGTGTAATAGGAGTATTATTGTGGTGCCGGGAAAAATGTTGGGTGCACCTAACTTGCACCAGTGCGACCAACGTAAAAAGGTAGTCTGGAGCCCCGTACAGTACTACTTTCATTTTGTGTGTGTTTCATTTTTATTAAGGAGAAAAGCTTTAAGGGTATTTACCTGAATTGTGCCAAAGTCCACGTTTTCGTAGTGGAAGTGAGCGCACTCTGCCAGTTTTGGGAAGTGGCCTTTGGTGAAGCAAAGTCTGAAACATGACACACACATACACAATTTGGTTGGCATTTCATCCTGTGCTCACGATTGTGAGTGTGTTTGACTAGTATGAGAAGGAAAGTACAGTGCAAACAGAAGGAGTGAAATGAGGAGGGAGATGCAGAAATAGACTCAAAACAGCACTACAGCGCTCAATAGAGATGAGCAAAGGGAAAGAGAGATGTGAGACTGGCGGATTTGTGTGTGTGTGTGTGTGTGTGTGCCTGCTCACTTCTTCACATTCTTGACCTTCATGCTAGCGGTGCTGCTGCTGCATGATCGCATAAGGGGATCCGTCCTCAGCTCAGGGATCTCTGCACTTCTTGCCTAAAATACACAAACAGACACAGGACATCTAACTGGTGCATAGAAATACATGTCTGCCACTGTTGTATTGTTGCACATTTCTCTGGAGGCGAAGCACCGGGCAGCTTAGGTCTCGTGGTAAAGGTTTGTTAAAGCTATTTGTAATGTGTTACAACAGTGTTCAGGAGTCAAAGCCATTGTTCTATTATATTATGACACCAACTCATCCATTGTTTCAGTTAACCAAAGTTGATCGACTCGTCTTGTTCCATAGGGCTGTACATTGGGCAGTAGCACTTCTGTAGATAGTCTTTGTTGCAGGTTTTGACAGCAGCCACTTGTCTTTAGTGTGTGTGATGCACATCTCTTGTGGGGAGGCAAAGTGATCACAACATCACCATCATTATCATCAGTTGCATGTAGAGCATCATTAATGTCTGTAAATGCCACGTCATCGTCATCGTCTTCAGAATCACTCTTCTCAAGTGGCTGGTCCCTCTTAAATGCATTATCGGTCACTGTTGTGATTTTGTGTGTTATCCCATATGTTGAGTTGATATTGTCAAGCTCAACTGCAATGGCGTCATGAGTATGATGCCCCTTAAACCGTCTGCAGGCAAGAGCTGCTTTCTCTCTTTCCATGTTATTTGGATGATCCAATGTGCTGTCACACCCATGTAACTTTTATTGTATGCAGTCCAGATGTCTGCTGTAGTTGAAATGTACTCCAATTCCTCAAATGACTTTTTGAGCTTAACATTCATTTTTTTCGTATTCACTGTCTATGAATTTAGCAAAAGTGTTTCAGCATGGGGCAACCCCCTTTCCTCCTCCTCCTCGTATTGGTATTTTAGCAAGGATAGCTCTGAATGACTCAGATGCACAGTGGACAGGGGTGGCATGTTTTCAACAACATACCTTGCAATCAATGTGTTCAGCTCAGGTTTTTCGACTAATATTAAAGGAGTTCGGTCTAATACAGAACTACTGAGGAGCCTGAGACCGGGGAAGGCCTCGCTGGCGGGCTAGATGTTAAGAGTGCTGCGCTCACTTGATTGCCCTGTGCTAAACAAACATGTAGACAAATCTTGATGTTGAAATACAAAGTGGTCCATTTGTTCCCACACAGCACATTGTCCAGAGCACTTCCCACAAGCATAGTACTCCCAGTAGCAAGCGAAGCGTCTGCTCAAGCGGTCAAAAACCCTTTGCCCATCCAGGTCAAAACACCTCCCAACAACATTGTATTTGCTATCATATACCTGTGACTAATTTGCAGACATGCGGCAGCCAGTGTTACACAAAATATAAATTACAAGCTAAACACAAAGCAACATTTGCCTCTTACACTCCCAATCGTCAATAGTAATTAGAAATGATGACCACAATGGAAATAAGCCTTAGAGCTTTTTTGTGTTTTTATCCTCGGTGATGATGACTAGGTATGTAAGTGCTTATGCGCTCTTTTCTGTGCAATCACCAAATAAAATCAAAATCAGTGTCTTGAGGCTTTTCTGACCCAATTTGAGGTGGATCAGGTCAACACGAGGAGGAATGCATAAACATGTAAAAACATGACATTTTCTGTCGTCAGTAGGTGGCACTTTAATTGTGAGTCAATATTGCGTTGCAGACATGTTCAAGGTGGGACTCTCATCAAACGTGTGAAGTTTGAAGCAGATCGGACAATGTACACTGCAGTTATAACAGTTTCCAGTTTTGTGTTGTAAGATGAAATTTGTTCACGGTCATGGCACCGGCCCAGTCACACCCTTTGACTTATGTAAGAGCTTTTGATCATTTTTCATCGATGAGGCCTTTAGAACAGGCTCAGCAAGTTTGGCAGTAATCGGATAAAGTGTAGGAGAAGTTTGTTTATAAACAATTGCTAAACTTGGCCAAAAACTGCAAAACAGACCAAAATGGTTGATTTACCGTAGCTCCCCCGAGTGGTTGATTTGATTGAAACTTGCAGGGTCCCTGTGCTTTTTTTTGTCTTGCAGGTCTCCCTGGATCATGGTGGAACCTGATCCTGACTGCACCAACACCGTGGTTTGAATCTTACTGCTAGCATGTTTATGGTGCCTGACTATTGGTCAAAGAAAAAATTGGGGTCAAAGATTTCTTCCTAAATGCCTTTTAAGGCATTTTTTTCTCACCACTGTGGCTGAAATGCTTGCTCCTGGTGATGCTGGGATTTTGAATATGACTCTTGAGCTTGTTCTAGTCCTGCTCAATGTGTAAAGCGTCCTGAGATAACTTCTTTTATCATATAACACTAAATAAAATTGAATTGAATGTACTATATGTATTAAAAACTGGGACCGGCTCATGTCAGCAAATGTATGAATAGCAGAATGACTGTGTGTGCACGCGTGTGCGTCACCATGGCACTGATGGTCTCCTCCCAGTCAGGTCTCTCTCTAGGATGGATGTTAGCCAGTTCAGACACAATGTCGTCGTCTTCCAGGTGACGTCCAGGCCTCAGGTCCCTACAGCAAACACAAACATTGACCCAGTGATTATTGTGTTGATCAATCAATGAATGGTTTTGTTGAGTAAATGTCAAAAAATTGTAGGACGTGACAATGACAATTTCCCAAAATTGCTTGTTTTGTCCAACCGTCCAATATTCAGAGATATCACTAACTTCATATAGAATGACTCAAACAACTAATCACCTTAAGGGCCATTTAAATGTTTCATCCCTCAGGGGCCATACTAAATTATTGAACACCTAACCTCTGTTGAAATGTTTAAGACAGCTCACAATATATAAGTATGGCCTCTTTAACTTAATAATGGCCAGAGCACCAACAACATCGGAACCAGCGAGGACCTTTTCAAATTGCAAGGATTATTAAAACAGCGAGCAGTGATGCACGGGCCCTCGTAGACACGCAAGTCGGGAGTGCTACAACTGCCTGTTAGTGCTGCGGTCGCCTACCCGGCCACCGCCCTGTTGCTGGTCGTCCTGTGCCTGAATTTTAATTTTTTACATTGAAAGTCATCATTCTTGACTGGTGTACAAAGTTTCATGACATTGGGACTCTAGTAACCCACTGGAAACATCAATTTGTCTTATATGGTGAAAAAGCACTGCCAAGGTAATAGCATTCAAGGCATCCTCCCAATCAGGAACAGGAATCATTGGCAATGTCTTGACGCTTTTCTGACCAAATTTGAGGTGGATCAGGGTAAGACATGAGGAGGAGTGCACAAAAGTATAAAATCATGAGATTTCTGGTCGACAGTAGGTGGCGCTCTGACTGCGAGTCAATATTGCAGTGTAGATGTGTGGTGGTGGGAGTCTCATCAAACATGTGAAGTTTGGAGCAGATCAGACAATGTACACTTTGATAACTCTTGATTAGCTTGATCCACAGAAGATTTGATGAGAATCGGATGTACAGTTTAGGAGTTAGCAATAAACAGGTTATTCACAAAATTCACTCACCATGTGCACCAAATTTTGTGTCAATTGGAGTTATGGTGGCACTAGCGCGCCAAGTATTTCTGGCCAACCATGAAACCTCTAAAATCTTTAAATATTTTTTTTTTTTTTTGCCAGTCCCCATGCGCACACCAATTTCCAACTTCTGAATATGATGAGGCCCCCAAAAATGCAATCCAACAGAAAAAGGGATCCCAGCTGTCATTGGGTGAAGGCAGGGTACACCCTGGACAGGTCGCCAGTCTATCACAGGGTAAACATGTAGAGACAAATAACCATTCACACTCACATTCACTCCTACAGGCAATTTTAGAGTCATCAATGAACCTATCCCCATCCTGCATGTCTTTGGACTGTGGGAGGAAGCCTGCGAACCCGGAGATAACCCACGCTTACACGGGGAGAACATGCAAACTCCACACAGAAGGAGTAGAGTGGAGTCACCCTCTTGCTGTGAGGCGACAGTGCTACCCACTACACCACCGTGCAGCCCCAGGAGTTATTAGCCAATGAATATTAGCACCAAACTGCAAACTGTTATAATGTCAGTGTCCATTGCCCAATCTAGTCCAAACTTGTTTAATGAGAGTCCCACCCTGAACACATAGCACTGCAATATTGACTCACGGTGAGTTAAAGTGCCACCTACTGGCGACAGGAAATGTCATGTTTTATACTGCGGCAAACCCATCCTAGCAGCTTTATCAGATTCACATCAAACTTGGTCAGCAGGTACTTCAATGATGAAAAGTTATCAAAACGTCTTGCAAAAGTCAAAGGGCGTGGCCAGTGTGTGGTGTTTTCATACAGGAAGTTGTTGTAACTTCAAGATGCAATGTCCAATCTGCTTAAAATTGATAAGAGTCTCACCCTGAACATGTATGCACTGCAATATTGACCTGCGATCACCTGATGGTAGCTGGAAATGTCATGCTTTTACACTTTTACAGCTCCTTCTAAGAGATTGATCACCTTTAGCTTTGACATACATGTATGAAACTTTGCATGTATGTAGAGCCTGTAGAGATGTACAAAAAAGCCCCTTGGACCCATACCCTAAACCCAACAGGAATTTAGCCATTTTGCATTTGATGTGAAATTTTAAGCAATTTTTCACCTTTTTCATGCAGTGTTTTTTAACAAACTCCTCTGTTGATCTGATTCCTACCAAACTTTGTGGGCCTGTTCTTAAGGCCTCAAAGATGAAAAATTATCAAAAGCTCTTACATAAGTAAAAGGGGCGTGGCCAGGCCAGCGCCATTACGGCAAGTTAATTTCATGCTTCGCTGCAATACTAGAAGCTGTTATAACTTCAGTGTGCATTGTCCAATCTGGTCCAAACTTCACATTTGACAAGAGTCCAACCCTGAACACATCTGCACTACAATATTGAATCACAATCAAAGCGCTACCTACTAGTAACAGAAAATGTCATGTTTTTACTCTTGTAATGCATTGGCCTGATCCACCTCGCTTTGATCAGAAAGCTTCAAGACATTGCTGACGCTTATTTTGAAGATTGAGAGGATGGATGCCTTGAACACTGTTACCGCAGCGATGCTTTTTCTTTATATAAGAGGAAGTGATGTTTCCAGTGGGTTGCTACACTCCCAATGTCATGAAACATACACCAGTCGAGCACGATGACTTTAAATGTCATATATGGTTATTTACAGATGAAATAGAACAAGAATTGAAATACCATCAGGATTAGGGATGTCCCGATCCGATATTAGCAAAAAAAATGCATATCAATATCGGATAGGCCTGCACGGGAAAATCCCGATCCGGACTCCCGATCCAGTTTTTTTTTTTTTAAATTACATGTTTTCCAGCGCACCGATGTAGGTAATCCATTAAATTTTTTTTCAGTTTTTTCCCCAAACTCCGGTCCGCGTTTTCCAGCACACCTAGCGCACACCTAGCGACCTGTCCAGCATCCCCTAAACAACAAGACGGACTTGTCTGTGCATGTCCCACTAAGCATTTAAAGTTGTCTATAAAAATGTCAGCTGTGTGGGATTATTTTACCCTAAAAGATGAAAAAGACAAAGAGGCGGAGTGCAATACTTGCCACAGTAAAGTCAAGCGGTAAGATATTTTAATACGGGCCACCTGATCAAGCATTTAGCGAAATACCACCAAAAACAACATTAAGAGTTTCTAAAGAAAACCGAAGACAAGAAAAAGAAAGGTCCTACACAACCAACACTGGCAGAAACTTTTGCAAAGTGTGACAAACTGCCACAAAACAGTGCCAAAGCCCAGGGAATAACAAGTCATTGCCGAGGAAATAATACTGGATGACGAGCCACTATCTCTCGTGAGTAAAGTCGGGTTTAGACACACCATCGAACACCTTGAACCACGATACAACATGCCCAGCCACCATATCATCATTGAGAAGACTATCCCCCAGATACACAAAGATGGTTAAAGGAGATTAAAGGTTACATTGCCAAACAAGTGGAGAGTGCAAATGCACTTAGTTTCACAACGGATATCTGGAGCTGTGATCACCGCCCTTCATCTTTATTGAGTTTAACTGCACACTGGATTGGGCCCGACTTCACCCCAAAGAGAGCTGTTTTACATGCGCGTGAGTTCAGAGGCTCACACACAGCGAATGCCATCACAGACGCCATGCAAAACATGCTGCGTGCCTGGAAGATTGACAAAAAGAAGTTCCATGTCATTTTAAGAGATAACGCGGCCAAATGAAAAAGGCCATGGATCAGCTTGGAGTACAAAGCCTGGGATGTTTTGCGCACCTCTTACAGCTCGTTGTCCACCACGGTCTATTGGCACAGCGAGCTGTAAGCGATGCCATCGCCAACGGGAGAAGAATTGTGACCCACTTCAAACACTCCCCCAAGGCCTACTCGGAACTCGAGGATGTCGAGGAAGAGTTGAACATTGAACCGAAGCGTCTGCAACAGGAAGTACAAACCAGATGGAGCAGTACTAAGATGATGATCGACAGCCTACTGCATGCTAAGCGGGCACTGCAGGCCTATGCATTGGATAGCAACAGCAATCTGCCAGCCTTAACAGGCAACCAGTGGTCGCTGCTGGAGAAAACGGCGACAGTTCTTAAACTCTTCCAAGAGCTGACAGCCGAGGTCAGTGCAGCCTCCGCCACAGCAGCCGATGTGATCCCCTCTGTCCGTGTCCTGACATGCTTTCTGGACACTGAGAGCGAAGCACACCAAGGGATTCAAACCATGAAGGCCACACTACTCGATGCAGTTCACACACGTTTTTACCATGTGGAAACTGAACCCCTCTACGCCGTGGCAACACTGCTCGATCCACGCTACAAAGACAAGTAAGTGGTTTATAATTATTTGGGCATGTTTTAAGCTTTAGTATAATATTATTGAAAATATTTTACTGTACAGCCGGTATTTATTTCTTTGTCAGTACTTAAATATACAATAACGATCCACTAGATCATTCTCATATAGATAAGAAAAAAAAATAGAAAAGTGTGTGTTAACTTGTTGTCATTGAACATGAACATGTGGAGACTGGGTGAAACAATATAAAATAATTGATAGATCTTTATGACATTATATTCATATTTCTTCAAGGTTCTTGACTAATGCAGCCAACCTGGATCAGGCAAAGGAGGCACTAAAGGCAGAGGTGATGAAAATGGAACAAGAGCTGAAGAAGACCATGCCACCATCTGGAGAAGATGTGTCTGAGGCTGAGCCAGCAAGGCAAACACCAGGAATGGAGGCTGAAAGCTCAACCAGCAGCCTGGGCAGCTACTTCGACGAAATACTGGAGGAGAGCAGCCCAGCAGTAGCGTGTCCGTCTGAGCAGAAGATCACCCCAGGGGCACTGATTCAGTTGGAGAGCTACCTCAGCGAGGCTCCACTTGGACGTAAGAACAATCATTTTCATTACTGGAGAGACAATCGGGCTCGACTACCCACCCTGGCAGCAACAGCAGCCAAGTTCCTCTGTGCTCCTTGCACTAGTGTTGAGAGTGAGAGGCTTTTTAGTGCAGTCTCACTTATCATTGATGAGCACAGGAGCAGGTTGACACCTGAGCATGTTGAAATGATCACCTTTGTGAAGAAGAATCTCCCCATCATGCTCAGACTGCAGCCAGGGCAAACAGTAGAAATTGAAGGGAGTGTGGAGATGGAGCAGCAAAGTGTGGAGGAGATAGCAATACTGTAGAAGGCGTGACAGTAATTTGGGTTGTTTAGAGCTCATTATATCAAGTGACCAAAATCAACATGAACTAAAATACATGTTGAGGACCAGTCAGCTGTCAGAACGAGGAACCTTGTTACAAGGGACTCAGCTCTTACACTGAAATGATTCTCAACTGAAACCTAACTGAAAATAGTGCTGAGTGGACAGACAGATGCACTGACTGTAGACATGGTAAAAGTGGGCGGGTCCAAAGTAATATACACTATATTGCCAAAAGTATTCACTCACCCATCCAAATAATTGAAATCAGGTGTTCCAATCACTTCCATGGCCACAGGTGTATAAAAGCAAGCACCTAGGCATGCAGACTGTTTCTACAAACATCTGTGAAAGAATGGGTCGTTCTCAGGAGCTCAGTGAATTCCAGCGTGGTACTGTGATAGGATGCCACCTGTGCAACAAGTCCAGTCGTGAAATTTCCTCGCTCCTAAATATTCCACAATCAACTGTCAGTGGAATTATAACAAAGTAGAAGTGATTAGGAACAACAGCAACTCAGCCAAGAAGTGGTAGACCACGTAAAATGACGGAGCTTGGTCAGCTGATGCTGAGGCACATAGTGCACAGATGTCGCCAATTTTCTACAGAGTCAATAGTACAGACCTCCAAACTTCATGTGGCCTTCAGATTAGCTCAAGAACAGCGTAGAGAGCTTCATGGAATGGGTTTCCATGGTCAAGCAGCTGCATCCAAGCCATACATCAGCAAGTGCAATGCAAAGCGTTCGGATGCTGTGGTGTAAAGCACGTCGCCACTGGACTCTAGAGCAGTGGAGACACATTCTCCTGAGTGACAAATCACGCTTCTCCAACTGGCAATCTGATGGACAAGTCTCGGTTTGGCAGTTGGCAGAAGAATGGTACTTGTCTGACTGCATTGTGCCACGTGTAAAGTTTGGTGGAGGGGGATTATGGTGTTGGGTTGTTTTTCCAGGAGCTGGGCTTGGCCCCTTAGTTCCAGTGAAAGGAACTCTGAATGCTTCAGCATACCAAGAGATGTTGGACAATCTTTTCTCTCTAAGATCCTTAAGAAATTAGTCGCCTCAGTTGTGTGACTTTCTTAAAGTCAACTTGAGGACTTCCAGTCAGGATTTAGAGAACACCATAGTACAGAGATAGCTCTGGTGAAAATTAGAAATTACCTTCTCATTGCTTCTGACAAAGGACTGGTTTCTGTACTTGACCTGCTAGATCTTAGTGCTGCGTTAACACCATTAACCATGAGATCCTAATATGTAGATTGGAAAATTAATTGGCATTAAAGGAACCACATTAAGCTGGTTTAAGTCATATTCATCCAATCGATCTCAGTTTGTGCATGCAAATGAAAAATCCTCCAGGCACACTGAAGTTAAATATGGTGTTCCTCAAGGTTCTGTGCTCGGACCAAGACTTTTCAACTTAAAAAATGCTTCCTTGAGGCAATATCATTCGAAGACACTCCATAAACTTCCATTGTTATGCAGATGATACTCAATTACATCCACAAATCAAGCCTGACTAAACCAATCAGCTGGTTAAACTACATGTATTGATAATATAAAAACATAGATGACCTGCAATTTCCTGATGTTAAACTCAGATAAAATGGAAGTTATTGTACTTGGGCCTAAACTCCTCCGAAGCTCGCTGTCTAAAGATATAGCGTTTATTGATGGGATTGCCATTGCCTCAAATACTACCGTAAGAAACCTTGGAGTTATCTTTGGTCAGGACCTGTCCTTTGACTCACATATTAAACAAACTACAAGGACAGCCTACTTTAATATGTGTAACATTACTAAAATAAGGCCAATGCTGTCTCTAAAAAGTGAAGAAAAACTAGTCCATGCCTTCGTTACCTCAAGGCTGGACTATTGTAGTTCTTCACTATCAGGCTGTATCTCTCAAGTCTCTCCAGCTGTTCCAGAATGCTGCAGCTCGAGTTCTGACTGAAACTAGAAGAAGGGATCACATTTCTCCTGTATGAGCTTCTTTGCACTGGCTCCCAGTAAAACCCAGAATAAAAATTTAAATCATTCTCCTCACTTACTCACTTAATGGTCAGGCACCATCACATCTTAAAGAGCTCATTAAAACCTACTGTTCTACTAGAGCACTACGCTCTCAGAATAAAGGCTTACTTGTCATTCCTAAAGTCTCAACATTAAAACAGGTGTTAGAGCTTTCAGTCATCAAGCTCCTCTTCTGTGGAACCATCTTCCGGTTTCTTCCTAGAATTATCACCATGTATTACTAATCTTTATTATTTTTTAATATACTTTCCAGCTGTATAAATTAGAGCCTGACCGATTTAGCCTATCGCAGATACTGTATCAGTATCGGACTGACATGTAGAGACAGACTGGTCACCAGTCTATCACAGGGCTGACATGTAGAGACGGACAGGTCACCATTCTATCACAGGGCTGACATGTAGAGACGGACAGGTCACCAGTCTATCACAGGGCTGACATAGAGACATTCACACTCACATTTTAGAGTCATCAATGAACCTATACCCATCCATTTGGACTGTGGAAGGAAGCCGGAGAAGCCAGAGAAAACCCATGCTAACACGGTAAGAACATGCAAACTCCACAAAGAAGAAACACGACAGTGTTAACAACTACACCCCCGTGCAGTCCCACAAAATTAAATTACATTTATTTATAGTGTCATATCACAACAGTTATTTCAGGGCACTTTCCACATCTAGTCAAAGGATAAAAAAAAAAAAAACAATTAATTAAAATATCACATGACTTGAGGGATTCATATCTGCTTTCAAACTCCTGAATTAAACCTCTTAGTACATCAACCTTGTCCCTGTCAGCATCAGTATTTAGAACAGTCATTTGTAGCTACCATGAGGTCATCTTTGCATTCACCAATATTCAGTCTATCTTGCTGGAACTTGAGGGAGGTGAGCTGTACAATGTTTCCAATGTAAAGCATGTTGGCTATGAAACACTGAAGGCATTCTCTGCAGACATGTTTCAGGGCACTGTCATCACTAATAGCTAATTGGATTTCAATGGTAGGTAATAGCCTCCATAATGCTCCATGACTCCATGAGTCTCCTGTGTCCATGCAGACAATCTAATGTTGTAAAAGTTTCCTAGCCTCAGGAAGGAAATCCCTTTCTCTTCACATATCTGAATCCGAGCACACTGAGACCAACTTCGTCCATTATCCATCTCCTAACCCACTAGCATGGAATAGTTGCTCAAATCTATTCATTATGTCCTGTGCAGATCACTCAAAACCCAGATTAATTCATTCAAGGTAATCTGAGGAGAACTCTCAGATCTATCAAAGAACACACCCCAAAACTCAGCTGTTTTTTTAAAAAAGATGAACATGGGAATGGCCATCATATAGTTCCATCACAATGTTCCAAGTCTGTATACCCTTTCACAATAATTTCTAATTTATTAATTTTGAGGACGAGAACAGCTCTAAAATTGTGTATACCACTTCAATTTGACACATACTGTTGACTGCTATATACCCCTTAATATCCTGTGTCCTCCCAAATAAGATAAAGCTCAGCCAACCAAACTAAATTACAATACGCCTTATAATGGCTAAGCCTAAAACTTGAAGCCACTGAGGGGCTGCTAGACGGGCTAATGATAAAAAACTGGCTAATTACTTAGCTGACGCGCTCGTTTCATAGTTTCACCGCTCCCCGTAAAATGTTAGAAAAAATACAATCCAACTTCATCCTTTGAGTTTTTATGTTGATTTATTTCTAATAAACCATGTAATATGTAATAATCCCTTAGTGTCCACAAAACAAACATGAGCAGCGCACCCTTGCATTCAATAGCAGTCAAAAAGTATTAAAGCTCCTCCGACTAGCAACACCTGTTACCTGTCTAAAGGTTCCTATCTAAATACAGGTGAAGACAACGGTGACGCCTAGTGGACAATTAGTGTACACACACACACACACACACACACACACACACACACACACACACACACACACACACACACACACACACACACACACACACACACACACACACACACACACACACACACACACACACACATACTTGAAAATGGCTCTTACACGCCTTGAACAAAACATAGAAGAACTGTATGTGAGCAACCTAATTACTCTCTCTTTCACACATGCAGTATATGAGGTACGTAGGTAAAACACATGTATGGAAAATATACCAACATTAACTTTGGAGGGCACTATCCATCATTTCACACACTGGATGAGCTACAGTTCCAACTGCAGGTCAAGGTTTCTGTGTTAAATCTACATGTCTGAAGAAAGAAAAAATAAATAGTGTAGCACATCTTTAATAAACTAAAAAGTAAAAAAAATCATAATGACTTGATTTTAAGTTTAAAAATTACAAATATAAATAATCTTGTATTCTATAGATTTGAACCTAAAGTAAAAGAAAAACAACTTGCATAGCTTACTGACATTTTATTTACTAAAAACAACATATCACTTTTGTTAAGACGGCCTGTACAAGCACAGGGAACTCTACACCCCACGCAGCCTGTGTGGACCTTAAATTAGCAGCTTCGTGTTCCATTTAGTTACAGATTCATGCTGGCATCGACTTCATCTGTCTGGCTGGATTAGGGAATCACAAACAGTTTACAGTTTTACAGCATTTTCATCTTCTGTCTCATCACCTCCAGGGGGACTTCTTGTTCTCAATCTGCCCTCCTCAGTCCAGCCTGCTGTTCCTCTGATCCAACCCATCCACCAGGACTCACCGGACAACTTTTAATAATACACCCCCAGCCATACGCACACCCTGTCGTCTCTGATAAAAGAAATAATCTGCTGCAATGTGCAAAAGACTGAACACACACACACACACACACACACACACACACACACACACACACACACACACACACACACACACACACACACACACACACACACACACACACACACACACACACACACAGACAGACAGACAGACAGACAGACAGACAGACAGACAGACAGACAGACAGACAGACACACTATTGCATATATTTTATGCATGTCTGAGTATGACATTATTATGAAGCCATTTAGCAGAAGAGAACATCTCTTTCCCTTCTCTTTCTCCTCGAAATCTCTTCTTTTCACTCACTCTCAGTAGTAACGTTGGACTAATGTATGCTAAGCTGCTGCTGCCATGGTAACCCTGGTGCAGGATTTAGACCCAGTTCAGGACTGGGGGGTAGGGGGGGGGCTGAGTGGCCGTAACGGTAATCCCCACCCAACGTCCAAAATAGATAACAGCAGCACACATGAGGAAAAAAACAGAGACAGACGTACACTGGTGTGTCGCCAGTGAGACACAGACACACACACATACACACAGCAGTAGGAATAAACCCACATCATGCCGCCTTAGCTACAACATAGAGAAGCCCTGGCTACCTGGTACCTGGATTATTGCTTATTACTGTGAGTGGTGATTTAGAGAAATTACTAAATGATCCACAGCCTTAATTTCCATTATGTGTAAAGCACATAACAACTGTCATGGAGATTTGATAGGTACTCCTCCCAACGGCTGATGAGAGAGCCGGCTATGAACGGGGGAAACATGTAGAGAAGCTGCTAACAACAATGATGAATGGCTGTTTGTTGTGTGAGAGTTTATCGCCTGCATGTGTGAAAAGTTTCTCTTAAAACATCCCAGTGAAGCATGCATGTGCATTGGATACAAGTACCATATGTGTGTGAATGTACATGCGTTAAAGTGTGTGTGTGTGTGTGTGTGTGTGTGTGTGTGTGTGTGTGTGTGTGAGAGTGTGTGTGTGTGTGTGTGTGTGTGTGTGTGTGTGTGTATGATGACAGTGCACGGGCATGTGGGTGTACAGCTGTAGCGATGACGTAACTAGCTGAAAGCTGATACATTCGGCCCCTCAATGAAGGCAGCTGGGAGTTGACTGACTCCCCCGTCAGTAAAGTAAATCTGAATGAGGGGTTTCCAGCGGTGACGGTTACTGATGGCTGTCGCCCAGTTGCTATGGGCTGAGGGAGTGGGGGTGGGGGTTAAATAGAGGGTGGGGTGGTGACTGTGCAAACCTGCGCTATCGGCAGAGCTACAGTGCTCAGGCATGTCTACCGACGCCTCCCCCTTTTCCCCGGCATTCACATACCCTGGTGTCATTTATCCTTGAGGCAATAAACCCCCTTTACTGTCAAAACCTGGAGCATTTGCCCCACATACAGTGAGAGTAATGATAGAGGAAGACACATATGCAGAGAGCATAACATGATACACACACACACACACACACACACACACAGACACACACACACACACAATCCCACAATGCCTGACTAAAAACAAACTAGCATGCTCAAACTACAACCTGAGGTGTGGTCCTTCTCCACAAAACACACACTCTTCCTACTCTTTTCACCCTGATTGAAATCAGGCCAGTACATTCCCGAGGGTGTCCAGTGATCTTACCTGTCCGAGATGTCATGGCTGGATGTGGCTGTGGCTCCCAGCAGTCCGAGCGCAGCACTCCCCACCGCTGCGGCAGCCCCGCTGCCTGCCTCCATGATACTGACTCACTGCAATGAGCAGCCTGCCAGAGAAGCAGAGAGCGAGGGGAGGGGAAGGGAGGAGAGGAGGATGTGAAGAGGTAGATGAGGAGGGAGAAATATGAATGAGATTTACAAAGTCACATGTAGAGACAAGATGGAGGATAAGAAGGGGGGGAAAGTGTAGAATCAGGACAAAG
The DNA here is from genome assembly GCA_029853015.1 of Chelidonichthys spinosus. NCBI lineage: Eukaryota > Metazoa > Chordata > Actinopteri > Perciformes > Triglidae > Chelidonichthys > Chelidonichthys spinosus. The sequence continues at coordinate 8,537,972 of CM056835.1, forward strand.
AGGAAAATGAACGGGAGCAAGATGAGAGAAGAGGGAGAAAAAAGACTCTGTGAGTAGTCTGTAGATCAAGTAATGCTGGTGGAACTTTGCAAAGTAGGTTTTATACTTTGGTGTTGTACACATGCATATTCTGGCATAAACAGTGACACAGCAACACTGGCTGCCCTGATATCCCGTAGTCTCAATTCAACCCAGAATATGGCCGAATCCATTTTAGTAGTTGCACTGTTGCCTAGAGGCGGAGAAAAGGAGACAAAGATTCACCTGCTGCGTTAACTCTGTATTCATGCACTGCTGATAAAAGTTCATACAACCATCGGGACTCATTCACCAATATCTTTCTACTTCCTACATTTTATTAAATTTGTACTGAAGAAAGTTGTGAAGAAATGTCTACATCGGATTTGTGACGCGTTCTTAAACCGTAGAAATGTTCACATCTGTGTTCTTATCTTGACTCCCATTGTCTTTGAAAAATGTAAATGTAAAGTTTTTCCTAATTAGCAAATTTAAATGCCACACAATGCCCATAAAAGGGCATAAGACTGCAGGGCCGTGTGCACACACAGAACCTGCACACTAGAGGTAAGAGAAATAATTGATGCGATGCATCACAATGCTATATTTTCTGCACTGATTGCCCAAAATAAAAGAAAAAATTAAAGCAATCTTTCCACATTTTAACTAATGTAACACATCGACTGTATCATACAAATAGGAATTGGTTTCATTATATTTAAATCCAAAATAGATGATTGACGATTCCCAGCACTACCGCATGCAGTACTTGAGAACAAAAGTTGAGTGAGAAGTAAAGTAAACAACAACCGGACAGCAAATGAAAGAAACCTTCAGTCGCTCTGAAGTGTAGGAAGCAGACTGCTGCAGGAAGTCAACAGCAAATGATCTATTATATTCTGTAGCGTCAGTAGTGGATCTAAAATAACACTAAAACAAGATGCACATATGCTATTACTCATTCAGCGGATGCTGTATCCGGAGAAGGAGCACAACCTTTTGTTGTGGTGGCTGAAGGGGAAATGGTTCAGTGCATTTCATGGCAGTGTTGTTCAAGGCGCAGCATGATTATCCTACAAACCAAAAATGATTATTGAAAGCAAAAAATCTACAGCATTCGGCTAAGGTCGTCTATAGGCTGTAATGTTTTTGCAAGAATAAAACCATTTTCAGCAGTTTTATTTATAGAGGTTTATAGAGGTATGTTTGTAAAGCAGGGTTGCCACCTGCTGTGTACAAGCACATCCAGCATCTTTTCAAGATGCCTGTTGTGCGTTCTGAAGCAAGTACGCATTTACCACTGATTGGACAACACCTCTGGGTGAGTCTGATGGTTGGTGGTGATGTCATCAACCAGGGGGCCAGGACAGATCCTCCATCTCCTAATAAAATAAGCAATTTTGGGAATAGAGCCCAGTGTTGCTGGACTTTATAATGAACGACTCAAAGATGCGTATATGAGCAATGCGTCTCCAGCAGCTCCTTGTTCGAGGTTTAGTAATATATGGAAATTAATGTGTTAGTGTAGTGTTAAGTTAAAATGCCGTATTAGATATATATATATAGCACACACTGGTCTCATGTCCTGAGTTACTGTAAATGATCAATGAACAAGTAGGACATGATCAACCCATCTGACAGGAAGTGAGCCTTCTTGTGTGGCAGCGCCTGCATGTGGGCTCTTGTTACTCTGTGTTTGTGTATGCTAGGCAGGGCAAGCAGGCTGAGCTTGCACACAAATAGCTGATGCAGCAGAAAAAACACAATACGGCCGACCTTGAGAGAGGACGGTGTCTGAGCTAAGCTAAGTCGAAGCCCAATAGTTTCTACACAGATCAGGGCTCGTGACTAACTTTTTTACACTGGTCACACTGGAGCACCCAACTTCCAAAAACTTTATTTAGAAAAAAAAAAAAAAAAAGTTGAGTCTCTACTATGTTTAGTGTAATAAAATGGGCACACCGCTTCATCCAGCATCTCTCCTGTCTGTTTCACCAAGGGCGGGGCTGAGACAAACACTGTTCGATATCCATGTCAAAAACGTTGCAGATGCAGAACAACTTTTCTGAGTTTTGTCAACAATGACTCGACCTGCAAGAATCCATTGTGATGAGCAGCTACAAACAGAATCTCACGCCAGAAACCGTTCAACAATGAACTGATTTACAACTGAAAGTGAAACTTAAAAAAGCGCTGAGTGGGAAGGTAATGCTTTTAAAAAGTTGGTGGTATATTGTGACTCCTCCAAAATGATTGCACATAAACTTGCATTATGCATATTTGCAGGGTCTCTGAATGACAAGGAATTAGAATTAGAACTACTAGAATGTTTCTTCAATACATTTCTCATATTTCCTTCTTGATTTATTGAATTTCTATTCATCAACCACATGATTAGACACCATTTGTTTGAAAAAAATTGCTACAACAGCTGGCTGTGCTAACAGCTAAATAAGGCAATGCTAAAATATCAATTAGGCTAGTAATACTATACAGCCAACATTTTCATCCAGCAGATATGCTGTTCAGTGGGTTCCCTTTGTAGGCGTCTTTCTCAGAGGTTCTCAAAGTAGGGTCCGGGGACCCCTGGGGGTCTGTGACCCATAGCAAAGGGGTCCACAAAATAATTCTCTATAAATTATAAAATTGAGCTGTATCATCATTAAATAATACATATGTAGAGATGGGGACCATTTGCACCACTAAAACCAGCATATTGTCTCCATTAATTCCACGATGAGAATTTTTTGAGAAAATATGACATTTATTTGTATTTTGGTTTTATTGAAAACAGCGACGGGAGGCCAAAATGCCTTGTGTTGTCTTCAGGTGCTAGCGAACGAAGTCATGAAGCCTGCCAAGCTAAAGCCACAACTGATTCCAAAGCACCCGTAATTTAAGTAAACATAATCATTTTTCAGTCGAAAGAGTGAGGAATACAGCCGAAAGAAAACACGGATGGTGAACCTGGCCACAAATTGTGTGGTAACATGGATCACTGGGACAGGAGCAATGGGACAGCAGCACTGGGACACAGGGTCACTGTTATTGGATCCAGTTGTTTTCATTCGCTAGTATAGTTAGTGAGTATAGAATTGTTTGCAATACCAATGTTTATTTCTTTACGAACTATGTTCTGCATGAATAAAATGTTCTTTAAAATGCTCAAGGCCTTTTCCTTATACTGGCAGCATAAACAATCAAACCATTACATTTATCTCTTTATAAGCTGCACAAATAATGAAAACCTAATGTGTCACGTCACCCGTTTATTATTTTTGGAACACCATAAAATATAACATGCATAGATACACACATTTAAATATTAGCATACATAAGATATATACAAAAAGCATGAAATGGTGTCTGCACGGAGGTCTCCTTGTTTGTTTCGAGAACTGTTGTAGATCATAACAAGTGGTTCTGAAGTTCAGAATCTGAAATTGTGATTACAGTAGAATCTGTGTAAATACGCCTAGTCTCTGAGAATATGCAGGAAGTGTACCCTGAGCTGGTACAAGTCCACAGCATAACTTGTTATTGCTGATGAGTGATCATTTTCCTTTCCACTTTCTAGTCTCAACTTTATTCATACAACATTCTTACAAAAGACAAGATCATTCCAATAACAACCATCAAACTACATGAGCTAACAACTACAATGAAAAATATAAACAAAGCACGCACATCCAAAAAACTGACGCTGGGTGCTGGACAAAAAAGTCAATAATGAAAAAGGGAAAAATCCGCACACCAACAAGGAGCTCCAAAGCACTAAAAATGTATTATCACCGAAAAGGAGTAACGTTTCGGGCTCGCAGACCCTTCCTCAGACTAACAACTACAATGCACACAGGTATGGTCAGTTATCTAACATACAAGCTAACGTAACGCTAGGTCCCTTTCAAAGATGAGATAGATCAGATAAATAGCACTATGGTGGCGTTAGCTACAAATTTCATTCAAGCTAATGTAACATTAGCTAACTTATGTAGTGTCCAACAGCATACCTAACTTGGCGTTGGCTCATCTAAAAGTTACAGTCGATACACAGTTCAAGAAATGTAACCCCTTTCACCCAAAACAAAGCGGATAAATTAAAGAAGAAATAGGCCAATGCCATCACTATCAGCCTCTTCTCTGCCCTCAGTTGTTGTCATCGTTGAAAGCCACACCGACATTTACTCTGGTTTCGCTCTTGACTGTATCCAACCTCTTTGTGGTCATTGCCGCCAATCACATCACTCTCATTCTCTTAGTTGCATTCTCGCTACTTTAGCTTAACAGTAAGCTTAGCAGCTACGATGGCGTTCTCCTTACTCTGCTTCTGTTCTCTCTGTCAATTATGTCTAATGTTTAGATACTTCCCTAGCCAGTAGCCAGTGCGGACCAACGTAGTGTAGCATCTCCTAGCCGTCTCCCAGTAAACCCTGAGCAGCCGAGAGGCTGAGTGAATATACGAAGGAACAGTTCATGTTGGAACGTGAAATTAGCAGATCCAGCAACCAGAGTCATGCTGTGTCCCTGGGTATGATATGACACTATAAGTTGAAAAATAGACTTTGAAGTTGTGAAAACAATGGCTTCCATCTGTGAATTGCAACACTTGTGTCTGGTTAGTCATATAAGCCTGTTTAATACACTGACATGTGGTTGGGTACCAAGAGATGAAGGAGAGGATTTGGCAAACTACACTACATATGGGTTAGCTTCAGGAAAGCTTAGCTCACAGGCAGCAGAATATGTGAGGCTCCCAGCAAAAGACAGAGCAAACTCACTACCATGAACACGCCAGTACCGGCCTATAGGACGGAGCCTGAAATAATTTGGCTTAAGACTAGTGATTAGAGGTGAGTATTGGCAAGAACCTCACGATACGATACGTATCACAATACTTTGGTCAAGATACATTACGTATCACAATATTGCGATATAAATAAAGGTGAAAAAACAAGTACCTGTACATCAGATGATATTGATCAGAGGACAAATTGAGTGAAAACTATTTCATTCAAAACAGCCATCCCATTTTATTAATTCCCATGAAATTCACTAGAATATTGAAAATATAATGAAAAAGGACAAAGTACCCTGAGTGACAATGCACCAAATAATAAAATAATACTAAATAATGTACCCATTTTGTGTCACTGTTTGAACACTGAACTGAAGAGGTCAGAGGTGTCACAGCTAGTTGGGCAGTCATCAGGACAACAGGGAGACGGGAGAGAGGACATCCAGACCCCCCTGTGCCTGAGTGTGACTGTGTTTTCACACAGAAGACTATCTAAATTAGGGCTGGGTAAAAAAATCGATTCAATCGATTTTGGATCGATTTCATTTAAATTTTGCAATATCGATTCATAGGGCATGAGATCGATTTTTCCCCATGAAGTTTACCCCTCATGCGTGATGCAGCAGTGGCGCGTTTACGTCCGGTTGACGTTCATTCATGCGCACAAGCGTGCAAGATGGCTCCTATCGGTGACGTTAGCGCCCTGGTTTGTGCCAATTTTGCAGAACAATGGCCGCGTCAACATCGACAACAGCCACCGAGGAGCCCGCACTCGCGCTCCGTCCGGAGAACCGTAAACTCTAAGACGCGCCGCCCGGAATACTGCCCGGAAATAGGCAAACAAACACTGCCGAACAGTCGCCACTGACGGCCCAAATAATGTCCGAAAGCAGCCTGGAGCTCTCACCGACACCGGGCAGCACACGGCTCCCCGAGCCCACAATTACGCTCCGCGAGCCCGCACTCGCGCTCCGTCCTGAAAACCGTAAACTCTTAAGACGCACCGCCCCGAATACTGCCCGTAAATAGGCAAACAAACCCCGCCGACTGGCTTATTTAGCTTTATTTTGATGAAACCGAATGCATACACAGTTTATGTTTGACCTTAAATAAATAAAGGTTCTGAAAACATGTTTCCTGCCTATTGACGTTGACTGATACACTGCCCTCTGGTGGACAAAACATATACAACTTAAGTACCATACCATACCATATAGTAGGGATGCACGATATTGATTTTTTGAAGCCGATACCGATATCGATAACTTTCTGCTCCTCGGGACCGATACCGATACCGATAACCGATAATATTGTTATTCGTTTTTGAATGTATATTCAGATCAAATTCAGGTCAAAAACACTAATGACTAAGCTTAGGTAGATTTAGCATAGCTTTGCCTTTTACCAAACACCATACCAGATGTATCACAGTGACATGATAATTAATACTATGAACAAAAGAAAGCCAAGAACAGTTTTGACTCTTCAATAAAATGACAATATTTATTTATATATATATATATATATATATTAGGGGTGGGACGATATGCTTTGGTCACGATTCGATTATATCACGATACTAAGGTGCCGATTCGATTTATATCACGATTCTCGATAATTGCGATTCTACAAGTATTGCGATTCGATATAATTGATAATAGAGATTTAATTTTCTTTCCTAAAAAACAAACAACTTAAATCATACACTTCTGGGACAATAAACCATGAATGGCGTTCAAACAATGCACATCAGTCTGTGTCAGTCAGTCTGGAAGCTGACATTTATTTCAACTGAGACAAATAGAAGAACATAACATGTACAATAGGTGTACAGCCATGAAATGCCATGAACAGAAATGTCCACATAGCACAAGTGTGGTCCTTTAATGAGCCTAGTTACAGTTAAACACTGCTCTCTGAGGTAATGCTGTAAGTTAATAAAATAAAATACTTGGCCAAAATAGAGCCTCTAAAAGAAAAAAAAAACAGCACAAGTGTAAGCTATCAAATTTAAATCTAAATACAAAAGACATATTTGTAGACATATTTTTTCAAAACCCTGAACTGCAGGTAAACATTGCTGTCTGAGGTAATGCTTTAAGGTATAAAATACAACATTTGGGCAAAATACTGCCTCTAAAAGAAAAAAAGCAGCTGAACTGTGATCCTTGATTTAATTAAAGTGCTTGAAATTCAAGTTTTACAAAACTCTGGACTGCAGATGAATACCAACAAAAAAAATCTACAGCACTTTTTGAGAAGCAGGTAACAGGTAGGCTACTGTTACATTTGGCTGCTTCTGTTAATTGAGCTAGTGCTTAGGAGTATCAAGGTTCTTGTGCAAAAACAAGAGCTGATCAACATGCTCTGCCGTTAGGGTGCTCCTCTGAGCTGTAACAATGTCCCCAGCTGTGGAGAACACACGTTCAGCAGACACACTTGTGCCTGGCACACATAAGTACTGCTTTGCCAGCTTTGCCAGCAGAGGATACTCAATGTGATGAGCTTTCCACCAGTCTAATGGGTTCTCAGACAGTGACAGAGAAGCAGCTGTACTGTAAGCTTTCACCTCCTCCTCTGCTCTGTCAAAAGCTGACTTCTCTGGTGGTACCAGACCTGGGACCTGTCTGGCATCTCCAAAAGTGTTGCCCAGTAGCTCAGCCAGTGCACAGGATCCTCTCCTTTTAGAAGGGGGGGACTCCTCATAATCTCTTTCTTCAGTAGTCTTCTCAATTTCCTCATTCAGGCCAAGATCCTCCTGATCAAGCCTCCCCACTTCACCCTAAAATAAATAAAGCACAGTGGAACAAAGAAGTTAACACACTATTAAATTAAATTGTTTTGTCGGCATTTCACCAATGTGATTCGTTTCTGTTAATACACACACACACACACACACACACACACACACACACACACACACACCTACTATAGTGCTACATACATAATGAGCTAACACTTTCTTCATAATAATGAATATTAATTTAGAATGCCTTCATTTACTTACATGATGGGCCAGTGAGGCTGCAGCTTCAGCAACCAGCCTTGAACGTGTTTCTTGCTTCTCCTCGTCAGGCAGGAACAGCAGTGATTTAAATCGTGGATCAAGTGCTGAAGCAAGGTTGAGTGTGGCCTTCTCCACCTCGGATGTGTACCTTTTTAATAGGTCTTGGTGAATAGCTTCCTTGAGCTCTCTGACAAAGGGAGAATCTCCAAGAGTTTCTTTGGTAGCTTGCAGGAGCTGTGCGTGTAGTGGGGCTATGACAGAGATCGTTGGGTGACTCTCATCTGACATGACGCATGTAGCGACCTTAAAAGGCTTCAGTGCTTGGATAAACTCCTCGGCATTTCCTATGTCAGACTCGGTGAAGGTGCTGATCTCTTTCTCCTTCTTTCTTACCTCCGGTGAAAGCAGTGCGGCTGTGACTGCCGGCTGTTGCTCGAGGAAACGCACAACCATGTCAAAAGCGCTATTCCAACGTGTTGCTACATCGGTCACCAGTCTGTGCACTGGGAGCTCCAGCAACTTCTGTTTTTGCTCCAACGCATGGCGAGCTATAGCGCTTCTGTGAAAAAAACCTGTCACACGTCGCACTCGTCCCAGTAGTCTCGCTACAACCGGCAGCTTCAGTGCACGCTGGGAGGCAAGATTGAGGGTGTGTGCGTAGCACTTGATGTGGAGAAAGCCGGCTAACTGTGCAGCAACGGACATATTAGCTGCGTTGTCTGTGACTAAAGCAGCGTCTTTCTCTGAAATGCCCCACTCGGCTGCTACGTTACGAAGCAGCTCCGCAACATTTGGCCCTGTGTGACACTCTGACATGGCTCTTGTTTGCAGGACGTGAGAGGACAATGACCAATCTTCTGTAATGTAGTGGACTGTTAGAGTGACATACGACTCCGTTGCCCGTGAGGTCCAGGCGTCACACGTAAGAGCGATTCGTTCAGCTCTGCTCAGCTTCTCTTTGACGCCTGACTTCACTTCGTTGTAGATTTGAGGAATGGCAGTCTCTGAAAAAAACTTCCTTGACGGTATATTATAGCGCGGCTCCAAATTGTAGACCATATTCCGAAATCCGACATTTTCCACTACGCTGTATGGGCGAAGGTCTTTGCACATAAAATGTGCAATTGACGTTGTAATTCGTTTTGCCTTGTCTGAGCTGCTTGGAAGTTTGTTCAGTGATCCATCCAGGGTCCGCTGACATGCTGCTACGGGTCGTTTGGGTTGGTTAGTGTTGATATCGGGGTGATGGCGCACAAGATGAGCAGTCATGTTCGTCGTGTTACCGCAGTAGGATACGGGTCTGCGACAAAGTTTGCAGACAGCTTTGGTCATGTCTAGCTCCGTCTTCCCGGGAACTGTATAAAACCCGAAATGTGTCCATACTTTAGATTTAAAATTGATGGGCGCAGGCCGTATTTCTTGCTCGTTTTCTTCCTCCATTTTCAACTTCCGTCTGCTTTCCGGCGTTTTTTCCGTACACGGATATGACGTCACAAAAATCGATTCCGGGGACAAAAATCGATTTTTAAAATCGCCGCAAAAAAAATTGCGATATGTACATGAATCGATTTTTTCCCCCACCCCTAATATATATATATATATATATATATATATATATATATATATATATATATATAATAAATGTGAAGAGTAGATAAACAAATATGTGTATTTCAACGGTATATCTGCACTACTACTGTCTATACCATACACTCTCTCTCTCTCTCTCTCTCTCTCTCTCTCTCTCTCTCTCTCTCTCTCTCTCTCTCTCTCTCTCTCTCTCTCTCTCTCTCTCTCTCTCTCTCTCTCTCTCTCTCTCTCTCTCTCTCTCTCTCTCTCTCTCTCTCTCTCTCTCTCTCTCTCTCTCTCTCTCTCGCGCTCTCTTTAATTAATTTAATTAATCTTTTTATTAATTTTATGGGGTTTAATGGAAAAAATAGCTCTGAATGAACAACAGCTGAGCAGAAGCGCTTGTCGACCGCCGCGGAGAAATACGCGTCTGGTCTGAACGGGGGGTGCGCGGATCGCTCGCGATTTTCGGCGGCGCCGCGGCGCTTCCGCGTGCAGTGTGAACCTGGCGTGAGAAGGGAGCGCTCGATTTGTGGATTAACTCCCTCCTCCGAAACCTGTGATACCACAGTAACCACATCACATGCTAAACGGGAGGCGCCTAGAAAAAAACTAACGTCCCTCATCCCAATCCACCCGTAGCACTGTTTTAACACACACATCCTATCGTCGGATTATCGGAGGTATTAATAATTGTATCGGATTTATCGGGATGACGTCATAATTCCTATTATCGGGCCGATAATTATCGGACCGATAATTATCGTGCATCCCTACCCTATAGGTCTTACTGAAGGGTTTTAATGGTCAAAAGATTATTAATAAATATTCAAATATATTCGAATATTAATATTAATAAACAAACGAACTTCGAATATGATTTTTGGGCAAAAGTCAAGGCCCTAGTGCTCGATCCACACTACGTTATGGTGCAACGTAAACATCTGACTGAAACAGTTATCCCCATGATGTATACATGTGTAAAATGTGTAACATCCTAACGAAAATGCAGTCAGCAGAGAGTGTTGGCAGAACTTGTGTTGTTTATGGTGAAGAGCAAAAAATAAAGTACATCTGTATTTTGTAACACAGTTGAGCCATTTTCATTATGTAAGAGCCAATCGAATCGAATCGAATCGAATCGTGATTAATCGATTCAGGACCTTATGAATCGAAATCGAATCGATTTAGGAAATTGGCCACGATACTCAGCCCTAATCTAAAGGTTTAGAAAATTCAATTATCTGTGAATTCCTAGACACAAACCTTAAGGTCCCAACACTACAGGTAAATTAGGATGAACTATAACAAAACACGGTCCTGAAACACTGTAGTGAACATTATGCTGCCTGTAACATCACCCAGCATGACCAGTTTGGTGCTGGATCACTGGTGGTATTGGAAGGCATAATTGGAGGGCCGCACAGACCTCCATGTCATAGCCAGTACCCTGACTGTTGTTAGGTTCCGGGATGAAATTCTGAGAGTGATTGTGAGACCTTACGCTGATGAAGTGGGTGCTGGCTTTCTTCTGGTGCAGGACTAGCCCAGCCTCATGTGGCTAGAGTATGCAGGGAGTTCCTGGATGACGAAAGCATTGATGCCATTGACTGGCCCTCTAATTCCTGTCCTACCTTAATTCAATTGAGCACCTATGGGACATTATGTATCAGTGTATTGTTGTATCAGATACTGCCACAGACTGTACAGGAGCTCACTGATGCCCTGATCCAGATCTGGGAGGAGATCCCCCAGGACACCATCTTGCCGACTCATCAAGAGTATGCCCAGGTCAGGAGTGCGTACAGGCCCAAAAGGGCCAAACCCACTACTGAGTCCCATTATAAGTAGTTTTGGCAAAATACACACAAGTTGGATCAGTCTGTGATGTAATTTTTTAACCTTGATTTTCAGTAAATTAATTCAAATAACTCCAATCAAATCAAACTGAACATTATTGAATCATGATAGTTACATAATAAAATTGGTATACTGAACAAATAGATATAACATTTTCACAATAAATAGACGAAGTGCAAACAGATATAAAAACTGTGCTGCATGTAGTTCAGAGTTCAGTTAGATTCAAGGGACTGGCTCATTTAGCCAACTGCTTGAGACAGGAAGCTGTTCAGCAGCCTGGTGGTGGAGCATCTTTTGCTACAGTAGTGCTTCTTGGAGGGTAGCAGCTGAACGTGAGTGTTTAGAGGGTGTGAGGAGTGACAACATATCGGACCCTGTGCCTGCAGTGGCTCAAGAATGTCTCCTGTACAGAGGGAAGTGAGAGAGTGATGTTTGTACGCAGTTCTTACCACCCTCTGCAGGGCCTTTTTGTCCACCGCACTGCAGCTTGAGGACCATGTGGAGATGGCAAGTCAGTACACTCTCCACTGCCCTCCAATAAAATTAAGTGAGGATGCTGGTCGGAAGTGAGGGCTGTTTGAGTTTCCTTGGGAAGTACAGCCTCTATTGGGCTTGCTTCACGTTTTTACACCCAGTGGTGTTCTTTGACCAGGAGAGGTTTTCAGAGATCTGTACTTTCAGGAACTTAATGTTCTCCACCCTTTCCACTTGCTGATTCAGAGAGGTGTGTGCTCCGGTTGTGATCTTCGGAAGTCGATCATTTCCTTAGTTTTGTCCAAATTGAGCACCACGTTGTTGTCTCTGCATCAACTCTCAAAAAGTTAGTTAAAGATACACACGACTGTAGTATCTGAAAACTTGACGATCAGGTTGTCCTTGTGCCTGTGAACACAGTCATGTGTCAGCAGTGGGCTGAGCGCACACATCCTTGAGGGGATCCTGTGCTCAGTGTTATGGAGTTGGAGACATTTTCCCCCATGTGTACTGGCTGTAGTCTCTCAGTCAGGAAGTCCAGTATCCAGTGACAGATGGCAGGTTTTAGACCCTAGTTTCTCCATCAGTCTTTGTGGCATGATTGTATTAAATGCAGAGCGTAAGTCAACAAAGGATTCTGGAGTAGTTTTTCTCTGTTCCAGGTGGGTGAGTACTGAGTGCAGGGTGGTAGATATTTTATCCTCTTTAGAGCTGTTAGAGCGATAGGCATACTGGTGTGGGTCCAGTGATGCAGGTAGGCTGGATATGATATGTGGTTTCATAAGCCATTCGAAACACTGGGGTCAAAGAGACAAAGCGGTAGTCATTTAGACAAGACACAACTGACTTTTTTGTGACTGGGACAGATGTTTTATGAGCATCTGCCATCCACACAGGCTTTGAGCGCCCTCCTCAAAAAGCAGTTTTCCGTGGGTTTATCTTAGCCAAGGTCCTCCTCATGTCGGCTGAGCTGATGACAACAGATGACTGTCCGAGTAGATGAGAGAGTTCAGTCGCCCCTCTTCTTGGCTTCCCTGGTACTTCAAACCGGGCAAAAAGGTCGTTGAGTCTGTCTGCAAGAGAAACATTGCTGTCCTCAATCCCCTGCCTGGTCTGATACTGGGTTAGTTGTTGGAGCACCCTGCCACATTTGCCTGATGTTTCCTGTACTCTTTTCGCTGCTCTGACCCCTTTGGTGAGCGCTGATTTGGTTGAGCAGAGAGCAGCCTCATCTCCTCTGTACACAGCATCCGGGGCCTTTTGAAGCTGGCGTACCTCAGCAGTCATCCAAGGGTTTTGGTCGTTGCGTTCTGTATAGGTCTTCACTTCAGTTAGATCCGCAGTTTCAACATACTACTCAATGTTTAAGTTATATGACAGCCCAAGATGCGGTTGACGGGTGGCCTTTTATGCCTCGGCGGTGTTAAAATAGGCAAATCAAGTATGTATTCTCCCCTTGTTTTAAAATCCACATTGCTTGAATACACAGTCTTTAAGCTAATGTGGTTGAAGTCCGCCCGCTACCATCACAAAGCTATCTGGCCATACTCCCCACAATTCAGCCATTAATGGGTTGATACTATTGATTTCTTTTATTCTTCATTACTTCATTATGATATTATTTTGTTCTCAACAAATTATAGGCAGTACATCAGTGAAGATTCTCAACTTGAATAATACGTAAATAGCAGAGCTGCTTTTTGTAACTGCAGTTTGAATTATTGACACAGACTCATCCTACTTGACAGCTTTACTGGAAACTATTATTTTAATTGCTATGTTAACTTGGCAGCAGCTGTTCATTGTAATCACTTGGCACTGCAGAACAAAGCAGATAAGACGGTGAGAGAATAGTTCTAAGATTTTACTAATTTTAAATAGTTAGAAAAACTAAAATCAATATGTGGCGGTCAATGTTGATATTCTGGTGGGCTGCCACAAATAAATCAATGCATGGGTAACACTGGTGTGTGTGTGTATGAACGAGAATGACAGGGAAAAAGAGTGCTATGCGGAGATGAATGAACGGAACAATATTTATATTTAAAAATCGCGTTGAAAAAAACCCGGAATCAATTGGATTTGGTGTTGATTCTGTGGCGCTGCGTCACACATTGGTCTATGTATGGGAAACACTGGAAGTGCTTTGCTGGGGCGTGTCACCACCACTGTGTAGAGGGGAGAAACGTCAGCCTGCCCCAGCACAGCATGCTGACTCATTGTGACAAACACTAATAAATAAGTGATTTATCCAGTACCCGTTGACATAAATCTCCTGGATGGCTAAGCTGAAAATACTGGCAGGTTCAGCTGAAACAAATCCTCTGTCCAAGTGTGGCATCTCTTGTGTCAATTATTTTTGACTGCATTTGCAACAACAGAAAGCTGCCATCTACAGTATAGGCACATGAACACTTGTCATTTCAAATGGCTCATATCCAGATAAAATCAAAATGCAATTTAAGACACGTGATCACAAATAACATTTTACCCATCTGTCAGGGTTGGTATGACTCCAGTCCAGAGAGTGGAGGTAGTTCAAAAACACCTGGAGAAGTTTCATATGATATGAAATATAGCTTTCAGTGGTGTGGGTTATACCCGCCCCCTACAGCATTGCCCTTTGTTTCGTATTGCATTTTTTACAACGGCCCCTATCACTTACACAGAAAAATCTGCAGTGAAAAATGTGTTTTCCATTGAAAATGAATAGCGTTCAAGCTGCAAAGTGCATGGTGAGATGGAAAACAGCGTTTTAAAAAATACATTTTGGGATATTATGAATCGATTTAGAATTATAGATAATAAGAATTGCGTTTTTTTTTTTTACATGAATCAATGTTTTTGCCCACCTCTTATTACTACAACTCGGTTGCAATTATGATGCATCTGGGATGTTTGTTATAACATGGCAGAAAGTGGTGACAGCGCACCAGATTTCAGTTCATGTATCAGTACTTTTTGGACCTTTTCATCATTGTGACGGCCCAGAGCATGTTGCTTGGATACTGGCGCTCTGCTCCTCTGCAGGTCTTACTGATTGAGTAACTGGGGGTCCCTGGCCAATTCTCCCAGCCTATTTAACCCTGCCATCCCAGAGACCAGTGTGCCATTACCTTCACCTGCACCACGATGATTTGTTCGTTTAGCTTTTCCTCTGTTAAACACTGAAAACATGCACCACACATTCTTCATTGCATTCATACATCTTCATACACCACTGATGCTGACTTACACACCTCCTTGTTTCTATGTTTGCACATTTGCTTAATAAATGTTACTTTTGTTTATAAGTTGGTTGTGCATCTCTCACTTTTGTTGTGGCCTTTGAGCCGGCCGTAACAATCATATTTTTATGATTAATAATCGTGATAATTTTTATGATGATAACCGTGATATTACATCTTCATACAGCTACATCTCTACTCCCCAACGGGAGAGTATTCTCCACATTCTACAACTTGTTGCCAAAAAAAAAAAAGTCCTGAATGAGCACCCCATTTTGTCAATATATTCTTCTTGTCCTCTGCTGAGCCATGTGGGGGAAAACCCTGGCAACTCACTAATCAGTGCCTATGTCAATGCCAGGATTGTTTACGGGGGAATGGAATCTCCTTTGGGAATGTCACGGCATCCTCAGAAGACTTGGACTTTGCACAGAGCTCGGAGCAAGATGCTTTTTCACTCTATGAATGACAGTCTGCAGCTCTGTGTATGTGTGGGACAAGGCTAGATAATAGTAGAGTACACATTATGCATAATTAATGAACATGTGGAAAGGAATAACAAAGGATGCTCAGCCACACACAATGTGTCAGTATCTAAAGCTAGAGTCAGAGGTCGTGTCTGGCTTTGTGCATGGCTAAGAATGAAGACAAACAAGGAGACCTTTGAGAGTGCAGGAGGTTTAATGTAAATAGTGAGACAACAAAAAAAGCACTTGGTTGCTTAACAGGAGAAAAAAACGACATATCATAGGCATGCTGTCATTTCCTGGTTGTAAAGGCTGCATTACATTAAAGGTATGTAATTTTCTAGCCATTATTAATTATCTTTCCCTTACCTACTTAGTCATTACTTGATGGATCTATGGAATGTGATGTAGTGACCCACAGACACCATCAGATGTTGTCTCTATTGTATAAACGGGCAGTTGAGCTTGGAAAGATGGTCAGCTCAGTGTTTTCATCTTTTGTTAACTTAAAAAGCTAATTGTCCACCTTAAAGATATCAGTTTTGGTTAATTCCATTATTTCTTAAAAAACACATCAATGTGCCATACAGTGTCACTTTCCTTTAATGCACGTGCACCACTGACTCAATAACCTTTGCTGACACATTTTATAGGGTTCTAACAATTTACACCATCTGCTGCTCTCAAAACCTAATAAAAAAATCTGCTTTTATTTGAAAGTACACTAACATTATTATGTGGCACAGTTCATTGTTTGGTACAAAAATAGTATTTGTTTTTTAAATTACTTTTTGTCACAAATGCATGACTGTAATGCTAGCTTAGCTAAATGGCATTCATTACTGTAATGCGTACCTTTCATTGACATGTATTAAAGGGATAGTTCGGAATTTTGGACCTAAGACCTATTTTCCAAGTGAGCCGGTGTGTTCGAGACGTCTGGAGACGTTTTCAAGAAATTTCATTCAGTTCTTTTAGTTGCCGAGATTGTGTATGCTATGGCTAGCGCAAGTCAATGGTTCTTAGCTAGACGGGCATTAAAAACAGTCTTGCCCCACTCCAAAGTGCAACCGAGGCAAATCCATCCTAACATACATGCAATATACACATACAGTACAGCAGCCACGTGTTGCATTTTTTTTTTTTAACTTTTTAACATTTGTTTCTTAGGCCTAGTTTGCTATAATATATATATTTCTGATTATCGCATGGCTTTCTCCCCACCTAATTAGACTAATAAAATAATAATTAACTAAAAAAAATATATATACCATAAAGACAATCTTGTCCCAGGCACAGGGAAGATACGCGGCTGGCCTGTGTGTATGAAAAATAGTTAATAGTTGTTTTCCCTTCATATGAAGAACAAGGAAAGTGAACAGAGAGGGCTGCATTGAAAGCTAGGTTGCAGAAACATAGAGAGAAGATTTACAACGACCAAGAACTAGGCCTAATTTATTCCATCAGAACAGAACACTTATTATACAGCATGACTGTTTCCATTCGTAATCGACTACATAAGTACGTCCACACGAATAATTTGAGTCAACGCATCGTCCCAAACAACTAGATTAACTCTTGTCCCACACTCCTGTCCAGTGGTGGCAGAAAGTTTCCCGCTGCTGGCCTGAGTTTTGGTTTTTCTTATGTAATATTAACAGGCTATTGTTAACACGAGACGTGAGCAGCACTAACAAGCTATCATTAAGTCCACACCAACTCTGTTCGTCTCTGCCCGTCTGTCAGCAGCAGCTCTTGCAGGGCTGAGTGACAGCGGTGGGGCGACGCGGCCGAGGACAGCCCCCCTTCTCCCCACTGAGAGACTCATATCTGAGCAGCAAAGAAGTTTTTAAAAGTCTGTGTTCCGCTCTCAGGACTTTTGTAGCTTCCAACTGAAACTCAGTTTCTCTGTTAGTACTATCAGAAAACGTTTCGCTGAATTTTTATAAATGCTTGTATTATCAGGTCAACACTTGACAACACTTGTTGACCTGATAATACAAGCGTTTATAAAAAAAATTCGCTTAACTTTTTCATACTCTCAAGTGAAACTCATGTGACAGCATCGGCTGGGTAAACACAGAAGTGGTGTCTACACTGCGGTAGCTTTAGCAGCCGAGGATAGAAGCTATCAGGCAAGTGTCCTTTTAAATAAACTCCTGGTGTACTTACAAACTTTCAAATGCCTCGTTTTGTGAGTACAGACCCTATGTGTACTACTGCAGAAGTTTGTTAACATTCCATGCATTATTAGTGGGTTAATTTACAAGATATACACACTGTACAATCGAGCTAGTACTAAGCCATTCAGCTGATAGCCCTATCTTAACCAATGTTGACCATCGCTAAAAATGCTTCTGAGGGGTGTTTGGCTGGATGTCATGGTGGAAAATACCTAGGGTGCATATTACTCCGAACCATCACTTTAACAAAGCAAAAGTGCCATTTGGAAGTATTTAGCATATGAGGCTAACGACCATGGAAAGGATAAGGATGTAAACGAGCCGATATGCTAACATTGCTAAAGTGGTGGAGACAAAGTCGAGTAGCAGAAAACAAAGTTGGCGAAGCACCTTAAAGACCAACACCCTGGTCTTTATGGGGAACATTGTGGGAGTCAGCTCCCGTTTCAATAAAATTTAAACTTTAAACAGTTAAGTATGTTGAGTAATCATTACACTAGCAGCTAATGGCTAATAAAGAACTGTAACGTAATGATAGAGCTCAGCAGCTAACGCTATCAGTCCTACCTGTCTAATGTTAAGAGACATTAATTTAACAGGATAATGACAATGTGTCTGAACATAAACAGGACTGTGCCTGAATACACGAGCATGGACCTGAGAAACATGACCTCCAGCAACTTATTCACCAACTAAATCCTAGTTTTAGCAGCAAAAAAAATCCAACATGGATGATAGATTCACTATCACCCTCCTGTCACCAACCACCTCCACTGGGTCGAGCAAGCACCCCAGGACAGAGCTGGCTTTCCTAAGAACACAGGCTGGGATATAATTCTCATTGTTTCCCTAGTACTGTTTTTCAGGCTTGGTGGCATGTAGCCTTTAAAACACTGAACAGACATGGAGCACAGGATGGCATATGGCTTCAGCTGACTTTGGTTGGATGCAGCAGGCTGGCTACGATTTATATTTGCAGGCTTTGTTTTCTCTCAGTAGATTCCAGGTTTATGACAGCATGATGATTTCCTGATGATGTCCTCCACACACATTGAAAAGACATTTAAGGACAAGTAGGGATGGGGGAAAAATCGATTCACATAAGAATCACGAATCTAATCATCCACAATTCTGAATCGATTCGTAAACTTCAAAAGGGGATGTTTTTTATTAACGTTCCCCCGTCTCTCTGCGTGCCCCCACGGGCTTCCTTACACAGCGTTGCAGCAACCTTGAAAATAAAAAGACGCGGTGCAAATGTACAGTGAATAGGGGCAGGAGCTATGGAGGAGCAACAAATTCAGCCAGTCCCATCTTCAATGAAGGCAGGAGTTTGAACTCATTATGGTTTTATTTTCTCCCTGCGACACAGCAGCTCGACATGAGTCATCTTGTATGCAAGGTTTGCAAAACAAAAGTGAAGTACTTTGGAAACTACAAACCCAGAGTTAAAAGGAGCAACAGCGGAACAACAGCCACCTCCAGCAGCCAGCCAACGTACACTACACCAATTTGTCAACAAACTCCCAGCCAACTCTGAACGGGCCAAAAAAATAACTAAATCCATTGCCTGTTTTAATGTGAAAGGACCTGCGTCCCTACAGCGTAGTAGAGAACACAGGATTTAGATTCCTGATCAAGACCATTGAGCCAAACTATGGCATACCATCACGTCAGCGTTTTACAGAGAAAGCAGTACCTGAGCTTTACAATGAAACAAAGGCAAAAGTTGCGGAAGCCCTGGCCAAAGCAACCAGAGTAGCTCTGACCTGTGATGCCTGGACATCCAGCGCGACCCAGGCTGTCATTACATTCACCGCTCATTACATCACGGATGCCTGGCAGCTTGAGTCTCGTGTTTACAAACGAGGGTGATGCATGAAAGCCACACGGCTGTGAACACGAATGAGTCGTTTCACTCTGTCACCGACGAATGGAAGCTAACGTTAGCGTTATCTGTGACAATCACCAAATTCGCTGTCAATATGCTTGCTGCGGCACAGATTGACACACATCAAGTGTTTAGCACGTACCGGTACTCTAAACCTCGCCACTCAGCGAGCTCTGAAGTTACATTCAGTGTCGCGGCTGCTTGGGAGGATTAGGTGCATCACCGGATTTTTCCACTGCAGCAGCATCGCCACCCTGCAGGAAAAACAGAGGCTCCTGCAGTTGCCGCTACACAAGCTGAAAACTGACATGCCTACACTGGAATAGCGCGATCGAAATGAACTTATTCTTGTAGTCACTCAGAGTTGAGACTTACTTCTGGAATAAAGGGGCAGCTGGCCTAAGCTTTTATTTTATTTATGCAAGTTATTTCTTGTACAGTAAATACGTTTTTATTTGTTTAGCATGAATAAATGTTACCTTTTGTCTTAAGTTTGCCTTTGTGTGATTACATCATTGGAATCAGTTTATTTATACATTATACATTGTATCAATTTTTGAATCAAGAATCGATTGAATCGAGAATCGATTTTGAATCGAATTGCGACCCTAAGGATTGGAATTGAATCGAATCGTGAGACACCCAAAGATTCACATTTGTACATGTAAGGCATCTTCACCTGTAAAGGCTGGATTATGCTTCCGCGTCGACACAACGCAAGGGAGCTTGCGGACCCCTTACGTCCTTGCGAACCCCCCTTGCGTCAACGCAAGGGCCTGACGTGTGCCTCCCAAAAATCCTCGACGTGCGTCGAGGCAACGCAATGCCAACACAACACCAACGCAGCGGCATCGGCTGTGATTGGTCCGCTAACCACATCCGCTGGAGACCGCTATCCGGTTTCCACTCATAAACACCGCCATTTAAACTTTTAAAAGGCTACTTTTATTGTTTTCACCTCGTTTTATTGTTTGCACCTTGTCGCTTTTGCACAAAGAAATAAAACACCAGGTTCTGAAAAATTGTGGACGTTTAAAGCCAGAAAGTAAACAAATACGCTATAACGAGGCTAACGACGATATATGTCAAGAGTCTCGGTCGGTCGGTCAGTCTTTACAAAAAACATAGCGCCCTTTACCGGTGTGGCATTGAATTGCATTTCGACACGTAAACCCAACGCAGAACCATCACGGTCTCCAAGCAACTGCGTCGCCGTTGCGTTGCCGTTGCGTTGCCGTTGCGTGATCACTACGCGGAAGCATAATCAGGGCTTTACAGAGAATACAGGGCTCCGGAGTGCGACCATTTTGGGTGCACATGCGACCAAAAATCTGTGACATGCGGCTAAATATTTTCCTTGGTCGCACCAGTACTCCTAACATTTAGCTGGTTTGTTGTGTGGAGCGAAGTGTTTTCTTCCCCCGACAGCAAATAGTGAAGAAGAAATTATGGCATTAGCTCAGGAGGTAGAGTGGGTTAGCTGGTAACCACAAGATTGCTGGTTCGATCCCCGGCTCCTCCTTGCTGAGTGTCTGGCGTCCCTGAGAGAGATCTAATACACATCTTGATGCATACATGTATATTAGTATATTAGTATATTACATGGCGACCTCGTACGAGCAACTGCTGTCTTGTTATCTTCTTCAGATCAACCTTATGAGGTTGTTAAATGCTCCATCGCCCTGGTAACATCTTCATAACAGCAATGACTTCACTGAAAGCATACGGTGTCAACTGGAATGAACCTCTGAGTGCACATTACATGCACACTGGATCAATTCAAGTACAAAAACCAGGATTTGTTTCCAAACTGTATTCTCTGTTTTCTTTCTCTTCTCACAACCCTCCATATATTGAAAGGACATGGACCAATGATTGTGTACACCTGACGGGGAATGACCTTTTGAACTGGGATAATATTTGGAAATGCATAACTAAAACTTCTAAAAACCCCAATCATCAGCAAGTCCATTTTAATTTCTTACACCGAACTTATCACATCCCCACAAAAGGTTCCTAATGAAGCTCATTATGTCACCAATTTGCAACCTATTCATGGAATGTCATGTTCGAACATTTATGCACATGTTCTGGTTCTGTAAGGAAAACGTTTCTACCATATAAACAAGGATCTTGGATTTTGAAGTACCATGCAACCCCAATCTCCTGCTCCTGATCAACTGGACTCTGCTAAACATCCCGGCAAAAAAAAACATACATTTCTGGCTGGCTTAACAGCAGCAAAAAAAAAATGAATGGCACGCTGGAATCCAACACGCAATCTTCCAATATCTCATTGGCTGTATACTTTTATTGATGTTGTTAATATGGAACTCTCAGTGGCTTGGGGGGGGGTTTGTTTTCTTCCCCTCTTTCTGTCATACAGATTTGTCAATATATATTTAAGGAGGTCTATTAAGGGGGTGGCGTGGGTGGGTTGAGGGTAAGGGCCACCTTTGGTTTGATTTATTTAGTTTATCATTAGTGTAGTTTTGTTTCATTCCTGTGGGTTTTTCGCTGATTTGTTTGCTGTGGACTGTTTGTGGGCGACTCCAATGGTTTATGTAAATGGTAAATGGACCTGCATTTATATAGCGCTTTTCTAGCTAACTAGTTACTCATTTTCTCTCTTTACACTACATTCAGTAACTTTTACCCGTTCACACACATTCATACACTGATTCCAGAGGAGCTGCCTGCACATCAAGATCTAACTCATTCATACACATTCACACACCGATGGTGCAGCATCGGGGGCAGTTTGGGGGTTCAGTATCTTGCCCAAGGACACTTCAGCATGCAGACTGGAGGAGCCGGGATTTGAACCGCCAATCTTCTGATTGGACGACTAGCTCTACCTCTTAGTCACAGCCACACCTCTCGATACAGAAGTGAGATACTGATGAATCCATTTGTTTTCCAATGTTGCTCAGCCCTTCTATGTACAATGGACAAGTATATTATATTGTTTTTTCTGTATGTCAAATAAAAAAAAAACTTGATCACAAAAAAAAACAGCAATGACTTGACGGCAATGCTCAGTTCACAGAGAGGCCAGCTCGCCTCGTCTCTGTTGCGCTCTGTGATGACCTCGCTTGCATCTTAGGAGGAACATTCTATCACCCCTTTCTGTCCCCATAGCGTTTGAAGACGGGGTGGAAAAAAGGAGTGATATTTCCACAATGAAAGGGAGCGTACAAGGGCTAGTGTCTGACACATTACAGCCATGAATGTAGCAGTTAGCCCCACCATTAGCATCAGAGAGCGTCAGACAGGGTTACAGCTGTGAATCACGTCACAGTTGACATTGCTCCTGCTCCGCCGCCTACCTGATGCCGCTGCCACAAAGTATCAGCGTGGTAGTATTGGAGCACCTTTACAATTACTAGTACAAGTACACAGGCACAACATCGGATTGATACCCGATGCTGGTATCGGTAGATCCCTACAGTCAATACACACACATTGAAGTGTAAAACTAGAAGGACCTAGTATCATGAAAGAAAGAAAAACTGTAGTTGTGGCAGTTGCATGCCATCCCCTGTGGTTGGCTTGTCAATACAGTATTACAATATTGGGGTTATTGTGACAGGCCTACAGGGCAGCCCTCCCTGTGTGTAGTTGGTTAAATAAGGAGGCCTCTATGCATAGCTGATGAAACAGTAATCTAATACAGGGAGTGAAGTATCAGAAGATCATGGGAACTGTGTATCAAATAACATGAGGGGGTGTGGCTCACTTTGTCCCTAATGTATCGCTGCTCATTTAGGATTAAACATCAAGTTAAACTACTTTCAGAGAAGGCCAGATACTTGATCCAGAAACTACATCCAAATACTAATCCATAAACTAGATCCAGATCCTAGGTCCATAAACTAGAATCAGATTCTAGGTCCATAAACTAGATTCAGATACTAGATCCATAAACTACATACTACGTCCATTAACTAGATCCATAAACTGGATCCAGACACGGGATCCAGATACTATGTCCATAAACTAGATTTGGATAATAGCTCCATACACTAGATCCAGATACTACATGCAGATACTAGATCTAGAAAGATACTAGATTAACTCCTTCCCTGTGAGGACATTGAGGCCATACTTACTGGATGTTCCCTGAAAGGAGGACCCTGGTTTCTTGCTGTTGGTAGGGTTTGGTAACACAACAAATGAGTGACTTCATCTTGGCCTCACAGCCACGTCCCGTGGGGACTGAGATGCTGTTGTAAGACGAGCAGCGTTAAACTGCCCCATTTTCCAACGAGCTTGTGCATGCTGGCAGGATGATCCATGAATAGCAGGGGAGACCCCTTCTCTCACTCTCACTCTCACCCCCCCAAACACCAGCTCCAAGTCTAGGCACCCACCACCAGCATGGAGTGAGTTAGCCTGGCTGAGCTAAATTCGAGTTAGCGTACCTGTTTTGTTGAGGCTGTGGTCGCTTCGTGGTAAGTTTAACTTCAATTTGGCGCTTCGCCGCGGTTCACGTCTATCTTCATCACAGCTCCAGGAAGAACAAGGAGAGACTAGCCGGAAAACGCGCCAGTGTCGGACTCACAGCGAGGCTGAGACGAAACAAAACGGCTATCCGGGACAACCAGGCTCACGAGACGCGTCCAGCTGTTTCTGTTCGGTTCTATCGTCCTCTTAAAACGCTTCCTCCCGACTGGGTGGTCTTTCATGGGAGCACAGGACCTGATTTCTACTGAAGACCGGTCCGCTGGCTCGTCCACCGTGCAACGAGAGGGCAGAACAGCTCGGAGTGCAGACGGAGTGATACTGACTGGAGCGGAGGAGCTGCGCCGTCTCCGTGCTGCCTTCACGTGCTGTCGGAACGGGGAAATCAGCCAATATGCTGTTATCACAGACATGTCTGCTCGGCTGTTAAATAAAATGGTTGGTACTATAAAAGTCAGATTACCAGATTAAACTTCTAAAATAAACAGCTGCATTATTTTTCTTGCCAACTAAAACCAAGATGAGGCTTCTTAGATGTGAAGTGGATTAACAGTCTAATTCTAGCTCATATGCCATGACTGGCTGGGGCAGGGTCTACTGGTTTCCCCAAAAAGCTACTTTGTGCAAACAATTTTTCTTTCAAGAATGAACTTCCATGCACACACACACACACACACACACACACACACACATACAGTATATGGGGGTGTGAATCTTTGGCTTCACAGCGATTCGATTCGATTAATGATACAGTAGTTGTAAGTAGTTCAATTCAAGGACAATTTTATTTTAACGATTTCATCCGATTCTGTAAACCATGATTCGATTCAGTAACTTGTAACCAAAATTCTATATCCATGAAATAAACATGTAATAATGTGAGTGAGACTATCTGTATTCTTCTGAAAGGTGAAAAAATAAACAGACCACACAATTACTTATTTAACATATTTATTCTATAAAAAAAGTAGTCCTGCATAATATTTTATGCTGAATACAAAAATGAAATTAAACACTGCTCAGTTATTTTTAACATGTTTCAATAGACTTGCTGGCAGGGGAGAGAGTGTCTTAAACGTATTAAAACATTAATCATAAGTAAGAATCACGAGTCATGCAATTAAATGCATTTATATCGATTATTGGTGAAGCCAAAACGATTCATTCTATTTATTTATTTTAGCAGATCGATTTAGTTGAATCGGAAGGCCTGACAATCGATTCATCCATTAATCGAGTGAATCGTTACACCTCTAATATATAAATAAATAAATAAATAATATATATATATATATATAAGCTGTCATTACCAACAAAGGCTTTTGTACAAAGTATTAAATAAATATCAGTAAGCCTGTTCAATACTTTTTCCCTGTGTGATTTCACATAATTACACAACTTAATTTCTGAACGTATTTTTTTTTGGTTTCTTTGTATGTATGGATTACTTGTGTTGTTACCAGCATCTGGTTAAAATGTCATGATAATAGCACCTTTGGAAATACTTTATATGTACTCAGAAAAATGGTGATGTGTTCAATACTCGTTTCATCCGCTGTATATATACACACCCCAAGTTATGTTACCGTGTATTCTTTTTTTTTCTTTTTTACATGGATGAGGACTTTTGTGGTGAAGTGTTATTGATGCTGTTCTAATCTTTATTTAAAAAAATCTGCCTCTTAATTTCATTAATTTTCTCCACATGGTATTGTGTATTTTTCTCGGTATTGGTATCGACTTTAACATTCTAGTATCGTAACAACCCTAGATGGGACACACATTGTCAAAGTCCTATGTAGCTAGATTGCATAAGTGTGACATGTTAAACCGTTAAATTATGATTATAAAGTGTTCATCTCTTAAGGGACTGACGGCGATGTCGGACACCTAATCCGCCTAGGAGTGAGAGGGAGCACCTCTTCTCAGGGAAGCAGTTTGCCACCTCAGCTGGATGGGAGTGTGTCGTGTCAAAATATTGTGATGGAGGAACTTATTTTGATGTGCATTCATAACAACAGCAAAAAATACACTTTATATGTTGACATGGCCATCTAGGTCATTGTTAATGTTACTGATATATTCATTGTTTTTCAGTATACTTCTTCCTTCTTATGACCTTTTGTAGAGCTATGCTGAAAGAGATGGGCCTTGCCAGCCTGGTGACTCCTGCTCGGGCGGCAAAAAAGTGGGAGAATTTTAAAAAATCATACAAGGTTTTATTTCATTGTAATTTTCACTATAGTCCTAGATATTGGAATACATTGAATAGTTGTGCACTGAAAGTATTTTGTGTAAATTGCAATGTATGCAGGAGCTCAGGAAGCCACCAACAGGCAGTAGCACTGAATCAGGGGAGGCCACTGCTGGTTAAGTGGTTCTCTCTTATGGATGAGGCAATAGGTGTTAGGCCATCTATTCAGCCTCCGTGCCTCATTGCCTCAGCCTGGGGAGAGAACCCTTCCATCACTCAACCAGCATCCCCTGATTCAGTGCCATCAGAGCCAGAGAGTCAGACCAAAGAACCAGGGAATATAGGGTCAGATGAGCCAGGGCCCGCGAAGAGGCAACCGCGTGATGCCGTCCTGGAACTGTTGGAGAGGGCAGAAGAGAGGGCAGAAGTGTGGGCTGGGCACAAGAGAGGACCAGGCGGGATGAAGCCAGGGATGAAGGACAGACTACTTAATTTATTGGAAAAGATAGTGGAGAAAATGTAAAAAAAAAAAAAAAAAAAAAGAGAGAGAAATTTGATTGATTTGTTGATGAAATTTTGTGTTTGTGTCAACAATAATAATAGAATTAGATAGAAAAATAGAATTAATAGAAAAAAAACTATTCACAATGAAAGAAACTTTACCAAAAATCATGTGTGTGTATGTTTTAATTTAGAAATAGTCAATAATTGTGATCCTGGAGAGCTTGAGGAGTGTTGGTGGGTGCAGAGAGAGCAGATGCCATGCTCCTACCCGCAGCCATTCCCCCACTGCAATTCTGCCTGGACCTGACCCTCTCCGTCATCGGGCCCCAGCAGCTCTTGGGCTTAAGGATGTCCCCGTCCCTGAGGTAAGAGTTGTGCAAAATGGCAAAGTAAGCCACCACCTTGACAGCAAACTCGGGGCGCACTTCCAGGGCTTTGAAAACAAACGATCGCCACCTGATCATCCCAAAGGCCATTTTTGAACCTTCGCCAAAAACATCAAAGCTGTAATAAATTCAGTGTTTCTTCTCTGATCTACTCCAAAGTTTGCATGCTTGATGAGAGTCCCAACCTGATCATGTCTGCAAGTTGACTTACAGTCAGAGCACCACCTACTGATGACAGGAAATGTCACTGATTTTGTGCCTTTTCCTGAGTAAAAGCCCCTTGGGCATACATGCATGACATATTTTGCTAGATAGACCATGTGGAGATGTACAAAAAAGCCTCTTGGACCCACTGCTTAAAGTCAACAGGAAGTGGGAAAATGTTTTGAACCACCTGCTTATTTCCTCTCCTTTCACCCTGCAGAGAGGACAAACAGGGGTGGAGGGGGGGCAAGAACCACTAGATGGCTTGGAGACGGATGTGACATCTGTCACTGTTAAATGTAGTTCCACTGTGGTTTACACCAGATCAACAGTCATGAAAAGAAAAAAAGCTAAAGGAAATCAATTGAAATTGAAAGGAGGAGGGCTGCATGACGATGCTGTAGTTAGTACTGTTGTCTCACAATGAGAGGGTCCTGGGTTTGATTACCTGTTCGGGTTCTTCTGTTTGCATGTTCTCCCCGTGTGAACGTGGGTCCTTTCTGGATTCTCCGGCTTCCTCCCACAGTCCAAAGACATGCAGGATGGGGATAGGTTCATTGATGTCTCGTAGTGCAAATGGCTCGACTCGTTGCCTCACCAACGCTTGCGAAAATCTTTTAAACTGAATGTTGTTGATCTAAAATAAAGACAGATTCAGCAACTGCATAGCTTATTTCTCACATAAAATGTTTTCAGAAACACATTTCGGTGAACTATTTTCGTAAAATAAGAGAAAGTTTCCAAACGAGCCATCATGTTTGTCTGCGTGAACTCCGGAGCAGACAGGCCACCAGTGAAA
Source organism: Chelidonichthys spinosus (assembly GCA_029853015.1). Taxonomy (NCBI): domain Eukaryota; kingdom Metazoa; phylum Chordata; class Actinopteri; order Perciformes; family Triglidae; genus Chelidonichthys; species Chelidonichthys spinosus. The sequence goes on from CM056835.1 coordinate 8,566,017, forward strand.
GCGTTCGTCCAATCAGGTGCAGCCATGAAGTGTGCGCATGTGCAATCATCCTCCTAGTGGCAGCCCACCAAGCGTGCAATACTGACAAACGGCGCGTCAACTAGCGTTCAAAAACGCCCCTGTGGACATGTAGCACTAGAGTCGAGTCTACTTTATGCAAATGAGAGGTGTCCAGTTCGCCTTGCCGCCTTCGCCGCCTTGCCGCAAGGCTTTGCCTTTAGAACTGTTGTCGATCTAAAATAAAGACAGGATAGATTATTTCTCGCATAAAATGTTTTCAGAAACACAATACTATGAACTATTTTCGTAAAATAAGTTTCCAAACGAGCCGCCATGTTGGGGTTTGAAATCAGTGAGCAGACAGGCTACCAGTGAAAGTGTCGTCCAATCAGGTGCAGCCATGAAGTGTGCGCATGGTTGTAGCAAGCGTGCAATACTGGGAAGTGGCGCGTCAACTAGCGTTTACACGTAGCATAGTTGATACGCTGCTTGCCAGTAATGCACCCTTGGTGGGCTGCCACGAGGAGGATGATTGACAGGTGCTCTCCTTCATACAATCATGCGCAGGCGTAATATTCTGTTCCGCCTTTCTGAGTGTTTAGACTGACAACGGGGCAGAATACTCCCGCAACGAAAAGGCTGTCTCATTTTTATAGCAGAAACAGCGCCACATATAGGCCTGGAATATGTAATACAGGGCACTGAGTCATTTTCAGTGGATTCGTCCACTGAAAACTATGCCAAGGCAAAACGGAGAAAAAATGTTTGTTTTGCTACATGTGGATGGCCCCTAAAAGGGGCTAAACTTTCAAAATCACATTCACACCTACGGGCAATTTAGAGTCATCAATTAACCTATCCCCATCCTGCATGTCTTTGGACTGTGGGAGGAAGCCGGAGAACCTGGAGAGAACCTACGCTTACACAGGGAGAACATAAAAACTCCACACAGAAGGAACCCGAACCCTCTCGGTGTGCTATACCCACTACACCACTGGCAGCCCATAAAATAAAAATGTAAACACTATACTGTAAGATAGTAGGCCTACAACCTGCCTTCAACTTCATTGATATTTGCATCTTGAACTTGTTTCACAGCAGCAGTTTTTTTTTAAATGTTTAAATGTTGGCGCATATGATGAAAACATAAGTCTAGTCATTTTTGGTTCTCTCCTTGACGAGGTCTAATATGTTGTTGTTTTATGAATTAGAATATTGTCAATCAACCAAAACCAAACTCCTAAAAAAAATGACTACAGTGGTAAATTAATCAGAATAGTCTCTTTGTAATATTCAGTTACTGTGTATGACTTACACACGTACATCTTATAACATTATCACATTTCCAATATATCATTTTATTCTCTTTTCTTGTCCGTTTTAATTTCAATGTACTGACTGATAGTGTAACAAACTTGTTAGCATGTTGTACTAGTTCTAAACGCAAGAGGTCGGGAGTACACTATTTTAATGCACTCATACAAGTTTCATTGTATCTTCATATCAACATTAATTGTCATTTACTTTTGCATAATGCTTTTACTGAGTGAAACCCAATTCTGTGATGCCAATACTGCACCACTAGAGGGCAGAGTTAGCCTAAATCACAACAGGAGATGGATAAATCCTCCCTCAATTTCAATTCAAGTTTTTGCTTATCTGACATTATATGCCATTATTTATTATTTTTACATAATAATTACCCGTCCATATGCAAATTGTTTCATTTATTAGCGGTCATCAAATATCAACAAAGACTAAAGATAATTTTCATCTTTTATCCACCGTGCACTCAACATTTACATAAGTAACTCAACACGAGACGCCGACGAAGCAAGTTTCAAATGTTGTTTATTTATAGAGCACATTTCTCAACAACGAGAGTTGTGTTGTTCATTGTGGAAACCACATCGCCAACCAGGAGGGTGAGCTGCTAGATTTACTATTCGTCTCCTCTATAGATCCTGAACAGATTCTCAGATAATCTGTTGTCAGAGTGTCATGTGGTGAAACTACAACTCCTGTTGATTGGATGCTTCAAACTTTTAACAAGAAGAGTGCCTTTGGCTGAAACCCAGTGTCAGGTGTCCGGTTCGGAGGTGCATCTGGAGCTGCTGTGATGCAGACAATCATCTTGTCAGTGTGTCACTTCATCACGTTCTTGCTGTGATTTTTCTAAATGGGCTACATCCTTCTGTCAAGTAGAATTTTTTTCCTCATTATGCTGTTGCTCTGCCACACGTCTGTTTCTAACACTGCTCTGAAATCTGGAATGGATCTGCCTTTTCATATTTGAATTTCAGTGATAAATTAGTGTTACAGAGGTAACCTCATGACACCTGACGGAAGTCACATGTGATGCTCCTTTACTGGCTTTTCAAACAGGACAACAATCAATTTAAAGTGACACTTTATCCCAGAAACTTGCAAATTGCCAGGACATATAAGAATTTAGCAAGTCAGTGTCAGCACTGATCAAACCATATCAGTCAAGTTTGTACGAGTGATGAAGGTCTGACCAAAGAGCCGGTTCTTTGAACCGGATTCATTCACTTGGTGGAATCGGCAGCAAATTACTCGGTTCTTTGTCAAATGTATAAAGTTTTCCTTTCATCGTCTGTTCCAGTAACGTAAATACGTAACCATGGCTGCGATCAAATAGTCAAAACATTAGGTCCTAACGCCTTTTCCTTGACCTCGGGGGACCTCCAGATAACGATGTGGGCTTCATTGATAATTGGCAGCCTTTCTGGGGAAAACCCGGTCTGATCAGGAGAGAAGGCACCCCCCCCCCCCCCCCCCCACGTTAGAAGCTGCTCTCCTATCTGGAAACATCGCTGATTTCATTGGTAGTCCTAAAACATGACAAACCAAAGACCAGGAAGCAGAGTTGCAGTCTTACACACTCTGCACCTCCATTAGAGCAGTCACCCACCCAAAAACACATAAGAGCGGTGTCTGTCCCCCGACCACCTAACTTAATTCAGTCAAACCTAAGAGGGATTTCACATGGAAACCTAATAAAAATGAGCACTTCTGATGTAGTACAACAAAATAGGAGAATTAAATATGGACATTAGATCTCTCTCATCTAAAGCAGTATCAGTCAATGATTTAATATCATCCATCCATCCATTTTCTACCGCTTATCCTGTATTCAGGGTCACGGGGGGCTGGAGCTGATCCCAGCTATCATTGGGCGAAGGCAGGGTACACCCTGGACAGGATGCCAGTCTATCACAGGGCCGACATGTAGAGACAGACAACCATTCCCACTCACATTCACACCTACGGGCAATTTAGAGTAATCAATTAACCTATCCCCATCCTGCATGTCTTTGGACTGTGGGAGGAAGCCGGAGAACCCGGAGAGAACCCACGCTTACACGGGGAGAACATGCAAACTCCACACAGAAGGAACCCAGGCCGACCCGGGGATCGAACCCGGGACCCTCTTGCGAGAGGCGAGAGTGCTAACCACTACACCACCGTGCAGCCCTGATTTAATATCAGATAATCATATTGATTTATTCTGCCTGACTGAAACCTGGCAGCGTGATGAAGACTAGGAGCTAGTCCTCCCAGTCATATTAATACTCTTATATCTCGAGGCAGCAGACGTGGAGGAGGAGTTGCAGTCATTTTTGATTCAAGCCTATCAATCAATCCGAAAACAAAACTAAACTATAACTCATTTGAGAGCCTGATTCTCAGCCTTTTGCACCCAAACTGGAAAACAACACAGCCATTTCTGTTTGATATAGTGTATCGTGCTCCTGGTCCATATTCTGAATTATTATCTGAATTCTCTGAAAGTTTCTTTCAAGTTTAATCCTGAAATCAGATAAAGTTATTATTGTGGGAGATTTTAATGTCCATGTGGACGTTGTAAATGACAGCCTTAGTGTAGCATTTACATCAATAATAGATTCTATTGGCTTCTGTCAGAGTGTACATCAACCAACTCACTGTCATAACCACACTCTTGACCTTATCTTATGGCGTTGAAATTGAACACTTAATAATCTATGCTCAAAATTCTTCTTTATCCGACCATTACTTGATAACTTGAATTATTATTACTGGACTTCTTTCCTCTAAAAGCTACTACTCTCGGTGTCTATCGGATAGAGCTGTAATTAGGTTTAGGAAGTGATTTCACCAATCTTGAGTTCAATCCAACATGGATTTGAAACCACTGGAAAGTTTGAAACTAACGGGGAATGTCGACGAGAACTGGCGCACCTTCAGACAGCAGTTCCACCTGTATGTTGGGGCTATGGGACTTGAGACAAAGCCGGAGACAAGAAAGGTAGTGCTGCTGCTAATGATAGCAGGGCCAAAGGCCATAGAAGAACTTAACATCATTTGTGTTTGACAGTCCTGATGATAGTGAAAAGTTGGATGTGATGCTTGGTAAATTTAATGCTCACTGTTCTCCGAAGAATAACGAGACGTACGAGAGGTACGTGTTTCGGTCCCCTACACAGCGGCAGCATGAGCCCTTCGATAGCTTCCTGACTGACTTGCGGCTAAAGGCGCTGTCCTGCAACTTCGCGAAGCTGAAGGACTCCATGACCCGGGACCAGATTGTCTTCGGCGTGGAGGATAAAAAGGTCAGAGAGAGGCTACTACGAGCTGACGCTGGCAGGAGCCATTAAGATCTGTCAGGAGCCATTAAGATCTGTCCCAAAATCACATGAAGACGTTCAGCAGGATGTCGGCAGTCGCTTCGGCGCAGGTGAGCGGCAGTGCGGCAGTGGTTGGAGCGGTGTCGTATCAGCGGAGACGGAGATCTGAACAGCCCGTAGGAGCGCCGTTGTACCAGTGGGTGGGCTGCAGAGACCATGCAGGAGTTGCTTGTTTTCCTCATTCTGGGAGTTGACAGGCTCAGGGAGGACCAGTTTATAGATGTAGAGACCAGAGAACATGTGTTTGTCATAATATGGGACCTTTAATGTCGTGTTTTCGTGAATGTCGTGTTTTTGTTAATGTGGTTGTGTTTTTGTTAAGTTTGTGTTTTTGTCAATGTTGTGTTTTTCTTTTTGTCATGTTTTTGTTAATGTGGTTGTGTTTTTGTTAATGTGTTTGTGTTTTTGTTAATGTGGTTGTGTTTTTGTCAATGTTGTGTTTTTGTTAATGTCATCGTGTTTTTGTTAATGTGGTTGTGTTTTTTTCAATGTCATGTTTTTGTCAATGTCATGTTTTTCTTTTTGTCGTGTTTTTGTTAATGTTGTGTTTTTGTTAATGAGGTTGTGTTTTGCTAATGTGCTTGTATTTTTGTTAATGTTGTTGTGTGTTGTAAATGTGGTTGTGTTTTGTTAATGTAGTTGTGTTTTTGTTATAGTCCTGTTTTTGTTAATGTGGTTGTGTTTTGTTAATGTAGCTGTGTTTTTGTTAATGTCGTCGTGTTTTTGTTAAGGTCGTGTTTTTGTCAATGTCGTGTTTTTCTTTTTGTCGTCGTGTTTTTGTTACTGTGGTTGTGTTTTTGTTAATGTCGTCGTGTTTTTGTTAAGGTTGTGTTTTTGTCAATGTCGTGTTTTCCTTTTTGTCGTGTTTTTGTTAATGTGGTTGTGTTTTTGTTAATGTCGTCATATTTTTGTTAAGGTTGTGTTTTTTTCAATGTCATGTTTTTCTTTTTGTCGTGTTTTTGTTAATGTCATCTTTTTGTTAATGTGGTTGTGTTTTTGTTAATGTGGTTGTGTTTTTTTCAATGTCATGTTTTTCTTTTTGTCGTGTTTTTGTTAATGTCATCTCTTTGTTAATGTGGTTGTTTTTTTCAATGTCGTGTTTTGTTAATGTCGTGTTTTTGTTAATGAGGTTGTGTTTTTTTAATGTGCTTGTATTTTTGTTAATGTCGTCGTGTTTTTGTAAATGTGGTTGTGTTTTGTTAATGTAGTCCTGTTTTTGTTAATGTAGTTGTGTTTTTGTTAATGTCGTCGTGTTTTTGTAAATGTGGTTTTGTTTTGTTAATGTAGTCCTGTTTTTGTTAATGTGGTTGTGTTTTTGTTGTTGTGGTTTGTGTTTTTTTCTCCTTAAAGGCGAGACCGAAAATCGGCGTCTTTGAGAGAGTCGGCTTCCGTGACATGAGTCTGCTTGGTGTGGTTGCTCGAATCGGCCCATGTCGGCGTTCATTTCAGCCGATTCAAATGTGTAATCCGCCGTTCGAGTCGGTGACTCTTTTACCATTCTGATTGGTGGAGGCTAGCAGCTTGACTAGCGAATCAGTGAAGCCCGGAAGTGACGATGTAAACATACCAGATAACCAGTAGAATCGAAGAAGGTGGTCTAGAGACGACCGCCTACTTCCGGTTTTCGTGTTTTTTGGCGCACAATACAGATTAGCGCCGCCTGTTGTTTTGGAGACATTAAGCGCGGAACGTATGCCGTTGGCTGTAGTTCCGTAGGTGTGAACCGCCCAAGTCGTTGTTCGAGTCTGCCATGTTAAGTAGCCCGACTTCACGAGTCGGGCAGTCGGTGCGGTGTGGACCCGCCTTAACATTCACCCCTTGTTCCATGTCTTGCTCCTCAAGACACCGGTCTGTCAGTCCACGAGTCCACACAGGACCGAAAATCGGCGTCTTTGAGAGAGTCGGCGTCCGTGACATGAGTCTGCTTGGTGTGGTCGCTCGAATCGGCCCACGTCGGCGTTCATTTCAGCCGATTCATATGTGTAATCCGCCATGCGAGTCGGTCACTCTTTTACCGTTCTGATTGGTGGAGGCTAGCAGCTTGACTAGCGAATCAGTGAAGCCCGGAAGTGACGATGGTAAACATACCAGATAACCAGTAGAATCGAAGAAGGTGGTCTAGAGAGGACCGCCTACTTCCGGTTTTCGTGTTTTTTGGCCCACAATACAGATTAGCGCCGCCTGTTGTTTTGGAGACATTACATCTTGCGCAAGCGCGGAACGTATGGCGTCGGCTGTAGTTCCGTAGGTGTGAACCGCCCAAGTCGTTGTTCGAGTCTGCCATGTTAAGTAGCCCGACTTCACGAGTCGGGCAGTCGGTGCGGTGTGGACCCGCCTTAACATTCACCCCTTGTTCCATGACTTGCTCCTCAAGACACCGGTCTGTCAGTCCACGAGTCCACACCGGACCGAAAATCGGCGTCTTTGAGAGAGTCGGCGTCCGTGACATGAGTCTGCTTGGTGTGGTCGCTCGAATCGGCCCACGTCAGCGTTCATTTCAGCCGATTCAAATGTGTAATCCGCCATGCGAGTCGGTCACTCTTTTACCGTTCTGATTGGTGGAGGCTAGCAGCTTGACTAGCGAATCAGTGAAGCCCGGAAGTGACGATGGTAAACATACCAGATAACCAGTAGAATCGAAGAAGGTGGTCTAGAGAGGACCGCCTACTTCCGGTTTTCGTGTTTTTTGGCCCACAATACAGATTAGCGCCGCCTGTTGTTTTGGAGACATTACATCTCGCGCAAGCGCGGAACGTATGGCGTCGGCTGTAGTTCCGTAGGTGTGAACCGCCCAAGTCGTTGTTCGAGTCTGCCATGTTAAGTAGCCCGACTTCACGAGTCGGGCAGTCGGTGCGGTGTGGACCCGGGGTGAAGATTCAGACACGTGTCGGCAGGCAGACGTCGAGGCAAGGGCACTGGTTGTATTTTTTTTTTCTGATTAAGACCGTGGGAAGAAACCTAAGTACTCAGAGAAAACACCATTCCAATACAGTGGTTAACCTGTTGTGCAACATCTGAAGAAGGAAAACAGTCTTGAATGTCGTGTTTTTGTTAATGTGGTTGCGTTTTTGTTAATGTGGTTGTGTTTTGTTAAAGAATTGTTGGTTCCTGAAAACTACAGTATAATACCCCGCTGAGCTCTTTGATTCTAATGCTCTTTATCCAGGAACTTGCTGCCAGTTGGCACAGTTACCAAGAGAAACAAGAAAGCTGTTTTGGGCGTAGACAGTGGAAATGGCTTAACTCCCACTAATAGATTATGGCTTTAGATCAACAAAGATGCTGTCAGTGGGACATTTGATGGACCTTTCATACTGAACAGGATTTCTGTGTACAGCGGGAGACACTTGTGGGGCACAGATGCAGAATCCTCACTTCAAACACACACAAACACACACAGAGCGAGAGAGGGAGGGAGAGAGAGAAAACAGACACAAATGTGTCCAGTAATGTTAAAAGTGAGTTTTATTAATCACAAATAGAGTGGTTTTAAAATGAACAAAAACAACCCCAGCAGCCCTAAATGGACATTCTACTGTATGTGAGCTTGGACAGACAATGGTGTATGAGCTTGGTTTAATTTCCCCCCACCATCATACAGGCGAATGCAGGTGGATGCAGGCCTATGTGCAGCTGCTGTGTGTGAATTCCTCTTGTTGTTATAGTTGACACATTGCATGAAATCTGCTTCATAAAAATGCTTACAACGCCTGAATAATTAGCGCTCCATTACAACTGCATGGCATTTCCATGAATACTTAGTCAACACTTGGTGTGAACATTGTGTGTGTTGCTGCAAGTGGCGGAGCAGGGGTGGGTTTCAAAATCAAATCTCATCAGCTGCCGGTGTTCTAAATGAAAACATGCTTCAGTTAGACAGGACAGATTCTAAATGTGTTATAAACCAGAGCTTGGATATCAGCGTCCCTGCTTTGGGGGTCCATCGTTTTCTTTTGCCTAATACAGCAATGTGTTTTTTACCAAAAATAATTCCCACTATATTTAGGCACTAATATATTTCTATTTCTATTCAACATGTCTACATCTTCATATCTATGAAAAAAGCTAATTTCAAAATGTGCAGATATGTATGTAAAGAAGGGAAGTGGCAATTTGCGTTGACCTCATTCCTCTTAAACGCTGTGCTTGTAGTTAAATGAATGCAAAACATGAAGCCTCTGACAGTATCAGAGTGCCGTATATGTGGAGGGAGCATGGTCTGACGGAAACTGGACTATGTAAAGCCAGAAGGCACTTAAGAGGAATGGAATGTGTACAACTGAGGAGGGGCTGCATGACCAGCTGTGGCTCTGAGGTAGAGCGGGTTTCCTCCAATCTGAAGACCTGTTTGATCCCGGACTCCTCCTGTCCACATACTGGTATCGCTGTGAGAATGTGCTGGATTAGATCCTGATGGGCAGCCTCTGTGTGATGGGTGATGTAGTGTAAAGCCTAGAAAAGCGCTAAATAAATGCAGGTCCATGGAACATTTTGCTTGTTTCTCACCATGTACAGTGATGAACCTGTAACAGGTAATCTAATGTCAACTAAATTGGGTTAAGTACACTCAAAAAATGTTTGGTTCCTTAATGCAACTGGGGAAAAAAGTGTCTCTTCTTCCTTTGTGCAAATGTTGGTCAGATTGTCTCGACCATGACTGAAATTCAGCAAACATTTTACCACTTCAAACATTCAGAACAGGTAAACACAAGATTTATATGAGCTACTGACACATCAGGTGTGTGATTGTTTCAACTGGTTGGAGCTCCAAAAGAGGAGCAGGAGGAGAAGGAGCAGGAGGAACAGTGAATCTAATGTTCCACGCTGTTGTGAAGAAGCTCCTGTTCATGTACCAGAACAAAAAAAAAAAAAAAATGATGGTGATCGAATGATGAACTAAATCACTTTCTGTTTGTCACATAGGGTAAGGGTAGAAAAAAATCCAGGATCATTATTTTAAGTGACTTTCTTTTTTATCTGTGAAAACAAGTGAAACAAAGTTTGGGCAGATGACTGTTTAGTGTTTGTTGTTGTAATACTCATTTCGGCCACAATAAGGCTGAAGTGCACCACTACCTAATGTTCTAAATAGGACTAAAATGTATTTCTCCATGCACCCTGGATCCTATTTAGAACATGGGCTAGTGGTGCACATCAGTCTCTTGTGGCCAAAATGAGCATTACAACAGCTTACAGAAATATCCTGACCCAAAAAACCCCCCAAATAATATTATACTCAAGCACATACTTTTTTTGTCACCTGTTTTCACAGACTATTCTGCCACCTTTCTTCTATGTGTTATGACTAATATGATAAACATCTTTTTTTCAGTTTTACAAATGGAAAGAGTTTCATATCATATTTTTTTTTTACATTTTCACCACTTTTATCATCTTGAAAGAGAGAGAGAGAGAGAGAGAGAGAGAGAGAGAGAGAGAGAGAGAGAGAGAGAGAGAGAGATACAAATGTCTATATACAACCAGTGCAGGTGTTAACCCTCCAGACCCCAGCTGTGTATCACTGTAGCTGCACGTTTGCCTTCAGCTTTACTAAGACGAATGAGTACAATATGGCATTATCGGTTGGTAATATGAGATGAGGCCAACGTTCTTATCTTAGCACAAATATTAGCACAAAAAAAAATTGTAAACAGTTTGAACATCAGCAACCAAGATTCATGTCAAAGATTGAGTATTATGTTTAATGTGCTTTATGTGACTATGTGTGTGTTGGTACCGTAGAGTTGGGGTATTTACACTGATGTTCTTGGTGGAAAGTAAGTGAGTCAGTAGTTAAAATAACAAAGTTATTACAGAAAGTTCTTTGTTCTTTGTCCAATTTGTTTCTATTCAGGTTTTAGGCAGGGAAATGTCAAAGTACCATGTCTAGTAGTAAAACTTAAGTCTTGTTTGGCTCTGGAAGGTTAACTTCCATCCCTGTATTATTATTATTGTCATTATAATAGTGTAATACAAGTAACAGCAAAACTCTATCCTGGACAGTAACTTAAATATATACAAGATTAACAGCAAGCATAGAAGGACACTTAAAATCAAGAAAATGCAGCACTGATTGTGTTCAGTGTTTCACAGCATTTGACTGGCACTCTTCAAAGCCTCTTACTAAGACTATCTACAAACATTAACATGGAAGCCTCTCACAACAGAAAGTGGCCATTCCCTGTGGACAAATAAAATATGTAAGACTGCCAATCAAGAAACACATCTTGATATGCTGATATAAGTAAAAGCTTACAGCTTGATGTGGTTAAAGTGTTACATCTTTTTTTCATCCACAACCAAATAATAAAAAAAAAAAACACATGTTAGTATTTTACAAATATTTAAAAAAGTAAACCTTTATCTATAGGCATTTTAAAATATATTCCATCAAAAATAGTCTGACAAATTTCAACAGTAGAAAAGAAATGTTATACAAATGACAAAAGGTTTTGAAGCAAGTAGAGAGGTGTCATGATTGACAGACAGAGACTCCTCAGTTTCTTTGTGAACAAAGAAATGTTTTCTCCGCCTCAGTTGGTGTTTAAAACCATGCAATAACTGTAAAGTAAGAACTCCATAATTTAGCAAAAGAAATGGGTTGGTGGTGATAAAAGTTGACAAATTAATCTCAGTCCCCTTCATGTGTAATAGTATGACATATTTTTGAAATGTCATTTCATGACTGTGAAATGTCTTCACCTTTGGCAAACTAGAGAAGTTGTATTTGAGTGAGGCTGAGGGCTCCGAGCATGAGCGTGGCAGCTCTGGGGTCAGACTGCGTGGAGTCCGCTCCCACATCTCATGTCTTTCTCTCATCCTTGCTGTCTCAGATCACAAATGACGACTTGTGTCGGAAATCCCCCTGCAGAGAACATACAGCCAAACAGGAGCGATATTTAAGAACTCATCGTAATGCAGAAGTGGTTCAACAATGATATTCTTTTTCCAATTTCACCATACACTTAAATTAATATGTTCCCTGTGATTTTGTTGTTACTACCAGCTCAAATCTGCCTTACTTGACTGTTTAGTTTACTCGGTGGTGCAGTGGCATAAAAACGCCTCAAGCAACGGTAGTTTATTTCTACATCTGGCTCCATGTGCCTGGTAGATCAAGTGTATCTCATTAAAGGCACTCTGAATTTCAACCAATAACCATCATTTATATACTTTGCTGTTGACCATATATTATAGTTTTAATTAATTTCTCACATTTGCTTACACAAACATTGTTTTCCATGGACTCGACATATTTTTTTTTGCTATTTTGTCAAATTGTGTTTGTAGATTTCTCCTAAATACACAATAAGTTACCATTAGATAATGCCTCATTTGCATATTTAAACATAAAGAGAAAACTATACATCATGTTATGCTTAGAAACATGGCAAAAAAAATGTCTAATGGCTGTTGACAATATTTCTGATTTATCTAGTGATTAAGAAAGATATCTAAAATTCCCTTTGTAAAAACCTTTGACAAACATGTCAACAAAATGAAACAAGATAAACAAGTTTCATGGTTATCTATTAGTTACCCTCCAACAAATCACAACCTTAATGTGGTTGGGGGGTGGGGGGTTTGTGTGCCCCAGTGACCCTGAGGGCTGTGTTGTCGGGGCAACAGGGTATCCAAGGCAAAGTGGTCCCAGGGATGGGGCCAGACAAAGAGCGATTACCCCATTGGAATGGCACAATGAACTATAGTCACTTTTAATGGTAAATTCGTCTAAATCAAACTGCTATCTACAAACCTCATCCTCCGTCCTGACGTAGTCTACACCATCTCCTTTAGCTGGAACTTTGTAACTAAAAGACACAAAGCACGTCATGGTTTTATGGATAATAGGTTGGGTTAGTGCGGTCTACAGAGGAACATATGTATTTGTTGATCATGTAAATAGGAAGATGTCTTACTTGTTCCCTGTTTGTTTTTGGCTGGAGAAGTAGCCTCGCTTGTATGCACAGCAGATCCCCGCTGTCATACATAAAAGCACTATGACCACCACCAGCACTCCCAGTATAATCCCCACAACATCTATATCATCTGTGGAGTTCAAGTAAGAAGGTACAAATGAAAAACTGGCATTGGTTAATCTGATCTTAAAGTTGTACTTCGTAACATTTTCATCTATTTAACTGTCTTTTTAGTTACTATCTATCAATGAGTGAGTTAAAACAATGGTGACTGATCATGTGACCCACTCATGAAAGTGCTTGTACTTGCTGCTTTGGCCAGAAATAGGATCTCTGTGTCTGTTGACGACAGTCCCGCACAAAATTCAATGGCGGTGCTCTATTAGTGATGCTTTTTTACGTCAGTCAGCAGCGGTTGGTCTGCCCAGGTGGAGCTACTCACTGAAGCATATGCTGCGTTTCATTGTAATCGGAAATCGGTAACTTCCAACTTCTGAGTCACTCACACGACACTAACCGTACTGCGCACAATTGAGCCTAATGTCCGGATTGTTGGTCAGTAGGATGCTCCGTTGGATACTTAAGAACGTTGCGCTTCCTCGGCCCCACCATGTTTGGAAGAGGTGGATTTGAGTATGGTGCGATTAATACACAAGCACATGCACGGGTATGCAATGTGCCGAGGCACGGTACGGATCAAATGGTGTGAGTGTGCCCTAAAGTGTTTGACTGCTGCAGGTACATTTCATTACTGCAGACTCACAATGGAAGAGCATGTGAAGACATCACGCAGATGAGAGCTGCCAATCAATTGATGCCATACAGTCGACACTGTTCGGTTTCCAAAGGAACTCTGGGAGATGAGGTCCCAGAGGCTCGCCTGCAGTTGCATCTACCGCCAAAGAGGCCGCTAGAATCAATGTATCTCAAATCTTACGGAGTACAACTTTAAAAGGCAGCATGACATTGTGGAATAGTCTTCAATATTTCTTTAAATGACAAACGTGCGACACACTTACAGACTTCCATCTTCTGGGGTGGACACTCAGAGTATCCGGCATCGTTCTTCGCTCGACAGAAGTAGTTGCCTGCATCTTCTTTTCTGACTGCGAAGAACTTCTACAATGGAGGAATAATGAATTAATGTAAAAATTGAGCTCATACTGTTAGTATTTGTATTTGTAAGTAGTTAGGATTTGTATGAATGTACCGTAGATTAGATAAAAAAGAATGAAAAAGAAATGATAAAAGAGTGAGCAATTGATCCAACTTTGTCTTTAAGGGATCATATTAGAAAAGCTTGAGGTGCTGTACATTGTTTCATCCATAGAAATACAAAAGGAGTAGAAAGTACATGGCCATTCTAATCAACATAGTAGGATGGTCAGGGCCTGTTGTAGCAGGCTAACTTCTGTATGAACTAAACTGACTTATGGCAGGGTGTGGACACACTGAGGTGAGGTTTTGCAGTAACGACTAAAACGAACAGTGGAGTAGTAACGCTATGAAGCACAGAGACCCAATAAAATGTAACAACTTTTGTAACAACAACTTTTCGCCATAACAACTAACAACAATCAACATTTTCTTTTGTACTAGTCACATTAATTATATTTCTATGGTTGCAATTGTTTTTAATTTACTTATTTTTTAATTTTAGTTTTGACTTGATTTCATGTTTAGTATTTATATATTTAGTTTCGGTTTTACAGTAGTTTTAGTTGTTTCCAGCCGTTAAGAAGAATGCATCTACATATACTTACAGAGTACATGGTGTGAGAACTGTGTAGGACTGTCCATCATGTTTAAACCTTTTATTTTGGGAATCAAATTGAGTCCACACTCAGAAGAAATCCACCCCAGTTGGCTAACATTAGACCTGAGCTGAATAACTTGGTTTAATCAATTTCAATCATGTTCTTGTTAATTCTTCCAGGATAGACTGCTTGTGAAAAACAAGGAATTCACTGTTAAGTATTAGGATAATAATTACGTACGCCTTTTAAAAACAACATAAAACGTTGGGCTTCGTGTCTGCTGCTGTTCAATGACTTTCAAACTCACTGTTACCTTTTATCAAAAATGTTGTTTGTACCATATGTTTCATTTTTCCTTTCTACCTCCTATAGAATGCGTAAGCACAATCATGTATCTGAAAGAATAACTTTTAAAATATGTTTTGTATCATATTATTATTAAAGAGGAAATAATGCAATGTAGAGGAACACAAATCAGCGTGGTCTCACACTATAGAAAAATGTTCATAAATAACAGCAAGAAATCTTCATGGAAAATAAAGAAAATAAAAAAAAAAAAAAAAAATGTTCCTGACCAAATAATGTAATCTAATACAAATATAATGATAATAATAGATTTCTAAATCGGTTGGTGGGCATTGCCTCCTCATATGGGAGCAGCAGACGAGTGATAACTGCGTTTCTGTGAACACTCTAAAAATAACGAGATAAGTAGAGTAGTACAGCATCCTCCAAACCTCATTAGTTTACAGCTCAGACTGTAAATGGTTTGTTCCACTGAGCTTGCAGCCTAGAGTTTCATGTAATGTCAAACACTCGTACGCTTCAGTGTGCCACAACTGAGAGGCCAGCGTGAGGGTTGATAGGACAGGGTTTTGAGGTGAGCTGCTGAACAGATCCAGAATTGAGGAATGTGCAAACGAGGACAGCAGACTCCGGCTCTAACCCTCTCGCACCATCAACTGTCTCCCCAAAATATCTGCCCCCACCCATGGGCATCATGCCACCGTCCCTGCTGCCCCGCCCTTGCCGCTCATGCGTGTCCTTGTCCAAACACATACTAACCAGGGTGCCTGTGTCTGCGTTGAGTGCGTATGAGGAGTTGAAGAACTTGAGACTGGTTTTTGGGTCCTCAGGAATCTCCTCCTTGTTCTTGAACCACTGGTACTGAGACTTGGGGAAGCCTTCCTCCTCCAAACAGCTCAACTCAGCTGACTTCCCGAAAGGCACTGACTTTGGGACACTGCATTTTGGCACCACCGGCTTTACTGTGGTGAGATAAAACATGATCATTGTGACTACACTTCGTTTTTATGTTCTGTAAGCATCACAGTGAAAGACAAAGTGACACATTCTGTCATGATGCTGCCAGGTCTATGATTGACTTTGATGCTTGAAAAAAGACAAAGTCACCCTGACCCCTTATGGTTCACTGGACTGACAGCACTGACAAGTCCGGATGGGTACATGATTTTTGGCCCGGGCCAAAATACGCCACCAAAACACGCAGCGCTTTCTTTCTTTAGCACTGCGATTCCAAGCAGATGCAGTTTCAGAGGTTTCCTCTTATAGCACAGAACACGCCTTTGCAGCTGGGCAGGTCTGGTCATAACACATCCTCATATGTATGCCAAAGGGTTGGTGCGACCTACAACATGGTTTCATCTTACAGCATCTAACGTGTGAAACACTAAGCCAGGTTTCTCTTTAAGGGCACAATAAGGGCGTGTTTTCTGCATTCAGAAGAGTCTTACAACATAAGTCATATCTTTGACTCTACATGCCATATAGGTGAATGATGCTGGTAAGATAGAGTACCTCTCACAACAAGGTCAATCACAATCTCATCAAATGACTTCTGGTCATCAGCGGCTGTGACCTCACAACGATATTTCGCTGTGTCTGATCTCGTGGCATTGGTTATGACTAATGTGGAAGGTTCTCTGATCACCGCTCTGTTCTCCAGGTCACCTGTTGGAGGGAAACATGTTCATCAATGTCAGTCATGTAAGGCAAAAAAAAAAGTGGCAAACATTTTAAAATTCAGCTTGCAAAATTGTTAACAAATCAGGCCCTTCATTTCAGCTGACACTACCAAATCATATCTCCATTGCATGATCTTGTCTTATATTGAGTACTGCTTCACAATCTGGCCATTTGCTGGTGCCACCATACTGGAACTTTTTTTAAAAAAGCCATCAAGGAGTTTGCCACAAAGCCATATTCATTCCACCATGCATTCATTCCACGTATCATTATTAAGAAGTAGCATTTCTTGATTTTCGAAAATTGTAAAACTTTTAAATACGCTTGTTTTCTCTAAAAATCCCTTAATGATCTCCCCCCTCTCCTCGAGGCCTATGTCACTTTGTTTGAGGACTGCGGATGGAAATGAGCTTCTAGCTAAATCCGGCATATTTACACAAAAGTGATGTATTTGGACCAAGTGTTCATTAATATGCATTGTCCTCTCCAAATAAATAAAATAAAAATGTACAGCAAATAGAAGAGGCGTGCATTTTATACGTTACCTGAGATCTTCTTGTCAAAGTACACATAACTTGGTCCTTCGTTTGTTATCTTCTTCCATTCAATTCTGGGGTTGGTTGTAGAAATGGACTCAATCAAACACGATAACTCGATTTCTGCAGGATGGAGAAACATATGGGGCATATGACAGCAAATAAATCAAAGTGGAGCAAATGCTTTTGATATTTCTTTGTGTTAGGTGGGGTTGTTCATTAGCTCTTACTGTCAAACTCATCAGTCCATGGTGATTCATTGCTTGATGTCAGGACCACGGCTAACACATTGAAGCACCCTGCAAAACAAGAGAAGAGGCAATGCAACATGAGACTCTCCAGAGCATGAATTTTCATGATACAGTGATGATCTCATGCGATTTGCACAATACCAGCTGACATTCACTGATGTGCTGTGCTTATTTTAACACTCTCCTTGAGGATGTTTGTTATGTGCTCACTCATCTTGAATGCCACAATCACAATTAAAGTGAAGATGAAAGTCAATCCCACATTAGTGTGATGATGTGGAACATCATGGTGCTCTTTGGTCATGTCCCGTTACCGATCAGCTTCCATTTTTAGTTGGGTTGGTCAGACCATTGTGTGTGTGTTTGTGTGTGTGTGTGTGTGTGTTGAGGGTGGGGGTGCTGTTTCTATGCACAGTAGATAATTGTGCAGAGAGGCATGTGCCCTTTTCAGGGCAAGCTCACCATGCCAGTAGTTCAAGCGCCTGCCGAGCCCTTCTCTCTCTCTCTCTCTGAGCATGATGCTGTAGTCCATGTGGGCCTAATAGTGCAAAAGCTCCCCGCAAAGATCTGTGTTGTTATGTGGAGGAGGGCTAAGGCCTTGGGAGGGGGCACTGGTGAATCATCCTGACAGGCTATAGTCACTTCCACATGAATGAGGAAACTGAGGAACATGCTCATCAACACTTCCAGAGACCTAAAATTATGATCTATACAAACCCAAAGACAGAAAAATGACCACAGCGACAAACAACACCCACAATGAGGGAAACAATGACCACAACCAGATATAAATGATCACAGTAGGTTTGAGCCGGTTTAACAATTTTCAAACCGGTTTAATATTAAGCCAAACTCTGCTGCCATTTCTCCTCTTGTTACCCCAAAAACACACACAACTAAGTAAACAAACACACGCATCTCCCCCCTCCCACCTCGACTGAAATGTGATCTCTGTCATGAACGCCTCGGCTTGCTTGGCAGCATGGCGGCTACACTTTGGGCACCGGCCGCCTCAGACACTC
Organism: Chelidonichthys spinosus; assembly: GCA_029853015.1. Classification (NCBI taxonomy): domain Eukaryota; kingdom Metazoa; phylum Chordata; class Actinopteri; order Perciformes; family Triglidae; genus Chelidonichthys; species Chelidonichthys spinosus. The sequence goes on from CM056835.1 coordinate 8,584,179, forward strand.
GCCGTGGCTCTGTTAGTCTGTTTCTTAATAAACACAGTATTATGTTAATTAGTTGACATAATTGCTGCTAATTACTTATGCTTGGATTTAGTGCCGTGATGCCATCGGCACAGGTTGCTGATGTTTTTGATTACCTAGAACATTTCATAAGGACAAATGCTGGTTTAGCCCCGTACACCAAACCAGACCGGTGAAACCGGCAATCGGCCTGACAAACAATAACCACAATAAGACAAATAACGATCACGAGATAAACAATGACCACAATGAGACAAATTATTACAATGAGATAAACAATGACCACAATGAAATAAACAATGACCACAATGAGACAAACAATCACAATGAGATAAACAATGACCACAATGAGATAAACAATGACCACAATGAAATAAACAATGACCACAATGAAATAAACAATGACCACAATGAGACAAATGATTACAATGAGATGAACAATGACCACAATGAAATAAACAATGACCACAATGAGACAAATGATCACAATGAGATGAACAATGATCACAATGAGAACACAAATTGACTACAAAATGATCACAAATGGACCCTGAATTTATGCAGGTGTAGTCTGCTGCTAAATAGTGTCGGACATGGTCATTGGCTTCTCATTCACACAAGGATAACTTGACCTCCACCAACTGTTATGTGGACACAGCCAGGGGCGTCAGCAGCATTTGATATGTGGGGGGGTCCTATTTACGGTTTCCTACAGTTTGTGAAATGGCTGAACTGCAAAATCGCGATTTAAAAAAGTTCTAGATTTGGCAGATTTGTTTTGCCAAAGTACGATCCTGTCGCCTGCGACAGAAATGGAAATGGGAAATTTAAATTACTGTAACTCCTCAACCATTCACGCGATCGCCCTAATTCCAACGGCTCCTAACAGCTGAGAGTCAGCGCTTTCCATATGACGTGACGGTAATGACGAGGCTTTCCAAGGGGGGAAGGGCAGAAGTACGTGCAGCTGGTAGAGCGCTGTTTTGGTGGACTGGTGGAAAGTGTTGTATATAATATATAATAGTGTTAGTAATGTTTTTGAGTGATCAATAAGTGTTTTCTGCTGTGTTTTTGCCGTTTTCTTTTCTTTTCTTTTTAGGCCAAATCGCCCAGCCCTAATTCTGATAAAATAGTTTTTAGAACATCTCTCCTCCCTATCTAATGTCTCTTGTTCCGAGAAATTAAAATCAGAATTAAATAGGCCTATCATTGTTATACTGACATTTTTTATAATGCCTCTGCAATAGTATACAACCGACTACAGAATCAAAACAAGCTTTTGCATAGTGGCATATACATGATAGCCTAAATATTGATCTGAGAGTACATTATTAATTTGCACAAGGTTTTTTATTCAGCTACTTAAATTTCTTTCTCATCTCCACCCCCTTTTTTACGTTTCAAAATGTTTCCATTTTCTCTGTGTAACTTCAGAGGGAAGTCAGTGACCCCGCCGAGGGTCAAGCTGAACCAATCAGATTGAACTAAAAGTGGAGCAGTCCAAGTTGGGAGGGGACCCCCCCTCCCCTCTAATTGACAGTATTAAACTGGCCCAGTCTGACTGTCGGGCCAGCTCCGGCATTTTATGTCGGAGCTCTGTCTGCGGATGCATTAAGCGGCAGTGTTGTAGCGGAGGGCCGTGCCGTCACCTGCTTTAATACATCTATTATTGAAATTGCCAGTCCGCCCCTCTTGCTGCCGTTAACTCGTTGACCAAGTAGCTGAAAAATGCAAACTTCCTTTTGTAGTCGTGCGTGCTGCGTGTGTGTGTAGGAAAACACGGAGTGGACTCTTTGCTATGGGTATTCTCTTACTAATAAATTGGAATGGAGTTGAGCGTGAAGCAATGAAAAGAACGCTGGACAAATTAGACCCGTCATGCACTAATATTTTTAACGGCAAATGTGGGGGGTGGGGGGTCCAAACAACTTTTTTTCAAAAGGTGGGGGGTCTCGACCCCCCCTCAATATATTGTGGCAACGCCCATGGACAGCAGTGTCTGGGGTCAGCTGCTAAAGCAGACAGGATAAGCTCATTAGCACACGGTCTTTCTCGAGATCATGACAAGGCGACAGCTTGTTTTTAGCCACTGCTGACAGTAGGAAGACAGGAGGGAGGTAAAACAGAGGCCACACCTACAACTACCTGACTCTATCATTATTCCTGTTATAATTATCGATCGATATTTGATCAATTCTAACATTAAAGCTGAGATGGGTGTGTGACATGAATAATAAGTATAATACGTGTGACATAATTGTTGCCATACAATGATTCCAGGTGATGAATTTGGTACTATGATTTCTATTAAAGAGAGCTGTGAATGGAGTCGATCCTGTCTCTGTGCTCCTCCTTAATGCGGAGAGTATTAGTGCAGATTAGGTGCCTAAGTGAGCTTGACGTCCACATAAAAAGCTTGAGAGGTCTGCCTTGGAAACAGCTGTCCAGGAAACACATGAAACCCCCACTCACAAAGACTGGCACTGAGGTTCGTCTGCATTCTGAGCGTGTAAAATACAGACAAGAAGCTAGAGACGAGGTGTCACATCCACCATCCATGTATGAATTCACTATCATCAATGAAAGGTGAGCCTGCCGGGCCTAACAAGTCTCCCAGTCAAAGCTAACGATCGGGGATTTAAAATAAGGATGTTTTAGATGTTTTGAAAATGGAATGTGTACAATAGTGAACTCCTTTTAAGGAATCTCAGTGTGTTGTTTGTGTGTTACTGTACTGAGAGACGTGAGTGATAGTGAATATGAAGTAGTTGTGAATGTAGCAGTGTGTGTGGTTCAGGCTATTTATTTGTTGTGAATATATAAAGCCATATACTATTGTATCGTGTTGAAAGCTGTGATTTACACCAACCAGAGACTCAATGCATGCATTGCAATTCAGATTTAATATCTGCCCATTGTTACAACAATACACTTTCTGTTTGTGAATGTCTCATTGATGAACAGAATACTTGGAAAATGTCAGTTTTTAGGAACTGTTCATTGTTTTTTTCACTCATTCAAATTGAATCGGACGGGCGTAGTTTGCGCTGCGTTTGTTATTGCGAGTTTGCAAACAGCGCACACTGTGCCTCCTCATTTTGCGTCGTATTAATCAAACCTTACAGCCACCGGTCAAACAGCGCAAACTACGCCCTCCAGCGTAATTAGCGCGCCTCTACAAGAGCAATGAATGGGCCTGCTTGTATCTAACACGGATCTTGCAACAACAAAAAGAAAGCACTAAAAAGGACATAAAGCGTTGAACTGAAGAAAAGGTAGAGTACAACAGGGGACAGGTAAGGATAACCAGTTCAGGTCCACCAGAAATGAATGTCTAGTAATGTGCAGCAAAACTGCAAAATGAGATGAAACAATGGGCAGATACAATAACTGGTTTGCGCAATGAATGGAATGGCCAGAGTGATAACCAAATGATGTCGCCACCAGCAACCACCATTCAATTGACCCGGTTTACTCGGGTTTGAGCCCTCTTTACGTCGCATCTCCGCTTTGTGTCTGTCTTTTCAGTGACAGACTTTCTCTTTCTTTCAGTCTTTGCTGGTGGGGAAAGCAGAGGCCGCCTGCTACTGCCCCTCTGCTTTCCCTCCTGAACTGCTCAGGGCCCAGTGATGTTGCTAGGTACGCGTCCTGCGTCCCTGACGCATTAAAATCTGAAAGGACGCACTAAACTCACTATCCATGCGTCCCGGGGACGCACCTCATTTTTCCCATGAAAAACGATACATTGTGAACATTAAACAACTCGTGTTTAATCACAGTAACTGGCAAAATAAACCTTGTTGTTAGCAGACCGGACAGCGCTGTTTCAACCCTCTGCGCATCTACTCGGCGCAGACGTGATCCCCTGTACAAAGTATCGCAACATGCTAATTTAGCCGCTACCAAAAAAACTAGCTCGTCACCGCTGATTTCATTTCAATAATTAAAAATACGAACTTCATAGTAAATAAACCCACGTTTCCACTGCTCGATGCTGTGCTCATTCGTGTACACCAAAAACATATCTGCATCATTTCATTTTTCTCAAAAGACTTTCCACTGTGTTAGTTATGTTTCATTTTTTAGCTAATCAGGGATGTGATTCTTCCGGATAAATTCGGAAATCCGGCTTTTCGGCAAGGCACGGGTCATAATGACCGCTCACGCTGTCAACGGTTTTTGTGCCTCTGATTCATGTCTTCGTGTCACTCCGCAAGTAGTGCGCGTTGTCGCGGTGGAACTTCATTCAAAGCAGAGCAAACCAAAGTCTCCGCTGTGCTTCCCGACCACGGGCTAGAAGCTGAAGCAGGAGCGGTTAACTATGGAAATGAGGAGAACATGACTCGCCCTGCCTCGTCGGCATGCAAACAGTAATCAGGAGTAAATGCTAAACGCCAGTGATAGACTCGGGTGCTGAGCTCTCACCCAGCGCGTGTGGCCAAGCTTTCTCCCCCTTCTCCACCTCACATGAGATGGGGAGAGAAGTCCCCCCCTCCCAGGTGAGCTGCTTCTCCAAAATAAACCAATAGCGAAGCCCGTTAGAGGGCGTAGCACGTACGAAATAGAAGTAGAGTTAAACATCTATTTAGAGTACAAATTAATAAGAGTAATTATTGTAATGTAAACATTATCAAATTTGACCTTTTTTTCTGCTTGCTGAGCCTGAACATTGATTACTTTCTCCCAAAATGCAGTGGAAGACTGTAATAATAATAGATAATAAATAAACTACTATTAGGTGATTTCTGTCATCTTGTTTTGTCTTGTACAGGCTTTAGGGATGAGCTGGTCTTTTGTGCAATTTCTATATGCCTATTGTCTTTAACCTGCTGATACAATGCATTGGTAAATAATAAATATTTAAGTTAAACAAATCTTACAATTTTCTAGTAGTCCAGATTGATGCATTTAATTGTTAAAATTGACAACATTTTCTTCCAGGGGACCCCCCCCCTAGTTGTACCCGTTTTTTTCAGATTTGGAATTTTATTTGTTTAATTTCAGATACATTTTGAACATACATGTTCAATGAATATATCCGTTTATTATAACCATATCATACCACCATCAAAGGAGTTTAACACTCAATACAATTTAAGAAATAGAATAATATAAGAAAGAATTCCTTTTTTTTAACTGGGGAGTCGGGACCCATTGAATTTCCCAGGGACCCACTCAACTCACCACCTGTGGGTCCCGGGGACTCATTACATTGAAAACCTATCAACATCACTGTCAGGGCAACAAGTGTCTTGTCTGCTCGTAGTTTCGAGGCATGAGTAGGAGCAGGAGAGTGAGCGAGGATTGGATCAGCAAATGTATCCAATAGTAGCCATGCAGACCGGATGGCTACTATTGGATACATTTTGGCTCAACTGACAAATCTTTCAAATCATAGACCATAGCTTTAACCAAAACTAGTGCTGGGCGGTATACTGCTTCATACCGAATACCGGTGTTTTGTTTTTTCATGATATATTTTTCATATACCCCAATACCGGTGAGTGTGTAGCGTAGGAACGTTGGGAACGCAGAACGGCGGAACGTCGCGCCGCCGGACATTGTTTGAGAGGGGGCTGTTTAGCAGCTGAAATTCTTCGGCATTAAAAAATCTGACGTCGAACAAACAACAATATTCTGCAAATGCTGTCGGGCTAAAGTTGTAGCCGCAGGAGGCAACACAAGCAATTTGCTTCATCACCTCAGCCACAAGCATTTCCTGGAATATCAAGAATGCATGAAACTACGATCTGCGTCCTTCACGTCTGCAGGTAAAGTTGGCACTGCGGGAGAAAAGACGAGTCAAATGTCACTCAAAGACGCGTTTGCTAGGGGGACTGCCTACGACAAGAAAAGCAAACGGTGGAACAACATTACAAACGCCATCACCATCCACATAGCCAAAGACATAAAGTCCATAAAGTTGAAATGTGTGAATATTGTTTCTATGCTTAAGGATAATCCTGCAAGCCAAGTTGCACCTTTTTTTGATACTTACTGTGCCTAGGCTTGAGCAATAGTATTACTAATGCAAGTTGCATACGTTTAGTTTACGTTTAGTATGTTTAGTTTTAAGTTTTAGTTTACTATTTATTTGTTTAAATGTGTGTACCAGTATACCTCATCTTAAAGCAAAGTCCATTTGGATGCAAGTTGCCTTAGTGAAAGTTTAGTTGTTTAAGAAGTCTTCGATTTAAACATTTATATTTTTAATACTTGAATACTACCTGGTTGGGCTTGAAGCAATATATTAGTGCAAGTTGCACACCTTTTCTATTTATTTGTTTCAGTATTATTTATGGATGTTGCCTTAATTTATGTCCACAGGATAAAGAAGTCTTCATTTTGCAGTTGGTTTACAAGAGATGTTTTTTCAAGTTCCAAAACTTGCACAATAAAGGGTTCTGTATTTTGACTGCAACAGTCATGCATTCTGATTCCTTCACATCATGAATACTATTGTGGACATTAATGTTTTTCTACAATATTCACTCCTCATGACAGTAAAATATGTCATTCCAAGCCAATTTACTGCAGTAATTATTCTCTAAATTATTAGAAAATGAGGTTAACACCCAGTCGTGCTTGAAAAAAAAAAAAAAAATACCGTCAAATACCGTGAAACCGATATACATTTTTGGTCATACCGCCCATCACTAACCAAAACTGAACTGAAACTGAAAATAGCACTGAGTGGACAGAAACATGCACTAATTTTTGACACAGTAAAAGCGTGGGGTCCCACTCTCATACAATGGGCAAGACGCCCATGCATAAACCTCACAGGTTTTGCATTGCTGAAAAACACAACTGGCACAAAGGAGCTGGGTATTTTCCTGATGCCTGCACTATGAATAACACTTTTTTCGGTTGTTCCCCTGGGAAACCACACTTGTTTCCTGAATCTAAAGGGGGCTACCATAAATAGAAAGGTTCAATTAAGCAACCTGTGTTTTCCCTGTAGGATATATCTGCCTCATGCCTGTGGAGAATATTCCCACACTCCTTTGGAATCTTAGACATCAAAGTCAAGTCTTTGCGTGTATGAATGTGCCATTGATTTGACCAAGCATAGAGCTGTTCTAGGATACTTTAGTGTTGTCTGTCAATAAAGCAGAGCAAGCAGCTGATTTTTTCTCTAGTCCAACACAATGACCTGCCAGTCACATCCACTACTCACCTCTTCACAGTTGTGATAGATATTTGTGCAGCTTATTAAAATGAAGGTTAACATTGATAAAACTGTGTGTGTCAAACAGTTTTTCTACTATATTTTAAGGGACCGTTTGGTATTTATTTAATCGACCACGGAAAACGGGGGGAGTTATGTCTTGATATTTTATTCTAATATTATTCACACCTTTAGCAGAATGAACGTGCATCCAGACACACGTGTTGTGCCAGGTGCATGGATATGAGAAGGTACATGCTCTATATTCACAGCGTGTAACAAATAGTACATGACTAACATGGCTGGATCCCCCTGATACCTATTCAACGCCATGTTTCCCATTTAAACAGGGGGAAACAAGCAGCTGAGGGAGCACACAATGGTATGGCTGGCGAGGAGTGTGGTTGAGAAATGGAACAATGTATATGCTGTGGGAGACGGGTTCATCATTCATTAACACACCACTAGCTGCTTGAATAAAGGAATAAAAGAACAGGACTGCAGAAGAAACATGTTCAACACATCAAAAGATCATCAAAGTCAAGAAGAAACAAAACACGCAAACAGGTCACCAGCAATACAAACCACCATGTAGTAAGTTATGGAACAAAGCAACAAGTTCACATCAATGCCACATTGTAACTGTTTCAAAGTAAAAATAGTCTTCTGTAGATGTAATTAATTTCACAGCACAAACCTGTCGCCTGAAAGGTCCCCGAACTAAAGGACCTGCTTCCATCATGACCATTACTTGCACAAATCATTCTACAAAATGTCAACATTTTTGATGAGATGCTAATTTCCATTTGATAAAAGTCTATGATGTCAGATGGGACACAAAGCCTGACAAATTAATTCATAAGAGGATCACATATTACCATAAGCTTCTTTCTGAGAGACGATTACAGCTAGATCCTCAACAAAGCGTGCTTTGGTGCTCAAGTTCCCATAGCAATATTGGTGATATTTCCATAGTAACTGGATTCTTTTTCTGGCTTATTTGCTATTTCCTTCAGATATTTCACATAACATCGTAAGATGTCTGAGGCTGAGTAATGTCTTTGTTTGATCACCTCCTCACCAGTGAAAATCTATTTTGTTATTTTTTTTTAGGCTTGTATTCCTCCAAGCTTGAGCTGGACTACAAAATGATCCAAGCATAAGGTGTTTAGTGGTCTACACTTTTTCTATGGCATGCCTCTGGAGGAGATGTCTATCCGTGTTCTCTTGTCTACGGAGTCTACACATGTGGAGAGTTTAAACAAAGCTAAGGCCAACGCTTCCATTTAAAAGCATCAGATGCTTCTTCAGCTGCTCAGCAAACGTCACCACGTTTAAATGGATGGGCCCAGAGCAGCTTGTCAAGTGTATGTAAAATATGCAGCTATATAAAACCTACGTATGACTGTATCACATGCTGGATGAGGGTGAAGTGGTCCACTAAATTCCTAGTTTGCTATGTAGAGCATGTGTGTATTTGGGTCGTAGTTTGATAGGTTTCCTGTCATGTGACTGGTTAACATGAACCACAATGACAGAAATATTGAATATTTAATATCATATTAGCAAACTACATATTTAAGGACATTTTGGCAAAAGAAACAAATGGCAAATAGTTGCTTGTATGCTTTACAGATGAGATGAGATATAAGGTGTTGAGGTCTGTCATGGTCATTTTCAGGTTCATATTTGCATTTGGTTTTTCTACAAGAACATATTTACATACTTCATAATCTTCCAGAAACTGTTCGTCTGAATATCTGTCTTTATGAGACCACCATGTGAAAATGCCCTGCTCTGATTGGTCGATGTATCTGGGGCTTCCACATAAGCGGCTACTGTGGTATTATTGAGTTTCACTGTCTTTTTTTTCACTGTCACTTTCACCGTAGTGGCACTTGTTGTATAGTTGTCAACATCACAATATGACTGCCGACCACACCATACATGTATGTATACTTCATGTCACCTCCTAGTATGGATGAAAAATCATGTGAATAAAAAAGCCTATTTTTGATCACCTGAAAGGTTGCATTTGAAAGAAATGAAGCTAAGAAGAGGCCCGGTTGTGATGCCTGTTCTACAGACAGTTCTGTCTTCTAAAGACTGTTCAATGTCATACATACTGTTCTAGAGACCGTTCTGTGTTCTACATGCTGTTCTACAGACTGTTCTATGTTCTACAGACTGTTCTATGTTCTACAGGCTCTGTTCTACAGACTGTGCTACAGATGGTTTTATGTTCTATGTGCTGTTTTAGCCCAAACAACCACTCTAAACTCATTCTGTCTAACTGAAAGTTGGCTCACGGTAGCAGGAGTTCATTCAAATGCAAGCTTTCTTTTCCAGGTGTATTCAGACAGTTCAGCTTTCCCCCAAGGGCTCCTTGTGTATTAATTTATTCTGCATTTATACGAGTCAGCTGCAGGCCCCGCTCTGGGGGTTTGGTAAGGCCAGGGCAACTCATGTGCCTTACTGCTAGTCAGCCCTCTGATCTCGGCAGGGTCAAAGACTCGGCCCGAGCCAATGAGAGGATGGAGGGGGTGGGGCGGGGCTAAGGGAGGAGCCGATGGTGTCAGTGAATGCCTGGGAACCTGTCACTTTGTGTCAGTGTTAGCATCTGCATCTGGCCTGCTCTCACTTTGACCCTCAAGCTAAGTACAACTAGCTCACAGGACTGGACCACAGAGGAAGGGATGCAACTTTTACTCTTCCACCTTCCACAAAGTGCCTTTTACTCGCCACTGCACTAAGCCATTACTTCTCATCAGGGCCTCACCAAATGACAGCATATAAGCATCAATCTCTCTCTGCTAACACTATTTAAATCTCACTTCTTTACCTCCTGAATAAGTTGACCCTTTTCTCATTCTGGTCTTTTATTTAAAATTGCAGTTGATATAAACTACTTCTTCATTGCAGAACACTCTATAATATTATTATCCTGTCATCTCATGAGAGCCTGACAAATATCTTTAACACTATCACACATGATGAATTACTATATTATTTATTGTTTTTAACATACATGCACTGACAGCCTTAATGTGCATTGTTTACACAAACACCGCAAGTGCATCCATTCATATTAGTCATTAAAGAGATGGATCAGAGTTGGTTATATAATAGATACGGAAACAATTGCATGTCAGTATCATTGTTCATATTATAAGCTGTTATATAATTATAAAAATGTAAATCCCTTTGTTATTAGTCCCCATCTGCCTGCTGATGCACACATATAGAAAGCAATGTGATTATTTAGTAAATGTTTTGAGACTCTTTACAACAAAGCATTTAGAAGGAACTGATAATCACTGATATGACTTATTCCTCAAGTCATGAGATAATCAGATCCTGGTTGCTGTATAAAAATAGTCCTGTTGTCTGGTGTCACATGGCCTCTCGCATGCCAAAGGAGACCTTTGTTGTGTGACACAGTTTCAGGCTGAACCAATGCTTGATTAAACAGACCGATGGCTATTGTTATTGAGGACACAATAACCATAAAGCACATACACTGATATATTGTAGGATTAAATCTATTGACCAAAAGACAAGTCATGAGATCCTTATGGAAAACATGATACTCCAACGAGTTCTATTTAGGGAAATTCCAGTATTGCCTCTCTGCTGAAACAACGTGCCCCTTCACTAGTTGTCTCTCAATGAAATATTAGTATCATGACTTAGTCTGTCACCTGTCCAATGATATTAGGGATGTATAATGTGATTTTTTTGTAATGAATGGATTCTGGATAAGTAATGCTACATGGATACTGGATAGTGGCTGGAGTCGGTGAGCCTGAGCGGCTAGCAGCCGCTACATTTATTACGTCACTGCCAGCAAAATAGCTCCAGTCATTAAAGCCATGCTCTGCTTCATACCGGCGCCCCATGTGCCTGTTTGGAGACAGTTACACACTTGGGTGTATTTGACAATCAACTGTCAGTGGGATTATAACAAAGTGGAAGTTATTGGGAACAACAGCAACTCAGCCAAGAAGTGATAGGCCACGTAAACTGATGGAGCGGGGTCAGCAGATGCTGAGGCACATAGTGTGCAGAGGTTGCCAACTTTCTGCAGTCAATCGCTCCAGACCTCCAAACTTCATGTGGCCTTCAGAACAGCGTAGAGAGCTTCATGGAATGGGTTTCCATGGCCGAGCAGCTGCATCCAAGCCATACATCAGTAAGTGCAATGCAAAGCATTGGATGTAGTGGTGTAAAGCACGTCGCCACTGGACTCTAGAGCAGTGGAAATGCATTCTCTGGAGTGACGAATCACGCTTCTCCATCTGGCTATCTGATGGACCAGTTTGGGTGTGGCGGTTGTCAGGAGAACGATTCTTGTCTGTTTGCATTGTGCCACGTGTAAAGTTTGGTGGGTTATGGTGTGGGGTTGTTTTTCAGGAGCTGGGCTTGGCCCCTTAGTTCCAGTGAAAGGAACTCTGAATGCTTCAGCATACCAAGAGATGTTGGACAATTCCATGCTCCCAACTTTGTGGGAACAGTTTGGGGATGGCCCTTCCTGTTCCAACATGACTGTGCACCAGTGCACAAAGCAAGGTCCATAAAGACATGGACTGGCCTGGACAGAGTCCTGATTTCAACCAGAAAGAACACCTTTGGGATGAATTGGAGTGGAGACTGAGAGCCAGGCCTTCCCGCCCAACATCAGTGCGTGACTCCACAAACGCTTCTGGAAGAATGGTCAAAAATCCCCATAAACACACCTAAACTTTGTGGAAAGCTTTTCCAGAAGAGTTGAAGCTGTTATAGCTGCAAAGGGTGGACCGACTTCATATTAAACCCTATGGATTAAGAATGGGATGTTACTTAAGTTCATATGCAGATAATTGGCCGCTCCTTTTTCTGGCCTAGGTCAATGTCTTGAGGGAGACAGTGAGAAGGCCTTGTCAAAACACATCCAAGCATAAGGCCAAGAGTGTGAGTGGGCCTTCCCTGGAGCAGCCAGTCTGTTATGTGAACAATCTGACATGCCACACATGTTGGACGTTCAAATGAATTGGGGAGCTCCATGGTGTCATCCTAAAGGAGACCTAACAGGAGGAGGGGGCGGGGTAACCATTTTCTGGGCTATAGTCACAGTCAAATCCCACAAAAATCTGTGTTAAATCACCAAATGCCAGAATTAGCTCCTCAGCACACTCTGCACAGACGGAATCAGCGGTACTCATTGCAAATGCTTCACATTGCGGTTCAGGCTGCCGGACCCCTAACCCATAATCCTAATTGGGAATGCAATGTCCATGCAGGCCGAGCATCAAGCATGATGAACAGAAATGTTTGTGGTAGGACTACGGCAGAGGCTTATAGCTCGCATTATTTCACAATCCTCAGAGTCCACTGATTGTTACGCCATTTTACACCAATCAAGAGAGCAGGGCTTGAAAAGTGTGTATTAACATTTACACACACACACACACACACATATATATATATATATACACACACACACAAATATACACACACACTCACTCCCCTCCACAGAAACCCTTTTTAAAGCGTACCATTAATATGCCACACAGGATTAAGCAATAATTCCTGGGCCACATATGGAGATGTGGAAATGCTCCCATGTGCAGATATCAGGCTAATGTGGATGCTGGGACATGAACATGTTTTTGACCAGCCAGCACTTCCGCTCCCTAATAATGCTCATTGGCCGACACACTGACAGAAAGAGACCACAGCCTGCAGAGATAAGCGTTCATTGTTGAGCGGCTGGCCGGTGAGCGGAGCTGACCACGATGAGCTAAGGCTCAACTGACAACTGAACAATAATACAACAGCACACAGCACAGCGTGTTGACTTAGCAGCTCCAAAAGGTTTAATCTGCCTCACTTCCTGCGTGCTCCAAGGATGCGCGCTGTGTGCTGAAAATAACGGAACTTTTCATGCAGCTCGGCTGACTTTTATTTTTAACGCTACTCATGAGTTATACATCTCCCAGCATGGACACCACTTCAGTGTTCCTTTAATGCCTCTCATCCAGGCTCATTGTGACTAAATGACAACTAACCAACTACGCATGAATGCCAACAGACAAATGTAACAGTGCATTAAACACACACAACAATAGTGTACTCATGTCTCGAGCTGTGTAGTTGCACATTTGTGGCACTCAGGAGCATAATGTGTGAGACGGCAGCAGCAAGCTTATGAAGTCTTCATAATAGGGCCTCCCAGCAGCTCAGTCATCAAGATGCTATCAGCTCTGAAACAGCAGGCCCAGGACCAAGCCCAGTACTACAGTCCACAGCCTGTGAACTGGCCTTTGTGTTTGGATTTTGGAACAAAAGGCATCTTGTGTAGTGGAAGTGTGAGTAGTGGAGAGGCGTGGCGGGTAGATTCACATGATGAGCACTGATGGAGTCCATCAACCCTACCCTGTGTTGCAACCATTAGCATGATTGTTGTTTTTTTTCACAACTCAAACCTGTTTTTTTTTATCATCATATGTACAACAATTACAGTAAAGCAGTCGAATCTCAGGCTCCCTCTGTACCTGGTAAATGTAATTATTAATTGTTAATAATCATAGACATTATTGTAAAAGCTCTCAACTGATGTTCCTTTTCATTTAATACTTAGTGTACTAACTTGGGTCATTGTAATTGATGATAAATAATACAACAAGAATAATAATGTAACACTGTGAAACTGTGATATTTTATATATTTTTCTGTGGAAATATATGCTCATACAGTTACAACCCTCCAACGATGCTGATTCAATATAGAATTGAAGAAAAAAGAAGAGAGAAAAGATGAAAAAGTAGAACCTAGTACAGAAAATAGTGAAACATAAGTAAAGTAAAATACATTTGTGGTAGACAGCATTACAAATGGAAATATGAATGTTGTAATGTGTATGTCATAATAATGTTTATGAGTAATACAGTAATACTGTATGCCACATGCATTATTGGAAAGGCTGCAGAAGAATCGAACTATATAACTAGAGATGGTCAGAGAGGGAATCTGGTGTTTAAGGAAAAACAATGTAAAGGTGTTTTAGAGGAGAACTCAGCATCTGAATAATTTTTCCATTTCAACATGCAGCAAAACAGACGGAAGGGAGTGAATCCAAAAATTCACTCTTTGACAAATATTTCCTTTTAAGCAGCTTGTCGCAAACAACGGCAATTGGCCCACATCTCTCAGCTGTGGGAGGCAACTCTCCTGGTTCCATTGCTCCTTAGTAAGCACTAATGTGGAGTACATGAGGGGGTGTGCAGAATGTGAGGTCGCCGAAAGTGTGTGACTGCGTGGGGATGACTGGTCACAGGTGAAATGAGCTCTGAAAGGCAGGCATGGTCGAGGGGCCGGGGGTCACCGAGAAAGTCGTGGCACCAGGCCTCTCATTCAGAAACTTAGTGGCACATGACACAACAAGCAATTATTGATTGTCTTAGGGGTTGTCAGAGGAAGTTTGAATTTTGGAGAGCTCCAATTAAATATTTCACATTTAGTAAAACTACACAATATAAACATATATTTGTAATTTGTATGTGATATTTCCAATTGCCGAAATCAGAATGAGTCCCAGCGATGCCTGCTTACATGCCACATACTGAAAACAGATACAGGACTGGAGGTTATGAACATTATGTGCCTTCCATGTAAAATAAAACAAAAGTAAATATTGAGACATCACAGTGTTTGATTTCCGAGCAAGAATTTGCCGACCAGCAGCCCCCCAACAAATGTGCATGAAGGCAGACTCAAATAGTTTGCACAGGTCGGCTGAGCTGTGGGAGATGGAATGTTGCCGAAACAACAGCTGGGGAGGGAAACCATGAGTCTCCTGCTGCTGACCCCCCCTCCCCCCCCTCCTCTATCACCTGCTCCGGGAGGAATCCTTGATGGGTTTCCGTGGGAAATACCAACTCTAACGTGAGCCTGTCACAGGAAGTAAAGGTGTTCTGTACATACTAGTCCCAATGCGACCTACTGGTCTGGGAAACAATGGCAAGGTTCCAATGTGCTTTTCATGGTAAGAATAGAGGCCAGCTGGCGCCCTCATCACCTGCTGTCTATGCTTGTGTCAAACATAGCTGCTCTGTGGACCAGCATGGCAGACATGCCAGCCTCTTCAATGTTTTGTTGATTACATAGAATACTATCTATTTTGTGACACAACAAAATAATGAAAAAAGAATCTTTTTGTTTCTCCTATGGCTTAGAATGTGGGATTATAATGCACTGTCTGTTGTTTCCATGCAAATAGAAAAACTAAATCCTGCACACATCTGGTGTTTCACGCAGCAGGGAAATCATAACCTCATAAACTTTCGCAGCTTGAAGGCCTTTTCCGTTTTTTGGTTTATTCATTTATTTTTATTTAAGTTTGCACGTCAATATTTGTTGAACTGTTGTTCTTTCACACAGAATGTGAATATTATGCTGCGGAGAAGTAACATACTTTTGGGGGAACAAGGATGGATTTTCTGATGACATTGTGCATAACTTGTTGAGGTGTGCCCACATTTATTAAAAACAGCACAGAATCTCCATAGTCTGAACCAAGATGGCCAACTTTATCACTTATCCCTGTTATACCTTTCACAATAAAAGCCCAAGACATATAACATTGGCTGGCCCCTGGTGTGTCAAGGCCTTAATATGCAGCATAAAAGTGGGAAAAGAATAGCCTGTATTCTAATTACGGGTGAATCACAGTGAAAGTCAGTCGTTTGCCTCTTGTCAGGACTATCTTTACTGCACTGAATCCTCAGAAGACCCTGCCCTGATCAGCAGTGATTGTCAGGCTCAGTCTGCTTGGATGCAGCCATCTCAACAGTGGAGTTAGCAGGTTTGGACTCTGACTCGATATGACTGGAACCTTTAGTCTGGTTACCGCCACATCACTGCAGAACTGAGCTTCTGAAATGAAGTTTCAACTTGAGGGTGAAGTGCGGTAGGTTCAGGGTCGGTGGCCTGTTGTAAGCTCCCCAGCCACATACTCTGAGGCTTTGTGTGCACACCACTAGCATTACCCCTGACAAGTGAACGGCTTTTGTTCTCCTGTTTTCTGCTGTTGTTTTTTATATTCTCAATGAATTATTTGTTGGCTCTTTGCTTTTGTATGCTGAATATTTTAGGAACCTCACATCTGTGCTCACTGTATTCATGGGTTAAGGTTGTAACCAGGAGATGTGGCTTTGTTTCTACTGTATATCTGTATAAATGCAACACAGACTGCAACTAACAAAGAAAGTAGTCAAGCGCCTGAAGTATCATTGTTTCCATTTTCTAAATGTAAAAATCTGAATGAACATCTCACACTCTGACATAGACTGGATAAGTGTTGAACTGAACATCCAAGTTATAAATACCTTAATAAATAAATAAAATTCAAAGTAATAAATACCTGAGTAAATAGTCTGATACATTTGATACATTTGGAAGTGAAAAACAAACAAAAAGTCTAGGTGAGAGCATTTTTAAGTGAAACTTAAATTTAATTATTACCGGCTTTGTTCTTTTACTTTAATTTTTTACAGTTTCAATAAGAAAATTCACAAGGGACAATGCTAAAGAATGTAGCCATCTGCCACCAAAGATTTTTTTTCATTTTTTTTTTTTTTTTTTTTGGCATCTTTCCCCACAACAAGGATAGTTTTAAGTCTTGTAAAATCCCAGAGAATAATGCTCTGTGATTATCATGGCTCTGAGAAGAACCTCCTCGTTCCAGATGGGTTCCCTTAAGGTTATCGTTTAAGCTTGGATAATGACCATTGTTTATATTCATCTAACTTCGGAAGTGGGCCAGTCTTGTGAGTAGTAGATAACAGTCGTTTTGGAAACGTCTCACTTCTCTGACTGGGTATGTTGAGAAACTGAAAATTTAGTTTAATTACAATCTTAATGGCAAAAAAGGAAATCCCTTAACACAGATGGGCTGTGGAATATTCACTGGCTCATCGTCTGTTTACATAATCTCTTCCCCTCGGCTTGTTTTTCATCATTTAGGTCAATGCAGAGTACAGGAATTGAAAAATACTATGCTCCTCTAAGCGCTGATGTTTGTCTTTTTGATGACAAAAGTTGAGTCTCCATGAAGGTTTTGCAGCTCAAAGTAGACTGAATAGTATAAGAATACTACACATATATTACGACTGAATGCTTAAGTCTGTGATCAGCTTGGAGTCTCGAGCTTGGACATTTTCAGTGACCTGTTACAATGACGGGTAATGATGGAATCCACTCAAATGACATCCTCTATTGCTTGAAATGACACAGAAACAAGCAGACCCACATGCAAAGCCGCTTTACTGGTGCTCAGACAGGGGCCAGCAACCACCAAGCAAATTTGTCACCTATGTCTGGCATCCTGACAAATATCTGAGGCACTTACTTACCCCAAGTATGCCCTCGCACACATGTGGCAACAGTGCTGTGCACACCAAGCTGCTCCGCCAGAAACATTCACAGCAGAGCCCAAAAAGCATGGCTGAACACAACTTGTGATCCTTTCTGACAGAATCAAGAAATTCCATTAATGCTCCTAGTTATCAACCATTTCAAATCTCTTTAAGTATTTATTCCTGTTTCATCCAACAACACAGCTCTTCACACAGCTCATGAGAGGGTTTTAGTGGACGCAGAGGGAGATGAAGGTCTTCACTTGATGTCTTTCACCATTTGACCTACAGTAGATGTGAGGTGTAGGTGTGAGAGACCAATACCATTCCAATCAATGTTTTACGATGTATATTATTTATTAGGGATGCCACAATTCTCAATATAATATTGAACCATACATTAACAGAAGTTTTATTTTTAAAATATCTACATTTACTTTTGAAATTGTTTGGCCACAGGTGTATAAAAGCAAGCACCTAGGCATGCAGACTGCAAATACAAATATTTTTGAAAGAATGGGTCACTCTCAGGAGCAAGGCAAGGTCCATAAATACATGGATGAGAGAGTTTGGTGTGGATGAACTTGACTGGCCTGCACAGAGTCCTGACCTCAAATGGATAGATCACCTTTGGGATGAATTAGAGCAGAGACTGAGAGCCAGGCCTTCCCGTCCAACATCATCCTTCCCAGAAGAGTTGAAGCTGTTATAGCTACAAAGGGTGGACCGATGTCATATTAAACCCAATGGATTAAGAATGGGATGTCGCAGTCAAGGCAGGTGAGTGAATATCTTTGGCAATATAGTATCACAACTGCGCTATCAATTCCAGTTCATTCTCATTAATGTACCATGAAGTAGCCCTTAAAGGGATAGTTCAGAATTTTGGACATAAGACCTATTTTCCAAGTGAGCCGGTGTGTTTGAGACGTCTGGAGACGTTTTCAACAAATGCCATTCAGTTCTTCTAGTTGCCAAGTTTGCTGATGCTATGGCGAACGCAAGTCAATGGTTCTAGCTAGACAAGCATTAAAAACAGTCTTTCCCACTCCACAGTGCACCCGAGGCAAATCAATTAAAACACTAGACTGTCGATGTACATATCTGTGTTGATAGAATAATATTTGAAACAAAACTAACCTCGCATCGCATGAATCATCCATTTTTTGAACTAGTTTCTCAGCAGCAGCGGGATTTTACTTTGCTCCGTCGGACTCAAAACTTTAAAGGGGCGTTCACACCGGACGCGATAGACGCGAATTGAGTGGCAACTCTACATTGAAAATCAATTTAAATGGCAAGATGACACAAAATTCAGGTGACGGCAGCGCAAATGGAGCGTCTGGCGCGAATGAAGCGAATGGCGCATCTGAAGCAAATGGCATGTCTGAAGCAAATGGCGCGTCCGAAGCGACGCAAATAACGTTGAAAATATCGAACTTTTCAGGCGGCATCGGTTCAAAATTGAGCGTCATGTGCGAATGAAGCGAATGACGCGAATGACACAAATAGTCCAAAATGATCAAGCAGCGCGATACAAGCGTCTCAAGCAATTGTATTTGCGT
Organism: Chelidonichthys spinosus; assembly: GCA_029853015.1. Taxonomy (NCBI): domain Eukaryota; kingdom Metazoa; phylum Chordata; class Actinopteri; order Perciformes; family Triglidae; genus Chelidonichthys; species Chelidonichthys spinosus. The sequence goes on from CM056835.1 coordinate 8,603,327, forward strand.
CTATCGCATCCGGAGTGAACGCTGCAATAGACGCGCCGCCCGAATAACTGTCCGTAAATAGGCAATCGAACCGGGCCAAACTGTCGGCACTTTTACCCCCAAGGCTGTCTGAAAAGCCCTTGGAGGTCACTCAAACACCGGGCAGCCCACGGCCACGCAAAGCCACAATTACGCACCGCGAACCCGGACCACTGCTCCGTCCGGAGAACCGTAAACCCTTGGACGCGTTGCGGGGATTCCCTCCGGTAAATAGACACATGAACACCGCCAAACATTCGGGCCTCGTGCCCTCAGAGCTGGGTGAAAAGCCCTTGGACCGCAGACCAACACCGGGCAGCGGGCGGCTCCGCAAATCCACACATGCGGACTCTCCGTCGGACTCAAAACTCTAAGATGCGCCGCCCAAAATACTGTCCGTAAATAGGCAATTGAACCAGGACGAATTGTCAGGACTCATGCCCTCAGACCTGGGTGAAAAGCGATTGGACCTCACGCAAACACCGGGCAGCCCACGGCCACGCGAACCCACAATTCACACCGTGAACCCGGACCTCTGCTCCGTCTGTAGATCAGTAAACCCTCGGACGCGTTGCGGGGGATTCCCTCCTGGCACCACCAGTCTCCGTTTGTTCGGCCCCAGTTCTCAGCTCCATGGGGGGCTATCTTGGTCTCCACAGACGCTCGCGTTCTGCCCTTTGAGCATCTCTCTTGCGCAATTCTTCCTCTGTATATTCAGGCTTGTACAGGTACGGTTGGGTTTGGGTGGAAAAAAACTCCTCATCAGAGTCTTCAAAAGTTTCAGTATATTCTCCAAAAGTGGCCATTTCTGTGCGATTGAAGAAACTAGCACTGCAGGCTACTCTGCGTCTGTAGCAATGACAGCAGGTAAACAAACTATTATAGAACCGGTAACTTATAAGTGCTAGGTGATATCACTCCGCCGCTGCCATAGCCTACTAGGAAGTATGACACGCTGCTGCTGCTGCTGAGACATAAATCCTTAAAAATGCAAAGTTGGTTTTATTTCAAACATTCTATCAACACATATGTACATCGATAGTCTGCCGTTACAATGGATTTGCCTCGGGTGCACTGTGGAGTGGGCAAGACTGTTTTTAATGCCTGTCTAACTAGAACCATTGACTTGCGCTAGCCATAGCATAAGCGAACTCGGCAACTAGATGAACTGTATGAAATTTCTTGAAAACGTCTCCAGACGTCTCGAACACACCGGCTCACTTGGAAAATAGGTCTTATGTCCAAAATTCCGAACTATCCCTTTAAAGATAGCCCTCACACCATGTGGCCAACTATCTGTCCAGTCAGCTGAATGCACTGTGTGCACTTCTATCCAGCACAGCTATTCATCATAGCTACAATACAGCTTTTAGAATTAGCTTGGGATAAGTATTACTTGTAAATCTGACTAATCTCATCAACCAGTTGAAAGGATATTTCAGGAGACTTCTATACTTAAAACTGGAGATAACTGGGGTTGGTGCATTCCTATTGTTACACTCACCATACATCGAGAATAACTGTAAATGATGCTGAGATTTTACCTAAATTTACCTCAGTAATATACGTGTCACTGAACTGAGCTACTGTACAAAGCTTAGGATCAGAGAGTGACATTTTACAGGGAATCCATTGCATCACCTTTATAAGTCAAACGTACACTACAAGTTTTAATATTAAAACAATGTACCCGACCTGCTTCCCGACCCACTTATTCTAAAATGTATCTTGATTAGGTGTGTCGTGCTGCATCTTTGCGCAAGTCATTCAGCCAATGATGGCTTTGTCTTTTATATGATATAGCCTTCTCTATAAATTAAAAAAGTGTATTCAGCATCGATATTTTAACCAACCCGACCCAAATATCATCAAAATATTTTTTGGTGACTCGCAATCTCTTAATTTGGATCAACCAGCCTATCACTGATACATTGCTGATGGCACAGAGAAGACGGTAGAATGACATCTGTGTCACATCCAAGAAAGCTGGTTATGCTTACTTGTCTTGTGTCAATGTCAATACTTTATTTTGAAAATTCTTCTCCTTTCTCATTTCAGGTAACTTATCTTCTCCATCCTGATTGTTTCTACCTCTTCCCAATTACCATGTGTATCTGGTCTGCGTCTCCCTTTGTCTGTGCAAGTTCCTCTTGTCTTGCGTAGTAGAGAACCAGCTCTATGCCTCCGTTTTGCCAGATTGTTGATCCTTTGTTCCATGCCCTTGTAACATCAGGTTTTTGTCAAGCCCTTGCTTTGTTTGTAGATTTTTCCCTCAATAGAGTGGTCTTGTTAGCTATAGTCCTTGCTTTTGTTTAGATTTTTCCCTCAATAGAGTGTTTTTTGTTAATTAGCTATTGCAGTGTTTTTTCCTCTGAGTGATTCAATCCAGAATGGTTAACTATGCCCCAGTTTAAATCATGGTTATACCATACCCAGCATGGTACTCGGCATATTGATTTATTTATTGATCTATTTTTCTTTAAAACATAATTGTACATGTTTAATTTAGCAAATTAGATCGATGGTATTTTATATTATTTAAGGATGTTCTACAGACTTTAGGCAGCACAAGCCTGCACCCAAGAAAGGTGCAAATAAGAGGGCATTTGTAGAGGTTACTGCGGTCACATACTGCAAAGACTATATAGAAAGGCATTTTTTAATTAACATGTGCATCAGTAATGGACTAATTTCACCCAATAATTGTATTGGAGCATGAGGCCATAATTGGTGGTATCAAGTGCCTTTACTGGCTTGTAAAAAAATGAAACCACCATCACACCAATTACCCAAAGCTTCTGAGCTTGGCAGCTTTTAGGGTGTGATTATTATTAAAAAAATGTAACATTAACATTAACATTCAGTCATTACATTAATGACTATACATTTTGAACTAAATCCTATTGTGATCTTGTTCTTCTCCCCGTTAAAGATTGACCAAAGAAGTAATTATATATATATTACATCATATTATTAATGAGATGCTGGAGATCCTTGCAGAGGTCCTCGAGGAACCTATTATCATGGACATCAGATCATCGCAGGCAATTAGCCTGGAGAGCACTGATGTCTCTGTGTCCAGGCAACTTGATTTGCACATCAGGTAGTACATTACCATTCTCAGTCAGAATCACATACATCATGATCCCAGAAAAATAATTGTGAATTCTAAATACTGTTTTCTACAGGTACTTGGACAAAGAGCGACAGGTGTATAATTAGTTCCTGGATCTGGTATCGGTCATGGATAGCAAAGCGAGCACCATTGTTTCCGCTGTCAAAACAGTATTTCTCAAGTAGTGCATCCCGACTGAGAAGCTGTATGGATTAGGGACTGATGGGGCAGCTGTCATGACAGGTGATTATTTTATGCAATATGGTTTTGTTTAGTATTATATTTTGTCCCAATTCAAGTTTAACAAGTTTTAACGGTGTTGCAAAGCAGCTTAAAGACAGCTTTCACAAACTTGTGGCTGTGGCTTGTGCTACCCACAAACTGGCTCTTGCTTGCAAGGATGCCTCCAATAGTGTCCCATACATGGCTACATTCAGGAACCACTTGCAGGATCTGTACCGTTTTTTTTTTAATAATAGTGCCAATTGGACCGCCACTCTCAAGGCTGCATCCCTTACCCTGGGTGCTACTGACCTGAGGGTTAAGGTAACTGCCATCTAATACCATCTAATATGTTTTGTTTTAATCAGTGGTAATTGTAATAATTGTTGGAACATTCACAGGAAGGGAAGGCCACGCAATCGCTTTCACAGCATAAAGCCATACAGATGCTTCAGAGGCACCTGGCTGCTGTCCTTGGGGCCTTGGCAGAGGAGGCAGAGATAAGAAAATGTCCCACAGCCAAGGGCCTTTACACTTTCTGTGGGACGTACTGATTTGTGGCCTCTGTATATCTTCAGGCAGGTGTGTTCGAGAAAACACATGTAGATTTTTTACACATCAAAGAGCAGGTAACTGTGATAACTAAACCTGATACAGTTCAGTTGTCATGCATTGATTTTTTGTTTGCATGTAGTCTACGAATACAAGATATACTTTTTGGGTTCCCATCACCATCCAGACCCTCATGGATATGGGAGAGGCTAGGCAGACTCTTATCCCAGGGATCCTTCCTGTCTCGCTTGCACCAGGACCTAAAGGCTCCTAAGGCTGAGAAAGGCAGGAGGGGGGGGGGGGATCTCCAGAACCAGTCAAGGGAGGCACTATGGTGCAGATTCGAGCGACAGGTAAATGCTAATTTTTAAACCCTTAAAAATATACTAAACACACTCTCTAGCTTGGTCCGTAATGCCTGGCGAGTGTAGTGTAGTGAGTGTTGGTTCCTCCTAAAATGGGCTGATCTGTTCATTATAGGTCATCCAACCCTACATTACTGGAGACAGAACTGAAAATGAGATTCCAGGAGCTGGACAACCTAGGAGCCACGTAAAATTAGGTGTTCAGATATGACATGCAAACCAAATAGGCTAATGCTAATGCTAAAGGTCATTGCTACCTGGTCTGAGGGAAACACTGCTTCAGCTCTAGTGAATCTCCAGCAGATCTCTCAGTAAAAACACCCATCCTAGTGAAACAAAGGACCTGCATTTTTTTGTTTTTGTTTATCGTTCTCATGATGAAATACTAGTTGCGTGAATCTCTGCACCTCAGTACTGAGATCATGTCTTGAGTTGAGAGCTACCTGCACACAAGAGCTAACGTGGCTGGTCTGGTGGTTTTTCTTGGCCAAATGGCACTATGATTTGCAAAACATGAGAGGAGGAAAGAAGGCGGTAAGTTTTAACGCAACAAATTTTATTACTCACCTAAAAGGTCATCATCGCAGCAAAGCTCTATTAAAAGAATATGAAACAGCAGTGAGACGTTCTTAAGCTACTGGATATGTTGTCCTCATTATCACAGTAGATGTTTCTAATGGTGAGCACCATTTGGTTTGGAAGGGACTGTGATCCACCACCTGAGGTTGTCAGATGACTCTGCCTTGTGACTATTTTTAGACAATAACTGCCTTTTGTTACAGCCTGGTAAACAAAAGATGAATCCAGAATTATTATATGGTTATGACTCTCAGTAGGAGCAAAGCCCTGAGCCTTTTCCTTTCAGCCTTATGTAGTTCATTGCCTCCACCGTGTCACTAATGAAACCCCTAATTATTTCACTAAGCTGACAGCATCCCGATGTTTGATCAATGGTGGTCTCTTTTGACCTATTGTTGTACTTATCGTCAGTCCCCAGTGAATTCAGTAGCAGAAGAACGGCCTCCTCCCTCCAGGGACCATGTGACCACAGACAACAATCCTCAAACAGGAAACCTAAAGTCAGGCCACCAGCACAGAGGCGACTCAGATATGATCTGGGATCTAGAGTGGCCTAAACATTAGATGTAATTTTGTCTTGTCAAAACAAACAACCACTTTAGTCCTTTTTCAGGAAGAGCATCTTTTCCAAAAGCTCATTAGCCTCAACAGGATGACAAGTAAATCACTCTCTTGTCCCAAACACTGATGCAGTGTTGCTTTATGGACAAAACCTTACTCAGTCCTATTCCACACCGAGACGTTATCATATTTTCAGTGAGTAGGCCTACTGCCTGGAGGCCGCTTCTAGCTTAAGACTAAGGCTGGGCCATATGGATTTTTTTTTTATCACAATATCTATTTTTCATATCAATCAATATTCATATACATCACAATATAAAAAGCTGTTTTTCTTAAATGTCTGTCAAGCTTAAAAGTTGCTTTTTAGTCCTAAGTGATGTGAAGATATGACATGGTTAGTTTTGGTTTATTGGATTATTATTTATTTTCTCTCTGAAGTTGAACATTCCACAAATACTGTAGAACAGTATACAACTGAATTTCAAGGAAATGGGCAACGCACTAGCCAAAAAGTGAATGGATGCGGTGGCGTGACTTTTTGACTGCTTTGCAGTATTGTATGAAGACTGTTAGATGGATCCATATCAAGTAAAACTGTAAAGGCTTATCACTGATAGCGACTCATTTGATGGCGATGCTGGATCCAGATGGTTTAAGGGCCCAGCCCAACTGTTAAGTCTGCCTTGTGCTGCTGATTCAGATGTTCAACAGACTGGTGGAGAGACCTGGAACATGCTTTCCACATTTAGCATTAGATAACAGGGAACGCTGCTCTGCTTATGGTTGCACTTTAAATATCCAAAATCACACTAGTGAATTCCTCAGAGCGTCCTCGTCTTTTCAACAGTCTTTTGAGCTATGTCTTCATCGTTTCAACCATGTCCTCCTCTTTTCAGTGGTGTCTTCGTATTTTCAACCATGTCTTCATATTTTCAACCATGCCCTAGTCTTTTCAACCATGTCCTCATCTTTTCAACCATGTCTTCATATTTTCAACCATGCCCTAGTCTTTTCAACGATGCCCTCGTCTTTTCAACCATGTCCTCGTCTTTTCAACCATGTCTTCGTATTTTCAACCATGCCCTAGTCTTTTCAACCATGTCCTCATCTTTTCAACCATGCCTTTGTATTTTCAACCATGCCCTAATCTTTTCAACCATGTCCTTGTATTTTCAACCATGCCCTAGTCTTTTCAACCATGTCCATGTATTTTCAACCATGTCCTCATCAACCATATCCTCATCTTTTCAACCATGTCTTCATATTTTCAACCATGCCCTAGTCTTTTCAACCATGTCCTCATCTTTTCAACCATGTCTTTGTATTTTCAACCGTGCCCTAGTCTTTTCAACCATGTCCTCGTCTTTTCAACCATGCCCTAGTCTTTTCGACCATGTCCTCGTCTTTTCAACCATGTCCTCGTCTTTTCAACCATGTCTTCGTATGCCCTAGTCTTTTCAACGATGTCCTCATCTTTTCAACCATGTCTTCATGTTTCAATCCATGTCCTTGTATTTTCAACCATGTCCTCATCAACCATGTCCTCATCTTTTCAATCATGTCCTCGTATTTTCAACCATGCCCTCGTCTTTTCAACCATGTCCTCGTCTTTTCAACCATGTCCTCATCTTTTCAACCATGTCTTCGTATTTTTAACCATGCCCTAGCCTTTTCAACCATGTCCTCGTCTTTTCAACCATATCTTCGTATTTTCAACCATGCCCTTATCTTTTCAACCATGTCCTTGTATTTTCAACCATGTCCTCAACAACCATGTCCTCGTCTTTTCAACCATGTCCTCCTCCTTTGAGCCTTGGCCTGTGTCTGTTGGGGTGTCTTCTTCACACCATTAAATATTTTCTGACGTCAAGTTTTCTCTCACTGATGTACACGCTGCAGTAAGTGCTACTGCCGGCTGCCTCCACTCAGCTCTGTGTGCATCTACCTAACTTGATATGGCCGTTTTTTTGCCGTGTTTACGCCCTGTTAACTCATTTATGATTATATTATTGTATTGTTTGATTATTTGTAGGCCAAATCACCAAGCCCTTGCATGGAGTAGGGTTGTAAACGATAAACCGATGCAACTGGATATTCGGTTCAACAAGTGAGAGATACGGCTGCACTTTCATAGAATCGGCTTCTTTATTTTATAAAATATCTACAACAAATATTAACCATAGAATCGAATCGTATTGTTCTTACACTCTATGGAATTGATTTTAATCGAATTAGTCTGTAATAAAAGGATATCGTTTTTGAATCGAATCGTAACCTGTGTATCTAGATGCAAATCGAACCGTTTATCACAAAGAGATGTGCAACCCTAGCATGGAGCTATTCTCTTTCATCATTGGCTGTCCGTGTTGTCTGTCAAAACTTGGAGGGAATGACTTCTGTTAACGTTCCATCAACAGAGTCTGACATTTCTATGGAAGAATAGTTATATTGCGGTAATTATTGTTATGGTTTTCTCGCCCAGCCTTAGGTAGGACCAACATCTCTCGCATGGTAGCCTTATTGACATTTGAAGCAAGCAGATGCCACTGCAGTGTTTGTCTTTCAACATCAGCATCTGCTGTAGCTTACTGCGAGCAAATGAAATCATAAAAGTAGGAACAATGCTGAATACTTCTCTGTGTCAAGTTAAAATGGATTTCTGTCTCAGGAGATGTATTGTCACGCCAAGATTGTTTTCTGAACGCCTTCAACTAGCAGCACTGCTGAGCTTATTCTTCACAACCCCCCTTTTCTGCTCCAACTTCAGCCAACTCATCAACAGGGGTCCCTTTTATCTCTTAAGAAAAACAGGTGGTTGTGATTGTTAGTCAGTGCACATATGATGCCTCCATGTGTTTTCTATTTGGAATGCTGCATTTGCTAAGTCAGGTTTGGGAGGGACGCAGCAGATATTTCTGGTTATGTCTGGAACGCTGCTCAAAACACCAACACCCACTGCTGCTCAGCTGTTTCACGTCATTCCACAGTAAGAGCCATGTGCCACTTTGACTTTATCCCATGGAGGGACTGTTGTTGAACAGATATGGATATCTGTGGCTGACTGCAGTCACTTAAAAAAATATATATGACAAGAGCTGTGATTTATTCTGTGAACGTGATTACACTAGGTTTGTAACGATATGAGATCAGGGTCTCAGAAAAGATCCAACATTATTTGGGTCTGACAAGAACTGACATAATTATTATTCAAGGAAAAGTACCGCCTTTTTGAGGGCCTTAACATGCTCAAACTCAACAGTTGACATGGATAGTCGGACTGGAAAAAATTTATATTTTATGGGTTGTTGATTAATTGCGTTCGGAAGATATTGGCCAAGGAACTTCAATGGGGGAGTGGCTCTGCACCACAAAAGAACTCACTCCATAACCATTGAGCTAATCATCGTGAAACGTGCCAGATATAGCAACAAAAGACCTGTATGATGAAGTTATTATACGTTTGCGTTTTCATGCAACATTGGGGCTGTGGCTTGAAAAGCATTTTTCACAAAACAGGAAGTTGTTCTAACTAGAATGTACATGCTCCACCCAACATTTATGATGTTTTACTAGATGTAGTGTGTGATTGTGGTTTTTAAATTAGGTACTAATTCCACAAATTTGCCACTTCGTCTAAACAGAGAATGAGCATGACGAGCAGACACACACACACACACACACACACACACACACACACACACACACACACAAGCTGACAGAAGACAGAAGAGGAGCAGAATGGCTTGTTTAACCAGCGCCACTCCGGTGTGAACAGCTCAGCTCCTGCTAGCATAACAATTGACATAGTGTGGCATTTTGGACTTCCATGTCCAGTGTGAACCCTGCTTAAAAACGGAACACAGTGAAAAACATGAAAAATAATGTCAGCTTTGAGCTTTTAAAAAAATGTCCTATGATGAATAGCAATTAATATTAACTGCCAGTTTGTATCAATAGTGTCAAGAAGCAAGCATACACAGTATGATAACCACGGCTAAGTTTAATCCCGTGGTGTAATGTGATATACATATACCATTACAACCCTAAATGACACAACCCTCAGTTAGGCAATAAGCCCATGGGAAGTGCAGAATTCCTTCATGAGGCTTCATCTGAGCTGAGACCAAAATGACGTCTATGATGAATGTGTTATGCCACTGACACCTCTCACTCAGGGCCGTCTGGAGAGAAGCGAACAAATGCCTCAGCAGCAAGCGACTCCTTTCTGTTCGTCTGTCCCCTGTTTTACTCTGCCGTTTACTGTCTGTAGTAAAATGTCAGACTGTATGTGACTTGCCCACAGGGCCCCACATGCCATTCAGAGAGGGCTCCAAACATTTGCTCAAGCTTTGGGTGGGTTAGGAAACATCTGACAACATGCAGCTCCTAGGGGAGCCAGTATTGCAGTTATCTTGGGGCGCGCTGACTCCTGCTATGCCAAACGGCTATGCCACCCATCCAAAACAATGAGAGAGGTGCTGATATTTGGCTCTAATATAGACAAATGTATGAAGCGTGTGCTGGGTAATGTCACCCAATGAGCATTGTTATGTGTGGGTTATCGGACGTTCAAAACTCTCCAAGTGATGGAATGACTTATTGGCAGAGAACTTAGAGGAGGCTCAACAGAAATGTAGCAGACAGCTTTCTCCCTTATCTTATCTCTTCAGATAAAGAAAGGGCTCCAATAGGATGAGACTGACAGCCCTGCGTGATAATAAAGACGTCAAAAAGATGTTCACATCCTTTAAGTCATTTCCGGGTATTGCTTGTTAATGTCCAGGGTCTTACAATAGAATTTTGTCTGAGATCACAGTAACATTTTCTGTTGTCGAACCTCATCATTTCAGAAATGCAACAATGATGTCCGATATGTATATTAGGGCTGGGACAATTCAGCGATGTAATCGACTACATAAATACGTCGACACGAATAACTTTCGTCAACACTAGGGTTAGGGGAAAAAATCGATTCTTAGATGCATCACGATGCGGACGTGGACGATTCTGAATCAATTCACAAATGTCAAAAATGTATTCTTTTTATTCCGTATTGTTAGATTGTTAAATCATAGCCATTCCAGTAGTTATCAGACAAAAACGTTTATTCAACGTTATTCTCGTAAAAAGCCGACAGAGTACGACAAACCAACAATATAATGTACAACAACACGTAACAACAAAGGCTAAAATAACAAGCCATTTAGTTTTTATTTTCAGCAGGACGACATTAGCGCATGGAGAAGATGATGAGCGCCGCGCTCTTCTCAAGTCCTCTGCAGCCTATTCTACACAGCAGCTGTCTTGCCTTTATGTGGTCTTACACTCAACTGTGTAAGGCAGTTACAGTTTCAGTGGCAGTTTGTTCAAAAAACTGCCACACAATGCTGTGCTTGCTTCTCGCCGCCATCGCGTCCCCGAGTCAACTTGAAGTCACGAGACACTGGCTGTGGCCGCAGGTTTTTTTCAACGTATTGTGCCCCATCATGTATGCGGATAACTGCACTCGGTGGAATATTTTAATTGTATAGTTAGTTAGTGTTATCATCTGAAGCTTTCAGGCAACATTATCACCCATAAAAATACTATAGGTGTATATATTGGTGAGAAATAAACGAGGAGGAGGAAAATGACGTGTAAACGGTTATTGATTTTTCTAAACGGTTATGATTTATTATCCATGTACCCGTTTACACGTGTAGACGTTGACACCCCTAATAAATACGGCAGCGACCTTGATGTTTGTTCCACTGACAGTCTCTGGTTTTACTCCTAGTTTGTTCGGTCTCTGTATGAAACGTAAGATACTATCTCACGGTGCCTAGAGACCACAGACCGCCACGCTGTGATGTGTTGAAATGCAAGCTGCATTGATTATTGCACTGTTCATAGAAAGTCATAATTGTGACAAGGAAAAGCTTTTTCTCTAATAAAAAATTAGAGAAGGAAATTGATCTGTTTTTCCTTAATGATCAACACAACAGTAGGGGTGATTTGCAAACTCTGAGAGTAGTAAACTCAGATTTGAGACTCTGAGCAAACTTAAATGTATATATATATATATATATATATATATTTTCAAAATTATGCATGGAAATGTACATCAAAAATCGAGATGACTCGATAATCGGTTTACAATCGAATCATTGACCTCTGAATCGGAATTGAATCGTGAGGTGCCAAGAGATTCCCATCCCTAGTCGACACGTTGTCCCAAACAACTAGTTATTAATTATTACTAATTAACTCTTGTCCCTCACTCCCGTCCAGTGGTGGCAGTAAGTTTCGTGCTCTTTTAGTTTTTAAGTAATAGGAACAGACAATCGTAGACGCAAGTCGTGAGTGCCGCACTAACAAGCTGTCATTAAATCCACACCAACCCCGTTCCGTAACCGTCAGCAGCAGCTCTTGCGGGGCTGAGTGACAGCGGCCGGCGACTGCGGCCCGGGACAGCCCCTCTTCTCCCCTCTGTGATAGACTCACCATGTCTGAGCAGCAAGGACATTTTTAAAGTCTCTGTGTTCCACTCTCAGGATTTTTGTGGGACTGTGACTGTGGGGAATATAATTAATTGTAATGACTTTGAAATCTATTGCTTGGTGAGGTGTGTTGAGAACATTGATTGTAGTACAACAACAGCTTTCAGCCCCACTGCTATTGCTTATTAAAGCAAAGAGAATAAGCCAATTGATAAGTGATAGATCACAGAAGGTTCTTATATCTGTAGTTCTTTTTGATGCACATATTTCTAGTAAACACCGCATCAGCAGCATATTTTGGATACAGCACACAGTGGCATTTTTATTATAAAAGTACCGGTCCTGCTGCGGTGCTGCTTACACCACGAGTCTGAAGCCCAAGCCGACCCAGAATCCCGCTGTGTCCTACAGTCATCAACAGTATTTTCGGTCATAAATCATCTCAATAGCGGGGGGAGATCTGTGTAGAACACAGAGATAATGAGATGGACAGCGTATCGATTAAAGCCTATGTCATGTCCACATTGCGTACCCGTCCATGTGCTCGTGCCGGGGCTGAGGATGCATACTGTTCTTAAGTACATTAGATAATATGCGGTATACGGTATGCTCACACTAGTCAAACAATCGGGACTTTAGGCTCTGTGTGTGGCATGGTTGGTGTAGTGTTAGTGTGCCCTAAATGACAGCAGGACTTCAGTTCAGACCATTACATCAAAGGTTTCTGTATCAGCAATGCAATGATACATCATTTACCTTATCTTTTCAACCTGAATCTACACTATATGTATTTAAATAGACAGTAGTTAGTTCATTGTTTGGGCTCAGACTAGAGTAAAATAATAAAGAGGATATTTATTTTTAAAAATCGCCAAAGTTACATAGCACAGCAACAAGTGGCTTATGGTTTCTTTATAATAAATACTATACACACACACACATACATACATACTAGGCTACATACATATAAACCAGTGAAGTTACATAGACATTGAAATAAGTTCAGTTAAACGCGTCTCATGGATTCAGCGCTGTGATTCTTACAGGTGTGTGTTTACCGAGTCCAGCTACCGGACCGACAGACGGTCTTTAAGGTAGGCTGCTGGTTTCTGTTCCCCAGCTCCGCTCCGGGGGGGTTGGTAGGGGGCTTAGAGAACGCTCTCTGGGCGGCCGACTGACTCCTCCCGCGGAGAGCCTGCCGCAGGAAAATCCGTTATCTCGCATCACTACCTCTACCGTCTCTGCTATCACCGCGGCTCCACACCGCACGTTAAATACTTAACGGCGGACAAGGAGCCAAGAAACCACCTTAATTCATATTTCATAGACAGACACCAAGTCTCTGCCCCCGCTAGAAAGGTGGAAACTTTTCCAGAGTGCGGGGGGGCGAACGGGACTCCCGTCGCTAGTTGGACCGATGGAAGAGCTTAATGTTCCGCTCCGTTACTTCTGCTATTGCTAACGAGCTACATCCAGATACGTGGTTTTTGTGTGACACACAGCCGCGCTGCTCCGTTTCAACAGCGGGACTTGGACGGATTTGAGAACAATATAAGCATATAAGCATCGCTTATCAGCATCGCTCGCTCCGGGCGGGGGCCAGTCACGCTGACTTGGACGTTAAGTTGTTTAAAAAATGGCGACTACATTTCCATTTGGTTAACATAATTAATAAGTATGTACTTGACGTAGGGAGACTGGTCCCGCTGTCAGCCTTGCTGGAGTTGGACGTTAGTTGCGTCCAGACCGGATTACTTCTGAGCCACAAGCTAGTTTCTGGTTCAAATCTCGACCAAACACATGCAGAAGTTAGCATCGGAGGGTCGCGGTCCCCGGAGAGCCACCGGGTGAATAATGTTTGTACTTACAATGAGTTGAGAGCAGAGTGAGGAGGAAAGCCAGGCGTGTTTTCGCCATCTTGGAGTCGATGCAATGCTGCTCCAGCTGGCCGTACATGCGCAAAGTAGCCGAACAGCTTTGGTGTGGATGGAGAGACATAGGCAGAGAGTGGGAGGAGGGAGAAAGAGGGAGGGAGGGAGGGAGGAAAGAGGGGGAGTTGAGCGTTATATTAGGTTTCCATAGCTACCGAAAGCATCGGCCACACAGGCAAGAATGTATAGATGACACGACGTGGGGGGCTTTTACTACTGTATGCTGGAAGCAGGCTTCCAGAGGGACGAGCAGCAAAGAAAACAGTCTCCCTTTTCATTATTCACATTTAGGGTGCAGAAAAAGAACCACGCCCCCACAGCAAGCTACTTACATTACGAATATTACGTTTTCTCACATTTTATTTAATTTTGAGAATACAGCCTTTAAACATTGAGCTGAAATGAAAAATGCCCTTTAACCCTTTTAGATAACATCATTGGTCATATTATGCACCTAACAATAAATGCTGAAAAGATTACACAAAATGAATTTCTTCTTAATTTTTTATATCAAAATACAATATTTCCTCTTCTTGGAAAAGAAAATGTGACACTTCCTTACATCAGCTGATACCAACCAATTTCAACCCATCGTATCATGACATCCAGCCTTCAATCTGCAACATTTAGTGGCACAGTGCTGGAGAGCTTATGTTATGTAAGGTTTCAGGAAATACTTCAGGACAGAATTAGATTTTATTGAAATGTTATTTCAGCTCAACTTTAAAGATATGGTTTGTAAAGTGTTATTCATTTTGAAGACACTACAAGAAAAACTAGTTTTCTGAAAACCTTGTGTCTAAATATAGAAATGAGGCATTATCTAATGCTAACTTTAGGAGAAATCTATCAAAAAGTAATCAAATAAACAGCCAAATTAAAGCCAAGTGTTTAGGATGATTTCTTGCAATTAGTCTGAAAGAAGACATCAGCAAAACCTTTCGGGTTATGGGGGGGAAACTCTGTTGTTTGTGCTTATGCACCAAACAGCAGTACGGAGTATTCGGCATTCTTGGAGACCCTGAATGGATTCCTGCATGGGTTTGGTCCTGCATTTGGTTCAATTATGTAAGGGATAAAATGGTATGTAGTTACATATTTCCATGTAGATACAACTACGGAGCCATAGAGAGGACCCCATGGTCCAGAAAGAACCCCCAATCCGAAGGCTTTTGGAGGAAGTGAAGCACTTGGTTAACAAGTTTAGGAAGTCATCCGTTGCCACAGAGCAGCTACCACAGAAGTGTGCTCTGGTTCTGATTAAAGACCGTCCCACCAGGTGGTCAAGTTGCTTTCCAATGATGTTGCAATGTCTTGAATTCAAGGAGCACCTCACAGCTGTGGCTGAGTCCATGGGTTGGGACAGCCTGCAGCCCAGTGAGTGGCAGAAAATCAAGATGCTGAAAAACCTTTCCATTTGCGGAGCACACTAAGTCTTGAAAGTGACACTCAATCCCTTTCCTTTGTTGTGCCAGCACTCCTGGATCTCAAAAACCACCTGTCAGAGTTCTCACTTGCACAGAGGCTCCAGAGTTAACCCCCACAAAAAAGGCCTAGATTTAAGTTTTTCAGTGCCAATCTTTCATCCAGCCCAAAACAGCCAAGACAACAAACATTAGGCAGGAAATTTCAAAATATAAAAAGGAGCTGTCCCAGTCTATTAGTGCTGAGGTTGAGGAATCCGGCATCGAGTATTGGTAAATTCAGTGTTGTTCCACTGTGTTTCCAAACCTCGGGCCTTGGACCTCCTGGTGATGCAAGGCGCTCAGGCATTTATAGAGAGGGTCTTCCTTTCTTGTGGCCGCAGGAACAGGGCTAGGACCATTTTGGAAAGAAGTGCTTTCCTCAAAGTAAACCAGCCTAAGTAGTAATGGCTGGCATGAACGCAAGAAGCATGAATGTACCACACACACACACACACACACACACACACAGAATTTTGATAAGCAACCTATCATAACCTTAACCTTTCATATATTCAGGTACGTTGAGGCCAACACACAGTGTTGAGATACTCTATCTGTGTGTCGGGCACCAGTGAAAAGAATATCTACTGTCAAAAATACAGCCATAGAGTAATGTGTACTGGACAATTGACTTCTTTTGTTGTTTGTGACAACCAGTCTTAAAATAACACATCCAGGAGGATACAGTTTATGTAGTTGCTGTTGAGACTACCGGTTATTTGGTTCAGTAGTTGGCATAATTCAGTACTGGGGGGTTCAATCCCTGGCTCCTCCTAGCTAAGTGGTGTCCCTGAGCAAGACACCTCACCCCAATTGCTCCTTCGAGCTGGCTGTCGCCCTGCGTGGTTGACTCCGCCGTCGGTGTGTGAATGTGTGAGTGAATGGGTGAATGACAGTCATTCCTGTAAAGCGCTTTGGAGAAAAGCGCTATATAAATGAGGCCATTTACCATTTACCAGTACTGTTTTTGCTTTTCTGTCAATCCATTCACTGTATGCAGCCAAAGAGTATGAACGTGGCTAAAAGTAATAAAAACTAAAATGATAGCTTGACACAAAGACAAGAATAAAACTAAAAGTAAAACAGGCTGCCAAAAACAACACTAGTCAGCACCAAGGTGCTTCTGGAAAACTGTCTGGCATCTCAGAAGGGGGAAACATGGAACCATCCAAGCTGTATAAAATAAGAATGGGACTGGGGCTGCAGCTATCGAATCATTTTGTAATCGAGTAATCTACCGATTATTCCATCAATGCTGGTGAGCGTGTTCTTGCTGACAATCTGCAGTACAGCGCACATCACCCCTGTGCATCTCTGCACACCTGTTGTTGACTATCTCCACACCTGGACAATCAGGACGTTATTCTGTTACATCATCATTCAGCCTTAGTCGCCACTAGTACCCAAGCAACATGCGCCCCCTCCTGGCCTGGACCTGTCATTTATTAAATACTCATCCAATCCATTAGGACCTGCTCATAAAACATACAGGTCATACCATAGACCAAATTGCATTGGGATTTCTAACTTGATAACTGTGCCTATTTTGTGTAATAGTTCAGTTGTCAAGACCCACCCTGCTGTTATGAGCCCTGACATCAGCATTTTTAAACTAAACTCTCCACAGTCTCTCAAATCAAGAAATGGTTTAGGTTTTCTTCATTTAAATAGAAGAAGTTTGCTACAGCAAAATAAAATTTTAATGTCTCAGGCAGACCCAGATATCATAGTTCTGAATGAATCCTGGCTAAAGAAGAGCATAGATGACTCTACCGTGTCAATAAATGATTAAAATGTATTCAGAATAGACAGAAACACAAGGGGTGGGGAGTGGCTGTCTATGTAAAATCCTGTTATTCTGTAACATTATTACATGCTGTCTCTGTTCCAAATTGCTTTGAATTCATGGCACTAGAATTATCTTTATCATCAAATGACTGTATTGGTATACAGGCCCCCTTCAGCTGTAACTAGCTCCCTAAATAATGTGGCACATGTGCTCTCTACATATGTAAATAGAGAGGTAATTGTAATGGGTGATTTTAACATTATCTGGCTTTCTGGTGCCTCGGAATCTTTCCAAGAAATCTGTTGCAACCTAAACCTTACACATTACTGAGCCTACAATATCACCGTTGATAGATTTAATTTGAGAAAATAAAATGAATAAAATATGTGCATCTGGAGTCCTTGACTTGGGTGTGAGCAACCACTGTCCTATTGTATGTGTTCCTGACACACACAGGTTTTTTTCTCTATCTTTCTGCCCCTGTAATTGCAGAGTGTATAGCTCACATTTTTAATCTTTCTATAATTACTTCCTGTAAGAGTCTGGAAATCTGCACTGACCGACCCTAATAACTATAGGCCAATAATCTAGGCTGTCTTGTTTGGCATACATGTTGGAATCTATTGTTAATTGCCAACTGAAGGATTTTCTTTCAAAAAATTATTTTGTCTGTGCACCTATTTGGTTTTAGAGCTAACCGTAGCACTATCTCTACCATCAGTCTGGTTACCAATAATATTGTCTCTGCCTTAGATAATAAGAAACACTGTGCTGCCCTGTTTATTGCTCTTAGTAAAGCCTTTAATACAGTTGACCATTCTTTATTGCTGGATAAATTGGCTAGCATATGCCTTACTGGAAATGCTTGTAACTGGTTCCGTAATTACCTATCTGATCGATTTCAACGTGTGAAACTAGGTAATGTCCAATCTGGTTTCTTAACCAAAGGTGGTCCTTAATCAGACTAAAAGTAAATTAATGTTGTTCTCAAGGGCTAGAAAATTGGACCACAACGGTCTATGCATTTCCACTATAAATGGGTCTATTATTAAAAAGGTCTCTGAATATAAATATTTAGGCATCTGGCTTGATGGAAGACTCTCTTTTAAATCTCATATCCATAAACTTGTTTGCAAATTACATCAAAAAATTGGATTTTTATACAGAAATAGAACCAGCTTCCCAATGGTATGTAGAAAGAGGGTTATTGAAGCAGTGTTTTTATCAGTGCTGGACTATGGGGATGTACTTTACAAGCATGCATCTGCTTCCACCCTAAAACCCCTGGACTCAGTCTATCATTCAGCTCTCAGATTCATTATAGGTGACTGCTTTAAAACTCATCACTGCAGCCTGTATGAAAAGGTTGGTTGGCCTTCTCTTTTAATGAGATGCGAGAAACACTGGTTTTTATTTATTTTCAAAGGTCTCATTGGGAAACACCTACCCTACATGTCAGCGATGCTTGACTGGAACACAGGGACCTGTTGTACCCAGTCCAGTGAGCTGCTCCTACTAAAGGTTCCCTAAACTCACTCCAGCCTGGGAATGACTTCCTTTTCATATAGTGCCCCTACTTCATGGAATGCTCTGCAGAGCAATTCGAAAATGAACTATTTACTCATTTAGTATTTCTTTCTATTTTCTTATAGTATTTTATATTTGTTTTTTGTTTTTTAATCAGTTTTATTATGTCATCCTTGGAATTGTATTTATTGTGTGGTCGTCGCCACTGTAAATGAGGGAAACCTCAGTGTCTTTCGAGCTGAATTAAAGATAATTGATTGATTGATTGATTGATTGTAGTGATTGGGGAAAAAAATTAGCATTGTATATAGTTCCCATATACACTGATAATTTCTTAAAGTGATGGTTCGGAGTAGGGCTCCTTCTGTGTGGAGTTTGCATGTTCTCCATGTGTAAGCGTGGGTTCTCTCCGGGTTCTCCGGCTTCCTCCCACAGTCCAAAGACATGCAGGATGGGGATAGGTTGATTGATGACTCTAAATTGTCCGTAGGTGTGAATGTGAGTGTGAATGGTTGTCTGTCTCTACATGCAGGCCCTGTGATAGACTGGCATCCTGTCCAGGGTGTACCCTGCCTTCGCCCAATGACAGCTGGGATAGGCTCCAGCCCCCCCGTGACCCTGAATACAGGATAAGCGGTAGACAATGGATGGATGGATGGTTCGGAGTAAAATGCACCCTAGGTCGTTTCCACCATGACATCCAGACAAATACTGGGGGGATTAACTCAGGAGGTAGAGCTGGTTGGCTTACAACCGCAAGATTGCCGGTTCGATCCCTGGCTCCTCCTGAGTGCCTGGTGTCCCTGAGCAACACACCTCACCCTAATTGCTCCTGACGAGCTGGCTGTCGCCCTGCTGGTTGACTCCGCCATCGATGTGTGAATGGGTGAATGTCAGTCATTACTGTAAAGCGCTTTGGATAAAAGCGCTATATAAATGAGGACCATTTACCAAATTCCGCCTCAGAAGCATTTTTAGCAATGGTCAATATAGGGCTATCTTAAGTACTGGCGCGAATGGTACATTTGTATATCTCGTAAATTACCCCACTAATAATGCATGGAATGTTACCAAACTTCTGCAGTAGTACACATAGGGTCTGAAGTCACAAAACGAGGCATTTGAAAGTTTGTAAGTACACCAGGAGTTTATTTAAAAGAACACTTGCCTGATAGCTTCTATCCTCTGCTGCTAACGCTACTGCTGCGTTGGCGCCACTTCCTTGATTACCAAGCTGTTGCCGTCACGCAAGTTTCACGCGACAGTATGAAAAAGTTTCGCTGAATTGTTATAAATGTTTGTATTATTGTCAACACTTATTAACAAGTGTTGACAAGTGTTGACCTGATAATACAAGCATTTATAAAAATGTGTTGACCTGATAATACCCAGATAATGATCTGGAGTTGATTGTCTCGCACGTGAGGGTGAGGTAGACCTTGCGGAAGAACAGGATGTCTCTGATCCGGAGTCCAACAAAGAAACTCCGATCCAGGTCAGGCCTGCCAATTGCAGGCGCTGGCCCCATCCTTCCTGCCCTGTGCATAATATTTAAGAAAAAGGAGTAACTAATCAACAAAGCAGGCAAACGACAAAGGGATCCTCTGTCAAAGGCTGAAACATTAACAGCAGGTAAACAAATCTAAAATTCAACCCATCCCCCCACCCCACACACACACTGTGGTTGAATGACTGAAATTAATGTTTGCGAGAGTGAGAGAGAGAGAGAGAGAGAGAGAGAGTTTGTATGTTTGTGTGTGCTGGACACACTGTTTTTTGTTCATCTTCACATTCACTTATGTGTGACAGCTATATTGACAAACTATTTGAGTTATCCTTTTTGTTTCGTTAAGGCCAATTGCAGAAAGCTGCCAAGTTGAAGGAAGACCAAAGCATTCTTATATATATAAAAGACAAAGACTGTGTGGCTCTGGAGGTGCAGTACCACAAAGGCTGTTACAACCAGTAACAGCCTACAACCTACAACCAGTAGGCTACACCAGGTTTTCACTACAACGTCTTGATGCTTCAAACTACAGGTAACTGCAATGCAATTTTGTCATACATTTTTATTTATTATGTGCAAGATAAGCTTTTCACAAAATGTGTGTGATAGGCCTGTTTGGAGATACAGTTTTTAATTCTTGTTGTTTGCACAAGGAGGCAACAAGGAGAACAGCTGATGCGTAGCGTGTAGTGTACTGATGTGTAGTGTGTGTGTGTGTAGTGTGGTTTGTGATGTTCTGTGCCTTGGGCATCTTTGGTGTTAAATGTGCTGTATGTCAGATAGGTTCTAGTCTATAATATCTTGTGCCACCTCCACCAGTCTCTGCTTTTGATGGTACACCTGTGACTCTTAATTGTCACTGTTTAGTTATGTTGTAGACAGGATATGTTGGAGATGAGGCTGACTCGTGATTTCCCTCAGCTGGTGTTTCACATCCCCACCAAGCACAACATCTGCGAGCTATTTTTGTAGAGACTCTGTCAACAGATACACCCATGGACATGCTACCTTATCCATCAGGTGTGGAAACCACACAGTCTCGTGAGTTGAGCCAGACAGACAGCGAGACAGGAAAAGGTCCTGTCCTGTAATGAGGTCCTGTCTCAAAAAATATATAAGTGCTCCATCACCTGCTGGATATGGTTGGCAAATAGAGGATGGGAACATACATGTCACCTGGATGACAAGAAATCTGGCCCCTGACAGTGTTTTGCATGTGAAACACTGCAGCTGTAAAGAAAGTGCCTGTGAGGCAGGGAGATGTTCATGTTTTTCTGCAGGACTGTGTTGCACAGACTTATGTCGCTCTACAAATTGTGCCAATAAAAAAGAAAAAGAGGAAAGGTAAGATGACAACTGTCCTGACACTGACAGTGAGGACTAGAAGTGTCCTTATTTCAACACTGACATCAAAAGGTTTCGGGTGTACACTCCATCCAAATGAACAATAAATTAAACAGTTCTAGATTGAGTATTTAATCATGCTATCTGTGCCGGTGTGTTGTAGCTTTGGGCTGTTCTGTTATCCCTACTTCTATTTTTGTACAGTTTTTTATTTTATATTTAGCTCTGGGCTGTTCTGTTATCCCTCAGTCATTTTGTACTTTTTTATATTTTGTATTTTTAATAAAGTTTTTCGTTTTTATGTTTGATCAGTGTTGTTTTCGTTTGTGGATGAATGAATGAATGAATAGTCAGTGGTATAAGTACAATTACTGTCTTTTATTGATCTAGATGACTTAACATAAAAAGTTCACCTTATCGTATATTTGCCTTATTGTTTTTCTTGAACGCGGTTATGTATACAGCACTGTATACATGACTGAATCCATTTGGCCAACTTTAGAGGGTTTTCAGGTGTTTTCCTCTTTATTGGTCTTCATCTTGCCATTCTGTGGACAAAAAGCAGCTATCTTATTGGTGTAGAACAATCATGTGTCAAACTGTGCCACCACACGCGGCCAAGATATTATTACGCTCTGAAGAAACTAGTTCTGAATAAAACATAGACGCACGGATAATCAACTGGAATTTCAGCGACAAACTTTTTTTTTGTAGCTTAGCATGACTCTTTTTTTGGCAGAAGATCAAAATCACATGGACTTTTTTTTATTCCAGCTTAATTACTGCAAACCAAGCAAACTCCAAATGACTGTTCAAATCACCCTACTCAATAATATCACCAAACCCCATGACTTTCTCCCCTCTCATTTATACACAACCTCATTCTGCAACTCCATTATGTCCTTTTTCACTACAAAAATCTACAATATTCATCAGCACCTCCATGGCTCCATCCCTCATCTCAGCATCCCATCTCACTTTCATGCGGATGACACCCAGCTCTATCTCACCACTAAACCCTCATCCACTCTCCCACCCACCACTCTCACTGATTGCATCTCTGAAATAAAAACCTGGTTCACCTTGAACTTTCTTAAATCAAACAGTGACAAAACTGAGCTACTTCTCATCGGTACCAAATCCATTTTATCCAAAACCAACAGCTTTTCTCTCACTCTCGATAATTCCTCTGTTTCACCATCCCAAGAGTCTGGGTGTCATCCTCAACAGCACACTATCTTGCCAGCCCCATATCAATAACATCACCCGGACTGCATACTACCACTTACAAAACATTAATCGTCTCCGCCTTCTCTCACCTTCCATATGGCCGCCATCCTTGTCCACAGTCTCCTCACTTCCAGCCTGGATTACTGTAACTCTCTCCTTTTCGTCTCCCTCACAAATTCCTCCATAAACTTCAACTTGTCCAGAATTCAGCTGCCTGAATTATCACCCGAACCCTCTCCATAAACCACAACACTCCTGCCCTTAAACAGCTCCACTGGCTGCCAGTTTAGTTCCGCATCCAATATAAAATCCTCCTGTTAACATTCAAGGCCATCCACAACCTTGCTCCGTCCTGTCTGACCTCCTCCAAATTTCCATTCCTTCTCGCTCTCTCAGATCCTCTTCACCTGTCTGTCCTCTCTGCCTGTCTCACCACAATGGGGAGCAGGGCATTCAGCTGCTCTGCTCCTTGTCTCTTGAACTCCTTACCACCCCAACTCAGGAACATTGATTCACTCACATTTCAAACCACAACTCAAAACATATCAAATCAAATAATGATTATTTTCATTACTTTATTGTTTCAACACATTGTCACTTTATATCCTTATCCTTATTCATAAGACTATCCTTGGTGTTCTTCCTTCATACCTGCAGAAATATGTTATTCAAAAGGGCACAGGAACCCATCAGCTCCGCTCTGAGGATTTGATCTTATTAACTGTTCCTAGAGTCCGTACTGAACTGGGGAAAAGGGCATTTACCGGTAGTTATGTTGCATCCTCCGCATGGAACCAGCTGCAGAATGAACTGAAACTGAAGGAGCTGGTTTCTCTAATCAGATTTAAATCCCTCTTATTGATGTTGAAACAGACTCTTCTGTCTGTATATGCTTTGCTTGATGATGTTCTGATTGTGACTATATTTATATGTTCTCCGTTGTTTCTAACCTTTGTCTGTAATTGTGGAACTGCTGCCTGTCTTGGCCAGGACTCTCTTGTAAAAGAGATGTTTAATCTCAATGAGACATTTTCCTGGTTAAATAAAGGTTAAATAAAAAATAAAATAAAAATATACTGTTTGTTCTTTGATTGTTTCTTTTAAAAATATATTTTATGTACGGTGTCCTTGAGTGACTAGAAAGGTGCCTTTAAATAAAATGTATTATTATTAATATTATTATTATTATCATTATTATTATTATTAACCCTGTGACGTTTTCCCAGAGATCAAGGAAAAGGCGTTAGGAATAGGAGTCAGAAGTTAAATTTTGGACTATTCCACTGTCTGTCTGTCTGTCTCTGTCTCTGTCTCTGTCTCTCTCTCTCTCTTCTCTCTCTCTCTCTCTCTCTCTCTCTGTGTGTGTGTCTCTCTCTCTCTCTCTGTCTCGCTCTCTCTCTCTCTCTCTCTCTCTCTGGATTACTGGGGGTGCAGTCGAATAGTCTTTTTTGCTTAGGAAGGTTCCTAACTGAAGAAGTGACCCGGAAGTAAACATGCGGCCGCTATGATAAGAGCCGTTCGGATTCTCTAAATGCAAAGGAAAGGAGCTCCAATGCTTCCTTTCAGAGCTCCTTTAGCATAGGATGCAACGGACCTTCCTATGCGATAGGAAAGGAGATTACGCCGACCCACAATTCTTTGCGAGAGGAACATTTAAGTGCCACACACCTCGGCCGTTCATGAAAACAAACGATATATGCATTTACATATTTAACATTAACTTCCATGCAGACATATAGTAATTGGAATAGTGTTGATAAATGTGTGTGGACAGTGATAATAATCGAATGTTTTTATTTTATTTTATTTATTTCAATCATGTTACAAACATTGACAAAAACGAAACTAAAACCACAAATGAAACGTAAATAAAGCAACCGGTCAAACAGGAAGGAGGAGCTGCTGGACCTGAAGCCGGTCAGCGAACCAGCTGTTTATAAAACCAACATGTGGAGAAGTGGATGATGCGCTTTTTGTAGTCCATTATTGTAGTTTCTCCAGCGCAGACGCACGTCAATCGCCGGCGCCGATCATCAGCTGTCACTCATCAGCGGCCGCGTTATAATGACGTAGCTTTGTGAAAGTCCGGTCGGATTCTCTGAGCACCGTGGTCGACTATTCCTAAGTCCTTTTGAGTTCTCCTATCGCCTTTCCTTAACCCCGTGACGTTTTCCCCAGAGGTCAAGGAATAGGAGATAGGAATAGGAGTTAGGACCTTATTTTTTGACTATTCGACTGCACCCCAGGATTGCAAAAAACTTTTAGGTGTATACTGCCACCTACTGTACAGGAGTGTATAATATTACCATCATCATTTTACAGTGTTCTTATATTCTATTCACCAACCCTATATTTAAAAAAAATTGTAATAGTGTCTTTCTGATTCTTCTCTCCCCTCCTTTTCCTTCTGTTCCTTGTATCCCCATCAGATTCCTCTCCCGCCCTATCTCTTGAACTTTCTCTTGAAATAGCCATCTTTCCACCTCATACATGGTGCAGTGCAATATAATCAGCATTTTCTTAAACCCCACACTGTTCAAACTTTTGCCTTTTCCTTTTCCCCATTAAAAACAGAGTGCAATTCAGCCCTGTGTGATCCACTCTGAGTGTTGTCCGAGGAGGAATTTCTAGTGAGATGCATCTTGACTAGGAATTCTTGTCTTTGTTGCAGAAGCAGGCTCAAACAGCCAGCTTGTGGGCTGTTTTGAGGGCACTGCTTGGGGACTTGAGACATGTGGTCCAAATCCCAGGAGAAAAAGGAGACCTCTGTTCAGGTCGAGGTTGCAGGAGGAAGATCGGACCTCTGTTCAGGTTGTGGTCCCAGTAGAAAGAGAGAGATAACGGGCCCTAGTTTTGTGGCGCAGCGCAGGGTGGCGCAGGCTGGCGGAGCCGGCGTAATGCAAGTTTCGACCAGAGCAGCCTTGCGCAGTTTGGCAGTTTGGTGGATCGCCTGCGCCAAGATGGGTGTGGCGGCGCAGCAGGGGGAGGAGTCACAGATTCAGCTTGGTGCAGCGGAAGTTTCGTGGCAAAAAGCCTCGCCGAGACTGCACCATAAGCCTGCCAGCTCCAACCTGTGGTATCAATGATACCAGTGTATCATTGATTTTCAGCTCAGTAGTTCCAGAGAACATCCCATGATGCTTTACTTTGAATTGTACAAAACAAAAGCAACAATATGAAGTCTGTTCTATTTTAATACTTTCAAATTGATTGAGTTTGTTTCATTGGTATCTTATCCTGGATAGTTCAGACTACACTGAAGACTTTTTCCTTAAACACCAACCTCCCCCATTCCTTTCTATTTCTGTCTACAGATATCTGCACAATGACAAACTCTTCCTGCTTGTTTAATATATCTATCACAACAACATATAAAATCTGTGAAAGAGCAGTAACCTAAAGCAGAAACAGTGACCAGCCTGTTTGAGTATTACTGGGAGGATGATGAGGTGAAATATGTGTGATAAGATAACAAACTTAGATTAACACATTAAAGTAAATGTGAACAAATGTTGAGGGTGTTTGCTTGGCTGATATTATGGAGTAATGCGGGAGGTCCAGGCAAGTCTCCATTGCGTATTGATTCTGAAATACAGTTTCATGGGGGACACAGGAAGTGGAGTGAGATCTATAGTTGGCTCGTCAGCCGCCGGCCTCGAGTAAGCAAGCCTCCCCGATGCTGCTCACGGGTGCCCAACCCGTACCGGTTCTGATGGAGGTCCATCCGTCACCATTCCAATTGGAGGTCTGTCCGTCACCGGTCCAGTCGGAGGCCCATCTGTCAACAGGATCTATCTACCTGAACTGAAAAAGAAAACATATACCACTGCTTTCAGTGAATGAGAAATGTTTCTCTTCTCCCTGCTTTTGATCATATTCACTGAAGCCGACACTATGCTCCGATAAAACATAAATCATCGGGTTTTAGAAAAAAAAAATGCGCCTCTATGTGCACCGAGAGCTTGTTGTTTGTTTTGCAAAAATCCACCGCGCGCGTATCATCCCGTCTACTCAGCGCAGTTCACAGTTTGTGCACACACCACAGATCCCACCTCCCCCCTCACGCATGTTACAATATCACAGGCACACACCCCTAGCTAGGCATACGCTAAATGACGTTAGCAGGTGCTATCTATGAGTAAGTTAGCCAGCCTACCTCTGTGTAGCGTGCACTTCATGCCGTTTATTAATGAGAGAATTCACAGGAATCTGGTGCACGTGCACTGACGAACAATCAATGGGAGGGAGCGGAGGAGCTCGGTGGTAGAGGGGGAGGGGCGTGAGTGTTGTAAACATTCCAAATTTGACTCAATCTGCCAGACTTGCCGACTGCGACATTAATTACCCGTCTATCGCGGTCATCTCCCTCCGCCTCAGCCATCTTGATCCAGATTCAACCCTGAAGTTACCTCGCTAAGCCCAAATCCTGCTTCGTAACACAGGCCTCAGACCAGCAGACCAGATCCAAAACATGTCCTTAGCAGCAGACCAGATCCAAAACATGTCCTTTAGTGTGAGTAGGGAAATCGATGTATTGTTTGGCAATGCTGGCATTGTAATAGATAATTAGCACGAGACCTCCTCCTCTCCCGGTGAGACGTGGCTGACAGGTGTAAAGAAACCCAGATGGCAGACATTCATTTGGCTGTGAAAAGTCATTGGGTTGTTGCCATGTATGTTAGACATAAAAAGTCATACTTGCGGTCAGGGAGGAGGTCCTGCAGGAGATGTCCCTTGCTCATAAGGGAGTGGATGTTAAATAATCCAATTTTAATATGTGTGGTCTCGTTGGTGAAGCTGTTAGCCAGCCTGGCTACGCTAGCCAACACACTATGGTCCACTTTCCTGCCAGATTTTCTCGTGGATGGCGAGTTGTGGACCAGATGGAATTAATGGCAGTGGAGTCATCAATGTTGTGGGTTCATCGGGAGCCATGGTGAATGTATTTCCAATGAGGAAGGCGAGGTGCTGTACCAGGAGAGGATCACGTTGGTGGAGCCGAAGCTGGAGGAGCCCATTAGCCGTGTAATGAAATAAGGCTGATGATGGATTCAGTAAGGTGTACAGGACAGTCCAGACAAGTACAAACCTCATTACCAGTTTATGAATCCTCATAGTGATTGGGTATCAGACAGCAGTAGCGATCGGAAGTGCTATCACAGCAGGTAAGCTGTCCAAATCACACAGTTTGTTTGCAAGAACCCGAGTAAAATCCAACAGTCTACCTCAGAGTCCAGATGTCAATTTAAATACAATTATAGGAATGGTCGGTGAGCAGCGGCAGCTAATTGCACCAGTGTTCACTCCCAGCCGCTGACGTGTGATGTTGTTGAATGTCCAGATAAGTGGTGGAACTGATTACTTGGGTACTTGACAAAGCATTCCAGTGCTGCAATAATCTGGTAAGATTGAAGTTCAAACCATAATGGGAAGCTCTGCTAGGATGTAACCTCTTTCAGTCCCAGGTGCAGGTTATGGATCTCAATGGTTAAATCATCAACGACTGCATGTCTCACAAGGAAAAAGCAATACCAGCGTCGTTGCTGCGGCTGGTCAGAAGTCAGAAGAAGAAAGGAATCAATCCCAGGAAAATGCTAAAATGTCCATGAAGCACGATGATAATGCTTGGGTGCAACACACCCAGCTGTGTTGTTCTTGAAGCTGCAACCCTCTACAATCTCCCTATCACGGCTCTCATGGGTCTGCACTCACCAGAACCACCCCAAAACATTCAGCGATGCTCCCCAACACTTGCCACTCTTCCTGTTGTTATCCACATTCTAGTTACCACCCAGATTAGTTAGAAGTTCCAGCTTGAACAAGCTAAGCATCATTTCACTTGGCTAGGAGCAGGTTTGTCTTGTGTCATTAGTCTCATGAGTTTCTTCTTAATGGATTTTGTGTTTCAATGACCTGGAGCTCTTTTTCAGAAGGAGTGTGGCTGAAAATTTGTCCATTGGAAGTATCTCCCTAGAAAATGACTAGGCTAGCTAAGAAGACCTGCAATCAGTGTATCCGTATTTAAGATAAGATAAGATAACTTTAATTGTCATTCAGATATACACATAGACAAAGTGCACATTGAACAAAATTTCATTGCATTGACTCTTCAAAGTAGCAGCAAAAAATATCAACATTTAGATCGGCGATCAGTAAAAGTGCTTAGTATGTCCATAAAAGTGCTTCATGTTCATAGTTTAAAAAAAAAAATGTTCTGTAAAAGTTTTTGACGCCCACGTAACACATAGTGAGTGCTCCATTACTACACTTTAAGTGACTGCTCCACAGTCTACTTGTAGCAAAGTTTGATTTTATTCGGAATTCAGCCAGCAGTCTTCTCTGCGGGGAAAACAAGGAGAAGCTGTTCAGCAAATATACCTTAAGAACAACAGTGCTATGATCAAAGTGCTATAGGTAACGACATAGAAGTGCTTTTTCTATGAACGAACGGAACAATATTTATTGTTATTTATTTCAAAATTGTGTTGGATAAAAAAACCTGGAGTCAATCCGTGGCACTGGGCCACAGATTGGTCTATGTATGGGAAACACTGAGCAGTGTCAACAGTCCATATTGTGGGTGTGTGGGGTCTCTGGTGATGCCCTTAGCTCTTGTACAGAGAGCGTAACCAATGTCCACGATGGAAGGAAGAGAAGTCCCAATGATTTTTTCTGCTGTCCTCACCACTCTCTGAAGGCGCTTCCAGTCCGCAGCTGTACAGCTGCTGCACCACATAGAGATGCAGTTGGTCATGTCATTCAATGGTGCTTCTTTAGAAAGTGGTAAGGATGGGAGGGTAGAGATGTGAGCTTTTCACCCTGCGGAGGAAGTACAAACGCTGCTGTGCCAGTTTTACCAGTAATGTGATGTTTGTAGTCAAAGTTTAGGTAGCCGTTATATGCACTTCCAGGAACTTAATGCTTTTTACCTCCGTTATACGTAAAAACCTGCCTTTTAAAATCCTTTAAAAGTATTATCAGCAAATTTTACAAAAAGTATCAAAAGTAAAAGCCCCGGTTCTGAAGAAAAATTGGCCCTGATTGACACACAATATTATATATGACATTATTAGATTGTTGATACTAATGCATAATGCATAAGCCGCATTTTCACATTTGTAGCTGTTCAAGGTGGAGTTAGTTTAATGATTTTATATTGGGTGGTTTCTCAACCTGAGAGTTGGGTGCCTCTGAAACATCGGATGATTTGACATCTTTAGGCCTCAAGCAGTTATTCAATTAAAACTATCGGAGTGATAAGATAAGGGTAGTTTCTCTTGAGTGGAACAGCTCAGGTTTCATAGACTTCTGAAACATGACAAGGGCTAAATAGACAGTGCCTTTTATGCAAAGGGCCACAAGTCAAAGGTTGGATTGGAAAGTAGTTTAATCTTTCATAATTAAGCTTTTTTTAATGTAAAGTGATAATCTTAAACCAATAACTAATAATATTAAATAAAGAAAGTAACTTATACTGTTATTAATCATCGACCTATGCCACCACCTTTAAAGCTCAGCCCTTTAAAGTGTGAGCTGCCCTGGTTTAATCCAAACCCAAACCCCTCTCTAGGACCCTCCTGCAGATGCTTTATAAAGCTGCTTTGCCTCGGAGTTAACACGAACACTCCTTGGAGATGATTTGCTGGTGTCAAAACAGTGGGAGGGTGTTTTTCTGGGATGAAAATACATTTTCAAGCAATTTGGAGCAATATCAAGCCTTTTCCATCATTAGTGCCTGGAAACAGGCCCGGGTCCATTATCTGATTCAGCCTCTGTGCATCACCGTACCGCCTGCTGTCACGCTCTCACTGTAGTCTGTCCTGGATTGAGTCCAACATATTCATTCACATCTTTTGCAATCCTTCTGTTGCATTGTACATTCATTGAACTGAGGCTTTTATCCAAAGAAAACTGATAAGTTGTTTTGTCGACGGACTAATGTATTAATTGTTTCAGCCTTATTGAGAAAGTTTCCGCCTCGAACAAACATGTCCTAGACTGAAGTGATACAAGTGTTACATTCCATAGAGAATAGTGTTCTGATTCGTTCTTCCTCAGTTCCAGGCAGTAGGGGGTGCTGAGGAGCTTCACCTCAATCTCTCTCTGCCCTCTGCTCTGCTGTTCCCTGCTGCCGGTTGTATGTATATTTTAACCTTTTTTCCTTAAGCCAGGAATTGTTCCTGTTTCCTCCTGTAAATAATGTAAGGGAGGCTTCGAGATTGTATGTTTCTTTTTGTAAGACTAGTGGATTTTTGTTTCTAGTTGGGGATGTTTTTGTTTGTTGTGTTGTCCTAGGTTCTCCTTCAAGAGAAGTATGCTTCCAAAACTGGAAAATATAAATACATAACTGGACCACTTGACCTGCCGTCTGTTAATCTTCCTTCAAATCTGGTTATTCCCCTCTACCCCAGCCTGATTTGGGGAGGTAACAACAAGTGTCACATATTTTATAGGATATCATTCAAAAAACAAAAACCTGATTGGAGCCAAGTGTGGTGGAGCAGATTACAGAAGACGATGAAAGCTGAATTTGAATATACTATTTGCACTTCACATAGCTCTTTAAAAGCCCACTGCTTAGTGTGACAGTGAGCTGTGAGACATGGCTGGCTCCCATCACCACAGTGGCCAGAATGGCTGCTGAGCATCTGCAACAGGGCCTGCAGTTGCATCTGTAGCCAGTGATGTCTCTGTCAGAGATGCTGACATGTTGGGGATTGACACGCCAAACTCTCCAGGCTGCCTTTTGCAGACAAAGAGCCAACGCATCCAAGGACACTGAGAGTCAGTATTTTGTAGCTGGATGTTCGCCTCAAAATGTCACTTTTATTGTCATCTGCATAAAACAGTATCAAAAAGAAAATAGATAAATCAGATATCCTCTTAAGGGGACACAAATGAAAAGTACCAATGTTTGCACAGAGAGGATGTTTCATGATGTTCAACAGAAAACCTGCTGATGGACCTATATACAAAGTGAGGGGATCACCAAAGTCAATCCTTTTTGATATAACTCTATCCAATACCACAATGGTCAACATTTAAAGGTATACTATGTTACATTTGTCTCTCCTTTATAAACAAGGAGAGAAGGAGCAGTGATGGACGAAAGAGCTATAGAGTGACTCAAGAGAAATTAATCAGAAAAGTGAAACATTTTGTGCAAAACCAAAGATTAGTTGTAGAATCTGTCATATTTGTCAACATTTAGCCAGTTTTTGAAAGATGTATTTCCCTTAACCTTGAACTGACAGTTCAAAACTGTATCAGCAAATTTAGTCATGAGGGAGATTCTGATTGATTTCTATGGAAGAAAAACTTAATGAAACAAAAGCTGAGAACATTTGGGTATAGCCTAAATAACAATGACGAGAACAACAGTTGAATGTGAAATAGATGTATTTTAGATGTATTTGTCATATGGAGTACTAGTTCCTAGTGTTGGAGGTGGAGGCAGTATAGGATGCCTCATGAGCAAGGCAGACTGAGTCAGCCGAATTGAGTCTTTGACTGAAGCAATGAATGTTGCAATTTGTTTTTGTCAGTGTTGTACATTCAACAAAAATATAAACGCAACACTTTTGTTTTTGCTCCCATTTTTCATGAGATGGACTTAAAGATCTAAAATTCATTCCAGATACACAATATTACCATTTCTCTCAAACATTGTTCACAAATCTGTCTAAATGTGTGATAGTGAGCACTTCTGCTTTGCTGAGATAATCCATCCCACCTCACAGGTGTGCCACATCAAGATGCTGATCTGACATCATGATTAGTGCACAGGTGTGCCTTAGACTGCCCACAATAAAAGGCCACTCTGAAATGTGCAGTTTTGTCTCACAGCAAAATGCCACAGATGCCACAAGCATTGAGGGAGCGTGCAATTGGCATGGTGACAGCAGGAATGTCAACCAGATCTGTTGCTCGTGCATTGAATGTTCATTTCTCCACCATAAGCCGTCTCCAAAGGCGTTTCAGAGAATATGGCAGTACATCCAACCGGCCTCACAACCGCACGTGTAACCACACCAGCCCAGGACCTCCACATCCAGCAGGTTCACCTCCAAGATCGTCTGAGACCAGCCACTCAGACAGCTGCTGAAACAATTGGTTTGCATAACCAAACAATTTCTGCACAAACTGTCAGAAACCGTCTCAGGGAAGCTCAACTGCATGCTCGTCGTCCTCATCGGGGTCTTGACCTGACTCCAGATCGTCGCCGTAACAGACTTGAGTGGGCAAATGCTCACATTCGATGGCGTCTGGCACGTTGGAGAGGTGTTCTCTTCACGGATGAATCTCGGTTTACATTGTTCAGGGCAGATGGCAGACAGCGTGTGTGGCGTCGTGTGGGTGAGCGCTTTGCTGATGTCAATGTTGTGGATCGAGTGGCCCATGGTGGTGGTGGGGTTATGGTATGGGCAGGCATCTGTTATGGACGAAGAACACAGGTGCATTTTATTGATGGCATTTTGAATGCACAGAGATACCGTGATGAGATCCTGAGGCCCATTGTTGTGCCATACATCCATGACAATCACCTCATGTTTCAGCAAGATAATGCACGGCCCCATGTTGCAAGGATCTGTACACAATTCTTGGAAGCTGAAAATGTCCCAGTTCTTGCATGGCCAGCATACTCACCGGACATGTCACCCATTGAGCATGTTTGGGATGTGCTTGACCGGTGTATACGACAGCGTGTACCAGTTCCCACTAATATCCAGCAACTTCGCACAGCCATTGAAGAGGAGTGGACCAACATTCCACAGGCCACAATTGACAATCTGATAAACTCTATGCGAAGAAGATGTGTTGCACTGCATGAGGCAAATGGTGGTCACACCAGATACTGACTGGTTCTGAGTCCCCAGACCCCCAATAAAGCAAAAAATGCATATTTCAGGGTGGCCTTTTATTGTGGACAGTCTAAGGCACACCTGTGCACTAATCATGATGTCAGATCAGCATCTTGATGTGGCACACCTGTGAGGTGGGATGGATTATCTCAGCAAAGCAGAAGTGCTCACTATCACACATTTAGACAGATTTGTGAACAATGTTTGAGAGAAATGGTAATATTGTGTATCTGGAATGAATTTTAGATCTTTAAGTCCATCTCATGAAAAATGGGAGCAAAAACAAAAGTGTTGCGTTTATATTTTTGTTGAGTGTATGATCACATTGCCCACACACTGTCTCATCGATACATGATTAACATTTTTCAAATGGATTTGCATATATGGAGGCCCGCGGTAGTGACCCATATGATGATGCACAGTCAGATTGGATGATTCCTCTCTGTGTAATTGCTCAGGATGATACCCAGCTCCGCCACCTTCACACTCCAACCCACCTTAAAATAGTCCCTCTAGTGCTGTGTTCAAGCCCCATGTGAAAAACAGGAAGATGCAAATTGCCTTTCTCAGCAAAGAAAAGAGAAACCTGATTCCTTAGACCCACACTAAATGGTTTGTCATTATTACTTCTTCTCCTCAGCCTCGACGGAAACGTCATGGGGTGAAGGAAAGATGAGAAGGAGAATCATCAGGATTCAGAGGATCCAACTGCACTTACACATAAGCTACGTCATTTTAATGGCACGGCTGGTGATTGACAGTTGATGATTGACAGCTGGTGATTGACAGTTGATGATTGACAGCTGGTGATTGACAGTTGATGATTGACAGCTTGTGATTGACGTGGGTCTGCGTGGCGAAACTACAATGATGGACTACAAAAAGGGCATGGTCCACTTCTCCCCATGTTGTAAGTTCTATAAACAGCTTCAGGTCCAGCAGCTCCTCCTCCCTACTGCAGTTACAATCAACTCTGCTGTCAGTAAACCAACAGAACAACACTGTTCCATTCCATTCACACATGGAATATCAGTTACACTGTTCCTTATCAATACTCCCTATTTGCAATTATGTGAATTTAACCATTCAGTTCTATGTTGCTATGTTTACCAGTTTATTATTTATTATAGGCCTATATTACTTCTTTAGCTGATTTTAGCTCATTTCCTGCTGGAACATGAACGTCCCACTGTGGGACAAATAAAGGATTCTCTTATCATAAATGTGGACAGTCAGCTCACTAATATTATTTCAACTGACATTTAAAAAAGGAATCTAGGCATCTAGTCACAAGAGTCTTTATATGCTGAATTAAGTTATTAATTGATTAAGTTATGGGGAAGGGGTAAGATCTTTTTCATTCCTTTTTGGAGCTGTAATTTTCATTCATGTTGGTTATGAAAGTTGTTTATAAGGATTAGCTTTTTGACAATTTACATTTGATTGTGTTTATAGTTTAGTTTAGATTGGCGTATCGTTTATTTTAATGATTGACCGATTTCTTTGTCACTTTAAATGTGGCTTTCCTTTCCTTTGGGTAAAGGAAGGGCCGGCGATTCCTAAAGGAGGTAAGAAAGGAAGCATTGAAGCACTTGTTATTAACATTATACAATCTAATGTGTTTTTTGCCTTCTGTTTTATCTTTTTTTTAACATCAGCTTGCTGTAGCCTAGTTATGATACGGTTAAAAGAAGTGAAGAATGTGAAAGCAGACTCTCTTTCTAGCCACCATGAGGCGCTTTGGTTCCAAACGATGAAATATCCGAGTTTTACCATTTCCATTGAACATAACACTCCGCTGGGGAACCGACAACACAGGTGACCAATCAGCGGCCGGACGTCATCCCACACCCACCAATAAAACCCGTGCGGAGGCGGGGCTGCAGTTATCTAGAAGCTTGTGCTTGGTTTCACTGCGTCGTCTGCTCTCGTCCCATTGGCGCAGGTGAACCGTGTCGTCAGGATGCGAGAGGAGAGCGGAGGAGCGGGGAAGAGAGAGGGAACGCTCCGATGGGAAAGTGTCCAGGGCTCGGTTAACAAGAAGAGAGGAGACCGGCCCGCGTCACGTCGTCCTGGGACATATTCAGCGAAAGGGGCACTTTGAGATATGATGAGCTTTATGTGTGGCCGGCAATAGTACTATGATTTGGTATGTGGCCACTTTGATAGCAAGTGTATTCAGCACCCGAGGAACGGCCGCTCAAGGTGAGTCGAAGTGCAGCAACGTTATCTGTCTCTATAACGCTCATTGGCCAAGTTTGAACTTGTTCCTCTTCTTTGAAATGACGTTTCCCCGCATCTGTCAGCTCACTTTGAATAGATTGCTTGTATGTTTGAAATGTCACACTTTACGTCATGAAGTTCATGCGTGCATTCATCACCTGAGCCGGCACCGGTTATGTTGCCTGCTTCCTTCCCCTGTAGCACATCGTGGACGTGCGTGTTAAATGGCACTATGGTAGTGTGACGTGATAGTCGCGGTGTGTTTGCGTTGATCGGGGCTCCAAGCTAGCGGACTGCTGAGCTACAGATGGGCTTCCAGCGTTGAGTGAAATGTGAAGGCAAATGTGATGAGGTGGTGGAGACGTCATTCACATGCTACGAGTGGATTCACGTCTTCCTAGGGAGCCGTTCTGACTAAATCCGAGTCTGACCAGCTTTGTCCGCTAGAGGGAGCGCTTTCTGAGCCAGTAGCATATTGCGGTGAATTTCAACCGTTCCAAGCA
This sequence comes from Chelidonichthys spinosus, assembly GCA_029853015.1. Classification (NCBI taxonomy): domain Eukaryota; kingdom Metazoa; phylum Chordata; class Actinopteri; order Perciformes; family Triglidae; genus Chelidonichthys; species Chelidonichthys spinosus. Next base: position 8,639,600 of record CM056835.1, read on the forward strand.
CACCGAGGCTGCTTCGAGAGAGAGAGAGAGAGAGAGAGAGAGAGAGATACAACGTTGTAGCGTGTAGCATATGATGACTTCATGTGAGCTTGAAATAGTTAATTTTTACAAGATGACGTCATGAGTGGGAGATCCTTCAACCAAGCCACCTGCTGCTGACCTATGATATCTCAAAGAGATGGCTCACTCCCTCCCTCTTTCCTTCCTTCATTCCCTCCCTCCCTCCATCTGTCCTTCCTTCATTCTCTCCATCCTTCCTTCATTCCCTCCCTCCCTCTGTCCTTCCTCCCTGCTTTCCTACATCCTGCATACCCTCCATCCTTCCTTCCTTCATTCTTCCTACCTTCAATCCTTCCTTTCTTCCTTCTTTCCTTACCTACCACTCATCTTAAAATAGAGGGGAGATGGGAAAAGTGGGACAGCATCCGTGCTTCAGAATCACTGATTAGATGACAACCAAGCTTGTTGTCATGGCTGGATGTTTCACATTTGACACCAAATCTTGCAGGTTTCTGTCTGTTTATTTTTGTGGATGTATGTAATGTCTGAAGCATTGTCTAACAAACAAGAGAGCAGACAATGTGGCAGAATTGAGCACTGCTTTTGCATAGACTGTCCCTTAAGTCAGTGCAACTGCTTATGCATATGGTCCTTGTCCCGTGCTTTAACACATCGACGGAGCTCTCAGTGCTCTGCAGCATCAATGCTGTGCAGGGTTGGCATCTTTCTTGCTGAGTGCTGCTGTCTCCAGCTGGCAAATGCTTCGACTTGTGTCAGTGATAACCCTGGACCTGAGCCAGGCGATCTCTTTCTGTCTGTTCTCCCCTCCTCTCCAGTTTCCTCTCTTCCTCACATTGCTTCATTACATTTACATTTAGGGCATTTAGCAGACGCTTTTGTCCAAAGCGACTTACAATAAGTACACTTGCCAAAAGAAAGAAACCACAACATATCATTGCTGATAAAGTAAGTGCGAAAAAATAGAAACAAGCTTAGGTCCTTGTAAAGTAGTAAAGTAGTAGCTGTTCAGCAAGTATACCTACATATATTACAACAGTGCTATGATCAAAGTGCTATAGGTAAGAACAGAATTGTTTTTTTTTTTTGGGGGGGGGGGGTGTTAGTGGGTCATGCTATGCAGAGTGGAGGTGAAGTCTGAACAGGCGAGTCTTGAGCCATCCTTACCTCCCTCCCTCCTGTCTCTTTCCCTGTCTGACTCAGGTCCTCTTCACTCTCCCTTGCACATACTGTCTCTCTCCTCTCCTGCTCCATCCTGTCGCCTTCCTCTTCCGTACTCTCAGGTGAACACGTTTCCTCCCTCCAGGTATCAGTTGGCCTCTCTCAGCATGGCCGGGAAGCCGAGGCAAGGGAACATGTTGTGTTGTGTAAATGGAGACTCAGGGCGCGCTCCACAGCAACCGTCTGCTACTACACCGAGACAGACACACACACACACACACACACACACTTGTTACACCCACCCACGCGCACACACACACTCACATAAACACGCAAGCATCCTCTGGGGGAGCAGTGTGTCTTTAACCAGGATTAAGCTGTGAGACAAATTCCACTCAGTTGCACAATACATACATGCCACAACATGCAAGAGGACTGATGGGGACAGAGGGGGAGTGGGTGAGGACAGTGGGCAGAAGCAATGGGAAAACAATGAACCCTATTTTTTAATTTAGACGTTTAGAATCGAAAGCTCTTGTTTGGTTCAGTTAAATGCTGATGTGTTAGCTTGTTTATTTTGGTTTATTTGAGCTGGTATGAAAGGCTGAACAACCATGACTTGTGTGGAATCGGATTGCCGATGTGATTTTTAGCATGAGATCAAAAAATATACGGCTGTTAAAGGACCATCCCAGTCTAATTCTGACTTCTCTCAATTAGCAGCGATTCTTCCTGTCTTCATCAGTGTTTATTTTAGTAGAGCTCCGCCTCCCTGTTTTTAAATTTTTTTTTTTTTGCCTTTATTATGATAGGGCAGCATGAGAGTGAAAGGGGGGAGAGAGCTGAGGATGACATGCAGAAGGGCTGCCGGTTGGATTTGAACCCGGGGCAGTGAGACCACCAGTCCCTGTTTTAACCCGTACATACTGTCCATATTCCATACCTTCACAGTATGTATGGGTCAATTTTGGGAATTACCCCATAACGGTGTCTATATCAATTTTTGAACTACAGATCTATTTAGAATGTATAAACAGCCTGTCTGGCATAAATAAATGGATGATTAGTCTTAAATTAATGTTTCAGAGAGCATGGAGAGTGTACTTTTTAGGTTTAACACCACTCAGTTTTTATCACACAATATCATGCCCTGTTTTTCCTGTGTTGGGTTATTGTGTTAATTGTTTATCAGGGCATCTACAGCCTTAAGCCTGGTTCACACCTGCAGCTGAAGCGGCTCGAATAGCCGCGGAATGGAGCCTGCTTCCTTTCGGCGCTCTTGTTAACCGATAGTGTAGTTCAGACCAGACGCGAAGCACCGCGATTCTATACGTTGTTTCGCGCCGTGCAGCGATCGTTTTGCGCCGTGCAGCGATCGTTTTGACGTCTGGTCTATTTTGTGCGCGAGCCGCGAGTGCATCAATTCTGGCAGGAAGTCACACAAAGAAAGACGAGGCAATCCGGTCAGTTTTCAAAATAAAATAGCGGGATTGACAAATGCAATCATATTTGTGTATCTAAACAGAGAAGAGAGATGAAAACAAACAAACAAACACACACACACGCACACACATACACAGAGCAATGGAGGGGGCTGGCTGCGGGGCGGGGGGTGGGGTTTTGGGTGTCTAAACACACAAACAAGCAGGGAAAGAGCGAAAGAGAGGCAGAGAGGAGTTGGTGACAAGTCAACATGGATGATAGCTCTGAATGAACAACAGCTGAGCAGAAGTGATTGTCAACCGTTTCGGAGAAATACTGTGCACAATAATGTGCTCATAAGGATGACATCCTTGTTCCTCCTTTGCATATATGAGACAATTGTGGTATCATGGGTGAAAGCAAACTTGAGCCAACTTGGAAGAAAAGAACTCTCTCCCCCTTGTTCTAATCAGAGTGGGTGGCAGTGAGTCTGGCTGCCATAACCTAAGTCACTGAAATGGCAGCTCAGGTACCTTTTTATAATCTTCTGAACCTCTGTTTCAATCTAAGTTAGCTCAGAATAAATGGATTCTAATTTGTATATTGTTAGATTGGACAAATTCTGAAATGTCTTGACTCTGAAAATCATGAACGTGTTCTAGTATTTTCACTGATGTTTATGTTGAAACAGTGTTAAATAGGGCTGCACCGATCCGATATTAAAATCGGATATCGGCCCTGATATTGACAAAATAGCTGGATCGGGGATCGGAAAAATAAACAGTTCCAAGGGCCGACATTATAAGCGTTTGTCACCGCACCTAAGCTGAAAGAAAAGAAGAAAAATAAGACGTTGAGATTCTATGCAGTGTTTTACTGTAATTAACGGGCACACTGTTTCATCCAGCATCTCTCCTCTGTCTGTTTCACCGAGGGGTGGGGCTGAGACACACACACACACACACACACACACACACACACACAGGGGCAAGCATTACAGCAACCTTGGCTAGAAAAAACTGCCTTAATAGGCTTTTAGGCAGAAATCTTGTGCAGCCCAGGCCCTTGGGTTCCAACTGCATTTGGTGTTGGTAGTAGTTGGTAGTCCATGGCAGCAGGCACAGCCACGCCGAGATGGATACATGCCAACCATGTCGCCGTAGACCAAAAAGCAGTAGTAGTTGAGCAGTCACACAGTGGGCAGGTGGAGCTACAATATGGTGTTTCCACCATCACACCAGTTATGCTTTCTAGTGCAGCAGAGTCTGCATCTGTCAGGACCTCAGCAGACTCTGCAGGTCTGCTGCAAATCTCAGCTCTTTTAAATCAAGACTGAAGACTTATCTGTTTGCTGCTGCCTTTCAGTAATCAATACTATCTGTGAACTTCTTATGCTGCAATGTATTTTCTATTCCTTGATATTCTTGTTTTTAATGATTTATTTTTATTTTATTTTATTATTATACAATTTTAAACTTTATTTTATTATTGGCTGGTTTTAATGAGGGTTGTTCTATGCATTTTAATTTAGCCTTTATTTTCTTTTAATCCTTCTATTTTTTTTCTCACTTTATTGTATGACATTTTTATGATGTAAAGCACTTTGTGACTGCCTTGTGTGTGAAATGTGCTATACAAATAAAGTTGCCTTGCCTTGCCTAGAAAGCATAGCCAGACTCCCAGGAGTAATCCCGGGAGTAATCAAGTTAGAAACGGTAGAGATGCCAATTTTTGTCAGGAAAATACTTGATATGATGATATCTTTTTCGATACCACAGGGAGAAAATTAATAAGAATGCTTCTAAATAAAGATTAGAACAATACAAACATCAATAACACTGTTTTTTAAAAAGTTGTCTGACGTAACACTTTTCTCCCCTCGCACCATAAGATACAGGTCCTGTCTCACTGTCTCCACTCGCGCCGTAAGATACCGGTCCTGTCTCACGCATCTCCGTCCGAGACGGTGTCGCGAACCGGGCGGTCCAGTCAGGTGTAGTTTTAAGAACCGGTAATTTGATTCGATCTCTGGTTTGCCGTGGGCCGTCATTGTGCAGTACGGCCAGAGCCAGGCTGGGAACCCCGCCTTTACTGTCGAGTGTCGTTGTTCAGAATCAGAAAAAAGCACCAGAAACACAACCGGTACCGGTACAGGTGCTTGGTGGGCCGAGGAGCCCCCCCTTCTCCCCCCACAGTGTCTTAGCATCAGACAGCCACAAACTGGAGCAGTGAGGAGTCGGACATGATAATAACATTATTTTTTTGGCTAAAGTGCCATGCAAGCCTTTTTATTGTTTTTGTAGAGAGAGACAGTGTGGAAAGGGGAGATAGAGGGGGAAGACATGCGCGAAAGAGATCGCCGGGCCGGGAGTCGAGCCCCTGATCTCCGCGCCTAGGCCGAGCCTCCGTACATGGGGCGGCTGCCTTATCCACTGCGCCACCGACTGCCCCGATGATAATAACATTTAACACTGTTTATAATATCACCAAAGATTAGGGGCCCTAGTTTCGTAGACCAGTCAGCTCTCAGGGTACCTGTGCCACGCCGACGGGGTGTGTCAGCCTGGACTTTGCAAGTTTCGTGGACCGCGCAGGCTCGCGCAGGCACACCTCCCGTCTCGCCCACCTGCGCAAGTGGGAAAGAGGGAGGAGAAGAGGGCGTGAGTGGGAGACGAGGAGGAGACGAGGCGTGGACTGGGATTAATACAGCCGATTCAGATGTTCACCAATCAAATGAGCTCCTCTCCTCTCCTTAAATTGCATTAGGGGAGGTTCAGTGCAAGATCCGTCACTTGACAACCAGATGACAGAAGCAGCGCCGCCGCTCCCACCACGCGCATCACGCGCTGTGCGCGCGTGTTATAATAATAACAATGCCGATATTATAAAAAACAGGAGGGAGAGAGGGAGATGTTTTGGTCCGAGAGGCTGCGTTTCCGTTACGCGTGCCATCCGCCTTTGATCTGACGTCAGATGTGACGGGACAATCTATATAGATATAAATTCACGTGTTGATTCAATTAGTTGCATTAAATAGTGTTTGTTGTGATAATTTATTGCATTTAAATGTGCCTGGAACTGTGGAAACCTGCCTGTGAGGTCTCGGTGACGTGTGTGCACTGCGCGCCGTCAACCAAACTTCCACTCCGCCAGCTGTGATTCACCTTGAATGAATGGACTTTATTTATGCCTTGCGCCGAGAGTAGACCAGGTTGGAGCTAGGGTTGGGCGGTATGAGCAAAATCTTATATCACGGTATGAATAATTTCATATCACGGTAACGGTATATATCACGGTATGGTTTCTCCCCTGTAAATTCAATTAATGGCTTAAAAATGACCATACTGTCGCATTTGATCATTTTCCTCTTTTATTTTAATTTTCTCACAGCAGCATAACATTATTTTAAAGAAAGTATAATAATATAATAAACAATAAGCCACAAAGACTGTGCAAATGTCTGGTTAACATTTGAACTCCAGCTTTAACTTAAGCTATAGTGTGTGTGCAAATGTAAACACAGAGCTCCATCTTAATAAGAAATAAAAATAACAAATGAGAAAAAGTATGCGTCGTGATGGCCTCCGTTATCTCCCTCCATCGATGTGATTCATTGTCATACGGGGTGCCATCGGCGAAAGACTCATAATACTGCTTCGCATGTTTTAACTTTAAGTGGTGGAAGAGGTTACCGGTGTTTCCACCTGCAGCAGCAACAGTCGCGCGACACTCCTTGCAGCGTATCGCTTTTTGTTCGTTGTCGGATTTTCTAAATCCGAAAAAGTTCCAACAGACGTAGTGCTCTTTTTCGGAAAGAGTTGGGTGGGTCGCGCTGCCTCCGTTTCCTTGTGACGTTCACTCTCCGCCTCCGCCATGATTGTTATTACTCAGGTAAAGCTGTTTCTTCTTCGTCGTGCTCATGCAACCACGCAAGCAGTCTGCTGCAATGCCCGCAGTGCCCCATGTGTCGAGGCGGTGTAATTACAGTGACTAAGAGCGATGCCGCAGACATCTGCGCTTTCTCCGGTATAAACGGTATTGCAAAATCTCTACCGGTGGACACTTTTATACACTGTAAACCCGAACAAGTTCAGAAAACTCAAAATTTATGCTGTAACTGATTACGTCAATGTTTTTGAGTTAACCTAATACATTTTTTGAGTTACACTTTACTTAAAAAATATGTGTTCAGTTGACTTAATCTTTATTCTAAGTTTAATATAATTTATAATATTCATTAACTTAATATTTGTCTATTTCATACTTAAATTATTTAAATTTAACTTTCATTAAATTGAAGTGCACTGTACTTAAAAAGTATTTTAAGCAGTTATTAAAACTTGTATGTATAAAAACTTAAAATTTTACTTCAGTCTCACTCAAAAAACATACTTGTACATAACTCATAAGCTCATGAAAATTGTATTGATTTAAGTTCTGAATACTCAATTTTACATTAAACACACACACACACACACAACTTCAAGTACAATTTCAGTTTGTTTTTATTTTGCATTAACATTGTTAATCCAAACAAGTATGAACAATTACAGCAATATTTCTTTAAACCCTGCTGCGGATGTAACTGCACATTAAACAGCCCAGTCACCTCCTGAATGTCTGTATATCAGTGTGTGTCTGTATATCTGTGTGTGTGTGTGTCCATCTCCATGTCATGACATGACTGAGCATGTTAAAGTGCTTGAAGTAAAACATCTGGCAAGACTTTGTAAACAAATTAAAAGGATCTTACAGCTCATCAAACTGCAAAGCCATTTTAAACATAAATAAAACTGAAATAAATAATACCACTGGCATTTGTGCATAAGTCTAACAATGGACCAAGAGCTCTTTCATAGAATAAAATAAAAAATAAATACAATACATTATTGTAAAGGGCATATCTCACACTATTCCGATCTACAGTTGTTCACTTTTTAAAAATACAACCATGAACACATGACCACTTGGTGGATAAGGGACATGTAAAAAGTGACCTGTGTCCTGCTTGTGCTACTTCACATGCAACAGCTCTACACATTATAAAGGAATTTTCAGTGAATAAATGACAGAAATATACAATTGCTAACAATTAAAACTGTTAATTTTGTATAAAGTGCAAACATGATTAGGTAGCTTTTGTGGTTAGACAGCCTACCAGGTGTAACTTCCATTCAGATGCTTTGGGCAAAAGCATATTCAACATTCTGTCACATTAAGACACTTGGCACCAACAACTCACTTCTGTGTGTTCATACAGATGAAGGTAAAAGTGTGATTGAGTTTCCTGGGGAAGTCCAAATGCAATACATACATCAAACCAATGCTTTAGCCAACCTGGGGATGTTGCTCATCATAAGCACATCTTCTACCACAATAGCAATGGATGTCAATTGGACTTGTAGTGCTCTCGGAGACCATCGAGACAAGGGCAACAGGTGTGTCAGTGATGTCTGGCTCAGGCAAATCGTCCTCCTGGAATATACAGGTTATACAAGGTTAACTTTCAGGAACTAGACAATTGCATTATATTACTATTGCACAGGTCATGACTTAACAGCTAAGTATTAGGGAGGTATTTCAACTGACTATTCTACTGGTCACCATCCAACAGGTAACATGCAAGTATGTCAATGCGGCTCATATAGGTCTTTTAAACCCTCCGGCGGTCATCGGGTCAAGGAAGGAAGCTGAAGGAAGGACAGGAGGAAGAAGGGAGGAAGGAAGGAAGAAAAAATGAGGGAGGAAAGAAGGAAGGGAGGAGGTAGGAAAGTAGTGTGTGTGTGTGTGTGTGTGTGTGTTATTTAATGAGTGGTAAGGCCAAAAGGTCAACCAAATTATTAGCCCTCTGGGCAAGGTGAGGTCAGGGCTTTGTGGGAAGTTAAACTTAAGGATTACAGGGCTTCTATACCACATACTGTATGTATCCATATGCATCCACACTCACGCCTCCACACAGGGTTTGGAAGGTGGTTGCGTTGTATAGTTAGGCCGCTTTTAGTGTTGAAAGTAATGCTATCCATACAAAGCAAGCAATATCACCTCATTGATACTAAGAGTTCTGCGAAAGCAGTGCATACTTACATTCCACGTCTTGAAGAACGGTGGGTCCTCCTCACGTAGGTGTACCGGGAGGGCGCGTAGGGCTGCAGTGCGTCTCATGTTGACATCTTGTTCTTGCTGAAAGGACAAGCAAATTTAACATGATGAACTTTGTTGCTCACACTGTTGTCCATATAACTTGATTTGGACCAAGTTCAACTTTAACTCACCTGGAGGTCATACATATGTAGGATGACATGCAGCGCCTCTGCTATCTTGCCGGTGTGTTCTGCCTTCTGTCTGTATATGGCTAACAGTGGTGTGTGCCGGTCAAGCTCAGCATAAAACTGGTACCGTAGATTGACGTTTGTGACGCGGTGGAACTCTGCACAAACCTACAAAACAAAATATAAAAACACAATAAGACAAATGAATTGGGATGAAACATGTTTAGAGAGGGCAGACTGAGAAAGATGTGTAAAGATTGGTAGAAATGAGAAAGAGTGAGCCTGTTTTAACTATGATTCCATCCGAAGAGCCGCCATTTCTGTAGGAACTCCTTCACCATTTGATCTTGCCCCAGCTCTACATGTGTCTTTGTGAAACAGCGATAAATACATTTTCAGTGCATTAATTACAGAAATGTACAAATGCAGGAGGTGTAGAGACATGGCAAACGATTAACTCTTGAATAATGGCTATGTAGTGCTTAAATTACTGTGTCTGAGGACACAGCACCCAACTTGCACTTCCACTCCATAATTTGAAGTGCTTACTTTCAAACTAAATTAATTCTCCAACAAGTGAGTTTAAATAATTTGGCTTACCAAAGAAAAGGGTCAGTGCTGGTCAATATTCTCAACTTGATCCTGTGGAAACAGATACAATAAGCAGTAAGAAACCAGTTAAATTATGTAGGCTACTCAACCACAGCTTTACCATATATTAACCCAGAATCTCAAGTGTTAATATAACTTATCAATAAAGTTGTTCTCAGACGATCTAAGTGACTGTAGGTCATATACAGTCAATTCCATAGTTATTCAAATCCACACACACAGACAGACAGACTTGATTATTACAAATAATAATAAAACGTTAACCCATTTATGGAGGGGAAGCAGCACAAGCTAAATCTCAGTTACCTTGATTTGTGTGCATGCTCGCTTCTCTGCATCCACTTCAGCCTATGAGGAAAGAAAAAATGGAGGTTCAATGTAAGCTTGCAGATTGCATAAGCTAACCAACTTCATGTCCATGCATTACTACGGACGTAACTAGCACTCAAGTGCATACGTTACGGAGTCGGCTAATGGCTAAAACTAGCTACAACTTAACGTTCTTCGTATTAAAATAGCTACTAGGCCTACGTTAGTTCATTCGAGTGCACGTAACAAGAAGAAAAATATTTACCAGATAAGGGCGTTTCACATAAATATCAGCGCCACACAAAGAAACGCTACGGCTGCTAACTGAAAAGAGTTACGAGCTAACATCGTTAACGGCGCAGGAGCCGCAATTCAAAAATTAGCGCGAATCACCGTGGCCATTGCCCGGTACCGTAAAAGTAAAAACAGCGCAGTCTAACGATCAAACACTTTATTATTTGTGATACCCATGTAACGTTATAACATGCAAAGCAGTTTTAACAAGTTTGTTTGGTTTACTTACAAGTTAATCCATGAACGAAGATGAGACGCGGACTCTCGCACACGGCAGCCATCTTGGACAAAAAAATTTGCGTCGGTCCAGGCAGGAGATTCACAACTATTGTGCCCTCAGTCCCTCAGTTAGTAGTACTGTTGGGGTTTACAGTGTACCGTCACACGGTATAATACCGTCATACCGCCCAACCCTAGTTGGAGCTGGCGGGCTTTCAGAGCAGTCTCGGCGAGGCTTTTTGCCACGAAACTTCTGCTACGCCAAGCTGAATCTGTGACGATTACTCGATTAATCAATGGAATAATCGGTAGATTACTCGATTACAAAAAGATTTGATAGCTGCAGCCCTAGTGGAGCCGGGGATCAAGCCATCCTTCTTCTGATCAGAGAACAACTCTCTGTTCCACTGAGCAACAGCTATCCAAACTACACAGTGGCACTACATGTTGCCGATGCAACAATGCAATTTTTTGATGATGACTCCATTCTGTATCCTGACTGCAGCAGAAGAGCTACAGCAAGATGAGTCAGCTAAAGGACAATGGGAGAGTATATTCAGAACAAATACCACAGAGCTATACCTTTCTGAAGTGCTGTCTTTGAGCAGTATCCACACACGTATCTCCAACTACCTCTACCAGTCTACTCTAGTCCCTCACAGATGAGAGAGACTTCATAGTTTTGGTCTTCAAGTGAGCTGAAAACTAGAGAGATGTAAAACTACACCATTCCTACCTGCTCTGTCCCTGCTCCGTTCAGGAGGGACATAAACTCCTCAAAAAAAGTTTGGAAATGTTATTCCTCCTCTTTAATAATACCAATTGGTATTGTCTTTTATATCATTGGAATGCCTGATTAGTCACCTTTACAATGAGGTACAACTTGTAAGGATCATGCATTCATGGAATGAGCAACACGGATAACCGTGTGGCCAGTGGCCCAAAAAAATGTGCCAAAATCCCTTGCAATATTCCTCTGTCGGTATTCACTTTGCAGCAATAACTGTATAATCGCCATAGAAAGAGGTGCACCACAGTGTTGAGCTCATCACCACATACTGGCATTTTTTTTGTATCCCTCCACACCAAACAATTCTTCTGAGCGCCCAGGTCTCTACATGACATCTAGCAAGCACATCACGTCATTGTAACATCAAATAATCCAGAACACTGATGTTGAGGAGCAGCAATTAACAAGGCAAAGGTAAAAGGAGATGTGATACACCCATAGCTTACACATCCCAACTAAGAGAATGAGATACTGATATTAAGAGATTGTAAAACAAATTGATTCTGCTAGACAAATATGCACACAAATGATCTCCTGATAGTGAAGTGTTAAAATAATAAAAAAATAATAAGGAAGTAATATAATAAAATAAATTAATAATATGACATGCCACTTTTATAAGACATCTTTTTAATGTAATTTGTTTTCATAATTTTACTTCCTAATTTAAATAATTGTTATTATTGTACTGAAATGTCCTACTTGAGTACTGATACTTGATTTAAATTGTACTAAAGTATGAGTAGAAATACTTCAGTAAAAAAATACTCAAGTAAAAGTTACTTTGTTACGCCCCTCCACATTGATATATTGATATACTGTATTTTAATAAATCTTGCCCAGGTTTTCTGACATACAGTAAACATTTCACGTAATGAACTGAAAAAGGAATTCAATTAATTTTCTATTCAATTGTATTTAAAGTGTCATATCACAACAGGAGTTATCTCTGGACACTTTACACATTGAGCAGGACTAGGACACACTCATGATTTTCAGAGTTCATACATTTTCAAAATCCCAACATCACCAGGAGCAAGAGAAAACCGTGCAGTGTTAACAGGTCCATGCTAATGTATTAAGCTACAGTCCTGTTTATGTTCTGTGTTTCTGGTGAGTTGATCATATTATCATATTATCGTTGCTGGTGTAATAGAGTTGGTAGAGCAGGCTGCTACTGGTCTCGTTGCTGGTTGACTTTTCAGATACACATTATTGTGTTATCCTGTTAAATTAACGTCTCTACGTCTCTGCTCCTCTCTAAGTGCACGCAGTCTCAGAATCATATGACTCCAACTTTACAGAGTTTGTGGCTTATTTTGAGTAGTTTTGCCAAGATACGGCCTTCCAGCACTCCTGGAATGCTCGACTGCAAGGCTGCGACTTGCAGGTCGTCGTGCTGCACGTGTAAGAAGATATTTGCGGAGGCAGCAGGAGATGAGGGAGGCATTTGAATCTTTACTTGCTGACTACAATTCTCGTTCATCAAAAAGGTAAGAGTCAGACCAGTTGGATGTATAATCGTGTTAATTTGTTTAATAAGTTTATGCTCACGCATGCGTGTGCTTGTAAGATATTTAATCCATGTGATGGATAACCTTAAAGTGATGGTTCGGAGTAAAATGCACCCTAGGGTGATTTCCACCATGACATCCAGCTAAATACCCCCTCAGAAGCATTTTTAGCGATGGTCAACATTGGTCAAGATAGGGCTATCAGCCGAATGGCTTAGTACTGGCGCGAATGGTACAGTGCATCTCGTAAATTATCCCACTAACAATGAATGGAATGTTACCAAACTTCTGCAGTAGTACACATGGGTAACAAAACGAGGCCTTTGAAAGTTTCTAAGTACACCAGGAGTTTGTTTAAAAGAACCGCTGCGTTGACGCCACTTCCGTCTTCCGTTTCACGCGAGTATTTTTATAAATGCTTGTATTATCAGGTCAACACTTAAAACTCTTTCAAATCTCATCTAGTATTCAATTATTTCTGTTGTCAATACATTTTGATGGAGTGATTTGAAGAGGAATTTTACAAACTTTTCCAAAACAAAAATTCACTTTGTGCAGGAAAATCGCAAACGAACACTAGTGTTTTAACCTAAAGTTTACGGTATTCTGGCTGTGTCAGATACACCTTATGGGAAGGGTGGAGTGGTGAAGCTGTGCTGCCCTCTGAACAGAAGGTAGCATGGCTGAAAATTTGAAAGATGGGTTGCGTTTCCTGCTGCTAACGCTCCTCCATTTCCCTCTGTGCTGCCATCCATCTGCCAAACATCTCCATCTCCTGCTGGTGACGGAGCTGATCGGCTTCCATAAAGTCAGTGGGTTGTTGCCTTTGTCACCGTCATCCTCTTCCTGCTGGATGAGGGTCGTGCAATGAGGGACCTGGTGCTAGTAGGGGTAGAGGTGGCAGAAGATGCACTCCTATCAGAGATGGCGACCATGTTACCCTCCTCAGGTGTGTGTGATCAGTCTAGTAAAATAAAGGAGATCAACATTGTAAAGACCAATGTCAACAGCAAGCTAAAAACAGATGTGTTATAGGATTTGCAGACATTTTTGCAGGGGTGCAAACACCATGGGTGGTGAAAGTGACCCTCTGGGAGAGTCTGGGAGCAACAATGTTAATTTAAATGCGTGTCTTTGTGATAGTCACGTTAGCTGAGCAGGCTAATGAAGACAATAGTTTTGACAACAAACGCCACGTTTATTGGAAAATGCAAATTTCCTGTGTAATTGTAATATTTAACACTAGATTGTAGGCTGTTAGTCTCATGATATGCAATAAAAGTTTAATCTGTTAACAAATATATCTTGTGGTTGATAGTAATAATAATGATAATAATAAAGCTTATTTATATAGCACTTATTCAAATGAGCAGTTACAGCATGCTTTACGAAGCAGACATAAAAAGAAGAGCAGAGAGCATAAAAAGGTAGATAGATACATAGCATTGCACAGATATTAACGAACAAATTAGTATAATAAATAAACCCAAATGTTTTTTTTTTATCTGATCATGGTCCCAACTACAGGCTGCCTACAGAGGGCATCAAAAGGGATGTAACTATTTATACATTTATAAGTCTATGAAGGCTGGAAACTGTCCGACTGGACCGCAGCTTTTAGTTTCCGCCTCCTGATGCTGTAACATGAACTCATCTACTTTGTGTGTACATCCTGGAGCAGCCTCCATACAGGATGTGAGCCATTCATTCAGGTTTTAGCAGCAGGTTCCCAGTCATGCTGCTTGTACACATGATGCAGCAGGATAAAGCCACTGTTACATTGTTAAACCTTTGCTATGATTATAAATAATGCTCAGAAAACTTAAAGGCAAAACTTTCTATAATTATTTTATTATTTACACATGTAACACTTATTAGGAATCGACAATTCATGCAACAGTATTAAGTAATATATGGGCTAGATATGCAGGTATGTAAATATAAAAAATATGCCAGCTTTAGTAATACAGAAAATATGAAATATCAAAATATATCACCAATGTAAGCCAAAAATATTAATTTCTCAGTCATAACTCAGGTGCACCCTTTAACCTGAATTTTCGAATCAATCTTAAATTCAAGTACAAATCTTCAAATTCAGTTCAGATACTCACAATAAACAATAATATCACAGTGATTTACAGATACCATCCATTGCGGGAGAGTATCCTACGACTCAATCTACAATTCTGGGAATGCAAAGTTAATCCAAACGGGTCAAGTCAAAGTCCAAGAAATAGTCCCAAAAAGATGTGAATGAGCTCAGAGGTCCATAAATGAGAAAAATGAAAGTCTGAGGTGTCCAGAGGTCCAGGGGTAAAGAAGTGTATGGGAAAAGAGTGAGAATTGTATGCTAGGGCTGAGTGTGAGGGTATCTGCAGCTACTAGGCCTACCACACCCATGGGGGCAGCAGGATTTGTCCAGAGACCGCTGGAGATCTTTAAATTCTTCTCTAGCGTCAGGTGGGATAGCTTGCCATCTACATCACCAGAAGGTCTAAGGCAGGGGTGTCAATCTTAAGAGGTTTTTTTTTTTTGATTTGTGGTGGTACTTGTGATTTAACATATTGCAAAACAATACATGTTTAATGTGATGGTGGCTCTAAAGTACCATGATTACACAAGAGTTACGGTACTCCTGGCAACAATCACAAATACACAGCAAACACTTCCTCCTCCTACCTCTGCAACCTTGCTTACACTCTGTAGTGTGTGCGTGTGTGTGTGTGTGTGTGTGTGTGTGTGTGCGTGCGTGTGTGTCGATGTGTGCAAGTGTGTTGGTGTGTGTGAGAGTACACTGCCCCCCCCCCCCCCCCCCCCCGGGTCTTTGATTGTAAATGAGCTAAACCCTTCTGGGTGCAGATGAGCTCCGTCTCATCACTTACAAACAGTGAAGTCACACCTTCCAAGGAGCCTGTTTTTGTGCCATGATGTCACCAGCGGCCAATCAACAGGTAGCACTGCTGAATGGTGCGTTTGTGTGCGTGTGTGTGTGTGTGAGAGAGAGAGTGAGAGGGGGGGTTCACCACTGGGAAAAGCACAGTTCTTGCATATATCATAGTTTATAGACATACAGCCTCTCGGTTATCTAGTCTGTGTTACATAGGCCTACTGTACCCTGTATGCTGTGTGGAAATAACAGGCAATATGATTTGTTGAAATGGTTAATGGTTAAATTGTCCCCTCCCCCCGGACAATTTATAAACTCAATCTCTCTCTCTCGCCCCTTTCACTCTTCAGGCTGTCCTCCTGCAATAAAAGGCAACTTTGTTGCTTAGAAGTATTTTATGGTGTGGTGTATGACAATATCAGCCAGATTCTTTCAGCTGCAATCCCGGTGGTGTAAAACAGACTTGGAGAAAAAAAAAAAAACATAATTCAAAGTGGTAAGTAGGCTGTATGCTGACACAGATAAGTAATTACCTCCGATTAAAATCTGTATCTCTCATATTAAAACATCGGCCTCTGAACACTTGCTCTCCTAAAGAATCACAATCCGTGCACCGGGTTTTTAAATTTCTTATCCGCGCACAGAGCTCAATGGGATCTTTTACAAATGCTGACACCATTTTGTTTTTCTACACATTGATCTCTTATCAGGAACATAACCTGCTCCGAAGGTTAAAGCACTTTGAAATGTTGCTGTTTTCATGATAAATGTTGAGGGACACCCCCCTCCATGAATACCGAATGGTCCCTAAGTGGGAGATGAAATTCTTCTGTGTAGTGCAAAGCCTCGACAATCGTTACTTTTCATAGTGAGCGGACTCCAAGGTGCCTGGGCCCCTCTCATGCTCTCCTCTCGCTGCCTTTTTGAAAGCTTTAACTATCACGTCGATGCCTTAACGCAGCTTTAAATGGATATTCAATTATTACAGCAATGTGATTTGTTTGGTGAGTTCCACAATAAGCACATTCTTGTTATAGTGCTCTTCCTGCTGTTACACACACCACCTCTGCTGATAGACATGTTTAAGCCCACTCACTGCTTCCCTGCCAACAAAGAAAGAATGTTACAACATTTATATGTAGCAGATTATGCATCATGGTTGAATTCTGTTATAATATTTTTGGAAATGTTTCACTCATTACAGTGTCTTCCAATTTAAATCTCACAATATGGACAGTAAGAAAAATCTTTCTATATTTTTTGTCATTGGCATGATGAATGATATTGAATAATTCGAATAGGAACATTTGCATATTTGACCAGACTGTCTATAACACATACAATGGAAGGCCACAACGCACTTTAAGCGTCTGACAGGCACATTTTGAATTCCTGAAGCAAAAAGCAGAGCTGCAGCCAGCAATGATTGACAATAGTGAAAAATGCAGCTGAACAAACATTCCTGTTATAATGCATGGCATTATATATACTTAAAAAAGACAAATCGAACTTATATTATATATAAGCTGCAATTTCCAAAAGAAAAATACATACAGACAAAGCGACTCAAACAATGCATTGGAAATGGAAACAGGGACTCTATATACTATACACCTTTTCTACAAACATCTGATTAAACATTTATGAATTGTTTGTGAAAAAAACAAAACGGTGCAAATGAATCACATTTTACACAACTATTTAAGATGGATGGATGGATACTTTATTGATCCCCCAGGGGAAATTGGGGTTCACATTTGTAATGCATTGGAACTCAGCAAACACCTGTAGACATAAAAACAAATGTTTATACATTCATTTCGAGAAATACTATAATTAATGTATGCATCAATTGCATGTTTGAATTGGCATGGCTGCCTCCATGATAAAGAATGTTGCAAGATGTTGCCTAAACAAACTTTGCCCGGGGATATCCACGATACAGAACACAACTTGCATTTCAAATCCATCTCCAACCTGCAATTTAATCAAAACGTTTTTGAAAGTATGCACGTTTTTAGGTTCACATTGCTGACACTCCAAAAAGATGCTGATACTTAATATTTAATGCATCAAAAAAATACATTATTGATTAATTCCACAGTTTGCAACAGGTTGCAGGTCACCAAGATCCCACTTGTGTTTTACCAGGTGTTTTATATACACCTGGTTCAACAAGAAAATGTAATCAACTACATTTTGTCTGAAGAAAGGAAGCAAGCTGCTTTGTATCTTGTCGGTAAGTCAGAAACTAATTGTAGATACTGGGTTTAGGCATTCTGTGAGTAGAGCTAGTTGTTATATTTAGTCTTGTCTAGATAGATTGTTGTTTATATTCTTTTGAAGCTGTTCATACTGAGTGGGCAATTACCTTGTTGAAGCCATCTCAGCTGTAGTGCATAGACTTGATTGGAGGGAGGGGCTAACCCTGCATATAAGGAGCAGCCAGTGAAACTTCTTTTCAACTACATTTTATCTGAAGAAAGGAAGGAAGCTGCATTGTATCTTGTTGGTAAGTCAGAAACTAATTGTTGATACTGGGTTTAGGCATTCTGTAAGTAGAGCTAGTTGTAATATTTAGTCTTGTCTAGATAGCTTGTTTACATTTTTGTGAAGCTGTTCATACTAAGGGCCCTAGTTCTGTAGCTGCGCCACGTCCGACGGGGTGTGTCCGCCTGGACTTTCGTGCACAGCGCAGGCTCGCGCAGGCTCACCTCCCGTCTCGCCCACCCGCGCAAGTGGGAAAGAGGGAGGAGAAGAAGGCGTCAGTGGGAGACGAGGAGGAGACGAGGCGTGGACTGGGATTAATACAGCCGATTCAGATCTTCACCAATCAAATGAGCTCCTCTCCTCACCTTTAATGCATTAGGGGAGGTTCAGTGCAAGTTCTGTCACTTGACAACCCGATGACAGAAGCAGCGCCACCGCTCCCACCACGTGCATCACGCACTGTGCGTGCGTATCATAATAATAACAATGCCGATATTATAAAAAACAGGAGCGAGTGAGGGAGATGTTTTGGTCCGAGAGGCTGAGTTTCCGTTACGCGTGCCATCCGCCTTTGATCTGACGCCAGATGTGACGGGACAATCTATATAGATATACATTCATGTGTTGATTCAATTAGTTGCATTAAATAGTGTTTGTTGTGATTATTTATTGCATTTAAATGTGCCTGGAACTGTGGAAACCTGCCTGTGAGGTCTCGGTGACGTGTGCGCACTGCAAGCTGGTCAGCCAAACTTCCACTCCGCCAGCTGTGATTCGCCTTGAATGAATGGACTTTATTTGCACCTTACGCCTTGCGCCGAGAGTAGACCAGGTTGGAGCTGGCGGGCTTTCAGCGCCACCCTGCGCCGCCCTGCGCTGCCCTGCGCTGCGCCACGAAACTAGGGCCCTAAGTGTCAAATACTCCTCTCCTCCCTGGCTGAACTTGGCATCACTGACTTTGCTTTTACCTGGTTCACATCATACCTGAGAGATCGCACCTTTCAGGTCACATGGAATGGCTCGATGTACGCTGTTCTCTGGAAATGGGTGTCCCTCAAGGCTCAGTACTAGGGCTGCTTCTGTTCTCATTATACACCAGATTTTCTTTCTTTTGACAAATGTACGTCTTGTAAGTTGCTTTGGACAAAAGCGTCTGCTAAATGCCCTTAATGTAAATGTAATTACTGCAGTGGAAATGTATTGTATTAAAATGCAGTGTCCAGTTAAGATGAGGTAACCAATCTCTGGTGAGACTGAAATATTTTAATAAAATCAAACTTCAAAGATATTTCAGGAAATGTCTTACCGAGGTGTCTTTGAAGCTTAAGGAAACTCAGCAGTCACTCTCCACTTGAGCCTATAGGGACGGATTAATTACAAAAGATATTACTCTAATATAGTTATAATATTAACATACTATACAGTTACACTGTTCAATATGTCTAGTTCAGTTGAGCCATTTATAATCATACTTGAAAACGTTCTAAGATAATTTTCCTCCTGGTTTTACACTTGTACAGTACATTTGATTGTGGAACAATTTGTGGAATATTTAAAACTTTGAGAAGGAAGTGCCACACTAAATTATTTTTCCATTTGTTTGAAAAACGTATAGAACTAATTACCTACTCCTGCTACTTCAAAAATGTTTTCCGAGAATCAAAAGTTATGATTCACTTTACATTTACTTAAAGAACATTGATCCACATAAAATTAAAACAACCTTACTCTTACAGAAAACTCATAGTATATTGTTGAGTTAACTGAATATCTAGGTTTGATTGCTGTAGCCATAATTAGGGCCCGAGCGCCAACGTCTGGTCGCGAAGGCTCTGTTGTAATTTGTTACGCGGAAGTAACCCACGTTTTGGAGGCCGCCACATTAAAAAATATGAAAAATTTCACTATTTTGAAGGTTTCATATTTGGCCACAAAAAGTGGATCACTGCACTTTGGCAGCCCCTCCACACCATAACTCCGTTTGCACACGGGGTTAGTGTCCTCTACAAAAAATCCTCTTGGAGTACCAAAGTCCGCCTACGGAAAACTTCCGCCATCTTGGATTTAATGAAAAACCTGATTCTGCTAATTTCTCCGACACCGTTGATCCAATTTGGATGAAATCTGGTTTTCGTACTCATTAGACCTAGCTTGGCTCATGGAATTGTGAAAATATGGTGTTAAAGCAATTCTTACCTTTTCTGGCATTTCACACAGCACTTTTGAAAAAAAAATTAACATGAACAATTCCAACTCCATCTAAAGTTTATTCGGTCTGAATAAAATGTATCTCATCATGTGAGACATGTGTACAAAGTTTTGTGATGATTGGCACAATGGAAATAAATACTCATAAATCCATAACCAGAGTACCCCCTTTTGATGTTCATTAGGTAATATCTTTTGAACGCAGTGAGATTCTACAAAACCTTTAATATATTTTGATCAGCTTGGTCTGGTAATGATCCACAGAAGATTTGGTCCGAATGGGATCTGCGTCGGAGGAGTTAAATGTTAAAATGTTAAATAAACCCTGCAACTGGCAGATATGGTATACAATGCTGGCTTCATGTAGCACCCCAAAGTGTTGTATTATTCTAAAATTTGCTGGCCACAGTCTAGGTAAATTTGTTGACAGATGTAAGTTTCGTGATGATTGGAGATATGGCTCTGGATTTATGGGTATTGATTTCCCCGTCCCTTTGATGTTCAAAGAGCTGATTTACAGATGCAACGCTATGTTACATAACCTTTAATAACATTTGATCAGTTTCGTCTAATAATGATGAACAGTAAATCTGGTAGGAATTGGCTGGGCGTTGTAGGAGGAGTTTGTTTTAAAAAGATGGGACAGAGGGACGGGCAGTGAGTACATCTGATTCGCAATATTACTGGTAAAATGCTATCACGCCGGGTTTCAACTCATAAAGCCAAGCTACATAGTAATTAGCCTGGGATTGATGTAGCCCGTCCAGCAGCTAGCCCACAGACTCACGCCGCGTACCCACCAAACGCGATGAACGCGATTTAATCGCGCGACAAATGAAATCGTGTCGCGCTAGACGCTCCAGTTTTGACGCCGGTCCAATATGCCAAAAAACGCCTCATCGCGTCGCGCGACGAGCTCGCCCAAACAACAACATTTCTTCCGCCATTTCATTCTCTCGTCGATCATGGCTGAGATAACCACCATCGCTGCACTGTATCTACTCTGGAGAAGTTCCCAGCTTCGTCTGCGGGCTAGGCGCCGACGTCGGTTCTGGGTGCATGCTACCCTACGGAGGCGGCGTGAGCTCGGCGAGTTCCACCGTCTCCTGCAGGAGCTGCGCCTGGACGACGGCCGGTTCCAGCGGTACTTCAGGCTGACTGTTGCCCAGTTTGAAAACCTGCTAACCAGGGTACAGGACCGGGAGGTTTAGCTGCTGCTCTGCCCAGAACTGGTGCTTCATAGCCGGCCATAAGCCCCAGTGATAAACAATCGCAAAAAAAAAAGATCTCTGTGTGTGAAAGAGCTGGGATTGATATGTATGTATGTGTGTGTGTGTGTGTGCGCGCGTGCGTGCGCCCCCCAACTTTGATTATGGGCAATATATAATATAATATAATATAATATAATATAATATATAAATATTGTGGCAAAAAGCGAGGGAACACCAGGACGTCCGTACGTCAGCACGTCGGTGACGATCTCAACGCTGATAGGCTGTCGCGGCGCGTCTTCACGCGAATTCGCCGCAAAAGTTCAATTATTTCAACTCGAGCGATGGCGCGATGAAGCGATGGCGCGATGAAGCGATGAAGCGATGAAGCGATTTTTCGCGTCCATCGCGCCGCGCTATCGCGTCCATTGCGTCGCCCGGCGCGATGAAGCGTCTAATCGCGTCTTTGCATTGACTTTACATGTAATCTTGTCGCGCGATGAAGTTTCATCGCGTTTGGTGGGTACGCCCCGTCACAGTTTGAGTGGTATTGCTCCATCACTAAGCTAAAAGAGTGAATTATTGATATTGCATATTGAAGCATTGTTTTCATTTCCACTGTAATCTGTAGCATAGGTGTGTAGGCTAAGCCACAAGTTACATATCACGTGTGATTGTTACCCTTACTGACCTGTGAATGCTGGCCCCCAGGTGCCCACGGAGTGCGAGAGGAGCCCCAGTTTGTGACGGTACGTGCAGGAGAGAACATCATCCTGGGATGCGACGTGTCCCACCCCCTGAACGGCCAGCCCTATGTGGTGGAGTGGTTTAAATATGGAATGCCCATCCCCTTCTTCATCAACTTTCGTTTCTACCCTCCTCATGTGGACCCGGAATACGCCGGTAAGATGGGGAAAGCAGTCACAATGAGACTACAAATGGTGATGTGATGCCAAAAAACTGTTTGTGAAGACTGGTGACTCAATGTCAGCATTGGCCTGCAAGGTTCAGGCTTGATTTAAACAAGTAGATGGCGTGTTGAGCAGGGTTGGAATTTCGTCATTTTAGGGGCATGCCATTTGGCCTTCACTTTCATTATTTTTTTAGGGGCACCAAGGCCATTAAGTAAAAAGAGATGATTTTACCTTTCAGATTAATACCAAAACATCCTAATTCATAACAAAACATGAATTATGTATTAAAATAATTTTAACACCAATATCAAGTTCATGTTACATTGTATTTTTTTCAATAACATCTTACAAAAGATTTACTACTTGAGAGCAGTAAAACATATTCTGTATAAAATCTTCATATGTATAAAGATGCACGGGCACATACACGGGTAGGCAATGTGGACATGACGTAGACTTTAATCGATAGGCACTCGGATCTCCCCCAGCTATCGAGCTGTTTTATGACTGAACATACTGTCGATGACTGTAGGACACAGCGGGATTCTGGGTCAGGCTTGGGCCTCCAACTTGTGGTCTGAGTGGGACCGGAGCGGAACCGGACTGGTACTTTTATAATAAAAATGCTGCTCTCTGCAAAATCCGCTGCCCGCTCGCGGCCACTTGCTCACTCAGCTCCGCTCGTGTTGACTAGAAACATGTGCCCACTTGCTCAGCTCCACAGGCGCTTTTTACATGGAACTTGGACAGGGACAGGGGCACAAAGGCCACCTTGGCCGTAAATTGAAAAATTTTTTCACAGGGCATCAGGGCCAAAGTACGGGGCAACGACCCCTCCGACCAAAAATGTGATGTCTGATCTTCAATGTGCAGAACTGTGAATGTTTTAACAGTCTTCTGCTGAAGGAGCAAAGTGTCTCCATTAAATCTCAGTTGAACTCCTGGATGTAGCAGCAGGATTTTAGGACACACCCTCTATGCTGCCGAGTTGTCTGCCGTCATCATGGTTGTTTTTTAATTTTTCGTTGCTCAGTTTGACCTGATGTCACATTTCCTGTTGAGTTAATGAAAGTGACATTTTTTCAATGTCTGTCATTATAACTGGTGAAAGTGCCATGGAAGGGGTGTCAAACTAATTTCATTTCAGGGGCCACATACAGCCAACTTCTATTTCAAGTGGGCCAGATCAGTAAAATCTTGGCATAATAACATATAAATAACGAAAACTTCAAATGGCATCAATTCAGCCAGAATTAAGCATGGCGAGACAGGAAAGCAGTGCCCACTGCCCAGCTGTGGAGGAAGCAGTGTATTCAATAAGCCTTCCAGAATGTTCCTGAAAATGTTTGTCCAGGTTGGAGTAAAAAACTCACCTCGTCGTTAAAATCCTCCTTCTAGTTCAAATTCCAGTTAGAAGTTCAGTTCTTGTAAGGAACTATTTTTCCGGGCGTAATAACATTGAGGCCAACTGCTCTCTTGGCTCTGTTTTGATTGACACCCCAGAGGGTGGAACCAAATTACAGTATAAAGGAGGTCAACGATTGGCTGAAAGTTACACCTCGGGCTTGTATGAGTTTCAGGCTGATACAACTCAACAGTCACCATGAATGAATGATGTTCCACTTCTCCCAATATGTCTTCCTCATATTCATACTGGGACATGTCCTCTGAGGAGTATCTTTGTCTTGTATCTATGTCTCATCCTGTATGGAGAGTTATCCTGTGGAGCTAGCCTGCTACACACCAGGCTAACAGCCAGGATATATTTATCTTAGCCTGTATCTCAGCCACTTGGTTGGGCAACCAACGTGTTCATTGTAATTATTCCACTGCTCGTTCCATGCAGTACTCGAGTTGTAAAAAAGAGTCAGGGGGGATGATGGATTTAACGTAATTTGTGCTGATGACAGCACATATGGTGGGAGACCAACGGTGTACCCTTTTTATTATTGTTTAAGCACAAAGATAATAATTATATTCTATTACTCTAAAACAACATGCATGCTATGGATATATATAACGTGTGATACTCCTGTCATTGATCTTGACCAAGGCACCTCTGAATTGGAGTTGGTCCCCACGCTGGCAGGGCTACCACTGCTCCTACCTAGTTAGGGTAAATGCAGAGGACACATTTTCCCACAGGGTGCAAGTGTCATGATACCTATAAATCTATGGGGAATACAGCTATTAAATGTTGAAACAAAACCTTACAAAACATTGTAAATGAACACGAATCCTCTCAAGTCAAGTCAATTTTAGTCCACGAACAAATTAAACAGATTATACAAATGTAACATTTACAAAATCTGAAATTAATACATATAATACAAATAATGCAAATACATAGCACGACATTTCTAAAAAAAAAAAAAAAAAAAAAAAGGGGGAAGCAAAATGAATAACTCACTGTTTTGTTTAATCGCTGCCTGTTTCATAATCATGTTTTTTAATGTATATTTTCCAGGCTCTTGCTTTCAGATCATTAGCCAAGCAATGGCTTTGAAGCCCAGACTTGACATAATCATCTGGTTTGAACATTTGTAGTAGAGGGCCAACACACTTGATTAAAAGCAAGGCTGACACACTGTAACTCTAGGCAGCTTCTAGTTGTGGTTAAAAGGTTCATCTGACTGAACCCACACTCACACTCAGCTGTGGAGATGACCAGTGTGTCCACAAAGGAGGGGTTTTAGCTATTCTGGTGCTGGTGGTTTGATTTCATCAACAGTTTTGAGTTTGAACATATCAATATATTCCCTGATTCCTCTGTTATTATCAAGCTTAAAAAAGGAGCAGAGTTCCTGTATTTCCGTTTCAGCATCATGAACACCACACGTGGCCAGTTGAATGGCTGCAGCACAGACACCTCGGCAGGCATCCCATTTTTGTTTCGATATTAGCAACCAAAGCATGGTGGTGGTTTATTTCTCTGCTGTGCCTTAAATTATTTGACAGTGGCACTCCTTTGGGTAGCTTCAAACCCATAGCAGTCTGCCTCTTCTGACCAGGCTGCTCTGCCATGGGGAGCGTTATGTTTCTGTCTTGAAGAGAGAGAGAGAATTCGGGCAACTCTTCAAAAGCATCATACATGACTCCAAGATCCTGCAAAGAGGTTGCATTAGAAAGGTGATTTATTAAACCACTGAACATGCATCTCTCTGTTGAACTTCTTTTAGGATCAACTGAGGCATTAGAAAAGTGCCTGTGGAGTACAGGGTACTGCTGCCATACAGCTTTAATGGTCCTGTAACTGGATGCCACCCATCTAGTGCTGAGAATTCAGACACTGTAATGCAAGTTCCTGACAACATTAAGTGAGCTCACGGCGGTTTTTGGCCGATGCATGATACTTTACTCTCTTTCAAGCATAACAGAAACTCCAACTAATGCATAGCAAACAAAATGCTCCCTCATAATATCTTCAGAGAAGCCATGGTGTGACAGGGTATTCATAAGAACTTCATAAATTCCACCTGCATTGGTAGCAGAAAGCTCAACTAGATCCTAGAAGAATGTACATGGCTCTTCACTCATCCCTAGGCTTGCTCTAATATAAATTATCAAAACTTTTACTGTGAGTTGTAGCTTCTCTATGTTTTGGCTGAATGTTGAACTGGAATGGTCTGAATGTAAAGTTCTTCCCAGATTTCACAATCTTGTAAACTGTACGAAATACCCCATCAGTGGTTAAGATAAGATTTGCATATCAGTAGTCAATGTTTCTAATCTCTTTTCTTTTGCCTTTTTCATATTTTTCTCAGCTGCTTGGTGATAGTCTGACATTCTATACTTGTGTATCTTCCTACAAAGAGACTGCAGCTGTGCTGCTCGGTTTGCACCATAGGCAGTAACTTTAACTTTGGATCACTCATCAGCAATATGCATCTGGCTCCCACCTGCACTTGACCCAACTACTTTAATCTTCTGGCAGGTTAGGCAGCCAAGTTTTTTGCTTTGGCATATTAGCCATGGGTATTGCTTTTTTTTTTCTTCTCCCTGAACATGTTAGATGTCCAGCATTCAGGGATATCTTGCTGATCATCTTGCCCTGCTTCTGCCTCCTCCTCTCTTCTTTTTTCGACCACAAAAACATACAATCTATGTTAAAGCCCCCCTTGGTAGGATTAGCTACATTTCCCCTTCTTTGAAAAGTGTATATTTAGAATAATGTGACGGCCTTGCTAGCTGTGTGTGTGTCTCTCCTCTAACAGCTATTATTTTGCCTAAGGTTCAGCTGATGCAGCCTGATCTGGAGCACCTGGGCCCAGTGCTCCACAGGAAATAAAAGGCCCAGCTTCCTGGAGCTCTCTCTCTCTCTCTCTCTCTCTCTCTCTCTCTCTACCCTGCTGACACCAGAAGCCCTGTTGCTGCTTTGCTTGCTGCTTATTTTTGCACTACAACAACCTATATACATTTTACATACACACCCACATGCACACTACTGATCGTACTGACTTTCACACCTCATATTTGTATTTAGTTTAACTTCATCATTAATTTTGTTAATAAATTACTTAAATGATTGGCATTTGGTGTCCCTTCCAGGTTTTTGTCATGACCTAGAGCCAGGTTTATGACAAAGTGGGGGCTTATCCAATTAAAACATTTGTTGGTTGATTCAAATGGCAGCCTTTTGGACTACGGTAGTAGTCGCGCATGTTGCTTTGGTTTTGGCAACACCTCTGCTGAGTGTGAGTATTTGAACTTAGCCTGTGTTTGAGTGTATTTGCTTGGCTATAGTTGTTTACTGTCAGGTTTGATTTTATAAGAGTTTGTGAAAATTAGTTTTTGTGATTTGTTTTTGGGGCTGTATGGTGAGTTAAATCGTAAACACCAGGCATTTTTTCATGCTGAAAACAGGTGAGCAAGTAGACTGAGGTGTTCTTTTGTGTTTAATTCTTGAAAGTGGTGTGGATTTTCCCTGGTAGGCTGTAGCAGAGTTTCCTTTGGATTCATCGGGGGGACCTGTGTAGTGCTGTGGCCAAAGCAGTTGAAGCATTTGCTTGGGAGCACATCCGTGGAAATCAGATGGGTTGCTAGCTTGTTAGTCGCTTGGCTGATCCATCGGGCTTCAGTGCATAATTACCCTCCGCAAGTAGCTGCATGAAGAACATGAACATTAGCTAGCTCGCTGGCATTGGTTAACAAGAAAACGTACGTTAACTCCAAACTAACATTTTTAACTGTGTTGTTATCGCCTCTGTCCAGAGACTCCACCTTTGGTGACATATCAAAAGTATTCCTGACTCTTGACTTACCCTCAGTGCTACTTTTTGCCCTCTTAAAACCGAAGTCCTTCAGATCAAGCTATCCATGTTGCTTGGCCATGATGCTGAAATTACCTGAACCTATCCCTGAACTTTGAGTCAACCAACTCTGCGGTGGGCAACTCTGAGTTTTCGGTTCTAGAACAGCTGTTCTGAATTAGTTCAATCAACTCTGAGTATGTAAACTCTGAGTTATGTACGTGCCTGCCGACTCTACAAAGCCATCATCAATGGAACTCTGATACTACGATTCACCATGGCAACCGGGAGAGAGTTATTAGATATTACTGAGTGTTTATGTAGAAAACGAGCTCATCCTGAGAAAGCGGAGCAACATAACTGTATCAAAGTAGGGAAAGTTAAGACAATTACTGCCTGACTCAATGCATATAGCTGAATCAGTTGATTGATCTAAAGGTGATAACACTTTGTTTTCAGTGGTGTAATGGTTAGC
This sequence comes from Chelidonichthys spinosus, assembly GCA_029853015.1. Classification (NCBI taxonomy): domain Eukaryota; kingdom Metazoa; phylum Chordata; class Actinopteri; order Perciformes; family Triglidae; genus Chelidonichthys; species Chelidonichthys spinosus. The sequence continues at coordinate 8,667,645 of CM056835.1, forward strand.
AACACTGCCTATGGTGTAGGCGACAGAGGCTCAACTCCCGTGGTTCACGAAGTAGCAGAATGAGCAAATAATCATTTTCATATAGGTGTAATCCCACAGGCACAAAAAGAAAGTGTCTGCAACTGAACATTAAGCACATGAGAATATTGCACAAATACATAGACTAAGGCATATGATTTTAATCATATTTCACATATTAAACAGTAAATATAAGTGGCTATTTCAACAAAGACATATCCTTAAACATTTGTGACCAGCCATGGCAAAACCAGGAACAAGTCGGCCTCTGGGCATTTTGAGTGTGTCATGCTAATGATTTAGCAACAAGCCTATTGTCCTCAGGTAGGCTAGTTCCTAAACTATTAGCATCACAGTCAATTCAAGCAATGCCAACAGGCCCCTTGGCACATTACTGTTAAAGCAGATGCCCACATTACGAGCCAAAAACCTCCTATTACAGCTTAGTTTCGATGTGCATATTTTAAAACAACAGTACTGAGCTATCTTAGCTAGCTAAGCAAAGTAGATAACTTGGATGTTAACGGAAACTCACCCCATAATAAACTGAAAAGTATTCCTGAAAAGTATTCCTGCAGACTTCGTTGGCTCCGATGAAATAAGAGGTCCGGGCGGACTTTCTTTTCGTCTGCGGCTTTTTGGTGGATGCAGTCAACTCTGATGTAACTACTGTATGTCTCTCTTTCGTCAGCTAAATAATCCATCCGTATGCTATACGTAAGCTCTTGAGAAAGTTGATCGCTACATGAATGTCTTCCAACGAGAGAGTTCTCCTTTCTTCTTCTGTAGCAATTGCAGTCAATGTTACGGATTTCCTCCATTTCCCTGTCTTTATCCCATTGAAATGTAACCGTAGATATAGCGTCTGATATCTTCTGCTCCAGCTCCTCCGCTGCGGCCGACACGGATGCTGTTTAAGTAGCCATGTGTTTCGCTTACAACGTGCAGCTGATTGGCCGAAAAAATAACAACAGTGTGTGAATGGACAACGGTAATCAGTATGGAAATGAACTGCATCGCCGTACATGGCCCTGCAGAGAAACTACAAATAAAAAATGTATACTTTTAAGGCAACCAATACTGTTATCTGAAACATGGAGTTGCTTCTTCATGATCTCAACTTGCATATTCTGCAAAAAAACGAAAATCACTAATTTTAAAAATAAAAAGCTTATTTCGACGTTTACGCAAATTCGTCCCACCCGACTTGTTGCTGGTTTTGTCGTATCGAGTCACAAAACTCCCGTTCGCAAAAAATCGAAATTGTGCTGCAAAGAGTCTGTTCTCGGATTATGTCCGCGATATGAAATGTTGAAAATGTCGGAGAATATTGTTTATATATATACATATATATTTTCTTTTAAGATTATTTTTTTGGCTAGAGCCATTGAAGCCTTTTATTATTATTTTTCAGACAGTGTGAAAACAGGGATAGAGAGAGAGGGAGATGACATGTGGGAAATGCGTCCCGGGCGGTAGTCGAACCCCGGACCACCACGTCAAGGACATTGAGCCTCTGTACATGGGACGGCTGCCCTAACCACTGCGCCACCAGCCGCCCCATTGTTTAGATATTTGATCGGTAGGAAAAATGGTAATCAAAACCCTCTCCCGATGTAAAGCTGCTGCAATCAGTTTTATTTCCATATCATTAGGTTGACGAGGAAAGGACAGCAAATTTTTTCAGAAATGGTTCAGATTCTGGAAAAAGGCGGAGACATGTAGGGAGAAACCTGAAGAAAACCTGCCAGCGAGCAGGTTAGGTTCACAGAGTCAGTTACTATGGTAACTGACCTAAAGGTTGAGTTCACTCTCTTTCTGGAACGGAAAACTCAGAGTATCCCTCTTCTCAGGGTTAACAAAGAGTTTCAGGAAAACCTGCTTCCTGGAACACACCCCTGGATATCTAAATTCTGCTTTTGTGCAATAGTCCAATCCGAGCCAGACAGAGAACTGTTGGCCAATGGGATGCAGCCCAGGGATCATCATCTATTCCTAACTCCTTTTCCTTGACCTCTGGGGAAAACATCCCGGGGTTAAGGAAAGGCGATAGGAGAACTCAAAAGGATTAGGAAAAGACAGCCGTGGTGCTCAGAGAATCCGACCAGACTTTATCTAAGCTACATCATTATAATGTGTCCGCTGATGATTTACAGCTGATGATTGGCACCGGCGATTGACATGCGTCTGCGCTGGAAAAACTACAATAATGGACTACAAAAAGTGCATCGTCCACTTCTCCCCATGTTGTTGGTTTTATAAACAGCTCGTTCACTGACTGGCTTCAGTTCAAGCAGCTCCTCCTTCCTGTTTGAGCGTTTGCTGTACATTTCATTTGTGGTTTTAGTTTAGTTTCTGTCAAACATTTGTTACATGATTTAAATAAATAAAAAACACCATTCAATTATTATCAATGTCCACACACATTTTATCAACACAATTCCAATTACTATATGTCTGCATGAAAGTAATTATTAAATATGCCAATAATGTTTGTTTTCGTGAACGGCCGAGGTATGGGCACTATAAATGTTGCTCTCGCGCCACTGTGGGTCGGCGTGATCTCCTTTCCTTTCGTATAAGAAGGTCCGTTGCATCCTATGCTAAAGGAGCTCTGAAAGGAAGCATTGGAGCTCCTTTCCTTTGCATTTAGAGAATCCGAACGGCTCTTATCATGGCGGCCACTTTTTTACTTCCGAGTCACTTCTTCAGTTAGGATCCTAAGCAAAATAGACTATTCGAATGCAGCCTAAGCATATTATTGAGACTCTTGAACTTGATATTAGCAGCTAGCTCCACCTTGTCCACTTATGTAAACTGGAAGCACAAAACACAAGATGAAACCGGTAGCTCATCCAGTTTTTGCAGTGATCTGACGTTACACAGAAATATTGCCGGTTATGGAGTGCTCATCCTCCATGAGACGGCGCAGGAGAGAAGGCGAGCATGAGTGAAGGCGAGCACTCATGCTGCATGAGTGAAGGCGAGCGCACCTTTGACCAGAATGTACTGTTTATAAAGACATGATCATGTGTGATCTCTTGTTCATTAACTTTAGTACTTGAATACATCAAGTCCAATAAGACATCCCCTAATGTTTGGACACATTGTTTACCATCAGAGAAATAGAGGGCAGGTACACATTTGTAGCTAGTGGAAGACACATAGATAATATTAAAAGCATAGTTAACTCAGTGATTTACAGTTATTTCCATTCAGCTGTATATAGCTATCAACAGACATGGTTGATAGCTATATACTATACAGTATAAATATAATAACACACAGCATCCACTGCAGCTGATATATTTACCTGGTGTGTCATGCTGCAGAGGGAATTTGGAGGGGAAATAAAAAATCAGTCAGGAATACCCACAAAGTGTAATAATGAGGAAATTAATGAGGGCTAGCAAGGCTTTGATCATGACGTTTTGAGCTGGCGTGTGCTCCATGAAAGCTCTTTGTTTAGCCTGTATTACCCGTCGCCATCTGTTATGATCCAGTTCCCAGATTGCCCGGATTAACATCATCAAACCCCCCTTCCCTCAGCTATCCCTGACTCTGTACTCACCAAGTCAAAAGCCAGTATCTGTTCTGATGGGTTTGGACTCCGGTGGATCCCTGAGGGTTCTCTGTTTTCAGGTTGGCCACCGCCAGCTCCTCAAAGGAAGCAACGACCTGTCCTTGCCTCAGTGCTCATGGCCACACATGGAGATCAGGACATCTCAGCCGCTCTGAGTCACTGGTATCCTGCTTTGATAATGTGTTGCCATTAACAGTGCAACTCCCTTGATGTTACCCTTGATCCCTTCATATTTCCTTGTGAAGGTTGATATTCTCTTCATTCATTCATATCTCCCCTCTTCCTTCCTGCCCTTAATTTCCCTCATTAAATTAAATCCACCCATCCATCTCTCCTCCCTGTGTCCTTTTCTGCTGACACGTCATCTCCACCTCTCTCAACCAGGCCGGGCCAGTCTGTACGGCAAGTCCTCCCTGCGGATAGAGAATGTGCGCTCCGACGACCAGGGCTGGTATGAGTGTAAGGTGCTGATGCTGGAGCAACAGTATGACACCTTCCACAACGGCAGCTGGGTGCATCTAACTGTCAACGGTAAGACCTGATAGCATTTATTTATTTTATTTATTTATTTAACCTTTATTTAACCAGGAAAAGACTCATTGAGATTAAAAATCTCTTTTACAAGAGTGTCCTGGCAAAGACAGCATGCTTTGTTCACACTACAGTTTTACAGTTGATTTTATAGAAGTTTGTCCAATTGTATGTCCTTGTGCAAAATCAACAGCAAAGTTTGTAGCCCTATCTGTAAAATATTAGATTTGTTCCTTTGATATTTTCTCATGGCAATGTGTGGTGTGTTACAGGAGTCTAACACTATAAAGCATACGTCACCGGTGGAAACATGAATATGTATTGAAAGTGGGTGATATATGGAGTGGGAATGTAAAATAAATTTCTAATTTGGTGCCTTCTTGACCGAGAAAAGGCAGACTCTGACTGCGTTCGAATAGTCTATTTTACTTAGGAAGGTTCCTAACTGAAGAAGTGACCCGGAAGTAAACAAGTGGCCGCCATGATAAGAGCCGTTCGGATTCTCTAAATGCAAAGGAAAGGAGAACCAATGCTTCCTTTCAGAGCTCCTTTAGCATAGGATACAACCCCTGGCGGAAATTATGGAATCACCAGTCTTGGATTATGTTTTTAGTTTGTGTATTATGCATGAAAGTTTGGACCCCAGGAAGAATAGCCTTCACTGTGGTTAAGACTAATAGGGATCTGTAATAAACAATTAACAATACAACTGACTTAAAGGTCACATATTATACTGTTTTCATCAATTCCACAAAGCTGTCAGAGGTCCAACAACACTGTATTCGATATACATTGCCCCAAACCCATCCATGGTCCTGATGATGTCTGTGATGTTGGTCCACACTCTCAGTGTGCGCTGTGGGTCCGTGTGTGCTGTGGGTCCATGCGCGCTGTAGGTCTGTACCGGTGTCGGTCAGTACCGGTCCGTGCTGCTGTCGGCCCAGGCTGTCAGTCCTGCTGTCGGTCTGTCCATGCTCTTGTCAGTGCTCTCCATGGGTCTCTCTGGTTGGCGCTGTCTGTCCGCTTTCTCCGTCCGCGCTGTCGGCTCTCAGCGCTGTGTTGCGAAATACCCCCCTTTCGGATCTCCTATCATCGTGCAGAGGAGTTCAGGCTGATACAAATGACTCCTTTCGTTACGTAACGAAAGGAGCTGAATCTGAACAGTCTGTAGGAACACAGTTTTACCAGAGGGTGGGCTGCAGAGACTATGCAAGAATTGCTTGTTTTCCTCATCCTGGGAGTTGGCAGGCTCAGGGAGGACCAGTTTATAGGTGTAGAGACCAGAGAAAACCTGTTTTTCATAATATGGCCCCTTTAAATGTTGATGTAATATGTATCTGATGCACTGGAATAGAGCTGTACTACTCAATCTGTCATAGTGGCTGTGCCATCAGCATGTGAATGTGTGTGAATGAGTTAGAAGCTGATGTGCAGGCGGCTCCTCTGCCATCAGTGTTTGAATGAGTGTGAACGAGTAAAAGAGACTGAATGTAGTGTGAAGCGCCTTGAGTAGCTTGTCAGCTCGAAAAGTGCTATAGAGTGGTGAAGTCCCGCCCCTTCCGCTAGACTCAGCTAAATTAATTATTTGCTGGTCCCAGACCACTCCAAAATCCAGTGGGGATTTTGGAGTACAGAGCACAAGTAAGGACAACGTACAACAAAAATGCTTTTAGCTTTCGTTCAACTAACCATAAGTGCAATCATTAAAAAGTGCTTTTCCTTATAGCTTAAAAAAGACATAAAGACACAATGCAGTATGATCCATTATTGATAAATAAAGTACTGTTATTTATTGTGTAGTTTTGGGTCTTAGTGTTGGTGTGAAAAAAGCTTTCTGAGCCTGCTGGTGCGACGTTGCTTTCTTGATCAGAGTGGAGGTGTTGTGTGACCAGGAGAGGTCTTTTGAGATGTGGACCACCAGGAACTCGAAGCTGGTGACCTGGGGTATGTTCCAGAAAGCAGGTTTTCCTGAAACTCTGAGTTTGTTGACCCTGAGAAGAGGGATAGTTTTCTGTTCCAGAAAAAGAGTGAACTCAACCTTACCATAGTAACTGACTTTGTGAACCTAACCTGCTCACTGGCAAGTTTTCTTCAACAAACCCTGAGTTTCTCACTGAACTGTACCAACTCTAAAAAAAGTGCTGTCCTTTCTGTTATGTCTTTGTGGGTTTCTACTTTAGAATACCTGGTTAGCGTGAAGAACAAACGGACACGTCTTGATGGCTTGAACTGTATTGTTTTAGTGAAGCTTCATTTGAATGCGTGAGCTACATACATGTCATTAAATCCTGAGAGGTACAGTGCCGACTAGTGGTGCGGCGGCTGCAAAATAGACATCACACTTTCATCGTCATCCTAATCGATATGGAATTAAAAGTGATTCTAGCAGCTTTCGTCGGGAGAGGATGTTGGTTACTTCGTAGAAAATAACTTTTTCCTATCGATCACATGTCTAAACAATATTCTCTGACACACATTTTCAACATTTCATATCGTGGACAGAATGTGAGGCCAGATTCTTTGCAAAGCTCTTAAGATTTTTTGCAAAATGTTTTTTCTGAAATGTTCAGTTATACACGTAAGTCTGGCAGTAATTGTCTGAAACCCCCGTTCTACTTCAGCCCCATTGATGTGGATGGGTGTGTGGATGCCCACCTCTGCTTTTTGGAAGTCGACAATAAGCTCTTTGGTTGTGGTGGTGTTGCAGTTTGCCCACCATGCTGCCAAGTGTTGGACCCAGTAGGCTGATCATCATTGTGAACAGGCCGGACACTGTTGGGTCATCTGCAAATTTGATTGATGAAGTTAGTTAGTTAAAGCGAAAAGAACACATTAACTAACGAAATGACAAAAAAGAGAAATCTGTAAAGTTCAAATGTGGTAGATGTGGAGGCAGTCACAAGCCAAAATCATGTCCTGCATTTGGAAAATCCTGTAACAACTGTGCTAAATGTTGCAGAGCTGCTGCAAAGCAGAAAGTTCACCCAGTTGATGAGGAAGATGAGAACGATGAGGAGTTCATTGTGGATGTGGTGCAGGCTTGTACAACTGAAAAAGAGGAATGGATTGTGCCAATCGAAGTGAATTAGATCATAATAACATTCAAGTTAGATACAGGTGCCCACGTAAACCTACAGTCTTTGGAAGACTACAAAACATTGACTGCGAAAAGCAAAATTCATCCTGTAAAAACAAAGGTGACTGGATACACTGGAGAACGCGTTCCTGTTAAAGGCGGATGCATCGCAACCTTCAAACACAAAGGTCGGCAGATAAAAGCACAGCTACTGATCGTGGATATGCATACGCATATATGCATGCATAAAGCTCAACCTGGTCATAAAAGTGTTTGTAGTGACATCACCAGATTCTGCAAATGATCATGACTCACCCATGGAGGAGTATAAAGACTATATCGAAGGACTTGGATGTCTAGCCGGAAAGCACAAAATGCAAGTGTGTCTCAATTTGTGCATCCCTGCAGGAAAGTCCCATGTGCACTGCGAGAAAAACTGAAAGATGAACTAGCGCACATGGAAAAATTAGAGGTCATCAAGAAAATAGATGCGCCGATTGAATGGGTCAGCTCTCTGGTCATCATGCAAAAGAAAACAAGTGCTCTGAGAATGTGCTTGGACCTGAGGGACTTGAACAAGGTGACAAAAAGAGAACATTTTAAGTTACCAACCAGAGAAGAAATTATGGGACAGTTTGCTGTAGCTAAATGGTTCAGTAAACTAGACGCTTCGTCAGGTTTCTGGAAGCTGAGGCTAGATGAGGAGAGTTCAAGGCTGTGCACGTTCAACACACCTGAGGGTTGATACAGGTTTCTTCGTCTGCCATATGGTATCTTATCAGCGCCTGAAGTCTATGATGGATGACATCATAGTCTGGGGGTCTACTCGAGAAGAACATGATGAAAGACGAGAGCTAGACAAGACAAGAGAAGTGAATCTGAAACTTAACAAAGGCAAATGTGAGTTCGGAGTGAAAACACTTACCTTTGTGGGAGATGTTGTCAGTGAAGAGGGGGTGTAGCCAGACCCGAGAAAAACGTGAACAACATGGAATGACCAAACAACAAAGATGATGTCAGACGGTTCCTAGGGATGGTCACCTATTTCGCCAAGTTTGTCCCACAGTTGTCTACACAGTCAGCAACTCTCAGGAGTCTTCTTGAACGAAAGAATGAATAGATCCAATGAGCAGGAACAATGTTTTCTGAAACTGAAAGAGACTCTGACATAGGAGCCTGTGTTAAAGTTCTACGACCCAGAGAAGAGTACCAGGATCTCAGCAGATGCATCACAGTATGGCCTGGGAGCGGTGCTGCTGCAACAACACAATGAGCAGTGGCTACCTGTCGCTTATGCATCCAGAGCCTTGACAGGTGCAGAGTCCAGGTACGCTCAAATTGAGAAGGAACTTTTGGCGAACATATGCATGTGAGCATTTCCATCAATATGTCTATGGTCATGAAGTGGAAACTGACCATAAACCCTTGGTGTCCATCATGTCCAAACATCTGAATGACTGTCCAGTACGGATACAGACATGCTAATCAAGCTGCAAAAATATGACGTGCACATGATATAAACACAAGGAAAATACATACCGCCGACACCTTGTCTAGAGCAGTGGGGAGAAATGTGAGGATAGCAAGACAAGTGATGAAATACAGGCGTATGTGGACATGATTGTGACGTCTCTGCCAGTAACTGCTGACAGAACAGAACAAATATGGAGAGAGACTAAAGCAGACGAAACAATGAAAGAACACAAGTCCACAGCACTGGATGGATGGCCTGAAAACAAGAAGGACTGCCCCGTGAAAATACAAGACTACTGGAATTGTAGAGCAGAGCTCACAGTGGTGGATGATGTCGTGTTGAAGGGGAGCAAATTTGTTATTCCATTCTCACTACTTAAACAAATACTCCAAAAGATACGCGAAGGCAACCTCGGAGAAGTCAAGTGTAAACGTAGGGCGAGGGAAGTAATGTACTGGCCGAGAATCAATCAAGATATCAGCCAGACAACAGAGTAATGTGAACTTTGCCGCACCTATCGGCAAAAACAACAAGCTGAGCCACTGATGACTCATGCAGTGCCACACAGACCTTCTACAAGGTTGGGACTGACCTGTTGACCTGACTGTGATGGTAAGAGTTACATAGTGGTCACCGACTACTTTTCAAACTATCCTGAAGTTGGAGCGCTGCAGTCAACATCAAGCAAAGCAGTCATCAGCTACCTTCGCTAGACATGGCGTCCCTTGTGAACTGTTTTCTGACAATGGGCCTGAGTTTTCTAGCTGTGAGTTTGCTGCCTTTGCCAAAGAATGGGTTTTTAACACTCTACGTCAAGTCCAACCTATCCAAAAGTTCAATGGCTTGGCAGAAAGCTGGTGTCGACCGGGCCGCCGACTGAAGACCAATGGCAGGTGTCGACCGGACTGCCGACTGAAGACCACTGGAGGGTGTCGACCGGGTATCAGCGGGGGAAACAAAGTTTGTAACCCAGTCAGGCAGAGAGCCCCTGAGCCACGGCCTGGAGGAAATCAGCTCCCCAGCCTCCTTCCGGACAGACATCCTCTCCTCCTCTCCTCCCTGGTGTCTGCGCATTCAAAACAGACTTGGAGGTACTGGAGGTTGTCTAAAACCTCATTAAGTCCATTAAAAAAAAAGGCTGGGTCCATGATTTGCTTCTGCTGGGTCCTTAATGGTTGGTTCATTCTGTCAGGTCGAGGCAAGACGTGGACTCGAAAAAGGGAGGTGAGGACCCAAATGCAGTAAAAGAGGTTTTATTTAAATAATAAACTAAATACAAAACAAAACCTAAGACAAAAAACAAAGTATCAAATGAAGGAGACCACAGGGGCAAAAACACCAGTCAAAGAAACACTTACGAAACGGAACCAAACATGAAGGGACACGGGAGGCAGGACGAGGTACAAAAATATCCATGATCAAGACGTGGGGCAGCAGACAGGGAGTGACAGACAGCGACATCAACGACGACATTCAATGAACCAACAAGAGACAGGGGAAACACACAGACTATATACACAGGGAGGCAGGGAGCTGACGAGGGACAGGCGAAACACATCAGGGCAGGCATGGTAATCAACACGAGAGGGTGGGGGAGTCAAGACAGCGGAAACAACAAGGACCAGGAAGTAAGAGACAGGAAATGACACTGAGGGCAAAATAAAACAGGAAATCAAAACTAATGAAAACACAGATCAAAACAAACACAGATCATGACAAAGACGGTTGAAATTAAAGGAGCATCATAGTGACGGAAGGCTATTGAATGTGTGTAATTCCTTCTGGGTCTATGTTTAAAGTACTGAGTCCTCATTTGGGTAATTGGAATAATTTGTGGTTAAGTTTTATTTATTTTTTTAAAGCACCTTAGATGGTGAGAGATGATCTTGCAAAGTGAATCTTTATAAATATATTTCCCTTACTCCCAAGTGGTCAGTTGTCACAGGTGTATTTGTGTGGGTTGGAGGTCTTTATTTCTTCCATTGTGCATCCTGCTACTACCAATCTCCTTACCAGTCCCAATTGATACTTAAAGCTGTAGTCTACGATTTTTCACTTGAGCCAAAATTTTGCCAATAGTAAAATAAAGACAGATTCAGCAACTGCATGGCTTATTTCTCGCCTAAAATCTTTTCAGAAACACATTTCGGTGAACTATTTTCGTAAAATAAGAGGGAGGTGGGAGGCTCCAAGGGGAGAACGCTACAAGCTCAGAGGAGCACACAGAGGGGAGGGGTGTGTGTGTGTGTGTGGGGGGGGCTTTTTTCAAACCTTTCAAATAGTAGACTACGTCTTTAATACTGAATCTAGAATTTGTGTAAACCTGTAACTTCCTGGAGAATCGATGAGCTTAGATTAGACATTAGACCTCACTGAAAGTGAGAGGTTACATTAAAGGGTTACATGAGCTCTATCATCAACAAACATGATGGAGCCCTTATCCTTGGTGATTTTAATATACATGTTAGTTGCCCCTCCTGGTCTGGTATTGCTACTTTTTTTTATTAATATCTTTGAGTCTTTTAATCTTGAACAGTCTGTCAAAGATCCAACTCATGATAGGGACATACCCTTGACCTTTTGTTGTCTAATGGTGTCTCTCTAAATAATGTTGAATTGCTAGATTTTAATGTCTCTGATCACAAGGCTGTGATTTCTTTTTTTTTCGTCACGTTTGGTGCACGTTTGGTGCAGGACGGAAACGAAAAATCAGGCTTTTGTAAGGGGAGGCTTTTCTACTGTGGAGAAGGGGCTGGCAAAGCCAGACTAATGGTATCCTGAACCCATGAGGGGAATTGCTGTCATGGTGGATTTATGACTCGTATCTCATTAACTGCAGATTTTGCATGATAGGGTGCAGTTAAGAATACGTTATGATAACAGTCAGCACACAGTACAGTATAAGCAAGCATGGCAAACCGTCAGATAAATTTTTTCTTGCATTTCACCCAACTACAAACATACAGTAAAAGTGAATGGTCTGAATTATTGTTTAGAGTATGCAGTTTGTAATTAATGACATAATTAATATAATATTACAATAATAATGTTACAATAAAAGGAACCCCAGAAGATCAGATACCTCTGATCTAGTGTCCAACATATAACTATAGTCATATTTTTGTCTATGATTAAGTAACCTGCGTCCTTCAGCAACTGCAGATAGTCCCAAAATCACATGCACAGTCCAACACATTTTGTTTCTTACTTCTGATCATAACAGATAAATGGAGAAAAATATCTAGAGGTTGCATGTTTGGAGTGCTTTCATTGCCACCATCCCTGCAGCTTGGCGAAGCGTGTGGTGTGGAATTAGCACTATGGCCTGGCTTATGGTAGCAAATAGAATGACATGTTAGCAATTGAGAGCGTACAGGATTACACACATAAGCAGATCAGCTTCAGTACTAAGGTGATTAGATTGAGAATATCAAAACAGCCATAATGAACAAAATCACTGACAATAATAGACATGTATGTGCATTTATGGGGTTGGTTCAGTTAAAATGGGTGGGGGGTAGTTATAAAATACAGCTTAAGTATGTTTGGTAGGAAGACACTCCAACTGTCATGTGTGATGATGTGTGTCCCTCCTCACAATCTAGTCAGCCCCTGGCTTAAAGAGGATTTTGAAAAATGTTTTTTACAAAATGCAGAATGCCCGGCACATCCCTAATAAAGAAGCACACTTGACTGAAGTGTAAAAGCTCTCTCCACATAGCTCTGGATTCAAACATTAAGGTTTTTGTAAAGTGCTCTGTTTTGCATATGAATACGCTGTCGGTGTGTTTTCACTCACAGAACTAAGGGTAAAAGTTATTGATGTTTATTCCTCATGTCTTTTGACAGGCTTTCCATTGCTATCTGTTGTCCATTGTTTTATTTTCTGTAGTGGTACAAATCTAAAATTGTGTGTAATAAAATAATAGAACTCCATTATAATTCAAGAAGGCTATTTTCCCCCCAACATTGCCATCCATGTTTAAGAGCCCAACTTATGACACTTGAGCCCAGTGGCAACCTTCACATATCAACACATTTTATTTATTTTAATATAGTAATATTTAGCCACTAGTAAAGTTCTCACTCTCAAAGTTTGGTTGCAATGGGAAATCAGTGCTTTGCAATAAACAGGATAGTACAAGAAAGTACCAAACGGTTTTGAACTAAAAAGAAAACAGTATCAAAGCAGATTTGGTTTGTAGCTTCGTCGCATATAGTGTGAACAAAGCAGAGTTGTCATTGTGTGATGGATGTGTTTCTTGCTACTAACAGTGTGCAACAGTTTATATTAGGTCAAAAGAAGACTCTGAATATCTGCTTTATCATTATCACTCATTTTAACTTTCTTTTTCTCTTCATTCTCCCTCTCCTCTGCCTCCTCAGCACCCCCCACATTCACAGAGACACCTCCTCAGTATGTCGAGGCCAAGGAGGGGGGTAGCATCACTCTGACCTGCACGGCCTTCGGCAACCCCAAACCTTCGGTCAGCTGGCTGCGGGAAGGCAGCCTAATGGTCAGCAGTGCCAAGTATAAGGTATACAACCATGCAATGTCTTTATGTCTTATCTGATTATTATTAATTTCACTTCTTCACTTAGGAACCTGCCTAAGCAAAATAGACTATTCGACCGCAGCCCCGGTTCAAGAACCGGGCGGGTGCCCAGGCTGGTTAGCAGTTGGTTCAAGTTGCCAACCTTCTGAGAACCTGTTTGCATTTCAACAGGCTTAAGAGCCAGAGAACCACATCATTATGTCACTTACGCATACGTCTGAGGTTTCACCAGAAATGCTATTGCTAAGCGCTAACTTCAAGAATAACAACAATTGCGGACTACAATCGTTCCTGGTTTTGCGAGCGTACATTAGCATCAACACAAGTTGGATACAACACATTTTTGCTGCTCGTCTTGAACGCCGTCTTGAACGGAGGTCACACTGAGAGGAAAGGTAATTATCTAACACGTTTTTATTCATATTAGCCCCAAATGTAAGATGTTAACGCTAGCCCGCTAGCTCTAACGTTGGCTAACGCTACCTAGCAGAGTCTACCTGGGATTGATCACATTACAGTTAAACAAATAAAAATAAAAATTCTAACTGCGAGCAGTGATGCACAGGCCCTTGCACACACACAAGTTGGGAGTGCTATGACCGCCTGCCAGTGTTACAGCCGCCTACCCGGCCACCGCCCAGTCGCTGGTTGTCCCGTGCCTGAATTTTCATCTGCTGATAACAATTCAGACATTTAAAGTCATCATGCTCGACTGGTGTACACATTTTTACAACATTGGGACTGTAGTGACCCACTGGAAAAATCACTTGCTCTTACATGGCGAAAAAGCATTGCCGCGGTAACAGGGTTCAAGGCGTCCTCCCAATCTTCAACAGGAAGCATGAGCAATGTCCGGAAGCTCTTCCGACCAAATGAACACAACAATATTTTACAAAGCCTTTGATATTGATCAGCTTGATGTCGTGATGATTCACAGGAAATTTGGTGAGAATCGGATGTAACAAAATTCAAGATGGCAAAACATTTCGGAATGCGGAGTTTAGTAGTCCAAATGGCAATTTTGTAGAGCACACTCATCTGCAGATGTTTGCAAAATTTTGTGTCAATTAGATTTAGGGTGTGAGGGGCGTGGCCTAAAAGGCACTAGGGGGTGCTAGCGAGACACTTTTTTGTGGCCAACTAGGAAACTAAAATTTTTCACCAGTCCCCATGTGCACACCAATTTTGTTCAACTTCTGAATATGATGACGCTAATATAATAATTCTTGCAATAGTAGCAGTAGGGCCTTCGCATCTGATGTCGGTGCTTCAGGCCCTAATGATAAACCAAATGTTTTATCTTTACAGGTAACATCAGTATTGTGGTGGATGGCAAGACGGATGTCGCCTGTTGTCTGAAAAAAAAAAATTGTCATTACACCAGAATGTACATTTGTTTCCTTGTTGAGTTGTTGAAAAGGCAGCTGTGTATAATTAATCATACGTGAATAAACATTTTTTTTAAATGTGCATTACTTGCATTGTGTTCCTCTGTTGATTAAGCATTATAAAGCAGACACATCGCTTCAAAAAATGAATTTATTTTGACAAATAATACAATCACAGTAAACTTTGTTTTTAAAGTGTAGAGCATAACCAGACTATCACAGGGCTGACATGTAGAGAAAGACAGGTAACCAGTCTATCACAGGGCTAACATATAGACTAAAAATAGACAGCCATTCACACCTACGGGACATTTAGACTCATTAATTAACCCGGAGAGAACCCCACTCTAACACGGGGAGAACATGCAAACTCGAGCCCGGGCCCCTCTTGCTGTGAGGTCACAGTGCTAACCACTACACCACCTTGCAGCAACTTCATGTTTGTGTGTTTAAATGCATGTTGCCACAAAGTGACTCACTGAAAAATAAAAAAATATTCTCTGTTTGGTTAAAGTTCAAGGCCCTTGAACCGACAGTCAACTTAAAATTTAAATGAAACTTAATATATTTCATTGCGTCTGTGTGTGTTCAGGTGTCTGATGGAAGTGTGACGGTGCTATCCATCAGCAGGGAGGACCGTGGGGCCTACACGTGTCGAGCCTTCAGTCCCCAGGGAGAGGTCATTCACACAACGCGGCTCCTCGTACAAGGTAAGCTGCATGAGTACATGTTGCTGTGTAATAATTTGTAACGATGCAAATTATTTCTCCATGTTCTAACTGCACACACTTCTTTTGATCAAAACAATTGATAAATAATTTGAATTTGATGACATTCTTGGAGGCAAACCTTTTCATTATATTTATCATCTCATGTGTGGTCATGAAATGTAACTGACTTGCCTTGAAATTACTTGATTAAGTGTCCATGTCAAGTGTGAAATGTCATTTGCTCCAACCAACAATGTTGAGTTTTGTGTGAAAAGTCAGGCTCATTGTAGTATATTTGTTATCATATGCAAATTTAAGTCAGAGTCAATCTGAGGCCTGGTCAACTACGGATATGCGCAGTTAGACACCTTGGAAAATACAGATTTTTTCAGGGGGTGACCTCTACAATCCTATGCGCGGGTCTCCCTCCATCTTGGATCAGCCTTTTCTGATGGTGAGTTCCTAAAATAGACTGTTTAAGATACTCTGTATTGTTGTAAATGTAATTCATGATTGTTTTGGCTAGGCATGTAGTTACTGGTTTAAAAAATTAAGGTATTTTGGAGCTTTGGAGATTTACATTGTTGCTACATTAGCTAAGAAGCTAGCTAGACAGCGTTAGCCTTGGGGGCTTATGGGCACAAAAGTTCCCTGTTCCGCCATGGGCAGTGTGCCTATTTATGAATTTAGAGTCACACAACTCGTTTTTCTACTTTTGTTGTTTTTCTACTGTTGCAGACTAATATTTGTTGCCGGAGTTCAGCTAGTGTCTGTGAAGTGATGGGGCATTAGCTTGTTGTGCATAGCTGGATAGGCCTCAGCCTCCGCCAGCTTGCGGACTCATTCTTTACCAATGGGACTGCCGCAACCAGGCTATGGGCTCAGCTGCTGACAGCGAAAAAAACGTTGTATGATTAAGCATTAAGCACAAGCCACGATTTTACATGCAGATGGTTGGTGTTTTGTTTTCTATCAATAGACAGTTCATTTGTTTGTAAGCTAATGCAGTAGTTTTCCACCTGACTGTAAGTGTAAACAAACAGCTGATTTGGTCTATACATTAGAAGCCAATTCCAACACATTTATGACAAGTATTTTACCGGGCTGTTTCACGTGCTTGTCTGTAGCGCAACCACTCATGTGAAATATACATTCATTAAAACATTAAAGCTCATGCCTTAAATGGCTGCTCTAAATAATGTAAAATGGGCTACAGTTACTATATTTTCTAGACTAGTATGGGGGAGCTGAGCCTATTTTCTTGAGTACTTTCATCATAATATCAGCTAAAAATATATATTTTTTTGCGTCTTCTCGTTAAACCATAAACCAACTAATTTGTTTGTCTCTTGCTGATTTTAGGTCTTATATGCAGTGCAAGTTTTGTGCATTTGTTGGGTCCAACCAAGATGTTCTTTTGAGACACCACCGGTTATGGCATGGAAGAGGAGAAGTCTCACTCACACACAACAATCATACACTTGAACGTGAACCTCATGCCTCAGGAAAAACATTTGGTGACCTTTTTGAGGTAGAGACTTCATAAAGTGGTCAAACACAGTAATGTGAAAACGTAAGTTCAGAGTATTTAGAGGATGTAGATGCTAAAACACTGGAACCGAACTTGCTTCTCTTTTTCTGTGCATGCAAACAATGTAGCATATTTCTAAAAGTGCAGTCCAGAAAACAGTTGAAGAATTTAATTAATTATTTATTTAATTTATATATATATATATATATATATATATTATATTTAATGTTATATATATATATATATATATATATATATTATATTTAATGTTATATATATATATATATATATATATAAATATATATATATATATATATATATATATATATATATATACATATATATATATATATATACATATATAGATGATAGTGTTGCTCAGGAAATGAATGAGGCAATATTTTTCAAAAACCCACTCATTAACTACTGAAGCAAAGGGTGTATTGAGCCAACTGAATATTTGTGTGACAGAACCCATAAAAACACTATTGTTTACATTTCAACCACTCAAGTTCTAGAGAGTTTATTATGACGGACTGACGTTTTAATAATTCACAATAAGCTTTTGGGGGAGCAAGATACAGGTATTTCTACAGGGCTGTACATAGCACATAGATGATTTTGAAATCTGTAATCCCCTGGGGACATGAAAAAAAAAATTCACAAGCTCACTGCTGTCTATTGGGTTGTTCTCAATTTATCTGCCAAATTTCGCTCCAGTCTGTCCTTGATTCAACTGGCTCTACTTTGAAAGAGTACTGATGTAAAACTTTTTGAGAACAATACATTTCTTTATCCACTGATTAAGGATATACAGTCCCTGGAACAGACTGGGGTGTTAATTGAGGTTCTAGGGACATTTGTAAAGGGCACAATGTTCTGTGTCTGTGCAGATAACTTTGGGGCCCACAGCCTTGCAGGCTTTCAAGAGTGTTTCAATGTCAAAGTCCTTTAGATTGTGTTTGAATAGTTGAAAGATAATTGGAATCACAGAGACAATTGATTTTCAATTAAGAACTCAACAGCACAACACCTTTATGGCAGAGCTTGAGGCTAGTGAGCAAAGTGTGAATGGTGTTAAACGGAAATGTGTTTTGATTAAGCGTTTGTCATACTTCCACCCAGTTACTGGAATTCCACCAAATATTTTATGTGACTTTTTTGAAGGTGTTATTCCTAATATTCTGACCGGATCAACAAGCCACAGAAAATTACAAAAGCAAACCTTGCAATGTAGAAGTATTGGAGGCACTGGGCATGAAAATTGGGCACTGCTACAATTACTCCCTCTCATGATTGGAAGCAGTATTCCAGAGCAGGAGCCATCATGAGACATTTTGATGTACCTAAAGGAGATTGTTGAGATTGTCGTGTCCAACAAATTCTCAGATGAAATACTGAGTTACTCAGAGAGTAAAATACCTGACCATCGGAAGCTGCTTATTCATTGTTTTCCTGACTTACACCTACGGCCAAAGCACCAGTTCATTGAATATAATCCACATCTGATTCGCTGCTTTGGACCCCTAGTGAAATTATGGACAATGAGGTTCATGTCCAAGCATAGCTTCTTCAAAAAAGTGGTGCATGATGTTCAGAATTTCAAGAATATACTTTTTACTCCCTCTTCAAAACATCAGCAAATGATGGCATACCACTTTGATAGCCCAAATCTGTTTAAACCATGGCTGTACATTAGCAATATTGACACTGTCAGAACAACATCATTGGAAGAACTAGTGAGGACTGCAATCAAGAGTAAATATCTGTATCAAGATACTATCTCCCTTGCAAAATGTATTTCTATGGGAAGCATTATGTAAAACACATGATAATATCTGCCGGTCAATGCAGTGGGCTCCTAGTCTTCTACAGCATACTTGGCATTGTGGTTAACCTGGACAAAGTGTAATTTGTCTCTAGAAAGCTCTCATCCTGGTTCTTGGAACATTACAGATCTTACAAACTTATCGAAACCAGCACAGTGAAATAGAAATCATGGATCCAGATGTTTTGAACGACCATCACCCCCTGGCTGCCTACACTGTACAAGGAAAGCTGCTTGTGACCCCAAGGACGTGCCTGTTTTGAAAGGACTTGTAATGATATGTAATCAGTTATTAGGTCCCCCTCCACTCCCGTTTTTCTTGTTCCTCATGTTGGTTATGAAGTGAAGTCACAATTATAACATCCATCCATCCATCCATTTTCTACCGCTTATCCTGTATTCAGGGTCGCGGGGGGGCTGGAGCCGATCCCAGCTGTCATTGGGCGAAGGCAGGATACACCCTGGACAGGTCGCCAGTCTATCACAGGGCCACAATTATAACATAAAAAGTAAATTATGAAATGGAAACAATCATGATTTTGACTCTCTTCATAATTAGAAATGTTAAATGAATAATGTTGACTCTCAATTTGTACTGTTGTACGATATGTTTTATATCATAAAAGCGGGCAAAAAGTAAAGTAATGAGTTTGATAACCTCTGATATAGACTAGCACTTTTATTTAGTTATCCTTAAAATTCCCTCATTCATTTTCCCTTTGTTTCATAGGCTTTGTTACTGCAATGGCAGATGAACCCAAAACTCATGCAGAAAGTCCACCTTACTCAACCACCAGAACCTGTACAGCATCTGCAAAATGAACTACAAGAGAATCTCTGACTTTTAGGTGGATTTTCTCTACAATATGAAGACCCGGATTTTGATAATGCACGTTCTAATTTGGTGGAGATTGTAGTCTTGCATGTTCTGTGGGATAAAGACAGCATCAGCATCTGATAAATCAGAAACACAGTCAAATGCTTCCATTGCCTCTTCCACCCCCTTGATACAGTAAACTTCTACTCAACTGGCCTCCTCTCCAGCTCGACTTATTTCCCACCCCCCTTTTCTTATGATGTGGAGTTAAAGCTCCAAATAGCAATGGAGTGTATGAGAATACAGCCCAGAGTGGTCTGTCTTTTCGAAAACCAAAGCAAGGAGAGGTCAATTATGTTCCTGTGGTGAGCGATCACCGAGCAGTTTGGGATCGGGGACGTACTGCAGTGAGAGAGAAATCCGACCGGCACCCGCTGCATTTACACCGATAATGTGTCATCATTCATGGACGTAAAAAACACTATTACTGCTTTGTACATGTTGTGGAAATACCGGACACACCGGGAAACTAAACGCCGTCCTCTCTGGGTATACATCCGGGGATACTGTACCTCATACAACCCACTTTATATAGTCCACCTATCCCTTTAAAGTCATTAGATAAATATCTGAACTCTACCATGTCACCACCAAGGAGCTATTGGGGACTTTCAGATCAGCCTCCGATGAGTACTCTACTCTCTTGCTGAAACTCCACCTTGCGAAGACACGGGCACCATTGGTCAAGACATGGAAAAACTCCTTGACAAGCTTGATCAACAGGTAGACTGATCACTTGAGATAAATGTAAATGTTTATAATTGGAATTTACATATCCGTGGCTCTGTCTCTAATTTTCGCTCTCACCATTTATGTTAAAACAGTGTAAAACACATAACTGGGTAAATGAACAAATCACAACAAACAAACTGGACGTTTAGAGCTGAAAGTTTAGCTGATGACTAAGCAGAGTGAATCCTGTTTACCACTGTTCATTGGAGCTAAGCCAATTAGTGGTGGGTGTGCTCTACACGTCTTTTTCTTGTTGATTCGCAAAAAAAAAAAAAAAAATCTATCTTCTTATCTGGATTTCAGTCGAGAAGCTAATAACCAAAAGATTGTGTGGTAATGCAGCCCATTTTACAATGTTAAAATGTATGCATGTCCTGTTAAGAACAATAATGGAGACCCAAATGCAGGACACAGAGCAGAGGCCTGTACTACGAAGCGGGATTTGGGCTTAGCGAGATAACTTAAGCGTTAACCCTGGGTTTTCCGTCCTACGACGCTGGTTCACTTCTTACCGGGGTAAATCACCATGGTAACTTACGCTGTGGAGCTAACCTGCTCCGGAGCAGGTTATGTTCCTGATAAGAGATCAACGTGGAGAAACACACCGCCGACTGACCAATCAGCTGTCTTGGTGCGCCGATATAAAAAAAAAAGAAGCTCGGTGGATCGTGAGAGGGTCTCGTAGGAGAACTGGTGTACAGAGACCGGCAAAACCCTTTTTCTGCCCCTGACGATGTTTTATATGAGAGATCCAGATTCTCATCGGAGGGAAATACTTTTCTTTGTCAGCACACAGCCTACTTTGAAATATGTTTAATATTTATTTGATTTGCTCCCAAGTCCGTTTTACACCGCCGGGATTGCAGCTGAAAGAATGAGGCGAATATTGTCATAAACCACGTTATAAGAATACATCCAAGCAAGACATTAATTATTTTAAAGTTATGTGTTCGGCCTTTTATTGCGGAAGGACATCATAAGAGTTAAAGGGATGAGAGAGAGAGCGACGACATGATTTAAAAGACGGCCGCAGGGCGGATTCGTACCGGGACCGCTGCAAGGAGCCCCGTAATACGGGTCGGCAACTATACCACTAAGCTATCAGCGAAGTTAAGGTAAACGTATAATCAGTCAGATCTAGTAGTGCCCTTATGATGGGGCAGTCATATTATACTACTACTACTATTAATGCGACTTCCGCATTCACACAGTCGGCGAGTTTTTGCCAGCTGTCCTTCCTGCATTTGGCAGATGAAACGGTTGCCTTTTGCCTGTATTATATTTTTAACTTCTTCGTATTTCTGTAAGATTATGGTTCGCTCCTCGTACGTGAAATACGCCGCTCCGCTGCCGTAGACTGATCCATGTTTGTGATTGGTCAAATGCTGCAAACGCCGCCTCTTTCATGTGCACGCGCTCATAGCTGGACAGGTAAACCCTGGGTTGAGTTAACGAGTTGATAACCAGCTTCGTGTGACCGCTTATCTCCGATTGCCTTTGTTAGGGTAACTCAAGCTGGATCTCTGAAAGATACCCTGGGTTTGTTGAACTCGCTTCGTAGTACAGGCCTCAGGTGAGCAGTTAAGGTGATATATAGGACAAACCGAACTTCACCTGAACGCCTCCTCACGGATGTCTCCTATCATCACACAGAGGAGTTCGGCCTATGCAAATGACTCCCTTTGTTATGTAACATGGGGAGCTGAATCTGAGTGCCGTTTTACCAGTGGGTGGGCTGCAGAGACCATGCAGGAGACGCTTGTTTTCCTCTATTCTGGGAGTTGACAGGCTCAGGGAGGACCAGTTTATAGGTGTGGAGACCAGAGAAAACATGTTTTTCATAATATGGGACCTTTAAACCAATTTCTCATGTTGATCTTGTCATGAAGTCTCAGTCATTCTGGTGTGTTTGACCAAAGTAAACATGGTTTAAAGCATTTACACCACTTTTGCAGGTTTTGCAGTTGGGCAGGCCTCAGTAATGGCCAATCACGTTATCTCCTCTCATCTCCTTTAAAATGCAGCAGACAGATTAATGATCTGGGAGGAGAGTCCAGGATGGCTTCGCTGAGGAAAACAATCCTGGCCAGGCAAACACAGTACACTATACTCCAAATGTAATACTGTAGTGAATGCTAAACAAGATGACAGTGCTGACGGTGTCCATGTTTGAGTTGACTTTACATCTAAATAATGTAAAGCAATTAAGATAGAGTTGTTCGATCACATTTTAGAGAGAAAATAGAGAACAATTGTTTCTATAATCAAGAAAGATGAAGCAGATTCCTGGGTGTACTCTTATCGAGCACAAACAAATCAATAAAGCACACAGCAAGCTACCAGACCTGTACTGCAAGTTAATAGATAGTACTCCCTCAGTGGAGGTGATATTGTCAGCTGATAGCCATTTCCAAGACATTAACTTCAATGAAACACTCTCTGGACCCTTTCATTACCAAACAGAGAATCTGCAACACTTAAACATTAATTTTGTTTATTGTGAAAACCGTGGCTATTTAAAATGTTGGGTTTTGTCAGGATGCCCTATTGTAAGAGTGACCAATCAGTGGTCTGATGTGTTTTAACTCCACCTTCTAGTATCAGCTTAGCTCACTGTAAACCTCAGCAGAGTTGGTACCGGGTACCATGCACAACGTTTGGTGTTGGATAACCAAAAAAGCTCCATGCAGTAAAAATGCAGCATTAGTCACACTTAGTTTATTGTTTAATAACTTTCTAAATGATTTGACATCTCAAATTGCATGGCAATCAATCCAATAATTGTTGAGGCAGTCCCTTAAAGCAACAAATAGAGTAAGAAGAACTAGTAGAAGTAGAACTCATGGTGGCGGAAAGTCAGGTGATCACCCTCTGGATAAAAATTGTGGACCAGCTGAAGGACATACCAATACCCTGATCCATGTCTCTGTCATGGCTAACAATAACATAAACAGTTAAGTGAAACAGTTAAAGTTTTACGTAAAACTTTAATTCAATTTAAATTTTTCATTTAAATGTGTAGAGTTAAATATATCTCTCTTCCATAAAGTCACAACCTTTTTGATATCAACAAGTTGAACACCCCACATGCATCACACCAGTGCGAACGCAACAGGATGAGTAGTTTTGATGTATGTAGTATGCAGTAGAATGTTAAGGTGTAAGATGAGAAAATGCTGAAATTAGTTTGGGGACAGCGGACAGCTGCATTTTACTGTAGCAGCATTTAAGATGAGACAGAGTTTAACAATTGTATTCATATATTTGTGCAGTTTATTACGGCCTACAGAAGGCCTCCAGAAAAAAAGGAGAGAGCTTAATACATTCAGCTCTAAATTAAATGTCAGCTTCTTTAACTAAAACGATCTCTCTGTATCTATCCAGGCTCCGCCACTAAATCAGGACAGGTTTCCCAAATTGTCTGCAACATCATGCACAAAGCAGTACTCAAAGCCTCTTCATGCCTCACCAAAGAGGATGAATGATACAGCAAACATGGCATTCCAGGTCATCTCATTTAAAGATTGCTGCCCCAGATGAATACGGCTGAGTGGTCATGACCTCATCTGAACTGAGGAAATTGAGGTTTAATCTCTTAACTGAAAATTTTCCACTGAGTTTTCACCAGACTGATTCGGATCATTATTATACTTATAAAAACATGCACATTTCATAACATATAAGAGTTAGAAAAAGGACTCTGGGAGACTGAACCATGAGAGCTAAAGCTAGTTGACAGCCATGTAAAGCACTGCAAAACCAGAGAATTACACTGAAAGAAAACTACTGATGGTTCCTTTATTTTGCTGTTAGATTTTCACTGTGCAGACTGATGAGCAGAGCTTGTTTTCATTTTCATCTGCTGATAAATCTGTCACAATAATTACTGACTTATCCTACAATATGGACATTATCTATTTATCGTACAATATATGGACATGACCGTGATCATTTGGTTGGGCTAGCTGCTCGGGTTGACTTCCAGATACAGGCTTGGCTATGGGAGAAGAGACAGGTGGCATTGGGACACCCACCACAAGCTCCACCAGCCACCATCTCTACCTCTTCTGCAGGGCCGCATCCTGTGGGCCCCAAACCCATGCAGCTGAGGCACACCAGCCTCACTCCTAAGGAGCGAGATGGCTGACAGGCCAACCTCTGCCTGTACTGTGGCCAACCTGGACACTTTGTCTCTCACTGCCCAGTAAAAGCCCAGGTTTCATCAGTAAACAGGGAGGTTCTAGTGAGGCACACTACCACGCAGCCAACCCCCAACTGACGACTACTTTTCCATGTGAAGCTTCTCCTGCCTGACGATTCACTCATCTCACGAGGCTCTTGTCGGTCAGCTGGGACTGGGTCGGGTCTGATCCCTGCCAATGCTCTGGATGGTCATCTGCTGGGAACCGTCACCCATCAAACCATGCTGGTCCATATGCTTTTGCAAACCACCACAAGACCATCCAATTTCACATCCTGCCACCTTCTCATATTCCTGTCATCCTGGGGTGAGAGTCACTTGGCCACCATCATCATCTGTCCATCCTCCTCTCCTGTAAGAGCCGGCTTCTTTTTCATAGTGAAGGACAAGTCGTCAAGTCATACAGTCGAAAATTGCTACCCCCTTCTCATCTCTTCAACATTCAAGCTACCTGAAGGGGCTACCATCTTCACAAAGCTTGACCTCCACCTACCATCTGGTTCGAATCTGGGAGGGTGATGAGTGTCCACTGGACACTATGAGTGCCTGCTTATGCATTTCGGGCTGATCAACGCTCCAGCTGTATTCTAGGCCCTGGTCAATGACATACTCACATGACATAATGAGACAATGACATGTTGTACAATTATGTTTTTGTCTACCTGGATGACATATTTTGGTCACGGAAGGATCTGTCCATCATGTCCAGACCGTCTTGCAGTGCCTCCTCGAAAAATTGCTCTACGTCAAAGCCAAGAAATGTGATTTTCCCGCCTCATCCGTCTCCTTCCTGGGTTACATCGTGGCGCAAGGTTTCTGCGGTAACCTCCTGGGCCATTCCTTTCCCACTTCATCACCTCTCTTATCCTCCAAGTACCTGATCCAGACTGTGAGTTCGTCGTGGAGGTGGACGCCTCTAATATAGGAGTAATCGCTGACCAGAAACTTCACCCCTGTGACCTTTTCTCTCAGGCACTATCTCCAGCCAAGAGAAATTACATATCGGCCACAGTGCCTGCCTTCCTGACCACCTGTGTTCCCCCTGCATTGATGTCCGACATGCTCCAGTGGGCCCACACATCCAAGTTCACCTTTCATTCAGGGTTCCAAAGAACCCGAGATGTCCTCCGACAGCAAAACTGGTGGGCCACCCTGGAGGATGAGAAT
Source organism: Chelidonichthys spinosus (assembly GCA_029853015.1). NCBI lineage: Eukaryota > Metazoa > Chordata > Actinopteri > Perciformes > Triglidae > Chelidonichthys > Chelidonichthys spinosus. Next base: position 8,693,317 of record CM056835.1, read on the forward strand.
TTTTAAAACCTGCTCTCACCAGGCCCCGGCTGGGTTCCTGCGACCCCTCCCAGTAGCACATCGTCCATAGTCCCATATATCTTTGGAATTTGTAACAGGCCTCCCCCCATCTAACAGCAACACAACCATCCTGACCATAGTGGACCGATTCAGCAAGATGGCCCATTTTGTTCCCTGGCCAAAACTCCCCTCAGCTAAAGAGACTGCCTGTTTTGTTCTTCTCCATGCCTTCCGCCTCCATGGGCTCCCCTTCGATCTGATCTCGGATCGAGGGCCCCTATACACCTCCATCTTTTGGAAGGAGTTCTGCAGCCAGCTCAGGGCTACCAATGGCCAGACAGAATGGAAGAACCAGGAGATGGAGACAGCTCATTGCTGCATGGTCTTGAGAAATCCCTCATCCTGGTCTCAACAGCTGTTGTTAGTTGAATACACTCATAACACTATGACCAGCTCTGCCACGGGGGTTTTCCCTTCCAGTGTGCCTATGATTACCAACCTCCTGTCTCCTCTGCTTCTGAAGAGAAAGTCTCCTGCCCCTCCGTCCAGGCTTTCATTGGTCATTGCTGCCAAACTTGGACCCAAGCACGAAATTAGGCTAGGTCGAGATGAACTTTGCCTAGCCTGGAAAGAAGACGAGAGCAGGCGATCGATTCTGCGCAGGCCTGGCTCATCTCAAACAAGCCTATTCTCTCCTTCACTCTGCTGATTGCAACACCACATCGGCCAATTGACGATGTTCACAACCCCACCTCTACCAGGTTGTCCAGAACTTGTGGCTGTCCACCCGAGATCTCACTCTACATTTTGACTCCAAAAAGCTGGCACCCAGATTCATCGGCCTCTTTGCGATCAAAAAGATCATCACTCTAGTGGCATTGAGGCTCAAGATGCCCCAGTGCATGCAGGTCCACCCAACTTTGTATATGTCTCCAAGGTCAAGCTGGTCTGAGAGAGCCCACTGGTCCCGGCTTCTCCACCTCCAATGCCCCCTTGCTTCATCTCTGGGGGCCTACCCTATTTTATTCACTGCCTAATCTGATCCCACCATCGTTGGACGAGCCTACAGGACCTAGTCGACTGGGAGAGGGACGGTCCTGAAGAGAAGTCCTGAGTCCCTGCTCGACACATCCTGATCACAAACACCCTGAACAATCTACCACGACCTCAGTTAACCCCACTAAATCTCGTTGTGTGGCCTTCCAAGCTCCTCAACCCGGCCCTTCAGATGATGCGGGAGGATTCACAGTCAACGGAATTACAATTTCACGAATGGCCTCACAAAATGTCTTGGAGTAGCCTACTTGTAGATGAAAGGTTGAGCTGGACAGTGCAAATCAACACAATGTCCAAGAAAGTTAACCACTTCAAGGTAAGATGCTTTGTTTACACACACGCAGTATAGTTAATTCTATTTTTCATATATATTACTTGACATATTTTATTTTCTTATTATATTTATGTGCCCTATTGTGTTATTGTTTTGTTATTGATTTAATAATAGCTGAGACTATTTTAAGCCTCGATGGGTTTCATGCCTCTCTTTGTTTCCCTGTTCTGTTTCTTCTGTTTTGCACTTAAATTGGGCTAAATAGATCACATCGAAATCAAAATGGACATGACCTGGATAATTTTTACATGATCGACAATCGATGCTACCATAAATGGAGTGCATCCCTGACCCAGAGACAGAACTACTATACACACACTACTTACCACTAAGCCGCTGCTACACCGACAGACAGCTTGGGTTGAATTTTGTATTTGGAAAGATTGTTTGACATGTTTTATACAACAACTTTGAGACAGCATTTGTTTTTTAGTTAGTCTAAGAACAGCTTACCGTCTGTTTATGTCTCTGTGGGGTTAATTGCATTAATTCAGTCGACAATACAAAACTGGTTGTCGCAGACACAGGAGAAGATCATCACTCTACTGAAAGCACCTTTGTAGCATGTATCTACTTCTCTGCCCCTTTGGGGAATCCAGTAGATGACATTTCAACATAAATAATATTAGTTTAACACACTATTTTTTACTGGATCACTACTTCAGGACTTACTTAAACACTTTTAAAATTCAAACTATAATCATAATAATGCATTCCCACTATTGCATGAACATAATCGCCTGCGATATATACATTTAAAATATATTCCTCGTTCATAGAAAACTCTGCAATTACTTTTGAGGAGTTATCATGCCACTGCCTGCACATGCAGCTTACAACAGTGTTGTGTAGTGGAGGCTTCTAAAATAACGAAAAGGATGTCGTTCAAATTGAACGCTTTACTGCCATTAAAATGTTGCATTTAACATAAAACAGGTCACAGCGGACTTAGTCATAACTTAATATCTTCTTCTAACCAAACTGGATATAATACTTCTTGCACATCAAAATAAAACACTTAATGTTCAAGAATGATCTACATGCATTTCTGTATCACTGTAAATAATAATCAGAACATTTACAAAACCAAGGAAAATTCATCAGATTCTGTAGATAGATAGAAAAGTGTCTTTTTACAAAGGAAAATAGAGAGCCCAGTGTATTAGCTTGGTGTGAATGTTCAAGGTTTATTGTCATCCTACAACACAAGGTTGGAAAATGAAATGCAAGCTCTATTGCCTTTATGCTACAAGGTAAAACAAAATGTTTTTTTTTAAGGTGGATTGTAGATGATGAGTTGAGATGTCCCACAGCTGGAGGAAAGAAGCTATTGTTTGTTGTTATTCCTAAGTATACATATGAATTTGCTTTCATCAACTCAATACTCGTCATGCTGGTTGTCAGTTTCTTTCACGCATTTACTTTCACAACTGAGTACAAAAGGCAGCCGAGGCCAAGCACTTGTTTGACCCCTCCTGTATAATTTACGGGAGAGACGGATTAATAGAGGCCTTCTTGGAAAGCTACTGAGCAGCAGTTCAGCTAGGAGACCATGCTGCCAACAAATCTCCAGCACTCAGCTGGTTCCAAATAGGACACATACACACACACACACACACACACACACACACACACACACACACCAAGCTAAGAGGCTGGCAGATGGAAATATTCTGCCTGAGAAGATCAGTACTAACATATTGGACTAGCAGTTACTAGTTTAACAGCGACTCAACTCAGCTGTATGTGTTTATCAATGTGTGTGTATGTGTGTGTTTCAATTCTTGGGTCTATGTGTTGATGCAGCATGTTTGTATTTAGATTTGACAGTCTGGGGAATATTAGAGATTGGTGTTGAGCGGTTTCACATGACATTAATGGCAGAGAGAATGGCTACGTTACTGAAAGGACTTTGCTCTCTTTCTACAGTTCCTGGATTGGAGTGATCCTAATTGGAGGAGGAGATGCTGTTTGAATGTCGTATGCAGTAAATATACTTAACGTACAGGAGATTTCTGCCTAAAAGCCTATTAAGGCAGTTTTTTCTCGCCTCTGTCACTTGACATGTGCATATTCTAGTCCTGCTCAATGTGTTAAGTGTCCTGAGATGACTTCTGTTGTGATATGGCACTATAAATAAAATGGAATTGATAAAGCAAACTAAAAAAGAACTTGCGTTTGATGTGTGTGTTTGATGAAAGATTTGAAAGCATTGATGAATATACAGAGATAAGGTCATATTGTATCGGAAAGTATGCTGTCACAGTGATACATCTCAGTGAATATAATTTGTATTTAAAGGTGCTATTGGCAACATTGATAACATCCAACCACTAGATGTTGCACTTGCAGTCCGCTCTTCCATTGCATTCACATCACAACACAGCTGTTGCTCGAAGCGCATGTGCCCTCAATGGTTGCCAGCTCATTGCACAACCAATTGCTATTTCAGTGACACTCAGACAGACTCAGTCATGTCAAGTGATGAATCTTTCATGGTATGAATTCATTTTGCAACATGTAGCCATACATTTGGGTTACTTTGTGCGGTGGTGTTAGGTACCGAAATGCCGCCCGCTTACCGTTTTTTTTTCCCACACTAACTGGCAACCCCAAAGATTCTTGACCATTCAAGTCATTATTCTATTGACTCACAAGCCTTGCTAGCCGCAGCCACACATCACACATCACAGAGGTAAACAACACATTAATTTTGGACCCGTCAACATTTTTTAAAATGATTCATTCACAATCAAAAAATGTTTTTCATGAGAAGTGATACTTTGATTCTGCACCTTTCTAAGAGCTCTGTCGATGTTTTTTTTTTTTTTTATATATATATATTTGTTAAAGAAACATTTTATCAATATCCCCTTTAAATACTATTTTTTCATCAAACTAGTGATCACTCATACTGAGGTTCACAGGAAGAGTGAGTTGTCCTCCAGTTGGACGATCAGTGGTTTGTTTCCCTGCTCTTCCAGTACGCATAACAAACTGTCCTTGGGCAAAATACTGAACCCCGAAATTTTCACATATAAAGTGAAGGTGTGTGGATGAGTGAGACTAGATAAGCTCCTGATGGGCATGTGTATGAATGTTTATCAATTGATGAATAGACTGAATGTAGTGTAGAGTGCTCGAAAATACTAGAAAAGTGCAATAGTAATGCAGGTCCGTATATATTGCTGGAATTTTAATTGTAGACATGATTTGAATTTAACTAATTAATTTCTTTTTTTTATTTTAATTTTAGAAATGATTAAATCCTCTGCAATTTTGACGTTGTCTTCAGTACAGCTACACATTTCCAAGTGGCCCAGAGCTGTTGTACCTAAGTGTAGTATGTCAGTAATGCAGAGGGGTCTGCCCTTTTCAGTCCGATACTAAGCACCAATCCCATAATTAACAACCTGTATGTCAGGAAAGGAAAGGACGGATCATTCTTGTATGTGTGAGGCAACATCAGACTTGACTTGAAAACATTTTTCAAACAAAATGCAAAAAATATATATAAACACATTGATATAAATGTACATTTATTATTAACTGTTAATATAATGGTATCCAATAACAGATCAGCCCATTGACAGTGATGATCAGTATTCATCTCTTCATGGAATGGATTTGTTTGACTTCTGGTGCTTTATAGTTACATTCTTTGGAGGTTGAAATATGTAAGCAATGTGATAAATTCTCACACTTCTAGGCACCAGGCAGCGTTGGGCAGCGCAAATGAGTAAATGACGCATATCATTTCATTTGTGTGAAACTGTGACGTGAAAGCCTTTCAGCGTTGAGATTCTCCTCCTGTCGTTACTGAATCAGAAATGGAGACACACATTTTTACGTGTTTATGGAGCAGCTACAGTGTCAATGTGCAAAAGTGATTTGCATGTTGCATTTCAAAATTGTTTATTTTGCATTTGTATGACTGTAGTAAACTGGCTGATGTGTGTCTTGCTATACAAAGTAAAATACAGCTCAATAAAATCACCGAGCACCTCTCTTTGATGTCATGAACTCAGAGAGGATGCTGTTTGGGACTTCACAACATGTTCAAAGCAGCAATAGTGGTTATTTCAACCAGGATGGAGGAAACCTTGTTGGTGTCGACATGGAAGTAAGCCCCGCTTCCTCCCCAAAAACAAAGGCAGGCTAAATCCACAAAATCACGAGAACACTGGTAAACACGAGAACAGAGGCCTGTACTACGAAGTGAGTACAACATAGCCAGGTTATCTTTTTGTTATACACAAGTAACCCTAATAAAGGCAATCAGAGATAAGCGGTCACACGACACTGGTTATCAACTCGGTAAGTCAACCCAGGGTTTCCCTTTCAAGCTATGAGTGCACATAAAAGAGGCGAGGTTTGCAGCATTTCACCAATCGCAAACATGGATCACTCTACAGGCAGCAGAGGGGCAATTTTCACGTACGAGGAGCAAACCATAATCTAACAGAAAGACGAAGAAGTTTAACATATTCAGGCAAACAGCAACAGTTACATTTACATTTAGGTCATTTAGCAGACACTTTTGTCCAAAGCGACTTACATTAAGTACATTTGTCAAAAGAAGGAAACAAAGAAACCACAATGTATCATTGCCGATAAAGTAAGAGCTAAAAATAGAACAAGTGTTAGGTCCTCATCTGAGTAAAGTAGTACTTCAAGAGCAACAGTGCCACGATCAGAGTGCTATAGGTAAGGTTTTTATTTTTATTTATTTTTTTTTTTTTTCAGTTTCATCTGCCAAATGCAGAAAGGACAGCTGGCAAAAACTTGCCGACTGTGTGGACGCGTAGGTCTTATTAATGGTATTACTCGTCGTATAATATGGCTGCCCCATCATGAGGGCACTTCCCAATCTGACTAAATTCATTTTTAAGTGTGCTCATAGCTTAGTGGTAGAGTTGGAGCCCCACGTACCGAGGATCCCTGCAGCGGCCCTTTTCGAATCCACCCTGTGGCCGTCTTTTAATGCATGTCATCCCTCTCTCTTACCCCTTTCACTCTCACGCTGTCCTCCCGGAAAAAAAGGAATGTGTTGTTTAGATGTATTCTTATAGCGTGGTGCATGACAATATCAGCCTATCTCTTTCAGCTGCAATCCCGGCGGTGTAAAATGGACTTGGGAGAAAATAAAATAAATTTAAAAACATTATTCAAAGTGGTAAGTAGGCTGTACGCTGACACAGAAAACTCACTCTCTCCGATGAGAATCTGTATCTTTTATATAAAACATCGTCAGGGACAGAAAAGGGGTTTTGCTGGTCTCTGAACACTGTTCGTGAGAGACCCTCTCACGATCCATGCACAAACTTCTTTTTAATTTTTTTATTTATTATCTGCTCCACGGGATCTTTTATGCTGATGCCATCTTCAAGAGAGCTTGATTGGTCAGTATCCGGTGCTTTTCTACATGTTGATCTCTTATCAGGAACATAACCTGCTCCAGAGCAGGTTAGCTCTGCAGGGTAAGTTACAATGGCGTTTACCCTGGTAAGAAGTGAACCAGCGTCGTAGGATGGAAAACCCAGGGTTAACCCTGAAGTTACCTCGGTAAGCCCAAATCCTGCTTCGTAGTACAGGTCTCAAGGATAGCATAGTCCGAGCTACAGAATGAACCCGATGAAGCAGGTGTGCAAACCTGTCTAAAAACTACTGCCGTAGGAGAAGCTAACCCTGCTAGCTTGAAAGCAAGTCAGAAGAACAACATGGAAAACCTGTTTTCAGAAATTGCTAAGATTGGCACTCTTCTAAATGGAGTTGTGAAGAATGTGTCCATAATTAAATCAGACACAACAGAATTGCAGACGTGGCTGGAATACGTGGAGAGTCGCATTGCTAATGTGGAGGACAGCGCCGCTAACATGGATAGAGAAAAAAGAGATTGACACAGCGGGTGGAACAATTATGGAGCCGAGTTGAGGATCAGGAAAACCGAAGCTTATGAAAAAACATCAAGCTCTCAACTTTGTGGGAACAGTTTGGGGATGGTCCTCCTGTTCCAACATGACTGTGCACCAGTGCACAAAGCAAGATCCATCAAGACATGGATGAGAGAGTCTGGTGTGGATGAACTTGACTGGTCTACACAGAGTCCTGACCTCAACCCGATAGAACACCTTTGGGATGAATTAAGTAGAGACTGAGAGCCAGGCCTTCCCATCCAACATCAGTGTGTGACCTCATGAATACGCTTCTGGAGGAATGGTCAAAAATACCCCTAAGCCTTGTAGAAAACATTCCCAGAAGAGTTGAAGCTGTTATAGCTGCAACGGGTGGATCGACATCATATCAAACCCTATGGATTAAGAATGGGATGTTACTTAAGTTCATATGTGAGTCAAGGCAGGTGAGGGAATACTTTTGGCAATATAGTGTACCGAGGTCAACAAGTCAAGTATACAGCCTCACTCAATCTCCCTAGAGCCATTAGTTACATTGATCAGAGAGGAGTTTTTGCTGGTGGCAGGGAGCATAAATTATTCCTTTAAGGTGATGACATTCTGTTACTGAGTCAAGACCCAACTACCTATGTATTAGTGCTGGTTTTCAAAAGGCATGAAATATTTAGGGATAGAACTGAACCATGACATAGAAGAAAGTATAACTACAAATATGGAAGCATAAACAATTGAATTTGATATATTTATAATTCTCAATCCCTAACATTTTTTTTTACAGTACTACTCAGTATATGTTTTTCAAGGTTGTTTCTGTGTTTTTCTCCACCAGGCCCTCCCTTCATTGTATCGCCACCAGAGAACATTACAGTGAACATCTCGCAGGATGCCTTTTTCACCTGTCAGGCAGAGGCTTACCCACGCAACCTGACCTACACCTGGTTCTGGGAGGAGGAAAACGTCTTCTTCAAGAAGTAAAGTTCTGATCTGTTTCATTATTGTCTGCCATATCATCACAACCTGTCTGTCCCTACTATTCACCAGCCATTGTCAAGAGTCAGTGTCCCGCTGCGAAATAACATATCCAAACGACATATTCTCTATGTCATTCTTGCACGTCCGATGTCGGTCCCCCGAAGGTCCAGACTGTGACACCCGATGACCTCTTTTTCCCAACATCTACCAAACGTACAGCAGCATTGACGTCCACAGGAACTCCGGATAAGGGCTAATTGTCTTAATCTTCTTGGATCTGTGCATAACTGTAATCCCATTTAATAAGGTGATTCCACTCAGTGCTCCACACTGGTTTTCGCTCGTTCACGGTCACTTTGCTTCTTGATTACTTGCCATTGTAGGAAGGTATGCAAACTATACTAAGGAACGATATTAAAATATGTATATCAATGTGTATTAATATACAAATTTAATACCTGCTTTCGTAAAAAGGGGCACCATCTGTTAGTCGGACAGAACTTTATGGAGTTCACTTTAATGACTAATGACCACTTATTAATTAATTAACAATTAATCAATACATATAATAAATCAGTCTCACTTCCTGAGATCATAGACTCTTTTAATAGGGATCTTTGTATTCTGCTCAGAAGAAATATCCACGGACAACGGCTTTAGGGGGATTTATTGTTTAACTACAGATTAAACAAAGTGACTAAAATAATAACAGAGATTTATGATTACCAGCACATCTAGCACATTTGGCGATAAAGGGGAGTGTGTTCCTCCCTAAGAATTTCGACTTCTTAGTAAGATAGAATGATGTATTAACCGCAAGTTCTTTTGTTGGAAGCCCAAGGATCAACCGGAGAAATCTTCAGTTCACAAATATAGTATTTATTCAGGTCACAGGTAAAGTATGGCAGGCCTGGGCTTTGGAATGGCAGAGCTCCCGCAGGATCTCAGTCAGAGCGAGCCCCGTTTCTGGGTGCTTGTCACAGTTTATCTTCTTGGGCTGGGACTGCCCCATACAGAGGTCAAACTTGCACGCAACTGAGTCTTACTGGTCAGTTATCTCTGACGTGAACTTCTAGGATGTAATATGAAACATGTGTGAGTGTTGTCCTTCAGGCGTGTATCTATTCTAGCAAACTTAGCTGTTAGAACAAAGAGGGCCTTGAAGAGTCTATGGGTTCCTGCTTATCAGGTTAACTGTCACACTGTTTTAATGTGCACAACCAGTGATATATATGAGTTCAGTGAAAAAGTATAAATCTAAAGTGAACAAAGAGCCAATTCTAACAGATGGAATAATTAAATAAAATGGCATCACAGATGTTATTAACAGACGCTAATACTTAGTTTCACCCTGCAACTCGGTCATTACTGTTGAATGCAGATTCGGTCTTACTTTATGACGATTCTCCTCATCTTACTGAAAGTCCAAGCGTCGGTACCGTAGACACAAAGGAATTCTCTGTGCCGGGCACAAGGGTTGGTTTGAACTGTTAGCGCCGATCTGCGGTAGCTTTGTAGTGGGAGTTGTTTGCCGAAATCCGTCTCAGTTGATGAGCTGTCTTCTCTGTGAGCTCAGCTATGGGTGACTAGTCAGAAGCATCAGTCAATATACAAATCTTTCGGCCGTCGGTTGATTTAGAGATTAACAAAATGATTGCATGTAAATAATATATAATAAGACTGAAATGCAAAAATGAAGAATCTAACAACGAACGAAACTAGCTAAGAAAAGTAGTAAAAGTTTTGAACTAGAAAAAGGTGGAAAAATGAAGCGGGCAAGAGAGGAGGGCCAGAGCCAGACGGCAAGAAGCTGGGTGGCAAGCGTATGACTGTAATACGCAGCTTTTATGCTGACCAAAGGGGGCGTGTCCAGGACGGACCAGTTCGAGTTACAATCCGAAATCTATATGATTAAACTGTTAAAAACAAAATCCTTTAACTATACGTTTGAACACATAATCTCGCCATGGTGGTCAAAGCTCGTTCCTTAAATCACATTGCAAATAACAACAGAATCATGTCGAAGTAAATGAAACATTAATTTGTTAATTTGTTTTTTCACATTTCTTTGTATAACCACTTTGAATGGGCCACTCTTGATACAGTTGAAAGGAAGTTTGTTTCAACATAACACAATACACCCAATCAAGCTAGTCTCACGTTAATTGGTTAATGCACACATCTTTGTATATGGCTATGTAAACGTCTGATTTGATATCTATTGGTTACTCTTATGATATCGAGGTGACTGGGAGATGATCCATTTTACCTCTGGCCGCTTGAGGGCAAGAGATCTACGTGACTTTTGTGGATGAGTCACATTTTCTTAACGTCATACTTCTAGGTCGCAGAAGCACAGGATTAAGACAGAATGTCATAATTATCATGTGTTATGTAATAATGACAAATCTAGACTGTATTTTGAAGTATCAATGAACACTTTCTTAGCTTTGCTCCAAAAGTGGTCTTTAGGTAATTTCTGCTGTTAAGTCAAGAGAATCTAAACAAACTTCATATCCCTGGGAAGGGTCCTGAGAGGAAGAAGGAGGTCCTAATCTTTTAACCCAGGTGTCTCAAACTGATCCAGTAAAGGGCCGCTGTGGCTGCAGGTTTTCATTCCAACCAAGCAAGAACACACCTGATCCAACCAATCAAGGTGTGAAGGCAAATCAGGTAGGTGAATAAGTCGAGTCAGGTGAGGCTTTACTGGATCAGTTTGAGACACCTGTTTTAACCCGACCAGGGCTCTCTGTAAAACAAAGGTGTTAGATCAGTCTCCAGCCATGTTTGTGGTGCCTCAAAGTCTGGTGTCTCTAAAGGTCTGTGTCCTCCACACATTCAGAGATGCGTGAAGATGTTGTTGATTTAGGCATTCATAAATCCTATACTCGCCTCTACTTTTCCACGATTTGTTTTTAGTTTCTCTCGGACTGGAAGTTTAATGCTCTTCTTTCTCTGGCTGTTGATCCTCCATTGTGAGTCAGCAGTAATGAAATGTACCTGGCTGCGCTGGTCAAACAATTTAGACGAGAGGGAGCCTGACTCAGCAGTTGCAAGTTACCGATTTCTGATTACAATGAAACCCAGCCTACGCTTCAGTGAGTAGCTCCACATGGGCTGATCAACCGCTGCTGACTGACGTAAAAACCTAAACTAATAGAGCGCCACCATTGAATTTTGCGCGAGTGGTCGCCACAGACACGGAGATACTATTTCTGGACAAAGCAGCATGTACAAGCACATGGGTCAATCATCATGATCAATCACCATTGTTATAACTGTAAAGACAATTAAATAGAGGAAAATTTTACGGACTGCCACTTTAATCATGTTGATGACAACAGTGTTGCTATTTGTCATGAATAAAAATACATTCATTATGTAAATTTCCTGCACCTGTTTAAGATGTCCACATGATGTCAAAAATACCTATCATGACGTCCAAATATCACATATCACAAGCTTGTCCTGACTGCTCCATCCCCGGATGTGTTAAGATTTGTAAGTCATGTTGGTGTTGTAGCTTAGCAAGCAAAGATTCAGATGTCCGTGCACGTTCTGCATTGGTCAAGTTCATGGGTTCCTCTGCGTGTTTAGTTTCGTAATGGTGATTCAAATTGTTCAAACACAGTGACCTCCACACACTGGGCACACGGCTTGTAGTACTCGATATTCCTCATCAACCTTTCTTTTTTAACGGGAGCCGACATATTTGAGAGCTAACAGCTAACTCACATCACTCCTGCAGGTATGTTCGCCGATACACGATACAGTGCAGCTGCATGGGAATGCGCACCATAAGTATACAAGTATATATGTATACACCGTACGTAATGAAAAAAGCATTCACCTTGAAAAAAAAAACAATGCATTGCGTGCACAATGTAGACTTTTGGACCTTTCAATCCTAATTTTCCATTGAGCTCATGCTCTACAGTCAGGGACAGCCGAAGGGCTGGATATGGCCCCAGGGTACAATGCCCAGGTATTTGAAAAAAAAAATATGACACACACCAGGGGCCGTATTCCTAAAGATTCTTAGTGCAAAATGTTGCTCCTAGTGGCCAAATTCTAAGAAAATTGTTAGAATCATGATGTTTTCTTAACATTTCCACTAAATGTAAAGAGTAGATCCTAGTAAAGATAAAAGCTATTCCTAAAGAATCCTAGCTCTTAAGGTGAGATCTGTTAAGAGCAGGGAAGAGGACTTTTAAGCGGTTTAGGAGTTCCGTAAGCAGAGGACAAAATGGCGGACGGAAGAGGCAGGAGAGATATTCTCCAAACACTGGACGACAGTGAATTAATGAAACGCTACAGATTGGATCGTGCAGGAATCACGCTTGTGGTTGATCTCATTAGAGATGCACTTACTTCTCCCACCCAATGCCACAATGCAATACCACCCGAAATGAAAGTCATCACAACACTGAGGTATTTGGAAACAGAGAAAATGCATCACTGCAGCAGTGATGACTTGGGTCTGTCCAAACACTGACAGCATTGTCACAACCTCTTATTGTGACACAATTTGTTTCATTTCCACTGGATGCAAGCTCACAAAAGGGCATTTATGGACATCGCAGGATTTCCTGGTTTTGTGGGTGTAATCAATGGGACACATGTCCGAATAATTGCACCGTCAGAAGATGAAGCCGTCTTCGTGAACAGGAAGAGATTTCACAGCATCAATGTTCAACTTGTTTTCAATGCTGACTATAAGATTTTGGACATTGTTGCTAAATGGCCAGGGTCAACACATGATGCCAGAATGCTCTCTGAGAGTGGCCTCAGACAGCTTTTCAAGGGACATTACTTGCCAGCCAATTGCCACTTGTTAGGGGACAGTGGCTACCCATGCAAACCATGGCTCCTAACGCCTTACCTCCAGCCACGCCAAGGGCCGCAACTAAACTACAACAGGTAACCCAAACAATATAGAATTACGCATGGAAATAAAATGTAAAAAGCATGTTGGAGTATCCTAGTAGTTTAAGTATTTCACTCAAATATTGTACATTTTGATTATGTTTGTATTAACTTATAGGGCCTATAAGACAACAAGGGCAGAAGTGGAGCATGGCATTGGCCAACTGAAGAGGCACTTTCTTGTTCTCCATAGAGAGGTGTGGCTAACCCCTGATAAAGTCTGCAATTTCATCATAGCCTGTGCACTACTACAGAACACTTGCAAGGCAAGACAGATTGCAGAACCTCTTGAGGGTGATGAACACAGCGATGATGATGATGATGATGATGATGATGATGATGATGATGACGATGATGATGGTGGTGGTGGTGCAGAAAATATTGACTTTCCACAGGGGAACTTGGCCCAAAGTGGACTGCCTTACAGAACCCACTTTACAAATTTACATTTCAGGCAAGTTACAGCAGGGCTCTCAAGTTTTTATCTCAGTTCAGAGTGAGATTTTGGCTGAAGGTACATGTCCACAGGCAGCGTTATTTCCACGCTTCCCATTCATTGTCTATGTAAGAAGCCGTGCAATGAGTTTCGAGAGACGGAGCGCCGCCTCCCGCAAGCTCTCGGAAATCTTTTAAACTGACCCTTGTCGATCTAAAATAAAGACAGATTCAGCAACTGCATAGCTTATTTCTTGCATAAAATGTTTTCAGAAACACATTTCGGTGAACTATTTTCGTAAAAAAAGAGAAAGTTGTTTTAATTATCCCGGTAATTTGTCTGTGTGAGAAATACTAGATGTGGCGTGTGAGCGTGTGAACCGGTTGAAATGCGTGTGTCTCACGCCCAATGCGTGAGACTTGAGAGCCCTGTTACAGTATATGTAATTTGACAACACATTACTCACAAAGACACAATATCTATTTGTCATTGGATTTATTTTTTAGGAGCTCAATTTTCAGTCAATAGTTCTCCTCCTGTAGGCATAGAACTTTTTTCTGCTCTCTGAAGACATCCATTGTCAACTCAAATCTTCTGTCCTACAGGGATGGTGTCGGTGCAGCAGGCAGGAATGGTGTTTGAGCAGCAGCGGGCAGGCTCAACTCTGATGTTTCAGGCTCAGGGTTGTACACCTGCAATGTTGAGGGGCCTGGTTCTTCTGATGGCTTCATGCTACAGAAATGGAAATACATTAAGTTTAATTATTGTTTTGTTTTAATTGATTTAGTAGAACGAACATGCACAAGAGATATGAGAAATGGCTTATGCAATAAATAAACACTGTTCTTGATATTTTGTTTACCTGCCTATTGATATATGAAAACTCATTTGTCCTACCTTTGTTGCATTTCAATGGCCTGCATCATTGAAGAGTCAATGCCTTCCCTCAGCCCGGTGATACTCACTTCTGACTGCCACAGTATCAAACACTGTTTCTGCAACCTGGGACAGCTGCCTAGCAGGTGGTCCACCCCCAAAAAAGAAAACCAGTAACCAATATGTACACAATAATTAGGCAAAGTAGAGCTTACTATTCATTTAACAGATATTTTCTTTTATGTGAAATATTATTTACAATTACACAGTCTTCATAAGATTAGATCCTATGATTAAGTTTATCGATTTGAGAGTCCATCCTTTGCCGATTATCACCAAATATATATATTTTTATCTAGCTTTTAGGATCAACCAATCACCAAGCTTTTGAAATTATGACTCATACCTAGCAACGGGGTCAACCACACCTCCTCACTAAGATAGGAGTTCTCTGAGAATGTTCTGGAAACACTCCTAAGCTAAGACTCCTTGCTAGCAATTTTTTAGGTTAAGTTAGGAGCTCTCTGAGAGGATTCTCAGAATCTTTAGTAATACGGGCCCAGATCTCAGAAAAGTACCTTTTGGATGAAAAAAAAAATGATTTTGGAGTATAAAATGTGCTGCTGAAAAAACTGCAGGCACTGTATGGCGCTTAGTCAAGCATGAACCAATATCCCTATGATCCCCTTCAATTCAAACACGAAGCCTCCTCGCGGGTTATACATTTCTACATCTGGTTAAGTTATCATTGGAATTGGTATCAAAAAATCCATCAACCTCGCACTGGTGTTAATGGTGCTATAGGGCTGTGAAGAATAAGGCAATATATAGCCTGTGTTTTGAAGATATTAACCCCCAGTTCTTTTGTTGGAAGCCTAAGGATAAACCGCAGAAATCTTCACTTCACAAATATAGTATTTCTTCAGGTCACAGATAAAGTATGGCAGCGCTAGGCTCGGAATGGCAGAGATCTCGCAGGATCTCAGTCAGAGCGAGCCCTGTTTCCTGGTGCTGGTCACATTTTATCTTCTTGGGCTGGGTCTGCCCCGTACAGAGTCATGCGACCGAGTGTCACTGGCCAGCTATCTCTGACGTGAACTTACAGAAATGTAATATGAAACATGTATGGGTGTTGTCCTTCAGGCATGTATCTATTCTAGCAAACTTGACTGACAGATCAAAGAGGGCCTTGAAGATTCAACTGGTTCCTGCTTATCAGGGTACACTTTCCCGAAGCCTTCTTAAAGCCTTCTTAATGCCACGTCATTTGTAACCGCTACTTAGATTTCCTACTTAACATTTTGCGTGTTTCCTGAAACGTTCTTTGCTACGAATCTCTTTCGTACGTCATGTATCGGTAAGGTTGGTCTAGAGCGCCCTTAGAGCCTTCTTAGTTCTACCATAGTGATGTTTCATCTCCTGACGCTAGTTGCCACCACTGTACAGTAACCCAGAAATCCCTGTTGCGCATGGAACTGCACATTGCCAGTGTTGTGTTTCACCAATGGTTTTAAGTCATTCATGAGGCCAATTGAAATGGCATGTTTGAGTGTTTGAATTAAGAATGTAATTAAGGATGTAATTGGCTCCTCCGCTGTTTCTATATTTTCTGTCTTTTTTTAAAATCAGTATAGGCTATGGTAGTATGTTCGACCATGGTTAAATAAATGTTTAGGCCTAGAAGGATTTATAGCAATGTTTTATTTGCAAACACTGCAATATCCTACATTTTATAATATACTGCTGTCATGCACCTGTGCATGAAACCGAAAATCGAACTCTGTGAATCATGAATAAAGCTGTGTGCAGAACATAATTTATACGAAAGTCAGAGTTACATTTCCACTGGGATATGAGCACCAATGGGCAAAGAAAATATGGCACTTGCCAAATACACCATCTCCATCTGCATCGAAGCCTTGCCTCATACATCAGTAATGGTATACATGTGCTATGTCTATCCATAACTACTCTCAAGTAAATGCTCATCAGGCATTGATCTGTGCCTTCTGATGACTGAAAAGACATGTTGAAATAGTATTTAACAAGAAGAAAGACTTAAGTGTGGAAGTTAGCTGTTACAATCTGTTTTATATTTGGCACATATGACTGTTGTTTTGAAATAAAACTTGTCTGTTTTCTCCACAGTTCTTCCAGATGATGGCATCAGATAAAACATGCTTCAATCCTAAAATTAACATTTCTGTTCTCTTAATTTTAACAGTGACCTAAAGCGCAGAGTCAGTATTCTCATTGACGGTTCCCTCATTGTTGCCCACGTCAAGCCGGAGGATGCTGGTGAATACACCTGTGCTCCTAGCAACAGCCTGGGCCAACCACCAACTGCCTCTGCCTACCTAACAGTGCAATGTGAGTGTCTTTTTTTCATACTGTGACTTTTCATTTACTGCATTTGCTGAACTGAGTCTGTCCTGGTTCATTGCAAAGCCTCCCTGTCTTTGTTGTCAAAGCCATGGCCACCTCAACTCTACTGTCCAAGCTAAATGTAAGGGCAAGTCATGCTTGAGGTTCAAAGGAGAAAAAAAACATGGCAGAACATGTCGACTGCAAGAACATGGATAACTTAGTCCCTTAGACATTCAATATTAACAATGAATAATTAAAAGACATCTTTAGGTACTGTATTATTTATTAAGATCAGACTTTTTCAGACTTTACTCCTCCCCTTCCGCCAATCGTTAAACAAGAGCAGCAACCTTGGAGCTAGCAACGTATACTCATGCCAGATGTTGAATCAGCCATTTTAATGACAGGGCTCGACGTTCAATTGAAACAAGCTGTCACACCACAGTCGCTTCCGAGGCTTAAGCACCGGCCAAGACCATTGTGATAGGTTGAAAGAAATACAACAAGCCAGAGCGTGCTTTTCCCCAATCCCGGAGATTAGATATACTGTACCCAGACCCTTCTACTCTGGAGAAGGGGCTGGCAAAGCAAGGACTCTGTGGGTGTGGGTTGAAACCATCAACATCAGTTCGTATTAAAAAGTTGCTCAGTGTGGATTGGTGGACATCACTATGGCTGCCACAAACTTGTTGCATCCCAATCCGTACAGCCCAAGCACGACTGAAGATCCGCCACAGCTTCACTGGTCCACTTCTTAGATGTCCTTAGTGTATTTGTTAAGGAATAATATGACAGGTTGATTGTAATGTTACACTCTTTCTTTACAGGAGAACCGCTTGTGTGCATTAATGAGTATCCGCCTCTGTCTGTCCACAGCTAATCTCACACTCTGATGCAGCAAACTGTATAATACCTTGGGTAGGCAGTTATGGCTGCATCATCAAGCACCTCTTGTGGTTGTGGTGACTCAAACTTTCTCAAAACACCTTTTATTACTTCATCATTTGTTTGAAGTGACTGCCTGCTGACCCCTCAATCACTACTCTAGACAGTGGGTTGTTCCAATCCAACCAAATCAAAGCATTGGTGGTTTCAGACACATCTTTGTAACTTTTGTAGTTATAGATATTGTCTTAAACTAAGGACAAAGACAGTTTTTTGATGTATTTTTGAAGTAAGGTAAGTAAGGACATTAGAAACAGACATCACAAAGCTCTCCTTGTGGATTGGCCTTTCTCCTTTTGTAATTGTTCCCAATGCCTCATTAGCACATTGTTGTGCAGCCTTTCAGGCTACTGGACTTGTTTGCAAAACTTACAAACTTACAAACTTTAACTTTCAAGAAATCACTCAAAAATATTGATGATTTATTATGCACTCTGGCATCTTTAGTCATTTTGTGTCCAATGAAATGTTTTTAACATATAGACACAAACCTTCCATTGGGATACTTCAGCTCCATCAGGGGATGAGCTACTTGAAATTAGGGGATGAGCTCCTTTACTAGCAGCACTGCCAGCTTCAGACCTCAGCTTGTGCATGTATGGCCTCACTCAAAAAATCACTTCTTCATGGTCATCTTCCTCCAAATCATCCCTGTCCGATTTGTTGGCAAAGTACAGTGGCTGTGGTGGTGGAAGTCCTCCACAACAGAGCGCAGATCAAACTGGAATCTGCTAGCCATTTCATGGGAACTGTAATAGACCAAAGCCCAGTAGAGGGACACTGATCTATAACTGAAAGTTTCTGTCAGATCCGACCCTGCTGCAACATGCCTAGAAAGAATGGATGGATCCAAACATCAATTTGCTTTCTCAAATAGCCATTTTTCATGTTTGCATTCTGCCTCTCTATCTGATTGTCTGTCTGTCTGTCTTACTGTCTCTCTCTCTCTCTCTCTCTCTCTCTCTCTCTCTCTCTCTCTCTCTCTCTCTCTCTCCATGCCTCATTTGTACTAATTTATGTAAACATATTCATCCCCCCCGTACTCTGAGGTTTAGCCTCTTCGACCGGTGACCGCTGGCAGTAGTCAGGGCAACAAACATTTTGCTTTCATTCACTCTCTCCCGTTTGATGGCTATATATTATATTATGGTGTGGGTGTGTGTATGTGTGTGTGTGTGTGATGACGATGTGGGTAACACCAGTCGAGAGAGGGAGGGAGTAGTGAGGGGGGATTACATCATTGCTGTAAGACCAGGGACTCTTCTCTGCCTCTCTTTCTTTCTGTCCTATTCTTTCCTATTGCTCTCATCTTTTCCTTTTGATTCTTGTTCCTCTCTTGATCTCCTTCTCTCAGTCCTCAACATTCACTTGCTTCGTTCTGTTTAAATCTCTCTACCGCTGTCTCCTTTTCGCTCTGTCCACACCCCCTTAATAACTTCCCTAAAGCATCTTGCAGTGGGACCAGCATGTTGTGAGTGATAGCGCTGTCTGAGGGCTATATTTAGAAACTTGGCAGATATTCTTGTCTGTGGTGCTGGTAGCGCCGCTCCTCTGGGCTCCTTGTGGCAGAGCGCCGGCGGGCTGGTGGTTTCGACATCAGAGGACAGCAGCTGTAGTACAAAGATGTTCTGGTAAATGTGCGGTCCATCAACGTCTCACTGTGTCTCAGTCCCTATCTCATCATTTCACACAGTCATTGGCTCACTCGCCTTTTCGCCTGCTTTATTGTGTACACAGTCACACCGCCTCATCCTCTCTCTCCTCCGCTGGCTCCTCTCTACCTTACGTCATCCAGTCACATCTCGCTCTCACTCTCTCTCTCTTTCTCACCAGTCCTTGTTCCCACGCTGATGACTTGAAAGTTCCTTCCTCAAACGCTCCTCTTCTTCACCTCTCCTCCTCCACTCACTCACACTATTTCTCCTCATCACACAGATACTTTAAAGCTCTCCTCATTGACTTGATTTAGTGTTCTCTCCCCTCTTCAGACTTGAGGATTTAAAAAGGAGACATTTTACCCTCCTTTTCCTCCTCCTGAACATTGAATTAATACACTGTAGTAATGCTTTGCTCAAATATTAAATAGTACATAGCATACCCAGGGAAACAGATTCTGCAAATGGAAATTTACAACATTTTAAGCATTTCTGTTGCCTCTCAACAGCTCTGAAAATGGCGATAGTTGAGCCAGCAGCTTGCAACTAAAAATGTGAACAGCCCACCATAGTGCCAAACTGTACATAAAAGGAAAGTAGAATTCAAAATGAGTCTATTTATTGCATGTTTATTAGTATTATTATTATTATTATTACTATTATCATTAATATTATTATTAATAATAATATTATTTTGAAAGGCGAATTAAATTAGATTTGACTGACCATTAAGAATCATTAATTTATTTCTATTCTATCTGGCTGCCATTATTGACTCATTCATAACAAAAACTTGCTGAAAAACTTGATGAACGAAACATGAATTAAGATGCGACTTTAAGGTTTTTAGGTGATTTAAGGGTTTGTATGGACTGGTTGGACTCCAAAAGTTGAAATATTATGGGCTGAGATGAGCTGAACGCAGCAGGTTGTGGACCTTGAACACTGCTGGATCTCCTCCTGAAGCTGTCTGATTTATTATCTGACTTATTTAAGCAGATTATTTTATGCTTCAAATAATATGTAACTGAATTAACTTAATCTGCTTACTTTGAGTTTCTCCTCATTATTTAACCAACAGAATAGAGTACACTACTTGTGTAATGTGATAGAAGTCAGTGTAGCACACATGCATGAGAGCAGGTTCTACTAGGATTTGATCATTGTTAAAATCTTGTGTCATCATGGACACCATGCTGCACGTTTAATTTTAGTTCAGGAACTCATGGGCATAGGTGTTCAATGTACACATAAGCCTTTTGCTCAGGGACTAGCTGTGCCCCACAAAAACTCATTTATCATTTGATGCTGAGCTCAACGCCAATCTTCTATATGCTGCGTTTACAATCAGCAGACACAAGCTTCAACAAAACATTTTCTCTTGTTTTTCACCAGATCCTGCCCGTGTGTTAAACATGCCATCTGTCATCTACGTGGCCATTGGTCTGCCCGGCTTCATCCGTTGTCCTGTAGATGCCAACCCCCCTGTAACTCTGGTTAAGTGGAAGAAAGATGGCCTTCCTCTCCGTATCGATAAGGTGAGCTGGTTTGGTGCTGCTGCTTCAGTTCCTCTTGCTTTACCCCTTCTCAGACTGGAAACAAGTGGGCCATTTCTTCAGTTGGAGCTCTGTGTTGATCCATCTTTGGTCTTGTTTGAGTGAAAGGATAGGATAGGAACAATGAGGGTCCATAACAAAATGTGACACTTCCTTACTGACAGTCTATGACTTGTCCATACACAGTACCCCGGTTGGAGCCAAAGGGACGATGGGAGCATCCGCGTAGCAGAGGTGACGGAGGACTCCCTCGGCACCTATACCTGCATGCCTTATAATTTCCTCGGTTCCATGGGATGGTCCCCTGCTGCTCCCCTGGTGCTAAAGGTACACCCATAGTCACTGTGCATTTAAATGATCCCAAAAGAAAAATGGCTCTGATGCATCCAGGAGGCACTGCAAGTTCACCGGAACAACTTATCAGGTTTTACTTGCCTGTTTTGGCTGCTTCAGGACCCTCCCAAATTCTCAGTGGTTCCTGGTGGGGAGTACAGGCAGGAGGCTGGGAGAGAACTGATCATTCCCTGTGAGGCAGAGGGAGATCCCTTTCCCAACATCACATGGAGGAAGGTAAAACCTTCGACACTCCTAGCCTAGCTACCTAACCTCAACAGAAGTCTCCATTTCTGGAACATGTGCCTGTAGTCTGTGCTCTCATTTTAATTACTCAACTACTCAGTATCATGTTAGCATTTTTAATCACATTTTAATGATGTCTATAAAATATGCAGTCAAGGGAACATATTAGATTCTCTTGATTGTTTTCTTAATTATGAGGCATGATTAGCTATTGTTTTTGCCTACCACTTATGAAACTGATCATTCTGTGTAATGTTATACTTAAATTCGAAAGCATTGTTATTGTAGTAGATGAGAGATTGTGGACTGAAAGTTGAAAAACTGTGTCTGTTGTATGTGTTTTTCAAAGTTTTTTGAATTACATGATGCAACCTATTGTGCACACTTCTATCTGTCTCTCTTACCTTGGCTGGGTGGACTGCAGGTCGGGAAGCCCAGTAAAAGCAAGCACAATGTTCTGCCTCGAGGCAGCTTACAGTTCAAGTCACTCACAAAGGAGGACCACGGGGAGTGGGAGTGTGTCGCCACCAACATTGCCACGAGCATCACTGCCAGCACGCTCGTCCAAGTCATAGGTACCCAACGTATACACAAATTCACAAACACAATTACATATAGAAAGATTAATTTATGACATAATAGCTTCAGTTGTGCATTGACCAAGCATAGTCACTGTGACTAAATTAAACCGGTTTAGCCCCATACACGGAACCGAGACAGGCACTCCAAAATAAAAGAAGTTAACAAGACAAAACACAAGAGACAGAAACTAAAACATAAGAGGGAAATCAACAAGGCACAACAAATATGATATGATGTATTGAACTGTCTCCTGATTTCTGAGGGGGGAATTTGGGAGTTTGTTAATACTCTAACTTACATCATTTAAATGTCAATGGTAACAACTACAAAATAAAATAATTTGGATTTTGACCATTTTACAAGATTAAATTATTCAACCTTAAATGTGTCTTTTCTAAAGTTGGATGTTACTTTGGTCAGCTGCAGCAACATATTACTGGGTCCAATTTACAGTTAATTTAGTGAAAATGAAAATAAATGTACTGTATCACAGCAAAGCTACTGAGTGACTAATGTGCCCTTTTAACGACACCTTTCTCACTGCTTTTCCTCCCTGCAGGCACAAGCCCCCACGCCTCCACAAGCATCCATGTGGTGGCATCCTCCACCTGGGCCAATGTGTCCTGGGAGGTGGGCTATGATGGAGGCTTCCAGCAGACATTCTCAGTCTGGTATGGCCATGTGTGAGTCATCCCAGCATGCTTTGCTTCCTGCTTTTTTCTTCTTCCAATACTTCTCTTGTTATTTCTGAAAATTAATTTTCCACGGTTGTGTTCAGAACAGTTGGGTAATTTAAGAGATGGAAATACGTGGAAATCCAGTGTGAGTGAGTTTTCATCTCTAACATTGGAATTCTTTGGAGGAACACAAAGCAGTTGCAACTAAACTGAACATAACCTGAAGTCCTCTTTCCTGCTGCTGCTGCTGCTGCTGCTGCTGCTGCGCTGCTGCTGCTGCTGCGTTGCTCCTGCTTGACTAGGGAAAAGACCTGGTTTGAAATGTTTAATGTATTTAATGACTTTAGACTTTGGCTATGTATAATCTCAATCATACTGAAGTGATTTTTAACTTCAGAAAAATGTATAAAATGTACTTAAAAAGAGAATAATTGTTATATGGCTTTCCTGTGAGAAGCACGCATTTCTAAACTATTAATTAGCTTTGTTATGGTCCATATATATATATATATATATTATACACATCTGAAATGTAGTGGAGGAGAAGTGTATGTAGTGTATGTAAGTAAAGTAGAATAAAATGGAAATACTTAAAGAACAATTACCTGAACTTTGTTGTTAAGTACAAAAGAAGGAATTAAAGTATACCAAATTCTAATCCATATAACACGTTTAGGATGTTCTCATGCTATTGAATGAAGTGCTCATCCAAAAGTGCCTCGTATTTTCGTTATTCATATGCAATTTCGGTGGTGTGTGCTGGTTGATTTTACTACAAATCTTCTTTACAAGAGCTTTGACTCAGTGGAAGATGGAACAAACAAACGCAGTAACTTCCATTGAATTCAATACTGTCATTTTGTTGCAGGCTGGGTAAAATTGTTCAACTGGTTCTTGAACTCAGTAGTTGGACTCTTTCTGAGTGTCTTTATGTGTTTCAACACTTGGCCTGTGGAGCTTTAGCAGACTTGGCACTTTAATGAGATAATATCATGATCAGGCAGTTCAACTGGAACCTGCTTAACTGTTCATCCTAGTCACCCTAGTGCTGTCAAATGATTTGACATTTAAATCTGATCAATCACAACGTAGCTATGGATTAATCACAAATCAATTACCATTCCTAAATGATAAATAATGCTAGCTAACTTCCCATGAATGCCACTTTTATCTTTCTAATTAATCCATCCCAACGTGTGACAACACTTTGCTAAGGTCTTTAGGGTGATGGCTGTTGATGGTTATTGTTGGTTAATTTTACATGGGCCAAATTGTCATCTTATGTGTGTTTATTGATCCGGTGTATTGGCTAAGCTAGCGGTAGCTTTCACTTGTTGTCATAGCAACGGAAATCATCCGGGTCAAGCTACGTGTTTACTTCCTCCGCTAGCTTAGCCAAACCACCCGATCAACAAACACCCATAAGATGACAGTTAGCTCGCATAAATGCCGGTTGTTAGCATCGGCGTCTGTGGTTGTGTTGAGGTTGCTTGAAAAAAAAAACTCACTATTTTTCCGACTTTTTTCTCGCAAATATGTCACTTTTTAAACTCGTAAATCTGTGACACTTACTAACAATTTTTGGGGTTTTACCTGCTTGAAGATATTGCAAACATTCATTGCTTATCTCCAACTGTCTGAATACACCTATATCCACTGGATGAAACTCCACTTTAGTGCCGGTTTCAGAGCCCTGATTGGCTGCAGAGTTTGTTCTGCAGAGATACTTTGATGGGGGGAGATTTATTGTAATGAAACGAGAACCAAATCTGAATGGCCTGTTGAATCACATGTTTTCTGATGGAGGCAGCCAACAAAAAACTTACTTAGTTGTCTTATTTAACAGTCTGTAGTTGGTCGGCACTCTTGATACCCAAATGAATATGCACAAGCACATGTCCCCTTTAATTAATATATTGAATTGTACTGTGTGCAATTCACAGTTGGACAGTAGCTATGATGGTGAAATGAAACACTCTCAGTAGGTAATGTGATGCTTGACAAATGCTTTATTATTCCAACAAGTGTTTACAGTAGTTGCATGTGTACAGTTGTGCTTTAGCTGGTGCTCAGCTGCAGTCAACGCTGAACATACGGCATGGGCAAACCACAACGCTGAGCGCAGCATTGGCTTTACCATCATGTGACTGTCATGTTGTGAACAAACATACATGAAACTGTTTAATTTACAATAATGATGGATCATAAGTATGTTGGATCAGTTATGGAACTAGAACTATTGCAGATATGAAGTTGCATTGTAATGAGTGACACTGTGTGATGACAAAGATGCAGAAAAAATACTTAAGATTTCGATTAGATTGTATCTCTGTGCAGACTTCTTTGTGTCATTAACAGGAAGTTGACTTTTACCTCAATCTAAAATACTAATCTTTTTTTTTTCAAATCTTTTCTGTACAGGCTGAAGAGGGAGCGTTTAGGTCCACATGACTGGCTTTCCATTCCTGTGCCTGGAGGCCATGACTGGATGGTGGTGCCCGGCTTGGAGCCAGACACAACATACCAGTTCAGCATCTTGGCCCAAAACAAGCTTGGTACAGGCCCTTTCAGCGAGGTTGTCACTGTGAACACACTAGGTGAGTGGACTCACTGCTGCTCCATTGGGACAAAGGCATCCAGAAATGAAATAGCTTTGACTGTCATGCAAGTAGAATGAGCAGAAAGCCGCTTCGTTAGAAACAAAACAATCAGAATTATTTCTAATTCTACATCTTTTTCATATCTGAAGTGTTTTTGTGCAAACTATATTTCAAAACATTATTCTCATCTGTATTCTAACATTTCCATATGAAGAATCTGTCTCTAAATAAGGATGAACAATTTGGAAGAACTATGGAAAGTGCTCAGGTTAATATAAATATAACAGTAAAGAAAAATAACTAAATAAAAGTTTCCAAATATGATCAGAGCTCCAGTGGTGGAAAGACAACTTATAACAAAAAGTTATTTCCTGTAAATAAAGTCTGACAACTTAATGTTTCTTTGCCACAGCCACAGTGCTGTGTGTGAGTGCTGATCGTGTGATGTTTCACACACAGTATTCAGCATCTCCTTATGCTGAGTCTTATTTCCATTTTGCCTCCATGTCTACAGTTGTTGGAGTCAGAAACGCAAAGCACTACATAGTTGAGGACTGATCGATTCTGGTTCCATGAACACTAATAAAAGTATGTTATGTTGTCAGGCTAAATTATTTATAGAAAATGTTTGTTGATAAAACTTGATCTCATGTTCTACAGAACATTTGAGTATGGATATATTAATATATTGCTAGTGATATACTTTCATCAATAATAATAAAATACAATCACAAGTTTCAAAAGTGGTGTTGTACTTATTAACTGGTCATTCACACCAAAGCTACTGAGCTACTGGCTCACTGCCTGTCTGAAACGGAGGTATTCACCTGCTCTATATCATGTAAGTGTAAAAACACTGTTGGCCTTATACAAACAGCTTGACGGAGAAATAGTAAACCAACCAGCCTTTTGTTGCTGTGTCATTGGCAACCACTTTTTACCATATGAAAATTGGGACAGCACACAGGAAAACAATTCAATTTTATTTATAGTGTCATATCACAACAACAGTTATCTCACGACACTCCACATTGAGCAGGACAAGAACACGCTCAGTTTAGTATATTAAAAGCTACATTTTTAGTGATGAATATTTCTGTTACAGTGTGCACAGGCATTTATTTAAGAGACAATGCGACTTCTCCTTCAACACCACAAATACAAATTAATTCCACTGAAAAGCAACTTGAAGGAAATCAAAAAGGACATTTGTGAAGTCTTGGGAGGCAAAGTATTCTGGTATCCTGTAAGATTGTACAACATACACTTGATACATAGATTATTATTATTATTATTAAGCTCATGATTAAGCTGACGTATAACTGCATACTATCTTGATGGCTATAATGTGACTAAAAATGGCAGCCATATTTTAATTTTCAGCAATCACTACTTAAAGATAAGTGACATGCTGAAATCACTTTCTGTGTCGGCCAAGTATAACAAAGAAGACCCAGCATTCTGCCCAGAGCCCGAATGCTTAGTTTCATTAAAGCAAAATAAAAAAAGGAGTAGACAATATTTGGGTACCATCTAAAGTTAGCTGTTATTTGTAATTAAATGGAGATGACCACTTTAATTAGTAAATGAGCGGAATGGTCAGAGAAATACTGTGAGTAAAGTGTGAATGCAGAGTGAGTTCAATGCCTATGAAAATGGCAATAGAGTGCAGCATACAGATCTGAGCAGAAGGATGGGTGGATATCATATCTACACAATCACCAGTCAGTCTAGTTCTAATATACTGTGTAAATGTAAAGACTGATTCAGTGTTTTCCTGCTGTTTGAACTGCTCACTGAGTGTTTAACTGAGTCACTCATATACACACTCTCAACCCTAATGTGCTTTCAGTATTTCCTATAAGTACCCCTGAACCATTGGTGCTGCTTACCCCACCTCGGTGCCTCACAGCCAATCGCACGCAGCAGGGAGTCCTGCTCACCTGGATCCTTCCTGCCAATCATACAGCACCTATCCAGCATTATGTCATGGAGTTTCGCCTGGGGGAACGTTGGGAGGTCTTGGACGACAGCATTCCTGCTGGAGAGACGGACTTGTTCGCTCGAGACCTCATCCAGGTAAAAGACAGGACACAGACTTTTGACTTCACACGCATTTGTACTAGACCTACCCATCTGCCAGTTCCACGCATGTTTGGATTATAGTGGAGGGTAATATATGCCTTTCAAAAGTACATGTTACTTCTCCTTTCATACTGGATATACTAGGATTCTAATTCAACCAATCAATATAACTTCAATAAATCAATCTTCTTTGTATCTTTGTATTCTTCTCAGAAGAAATATCCATTTAACCATGGTCGAACATACTACCTTCATAGCCTATACTGATCTAAAAAAAGATATAGCAAATATAGAAACAGCGGAGGAGTTGAGCCAATTACATCCTTAATTACATGCGTATTTGTTGCCGTTGTAGTCGAAACTTATATCCATGGGCTTGAAGTTGATCCTTATGAAATTATGTATTCCAAGTAAACGTTTCCGAGGACAGCAACATCTTTGGTTCAGCACAAAGATGTGTTGTATTGCTGCCATGGTTTTGCCACCATTCACAACCGTCACCGGCGTCCTTTTTTGACATTTTAGCCACTCAGACCCTAATTGTTTGACGATGTGCCAATTTCCCAAATTGCTTGCAGGATTGTGCATGCCTTGAAATTGACTAGGCCTAATGGGCTAATTAAATGACACTGTAATATACCTAGGCTGCAATGTGCAGTTCCATGCACAACGGGGATTTCTGGGTGTACAGTGGCGGCGACTTGCGTCAGGACCTGAAACATCACTACGGTAGAGCTTAGAAGGCTCTAAGAGCGCTCCAGACCACTCTTACCAACGTATGACGTACGAAAGAGATTCGTAGCAAAGAACGTCTGGGAAACACGGCCCAGGTCAGGCAGGGAAACAAGTTACAGGGAACGAGCAAAATCTACTAGATAAATGTTTGAAACTACTGGACTCCAGAGGAACAAAGACAATCTGGCAAGGAAATGGGAAACCTAGGGAGATTACATAGGAGTTGGCTTGATGGGAAACTCAGAGGCAGGTGTAGGCAATCAGGGGGGAAGATGACATGAGGGCAGGAACTGAAATGGCAAAGCAAGTTAGAATTACAAAATAAAACAGGAAACACAACAAGTAATGTCTTCTAATGGGATGTTACACAAGAAGCATCTGCTGATGTGAACCATGCCTCGCAAAAAATACTGTAGATCTTCGAAGACCTGCAACTAAGATTGAACTACGTATGGCGTAAAAAGGGCGCTGCATACCAACATGAGAACATCATCCCCAAGGTGAAGTCCAGTATCATGATTTGGGGCTGCTTTTCAGCCTCAGGGCCTGGACCGCTTGCAATTATTGTGGGGAAATTCATTCCCAAGTTTATCAAAGTATCCTACAGGATAATGTCAGGGTGGCTGTCTCTAATGAACTGTATTTATAGGCTACTTTCCTTGGCCTAAATTACTGCTTATGCATTCAATTTGGCTTGCGTGTGACGGTGCGTCCTTTCAAAGTCTTGTGCGTGCCCACACCCAGTGTTCCAGGAGGTAGGGAGGGAGGTTAGGGGCACCTGATCCGTCCACTGGTCTTTGGAGATAGAATCCTGCCCTGTTGACATAGATCTCTCTGTTTCCCTGCTCCTAGGATGCGTGGTACGAGTTCCGTGTCATGGCCGTCATGGATGACATAATCAGCGAGCCCAGTAACGTAGTAGGAGTGTCCAGCACAGGTGAGCATACAGCACACAATGCTTTATCATTTAACCTATGGTCACCATTACACAACCTTGAAACTCCACTCATTGCCCTGAATTCAGTGGAGCTTCTCTTGTTAATGCTTGGATTCAACCCAACAACATCTGGCATTAACCTGCATCTCTTCCTCGGGCAATAATAATGAGCTGAAGAGGGGCTGTAGATGTATTGCACACTCAGCAAGTCCAAATTTACATCTTGTCCACTCAGCACTATTACATTTAAGCATTTTTACATGCACACTCCTTTATAGCATGCTCAAAAGTATGACATCATCAGTCTGCCTATCTCCCATCGATTGTATTGGTCTGCTTTGCCCTAAAAAAACAAAAGTGAATATTCATCAAAAGGTAGTCTGTTCTAAGTATGATTTAAATGTGATATGAAACCCATCAGAATGTGATGTCACTCCCCTGCAGAGGTCAATGGGTACACGTCATTTGTAAGAGCAGCTGTTGATTGCATTTAGAGACAGGATTTACTCTCAGCTCTCTGGAAGTACTCTTCTGCCCCCTTATGGTAAATATTGAAAATGGCGATCAAAGACTTATTTCTCTGGTGATCTTGCATTAATTTGGCTGCTTTTTTTGTGCATATTGTTGGTCAGCATCGTACTTATAACATGATGTGCTTACTCCCTGTCCTACTGTGGATGAAAGGTGTTCTTTGGCCGATCGGTAGTTGATTTATGTATACCAACATTGCTGGAGGTTACTTTGCATTTTGCTGTATCATGCTTCACTGTAGCACATAAACCACCAGTGTTTCCCACAGAATCAGATTCTATTTGTGGTGCCCACACAAGCTCTCTTAAATAAATTATTAAATAATACCACTGTATATAAGGTGCTCCACTGTGTATATTTTAGAAATAAGTGAAAAATATACAGCTCCATTGCCAACACTTTGTGTCAAATAACTGAACAAATATAAAGTGTATACAGTTTGTGCTCAATTATTACACTTTTAGTAACTGCTCCACAGCCTACTTGTAGCAAAGTTTGATTTTATTCCAGAATTCAGCCGTCTTCTCTGAGGGGAAAACAATCCTTCCTGCAGATGAGCATTGAGTGTGCACGGAGAGGAGGGGCTATTGACAGACGGGTCCGAGAGAGAGCGAGACAGAGCGAAAGCGGGGGGAGATGCACGGATGCGTGCAGCTCTACAATTAAATACGATTTTACCCATTTTAAATAGTTAGAAAAAATAAAATCAATATGTGGCGGTCAATGTTGATATTCTGGCAGGCTGCCACAAATAAATCAATGTATGGGAAACACTGGGGTGTGTGTGTGTGAGTGTGTGTGTGTGTGTGTGTGTGTGTGAGTGACACATGACAGGGAGAAAGAGTGCTATGTGGAGAAAAAAAACAAACAAACCCGGCATCAATTCATGGCGCTCAGTGTTGATTCTGTGGCGCTGCACCACACATTGGTCTATGTATGGGAAACACTGAACCACTCTAACAAAGCTTGACACATTTCTCCCCATCAGTGACTCATTAGCATGTAGACCACTACAACAACTGAGGACAGCTCTAAAAGTTGGGAACTCCACAGCAGGGCTTAAATTTGCGGCACAGCTCATTGTCCTCTCTGGTACACTGGCTCTACACTGTAATGATATTGTTAATGCAAAACGGTGCCGCTCACATTAGAGGACAGATGCATGCTTTTTAATTTGATTAGGATTGTTAATTGTTTTCGAAGGACAAAACATTTCTATTGTCCTTTCACATTTCAAATTAACTGATCACTGTTACATTTCCATGTTGCGCTACATCCCTGTTAATGTGCAAATCAAAGTAAGAAATATAGTTTACTTTAATCGTCTAAAGATGAGTAATATACAATATGTTATTTTCAATTCAAATCAATTTGATATAGTGTCATATCACAACAAAAATGATCACAGGATACTTTCCGCATTGAGCAGGACAAGAACTAGAAGGGATAATATTAACAGTTCTCGTAATATTAACAGTAGTTGTAGTATTAACAGTAAGAGTAATATTAACAGTAGTAGTATTATTAACAGTAGTAGTATTAACAGTTCTAGTAATATTAACAGTATTAGCAGTAGTATTAACAGGTCCAGTAATATTAACAGTAGTAGTAGTATTAACAGTTGTTATTCATGCTGACAGGCCACGTTTAGATGCTTCTAGATACTATGTATTACTGGTGCAATATACAGCTCTGGAAAAATTTAAGAGACTACTCCAATGTTTTGTTATATCAGCATCTATACATGTATGGCAGATATTAAATTCCAGTTGAATTCCAACACAGGCACACCTCATTCTAGTTACTACGCCAGGCTGGTTTAATGTTGTGGAGTGGCATAAAGTCACCCAAGAGCAATGTGAGTGACCATGGAGAGATGCCAAGATGCATGAAAGGTGGGATTCAAACTCAGGGTTATTCCACCAAATATTGATTTCTGACTTTTCATATTAGTATTGGGTTGGGTTAATTCGGAACTTGTTTTCTTTGCATTGTTCGAGGTCTGAAAACCCAAGATCTGTTTTTATTTTGACCAGTTGTCATTGGGATTTGGATTTTGGAAGAATTGTTGTCAGTTGTTTATAAAATAAGGCAAACGTGTTACGTTTTACTTGAATACATACATATAAATAGTTAAACCAGAGAAAGTGATAATTCTGAAGTGGTCTTTGCGTGCAGGCAGCAGAATGACAGCTCCCCAAAAGTGAAGCAAAGACATATGGATCGCCCCCCTGGTGGCTGACTGTTAGTTTAGGAAGCACTTGATTTGATATACAGTAGTGTTTTCTATGAGCAAAGCACACATTAACACATCAATATATTGCTGCCAATCATGTGCTTTTAATTATGAGAAGCCGAAATTGGGATCACGACTTCAAGTAATATATCATATTGATGCCCAATTAATTGTGCACCAGAATATGGTACAGTGGTGATTTTTTTTCTAGTCATCTCAGCTCCAATGCTTGAGTAAACCTGGCAACATAGTAGTTTTACACACAGTGATGGTTTACATGCAATTATTCCCTTAGTGACCAGAGTAGAGTTAAAGGGACCATACCAGTGTTAGTACATGGTATGGCCAACATAAACCTCTAACATGTTAACCAAAATGGCTTCATTTTTTAGATATTGTGCGATAGTTAGTTTTTGTCCATATTCAATAAAACTTCCAGAATGTTCCTGAACATTTGTAATCAAGTTTAGTTAAAACTCACCTTGTAGATAAAATCCTCCTTCTAGCTAAAATTCAACTTAGAAGTTCAGTTCTCGTAAGGAACTATCTGTCCAGGCATAATAATATTCAGCCCAACTGCTCTCTTGGCTCTGTTGTGATTGACAGCTCAGAGGGTGGAGCCAAAGTAGAAAGGAGGTCGATGATTGGTTGAAAGTGGCACCTCGGGCTTGTGTGAGATTCAGGCTCGTACTGACATGACTAAACAGTCGGCATAAATGAATGATGTTCAACTTCTCCCAGTACATCTTCCTCATAATCATACTGGGAGTGTTGGGAAGTTGTTCTATAAAGTGTGATAAACCAAGCGTTTATCAGACTGCTTCCTGGTCGAAGTGTGTGGCACTTTAAATGTTGCTCTCACAAAGAATTGTGTGTCGGCTTGATCTCCTTTCCTTTCGTATAGGAAGGTCCGTTGCATCCTATGCTAAAGGAGCTCTGAAAGGAAGCATTGGAGCTCCTTTCCTTTGCATTTAGAGAATCCGAACGGCTCTTATCATGGCGGCCACTTGTTTACTTCCGGGTCACTTCTTCAGTTAGGAACCCATCTAAGCAAAATAGACTATTCGACTGCAGCTTATTCCACCGCAGCCACAGACTATACACACAGGGAAGCAGGGAGCTGACGAGGGAAACACGTTAGGGCAGGTGGGTAATTAACACGAGAGGGTGGGGGAGTCAAGACAGCAGAAACAACAAGGACCAGAAACCACGAGACAGGAAACCAACACAGGGGACAAAACTACAAAATAAAACAGGAAATTAACTTAGGCAAAACCAAAATCATGACAGTTTTACATTTATCTCTCCTGTTTGCTTGCTCCTCCACTTATCTGCAATGTCCTCAACCTCTATGGAGTCTACATGTGCTTACAACTGCAAACTGTCATATCCTACTTTACTTTGATCCTTTACATTTTGATGCTAAACTGTGACTTCAACCCGCTTAACCCCCCCCCCCCCCCGACTTTTCCCTCCTCGCCCCACAGACTTCTTCCCTCCTCCAGAGCTGGTGGAGGAACGTGGACTGGCACGGCCTGTGGTTGCCGGCATAGTGGCCACCATCTGTTTTCTGGCAGCAGCCATCCTGTTCAGTACAATGGCTGCCTGCTTCGTCAACAAGCAGCGTAGACGGAAGCTTAAAAGAAAAAGAGGTGAGGGGAATGTCCTGATAGCTGTCTCCACAATTACTAAACCAGGAACTTTTAAAAACATCAAGAAGAATAAGATGAGAAGATGCTTTCATGTTGAACAGAAGAAATGAGAAAGCCAGTGTGTAGAAATATAATATAATATTCATAAGTATGTTTACTTTAGTGCAGGGTCACCTGAAAATAAGAATGGTTGTGTTTTTGTTACTTAGAAAGAGCCATTTATATCTCACTGCTAGAAGCTGCCAAATGAAATGTTTATCATATTATCTTAGTCTGAGCTGAATTGATGTTTGACTTAACGTAACGGGATAATCTTTTACTTCCTCAAAAAAGGATTTGAGGTGTTTTGGTGTGTTTGTTGTTATAATATCCACGGCAGGCTGAAGTGTACTACCCCATTTTCTGAATGCAGCTTCTGTACATTTATGTATATAATTATTATTAATGAAGACATTTATTTTATAAAAGATAACTGAGACATTTACCTCACCTTATCTAACTTCATGTAGATTGATGTCCTCTCTTTAACTACCTGTTTCAAAGGGTTAGAATGTGAGAATGTGTTTGGGGAATGACGTTTTGATCAACCTTTTATATAAAAGTTTCCTGGATCAGTTATAGATATGAGGTGCTAGGACTTAGAGGCCTGCTTAAACCATTTAATTTATCTCTGAATGCAAAAGCAGTTTCTTTGACCTTGCAGGCATTTACATTGCTGGGATATTGACTGTTGTGTTTGCTCTGCTGGCTGCACTACAAATTGGCCCTCAGGGATCATCCAGATACCTTCAAACTAACTCCCTCTATTTTTGACTCATTGTGAAAGACTATTTGGGTTGCTCTGTAATGAGACAGACAGCTCTCTAGTAATTATCACACATATACAACTGATCTTAAATGGCAGTAATGGCCTTTTCTGTCTCTCTCCCATCTTCCAGACCCCCCTCTCTCCATAACCCACTGCAGAAAAAGCTTGGAAACTTCGTAAGTGACCCCCAACGTGACACACAACACTGCTTCACCTCACAGTCCTCCATCAAACAGTACACCAGCATGTTCTGTTCTATTCAGCAAAGCAAACCATATACTTTGTTTCATACATGATTCCATATGAGATACAGTATGAACTGCAGAATCACAACCATATCCACACTTGCCATGACAAAAAAATCATGTACTGTACTGTATTGTATTAGTGCATCTAGTTGAAACCTAAATGAAAACTTCACATTATTACCTCAGTTATGTCCTCACTGGACATTTTTTCTGTTTATAGTAGCAAAAGAAATTTGATTTTTTTCTTCTAACATTCCATCGTCTGACCTGAAATCATCCAATGTGGCATTATAAAGGACGCCAGGTCCCTTCTTAGTCTGCTCCGTAGTCAGCTCAGGTGTGACTAACAACATTAACTGTGGCTCTAGTGATCCATGCCAGTGAGGCAGCATGCACAGACCGGAGCCCTGCACACCTGAATCGAAAGTAGTCATCACTTGACAACCCGATGACAGAAGAAGCGCCGCCTCTCCCACCACACACATCACGTGCTGTGCGTGCATATCATAATAATAACAATGCCGATATTATAAAAACCAGGAGAGAGAGAGGGAGATGTTTTGGTCCGAGAGGCTGAGTTTCCGTTACGCGTGCCATCCGCCTTTGATCTTACATCAGATGTGACGGGACAATCTATATAGATATAAATTCACGTGTTGATTCAATTAGTTGCATTAAATAGTGTTTGTTGTGATTATTTATTGCATTTAAATGTGCCTGGAACTGTGGAAACTGTGGAATCCACACATGCGGACTCGCCTTCGGACTCAAAACTCAAAACTCAAAACCCCGAAATACTGCCCGTAAATAGGCAATCGAAAAGGGCCGAATTGTCGGGCCTCATGCCCTCAGACCTGGGTGAAAAGCGCTTGGACCTCAAGCAAACACTGGGCAGGCCACGGCCCAGCCAACCTACAATTATGCACCGCGAACCCGAACCTCTGCTCCACCGGGAGAACCGTAAACCCGTGGACGCGTTGCGGGGGATTCCCTTCTGGCACCACCAGTCTCCGTTTGTTTTGGTCCCGGTTCTCAGCTCCAGAGCTCCACAGATGCTCGTTCAAGTTTTGCCCTTTGAGCTTCCCTCTTGCGCAATTCTTCCTCTGTATAGATGTACAGGTACCGGTACAGGTACGGTTGGGTTTGGGTGGAAAAAAACTCCTCATCAGAGTCTTCAAAAGTTTCAGTATATGCTCCAAAAGTGGCCATTTCTGTGAGATTGAAGAAACTAGCACTGCAGGCTACTCTGCGTCTGTAGCAATGACAGCAGGTAAACAAACTATTATAGAACCGGTAACTTATAGTGGTATCAGTCCGCTGCTGCTATAGCCTACTAGGAAGTATGACACGTTGCTGCTGCTGCTGCTGAGAGATAAATCTTTATAAATGCAAGGTTGGTTTTATGTCAAACATTCTATCAACACAGATATGTACATACTCATACACACTACACATACTCGTACATACAAAATTCTCGCTGTCTCGGTGCCGTGGTGTGGTCTAAATCATGACTGACAGTTGTTCATTACCATGAAGTCGTTCAGCTGCTTACAAACTGCTTTTTCGATGATTTTACTCAGAAATGGGAGATTTGGTATTGGTCTATAATTGTTCATTAGCAAAGTGTCTAAATTGTTCTTTTTTAAGAGAGGCTTGATAACAGCAGTTTTCAAGGCCTGCGGGAAGACACCTGAGAGAAGAGACGTGTTTACCATCTGTAAAAGATCTGGGGCCATGCAGTTTGATGCATTTTTGAAAAGGCCTGTTGACAGAATATCAAGGCAGCAGGAGGAGGATTTCAGATGTTTTATGATGTCCTCCAAGGTTTTATGGTTAATCACATGAAATTGTGCCATGGTTTTTGAATTGACTTTGAGTGGACACATGGACAACACATGTCCTGCACCTGATGTGGAGGTGCTGACTGCTTGCCTAATTTTACGGATTTTTTTTCTGTGAAGAAGGAGGCAAAGTCATTGC
Source organism: Chelidonichthys spinosus (assembly GCA_029853015.1). Classification (NCBI taxonomy): domain Eukaryota; kingdom Metazoa; phylum Chordata; class Actinopteri; order Perciformes; family Triglidae; genus Chelidonichthys; species Chelidonichthys spinosus. The sequence goes on from CM056835.1 coordinate 8,730,005, forward strand.
AGGCCCTGGTGGAAAGCAGTTCAGGGGCTACTGACACAGGACGGTTTGTTAGCCTGTCGACAGTAGCAAACATGGTCTGTGTGTTGTTATTGTTTTTGGCAATGATGTACGAGAAGAAGAATTATCTTGCATTTCGCAATTCCATGTTGTAGATTCTAGGTCTGTCTTTAAAGATATCATGGTGAACCTGGAGATTTGTTTTACACCACCTACGTTCAGCTTTCCGACACTCTCCTTTTTCTGTTCTTACCAACGTAGCATTTTTCCATGGAGACCATATTTTGCCAGGGTCCACTTTCAGCTTAGTGGGCGCAATGGCATCAATAATATGTGTAATTTTCACATTGAAATTGTCAACAAGCTCATTTACTGAGACCTGAGGGAGGGTGTGGATGAGAACACTTGAGAACACGAAATGTTTCACAGGTGTCACATTGTCCATTTACTTCCACATTCACTTCTAACCTGTGCATTTTAGTTTCTAGTACCGCAATCTTCTGTAGAAGTTTGTGGTAGTCGTCTGCAGAGAAGGGAGGCATCTTGCTACTCATTAGCATTCTACCTGCTTGGTTTGTGTTCAATGGTTAGAAAACTGTCATTACACCAGAATGTACATTTTATGTTTCCTTGTCGAGTTGTTGAAATACATGTGAATAAACGTGAATTACATGCATTGTGTTACTCTGTTGATTAAGCATACTAAAGCAGACATGTATCTTCAGAAAATGTGTTTATTTTGACAAATAATACAATCAAATACACAAAATACTAAAATCACAACATTTTACAAACACAAACCAGAGAACAGTGGTTTAACCACAAATGTGTCCATGATACTGTGAGCCAGATGCTAAGTAACATTGCTAGTTGGTAATGTTTAGTCGACGGCAATCAGTAAGTTATTGTTAGTAACTTTTGAATCAGTCACCCGATGACAGTTGGTGCTTTGTTTGTTCACTGTCAATCCAATCTAATCAAACTAAACTCACACAATTCTGGTGGAGCAGTTTTGTTTCTATTTAATTCTCAATAAATTATACCTAAATATTTTTAACATTGAAGCTGATTCTCTTATGTCACTAAACCTATGCATCTACCCTTTACTATACCCCACTGTCCAAGTTAAGTATCTACCCAGGTTAAGTTCCCAAGTTGGTCACGTAGACAGCAAGGCACAGGGGTACATGATGTGTCATTTTCAAGCTGTTAAATGAAAAGTTTAGATGTTGCAGCAGTATTTACACATACACTCCTGGCTGCCACACTATTTAGTATCAATGGAAAAGCAGACACTCATAAAGGAGCTATTTTTATCTCTCAAGTTCTGATGATTAACTTCGGTTCATGTGCAAAACATTGGTTGTTTGTGAAGACACACTGTGGGGGCATAAATACGGCAACAACCTTTTTGTTTGTACCATATAAAGTCTCTGGTTTGTACACATAGTTTTGTTCTGTCTATCTTAAATACTATCATAGAGCTCTGGGAGTCCACAGACTACTACTGCCCACTATTCAGTGAGTTGAAATATTTCAAATGACTAAGATAAAGAATTTGCTTCATTTGTGTCACGTCATTTGCATCTATTTGAATGCAATAGGGCCACATGAAAAATTTGCTTTGCGTTTATTGTAAATGTACCTTTACACCTGTGTTGTTTAAGGTGTTGTCATTTTTGTTTCATTGTAGCTGGATTTGTTTTCAGCACTATCATGAAGCCTTGCGCAGAGTACTACATTTTAAATACGTAAAGATTAACTTCTACTGTATTCTTTTCTGTAGGTCATCTTCAGGAAAGGTGAGCCCAGACAGCATTGGTTCAAAGGTGACCCCGTCAGAATCATCTGAAGATAGTCATGACCAGCGTGGGAAGAAACCACCTCCAAGTCCGGGGAAGAGGGATGAATTGTCTTTATACAAGAAGACAAAAAGAGCAATAACAAGCAAGAAATACAGCATCTCCAAGCATGAAGCTGAAGCAACGACACCCATTGAACTCATCAGCCGAGGCCCAGATGGACGCTTTGTCATAGATCCTACTGATGCCGAAATGTCTGTTAAGCCTGGGCGAATTCAGGGCTTTCCTTTTGTGGAAGAATCAGACCTCTATCCTGAATTCCGGCAGTCAGATGAAGAGAATGACGATTCCAGGCCTCTACCCCCAGTTATGGCCCCACTTCGGCCTCATCAGATTTCTCCCATCTCCAGTCAGGAATCCTACCTGCAGCCTCCAGCCTACAGCCCCCGTTTCCAGAGGCCCTACGAAGGTATGACCATCATGGAGAGCAGCCGGCTCCAGGCCACAGGACAGATCCGGGGTTCTCTCCACCATAGGGCTTTCTATGGCTATCTTGGCCCCCCTGTGGATAGAAATCCACCACCTCCTTTTTACATGCCTGATAATAGCCCACTCAGCTCAGTCATGTCTTCCCCCCCATACCTTGCTGAAGGTCCTTTTGGTCACCCCATGATTCCTGAAGAAATGATGGGGGAGAGTGATTTCTCACAATATGCTGTCCCTGGTTTCCCACTTCCTCTGACACTCACCTCTGCCTCACGCTCACCGGAGATTTGGCAGGGACTGGATTTCACCTTTGCAAGCCTGGAGGGGCCCCAGTTCATTTTCCCACCCCATCACCCTTTGCATCTCCGTGACTCCTCCTATCCTCCTCCCCCTCATGTTCTTCCCCTTGGTGCTTTCCAGCCCTCCTCCCTTCCAATGCCAACTTACCCAGCTGTCCTACCACTGGAGGCACCAAAGAGCCACTCAAGCAAGTCCCCCAGCAAGGCCAAGCCTCGTGGCTCCCCAGCCAAGCATTTTGCTATGCAAGAGGCACATTTAGGGCAGCTTAGGCACACAAGCCACGGTATGGGTGTGCCAGTTTTGCCTTACACAAATCCAATGTCCCATATTGTCCCTCACACATTCAGTAGCTTGGACACACGATTGTTTGAAACCACCCCTCGTTTCAGTCCCAGACAGACTCGTAGGATGGATCCTGGCATGCATCAGGTGGTTCTTCAGCCTTCACGACTCTCACCCCTCACCCAAAGCCCCCTAAGTTCCCATGAGGGCTCCCCAGAGATTGTAGTACGTCCCAGGCCACGTCCCAGCATTGTCCAACCTCACATACCCCCAGAGATGTCTGAGATTACCCTCCTCCCTCCTTCCAGAGCCAGCTTCTCAAAGAGATCTTCCCCCTCCTCCTCACCTGCCCAAGGCCAAGGTAGCAAGAGGTCAAGTCCCAGCTACCGTTCCCACATTGCCTTTGCCACCTCTGCAACCAGCTATCCAGCTTCCCAGTCCCCATCACCCCCCATGGAAAGCAGCAACATATTTGGGCAGATACCATCTCAGAGGAGGACTGAGGAGGGGATCCTGCCATCCGAGCCCTCTCCACCCCAGTTGTCAGCTTCAGGGTAGGTGCATTAGGCATGCAGAGATCAGGAAATCATTTATCTGCCCCAACCCATAATGCTTTGATGCTGTAGCATTTTGGTTACTCTGTGGCAAATTATTGTTTAGTTGTTTTGGATGTTAAAAAAAAAAAAAAAATCTGTTAACACTTTCATGTGAGAAATGAAAACTGTATGGTTGAAGGAAACCCATTTGGTTGTGATGATTAATTTGATGAGCTTAAGTTTCAGTTTGGTCAGTGCTGCTTTTCATGTCAGACATCAAGTTAGACGTATTCACCCATTGAATCTGTGAAGCATTCTTCCAAAATTATGACCATGAAAATATGTGCATTTTCTAGTCAAAGCAAAAATGTTAAATTGTGCAACAAATTATTTGTTGAATTAACAAGGAAATGAATTTGCTTCATAGATTACATTTCATAACTTTTGGGGCTATAATCCATCAGGATGAAAACCACTGTTGACAGTGCACTGTGTTATTTGCTTGGCACAAGCCCCTAAGAGCCTGGGAATTTGCCGACATCACAACACGTTCCCTGTTTTTCCATCTTTGTCATTCGTTACCCTGCTTTCACCTAACAGGAGGAATCTCATAATATTCATCCAATTGATTCCCTAACAAAGAAAACACCCATTGTTATGTCTAGCTCCAAGCCTTTGAAGATGCCTTCATCATGCAGAGGGATGCTTTAAGAAGAGTTCATCTTGGCAGGCCCTGCGGCCCATCCTCAGCCTAAGTAACCTGACTGCATGACAAATTCTCCCTTACCTTCCAACCTCTCTAATTTTCTGTTACCCTACTTCCCCTTTCCCTTCTGTAACCCTCCTCTCCCTGACCCCTTTAATTGCCCCCAGGACACACCCAGGCCTCACTGCCAAGGAAAGGTTGTTGGGCAAAGTGTGTCACAGGGCCTGTCCGCTTTTCATGTACTGCAATGTCTCCATCATTATGAATTAGGGGCAGTGTGGTGGTTCTTGATGGCTCCTGGAGTCTTACCTGCTTTGTTTTTGATTGATCTCAGCTATCTGGGCAGCGTTGTTGTGACCAGGTCCTCTACACCGCAATAGGTAAGGGTTGGATCCATGTCTGAAAGGGGGGGGTTAGCAGGTGGGACTTTTTTTGATCACCTCGTCCTTTAAAGGGGAATACAAGACCCTGAGTCTTTGTTTCATTTGTTCCTTCCTTTAGTCAACAAGTGTAGTTAATTTCAGTTCTTTCCTTTTTCTTAAAGTTGCTACATTATCAGTTCTGCAGTCTTTAGTACATTTAGCCATCTATTAGCTAATGAATTAAGTCAGAAATGTGTCACCGACAAGATTCATGCTTGAATGGTTTGCTAACTGACCAGGTACACAAATCTACCTCAGGACTACTAGTAAGAGAATATGACTCTTACCAACCTCAAACAAATATTTTTCAAACATGTATTGGTTACTTTAAATTCTGAAAATTAGTTAAACAAAGGTTGCACTGGTATTTAAAGGTCACCTATAACTTGATTTTATTTTAAACTGTAGGTTGATTTACCCAAAGCCTGTGCCTCGGCCCGCTGAAACAGACCACTGCACTGGAGTTATATGTCATAATTGAGTGGGGAGATTGGTGTTTACCTTCAATTCATCTTGAAAAATTACAAAAGAAAGAAAGAAAGAAAGAAAGAGGAAAAGCCATTTTTCCCATTAGGACATTTTCCTCAGGAAGGAATTTCTGCTTGATTCTGTCTCATTTCTTACATGCTGGTGCAGCTCTAGGCAAGGCTTCTCAGCAGACTCCCTCACCACAACAAGCCTGAACTGTTTTTCAAGATGTCAAGGATTACCACATTTCTTCTTCTCCATATGTCACTGATCTATACTTTCAACTGTGAGCGAAATATGTGAACTATACTGTATGACGGACATAAACACCTTTGATCAGACCATTTGATGCTCAGTAAAAATGAGTGTTGAGCACTTCTCAACATTCTAATAACGCTAATAATAAAGGGAGCTGCACCAGAACTTACTTTCTGTATAAAATAACCTGGAAAAAACACTTGTGAAGTCTACAACATAGCCACACACGTAGTCATAAAACTGGTGTTACATACAGGAGATGTTCATTTCTCATTATAAAAAGCAGAATGCTGATCTCAGCCCGGATGACCATTTTACACCTATCAGCCTAGCCAGCCCAACATTATGACCACCTGACTAATATTGTTGTATATTATTCACCGCCAAAACAGGCATGGAATCCACCATGGAGACCTCTGAAGGTCTACTGTGGTATCTTTAAGTCTTGTAATTTGCAAAGTGGGGCTTCCATGAATCGGACTTGTTTGTCCAGCACATCCCACAGATGCTTGATAGGATTGAGATCTGGGGAATTTGGAGGCCAAGTCAACACCTTGAACTTGTTGTGTTCCTCAAACCATTCCTTAAGCAAACCATTGCTTTGTGACACGTAACCCTGCTGAAAGAGGCCACTGCCATCAGGGAATACCATTTCCATGAAAGGGTATTTATGGTCTGCAACAATATGTATATAGGTGACCCAAAACATCACACTGACTGTAAAAGAAAATGTGGTCCCATATATAACACATTATGATGCACTGTGTGTTCTGAAGCCTTTCTATCAGAATCAGCATTCATTTTTCAGCAATTTGTGCTCATCTTTTGGATCAGACCACACAGTCCAGCCTTCACCCCCCACATGCATCAATGAGCCTTGGCCGCCCATGACCCTGTCGCAGGTTCACCGGTTCTTCCTAGGTACTGACCACTGCAGACACCCCACAAGAACTGCAGTTCTGGAGATGCTCTGAGCAAGTCTAGCAATCACAATATGCCCCTTGTCAAAGTTGCTCAAATCCTTACGTTTGCATTTCTTTCCTGCTTCCAACACTCAAATTTGAGGACAAAATGTTCACTTGCTGCATTATACTTTATATCCCACCCAATGACAGGTGCCATGATAACGAGATATACAGGATTATTCACTTCACCTGTCAGTGGTCATAATGTTGTGGCTGATCGGTGTATCTTGGTGTCCTGTGTCTTTTTGTACTATATAGACTATTACAACGTTTGACATACTGAGTATGTATTAAACAGTGGTCTATGCGGACATCCATCGATGATTCTTCACTGTCAAATGATCACTTTCCAAATGCTCTTAGCATTCTCCTCAAGCATGACACATTATTTCATTTATATTTTACAGATGCTCGTATTATATTACATAATTGAAAATGTTTTGGACCCCACTCTTCCCAAAAAATATTTTGTAAGTTAATCATATTAAGCTGTGTGTCCACTGGGTGTCATCATTCACAGCCCTTTTTTGCATTAACAATGAAACCGAAATGTTCTTTGCAGTGATGAAAATTAAAAGATACCACAGCTTTTTTAAAAATACACCAGATGGTTTTGAACAGTAACCGAGCAACAGCAGGAGCAATGAGCAGCACTTCCATATCTAGTCCCAGTAACTAAGGGCACACTTACACTAGGCAATTCATGCTGTGCCCAAGCCCGTTTGAGCCCAAGTTTGTCTGACAAGTGTGAGTACTCTGTACTGAGCTCAAGCAAGGTCCACTTCCTTGGCCCTGGCGGCCCCACGGTTGGAGGAGGTGGGCATCATCAAGGTACCGATGGTCATGCATGAGGGAACGCAACGTGGAAAACACCGATAATCAATAGGCCGTTCCTTTCATTATCGAGAAGCGAGCAACTCAAATCACCCCCCACCCACTCCAAAAAAGGAAAAAATCTGCATGTATTTCACTTTTACATTCCAAAGAACTAAAGAGCAACGGACTACATTTTGCAAGTAGTGTTCTCCTAAGAGATGTCTTTTTAGATTCCAAAATGAATCTTTAGTGACTGAAACAATTTCACCTTTCTTTTTCTTGTAACACGTTATTGGCATCTGTTAGTTTGACAGGAATAATACACCTGTAGGACTTCAGTTTCCTTTTTAATGTACTTTGTGATCCCCGCTATCGAGCTGGTTTTTGACTGAAAATACTCTTGATGACTGTGCAAGACACAGATGGATTCTGGATCGGACGGGGCATGCTTCAGACTCGTGGTGTGAGCAGGCCTGGAGCGTAATTGGAGTGGGACAGGGGGACACTGTCTTTATGCCACACTGTCTAAAACCTGACCACTTGTTCTCCCTGCGCGCCCTGCTCATATTCTCTGATCCAGAGGTTGAGTGTTTGCTCGAATTCTGGGAATATTCATCAGTAAAGTTGCAGTTATTTTCTCTTGTGTTGTTCTCCACAGTGATGATCTGATCGTGCTTCTCGCTTCATGATGACGTAAAGCCATGTGTGTGTAGTATTACAACAGAATGTCAAAAGCCAACCGGCTTAAGCCCGGTTGGACCTTGAGCAATGGGAGTGCAGGCCAGCAGGGGACGGGGGGACAATTATGCTTCAGCATGGTACAGAGCAACTGTGCCTAGTGTGAGGGTGCCCTTAAAGCAGATTCCTGGTGGACACATGGCCTTCATCCCCTGTATAAAGCTTATGTATAGAGCACAAATCAAAATCTACTAGGAGTATACAATTGCACTTTTAAGTTTGGACTGCAGAACAGTTCTCACTACTTGTGAAGCAAGTGTCCTTCCAAAACAGCTAAGACACTTATGTGTGAGTGGACTGCCCAAGTCTTTTTGAATGTATTCCCCTTTAAAGTTGTGTTCCATGTGCAAACTGCCATGCATGCCATCGCTAAATATTGCTCCTCTCTTTAAAATGGAAAAAGAAACAATTCTATGGATAAATCTTGTTACATTTGTTGTCCTAGTGCTTCGCTTTTTTTGGCTTATTTTTCTTTATGTGACTGTTTCCGAGTAGTCATTTCCCCCTCCAGCCATCTCTCCCCCTGTCAGCATGGTGAAGCCCATTGTAGACAGTATCCATGTATATGAATACATATTGATGCTTTGTTGCTCTCCCCCTCGACTAACAACCTTCGGTTTCTCTCTGCAGCCACGGTGGGAAGATGGCCTCTCTGTAATGCAAATTATTTTCTGTGTGTGTGTTTGTGGCAGAGATATGTGGGCTGCCAAGTCATAAATGCCTTCATGAATGAAGGGAGGTCTGTGCAGTAATGATCAGCTAAGAAATATACACTCGACACCAGCAAACATTTGCATCTGTTATTTTTATTATTTTATACAATCTGCAAACATATTATTCAGTCAATAATCTTGCTTATATTTTGTTAAAAATATTTTCTTCTTCTATTTTTGGAGAATTTTCCTCTGACACCAACAGTGCAAGTCTCACAGTATATTAAAATGTTGTATCTTCTAATCTGCACCATGAGGTAAATATGTGGTTTCAGGGTACATCCAAAACTTTGCTTTCCTTTGGATAGAACAAATTATCTTACTGTAGATAACCCTGGAGGTGCACAATTTAATATGCTATCTGGATTTACTAACCTATTTTGTGAAACGTTTGGCCTATAAATAACTGTTCGTAAATCCAGATGATGTAGAATGTTTTGGCAAAAGTACAATTAATGACATTGTTCTTGAAACCTCTTTCGGTGTCTCATAAGATCCTTTGGCAGTGTGCTGCACCTCTTGCTGTTTTGAGACCAGTTGGTTTCTGGTTCTTCTCCACCACGTGGTGCAGAAACACAGTCTACTGACCCATGTATGGCCTGAAGTTACCCGTATTCCCCTCTGTCTGCTCTCTATCCAGAAAACGTCGAGGTGCACCGAGTGCCCTTTCAGGGTCTGAGAGGATTGATGCAATGAGATACCAACGTATTAAAAAGGCCAAGAAGATGATGATGAACAACAATAACTCCAAGTCCAGAAAGAAAACAGGTGTGAACCCTTTCCCTCTCTGTCCGTACTTTTTACGCAGTGATATTTTAAAAACTTGTTTCACCGCTGTTGACTCAATGGAATAAGACAGTCAGAGTCAGTGCTGATTTGACTTTTAATATTAAAACATGCGTGGTCCTTTGGAGTGCTTGGAAGTGTTAATTTAGTCAGTTTAGTATATTCTGCAGTATATTAGCTGTAGCCTGTAAAAGTCGACATGCTCGACTTTGCAAGCCATTTAGCTCTGCCCCTGCTGCTGCACAGAGCACTATCACTTCAAACATTATATTAAATGTGTCGCATTTGAGCCGTTAAGCAGCAAAGATTATAAGAATGTTAACTTGTCATTGCAGTGGATGTTTATTAATTTTGTTGTTGCAGTTTGCAGCTATTTAAAAATTATATAGATTTTAAATGGACCAACACACACCCAAACTGAAATCTGCATTAAGGACACAAGACACATACTGCTGATCAGGGGGTCTGACAAACGGAACCCATAGATGGGTACACATTGGAGATCTAACTACGAGTCTCTCTGCTAATTTGGAAAGATGTGTGGCCACTGACTATGTAGTTTGTTCCCTTTTCTATTGGGTGCTTCTCAAAGTCAAGGATGCTTGATCAGTCAGGTCCTTCCAAGTCAGATCCTGCAGAGGCCAGGCAAGAATCCTTCCTGGGATTGGGAGAACTAATGGAAAAGTCTAGCCAATGAGTGTGTCATTGAAAAGGTACTGCCTTCAGTCAAGGGATTATCAGGAATCGATTTGTTCATCATAACGGGGATGGTGGATTGGAGCACGCGGCCCAGCTTGGGACATGATGGCTATTAAACAACCCCTCTGCCCATGCACTCTCTCTCTCTCTCTCTCTCTCTCTCTCTCTCTCTCTCTCTCTCTGCTACTATAGGGTGTGGAGGGGAGAGTGTAAGTTAAAATGGGGGATGCAGGTTTATAGAGCTATTATGCTTGAACAATATACAACCTCAACAATCTTCCTACATTTTCTCAACGATATCCATTAGGGACTTTGCAGGAGTGGCACGCTGGCTAACTAGCAACATGCTGGCTTGTTTGTAGAGCAAAGTGGAGTTAGTGAGTTTAGTGATGAAATACCATATAGACATAAAAAAAAGAATGTTTTTGGTCTGCCAGGTATCTACAGATGGGTTAGACTGGGGTAGTTCCTAATGGAACAAAAATGGGCTGAGTCACTCTCCCCCCAGGTTTATTAATAATAATAATAATAATAATAATAATAATAATAGGACATAGGTTTTATATAGCGCTTTTCCAGGGGTATGTTCCAGAAAGCAGGTTTTCCTGAGACTCTGAGTTTGTTAACCCTGAGAAGAGGGATACTCTAAATTTTCCATTCCAGCAAGAGAGTTAACTCGACCTTTCACTCTGTGAGCCTAACCTGCTCGCTGGCAGGTTTTCTTCAACAAACACTGAGTTTCTCCCTACATGTCTCCACCTTTTTTGCGGAATCTGAACCATCTCTGAAAACATTTGCCATTCTTTCCTCGTCAACCTAATCGATCGAGAAATGATGTCTGGTAGAGTCCAAATGGCATGCTAGTACTTTGGCTAAAAGTTTTATGTCTGAATTTAATAAGCTTATCTGTCTCCAGCTGCTGCATTCATCTAAGTTCTTATCCTTCTTAGGAATGAGTGAGAATGAAGGCTAATTTAAAGTTGGCGTCAGAGAGCCCCGGTTCAGTGAATCATTAAACATGTCTAATAACAAAGGAGCAAGTCGGTGGGAGAAAAGTCAACCGAAAATCCATCTGGCCCTGGAGCTTTGTTATTTTGTATTCATTTATGACAAGAAGTTAATTCTTCCGACTTTTTTCCAACTCCTCTTTAATATGAGGATCTATGGTAGGTATATCAATGTTATCCAGGAAGTTAGCCATTGTGGTCTTATTTGCAGGAGGTTCAGACTGATACAGGTTAGAATAATAGGAAGCGAAGGTGGAGTTTATTTCAACTGAGCTGGTAGTTAGGGAGTGAGAGGAGTCATATATTTGTGATGTGAAATTTGAGGCGGACTGACGTTTAAGTTGGAGGGCGAGGAGACGGCCGGCTTTATCACCATATTCATAGTATGTCGCTTTGGTCCCTCTTAAAAGGTACTTTGCTTTATTTGTAGAGAGAAGGTCATAATTAGATTGTAATTTGACCCTTTTAGCGTACAATTCTGGACTGGGGGCGCTTGTATATTCCTTATCTATGTTGAGGATTGCATCAATAAGCTGTTTTTGTTTATTTGTCTTAGCCAGATGTGTGCTGTATGAGATTATATCTCCCCTAATTATTGCTTTTGATGCTACCCATAACAGAGAGTGTGATGTGGAGTCTTATTGTCTTTTGAAAACAGTCATTTCATCACAGAACTCATCTTTAACTAGTAGCCCTGTATTAAACTTCCACTGTTTTGTAGTGATAGGTGAGAGTCCTCAGTATAAAATGTGAGGAGCATGATCAGAAATAACGATAGCAGAGTATTCAGTGGATTTCACAGCAGGTAGAAGAGCCCTGTCTATAAAAAAAATAGTTGATGCAGGAATAAGCTTGGCTTTGGAGAAATCAGAAAATTCTTTTGAGAATGGGTGGAGCAGGCGCCAAGCATCTATGCCGCCCAGTTGGCTCATAATAGATGAAAATGTCTTCGACATGGCATAGGGTACAAGTACTTTCGGGTGGGATCGGTCAAGTTTGGAGTCTATTAATAGGTTCAGGTCTCCCCCTAGAATGAGATGATGAGTATTCCAAATTGGGAATTTTTGAAAAAATGGAAGTCATAAAATTTGGGTTATCCCAATTAGGGGCATAAACATTAACCAATACAACTGAAGTCTGATATAATGTTACTATGTACTATAACATAACGTCCATGGGGATCAGATATGATCTGAGCAGGGGAGAACTGGATATGTTTGTTAATAAGCATAGCAACACCCCTGGATTTACTATTGAAAGCTGAATGGAATATTTGCCCAACCCATGGTTTGCGCATTCTGCAGTGATCAAAAAAATAAAATAGAAAGATAATGCTCCCAAAAAAGTTGTTAATTCACATACTCAGTGGTTGTCCCGCTCGCTCCCTCTTTCATGAGTCGCGTATGCGTTCCTCGTAAAACAGCTCCACTTGGTCCGGGGTGTCAGAGATGTGGGTCATACTGTTAAAAGTGATGCGCAGCCATGCAGGGTAGATAATGCCGTATCGTATCCCTTTCTTAAGAGTTTGATAGTGCCTCTGCAGCCACTTCCTTGAATAAATCTGCCATGAATTGTCTTGGGTTGTTACCATCAATGTCTTCAGGAAGCCCAATCACTCTTAGATTCTGACGTTTTGAGCGAGACACCAAGTCCTCTACTGGAGCCTCAAGAGCAATATTCGTTTGAATGCAAAATACAATTTCACCACTAGATGGGAGTAGTGGCAGCAAGTAGAAGAATGGACGGAGAGATGGTGCAGAGTTGTGTCAGGTATTCTGACAGGTCAGATGGATCGGTCAGACCAGGAGAAAACAAACTTTCTACTGGAGGCTCTGTGAATGTAACGGGGTCACCGTAGAAGTCCAAGTGATTTGATGGCTGAAATGCACGGAGGAGTGGGGAAATAGTTGAGTTTGAGTAGTTGCGAGGCGGAGAAATTCAGAGAAATGCCGATGGACAGGATGTAACGATAAGTAGAGTAGAGGGTTTTTATTTCAAACATGTCTAAATTAATACAGAATGTGTCATACAGAAAACAAAATATTACACAACTAGAAGTCATCAAGATATATAATAATATCTCTATGTCTATTTTATTTATATACTTTTTGTTTGAGTCATGTGGCTATTATCTCCAGATGTAGATGAGTAATTGTTTTCAGTGTGTGTCAATGTTGTGTGTAAAGTTAAGCTTTCTCCCTTGTCTCAGCAGTGCTGTCTTGTGTTTTCTATTTACGAACCTGATGATTATTGCTGGTTTGTCGCTGGTGTTTCTCCTGGGCAGTGGGTGACATGCCTCAATATTATCGCAGTCCAAGTCAATCCCCTTGGCCTGCAGGAAGGCAGCCACCTGATGCTCCGTGGAGCTAGCATAACGTTCTCCGTGTTCCCCCCCTTTCTCAGCGGTCACCGCCCGAGCGTATGACCGGGGTTTTACGAGGAGCCCGGTGATGATAATGTTGTTCCTCTGCGTATACTGCTCCGAGTCTGACACTCTGCTTCCCAGGTTGGCAATCTGATTGTCCTTTTCCTCATTCCGCCTCCATAGAGCTTCCACCTCTTCACCCAAGTCTATAAAGCATTTCTGCTGCAGGCTGACAGCATAAACTTCTTCTGCTAGGAAATCAAGCAACTTTTTTTTATGTCCTTGAGTTCCTCAGACACAATAGCCTTCTTTGGACCCATGAGCTATAGAGCCTTAGAGTAGTCTTTGAATAAGTTTAAGAATTAACTTAACTGAATATAAAGTTCTGCTGTAGTACTAGCGTTCACAGACAGAGCAGCTAACAGCACAGCTAACAGCTGAAGCTACGTCACTCTGACAGCTCTCACAGTTTTGTTGGTCGGTAGCCACAGACTTGATGACCAGGGATGGAGTGAAATGCAGAGACGGGAGTGTTCGGTAGTGTAACGGCAGTGAACTGGCTAGCTTGTGGTTGTGGCTTAGTGGTTGCCAGCGATTATTGTAGAATCCAACAGAAATTGGTCAGATGTTGAAAGCATAAGCTTGAAAAGAGCATAATCATAAAATAAGGCTTGCTGGGGAGCAGCAGGAAACCTAAGAAGACTTGCATTGAAGCATAAAACTCAGTTGGAGAAGCAGTGAACACAACCACGACAGCACCATCGCTGTAGCTCTGCCCCTGCTCTAGATGGCTCAGAGCAGAGTGGAGAGCTACAGCCATGGCGTCTTCCGTGGATCTGTTTGCATGGTTGGCGAACTAGGGGTCGAAGTCTGGTGGGAGATAGTCCTTGATGTGCTGGAGGACCAGTCTCTCAAAGCACTTCATGATTACCGGTGTGAAGGCCCCAGGGCGATAATCATTTAGGCTGGTGGTGGTAGACTTCTTCGGCACTGGGAAGATGGTGGCTGATTTCAGGCAGGATGGGATGACTGCCTGGGCCAGGGAGTGGTTGAAAAACCTGGTGAAGATGGGAGCGAGCTGATGGGCACATGCTCTGGGCACCTTGCCAGGTACTCTGTCTGGGCCGGCAGCCTTCTTTTCACAGCCAGGAGCACTCGCCTGACGTCATGCTCCTTTACTGTGAGTGGAGTGGTGTGGGAGCGGGGCGGTGGCGGAGGAGTGCTGCTGTTGTGATGTTTCAAGACGGGCAAAGAAGCGGTTTAGCTCCTCTGCCAGCTCTCCACTCAGGTCTCCTGTTGATGGAGCACAGCCTCTGTAGTTTCTAATGTCAGGCATGCCCTGCCATACCTCCCGCATGTTATTGCTGGAGAGGTGATACTCTATGCTCCTCTTGTAGTCCGTTTTTGCTCGCTTGGTTTCCTTCTTCAGGTCGGCTCGTGCACTCGTGTACAGGGCTCGGTCACCTGACCTGAAGGCAGCGTCACAGGCTCTGGGGAGTTTGCAGACCCGGCTGGTCATCCAGGCTTTCTGGTTCGGGAAAACCTGAATGTGTTTGTCAACAGTCACATTTCTGATGCAGAACATGCAAAACATGCAGAACAAGTGAGGGGGTTATTTTGTTATGTAGTATTTAATGTTTGTTTCATTCATTTGAGGGGTATCTGGGGGGAGTTACTGACCTGTTGAAGGGTATTGTAATTGTGTTTAGGAGCAGTTAGAAGACTCCAGCTTTGTGGAGATTAACCAGTAATAATTAATAGTGTTTATCGGCCCACCTCTGTGGTAATGGGGCAGTCCAGGGTACATTGAGAGCCCTATAAATGGCAGGGCATTTTGCTGTTCGGGAGGTTTGTGAGAAGGGCTGTGCTGCCATAGACACGTGCTTAAATTAGATTTTGTTGTTTCTTTTTGATACTTTCACGTTTGTTTTTTTTTTTACTTTTTATTTCCTTTGTATCATTTACACATGTATTTGGTCGCAGCCACTGTAAATAAATATGGCACTCACTGGAACCTAAGAAGTCTGCCATCATTGACTCTCTGGCTATGCTACATTACACAGTTGGAATAGATTTTGATGTGGAAAACATGATGTGGAGTACAGACTCATGATTTGACATAAGGTAAAATTAGGACAGGAAAGGACGACTGCAGTCATGTCAGTTAGATGGTCAGAATGAAACGCTGTAAACGTTTTCACCATGAGTTCTGGTGGCTCTGACCTGCCTTTCATCTTTCCTCCTCTAGTTGTCACCACCTCTCAGACCCAGCAGGCCTACACCTCTCAGGTACTCCAACCCGAAGAAGCTCTCTACCTCTGCAAGAAGAAGAAACGGCCCATCCTCCATGACCCATATGCTCGCTTTTCTGCTCTGCTGTACCGCCGTCCACCCCGGGAGGACCAGAAGGCTATTTTAGCCAGTATGGACAACATAGACCTAGATCATGCAACGCTCCTCTGAAGCTCTTGAGGACAAGGTCACAATCGGCAATATGCCCTCATTCCAGAATAACGCTAGATACAAACCAGAAAAGAAAAAAACAAACAAAGATGTTTGCAATTTATTGTTTATAAAGAGGAATAGCACTAAAATTCAGCATTACAATTCGGTGTATTCTGTAGCTATATCCTTGGTCAGTTCAATCCGCACGAGTAAGCATTCGGCCAGGTTCCATCTGTGATGACAACGAATGCAGTTCATGTTGTACTACTGACGGGGATGATCCATGTATGTTTAAATCAAGTAGAATCCTTTAAAAAAAGAAATCGTCTTTAGACCTTTAGTAATTAGAATTTTAAAAAATAGCTGCTACAGTTTTCCAAAGTTTTACTCCAGTGCAAAAAGATGAATTCAAAAAGAGGCAATACATGACACCCAGATCCCCCATCCCAACCCCTGTTTAAAAAGTTTTCCCACTCTTGTGTCAGTTTTCAATTTAAAAGCCCCCCACCCCTTTCTTTTTTTTACTGGATCCTCTCCGCCAGCAGCGTCTATTATCCGTCGCGAAACTCGCCTCACAAACACGAGTGTTCTCTTTCTACCAAGTATACCTCAGAGCACAGGACACGAGACCACAAGCACCTGGATGAGCCAGCAGAACAAACTAGCCTTTAGTCATCAATGGGTCCCTTATGATATGTTGTAGTTTTCTTTTCTTCTAGTTTGTTACATGTACATACGTTGAGTTAATTTAAATGTATTTATCTTGCAGAATGTTAATTCTCTCACACTCTACTCATCTTTTCTACTCCCTCAGAAATGATGCGGACTGACAAACCGAAACACAACCCTGAACTTCGACTATGGTTGACACACCTATAATGAACCATTAACAGGCACAATGAAGGGCGGCAAATCTATTACTTTCAGTTATAATATAAAGTAATTGAGCTGCTCTGTGTTTAGCTTCTCACATCTCATAACGTTTTGCACTGGAGCAAAATCTTGTGAATTTCCTTTGGTATGTGTTTGCTTCTTTACATCTCCAGCTCTTCTACTGAAGGTAGCGTAGAGGGTTCCAAATCAGAAATAACTATAGTTAAATACACTTTAGACAAACACTATAGAATTGAAAAATAAACAACCATACATAGCAGAGGATAATATGTTGTGGCATAGTATATAGTGCAATAGTATTTTCTTCATACATATTAGAGGGTATAAAAGATGATGGCTTCATTGGGCCTTAATGGAGCTTCTGGTTGGTTGCCTCCTTCACTTGTGTCTAATTGATCTTTTTTTAACAAAAAAAAAACTTTTATTTATGTGTGCAGGTGAGAGTACAGCCAGCCCTTAAGAAAATAGTGTGGTGCGCTGCAGGTAACACAAAGTGAGTCAAAAGTGTTTGTTGTATCCTGAAGTGGTATCAGCAGTTGTATTTACATGCCCAGTTTTACTTTGAAATATTTCATTGATTGAGATGATTAATTATGAATCATCTCAATTATTATTATTATTATTATTATTATTATTAATTATGGACTGTTCACTTGGACATGTGGACAGTAAGGGGCTCAAAAATGATTGGATAAGTGAACTATGACACATGACACAAGCCGCAGTTCAGTCACATTCTAGTTTCAACAAAGGACAGAAGTGCACTTCCACTGTTTGATTGCTGGGTTTTTTCACTTTTGCTCAAAAGGTGCTCAAATTTTGCAGAAGTTGTAATCATTTGTAGGTGTTATGGTAGCATATCTTGTTTAGATGGGATGCTCCTCAGTATGTCCAATGATTTTTATGCATTTATTTATTTTTGTGTGTTTTTTTTTTGTGTTTTTTTTGTGTGATTTTGAGTAGATTCTGACAACTCCAACAAAGTCTAAAATCCAACACTAAAAGTTTTTTGCTTTATTAAGATATTTCCACAATGAATGTTTGCAGGTCAGGTTTTCACAAAATATGCTCCAAACAAATGTCACCTCATCTCTCATATTTGATATCTAAATTGCAGGAGGAGTGAAGAAGAGATGTGATCTACGAAACAAGGAACATTTCCTAAGAAATGGTTGCACATAATAGGTCCTGACTCACAACCATATCCAGCATACTGGAATCAAGATGATAAATGCATCATACAGATGCATTCGGGTTGCTTTAGTAGTTCAAATAGCAGCAGTTTTATTTAATAATTAGTGCCTTTGTGATGGAATTATTACGTCTCCAATATGTGAAACATTTGCTAGCTAACAGTTAAGAATGGCATTTTTCAATATAATGCACTTATTGTGGAAATATCTTTGAAATACATTTGAAACAATTTATATTAACATGTGTTACTAAAATTAACCCACTACCACCTACTTCCAAAGATAAAAAAGCATGAATCGTTTCAGTGAGTATGAAGTGGCAATAAAATGCGTGTAGAACACCCAGCTCATTGATCACCAATGGATCCTAAACCAACACCACCATTTTATGAATGACTACCTCTGTGAGTGTGCAGCTTGGCTGGAGGGAATGAGCTAGCATGCGACAGCAACATAGTTCAGACATGTATGTAAATGTATCTCATCATTGGTGCTGGAGCCTCTTCTTGCAGCCGAAGGTGCTAAGTGAACAATGAAGTGAGGCTGATAGAATGAGTGTATATTGAAATGATTATCTATTTTCAATGTTTCAATGAAGGTGCTTGGAGTGATGGTTGGATTCAAAATCACATTGAAACAAGGACCTCTTCTCCCATACAATCTCCTATTATGGCATGAGTAATATTTAAATGAAAAACTGCAGGCAATCTGCTGCATAATGTTCTACAGATATGAGAGTATCATTTTCGTATCGTTTTGTTTGTTTTTTTGCCATTTCGAGAAAGGTGTTTAGCACATCTCAGAGGACGAGTGTATTGTATATTTCACTTCAGACCTGATATTTGAGTCACTGAGCTGAGAGGTGATGGGAATTCAATGAATTAAGTCACGCTGTTGTTTTTGTTGCATTTTACTTTCTCGGCCTGTGTGTAACACTGTCTATGAAAAGACATGGTGACACTAAAGGGACAGTATGAGGGCCATCAGCTATCAATTAATTCCTGTTTACATTGACAAAAGAAGCAAGATATTAGTGATGTTCCCTTATACTAGCCATTTGGACATTTCTGATGATTCTATGGTTCTGGAAAGAATCAATAGTATTTGGGTGATTTTAAAGAGTTTAAATCAAGAATTGAAGATATAAATCACAATAAGGATACATTGTAGTGTTCATACTGTTCCAACTTCTTTTCTTTTCTTTTGAGGAATTTACTTGCAATGCAATGCAATTACTTACAATGAATTGCATATATTGTATTTGCAAAATCATAGCCGATGCCAACTTAACTCAGAATATATTGTTTCATTTTGTAATCAGCCCACATTTGAAAAAACAAAACACTGGATAATTTGAAAGAAGACCTTGAATATATTTAAGATTCTTTCATTTCTATATATTGTAAAATGTAAAACGAAATTGCATATTTTTCTTAAAATTGGATAATGATATGCATGCAGGTACAGAAATCAATTTAAAATACATCCCAGCTTTTTTAAATATGGCAGTGGTTCTTATGTGGACGCTGTTTGAGAGTAGACATCCAAGTCAGTGGAAATAAACCTGCTGAGACTCGACATCACCTCCAAAAAGGACAGCCAAAACGATCAAGAACTAACAAATTAAGGTTCATCGCCAGAATGTAGAATGTAAAATGAACACCATATAAACGAGAGTCAAACTCAAAGTCACAACCACGGCTCCGGGGAGGGAAGTTGTAGCGGGAGAGAGAGGGGAGAGAGATGAGAGGGAGAGAGAGGGGGGGGGGGAGAGGGGAAATCACATCTAGTGATAAAATTAAAAGTACTAAAAGTACTGTATACCTTTAAATGTGCCACTGAGAAATGTGTCCATGCACATAGTGTATGGTGATGGATATTATCTGCGTGGCAACATTTGAATGCTTCTGACAAAAATGGGGAATCACCACCAGAATGGCTTGTAGTTATTATGTGTAAGAAAAGCGTGACAGCCCTGGACTGTTAAGTCCCAAATATTGAAGCAAAAGCCACTGAAACAGCTCAATTACCTGAAAGTGTAAGGTTGACGAAAGGCTCTAAAATGATAAAATATTGGGCAATTCAGTAGAACCAGTGGCAGACACAATCAAGGGGTTAAAAACAATGTCCCCAGTTGATGACTTACAATAAGACATTTCTTTTATGTTTTGCATTTTTTCAAAAATTTGGAGGCATTATCTTATCAAATACCATATTTAAATTTGTTGATAAATTACATTCAAAAGTTTCCCCCAGAGGTCATTTGGGATATATTTCTTTATCACTCCATAAATCACAAAATAACATGAACAGCCATAAAATCAATGTTTTATGAAGTTTTTTTATGAAAAAAAATATTGTCTTAATCAAGCTATGAATAATAATATAATACGTGAACAAAACCTTCAGAATATTAAGTGGGAACGAAAGTGGAATGTTGGGCAGATGTACGTGCTGCTGAAGCGGAGACTTCTGCCTTAGAGTCTGAGAAAAAAACTATTTAGAGGAATGTCCTTTAGAGATCTGGTGAAGAGATTAGAACATGTCACTAATAGATATCACCATGAAACCAGTTGATTAGTACATCAAGATTATAATTTTTTTGTATTATACATTTTCTGAAATGTAATGTTTTGATATACAAATGAGACATTATCTATTGGTAACTTCTGGTGAATTTAGGATAATTCTACAGACACAAATAGAGAAAGTCATTAAATAAACACAAAAATGTGTATTTTGGATTTTTTCTTTATACTAGTCTGAAAGATGATGTGTTATGGAAGCAAAATAGCCTGAAATCTCTAAATTGAACTGTATGTATATCGCTTTAAGGCAGTTTGCACAGTAGCGTTGACATACAATAAAAGCACACGTGGTTCGATAATTCCGTGGATTTGAAGCTGTAACACCCATAATTGTTTCCAGATGATTTGCTATTTAGGGAAAACATAGCACAGGATGGTTATGGATGATGTACCATAATGGAGTCACATGATGTTGTCCTATGAGCCCCAATAGTGCTGAGATAAGATCAATGGTTTGCAGTTGATGGTAAGACTCTGAAATAGTTGGTGTTAGGGTATTTGATAAGTAGTTTCTAGTACTGTATCACTCCTGAGCCGACTTCTCAGAGAGGACACCTGCTCCACAACTACAATGCTTTGATTGCCCCCATATTGTAATCATAATTTAGTTGCTCTTGAAATGCGGCTCTCTGAGGTCATTCAAAACTGCCAAATATTAATTATCCTTTTTGAAAATTCAAATTGCATCCCAAATGAGCTATGAACAACTTTGTTGTGATGTAGGATTAAATCACATCATTTCGATCAGATTTTTGTGTTTGATGCTTTGACTCTTGGTCAGAACTGACATACCACTTCCAACTATTACTATTACTACTACTATTACTACTACCTTGTCTTTCAAATGAAATAATAACTTCCAGGCTCATGAAATAAATAAATTACAACAAATGACATGATGCTCAGACTTTAAATTACTCTTCTATTACCTCATACAGGCAAGAAGGTTGGGCCCATGCAGAGACCTTAATCCCTCTTAACATGAGACTTTGTGAAACTTTGCAGATACTTTCCAGCAGTGTATCATTCTAGCAACATGGAGGCGATATAACGTATCAACTTTTGTCCAAATTTGAGTGTACAAAGAATTGCAGCAAAAGATTTGATTGTAAATAATATCTCAAATAATATATATATATATATTTTGTAGAAGAAAATACGATGATCAGCTATTGAAGACGCTAGAAATCTGTTTAAGAATTGAATATTATAGAGGTATATTATAGAGGCACTTTATACTGTGTGTATGTATATATATATATATATATGGATCCTTATTTGGGGACAGTACTTGTTTCCAAGAATGTATAAATCTATATTCTATTATTTTTATATGTGTTGCTACAGTAGCAATTACACAAAGTAGAAACACATGTCTGAGGTTTTTAGCTGTGTACAAAACAAAAGAGAAAGGTGCAACAACATGGCGTCATGTCATGTGTGTCTCACTGTCTACTACACATAGACTCACAGCAAACTAGTTCTTATAGCAATGTCCATTTGGTGTTAGCAAATGTCATTGTTTAATTATTTGTTGGCCGTCATCTCGACCACACAAATATTTTGTCCTTTCATGTAGAGTGATTCAGTTCCTTGCTTCTTTATTATTGATTTTTATCCAGGCTGGCTTCTGCAGTAACACATTCATCTTTGTGAAATATGTTTTAGCATGACAGAATGGTAAGAAACCTTTCCCCTATGGTGCTCCCTTGCGATCTGTATCACAGCAGAACACATAAATGTATAATCATCTTTTCACAAACTGTGCAGATGGAAATATTTCACAGCATATATATAGATATAAAGTATATATATATATATATATATATATATATATATATATAGTTATAGTATGTATGTAACAGACACAGTGCTTCATGATGCTGCTTTAAACTGACAAAAGGGGATCCAAATGTTTCGTTCTTTGGTTATAACTGGAAGCAGCTTCCAAACCTTACTCCCGATGTCGGTGACATTCGAGTCAGTGCTGTACATTGCCAAAACCAAAACAAAAAAAGAACATGCCATATGCATTCTGACAACTGGTGCTATTTAATAACATCCACGGTGCTTTTTCATTTTAAAGTTTTATATTTCTTTCTTCCAGACAAAATGTAGCTACAAAATCCTGTACTTCGTGGGGTTGAGTTTACAATTTTGGTCCCTTTGGTCTGAATGTCACAGTGCTTCAAAGTGATTGATGGTTGCAAATAGTATCCACACATTTGGTGCTAAGTGAACAGATCGCTTGCTCATCATCAACCCCAGCAGGTGCCCTTTTATTGGACAGTAAAGGCAACAACAACACACCACTAGTTGGGGTGGTTGCTTATAAGGGACCTGACGTGCTACTATGTTTGGAGATCAGAGAAATTGAAATATTGTCTTATAAAGATGCTGTTTAAAATTAGTTAACACTCAACTTTCAGAGCCTTCATACATGAAAACATTCTGTTTATGTAAAAGTAGATGACCAGGATTATCTTTTATCTATTTGTTTCACAACAAAATGCAATACAAGTGAAGAAGAACAAACTCTCAAGTTGTCTCCTCTTAATTTGTCTCCTCTTAATTGTTCCATCATTCTGAGATGTTATTACTGGTTTTAACAGACTTTCTTTTTAAATCATGACCCTAAAATATGTGTGAGTGTGTTAGTTACAGGCATAGACAACTCAGTACCTCAACATGTGTCTTCTTTAGTTCAGATGTGTAACTCTTCAGTTCTTTTTTATGTTCACTAAGAAGTCAGTCCTCATAATGCTTTTTATTTAACTTTTATTATTTTTATTTGTTGGCACAAACAGTAACAAGAATGTATGGCTATTGTAATTCCTGCTCACTCCCACTCCCAAACAGTCAGTTTTTTTGTATTTCAAATGTATTGGTATGCTTCTTGTAGTTGTATATTCATAATGGTGTATATTACATCAGTTTTTAATTTATTAAAATGTTTAAATTTTCTAAGATGACTGTTCATATTATTGAGCCTCATTTGGTGCACACTGTTTTTCAAATACTTCCTACTGTTCCAGGCAGCTATGGATCTCCATCAATTTAATCTCTCGTCATACAAAAATAAATAAGCGTAAGTGAAGGAATAATAATGTAAATAAAGTTACTATGATGCCAAGTTTCAAACTTCCACCTTTTGATTATTATACAAACCAATACATACAGTAGGCTATGTGAATGGTGGGGAAAACACAAATACAAATATCTAAGACAGAACGTCAAGACCTTGTTGCTTGATAACTGTGATTCATAGTAAATGTAATAAAGCTAGCAAAACCACTGGTATGGTCCTTGAAAAATAGGCGTTGGGACAAGTCCCACCCACTTTTTAAAATCATTACTTTGGAACCCCCCACTTTTAACATGTCAAAGGTCAGCACATCTGTCTGTCCAATCCAATTCACTTGCTCATTGAGAGTAGCTTAACTAAAATTCCACATCATGTTTTCCCTGCTACCTTGTAATCCATTCTGCTTTTTCATTGGGAGAATGTCTAAATCACTGAAATCCATACCACATTTTCACTGCTACCGTTCCGATTCCATGCTGTCAAAGCTCAATGAGCAGCCTAGCGATGGGATAACCGACTCGGTGTAACATACAGGGCGGGGGTCTCCAGTTCCCAGCAGGGGTGGGGAGTGGTGTGTGCGCCAAAAAGTCCCTTTGTTTTTTTTTTCATTTGTGTCTTCTGTTGTTTTTAATGTGCTATACTTGATTTTTACTAGCAGACTCTGTCTTTTGCTGACCTGGCCTGCTGACTGGGAAAGGTTCCAAACCAGCCTTCCTTTCAGCAAGTGAGCAAATCGCTGTGGACTCATCGGTCTTGTGGACTCGGTCTCCTGGATGGCTATTGCGGTTCTCATGGTGTGTTTTGTGTAAGTCAGACTCACAGTACATAGAGCTACCACATAGCCAGTACAGGCGCTAGTGGACCAGGAGACTAATGTCAAACACAATAGCTTAATAGCTTAGGTGATGTATTTCCGGCTACTGGGACAGACAATGAAAGAAAACCTGTAGGCTACATTTGGTACAAACTCATCTGCTGCTGACACCCGATTCCACCGACTCTTCAGTCAGACCGTCATCTCAATGAGCAATACTGTAGCATTCCGAAGTGTACAGGGCTTCTAAAGTCCCTCTTTTCTGCTGACACAAACTCACCAACGTAATACTCTTTGGAGCTGAACAACACATTCCGTTTATTCTCTTCCTTCCACCCGCGAACTTCGCCAAAACATAAAACGTCGCCTCTCTCTGACGTCACACATGCGTCCCACCTTACAGTAGAGAATGTCCCCATCTCTCAGTACACATTTAAATGAAACACACGAGGGAAAAAAAAACATGTGCATTTAAAACACAACACATGTATACAGCCAAACACGCCGTGAGGCAATTATTCAATAAACACAACTGTTACGGGTAAACAGCCTACCCACACAATAATAACTGGAATGTATATAGCCTTTCAAGGAATCCAAGGTCACTTTACAGGTGGTATACAACCAAACAGTCATACACACAAAGAACACAAAAAATAAAAAATATAGGGGCCAAAGGCCTTTGTGAACAGAAGGGTTTTGAGAGCTGATTTGAATGTGACCGGGGTGCATGAGCATAAAAGTAGCAGCGTTGGTGGGGTAAGCACCAAGGGACGTACCAAACTGTTTACACAGATGAGGGACCTCAGATTGCCAGCGCACACGTGAGGTTTGTTGTGATGTCGTTGCGGTGCTGTCCTGTCAGACTACTGAGTGCAGAGTAAACAAACATGCAGTTAGGAATGGGCTGAGGAGGTTCAGGAGTATTATTTAAGTTCTGGGCCTATAGCAAAACTAAGCTGGTTCAAGGCAAACTATTAGCATCAAAGAGGTGAGTTTTAAGCCTACTCTTAAATGTGGGAACGGTGTCTGCCTCTCGAACCAACACCGGAAGATGGTTCCACAGAAGAGACACTTGATGGCTGAAAGCTCATTCATTTATCCTTCTTTCAATCAAGCTCATCAATGAGAAACGGTGAACATATGTCTATGATTGTGAAGGAATGTATTCTCATGGCAGAATGCAAGTATTAAGTGAAAGTATGAATGAGTGTTTGCAAGGCATGTAAGGTAGAACAGAAGTTTGCATGGCTCTTTTACACAAGCACATGTATGGCAATTTGCACAGCTCATTTTTGAGTAGCCCAAATGTTCAATGTACATTTCTACTTTTATGGTTGTTATGCTATATATATATATATTTGTGTTGGTTCGATGTATCTTTTGTATGTTGTCATGTAAATGATGCAGCAATTTCCCTGCTAATCCTATTTTTCCTTTGGGAGACCAATAAAGTAACTTGACTTTGATCTGTAGCTATTAATGTGACGTTCATCATTTTCAAGACATATTTTTCCAGCCCCTCATTTTGGATCATTTTCATCAACCGGCCCTCATTCAAAACAAATTGAATAGCCCTGCTGTAGAGCATGTGATTGAAGCATGTGTTAGATATAATCAGGAGAGGCAATTAAAACATCAACTTGAAGCAGATACCTAAAGAACTATTACAGAGAAATTATGGTGAATTATGTTTTAAAGTTGCTATTGACAACATTGATACCAATGACACCTGAACCAATGTTCATTCTGGTCTTGCTCCGTGCTTACTTAGCACTTGGGACTGGTACCGAAATGCCGCCCGCTTACCGTCAAACTCAGCGATTTTTCCATTTTTTCCAAACTAACTGGCAACCCCAAAGACTCTTGACCCCTGACTGATACCAACGTAGGTTATTCTATTGGTTCACAAGCCTTGCTAGAAGCCTCAGCCACATATCACACATCTACATATATAAACAAACATTAATTTTGGACCCGTCAAATTAAAAAAAAATTATTAATTCACAATCAAAAAATTGTTTTCACAAGGAGTGATATAGTTTGATTCTGCACCTTTCCAAAAGATCTGTGGATTTTTTTTTTTAATAATAATAATTAGTTTAAATAAATATGTTATCAATATGATCTTTACATTTGTATGTTTATTTTTCGGAAAAACAGGATTAAACGAGGTGGTAAAGTAGGAGTAATAGCAGCCTCAATTTCAGAAGGTGGCGGTAATGCACCTACACGTTGTTTGCCAACCGCTAAAAAGGAAAAGAAGAAAAAGAAAAACTACAACAACCACAATGACCCGCCAACGATGACGTTGGAGAAACACCTCTCACTCTGATTGGCTGATGCGTATATCCCTCCGCTGCATGGCTGAAGGTGAAGTGGGTCCAGTCAATCTCCCGGTCGAATATGTCACCCAGTGGACTTTTAACCATGCGCTCCCAGCTGTGTAAACGCCTGGTAAGTGAGGGTGTGTTCCATGTGTTTGGGTTTGTGGCTTGTGGGTCATATTGTTTTATTGCGCAGGAACGCAGCAACAGTGTGTTTGTCTGGAAACACGAGGCCTGTTCACTCCGAGCAGCTCCTCTAACCTTCTGGCTGCGTCCTGCACCAAAGTAGTACAGCAGCTACACACCTGTGAACTCTGGTGGCGTCTGCTCTCAGGGTTTGTCTGTTTTCGTCATCGGTGGAAGAGCGAAGCCCGTTTCTCAACAAAACAAAGATGCTAACTATTACAGCAACAACACCACAGTAACTAGCTCAATTGATTCTATTAAAAGCTAGAAACGCGTCCTTTTTAACGGGTGATTGAAGCAGGTGTTAGATATAATCAGGAGAGGCAATTAAAACATCAACTTGAAGCAGATACCTAAAGAACTATTACAGAGAAATGTATGTTTTAAAGTTGCCATTGACAACATTGATCCCATCCAGTCGCACTCGCACACCCACTTCCATTGCAATCACGTCACAACACAGCTGTTGCTCGAAGACCATGCGCCCCTCAATGGTGACGGATATAAGATTGACTCGACGCCAGTTTAAATGGGAAAGTTACGTCATGTGGTTTTACGTGGCTAATGCCAACTGCTTGTGCCTTGTGTCCTTGTTGTTAGCATAGCTAACGCGTTAAGCATGCTTCTCAAACTTTACTTGCTTGAGTTAAAACTTACTCTTTTCAAGCCGAACCTGAAATGCCTTCATACAATTCTGGGTGGAAGTATGTACTTGATGTAAGAGGGCTGCTTCATCCCCATGACTGTCTTCCATTGTAGGGTCACAAGTACCTCTCCAGAACCTACACATCTCGACCTTTGCTCAATGTAAGTAACTGACAAAGTTGAATCACAATGCCATGTTTGGACGGCACACTTGTAATGCAACATGTGGTTTCAGGAAGTCGTTGTTGTCAGCGCAGTCCGCACTCCAATGGGCTCCTTCAGAGGCAGCCTGGCAGCAGTCCCAGCCACCAAACTGGGCTCTATCGCCATTAAAGAAGCCATAGACAGAGCAGGTGTGTTCACAACAGAGAAGTCCATTTCTCCTTCATGTAGATGTAACTGCAGCTCATCATTCTCACTGCGTGCATGGCTAAGCTAATATAGCAGATATAGCAGCTGTGACAAATAAACTGGTGGATTGCTGCATCAAAGATAAGATGGCTGTGTGTACTTTTATTGAGATGACTTAATGTTTATTGTGTTTAGGAATCTCTCCTGAAGAGGTTAAGGAAGTTTACATGGGCAACGTGCTTCAGGCTGGAGAAGGCCAGGCCCCCACCAGACAAGCCTTGCTTGGAGCAGGTATGTTAGATTTCACCCTTGTTCCAGATGTTACCATTGCAACAACATATTGATGTGCAGGAACCAGCTGCAAACATGCTGATTTGACGAATCAGAAATTATTGTGCATAAAGCAGTATTGCCATCTCTGAGTTGGTATGAAGTAAAAAGGGGGTTTTGTATAGATTCCAAAACGTTTTAAATATTTGGGAAACAAACCCATAAATACATAGACAAACACATTATGTATATATCCTCAGGAAAAATTCAAGCAGCTTTCAAATGTAAACGAAGGAGAAAATAAAGGCTGTTCCTTTTCATCATGTCTCTTGTTTTTTTTACCGTAAGGCACGACTTCTTGTCTGACTTTAAATATCCAAAGAATCTCCACACTAGCGAACTCCTCGGACCGCCTTTTCACTAGTGTCCTCGTCTTTTTGTGCTTTGTGCTCTCTGTCCGTATTATTTATCAGTGTGAGCAGCTTACTTGTTCTTTTTCCTCTCTAAATTTATCATCTGAAAGCCACATTTCATGCATCTACGACCAAGGCTACAATATATATAAAACCAAAAAGTGTGCACCTCCAATGTGACAGGGGAGGGAAGGGATGTGTTTAGCTATTTTGTTTTTGCTAATGAAAACATGTCTTGATGTCCATCTCCAGGCTTAACCCTTGGCACTCCAGCAACAACAATCAACAAAGTCTGTGCCTCTGGGATGAAGTCCATCATGATGGCAGCTCAGAATCTGATGTGTGGACACCAGGTACCATTAGCATCAAATACACACTCTTCTGCTTGCTGAAGTCTAGAAACACAAACCCTGGAAGATCGAGGACAACTTTGTTTCCCATCAGATGTTTGATAACTTGCATACTATTACATTACGGACATTGCCATCCACTCAATTCTTTCACAGAATGGCTTTACTTACCAAATCCTGTCGAACCTTTGAAGTTCACACACATCGTGAGACGAACAATAGTCTATAGTTACGGCTTCATATAAATGTATGTCTGTCTGTGTCATTTCAGGATGTGATGGTAGCAGGAGGCATGGAGAGCATGTCCAATGTCCCTTACGTAATGTCCAGAGAGACCCCAGCCTACGGAGGAGTGAGGATGGAAGACCTCATCGTCAAGGACGGACTCACCGATGTCTACAACAGATTCCACATGGTAAGCATCGACCTCCTTGGGGTGCAAGGGGCAACAAAACTTACAGTTCGGATCGGATCACGGTTTTGAGTCTCGGATTGGATCAGCAGAAAAGAAGGGAGCAAATATACAATTTTGAGATGCCTCGATAACTGTTTTTTATTTTTATTTTACAGTGAATGGTTCATTCCGAAAACGGTCAAACAATTCTAAATGATATCCTTTTAATGTGTTCGTCATCTATCTATAGTAGTTAATATTTTTATTGAGCCAAGATAGAGCTTGTGCTAAACCGGTTACAATTCTACCTCCAATATTTTTTCCATAAACATTCTCAAACAACTCATTTATTCAAGTTTCAAGCATCATGCTGATGTGATAGGGGCTGTTTAACGGTTAGCACTATCACCTCACAGCAAGAGGGGTGAGAGCTGAGGTCAAATAGTCAAAAAATTAGGTCCTAACTCCTATTCCTAACGCCTTTTCCTTATTTTTTTATTTTTTTATTTATTTATTTGTTTGTTTATTTCGGGCATGTCCGTTAAATCATCATCACACATCTTTGTTCACACAGTAAAAAATACACATGGCCGAAAGGGAAAGCGGGAGAAGCCGAGGCTTATCTAGTCCCGCCCCCATTACCCACAGGGGGGGAAAAGAAAAATAAGAAATAAAATCAACATCATTATCTTTTCTTGTCTTTTGCATTTTTCGCTTGACATAACATTTTCTTTCACTTGTGACATTTGACATAACATGTTACAGCAGTAGGTGGTACAGAGAGCTGAAGTCCAGTGCATACAGATTACGTGTGTGTCTGCACACGTGTCCATATTTGTTCATCACGAGTGAACAGCAGTCTCATCATGTAACAAAGTGTGAAGGGGGTCCAATCGACAGAGAACAAAAAAGTCCAGTGTAGCTACTATTTGTTGGGATGGTGTGGGAGCCCTTTTTTTTCTTTTTTTTTTTATTTTTATTTTTGGTGTCACCAGGTGTCTAATCTCTGTGTCCTTCACTGGTGTGAGAAACATTGAGCTGGGATTTCTGTCTCCATCCTTATCAAAATGACTCCAGTGCAGGGGTGAGTCAGGAATGTTATAAGCTAAGTTGGTTTGAAAAAATTTGTTGAAACTATTTGTTATGACCTCCGGGTTATCCTCCTGCATGTTGTTATCCTTGAAGTAGGGAGGGTAGTTTGGTTTTTTACTTTTATTATTAGTCACGTTGTTTAGAATATCCCATAATTTTTTAGGTATTCCTTGATGTGGACAAAGTTGGTGTATAGACTCCTGCTATTAAAGTGAATTAGAGACAGTTTCCCATCCATCTCAATGCTATCATTGTATTGAACTTCAGTGTAGTACTGACATTTCCCAGTCATGTTGAAATAGAAATGCTTGTCCGGGTCAATTCCTTCATTCGGGTCAGATAAGGTATCAGATAAGGTAAAATCCACATGTCGATTTGTAGTGAGCTCCACACTTCCTTGCCCAGCAATCCTTTCAGATATTCCCATCAGTCTTTCAGTCCGTGTAAGAACCGTTGAACTTTGCTGTGCTGTAGTTAGGGAGTGTTTATGAGCCATACCTTAGTTATCGTATTTCTCCAGCTCATCCTTACTCCTGATCTGGATTACTTTGACTTCTTCTGCTGATGCTCCCTTTGTTTTGATGTAGATTCTGCAGTTTGCCGTCCAGGTGTGTTGTATCTTGCCATCCTTCCTCAGTTGACGAGCTCTTCTGGCGATGTCTGCGTTCTTTTTGGTGAGGTTCTCGTTGATGTAGACGGCCGAGCCTTTGAGCTTCCTGCCCTGCCTCAGCAGTGCAGTCTTGAATTTTCTGTTGGTGAATTTCACCACAGCTCGAGTTGCAGACTCTCTCCTTCGGGGTAAGAGGTGACATACCTCGACGTTGTTGAAGTTCACCTCGATGTCTTTGCCAGTCCGGAACTCGGCCACCTGCATCTCCACAGATTTAATCTCAGATTCATCTGGCTCAGAGGCTGCATCAGCCGCAACTGCCCTTGCGTAGTCTGGAGGCCTGATTTTGAGGCCAGTCACAATCACCTCATTCAGTTTACCCTGTTGGTCCAGCTCCTCCACTCTGTTCCCCAGCTCCATTATCAACTCGTCTTTCTCCGCAACCTCCTCCCGGAGTTGTTTGACTTCAGCCATCAACTTTTGGAGAGGTTCCATCTTTTTCTTCATGTCTTTCAGCTCCACCATCAGCCGTTCTTCAGCGTCAGTCCTCTTGTCTTCAATCTTCACCAGCTCTTCCTTCATTGCCTCCAGGCTTCCCTTCATTGCCACCAGGCTTTCGGTCAATAAGTCCAATTTAGAGTCAGTTTCAGCGTGTTTTTTCTTCGGCGGCGCCATTGTCACACTTTTATTTTTAAGAACAAGAACAAGTTATCTCGAAAACTTGTTTTGGTCTCAGTGCGCTCTCTGCTGCTGCTGCTGCTGCTGTCTCAGGGACATATCCTTGACCTCGGGGTGGGGGGGTCACAGGGTTAAGGAAAGTTGGAAGGAGAACTCAAAAGGATTTAGGAAAAGAAGACCGTGGTGCTCAGAGAATCCGACACTAAGCTATGTCATCATAATGAACGCTGATGATTGGTAGCTTATGATCGACACCGGTGAGTGTTGTGGGTCTGTGTGGAGAAACTACAATAATGGACTAGAAAAAGCGATTGGCTGCGACCAGGATAAGCGGTTGATAATGGATGGATGACAATAACTTACCGTTGTCCAATATTAATGTTTACTGAATAGAGCATTATAACATGCCTCCTACGTTAGCTGTTAGCTGCCAGCGCTACTAACTCTCAACACAAGTTCTAGGAATGTCATCAACCATTAAGCATTAATTCAGATCTCCCATTCACATATTTTACTCATTATTGGCAGATATACGATCTGCAGTAAAACTTTATATCACAGTATGATGGTTACTAAGGATCAGTTACTAACTGACCCACAGTTCACGTATTTAACGTTGGGGGAACAGTACCGATCCTGGATCTCCTAAGGAGATGCACTATAAAGGAGGACCTATAAATTCCTTCTTTAATGTGTAATTTCATCAGTTTCATATTTGATGTTTTTTTTTATTATTTTGCTTTAACAGGGCAACTGTGCAGAAAACACAGCCAAGAACAGCAACATCACCAGAGAGGAGCAAGACGCCTACGCCATCGGATCATACAGCCGTAGCAAAGCTGCATACGAGTCTGGTGTGCTGGCCAAGGAAATTGTACCAGTTAGCATTCCCCAGAGAGGTACAGCAAGTTGGTCTGGGGTCAGTGACACTTCTATAGTCCAGCACATCTGATGTTCACGTGATTTTGTAGGCAAACCTGATGTGGTCGTCTCCGAAGATGAAGAATGGAGGCGGGTTGACTTCAGCAAAGTTCCCAAACTGAAGACGGTGTTCCAGAAAGAGAACGGTAGGGATGCAGCTGTCGTGACTTCACTCATTCATAACCTCAATTGGGGAATAATATTTGGACACTTTTAGTAAAACCTTACCTTCTATCCTGTAATAACCCATAATTATAATAATATACTGTGCTTTTTTTGTTGTGCTATTCTGCTGCTGATAGTGTTAAAATGTAGTCGCATGTCCATTTTCACATATGTCCTTGTTCATTTCATCCCCCCATAATGATAATTTAATAATAATTATGCAGTATTCGGTTTGTTTTAATGTTCATTTTGGTCTGTCACTATGTTTTAGGAACGGTGACGGCAGCCAATGCCAGCACACTGAACGATGGAGCAGCTGCTCTCGTTTTAATGACGGCAGATGCTGCAAAGAGACTCAATGTCACTCCACTGGCCAGGATAGTCTGTAGGCTTTACCCACACACACTCACACACACACGTTGATTGATCGTTGTCATTGTTAAATTGCAGGATTGATATGTTGATTTTTTTCCCCCATAGGTTTTGCTGATGCTGCTGTTGCACCAATTGATTTCCCCATTGCGCCTGCATTTGCTGTTCCAAAGGTGAGTAAGTGTTTAGTGTGTAGGTTTTAGTAGGTCTGGATTACTTGGATTCACCTAAATGTGGATACAATTAAATAATAGCTGTGTCTACAAAATATGATGCCGTTAATGATTAATCTATGGGTATGATTTGGATGAGAGTTTAACTGCACGCTGTTGCAGAGTAGATTTATCAGTCCGTTAGTGTTTTAGAAAGGGGGTGATGGAGAATCAGGATAAAAAGCACTCCAATAACATGACTGTGGTGATAATGGTGAATATCTTCACATTAAGCTCACTATCACTGTAGAAAAGTGTAAAAATGGTGCCTGATGTAAATGTATTATACTTCTTATATTAAAAAAGTAAAACTAACACTTCCATGTGTGTCTGTCAGATCCTGAATGCAGCAGGGTTGAAGAAGGATGATATCTCCATGTGGGAGATCAACGAGGCCTTCAGTGTGGTTGTGCTGGCCAATATCAAGATGCTGGACATTGACCCCACTAAAGTCAATGTCAACGGGGGAGCTGTGTCACTGGGACATCCCATCGGGTAAGCAGCTGAGCCTAGTGGGACCCCAACAGACGTGTCTGTCTTCTTAGATTTCTCTTTTGCCATTTTTGGAATCTGATGCAGGAGAGTAAGATGCAAACAGATCAGCTGTATCTGGCCGAGCCCAGACAGATAATCCAAAAGACATAACCTTTTCCAGAAAGTAAATATTAATTTCAGACCCATATGCAAAGCAAAATCCAAACACTATGGATGTCATATCACTTGTTTTAAGCCTTTCAAATACCAGTAGTTGATGGTTATGGAGAACAGCACTAAACAAGTATTACTAAGCTCTGCTGGCTGTGTGTTTTCATGAGATCGCTTTGTTGATCATTGTTGATCTGACCACCATAGAAAACCTTTCACTTACCAACTCTTCTCTTTAATTCACAATTACCTTCAGTATTGAAACTCGTCAGTGTGAATAATAATTGCAAAATGGAAAAGTTTATATAGAAAATGTAATTGATAATTAATCCTTATTTCTCTTTTTCCTGTCAGGATGTCTGGGGCAAGAATTGTGGGTCACATGGTGCACAACCTGAAGCCAGGCCAGTACGGCCTAGCAGGCATCTGCAATGGAGGTGGTGGAGCTTCATCTATTCTGATTGAGAAATTGTAGGAAACTTGATGGAAAGCGTTTCTCTCTGATACACTCTGTTGCACTTTGGGTTTAAAGTTCCTCTAAAGTCCCCTTTTTACGGTGACGAATGCTTCTGTTACAACTTCAATGCAAGTGGCCTCAATCGAACAGTAAATTAAGACTCAAGTCACATGACTTCATGATGTATAAAACACTCCTTTGTTTGATGAAAAACACATTGTGTGGAAACTGACACCTTTATATTTAACTCTCTAATAAATAGTTTGTATCAAAACACTTGGTCTTCTTTCACTAGAGGTTTCACCAGCAGTAATGCTGGTTTCACAACAGGTACACTGCTTTTGGTTTCAATATTTTGCTTGATCTAAAAGTCACTAATCCAAAGTTGACAGGGTAATTTTTAATTTGTCCACTAGATGGTGTACTCATCCATGCTGCAGTGGATAACAAGTCAGATCTGTGTTTTCGTGGTGTTTAACTTGACAAGCATGTCGAACAATAGGATTCATTACCAAACACGTTTCATTAAATAAATGCAAAACATATTGCAGCAATATTTTATTTTACAGGTCAGTCCATTATAGTAAGTAGGTGAATCATATATCTTTCTTTTCTTTTCTATTACCCCTAAATAATCCCAGCATGTATTCCAAAATGTATTTAAATTTACCCCAAACATAATTTAATAATTATACACTGCTGTTTTCCAATAAGTGAATAAATGAGCCAGTCATTTCTTTAATACATTTACAGTAAAATAATAGTTAACTGGTACAAAGGACCAGTAAGTAGGTAATAATTAGCAAACCTATTTAAGTTTTCTTTAAAAATACCCTAAAAGGATTCCGATATTTGTTATGTACAGTTACCCCCCCCCAAAAAAAAAACCTCACATGCTGAAACTTGATGTATGACCCAAACACCCTGAACCGCTACCAACACATGGACTCTGACCAATGTGGAAGCACAGATTTTTTGAAACCCTCGCAAAACCCTAAACACAAGTCTATCTATAAAGCAGAGTAATATCATGTCATAACCTACATTAGATTTACATCTGAAGACCATATCATTGCATAATGGAGTTATGGTGAGAGCCTTAGTGTATGCTTTTACACTTCTTGCTTGATGGCTTCTCTGGGAACCGCTCCCCTACTTTTGGCTTATTCTTCACTCCAAGTCTGATTCTCACTCCAGTTCTCTGTTGGTACGTTGCCTGGTACAGCATATCTATTGTGTTTCTAATAACTCATATTTGATGAATTTAATGATGCAATGGTGTGTCAATTTTGGACATTTATCCAAACAATGCAATCCCATGCATGTTAAAACGTTCTGTTCTACTGGATGAGCCAGTTGAACAGAAATCTTTCATTCTTTCATTTCTGTTAGTTGACAAATGTCATGTTAAATATTAACAGGGTCTGAAAGTCCTTCAGCCAACAGTTTCTTTAAGCTTACTTACCCATTTGTTACTGATTAAGCACAGCAGCCATGTCACGGACAATAGCATATGTAAGAGCCGAGTCTTTCATGCCTTTTCCAATCGACTGAAATGTTTTTTTTTCCTGTTCTATCAGAATGACTTCTCTTTGTCCGCCAAACACCCAGGAACGGCTCCTCACCTGTTGTCTTCTCTCATTCCTCCTTTCATTCCTCCACTCAGAAACATTGTGATTTTAACAGCTAAGGTTGTGGCGAAGCAGCGCTTAACATGTTACTTATTTAATATTTCCATGTTTTCAACAAATTGCCCCTTGAATGTGGGACTTAAGTACTATGTGTACAGCAGTTTTTAGACGGAGCAACCACTTTCTAGAAATGTTTTTTATTGAATATTATTTGAAGGTTTTGTTATGATTTCTTGAAGGTAGATTTGAGTGCAGATGTTTGCTGCTCAGACAGCTTGAGACGATTTCCAACTTCAAAGACTGTAAAATCAGAGAGGTTTTGCTGCACAAATTGACCATAGACCTATACAGTAATACAGATTGTGAAAGGAGTGTGGAAAATCCCAGTGTATGTGTATGACCCAGCTGAAATGAATTCCTACATGAGGTTTTCACGTCACCCTCTGCTCATTAATTTCACTTCATTCACCTTATCTCAAAGCCTGACTCGAGGGAAAAGAATCACTGCTGGACTGTTTTCCTGTGTCACTGTTGAAGTGTATGGGTCAAGTGGCACACAACAGGCTGGCTTGTGCACACAGTGGAGAAGGTGTGGTCCTGGCTGTTGATTACGTGGAGCATTGACGGGAACATGACACAAAGAAGCGGGGAGGAAAGGGACACACATCAGAATCAGGGTGCTGAAGGGATTTGTGGGACTTTCAAGGTATGTGGATAAATGTGTTTGTAAACTTTAAGTCGGTCTACCCGTGTGACGTGGGAGCACGTTTGGCATCATGGTTTTTGAATTTTTGGAATATCACCTATTTCCTTTTATTGCTTATTTGTTAAAAACCTGGAATTGGCAGTGTTGGGAAAATGTAATATTTGTGCTTTCTTGTGTCCTTAGAATCTAATGAGCAAGTTGCTCAACTTGTGGTTTTGTTTTTGAAAGTTGCTGTAATGAATGCTACAGTTACAGGCTTAGGGGGAACCAGTTCATTTTATTTCAAAACCTAAACCATCTCCCTCCCCAGGCAGTGCAACCAGTTTAACTATGAATGAAAACACGGTAAGATCAACAACATTTTCATTGTTTTCATGTATTTTCTCTTTTTACACTTTTGTTTTACATCGCTGCTAACCACATTTGCTGCATGTTTATGGATTATGGATAGCATGTATGTATTCCCATGCCTTCACCTCCAGGCAAATGGTCCCACCTATGACAACGTAGGTTTTCAGCATGAGGAAGGAAGACTCCCTCAACACGGTCTGTACCCTTCACTACCACAAGAGACCCCCAGCTATGTTGCCGTCTCTCCCAAAATCAACACCCACCACACTGGGACACCTGGGATGCCACACAACACAGGACCAAGGAAAGGTACAGTAAAATATGATTTCTGTTTTATCACAAGTCAAAGCTCCAGAATGAAAACATCCTCTTTACTTTTATATAATCATTATGCTTTACGCTTAACTCAAACCATGATAATGGAACTTTTTCCTTTTTCTTATTTTCCCGTTTTACAAAAGAGTCTGAATTCATGAGAAATAAAATAATTGCTCAATTTCATAGTGTCTTCGTTCTGCTGCAGTCTTACTTGGCCTGTTGGTCTTCAGGTAGTATTATAAAAAATGATGGTAAGCATTAATTGATGCTTAACTAATGCCCAGTTCCTCCTGAGTTAATGTAGAACTCAAGTAAGACTCATGGATGACTCAGCCATGAATGAATGGTTAGTCAGTCTTAATTACAGATGGAGTCATTCATGAGAATCTATAAAATAGGTCATACTAAACAATAAAAGTAGGGGGTGGGGGGGCTGCTGGTTATAGAGTGGCGAAGTCCCGCCTTTCTATGTCTGGTACATGGGACCTCAAAATTAATTTCTGATGCATGTATTTCTTTGGCCAGATCAAAATGATTTGCTGGTCCTGTTTGAACTGTGCCATGAATTTCACATAATGTTGTTTCTGGTTTTTAAAGATAATTTTTCATGTAAAAAAGAAATACGAATGGGAGTCTAGCGGAAGGGGCGGGACTTCACCACTCTACTCTCTGCCAGGTGGGTCTCCCAAACCACTTGCAGACCCCCCTGGCTGCTTAAGAGCACCAGTCAATGACGCTAAGATAGAATATGTTCGAAGGTTATGTGTTTTCAGACTTTTCCACTGTAGGTTTGCAGTACATATGTGCTAAGCCTGTTGGTTGCATGTGTGACATTATTAAAATCTTGGGTATCCAATTCATATATCCCAACTATTTGTTTTGTCTTGCATCTTAGGAATAAAGAAATGTCGCGTCAAATATATCCTGTGCGCATCTCTGTGTGTGCTATTTATCCTGGCAGTGGCTGCTCTTTTGCTGTGGTACTTCTGTAAGTTCATTTTAAGATGGTTTAGCTGCATAAAAGATCTTAATTCAATGCATCATCCCAGCAGATTCCTGTTTATGCATGCGATTATCTTGTATGTGTTTTTGCAGTGTACTACCAGTGTTTACTGGGGAAGCCGTGCAGAAGTGGTGGGAAGTGTTTGAGCCCCTCCCAGTGGTGTGATGGTATAAAGGACTGTTTTCACGGAGAGGATGAATCTCAGTGCTGTAAGACATGAAAGCAATACAGACGCACAGTTGTGTACATCATTGTGGCTGAAAAGCGTCCTCTTCACAGTTCGCCTCCACGGGACCAACTTCATGCTGGAGAGTTTCTCACATGACAGACAGATGTGGATGCCAGTGTGTGCTGAGAACTGGGACGACCACTATGGGAGAGCAGTGTGTGAGCAGATGGGCTACACCAGGTGCTGCTCCTCCACTCATCAGTCACTGTGTAGCAAACTCAACACACATTTTTTTTTTTAAATTTTTGCTTAAATAACAAGTACTCAGTGTTTTCCTGGAAATGTATCATTGTCAGAAAGTCAACACCACTGAAGCATGGAGACTGTCTCTGTCATATGGTGCTAAAACTGACCATTGACGACCAAAAGTTATCCGAAGAATAGTGGCAACGTTAATCCGAAATGACGACACATATTATATTTTAACGAACACTTGAACTTACTGTGAGGAACTCTTAACTGGTTATGAATCATTCTCAAGTTAATGAGTACATCAGCAAGAATTTGGAAGTGGAAACCACACAGGTTCACCAGAAGCTCCTTCAGCCCAGGAAGCATTCACACTACATGTCTATTGATGGATCTCATTGACTTTGAATGGGCTTTGCCGAAATTAATTGTGGGTCCGTTCCCCTGCACCGCTTGCATGTCAACAAGATCAGAACTTTCAACTTTTCAGGTGCCGACGGATCTGTCAGCCAATCGGATCGCTTTATGCAAGTGCACAGTACAGGTCCGTTGACGGATGAGGAAAAGCATGACCGACGTATGGGGGAGTTGCTTAACGCTATGTGATTGGCTGATAGATCCGTGTGTTACAGTATGCTAGATTTACAGCCTGTTCATAGTCAGGAACCTCCGTTGTCTCAACACTGGATGATTGACTGGCTGATATCAAACTGTTAAAGTATATTGTTCTTACTGCCGATCACATGTTTGTCCATCCCACAGGCAGGATTATGTGTCTTACTCCAAAACCAGCGCAGGATCTTTGGCCTCGAGGGGATACATGAAGCTGAAGCCTGGAGGTGATCAAACATCACGTCTACAGTCACAGCTCTCTTACAGGTATACCACCCTACACATACTGCTTCATTCACTGTACAGCAGTAAACATTCCCATTGGGAGCCGAATAAATCGTTTCCCCCACTGTACAAATATAAAACTTGTAAATCAATGTTGATGATCTTGTTCTGGATTTTGTTGAATATTAATTTCTGTCATCCTCTTATTCGCAGCCAAAGTTGTTCAGCCAGTGCAGTCAAGCTTCACTGTATAGGTAAGCTATCACTTTGACCGGGATAACTACAGTGCTGACGTGAAGATATCTAAGAGCACAGAACACTAACTTCACATGAATGAAAGTTCTTTTCTTTGAACCTTGAACCAAAGAATTGTATCTAACCGTTTGCCTCCGCCGTCAGAATGTGGCGTTAGTTCAGCAGCCCCCAGTGCTCGTATTGTGGGTGGTACGGAGGCAGCGAAGGGGGTTTGGCCTTGGCAGGTCAGTCTCCAGTTGCGTGGTCAACACATTTGTGGAGGCTCCATTATCAGCCCTTACTGGATCCTAGGTGCTGCACACTGCTTCCAGAAGTGAGGGTCCTTCATGCCATTTGCCTTTATCTGTTCATATTTGTTTTCTGTCTTTTGAGAGATATCCAGGAAAGAATCTGAGATTTGTTTGACTATTTTACCTCATACCAGGTACTCCAATCCTGCAATGTGGACGGTACACTCGGGCGATGTGAGCTTGTTTCAGATGAGCTTTGGCCCTGGCAAAACAATTCACAAAATAATCAGCCATGAAAAGTTCAACGTAAAAACTAACGACAATGACATTGCTCTCCTAAAGCTCAATACACCTCTGATATTTACAAGTAAGTATACCTGCCAGCAGAAGTCGTATTTCGTCATTTGAATTATGATGTGAACTCTTCATTTCTGCATTAGTAACGGCAACACTTGTCTCAGCTATAGTGAAGCCAGTGTGTCTCCCCAACGTTGGCGT
The DNA here is from genome assembly GCA_029853015.1 of Chelidonichthys spinosus. Taxonomy (NCBI): domain Eukaryota; kingdom Metazoa; phylum Chordata; class Actinopteri; order Perciformes; family Triglidae; genus Chelidonichthys; species Chelidonichthys spinosus. The sequence goes on from CM056835.1 coordinate 8,770,705, forward strand.
GGACATCTCTGCTGGACATCCAGCCTGGATCACAGGATGGGGATCCTTGCAATCATCTGGTGAGGCAACACTAAAGGTGTTTTCACATATAGTCCTTTTTAAACAAACCAAACTCAGTCCCCTTAAAGTGGACCAAAAAGTGGGCCAGCAGAAAAGGGACTCAGTTCTATTTGTGTTCACATTGTTGGTTCGTTTGAAAGAGGATTCAGTTCTATCTCAGGTCCACCTCAGCTCTGATGGGGCCTCAGTCCTCTTCCTGTTCACACTATAGTTCATTAAGGTTTATGCTTTCCCCTTCAATGATGTGATGTATAGTGTCGCTTCCACACAGACCACATTCTCTAAAAAATAACTATTTTAAATTCATGTGAAAACATCTCCTTCAAACAACTGGGTTTATTTTCACAAGAAACTTAATATTACAAGATTACATTTGAACACAGGTAAAGCGCACCGCAACACGGACTTGAAGTGGAAGGTGGTCGTAGTACGGTTCACTCCAGAGGGGTCCGAGTTCTCTTTGAATGTTCACATAGGTGCAAAATGCTGAGTCATTGCTCTGAGATTGTTTGTTGGGCTGAAACGTGAAAAGTGTGTATTGAATGACGTTGTGTGTAGTCAAATGCAGACTATAATGTAGTGTATAATGCAGTGTAATAAATGTTGGCTGAAAACATTTCCCCACATTAGATTTGTGCAAATGTTTCAGGGTGACCTGCTTTTTAGAGTCTAAGTAAAGGAACATTGCTTTTAAATTTTTCATGAAATCTAAGCTAACATCAATTCTTTTCAGGGCCATCCCCTGACAGACTAAATCAGGCCCAGGTGACGATATACAGCAGAGAGACGTGTAACAGCCCTCAGGTGTTAAATGGACGAATCACCGAGACCATGATCTGTGCCGGAAAACTCCAGGGAGGAGTTGACACATGTCAGGTTTGTTTGCGCACGCACACACACTCTAGTGGTGAATTGTTCTTTTTGGGGGGGCTATTACTTATTATCACCAGTAGGGTACACTTAAGCACACATGTAGAAATTGTACATCTTTTATTTTTATATGTGAACATTTTTCAGTAAAACTCTTAAAGTCTAGGATCTAGAGAGCATGACTAGTGCATTCATACGATCTGTAGGATTGTGTTCCTGAGGAAGGTCTTCCTTCTTGTCAATGTTGAGAAGCACCTTTCAGATTTAGCTGTAATTGGAGTTGTGATGAGTATCTTCAGCAAAGCCACCGACTTATTTAATACATCACACTACCGTCCACGATGACGTGTTACATGTCACGGCCTCTCTTGGGTTCTGCAAAGCCGGAATGCTTTTGTAAAAGGAGACACCGTTGAAGCCGCTTTTTTAGTTGCCCTGAAGATGTTCCCTGTGAGCTGGTACAAAGCCACAGCACAACTGCAACTCCTGAACTCCTTATGCTGTAGATGAGTAACCATTTTCCTTTCCTTTTTTCTTTTCTCGACTTTCTCCACGACTCGCCTGTTATTTACTCCATCACGCTGCATTCAGACACATGGTCGATAGCCATAGCGCTCTATTGACCAGCTGCCACTGACACGCACACACACACACACACACACACACACACACACACACACACACACACACACACGCACACACTCACACTCTAAGATGAGATATGTATTATTGCAGGGAGACAGTGGAGGGCCCCTGGTGGTCAAGGAGGGCGATGTATGGTGGCTGGCAGGGGATACTAGCTGGGGGATTGAATGTGCTCGGAGGAACAAGCCAGGAGTCTACGGCAACGTAACCTACTTCATCGACTGGGTATATGAACAAATGCAGGTACTGTATGTTAATGCAATAGAGATGATAGATTATACTTCTCTGTATTCCAAGTTCTCATTCCAAAATGTCTTCACTGAATCACTGAATCGTGAAATTGTCATATGTTGCATATCAATTGGGCAAAAATATTTTGTGAGGTCACCATGACCATTGACAATAAGTGAAAGCTACCGCTAGCATTTCCCCCATCTGCCTGATCAATAAACACCCATAAGATGACAAATGTCCCATATAAAATTATAAAAAAAAAATAGCCAACACCCTAAGGACCTTAGCAAGGCGTTGTCACACATTTACATTTATAGGATTTTAGCTAGCATAAATGCTGGTTGTTAGCATTGTAATAAAGTAGCAAATTTGCCAAGATATATGTATATATTTTTTCCTCCACAGAATGAGTGACAGACTTCTCTGTGAACCTGAAGACAAACCTCTTTCATTAATCAGCGGTACTTCCGTCATCACACACCAAGCACTTTAAATCTGAAGCTCTGAGGGATTAATCAGGAAGACTGTATCATAAGGTTGACAAATAAAACTGATTTACCATTTCATTATTTTGATACACTTGTTATAAGTAAAGATTGAATGTTTGTATTTGAACAAAAATAAAGCTATTTATTTGTTGTAATAAAGCAAATTTTTGAGTTCTAAAATAAAAAATTTGGGTTCTTGCATGTCTCTATGGTAAACGGAGAATCCGAAAACGGGGAGAATTAATGGAGGTACAGTCCTCGTACAACGTGGAGATATAAGAGACCAATTTTCTTCAAGAATTCAAGCTAACACGTAGTGAGTCATTGATATACAAATCGTCATTTTTTGGATGAAGTATTGCTTTAAATCCTACTTTACCTCATGCATAAGCCTCATTACAGTGCAGTATGCATGAAGGGGACTGCTGAAGAAAATTCCGAGGAAGATAAAGTGAATACAGAGGTACTTTCTTTTAAAATGTGATTGATGACCCGCCCTTGCCCTGACAGAGACACTGCAACATAGTAGCAACACATACAGGCTACAGTAGGTTCCTTTCTCAAACTACAGATGAAATGAGTCTGAAAGGCTAACTCTGGTACATTTATATGAACGATTGTGCTCATATTAATTAATGGACACTGTTCATTTTTAATATATGAACACAAACATCTGAAAAATCTTGCGATATTTACATTACCTCTCTTTACTTTTTTACCAGCTCTCTCGCTGGTTTCTATACAGGCGTGTGATGGTGCCAGTTAAGGGAGGTCCATAGTAATGTTGTTCATTTCAACAGACATTTTACATTTTCTTTGGCAGAGACAAGCAACCTGGTATCCAGGAGGGCCGACTGACCAGGCTTTGGACCAACAACACCTTCAAGTCGGCAGTGGTCAGATTGGGTCCATCATCTTCACCAAGTCCACCTGGGGACATTAGGGGATGGGAACCCCTCTGTCTTGAGGTTGCAACTGCATCCTGATCCAGTGAGGAAAGGCCTTATGTGGCCAGAACAATCCTACTGGACACCCTGTTTGACATCTTAAGCCACCTGCTTGGTCTCAAGATTACCAGATGTCGATGGAGTGACTTTTGTGATGGATTAAGGGTACCGGGCTTGCAATGTGAAGTGAGAAGCGTTTGGGTAAATGGGTTGAATCACCTTAATAACCAGCAACACCCAAACAGTGGTAGTCTTGACAACGGGACTTCACAATTGTATTAGATGGTCACAAAACAGCTTAAAGGGTTGTTCACCTTTAATACGGGTTTGCACACATGAAAGCTAATCTGTCTCTGTCCGGAAACCCTCTTACTTGCAATCTCTTCACAAAGCGATTGTGTTGTGTGGAACGTCCATTAATGCGTCCGGCGGAGTTTCCTCTGCATTTTTTCCCTGGGGTTTTATGGTGAGAGTGTGTTGCAAAAAGTTTCCTGAGTTTCAGTGGACTTCGTTCAATAGGAGCTCAGAGTTTGAGACTGTTGCAGACAATGGGAGTAGAGGGCCCTGAGCCAGTGGTAAACGACTGTGAGGGCCATAGGCAGTTTGAGCTGGGACAACTCCATGGGATTCTCGTGTGGGGTGCATTTGTTGTGAAACACATGGTGAGAAGAGGCTGGTGGCATGTGAATAGGAATATGTGGACTTGGTAGGGATACAGGAGGCTGCCTAGTAGGCACATAGGTAGGAGGGACACTGGGCCATCCTGGGGGTATATAGGAGGCAAATACTTGGGTTACTGGCACTGAAACGCTTGGCTGTATCTCATAGGGGCTGAAGCAGGTCTGGTATATTCACATTCTGAAGTGCCTGCGGCTTATTGGCATGAGGGAAAACTGATTCCAGGTTCAAGATTGGGCTTTCTAGCCCTGAGCTTCTGTGACGTATTGTGCATGTTGAGCTTTCTGAGACTACATCACACTGTCGAGCCCCCCTCTGAATAGCTTTGTTCATAATGTTCAACTCTTCCCATTAGGTCATCTACCATACCCATGGCTCTGCCATTTCTCGTCTCAATAAATCAGTCTCTGAAGGGCCTGAAACAGGTTCTGCACGTTCTGTTGATTGTGTAGGGGGCTGGGCATGAAGTTCAGTTTGGTAATTTTGTAGGTATTGTGGAGGGATTCTCTCTCTGTGAACTTCCTCCCAGCTTTCTCTCATGTTCAGGTGCAACAGCATGTGGATCCATTCTGCAACATAGGTGTTTTCTCTGGCTCGACAGACCATGACAAAACTGCACCGTTTATGTGGTGTGGATCAGGGAACATCTGATGTGGTGTGCACATTTAAACACAGGATCTAGGTTGCTGTTCACTCTTTTTTATGACGGATGATTTACGGATGATTTAGTCTAAACAAAGGATGTGAAATATAAGCATTACTGATTAAGTGTAACAAAAGTTCATAATGGTAAATCAGATAACTTGAAACTTACTTAATTAATGCATCCTTTATCTCTTTATACAAACGGTAAATGGTATACTCAGGAATATATTAAATGAAATAAACAATTAAAGATCAGTTTCTTCAAACATATCCATACAAGGTCATAATTTATGGGAAAAGGACCAATAACATCACATCCATGTGCTTGCTGGTGTTTGGTATGGAAACAACAAGGAAGCCACATGGGTGAAGGGCCGACCTATATAGCCTTGGTGGAGTGCTCAACTCATTGAGGGACAGGTGATACAGGTAGCTTGACCTGGTATATCTGACTTGTGATTTGACAGACTCCGATAAGAGAATTGGCCAGATCAGGACACTGCGGTAGCTCCTTGTTGAGGGATATTCCTTTGTAAGAGGCTGTACAGTCAAAAACTACCCTGAGCTTCTTCTTTTCGGGGTGATATACCACATGTTGTGGTATATACCAAATCTTTCCCAGTGACTGGTGAGTTCTTCCTGCGATGTCATTGAGAAACACAACGCAAACCCGCCTTGTATTGTTCATCCTTTTTCACTTTCTTTTTCAGGCTTTGCAGGCGCTGTTCTGCCATTTGACAGATGTTAGGAATTCTGACATTGGGTCTCCTGAAAGACAACGTCAGACTGTAATGTCTATCTTGTAGGACTGCTTCATCGGCTATCTTTAAAAACATTTCGTTTTCAATTGACATCTATCTTCTCTTCAGATGCTACCTCATTGACATCCTGGTTGTATTGTGAGATCCTAAACCCTGCAGTATCGCCAGCTTGCCAATGAGAGGTTCCATGTCAATAACGAGCGAATAGCACAAAACTCAAAGACTCGAAGCAGGTGGAACAACTCAGGCCAGGAGGCCTCAAGCAGATGAACAACACTGCTCTTCCTAGGAAGATGAAGCTGTGGTGCTTTCAGTTTGGGCTGCCCCATCTCATGTGGCCAATATCCATATGAGGTCACTCTATTCAATTAATAAGGATTGAAAGCCAAGTGGTCATGAGTAGACTGGATTTTCTAGAAAATAGAAATAGAAATGAATTCTTTGAAACTGCAGGCAATGCCTGGTCGCTGGCTCCACTGCCACAGTAGTGATATTTCATACTTTAATATAATATATACTATAATAATATAATATATGGGCATTTTAGGGGTGTGCGATATGTCGATATCAGATTGTGATTGATTAAAATGTCTCAAATCTCTCCGCAATGTGCCTTTACAGAGAGAGTGCTCCATTCCATACTTAAGAACGGTAGCTTCCTTGGCCCCGGCACACTTGGAAGAGGGGGATTTGAGTACGGTATGATTCATGCATGAGTACATGCATGAGTACATGCACGGGTATGAAATGTTGTCATGACATATACTTTAATCGATAGGCAATCCATCTCATTATCTCTCAGTGTTCCACTTGGATCTCCCCCCACTATCGAGCCAATTTATGACTGAAAATACCGTTGGACACAGCAGGATTCTGGGTCGGGCTTGGGGCTTCAGACTCGTGGTGTGAGTGGTACCAGAGCAGAACCGGACTAATGTTAGATTTTGTTTTAATGTTATGTAAGCAAGAGTGCACTTTACTTGAGTGTTGTTGTTTACCTTTTGAACCAAATGTTCATTTTGGGACTTATGCCAAAGTCAAGTCTAAACCATGTCAAAATTCTTGTTGAATGTTCAAACTTTGCAGAATTGCACTTGCACATTTGATTCAAATCTGTTCAAAAAGGTACTTTGGCCAAAATGTTCTGTTATTCTTTCAGTTTTGTTACCTTGTAGGGCTATATTTTTTTAAATAGGGAAATTAGTTTGGTTGTACTGTTCAGTAACTTGCAAAACAGTCTTAAAAACCAACATGAAAAGGAGTCGTGATAAGATCGTGGATCGTGATCCTGCCTGAAAAAATTGTGATATATTTGTGCCATATCACCCACGCCTTGGGCATTTATTGGCTTATTTTATTTTTAGACATTTAATTAACAATAACAATGTCTGTTTTTGAAAATTTCCGTCTAAATAAATAAATGTGTTTTAGTTCAAAGTAACAGTGTTGACATTGTTGACATAAAGTATGAACCATGGTGGGTGACGAGTTACAACAAAGTGACAGCACTGTTACTAGGAGCTTGGTGCTAATCTTGGAAGAGGAAAAAACGGAATTCTCTGAATATTTAAGTATTAAAAGAGGCTTACTGATGTGGTTATGCCCTAGTTCTCATCAACACTTCTGTCAGTGTGTGAATGTAAGATTTGTGTCCGTGTAATTGTGTGCACATGTGTGTGAGGGTGGTACAGTGTGTGTTTGTGTTTGTGCATGTCTAAGCCTCAGACCACACATGCACCCACAAGCTGCTGTATGTGTGCACATTTACTGTAATCCTGCCTGTGAGTGTGGATCAAAACCACATGTGTCATTTCTGCACAAAGAGTATGATCAATGCAACGTCCCCCAGCAGCCAATGAGGAGGCAGCCCTTGTTACTGGGCAGTTATGTGTTTATTTTCCCCGCTGTTCTTTCGCGAGGTCGATGTCATGCGTCAAGCCTCATAGACTCACAGATCAGCATGAGTCTTTACGACACACCAGGGTCCTGCGCTTGTGATGAACAGCAGCGCTCTCACTGTTTTTTTTTAGGTCAACCAGTATTGAGCTACAGGTGCAGCCCAGCTCCCGACACATGTACTGTGGGGCACAGCTTTTAGCAAAGGTCATGTAGCAAACTCTTTTTCACAAAAAGGCTAATGAAGGGAAATCTGCATTTGTTTAGTTTTGGACAGTTATCTGCATGTTGAATTCTCTCCCATTTCACTGTAAACTAACAACTTTACCTGTGAAATACAGGTTCCTCACCTTTGTGTGCTGGCATTATGTCAAATATCATTATATGTATTTGAAGAACAAAATCCGTGCTGAAATGTGTTATTACTAAGTTTTTCCTCAATATTAATGAATCACATGATTATCACCGCAGATATATCACTTTATCCGTATTTGTTTTTATAGACATATTTTCATATTTCTTACTCCTTATATAAATAAATATTGGCTATATTACACATGTGTACAATACAAATAGTGGAAGAACTGTTATTTATTTTGCTTAAAGGTCCAGTGCGTAGCATTTTAGTAGATCTATTCATTGAAATGTGATAAATTCATAACAATGTTTTCATTAGGGTATAATGAGCTAAACTAATAAAATAGTGTTTTTGCTTAGCTTAGCCCTTAGCCCTTCATATCTACACAGGGAGCAGGTACTCTTGACAGAGTCCACAATGTTGCACCACCTGTTCCTACAGTAGCCTGGAACAGACAAACCAAACACTGGGTCTAGGGGGAGACTTTCTCAGTTTTACGTTACGTGGAGGTCATCAGATGTTAAACTGCACTAACGTGAGTGGAGTGCAAACCCATGGTCCTGCCAGCCACTGTGACCTCTGTTGCTCCTAAAGTAGTGTTATTATGGTAAGATAGCCTCAGAGCTATGTGATCGCTGTTGCCACGGTTTTGCACTTGGCAGTTCACGTAACACAGAAGGAGGAGATGACCACAGAAAGGCAGGAATGAGCAGAGGGGACATTCACTTTGGTGCATCTTCACCACTAGATGCCTCTAAATCCTCTACAGTGTCCCCTGGTTTAAAGTATGTAGCCTAGATCATTAGCACACACATTTTTCTAGCTCCTTGGACTAAAGCTTGTTTTACTCCTTTATTGCTGCTAGGTGGTTTAATCTGTAATTGTGCTTTATATAATATTACGACTACTGTTAATACTACTACTACTACTACTACTACTACTGTTAATACTACCAGTACTGTTGTTACTGCTACTGTTAATATTACTACCTCTGTTAATACTACTACTCATACTGCTGATAATACGACTACTAATACTACTGATAATATATCTAATTCTACTGTTAATACCACCACTACTACCGACACCAAATGCAGATGGAACCCAAGATTCTGGTCTGCTTGACATTTCTGCCTAAAAGTCTGTTACAGCCATTTTTCTCCCCACCAAGTGACGCTGTAACTCTTACTCCTGGTGATGTTGGGACTTTGAAGATTCATTGATTTGAAAATCATGAGCGTGTTCTAGTCCTGTTCTAAGTGGAAATTGTCCTGAGATAACTTTTGTTGTGATATGACTATATACAAAATTGAATTACTTAATTATTTAAATGTTCAGATTGTCAGATATGACAACCTATTTTATGTAGTAATTAATTGTCTTTCACAAGAAAAAAAATACCTTCACAGTTTTGTCCATTCCTCTTGGTGATTGACAATTAACACAAACACAAATAACAAAATTGTAGTTACATATGGTACTACTGCAAAACTGGACTTCAGAAATGATTGACTGTGAAGAAGATACCAACAAAAATCAGGTTGATTTCCACAATCTTGATATATCAGGAATGATATTGTATTCCACCAGCAATGCCACCTCTGTCCACATGGTGGCATCACTCCTCATTGACTTCAGCTCCACTGATGTGCTGAATGGAAAGAATTCCTCTCTACTGGAAGGGTAAATATCTTTACCCCGTATGTCAAAACAAAAAACATCTGTCTGAAGCTCTCAGACAAGAAAACAAGAGGAACAACAGTAGGATTTACAGATAAGCCAGCTAGTTACTAATAACCTGATCTGCTTGCACAATGAAGCCATGTCCAGCTTCTTTACTAAAGAAATATACATGTATTTTGCATAGTCAGAGCATCAGCCTTATTCTGGGTACTGTTGTTGAGGTGAATTGGTCCTGTGAGACACTCAAATAGCCTTGAGAGTGTCTCACTTATTTTAAAGGATGCTGTCTTTGCAGAGATAAATGTTTATGTCCCAAGTGTTCTCTTTTGGTTGGTCAGTGTAGGATTTTTGTTGACAATTTTGTATTTAGGTCAGTGTGGCCCCCTCGGGGTCTGACAAACCACTTTCTCCCTGACTTCCCATGATTGACACTTTCCCTTATAGCAAATGAAGTCCTGCTCCTCCGGTTTTAAATTCTTGATGAGTAACACGTTATAAAATACAACATTAAATGCTGCTCTTTGTGTACTCTCATTTAGATATTCCTGAATAACATTTTGTTATTCCCTGGATACCATTAGTAAGATTAATATTAATAATGACAATGATATGATTTTATAACAATCTGTCTGTCTGCCTGTGTATTGATACTATCTCTTTTTTCCCTGAATGTTGACCCCATCATATACTACAAACAGATATACAGTATGTCCCCCTGGGTTGGAGGATGTTATGCAGCAGCAGCATGTGACGCAGCCAGCAGTGCTGCTACCTGTTGTCCTCTGTGCTGCCTCTAGTCCTCACCATTTCTAGACGGTGTGGTCATAATCAGTAGCCTGGCAAAAACCAGAATTACCAGGACATCCTTTAAGAACATAATGCCTGTCTTAGACACTGGGCATCTGTTGGCATTTCCTTGCGATATGCTGGATGCAGGGGGGGTGAGGTGAGAAGGAGGAGGGAGCTTCAGGCTGGGATTAAGGGGGAGCTGTGAAGGGGGTGAAGGGAAGGAGATGACCACATGCTCCATCCATAAAGCGCTTTTCTTCTGTGCTGGCCCCATGCCTTGGACAGCCAGTCCAGGTCAAACCCAGAGCCCCCACTGGGCGAGGCCCCATGCTGCAGTCAACACTCTTTGTGATGTGGAGGTCTGCTTAGTCCTTGTCTCCAGTCTGATCATTCTTTTTTTTATTCATTGTCTTGAATTTGAAAACGTGAAGATAGAAGATTAACCCAAAAGCAACACACTGCTAGGACTTCTACAATAGCACCAATAATAACATTAAACTATGAAATTATATATAACTTTTAGCACCACCATGCAGAAAATTCAGGGTTTTTGAATGATTAGTGAAAATCAAAAATTAAAAATGAAATCATCCAGTCATCCGTTTGTTGAAACAGACTCTCTGTGTCCTTAGGAGCTAGTGCACATTATGGACAACAACACAAACGTGAAACATGGGGTCAAGAACAATATGCAGTCAATGTTCGCTCATACTGGACTGCATTTTCTTTACACATGTATAAGTGTTTTTTCTTACTTAGTTCCCATTCTTTTCCTTTCCTTTCCTGTCACTCGTGAATTCAGCTTAGACTGCAGTGTTTGACTCCGCCCCCTTTTAGTGAAACTGCACTGTGTTTTTTCGGCAAGGTGACTTCCAACTCCTGACAGGCTCTCTGTCGAGTAAACGTTGAAGATGCCCCGGGGCAGGGTGCCAGCACTGAGGCCAGATGGGAGCCACATTCTCTACCTGCCACCCCCCTCCTACCAGTGCCAGTCCCCTGACACCCCCTCCTGCCATCTGTGCTGACCTGCCCCTCGCTGTCAACAGTTCAAGAGCGGGTTGCGGCGTTCCTCCTATGCGTGCCAGCCGACAACACAGCTGTGCAGATGTTGTCAGGGCAAAAAGATGGTGACGGCGGTGACAGCAAGGCTAACATCATCCATTCCCTGTGGGAACAACAGAGCAGCACTTTGCAAGAAAACCAGTCGCTGTGATACTATGTCGATGATCTGACAGACATGGTGCTTAACATCCTGCGTGGAATCATCAGTGCTGCCTCTGGCTGGTAATGGCCCTGGGAACACTGCACAGGCGACACAGTGCCACCACTGGGTAATACTTTGTCAGTTCCATAAATATGATCTGGGGATTAAACCCAGATTAAGACACTGTAAACTAGACAGATTTACATCAACTAAGGAGATCAGAGTGATACTGAAAACACCCTGATCATAGGTCACACGATACATAATTCAAACATAATTAGTTTCATGAAGCTGCATAATTTTTTCGTTTCTTTTTCATATTTAGTGGCAAGATAAAGTGATAAAAATGAATAAAATAAATGTGAAGCTGCTGTTTTCCTGTGTGGCTTGTGACTGTTGATATTCCTGTCACTGGATGCTCATCCCCACCTCACCCCACTCGCACCCCCACCTCATCCAATTTCATCCCCACCTCAGCCCCACCTCAGCCCCACCTAACCCATCTCATCCCCACCTAAGCCCCAATCTCACCCCCACCTCATCCAATCTCATCCCCACCTCAGCCCCAATCTCACCCCCACCTCATCCAATCTCATCCCCACCTCAGCCCAAATCTCACCCCCACCTCATCCAATCTCATCCCCACCTCAGCCCTACCTCACCCCAATCTCATCCCCAACTCAGCCCTACCTCACCCCGATCTCACCCCGATCTCACCCCAATCTCACCCCAATCTCACCCCCACCTCACCCCAATCTCATCACCACCTCAGCACAATCTCACCCCCACCTCATCCAATCTCATCCCTACCTCACCCCCACCTCACCCCAATCTCAGCCCCACCTCATCCAATCTCATCCCCACCTCAGCCCCAATCTCACCCCCACCTCATCCAATCTCATCCCCACCTCAACCCCAATCTCATCCCCACCTCAACCCCAATCTCATCCCTACCTCACCCCAATCTCATCCCCACCACATCCCCACCTCACCCCAATCTCATCCTCACCTCACCCCAATCTCACCCCCACCTCAACCCAATCTCATCACCACCTCAGCCCAATCTCACCCCCACCTCATCAAATCTCATCCCTACCTCACCCCCACCTCACCCCAATCTCAGCCCCACCTCACCCCAATCTCATCCCCACCTCAGACCCAATCTCACCCCCACCTCATCCAATCTCATCCCCACCTCAGCCCCAATCTCACCCCCACCTCATCCAATCTCATCCCCACCTCAGCCCCAATCTCACCCCCACCTCATCCAATCTCATCCCCACCTCATCCAATCTCATCCCCACCTCATCCAATCTCATCCCCACCTCAGCCCTACCTCACCCCAATCTCATCCCCACCTCATCCAATCTCATCCCCACCTCATCCAATCTCATCCCCACCTCAGCCCTACCTCACCCCAATCTCATCCCCACCTCAGCCCTACCTCCCCAATCTCAGGCCCACCTCACCCCAATCTCACCCCACCTCACCCCAATCTCACCACCACCTCACCCCAATCTCATCCTCCCCTCGCACCTCACCCCAATCACACCCCCTACTCATCACAACCTCACCCCTACCTCACCCCACCTCAACCCAATCTCACCCCACATCACCACACTTCACCCCAGTCTCACCCCACATCACCCCACCTAACCCCACCGCCACTTCACCCAACCTCACCCTCCCCACATCCCCTCCACCCCACACCCACGTCATTCTCTGCATGCTGCTTGATGCAGTCCGGTGCATGTGTCAGGTATAGCCCTTCATTACCACCCTGCTGCTCTCTCGCTCTATCTCTCTCTCTCACTCTCTCTCATGAACACACACACACACAGTAATGTGTCATCTAAATTCTCTCTCTCTCTCTCTATATATATATATGTGTGTGTGTGTGAGAGAGAGAGAGAGAGAGAGAGAGAGAGAGAGAGAGAGAGAGAGAGAGTGCTCTTTCTCTGGACAGACTTGCCAAGCAGGGTGAGAGCAGAAGGGAAAATGAATAAAAGGAATTCATACATTTTTATGACCGCACCGATAAGGTCAGTCATGTGCTATGGTTACTAAGCAACACTGCCACCCGATGTTGGACAGTTATGGACCAGAAGAGTCCAACTCAGATGTGTTTTCTATCGCTCTGTGATAGTCAGCCAGGCTCCTGCTTCCCCGATACCTCTGGTCAGTTTATCACAGTCACAAAAATATATATATTAAAAAGTTCATCAAGCATCGACTTACATGATATTCATAACAAATAATTTTAAATTGAATTATATAAGTTACTGCCACTGGTGTTTTTTGATGTAGCCAGCTATGTCATCAGCTCATACATCATCAGTAGGTAGCTTTCTGTTAAGGGTGGCTGTCTCAATAGTCCCGGGAAGAAAGAGGGGCTTAAAAAGAAAACTAACATCATCAAATAAGGTGTAGCACAAGTGTATATCAATCCAGTTAAGTCACTCACTAATACTTCTCTATATATGTTTGGACCAATATATATCAAATGTATTAATACAGAGTCTCAGAGAAAAGGCCAGTTTCTCCATGTCATATATTTCCTTCTACAATCACTATCTACTCTCCTTTTGTTCTTTGGTTCTTTATTATTGCGCTTTTGCTGGTTGCAGTTATACTTTGTCATGGTACTTGTCCCGAGTGTTAGACTGTGTAGCTCCTTTTACCCCTTGACTGTAGAAGGCAGGGCCCTAGGTACATACATCATCACGTCGTAATACAACACACGCATGACTTAACGTAGTTTCAAAGAAGTGCCGTCTTCAGTCATCACAAGAGAGAACAACATGGAGAACATGACTGTAACTTTACTGACAAGTTGCCTCTGCACATATTTCTAGCAAACACTTAACCTGCATCAGAGCACGTGAGCGGAGCTGAGCAGAGCGGATTTCGGACAGAGCACAGTCATCAACAATATTTTCAGTCTTGTGTTGGAAATGCCAGAAAGACATAGGTACTCTGTTACACTGTATCTGGGAGTGCCCTGTCAATTCAGCCTTTTTGGAAAACAGTCCTGGACAATTTGAGCAAATGGCTGGGAAGTGGCATACCGTTATCTCCCAGGTTATGTCTATTAGGAGACAGAAGCCAAATAGTAAACATATCAAGTGGAGAGTTCTCTGTAATCATGGCAGGGACTACAACGGCTGCCAGGGCAATACTTAAGCTGTGGAAAACACCTAAAGCCCCTGAACTAAAAGAGTGGATAAACATTATGGTAAAAACAGCTTCATATGAAGTTATGCTCGACAAGATGAATAACAAGAATAAGGTCAAGGCACCAGACTGGGACTTGTTTTGGACTCACATCACTATGACTGATAATCCCACAGCTTGAACGCCGTTTTCTGAGTGTATCCAACATGTATGTATCCACCTATTGTATGTATATGTTTTCCAGCTATGTGAATCCATCAATATGTCCCCTATACATCATTACATCATCGCATCATTTATATCATTTACATAATTTATGTGGTATTCTTATTTTATTTTTGTTTTTCTATGCCACTGACACCTCATGTAACGTGCATAAGATGTCTGAAAATGTAAAATGTTCTAATGTCATACACCAGAGATAAAAGAAATAAAAACTTGAATTACAAAAAAAAAAACAATATTTTCAGTCATAAATTGGCTCGATAGCTGGGGGGAAGGGGGGGGGGGTACTGAGAGATAATGAGTGGGACGGCCTAATGTTAAAGCCTACTTCATGTCAACATTGCGTACCCGTCAGGGTTGGAATTGCGTCATTTTAGGGGCAAGGCCATTTGGCCTTCGCTTTCAATTTTTTTTTTAGGGGCACCAAGGCCACATGACAGGGCACAAAAGCCATTGAGTAAAATGAGATGGTTTTACCTTTCAGATTAAAACCATCAACCACCAACAGCCTAATTCATAACAAAACATGAATTACGTATTAAAATATTTTTAATACCAATATCAAGTTAATGTTACATTGGATGTTTTTCAATAACATCTTACAAAGGAATTACTACTTTATATATATATATATAAAGATGCACGAGCATATACACAGGTACACAATGTGGACATGGCGTAGACTTAAATCGATAGGCCGTCCCTCTCATTATCGCTCAGTGGAATCTCCCAACGCTATCGAGCCATTTTATGACTGAAAATCCTGTTGATGACTGTGTAGGACACAGCGGGATTCAGGTTCGGGCACGTGAGGGTGAACAACAGAAGCTGAGTTAAAACCAGACCTTTGCTGTCACTGATGGGAAAACCTATGGGGCTTTAGGAGAAGTCCAGTCACTTGAGACATACATCACGAGTGATGACCACCTGGTGTTCTCCATCATCTTGAGTTTGGACATCCTCGGCAAGACTTCTACCATCAACATGGGGGACCAATCTTATGGTAATCTTGGCATCACTGACTCTGCTCTTACCTGGTTCACATCCAACCTGACAAATCGCACCTTTCAGGTCACATGAAATGGCTCTACGTCCAAACCGTCTTTTCTGAAAACAGGTGTCCCTCAAGACTCAGTACCACTGCAGCACTTGATTACACATTCAGTCATGCTTTTGTAGGTCTTTTACAAATGGGTAGAACAGCCAGTAGGCTAAATAAAGTGGCAGGGTGCCTAACAGGTGTACCCAGGGCATCATTCTCCAATACAATTAATTTGACATGTATTTTACAGGCAGTGGTGAGACAGGGAGTGGTGAGACGGTGAGAGAGGAGGGACAGGAGGTCAAAGAGAGGGAGGAGAAAGAGAGAGGAGTATAGTAAGAGGAAATAAAGAAAGAGGCGCACCAGACAGTGGAGAAAAGGAGAGAAGATAAATGTAATTGCATTTGTGGTTCCCAGAGAGGTGCCAATGATTTAGTTTGTTTTGTTTTTCTAAACAGACCCTGCACTGACCTTTTTGTTTTCTGTATGAGGACACTGTTGGTTGATAATTTTGTTTTTTTCGTAGGCCTGCTATGTTTTGTGCTGTTTTATTTTGATTAAATAAACACTTGCACTACAATAGATGTATTCATTCTGGAATCTTCTCAGTGATGTCCTTGGTACAGTCTAATGGTCACACATAGCACACATGTGCATAGGATAAAATACATTGGGTAATAGACTGCAAGTAGTCTCCCATTTCTTTTCACAAAATGAACATTCAACAATAACCACAATATCATCATAACCATAACCAACAATTTTAACACTGATGACACCAGTCCGGTATGGTTCAAAATACAGGCCTACGCCATGCGGTATAGCCAGGTCTGCCTTACTGCATCGTGGTCCATCTGATCACAGAATTCATAGTTTACCCACCTCTGATTTTACCACTACAGCCCTGGGAACAAACAGACTAATCATGAACAGCAGAGCGCATAGTGTGTGGCTTCAAGGACCGGTGCATGTTGCCAACGGGAGGACATGCAGAGGATGCACAGAGGACGCGCAGTGGAGAACTTTCACCAACGCCTTTGGGGAATACCGGTGAGACCGATCCTTTTCTTTTTCCTTTTGCTGGGTATACCTACAGCTAAGGGATTGCATTTAAAAAATTGTAATCTGTGGAAGCAGGACTGTAAAAACCCTGTCCAATCAAAAAAGTCTGTTTTTGGTGACCGGCTTTGAACCGAGGTCTGTGAGGTGAATTTATCAGTTCGGGGATGCTTTCAAAGTCAAAGTTTCTGTCTTTTGTTGTCACGTGTTTTGCTTCCTGTCTTGTTTCTGTCACAACTGTGGGGTTTTGTAGTGTTGGTTTCCTGTTTTATTTTGTAGTCCTTCTGTCTTGTGTTGACACGTGCTTTAAATCAAATCAAATCAGACTTTATTTATATGGCACTCTTCATACATATAGTAGCACAAAGTGCCTCACAAAAAATAAAAGCGAACAAAACAAAAACAAAACAAGATGTGAGCAACAAAGAACACCACCAAACCAAAACATCCCACCCCCACAAATATATAGACAGAGATACACAGAGACATACACACCCACACACATAAACATACACACACAAATACACACCCACACACATAAACATACACACACAAATACACACCCACACACAAACACTAACTGTTGCTGAGGAGACATGGCTGGGCATCGAGATCTGAGGTGAGGAAGAAGCTACCTTTGGGGGCCGTACACACCGAGAGGAATCATGGTCCATGCCTGCAGGGGGCGCCGCCACAGGGACCACCCCAGCCCAGGCAGACTTCCTGTCTTGTTTCCCTCCTGTTTTCTGTCTCCCAGCTGTGTCTAATTATCTCGTCAGCCTTGCCTCTCGTTCTCCCCAATCACCTTAGCCTGCCCTTGTGTTGCCACACCTGTCTGTCATTGACCTAATCAGCCGTGGTGTATTTACTTTCTTTCTTTCTGCCTATACTCCACGCTCACTTAATATGACTTTGTAATATATATGTCAACTTTATATGTATAGCACAATTAAAAACAACAGGAGTTTTATCAGAGGGACTATAAAACCTAGGACTGTTGGTGGGCAGATGAAATGAGGAGCCAGTTTTATCCAGGTGTAATTTGTAATGGTGTGGTTCATATTAAATTTTAATGCATAGTCAAATCAAATTAAGGTTTATTTATCTAGCACATTTTTCATTGCGCACTTCCCTAAAAGAATTACCTCTGGATTGACCCAGCTCTAAACTCAATCAGGACTGGACAGGAGAGCACTGAACCATGAGACGCAAACCAGTCAATGCGTTTAATCAATGTATAGATCCACTAAGGTTGGCCAACAAAGAGTTCCGCACCATCCATTCAGTTGATCGCCTTACAAATAAGGTTGATAATGGAAAACAATAATGTGGCGCTCAAGCAACATCTGAAAGGATGATAAAACTGAAAGCCCATGATTCTGGATTTGTGAGTGTAAGTGGATGTTGTTGCTACATAGTAATCCTGGCAATATTATAGTTTAGATTTGTTTTTTCTTTTTCCCTTTTTCTTGTTTGATGGTGTCAGTCTGTCTAACCACTGGTTGGTTGCTCTGTCCAGATTAAAGTATGTCAAGACCACTGGATGGATTTCCATGGAATTTTTTGTACATTCATGGTCCCATCATGTCATATATTTGTGCATTTTGTATCAATTTTGCTGTAATAAATGCACCACAGGTCATAGAAGAGGAAGACATAATAACACATTCGCTATAAGCAGTAACCTCAGTAGAATATAACAGCACAAGTTATTTGGAGAAAGCAGCAAATGTGTCTTTTTCTTGATTGGAGGAATACCAGCAGATTGATGATATCAACTGTTTAAGAGTATCAGAGGCTGAGTCCTTTTTTGTGTAACCTGCAGCAGAAAGCTTATGGCACTGAGCTTATTTTCAAGCAGACACAGCACTTTCCTTCCTCTAATGGCAAGGAATTACTCTCAAAGGGAACACCGTTTCTCATTCATTTCTTTATTCTGGAGACATATCGACTCATTAAACTTGAATAGTGACTTTGTCTCATGTTCTGTTCTGAATTTATGGGCAGAGAGAAGGATTCAAAATGATCTAATAAAGTGAGTGTCTCAGGATGTATGTTCGTTCATTTCTACCTCATAACGTGCTTTGAATTATTCAGCAGTCTGACCCAGCCAGCAAAGATCCTTTATTCCTTATGTGTTGCAGATTGAGATGAACCATCAATCATTGGTCATCAAGACATATATGTCTATATATATATGTGACCTTCCCTGTTCTGCCTGCCTGCTGCTTCACCAAGGACTCACACGAGATCAGATGTGGAGCTTTAGAGTGTAGTTTTATTCACTGTAACAAAGTTTGGAAGCACAACCACAGCTCTCAGTCAGCATACACTTAATTGTGATCACCTGTGGTGAGGGATTCTCCGCACTGATAATACAATTGACCGTATAGTGGATATTTTATACAAAGTCTGAAATTCAATGAAAAAAATAAAATACATTTCCTTATAAATCCTTATCAATTCAATATCACCCAATAAAACATCATGTCACAAAAAGCTACATAACAGCAGAGCAAACATCCCCACTCCAAAGCTCCCGTTTTATCATAAAGTGCTTAATACAAAAAGAAGAAACTGGCTTTGACACCACCCTGCTGGTATAAATGCAAAATTGCAGGTAAGATCTGCCATTTACAACGTTTTCTGGACACAAAATAAACCCACAATATGACAGAAAAATACGCCAAATAACACACACACATACCTGTAACAAAGTTTGGAAGCACAACCACAGCTCTCAGTCAGCATACACTTAATTGTGATCACCTGTTTAGAGACAGCATCTCCCGATGTTAGACACAGACCCCAGCTAGCGGCTAACATGCTAAACGTTTTTCTTTTCTCTGACAAACACACTTTTACACTGAAATGTGAAAACGAGTGGTGCTCAACAATAGATATGACCACAGTGCATATTTAGCTAAAAGCTGAACCATTTGTAATGGGCATAGGACATTTTAATGATCTAGTATGTGTCTCTGTAAACAGGAGGCCATGTTACCTGTGGTGAGGGATTCTCCGCACTGAATCTCCCACCGTGCGACACTGCTCTTTCACGCTAAAAGCGTAATATCAAAATAAAAGTGCATGACATAAAGAGCAAAATAAAATAAAAATAGCCATGGCTGTCTTCCAGGTTTAACATAATTGAACAAAAATAAGGTATTTGCTACCACCGTTACATTCACCCCCCTCAAATTATGTTAACCTCCTCAACAAATATCAAGTAAAACAAATCAAACCAAAATCACAACCTTCCAAAAAGAAAGATTGAATGAAATCAGAGCACCGATATAATATACAGTCAATCCAAAATTCTCCCGTAAGGAGTGCAAAAGAAAAGGGCGGTACCAAACCCCAGACTTTTCACAGACTAGTAGAAGATGCCGTTTACACCTCCTGAACATCTTAACTCCCTTAGCTCCTATAGCATACTCAAAACGAAACAAAATAAACAAAAAACAGTCATGAATCACTCCATCGATCAGGACTTACCAAAAACTTAGAGTCCAAATAAAAACAAAAAAAAGTCACCATTCCTTGGTCACCTAGGCCACAAACACATCCCTGAGGAGATTCAAAACAAAACCAGTAGGTGAAGTATCCTCGACCCTTTGTGCCGACACCCCATAGCCAAATTTATCAGGAGGTCTGACATGTCTCCCAAACCTGGTAACAACTGCACTGGTTTGACCCACACCCACCCCCCGAGGCTGTGCGCTTATAACAGTTTCCTGATTAGCATCATCTGGAAGACCTAAAGGGGACACACTGTCTGTATCAGGTAAGTGGGCCACAATAACAGGGGAAGGGTCCGTTTCAGGAACAGCATTAACAGGAGCTGAATCATGGGCAAGAACTGCGTCTGGTAGGACAGGGTCGGAGGAAGGGACCTCACTGGCCGAGACAGGGTTGGTGACTGCATCAGCAGGGACAGGGTCAGGGCTCGATTCGATAGAAGCAGAGTCAGGGGGTCAACCATCTCATCAGGTAAGGAATCACTGCCAGCTGCCACGGACAGAACTTCATCCATATCACTCCCACCAACAGGGTCCTCCATCTCAGGCGTATTCATGAGCCAGTCCATTGTCTGGACATTGCGATCCACACCACCAACTGCCACTGACTCCTGGCCACTTCCATCAGCCACAGCGCTGTGATCCAACCCCACAAGGGAGCCTGGAGCTTCGTCCTCGTCAAAGTTAAGGAAGTCAACTGGGAGAAGAAGGTTCCTGTGCACAACCTTCTCCTTGCCAGTCTGGATGCCCTTGATCCTGTACACGTTAATGTCAGGTCTCACTGATACCACATCATAGGGAGCCGAGTCCCATTTGTCAGAGAGCTTCCTCTTGCCCTTTTCACCACGAGTGGCCAGCAACACCCTATCACCCACAGCCAAAGAAGAGCCCTTGACCCGACGGTTGTAGAGTCTAGCATGGCGTGCTTGCTCCTGAAGGCTGTGTCTCCGAGCAATGTCTGCTGCCTCACGTAAGTCTTGCCTCAAGCGAGCGACAAACTCATGGCGGCTCACCACCATGTCATCCCGGCGAACATGCTGGAACATGATGTCAATGGGGAGACGTGGGACTCGACCGAACATCAGGAAGAAGGGAGCAAAGCCGGTGGTCTCGTGGACCGTACAGTTGTAGCAGAAGGTCAACGTCTGGAGCATCTGTGGCCATCTGGCTTTCGCTGTAGGGGCCAGGACCCTCAACATGTTTCCCAGTGTTCTGTTAAAACGTTCTGCGATACCGTTACCCATCGGGTGGTATGGGGTGGTGTGCGACTTGTGGATACCCGCCATCTCCAGAAGTTCCCTCATGAGCCTGCTACCGAAGTTGGCTCCTTGGTCAGTGTGTAGCCTCTGGGGAAAGCCATAAATGCAGAAGAAATCATCCCACAACCGGCGGGCGACTTGTTTCGCAGACTGGTTTCGACAGGGAAAGGCATGTGCCATTTTGGAGAAGTGGTCCGTCACGACCAAGACATCGACCGTCTTCTTGTCACTCAATTCAGCAGACCAGAAATCGACACACACCAATTCCATCGGTGTGGATGTCTGAATGTTCTCAAGGGGCGCACGGGCTGCAGGTTCAGGCGTCTTGCCTACGACACACCTCTCGCATCGGCGCACATGATTGGCTATGTCGTTTTCCATTCTGGTCCAAAAGAACCGTTCTCTGGCTAGAGACAGAGTTCGCGCACGGCCCTGGTGTCCAGCATTATCGTGGATGCCAAGGAGAACCCGGTGCTTGAGGCTATCTGGCACAACGAACTGGAAGAGCTTCTTGTCAACCCTGAGGTCTTTCTTCACCCTGTACAGGATCCCATCCTGCACCCGTAGCTTCTTCCAGTGCCTGAGGAGCTTGTTGACACAGCTGGGCTCAGATGCCGTCTCCCGCCTGGTAGCTCTTTTACGCCGTTGCATATAGAACATGACCCGACTTATCACAGCATCCTGCTCCTGAAGATTCAAGAGCCGACTCTGAGGAATAACAGTGGAAGGGTCTTCTCCAGGTAGCTGGGGCAATGGCGGGCTAGCACCCGGCAGACCGGTCACACCCCTGTCACTGTGGGCAACGAGCACCGCCGACACTTCCTCAGGGCTGATGGAGCTCTCCGCAGGTTGAGAAACAGCCTCAGCATCTGAACCAGAGGACCTCAGTTCCACTTCGTGAATGGCTTGACAGTTGTTAGTCAGCCGAAAGGCATCCTGCACTGTGCCCTTGACAACACCATTGGCTTCATCCAACAGTGCAATATAAGGCTCTTTCATCAGCCGGTGACTGATACATGACTGAACGAATGGCTCACGGCTGAGTGCATCGGCGACAACGTTCCTAACACCCGGGACATACTTCAGATCGAAGTCGAACGCCGCAAGTTTAGCCACCCATCTTTGCTCACATGCGTCCAAGCGAGGCTTCGTCAGGATGTAGGACAGCGGATTGTTATCCGTCCAGGCAGTGAAGTGTCTTCCCTTCAGCCAGTGGCCAAACTTGTCGCAAATGGCCCACTTCAGCGCCAGGAACTCCAGCCTGTGCGCTGGGTAGTTCAACTGTGACCGGGACAGTGTCTTGCTGGCAAAGGCGACAGGTCGAGCAACGGTCTCACCTGTCGGCACTTGAGACAGGACTGCACCAATGCCGTCAAACGATGCATCAACGGCAAGAATGAAGGGCTCACTAAAGTCAGGATGGGCCAAGGTGACACAATAGGCTAGCTCACTCTTCAGAGTCTGGAACGAGTCTTTGCATTCAGCGGTCCAGTCATTTGCCGTGAGTGCTGGCAGAGCAGATGACAGTTTCTTAGATCTGCGCCCCTTCACGGCCCTGCGCTGCACTTGCCGTCCAGAGAGGAGCCTGAACAAGGGCTTAGCTTTCGCCGAGCAATCAGCGATGAAGTGCTGGTAATAGAAAATCACGCCAAGGAACGACTTGATCTTCTTCCAGGAAGGAGTGACACCATCGCTTTCCATCAGATCAGCCTCTCCTACATCCATAATGGCTTTCATCTTGTCAGGGTCTTTCCTCACCCCATCTCCACAGATGATATGTCCGAGAAATTTCACTGTCCTCCGCAACAGATGACACTTTTTTGGGGCCAGCTTGAGCTTATGGTTCCTCAGACGGGAGAACACCCTCTCCAGACGCTCAAGAGCCAACTGCTCAGTGGGGGCAAAGACCATCAGGTCATCGAGATAACAGAGCAGACTAGTGAAGTTTTCGTCCCCGAAGATCGACAGCATCATCCGCATAAATGTTGCGGGACTGTTGGATAGGCCCTGTGGCATCCTATTATATTCGTGCAGGCCAAAGGGTGAAGAGAAGGCTGTATACTTCTTGTGCTCCTCGTGAAGCGGAACATTATAAAAGCCAGACGTCAAGTCCATGGTGGAGAACAAGACATTTCCTCCTAGCGCAGCAAGGACATCCGCCTGATGAGGTAGCGGGTGCGCGTCTTTCACCGTCTTCGCATTGAGACACCTGAAGTCAGTGCAGATGCGCAGACTGCCATCCTTCTTCCACACCAAGACCAGCGGAGATGCATACTCACTGTGTGACTTTCGGATGATCCCCCTCTCCTCCATTTCATTGAGAGCTGTTCTTAGCGCCTCATACTGGGTGGGCGGTACCCGGCGATAGGGCAAACGAAACGGTCTCTCATCCACAAGGCTTATCCTATGGACAAAGTCTGTGGCCTCCCCGCAGTCCATCTTGTCTCTCGAGAAGACACTATCGTAGCGCTCAACAAGTTGCAGCAGTCTGTCCTTCCACAAGTCTGATACCTCACAGGCATTCAGGTCCAGGTCCTGCAGTCCCAGTTTGTTCAGAGCGTCTTCCATCTGTTCGGAGGACCTTGTCGCCACTGTGTGGGCAGGGACACTCTGCATATTGACAGAGATCTTAGTTGGCGGGGACAACTCATCAACCGCAATGGCTGGGAATACATCTGCAATCTTGCTGTTCCTCTTGAGGGTAACCGTCTCAGTGCTAGGGTTAATCAGTTTCAGGGGCACCCACCTGTCTCCCCACAGTGGTGATATGACACGGCCCACCAACACATTTCTGGGCCTGGCTCTCGACTGGGTTGCTTCAACAACAACCGTGCTCCCCACCGACATGGGTGCAGAGGCAGGCAGCTTGCCCCAAACGAGGTGTTCGCACAACGGCTCAAGCACGACACACTGTCTCAGCTTAACAGTGCCGACCTTGTCTGGCATGGGTCCCCCCTTCCACTTCTCAGAATTGGACAGCAGGGACAAGAGCTGGTAGCACTCATCATCGAAGACATCAACCGGTTTGGCTAAAAGACTCCAATAGTTATCAGAACTCTTCATCTGGTGTATAAGCACCTTGATGGCATTGCTGCCCACAATCATGTCATCCGCTTGTCCAGGGATGACCAACGTTGGGATGAGCAGCTTGAACCCATAAATGGTTACGTCCAAATCATAGACCGCTGTTGGAGTGACATGGTGTCCTCCAGCACCAACCACAACAATGTCATCAGCAGGACTCCTCTTGATGTCAGGGCAGTGTTGCAAGAGGCGCTCCACTGCAGCCTCACTCAGGGAGCATGACATGGAGCCACTGTCAATCAAGGCTTTTAAATCAACTCCGCCAGCAGCATGAACATCGGTGTAAAACAAACTGTCAGCTCTCTGAATCCTGTGTGTCAACTGGAATATGACAGTCTTATGAGTGGGTGTGACAGAACAGAGAGAATCATACAAGGATTCCAAATCACCATCTTCACAGTTGGGAGTCTTATCATGATCCACACCGTCCTCCCCCAAGCGCGGATCTGTCAGTTTTCCGACTGCTGGCGGGATGCTGGCAACTTGCTGTTAGGGCAATCACGTCTGGAGTGGTCTGGTGAATGGCACTGGAAGCAGAGCTTTTGGTCGCGACAGTGGGCAAATGCAGTATGGGCAGCATCCTGACAAACGGAACAAGGCATATCATGCAATCCTCCAATCTTGGGTAGCCGTTGGCCTGACTGTCTGGTTGAACTTAGATTGGGTCTAGATGAACTCGGAACGGGTCTCTGCATGAGCACCTTCTCCAGCATACTAATGAGGCGGTTCAGGGCATCAGGGTCAGTGACCTGTGGCTGCTGTGGACTCTGTTCCACAGTAGGTGATGCAGGCGGAGGGACGGCATTGAGAACATTTAATAACACTTGGTCCTTGGGGCCCTGCTCACTTTTGACACCATCTCAGAGTGATACTCACTCAAAATATCTTGAACTTCATGAGCTGTCCACTTGTCTAATGTTTTTGACCTGAAGGTCATAGCAAGCTCACCTGAGGGGCAGTTCTTTATGAACATTCGAGTCACTTCAGTACTAGGGCTGTCCAATGTCTTTCCCTGCTCCTTCAGACGCTCAGCGGCCAGGTCGACAGCTCGGTTCAGCCTGAGCCAGTAGTCGAACGCATCCTCACCCTTCCCAGGAAGAGTGGTGTAGAAGTCCGCTAATGGGAGGGGAGAGCACTGGGCAGTGTCAAAGTGCTTCCGTAGAAGGCCATAAATAGCATCAGGGTTGCGGGTGATGTCGATATCCCTGTTCCTGGTCCCAAACCTGACGACGTCTTTGGCTTTGCCCCTGAGGTGAACGAGGATCTCCTCTGCCTGTTCCTCAGGTCGCAAGTTTCCCCTCTTAATGAAAGCCCTCATGAGCTCCCCCCATTCTTGTATGGAGACAGGATCTGAGCCGTCCCCTCTGAAGCAAGGGGGCTCCTTCAGCTTACGATGAGGCACATATTGCAAATGGGAGACATCAACTGCATTTGTGGCAGACACATTGGCATGGTTAGGTGAAGGGACTGCACTTTGTAGAGGGGTACTGAAAAAAACATTAGGTTGGGCAGGTGAAGGTGAAGCACTGAATGAAGGGGTACTGACAGAGGGGCTGAGGTGAGAAATAATGTCCTGAGCTACTCGCTGACTGACCTGCTGAATTAATACATCACCCATCTGACTCACAATACTGGCAGCAATAACATCAGGGTCAGGTGCCGGGAAATCTGTATTACGACCGGTGGAGGCAGGGGAATACGTGCCTCGTGTAGCAGGGCCAGAGGAACCTGTGTTCCGGTTGGGGGGAGGGGTAACATCTGTACTGAGCAAAGGGGCCCCTGGTGTACTCTGAACCCCCGACATCACAATACCACCCCCCTGAACTGGACTATCAAACTGTAAGGTCACAGGAGGCTTAAAACCTCTACCTCTGCCAACCCCAAAAGGAGTTACAAAAGATCTCCCATTAGAATCACTCATCATAAACAATTTAACTGAACAGGACTGAATTCTACAAAATGAATGGGAAATGAAACCATAAAAGGTTTACTTGGACATCTGGATAATCAAAATAAGAAAAAAAATCCTCAATCTGACCACGAGCACTGAATCAAAGCAACGCATCCACCTGACTTCGTCCACCGTAAATGAGCAGCAGCAGTAGGACAGTCCCCGGATCGCTCTGTAGCATCCACAGCTCGACAGAAGAGTCTCGAGTCACGGCACCATTGTGACCTTCCCTGTTCTGCCTGCCTGCTGCTTCACCAAGGACTCACACGAGATCAGATGTGGAGCTTTAGAGTGTAGTTTTATTCACTGTAACAAAGTTTGGAAGCACAACCACAGCTCTCAGTCAGCATACACTTAATTGTGATCACCTGTGGTGAGGGATTCTCCGCACTGATAATACAATTGACCGTATAGTGGATATTTTATACAAAGTCTGAAATTCAATGAAAAAAATAAAATACATTTCCTTATAAATCCTTATCAATTCAATATCACCCAATAAAACATCATGTCACAAAAAGCTACATAACAGCAGAGCAAACATCCCCACTCCAAAGCTCCCGTTTTATCATAAAGTGCTTAATACAAAAAGAAGAAACTGGCTTTGACACCACCCTGCTGGTATAAATGCAAAATTGCAGGTAAGATCTGCCATTTACAACGGTTTTCTGGACACAAAATAAACCCACAATATGACAGAAAAATACGCCAAATAACACACACACATACCTGTAACAAAGTTTGGAAGCACAACCACAGCTCTCAGTCAGCATACACTTAATTGTGATCACCTGTTTAGAGACAGCATCTCCCGATGTTAGACACAGACCCCAGCTAGCGGCTAACATGCTAAACGTTTTTCTTTTCTCTGACAAACACACTTTTACACTGAAATGTGAAAACGAGTGGTGCTCAACAATAGATATGACCACAGTGCATATTTAGCTAAAAGCTGAACCATTTGTAATGGGCATAGGACATTTTAATGATCTAGTATGTGTCTCTGTAAACAGGAGGCCATGTTACCTGTGGTGAGGGATTCTCCGCACTGAATCTCCCACCGTGCGACACTGCTCTTTCACGCTAAAAGCGTAATATCAAAATAAAAGTGCATGACATAAAGAGCAAAATAAAATAAAAATAGCCATGGCTGTCTTCCAGGTTTAACATAATTGAACAAAAATAAGGTATTTGCTACCACCGTTACATATATATATATATATATATATGTTTTTATATATATATATAATATTATTATTATTATTATTATTATTATTATTATTATTGCGTTGTTTAAATATAATCAAAGTGCTTCAGAGTTTTTTGTTAATAAGAGCCATAAATGTTTCCCTTGGGGAATGCAGCTCTTTGCAGTTAAAATGAATGGATGGCTTCTCGTTGAACTCATGTACATACATTACATTGTAAATGAACTGCTACAAACCTGAATTACATGGAGGAATGGAAGTTAACAGGACAAGATTAATATACAAATAGTTTAACTGAACATAATTTTGAAAATCTAGAATATAAAGTTTTAGAAGGATATAAAGCTGTCAGAGAATCCCTCCATAACAAGCAGCCTCACAGCTCCCCTGTCTCTGTTCTCTGCTAATTGCAGCTGTAATGTAGTGGCAGGTTGTGTTTCTCACTTCATGTGTTGTGGGATTTTTATGGGCCTTTTCTTTGTGTTTAAGAATGAGTATAGACTCACTGTTCACATTTCACTCGCCTCTAGTAAATGTTTGTTTGTCATCATCATTTCTGTATTCTGCGGTCCTACAACACAGAAATGGTGCTGCAGCGCTAGCTTTAAAGACAAACAACATCCATCCATCATGAATCACCACTTATTCTGTTCAGGGGGGCTGGAGCCGATCCCAGGGGAGGGGGGGCTGGAGCCAATCCCAAATGATATTGGGCGAAGGCAGGGTTCACCTGGACAGGTAGCCAGACTATTACAGGGCTGACATGTAGAGACTGACAACCATTCTCACCTACGGGACATTTAGAATCCTCAATGAACCCGGAGAGAACCCATGCTAACAGGGAGAGAACATGCAAACTCCACACAGGAGGAACCAGAACCTGGACTTGAACCCGGGCTCCTCTTGCTGTGAGGCGACAGTGCTAACCACTCCACCACTGTGCCACAAACAACATCACAAGGCTTTATTTATCAACCTCAACAAGGCTGAGCTTCTCTTTGTGCCGGGGAAGGACTGTCCTCACATAGACCTCCTGGTCACTGTCGAGGACGCTGCGATATGTCCTTCACCAACTACGAGGAACCCTGGTGTGATACTGGATGACCAACTGCGTTGCACAGCCAACATCTCTGCGGTGCAGATTTGCCCTCTACAACATCTGCCAGATCCGGCCTTTTCTCACAAAGGAAGCAGCACAGCTTCTGGTCCAAGCACTTGTGACAGGATGGTCGGGTAGTTTCCACCGTTCCCCCTCCTCCTCGCTTGATCCACACCAGGAGTGTGTCAGTGCGCTGCACTGATTGTAGGGCGGAGCCGCCAGCGCTCCTGGCGCAGGTGTCTATTTAATCCAGTCTGTCCTTCATCTCCCTCATGGCTGGTATCTTGGCGTGGCATGGCGCAGGCGTGGCACTACTATTGGGCCTGGTGGGCCTGGGCCCACCCATTTTAGGCCTGGGCCCGCCCATTTTGACTCATGCCTACTGATTAGTGAGTGATTTTCTTTCTAGCTGTTCATCCAATAAGCAGCCTGAGGAAAGCTTTGAGTGAAAGCTTCTCAGCCAATCAGCGGCTTCTACCCCGTGTGGACTACTAAGCCCGCCCACAGGCTGCATCGTCACCAGCAAGTGATCCAATAAAATGAATGACTTTGGCGCGCAAGCTTTGAGATGATTTTCAGCTATCTCGGATTGTTATGCTGTTGTGTATATGGTTAGATATGTTATTCATTTAATTATTCTGAAGAAATAAGCTACAGGAGAAATCATTTTGGATCGTTTTCCTGCTGTTTGTGTTTAGCAGCTGTTTCGGATTCAATGCTGCTGTTATTTCAATTCATGTCGATATGTTCTTCTGTCATTCTGAATGTAGGCCTATTAGAAACAGTTAAATAATTTTGGACAGTTCCCTGCCCGCCATGCTGAGTAAATAAATGGAGAGAGAAATAGACCCTCCAAAGATATAATTCCGTTTCAGTCTTGTTGTATGAACGTTCAAAAGAGATAAATGAAGTCAGGCTTACTGCCAAGGTCTTTGTCCGCTTCAGCACTGAGCTGAGGACAGCGACACAAGAGCCACACAGGTAGGCTACTGAGTCGCTGTCCTCAGTGCTGAAACAGAGATGAAGGGGAACCCCGTTTTTTTGTTTTTTTTTTTGGCTTATTTTAATTGGCCCATCCACTTTTCTTGTGGCCCACCCACAATAAAAATCCTGGCGCCGCTAGTGGCATGGTGCTGTGTGTGGTCTGAGCTGTGTGGCGGTTGGCGTCGCCGATTTTGCCGGACCCTCTCCACCTTGAAATTCAGCTGGCTACTGCTGTGTGGGATTGGAGTTGTCCGCGCTGCGGATTCACTTTCTCCAGGATTTACCTGTGGCTTGTCGCTCTCCCTCTCCTCTGTGTTAGCAGAGCCGCACCTGTGCTTCGGGGTATGTGATCTGTACCGGTTACTCCTTTCGGTCAGATAGTGATTAGTATTAAAATTGAAATCTTTTGTGCATGCTCTCCAGGTACGCTCTCGGCCTGGCTGTGTGCTGCGGTGCTCCACTTACCGGCGTCTGACGCTTCGGTGCACCGGGACTCTACTGCTGTCTTGTAGTGTTTTAATGTCCAGTCTCACGATCACCGTTTACTTGCTCCCTTTCCCACTTACTATTGGTCCTATTGGACCTTAAGTGCTCCACCGTTGTGTAGCCAACCAGTGAGCTCTGATTTATTATCCTTAGTATGTTTATTGATTGTTTTGCATGAATTTTGTTTCCTTTTTTAGTTTATTATGACTAATTGCTTTGCTTTTGTGTGCTATTAACTGTTTGCTTTTCTTTGTTTTTGTTTAATGGTTAAGTTTGTTTTCTTTATTCCAAGGTTTATTTGTTGTACATAATTGATTGTGTCGTTGTTTTGTTTTTGAGCCACTGCTACCTGAGTGAAGAAAAGGTGGTTGAAATATTGCAGCATTTAAAAGAGTAGGATGTCACTGACTTAACTATTTAACTTGTATTTTTATATTGAGAATTAATAAAATTAATTATTTTCATAACTCACGTCTTGTCTGGGTGCATTCGGACTTGTGTCCTTTAAAACTAATTTCCTGGGGGCGGAATTCCCCCAGGTGGCGTTGTCGAGCAGCACTTTATCCGCAATTTAAATTGTTAATTTTGCACACGCCACCCTCATGCCACACTTGGCGTTGTCGGCAGGATTTGCACCCTTAGAGACAGACGTGATTTATTTTTAGTAAAATAATATTTTTAATTAAAAAAAAAAAAAAAATAAAATTACTCAGTATTGTGTCAGTGGGAGACGTACATTACTGAACCTTGTTTTTTTGTGTATTTAGAGACAAGACAGCAGTAGTTGTCCAGATATTTAACCTGCCTGTTATTTCAGGACTCCATTTGGTGTGAAGCTTTGGTGCGGCTTGCCCCCTACAGTCATGGAGGAGGAGATGCAGCAGTTCAGAGATTTGGTCGCCCAGCTAAGGGCAGAAAATGAGCGCTTGCTCCTGGAGGGTTTGGCCCCCCAGGCGGGTCCCTGTGGGGCTGCCTCTGTCCCTCCTGCCGTGGTGAGTGGTGCTCCACCTGCTGGTCCAACGGTGGCTGAGCGGTTGGTGGTCGTGCCCAGGGACCACAGATGCCCCATGTTTAATGGTAAAACTGGCATTGGCATAACTGAGTGGGTGGAGGAGGTCCAGGCGTGTATGCGTGCATGCCATCTGTCCATGGTTGACCAGGCTTTCTTCATTTTTGAACATCTGGAGGGTGAGGCCAGGGAAGAAATAAAGTATCGCACCAGTGTCGAGAGGAGCGACCCAGCTAACGTACTAGCAATATTGAACGAGTTGTATGGTTGTGTTAAGTCATATATATCCTTGCAGGAGGCTTTCTTTTCCAGGAAGCAGCAGGAACATGTCTTGGACAGTGCTCTTCGCCAGGAGCTGAAACAGTTTGTTCGCCGCCAACCCACTGCTACCCTGTTGGAGGTGCAGGGGGAAGGTAGGCAGTGGGAGAGAGAGGGATTCCCTGGGGGTGCAAGGGAACACAGCCACTCCCTTCCCTCCATGTACGGCCTGCAGTATGGTGTGCAGGGCAGTTCTCGGTCAGCTCCTCCTGTCTCTCCACATGGCTCTGAGCTGGGTGAATTAAAAGAACTGTTGAAACGCCAGCAGGAACAACTCGATCAACTCACCCGCACTGTTGCCTCCATGCAGCCTTCCTTTCCACCAGCTAGATCCTCACGTAGTGGTCCTGTGATCTGCCGGCGCTGCCGCCAACCTGGTCACTTTGCTAGGGACTGCGAAGGAGAATGGGTCCGTGCTGGCCCCTCTGCTGGTCTGTCTTCTACTGTGGCCAGGTCCTCCAACTCCTGTCGCCAGCTGGAAAACTAGAGCCCACTGAGCTGCCGAGCCACAGTTCAGATGGGGAGTTAGCAGGCTCACAGGTAGCAGCTGCGGCCGGGTTAATGGCATCCTGTCCAAATATTGACGTTGTCATGAGTGGGGTCACTGTTTCCTGCTTGGTGGACACCGGGTCAATGGTGTCTACAGTCACTGAGAGCTTCTTTCTTGAGCACTTTGCACTTTGGGGGAATGATCGACTCCAGTCATGTCATTGGTTGCAGCTTCGGGCTGCTAATGGTCTCGCTATTCCTTAACTGGGTTACCTAGAACTGGATGTCATTCTTTGTGGGAAGACGATCCCTTGTTGTGGTATTCTGGTGGTGAAGGACCCTGTCAGCACTGGGTCTTCTGTCCCTGGGATTCTGGGGATGAATGTCATTCGTCGCTGCTACCGAGAGCTCTTTGGAGCCCATGGCCTTTCATTTTGTAACCTGCCTGCAGTCACACAGTCTCCTGATCCCGTTATTCAGGCCTTGCAGCAATGTCATCAGGTGGTTAATCAGCGCCATGCTCCATTCACTGGTGCTGCTAGAGTTCGAGGCTCCAGAGTGGTGCGTGTCCATGGTGGGGTAATGCAGATGGTTGCTAGCACTTGCCCTGAACAGTTCTCTGGGCAGTCATTATTTTTCGAGCCCCCAGAGTCTGGTTTGCCTGCTGGGTTGCTGGCTTCCCCCTGTCTCGTTCAGGTTGTGCGAGGTACAACTTACATCCCAGTGGTTAATGTTGGGACCACCGAAATTGTCCTCTACCCACGAACCTGTCTTGGCATCCTGAGTCCAGCTGAAGTGGTCAGTCTTCCCCCAGGTGTCACAGAGGTTAGACCCTCTGCCACTGTTTCTTCTCAGGTGGCAGCTGGTTCAGGGCACAGTGACATTAAATGTGTTGATTTGTCTAGTTTGGCAGAATCAGAGCAGGTGCAGGTCCGGTCATTGTTGCAGAGGTTTAGTTCAGTCTTCTCTGCCCATGAGGGTGATCTTGGTTGTACCAATCTGGTCTCACATGACATCCCCCTGCTGGATGACATCCCAGTTCGGCAGAGGTACAGACGTGTTCCACCTTCAGAGTATGAGGCAGTCAAGACTCATATAAATCAACTTCTTGAAGCCCAGGTGATAAGGAAAAGCAGCAGTCCTTATGCCTCTCCAATTGTCTTGGTGCGGAAGAAGGACGGCAGTCTACGCATGTGTGTCGACTACCGCCTGCTTAACGCAAAGACGCGAAAGGATGCTTTTCCGTTACCTCGCATTGAGGAGAGACTAGACGCGCTCTCTGGGGCCCAGTGGTTCTCCACTCTTGACCTAGCGAGCGGTTACCATCAGGTACCAGGCTCAGAGCAGGATAAGCAGAAAACCGCCTTTTGCACACCATTCGGCCTCTTTGAATGGAATCGTATGCCGTTCGGGCTGTGCTATGCACCAAGCACTTTTCAGCGTCTGATGCAGAGGATGTTTGGAGACCAGCAGTGTCAGTCTCTCCTTTTGTATCTGGATGACATCATTGTGTTCTCCTCTTCAGTCTCCCAGCATGTTCAACGGCTTGAGGTGGTTCTGGATCGTCTCCAGAGGGAAGGCCTAAAGGTCAAACTGGAAAAATGTTCATTCTTCCGGCGAGAGGTCAGCTACTTAGGTCACATCATCTCTGACCAGGGTGTTGCCACTGATCCTGCGAAGATTGCAGCCGTAGAGAAGTGGCCGCGTCCCAGTCAGGTGTCGGAGCTGCGCTCATTTTTGGGCTTTGCCAGTTATTACCGGCGTTTTGTTGAAAGCTTTGCTAAGCTAGCTGGCCCGTTGCACAAATTGGTGGCCAGGCTGGCTGGTACAAAGTCCAAGAAGGGATCTGGACAAGTGTTCCAGATTGCGTGGACTCCAGAGTGTGAAGAGAGCTTTGAGGCTCTCAAGTTCAAATTGACCTCTGCACCTGTGCTTGCTTTTGCTGATTTTTCACGCCCTTTTATTTTAGAGACGGATGCCAGCCACAGTGGACTTGGTGCTGTACTCTCACAGGAGACCGAAGGTGGTGTTAGGCCAATAGCATACGCAAGTCGGGGCCTTCGACCGACGGAGCAGAACATGGTCAACTACAGCTCCATGAAGTTGGAGTTTCTCGCTTTAAAATGGGCTATGACAGAGAAGTTTCGTGAGTACCTGTTGGGGCACAAGTGCATGGTTTTTACTGATAACAATCCCTTGAGCTATCTGCAATCAGCCAAACTAGGGGCTGCTGAACATCGCTGGGCTGCTCAACTTGCAGCATTCGATTTTGGGATCAAGTATCGATCTGGTCGCAGCAACAAAAAAGCTAACGCACTCTCCCAGCTGCCCACATCCAGTGCTAACTTAGCAGAGCAGGTCTTATCCAGCACCTCTGTCCCTGAAATCCTCCAGTCAGTGCCTCGTTCTGGCCAGGTTTCAGCAACGCAGGCTGTCGTGTCGGTCTTTCCCCTTCAGTCTTTCTCTGACCTCTGTGCTTTGCAGGAGGCTGATCCCCTCCTGAAGGACATCTTGCCGTTCTGGCGGAGGCAGATCCAGCCTACATCAGAGGAGAGAAGGCAGCTCCCCAAGCTGGCTCTGACTTTATTAAATCAATGGGCTCGTCTTGTGGAAGAGGAGGGTGTGTTGTACCGCCGGGTCCATCGTTCAGATGGGGGGGAAGAAATCCTTCAGATTGTCTTGCCAGCTGTCCTTCAACAGGACATATTGACACAGCTCCATCAAGAACATGGGCATCAGGGTGTGGAGCGCACCACAGAGCTTGTGCGCCAGCGCTGTTATGTGGCCGGGGATGACCTCTGACATCAGGAAATGGGTTGTGAGCGTTGCCAGGTTGCGAAAGACACCAGAGCAGTGTCTGGTAGCTTCATGGGCACTTATTGGCATCACGGCCAAATGAGATTGTAGCCATAGATTTTACATTGTTGGAGCCCTCGCAGAGTGGTTTTGAAAATGTTCTGGTGATGACAGATGTGTTCAGTAAGTACACTGTGGCTGTCCCAACTCGGGATCAGAGGGCATCCACTGTTGCCCACGTTTTGCTAAATGACTGTTTTTTTAGGTTTGGTGTCCCAGGTCGCATTCATTCTGATCAGGGCAGGAGTTTCGAGAGCTTGTTGATCCAGCAGTTGTGTCACCTGTATGGGGTCAGCAAGTCACTCACTACTCCGTATCACCCTGCTGGAAATGGGCAGTGTGAGCGGTTTAACAGGACGCTCCACAATCTCTTGCGTACCTTGCCAGCCTCACGGAAACGTGACTGGGTCTCTTGTCTTCCCCATGTACTTTTTTGTTACAACACCACCCCTCATCAGGGTACTGGCGAATCACCACATCTTTTAATGTTCGGTCGTGAAACCCAGCTCCCCATTGATTTCCTTCTAGGTCGTGTCCAGGACCCGGCGCCAGGGAGAGTTGAAGACTGGCTGGTCGAGCACCAGGCCAGGCTTCAGGTGGCTTTTGGGAATGCTCGAGAGCGGTTGCTGGTGGCCGCTCAGCGTCGTAAAAAGCGCCATGATCAGGCGGTACGTGATGTTCCGCTTACAGTGGGCCAGTTGGTTTACCTTCGTGATCACAGTACCAGGGGTCACCACAAGATCCAGGACATCTGGAGCTCAGTTGTTTATCAGGTCCTGAGAACTCCTTCTGGTGGCGGACCTGTCTACACTATTGCACCAGAGGATGATTTGCAGAAGACCCGGAATGTCCATCGTGACCTGCTTAAGGCCCAGATCGGTCCTGAACCGGTTCCTCTTCTCCATCAGTCTCCCCCTCCAAGGACCTCAGAAACCTCTGATGATTCTCTTGGGGGTGATCTATGGGTTCTGGTTCCCGACACTCCCGCACCACTTGTTTCTGGGGCCTCAAGGCTATCAGGGTCCACAAGGCCCCATCAGGAGGCTTTGGCCAGTCGGCCCGTTCCTGCGACCCCTGCAGCAGTTCCTTCTGCTCAGAGGCATCTAGCACCTGCTGGTCAGCCAGTTCTGCGTCGCACTCCTCGGTCAACAGCTGGGCAACATTCAAACATGAATCATCTTCCTCGGCCGGTGTCAAATGCACAGTCTGCAGTCTTTCGGCCTTGGTGCTAGTGTGTTTTGTGCTTTACCCATCATCGGGGCGACTATGCAAAATTTGGGGGTAGAATGTGACAGGATGGTCGGGTAGTTTCCACCGTTCCCCCTCCTCCTCGCTTGATCCACACCAGGTGTGTGTCAGTGCGCTGCACTGATTGTAGGGCGGAGCCGCCAGCGCTCCTGGAGCAGGTGTCTATTTAATCCAGTCTGTCCTTCATCTCCCTCATGGCTGGTATCTTGGCGTGGCATGGCGCTGTGTGTGGTCTGAGCTGTGTGGTGGTTGGCGTCGCCGATTTTGCCGGACCCTCTCCACCTTGAAATTCGTGGCGGTCAGCTGGCTACTGCTGTGTGGGATTGGAGTTAGGATTTACCTGTGGCTTGTCGCTCTCTCTCTCCACCTTGAAATTGTAAGTCCTTTGCGTTGCGCTATTGGGGTATTTCTGTGGTCTCTGGGCATTACACCTGCTTTATCCTTGTGCCTTGCAGCGTGGCGGTCAGCTGGCTACTGCTGTGTGGGATTGGAGTTGTCCGTGCTGCGGATTCACTCTCTCCAGGATTTACCTGTGGCTTGTCGCTCTCCCTCTCCTCTGTGTTAGCAGAGCCGCACCTGTGCTTCGGGGTATGTGATCTGTACCGGTTACTCCTTTCGGTCAGATAGTGATTAGTATTAAAATTTAAATCTTTTGTGCACGCTTTCCAGGTACGCTCTCGGCCTGGCTGTGCGCTGCGGTGCTCCACTTACCGGCGTCTGACGCTTCGGTGCACCGGGACTCTACTGCTGTCTTGTAGTGTTTTAATGTCCAGTCTCAAGATCACCGTTTACTTGCTCCCTTTCCCACTTACTATTGGTCCTATTGGACCTTAATGCTCCACCGTTGTGTAGGCAACCAGTGAGCTCTGATTTATTATCCTTAGTATGTTTATTGATTGTTTTGCATGAATTTTGTTTCTTTTTTTAGTTTATTATGACTAATTGCTTCGTTTTTGTGTGCTATTAACTGTTTGCTTTTCTTTGTTTTTGTTTAATGGTTAGGTTTGTTTTCTTTATTCCAAGGTTTATTTGTTGTACATAATTGATTGTGTCGTTGTTTTGTTTTTGAGCCACTGCTACCTGAGTGAAGAAAAGGTGGTTGAAATATTGCAGCATTTAAAAGAGTAGGATGTCACTGACTTAACTATTTAACTTGTATTTTTATATTGAGAATTAATAAAATTAATTATTTTCATAACTCACGTCTTGTCTGGGTGCATTCGGACTTGTGTCCTTTAAAACTAATTTCCTGGGGGCGGAATTCCCCCAGGTGGCGTTGTCGAGCAGCACTTTATCCGCAATTTAAATTGTTAATTTTGCACACGCCACCCTCATGCCACACACTCATCATCTCCCGCTTCGACTTGTAAGAACAACAGCTTCAGGATTGTTTCACACTCGGATTTTTAATTTGATTAATAAGAGAGGATGGACTTTCCACAACTGGAGAACATGGAGAGGAGTCACAGTCAAGAGTCTCCTCACTCCAGCTGAAATAACACGTAAAAAAGTCTTCACGGCCTCAAAACCTTAGGAGATCAATGAACTCCTAAATCGAAGCCTCAACAACATCTCCACGCATCTCCAAATGTGTGGAAGACACAGACCTTCAGAGACACCAGACTTTAAGGCACCACAAACATGGCTTGAGACTGATTAACACCTTTGTTTTACAGAGAGCTGTGATCGGATTAAAGATTACGACCTCCTTCTTCCTCTCAGGACCCTTCCCAAGGATATGAAGTTTTTTAGATGCTATTGGGACGTCTGCTGTGTTTCAAATTACCCCCTCCCTGTCTCCAAAATCACACATGCAGATAAGGGGGCCAGATGTTATTCTCTTGAGTTAACAGCAGAAAACCTAAAGCCAGTCAAAGACCACTTTTGGAACAAAGCTAAGAAAGTGCTCATTAACACTTCAAAATAAAGTCCAGATTATATATTATTACGAATAATATACGTGATAATTGTGACATTCTGTGTAAATCGGGTGCTTCTGCGACCTAGAAGTGCGAAGTTCAGAAAATTGTGTCATCCACAAAAGTCAGGTAGATCTCTGCGGCCCTCAAGTGGCCAGAGGTAAAATGGATCATCTCCCAGTCACCTCGATATATCATAAGAATAACCAATAGATATCGATTCAGACTAAACATAGCGATATATACCATTGATCACAGCATATTATTATTAAGTAAAACTAGAAATGTGTGGTGTTAGGGGAGTTGGGTGGAGCTGGCTGTCAAGCTATTTAAGAAACAGGCAACAGTTTGTGCAGATAGGAGACCATAAATCTGATTTCATGAACATTACATGCGGGGTACCACAGGGGTCAATATTAGGTCCGACATTATTCATTTTATATATTAATGACTTATGTAGAGTCTCGCAAGTACTGAAATTTGTTTTGTTTGCAGACGACACCAATATTTTTTGTTCCGGTGAGAATTTGCAGCAGACTTTGGAGACAATCACAATTGAAATAAATAAACTTAAACTATGGTTTGACAAAAATAAATTATCATTAAATCTAAGCAAAACAAAGATCATGTTGTTTGGGAGACATAAAAAAGATTATAATGTAGAATTGATAATAGACAATACTAAAATAGAAAGGGTACAGGAAATTAAATTTCTTGGTGTGATTTTGGATAATAAAGTCTGCTGGAAACCTCATATAGGATACATACGAGCAAAACTGGCAGAGTGTTCGGCAATTCTGTGGAAAACAAAACATATCCTTGATCATAAATCGCTGCACACTCTATACTACTCACTATTTTTGCCATATTTGACTTACTGTGTCGAAGTCTGGGGAAACACCTACAAAACCACTCTGCAGCCGATATGCACAATACAGAAAAGAGCAATAAGGACAATTAACAAAACAGGATACAGAGATCACACACCCCCACTATTCATAAAATCACACATGTTGAAATTTATGGATCTGGTCAAATTCAGAACGGCACAAATAATGTACAAAGCGAGAAAAAATCTATTGCCAAAAAATATACAAGGTATGTTTAGTGAAAGGGAGGGGGGATATTTTCTAAGGGGAGACCTAAATTTTAAAAAACCAAAGGTTCGAACAAATATGAAAAGTATGTGCGTATCTAGTTGTGGGGTGACTTTGTGGAACAGTCTGGAGACAGAAATAAAACAGAGCCCAAATATAAATCTGTTTAAAAAAAGATACAAAAAAATATTTTTAAACAAGTACATGGAAGAGGAAGTATGTTAATGGAGGTT
Source organism: Chelidonichthys spinosus (assembly GCA_029853015.1). NCBI lineage: Eukaryota > Metazoa > Chordata > Actinopteri > Perciformes > Triglidae > Chelidonichthys > Chelidonichthys spinosus. The sequence goes on from CM056835.1 coordinate 8,810,224, forward strand.
GATGAGGGATAAAGCTATAAATAGAGTAGGGTGGATTGTTATATTGTAACTAACTTAGTATATGGTATATTGGGTAGAGAGTCATGGGGATAGTTTGTATGTATGTACTGTGTGTATGTGTGTGTATTTATATGTGTGTATGTATGTATGTGTGTGTGTGTGTGTGTATATGTATGTGTTTATTATATATATGTATATATATATATATATATATATATGTGTGTATGCATATATTTATATAGATATTCATGAAATGTATATATGGTATGTAGGTATTTAGGTGTATTAGGTAGTTAGGATATCGGTACAGTCACAAACTGAAGAGTAGTTCAATAGGGGTGGGACATTAAAAAAGTATTGTACTTCTTCCCACTCCTTTTTTCGAACAATGTGCGGTATTTTGTTATGTCTTAGTTCTCTATTTTATTTTTACTTTATTAATTTCTCTTTTTCTTTTTGTTTGTACAATTAGTTACATAAATTTCTTCTTTTTTTTCTCTACATGTTCGAAAAATAAAATTCATGAAACAAACTTCCTTTCAATTCAAAGTGGTTATACAAAGAAATGTGATGCCATGCCGACGGGGTGTGTCCGCCTGGACTTTTTGGCAAGTTTTGTGCACCGCGCAGGCTAGCGCAGGCACTCCTCCCGTCACTCCCACCCACGCAAGTAGGAAAGAGGGAGGAGAAGAAGGGCGTGAGTGGGAGACGAGGAGGAGACAAGGCGTGGAGTGGGATTAACACAGCCGATTCAGATCTTCACCAATCAAATAAGCTCCTCTCTTCACCTTTAATGCGTTAGGGGAGGTTCAGTGCAAGTTTCGTCACTTGACAACCCAATGACAGAAGCAGCGCCGCCACTCCTACCACGCGGATCACACGCTGTGCGTGCGTATAGTCATAATAATTATAATGCCAATATTATATCACTATAGAAATTGTAGGCATATTTTAGGCATGTCTATCACAAAACAGGGTCAGGGCGCACAGCAGTAGACATAACAGTGGCGAGAACCCGGGTCCTGCATGAGCCGGCCGGGCCATTCGGCCATTCAGTACATCTTTATAACTTATTCCTTATTCCTTTTTTAATGCACTCACTTGTAGCCTCCCTGTTTTTAATAGTACTTGTTTTAAATGTATTGATTTTTAATTGATAATTGGTAATTGATATGTAAAGTGTCTTTGAGATCCTTTGAAAAGCGCTATACAAAATGAATGTATTATTATTATTATTATTATTATTATTATTATTATTATTATTATTATTATTATTCATCACCGTCTTCATCATCTGCGCTCCACAGCTGCACCGGATTCCCTGTCCAACACAAAAACGGCGGGACACCGGGACCTCGTGGGTTGCCTGTGAGGTCTTGGTGACATGTGCGTACAGCGCGCTGGTCAGCCAAACTGCCACTCCGCCAGCTGTAATTCGCCTTACGCCAAGAGTAGACCAGGTTGGAGCTGGCGGACTTTCGACGAGGCTTTTTGACATGAAACTTCTGCTATGCCAAGCTGAATCTGTGACGCCTCCCCCTGCTGCCCCGCCATACCCATCTGGGTGCAGACGTGGTGAAAAAATGAATCTGCCCAATAAAGATCAACAACCAGGATCAGCTTTTTCTCCGAGGTTTATTCCACTAAGTATTCTCATCTGCAGAAGAAAGTACTGTTCACCCCTGCCTTCTGATGCAAAGGTTCAGAATCACCAGGAACGACCCTGAGTCTAACAACAATCTCCCTTTTAAGGAGGAGGAACCATGGACAAAGGACGGATCATGTCCTATCTTACAAAGACAAGATGTACAGGCAAGGTCAAGATTTACAGAACATCATAGTCATAGTCCTGAAATTATCTTATGTCAATGTGGCACTCATGTTCATATCATCTACAAACAGGCATTCACTGTATAACAGTCAGATGAGGAGATGCGGATCGAGTCAGCTTGACAAATATTCTGATTATAAAGTACAAACATCCAAAATTCCCATTACAGACGATCCACCAAACTGCCAAACTGACCGTGCGCAAGGCTGCGCTGATCGAAACTTGCATTGCGCCAGCTCCGCCACCCTGCGCTGCGCCACGAAACTAGGGCCCTATGAAACGTATAGTTATAGGATTGCATTTTTAACAGTGAAATCATATAGATTTCGGACTGTAACTGGAACGGGTCCGTCCTGCACACGCCCCCTTTGGTCAGTATAAATCTGCTTGTTTACAGTCATGCGTTGCTCTTGTCCTCTCACTCTCGCCCACTTACTCTTGCCCACTTCATCTTCTTCCTTTTTTTTAGTTCCAAACTTTTAATACTTATTTATTAGCTAGTTTCGTTCATCGTTAGATTCTTCATTTTTGCATAGTCTTTTTGTTAAACTCTAAATTAACCGACCGATGGAAGATTTAGCATATTGATCGGTGCTATTTATCTAGTCATCCGGGGTCAAGCTCACGGAGAAGACAGCTCATCAACTGATACGGATTTCGGCGAGAGGACTCACACTACAAAGGTACCGCAGATCAGTGCTAACAGTTCCAAACCAACCCTTGGGCCCCGGCACGGAGAATCCCTTCGTGTCTACGTTACCGACGGAAGAGTGACCGCTTGGAGTTTCAATTAAGCTGAGAAGAATCGCCATGAAGTAAGACCGAATCTGTATTCAACAGTGATGACCGAATTGCAGGGTGGAAGTATTAGCGTTTGTTAATATCTAATATCTGTGAGGCCATTTTATTTCATTATTCCATCATTCTCTTCCCATCCCATCAATCTTACTGAGAAGTCCAAATTCTTGTGAAAACACACTCGCCTTTATTGCCAAAAGTTCTAGATATGTTGGAAACCACTTTCCCAGTTATATTTCTTACTTTGTTTTTAGTTAGTCAATACATACCCTCATATTATAACCGCTGTTGCCCGTTGATATTTCTCCTGTGTAGAACGCAAAGATCCCTATTTCAAGGGCTTATGATCTGAGGAAATGAGACTGATTTATTAAATGATATTGATTAATTGTTAATTAATAAGTGGTCATTAGAGTCATTAAAGTGAACTATATAAAGTTCTGTCCGACCAACAGATGGTGCCCCTTTTTACGAGAAGGTATTAAAATTTAATATTAATACATATTGATATATACATATTTTAATATTGTCCTTAGTTTCCTACAGACTACTGCAACTTGCTCTTGGCTGGACTCCCTACCTCCATGATCAAACCTCTGCAGCGTATCCAGAACGCGGCAGCACGACTCGTATTCTGACTTACAAAGCTGCCAAAGGAACCGCCCGACTTACCGCCAAGACCCCACGCCCCAGCTAGAGCACTCCACTCAACCACCGCAGCTCGCCGGCTGGTACCACCATTGCAAAGATCCCACAGCCAAGTCACAATTCTTCTCTGTCCTGTCGTGGTAATGGTGGAATGAGTTCTTCTGCTGATAAACGATATAAATCTTAATGGACCATACCAGTCTAATTCTGACTCCTCTCCATCAGCAGAGGTTCCTGCTGTCTCCATCAGTAGTGTTTATTTGTTGTTATTCTAAAACTGTAACTGTAATTACTCTAATCAAAGCAATTAAAATTCACACATTGATATCATCATGTCTGTGTCCGAAGCTAGAAACAGGTTCTGGGTTCACTTGTTGTTAATGTTGTTTGCTTCCAGTTTACATAAGTGGCCCAGGTGGAGCTAGCCGCTAATATCAAGATCCTTTTGTCCGGCTTGGGCACAAGGAAAATCGGGCTATACCAGAAGCTGTGAGATTCCTAGGTTATTCCCAGCTTCAACATATTCTTTACTACCTCTGAAATCGGAGCATGTCAAGCCTCTGGGATACGGTAGGGCCATAGTCGCACCTTGTTCCCTGGCAGCTATGCCATGTGCCACCACATCTGTCCGCCCCAGGAGTTCGGAGAATCCTTCTGTTGGAGGAGTTCTTGCAGGTCCTGCCTCTGGTTGGGGGACAGTTGTGGGCCCAGTTCTACATCAGGCAGCTCCTGTGGAGGGATTTGTAGTGAGGGGGTATGCAGGGGTTGCTCAGGTTCAAACCATTGCTTTAAAAAGTAGCTGTGATAAATTTGCTGGGTTTTGTGTCAGCCGGGCTGTCTAATCTGGTACTTCACGGCCCCACCTGCTTGACGACCTCATAGGGGCCCTGCCAAGAATTTGCACTCACTTGTTGGTATGAGGACCATCACCTTGTTCCCTGGCTGGAACACTCTCACCTGTGGCCCCACGCTCTCCATGCCAATCTTGTGAAAAGGGGTTACAATAATAGGGAGGGGGACCAGTGGTTTATGGTGTTTAGGCTGTTTTTCTGACATTCGGGGCAGTGGCGACCGTACTCTTGAACGGCTCTCTTGATCCTGGGCCAATAGAAACGAGCCAAGATCCGCTCATAGTCTGGCCTGCTCCAGGTTTGAGTCCAGGAGTTGCACAGTCCCAAACTGTCCAGGCGGTCCCTCCCCAGGGTTCTCAGCCTGTGGGAACTCAGAGAACACCTAACTTGATGGGCGGACTTCCTCCCCTGCCTGTGGCAGCTCTGGGACCTCTGTGGTTCCAGTGATTTGGAGACAAGGGGGAATGGTCCCCTTGTCAGGGACCTCGGTTCACTTGATGTGTCCTGGGCTGACACGGTGGCACATGCTTGGACTTCCGTCGATGGTGGGTGTTTTTTGCGACACACTGGGGCTCCGCCAGTAGCATATACAGTGGGCAATCCCGACCAACAATAACTGGAACAGGCACCTGCCTTATCTCTATCAGCCTAACCTGCATTTTTACCTCTCCCCGCGGGCTCCACATCTCAACCTGGGTCGTGGGATACTCTGGTTTCTCCATGGATGCATGAGATCACTATAGTCTCTCCAGTTACCTGGTCCGTAAACAGGGTCACTCGGCTTCTGGAGTCCAGCAGTCTGTATCTCCAATTTTCACGGGGAACTTAATAGGTGCTGCTTCCTCACGGTTCCAGCAGGTGGTGAGTTACTGACAGGGTCAGTCCTGAGAATATGCAGTCAGCCGTTGGCATGGGCTCGTCCCTCCCTGCGCAGCTCCATGAGAGATGGCCCTCTTGTCCACACATATAAGACCTCCTGGACTCTCTCTCCAGCCCTGGTCACCGGGTAATTAGGGTGGTAGGAGGGGCCATTACCCATTGGGCCATCAGCTGCTGTCCCCGCTTCATGGGGTCTTTTCCTGCCTGGGGGTCGGGTCACTCCGTCCTTTGGTTCTGTGGCCTGGTGGTGCACAGCAGTTCCTGGGTCACCTGGTGATTCTCCAGTAAGGCGACCAATTCTTCCACTGAGTTGGGGCTGGTCTGAGCAGCATAAAGTTGGGCATCATTTGGCAATGACCGGATACATTTATCCATGTCCACCCTTTCTACAGCGGAGGGTCCCTCCCCTGTAATGAGCCAGCCTCTGACTTGGCAACTCAGGGAGGTGAGCTGGGGTCTCACCGATTGGGTGGGGTCATACATCCAGCTGTGGAAGCGTTTGGCTCTGGCTGGAAGGCTGTAGCCATATCTGGTCAAAATGGCTGCTTTTAATTTCTGGTAGTCCATTGACTCAGGAGGACTGAGGTCCCGACATGCCTGCTGGGCTTCTCCAGTGAGAAACGATTGTATGATGCTTCCCCAGGCATTGTTGGGCCACTTCACCCTTTGGGCCCCCCTTTGAACAACTCCAGATATGCCTTTACATCATCTTCTGCAGTCTGCTTGGTGAGGTGCCTCCCAGGTTCTGTGCTACTTCCTGGGTCAGGCAGGATACCTGGCTTACTCATGGCTTTACACATGGCCGTCATGGTGTCTTGGAGGGTGCCCATCTGTTGGGTTTGCCAGTTCTGGGGCTCAATTTGTGCAGCTAGGGCAGCCTCCATAGTGCTGATTCCTTGGAGGGGGGGTTCCCTACTCTGGTCAAGGGGGGGAACTATTTCAAAGTTACAAGTGCACGTAGGGGTTGCAACGTGTCCGCATTCCCCACCATTTGTGGACAGCCTGGTGTGAGAAGTGCACTTGTACTTCGAAGAGACCACAAATGACTGAGTTGTATGTTACCAAAAAGGTTTTAATTATAAGATGGGGGGGGGGGGGGACTGAAAGCTGGGGTTTAATCAAACATAAATTATTCCGGGGTAATCCACTTCACTTGGGGAAGGAGGGGGGTTCCGCCTGGGGAGAGAACAGAGGAGGGGGGATCATTAGTGAATCCAAATTCCCAGTTTAGTTATTCTTCTGTCCCCGTCCCCCTAATCCTCTTCGCAGTCCTCTGCTACTCTTCCTCCCGTTCAGGTGGGAGGAGGTACTGGCCTTCAATCACCTCCCCCAACCTGAGTCTCTCTGGGCCAGGCCACGCCCCTGCTGTGCTCTACCCCTAGTGGAGGGCAGACCTTGGGACGGGACACCACAGTACTGAGACAAGTTGGACATCATAAACTTATGGTGACTGTTGAGTCGTATCAGCACAAGCCTGTGATTGAAAGGCGGTGTAACTTTCAGCCAATCGTTGACCTCTTTTATACTTTGGCTCCGCCCTCTGAGCTGTCAATCACAACAGAGCCAAGAGAGGTGTTGGGCTGAATGTTATTAAGCCTGGAAAAATATAAAATAAAAACAAAATCTGAGTTTCTAACTGGAATTTGAGCTAGAAGGAGGATTTTGACGAGGTGTGTTTTAACAAACCTTGATAAACACTTTCAGGAACATTCTGGAATGTTTATTGAACAGGGCCAAAATGCAAACAAATTCACTTTCTAAAAAAAAATCAAGCAACTTTGGTAAACAAGGTGGAGGTTTTTGCAAACTAGGTGGCTAATGTTGTCATTTAGTAACACTGGGTTAAGAGTATAGAAGAAGCATGAAAAACTATAAAGAATCTTCCATCTTGAAAAGCTTAAAAAAATGTTCTATTGCCGTTCTCTTCTCATTACAGATGTAATGTAGTTACCAGTCAAAATGAACTAGCATAGCTACAGAGTTGCTAAGATCATGGCTGTCGACTCTTTGCCTTGCCCAATTCTTACTTTGAAAAATGAAGCAGGCAGCTAATGTTTGCCTAAGATTTACAAAACAGTTAATCTCTTTATCAGTGAAAAAAAAAGAAAAATATATGATATGTATATATCTATATATATATAGATATATACATATCTTCCCACTTCCCAGTATTGCACGCTTGGTGGGCTGCCACTAGAGGATGATTGACAGGCGCTCTCCTTCAAACAACACATTTTTGCGAGCATTCCAGAGGCGGCGAGTCGAGCCCGGCGCCTCTGATTAGCATAAAGTAGATTCGACTTCAACTTTAGGCAAATGAGGAGCGGCCAACTCGCGCGCCGTCTCTCGACATTCGCCGCGACGCTACCAGAATGCATTGCACGGCTTGACAGTAGGCTTGTTTGGAATCAAGCATGCGCATGACAAGGCATTCTGGGAAAAAAACGTCACAAATGCTGGTGATAACTTCCCTTTGCGACATGTCACATGACTTTAACAACTCGCGGGATCTCCAGGGTACCTCCCTTCGCATGCTTTTCTCTGCAGATGGTCTGAAATAAGTGCGGACATAAGACACCCCCCTCAACGTTGCCCTAGTTGGTTAGAATTATCACGTGGTATTTCCCACGTGAGAAAATTCCTCAAGGTGCGTGTCCACAGGCAGCGGTGTTTCCCCGCGTCCCATTCATTGTCTATGTGAAAAGCCGTGCAATGCATTCTGGTAGCGTCGCGGCGAATGTCGAGAGACGGCGAGCGAGTTGGCCGCTCCTCATTTGCCTAAAGTATAAGTCGAATCTACTTTATGCTAATCAGAGGCGACGGGCTCGACTCGCCGCCTCGGGAACGCTCGCGAACGCTCGCAAAAATGTGTTGTTTGAAGGAGAGCGCCTGTCAATCATCCTCTAGTGGCAGCCCACCAAGCGTGCAATACTGGGAAGCGGCGCGTCCACACGCGTTTAAAATCGCCCCTGTGGACACGTACCTTCAGCCTCCGTCAACAACGGGACTTCAAATGCCTCGGCTCAAGTTTGTCAGCGACGAAGAAAGCCAGCGTCACTGAGCAGGCCATATTATTTGTGCAAAGTCTGTGAAGTTTCCCCTGGCGCGATAGTTTTTGTTATGTATACAATTATAAATAAAGTTTAAATTAAAAAAAAAAGAAAAAACGGTCCATGAAGTGCACCTGTGTCCGACTTGACGTGGTGGGAACTTGGCGTGTTTATGACGAGTTCCGGCGGATCCTCTCAAGTCTCGTGCATGCATCAGCGCAAATGCATGCGATCCCAAACGCCCCCAATGAATGGGACGCGGGGAAACACCGCTGCCTGTGGACACGCACCTTCCCTCTGGATCAAGACTACAGGTGCCACCGACGGCCATAAATCATACAATGCGCGTTTTTTTTTTTTTTAAATACCGAGCGTTAATCGTGCGTTAAAAAAATTAACGGCGTTAAGAGGATGTTGCGTTAACGCGCGATTAACGCGTTAACTTTGACAGCCCTAATATATATATATATATTAGATATGTCTGTGAAGGTTTATTTTTTAAATAACAGAAGGGTTAAAAGAGGATAATATTTTTTTATTTTATCATAATCTCACAACATATCATGGAGTTAAATAGGGATCAGAGAAATAGGGATTGAGCTCTTTTAATCCAATCACTGTACCCAAAAAGTACAGTACATTAAAGAGAATCATTTACCATATGGCTAATTGATTGGACGTAACAAGACAAGCAAGACTAGGTGAAAACCCCATCTGACTGGACTGTCTTGGTCAATGGGCTTAATTACAGATAAGCTAAACTTCTCAACCTACGACCAAAGATTATTTTATAAAACACCACAGAACATAACATTTTCTCCACTCAAACCACCTCTAAAACCTGCAGCCTGTCAGTCAGCCACCAGGGCCACACTGTTGTTTGTGATGTGGACGAATCACATGAGCTCCTGTCTTTGTTATTGTGGCATTAGCAGCACCGCTGTGCTGCATACCCTAGCTCTAGCGATTCACTAATACCGATACCAGCATTGGGTATCTGTCCCATACTGCGCGTGTACTTGTAGCTTACTTGTAATCATAAATGTGCTCTGATAATACCACACCGAATTGAATTTTATGAATTTTGATCATATTGTAGTACTTAAATTTGTCTTTAAACACATTTCATGAACTTATATACTTTGACTAAAAACAAGATGAAATGAGAAGAAATTGGCAATACAAAAGTATCTCACAGCCATACCGTGAACGTGTGTTAGATATCAAAAGATCAGTGTGTAAGCCAGTTTATCCTGGACAGTCTGTATCATTAGTGTAGCTGTGACTGGGGTAGCCTAAAATGTGTATATTTCTATTAATAATTTGAAAAGGCTAACATGATGTTGAAAGTGCCACACTGCAGTACACACAAAAGACAACAGCAGAACTGAAAGAACAACAAACCTCCTCACTGCTGGAAGCCAGGGAGAAGGACAGGGAAATGGATTAGGCAGATTCTGCACAAACAACAACAACAAAAACATATTTAATGTGTAAGGAATAGCGCATGTTTTCTTCCCTGCCATCTTGGTTTGGATGGTTGGCATCAGTGATAATGATCTGTTTTATTTCGGGGATGCCTGTCTAATGCATGCAGGGGCCAGACAAGCGCCGACAGGTACTGTATTCCTGTAGAGCATGTTCATGTGCAGGGCTAATGTGGATCCTAAGTCTTAAAAAGAACAACACTGAATCTGGGCACAGGGGCTTAAGCCTGGTTTGCCTGCTATACTATTTGAGAATAAGTGGGCCACACAACATTCACATTATGGCAGTGGATGTCGCTGCTGTAGTGTCAAAGCCTTCGAAACAGTTATTTGTGATACAAATACACATGTGCCTGAAAAGCACAATGCCTGTAAAAGGAAACAGTCATTTTGTCCATGTTCCCCTCATGTTTTTAAAATAAACCAGTAAGACATCTATTCATGGTTATATATATATATATATATATATATATATATATATATATATATATATATATATATATATATATATATATATATATTAATATGGAGGACACACCTCGTTTAAAATCAAATATATTTACAGTATTAAGTCTTCAGCATGGGGTGCTTTTCACATACTAATCCACAAGCTCCTCCTGTGTGGCTTGAATAGGGCTGAACTCATGCAGGGGTGCTGTGGATGTCTGACATGACCGCTGTTTGATGCCCCCTGGTGCATTGGGGGGGTCGCTGCTTATAGTTGTCAAGGTCAATTAATGAATGCAGGTGTAAGGCTGGCAGGAACCCCAAAATGCCCCCAGGGCTCATAAATTATCCAGAAAACACATTAAAAGACAGGGTGTGATCTCCTCTAATTAAGATAATTTAGCATTTTTGCCCTCACCAAATGCTTACACTGTATCCAGTCAGGTGTAGCCTACATCCCTCCCTCCTTTCCTCAGCATCCTCAACCGCTCTTAGCCGCACCAGGTACGGCAGTAGGAGGAAACCGCCGGGTGTCCTGCTAATTCTCTCTTGCTTATTTCAATTAATTAAATGTACAGTTTTCGTCAACCGCTGTTAAACCAAAAGGGAGGTTAATAACGCAGTGTGTATCCTTCAGAGGCTCAGCTGTGCCCCCCTCCCCTCCCCCCTTGTACCTTTAAGGCAATGGAGAGGGAGACAATCGACGGAGGCGAAGGTTTATTCCGCGGTGCTCTGAGGCAGGGCAGGTTTTAAGCGCAGGGACCAGTGGGCGCAGTTTGTGTGTGCGGCTGCGGGGGGAAGATGCGTGTGCTTGTTGCTCGCCGGACGCTGAGAGGCGGCGAAGAGAGAATGAGTTTTCAGCGCAGCTTACAATCAACTCCATGCGCTTTTTAATGCTTGAAAAAAAAATCCAACTTTTACGCATTTGATTCTCCACGTAACCGAGATAACATTATCGGTCTGTTTTTCGTGCATATACTTCTAATGTATGTATGCATTAATTACTGATTATCTTTTCTTTAATCTGATTTAGAACCTTTTGGTTTGTTCTTTTAATTAACCGCGGAGTTGGGTGTGCGCATAGCCAATTTGTCCTATGCGTCTTCAGCCTCTGACTCAGCAGCAGCAGCAGCAGCAGCAGCAGCGGCGGCACAGCTCACCTGGACCGGAGCGCACCGAGCCGAGCTCCCTCATGTTCCACGCTGAGCAGCGCTCCGACACGGGGGGACGGCTGCACTGAGGCCCGTCGCGGTGCGGTGCGGACAGTCCAAAACGGGGAGACGCTCAGTTGTGGATCATACCCATCTCCCGCCGTACCAGAAGACAGTCATCAGCAGGAAGAACCTCAAACCTCCTCCTCCTCCTCCTCCTCCTCCTCCTCCTCCTCCTCCTCCTCCTCCTCCTCCTCCTCCTCCTCCTCCTCATCTTCTTCCCGACGTGAAGGATTGAGAGAAATAGAGGGAGAGAGGAAAAGAGAGAGAGGGAGAGAGATTTGCAAGCTCCCCTTTCTTTCATTGCAATCGACTTGTTGACGAAATAAAAGGAAGAAATAACAAGAAGAAAGTGCGGGGAGAGAAGAAGTCAAAGCATAAGCTTGGATATTGAACGGAGCGGGGCATGTGGATATTGGCTCTTATCTTTTCCCAGTGCATCTTGAATGGTAGGTGAAGCATTTGTGCATATTAAACTTCAAGTGTTCAGTAATTATCCCATCGGACAGAGTGTACAAATAATATCCTAAATGGCCTGTAAGCATTTCCACATAGAAGATATTGATTTTTTTTGTCCTGGAAAATTGAACGCAAGAACAGGCTGCTGCTGTGTGTTGACCAGGCAGCGGGGTTTTAGGGGTTCGTTCTATCTGCATGAACCTTTATGTATGGACGTTTAACCATTCATGCATTTTCAACATTTATAACATTTATCACACACACACAAACACACACACACACACACACACACACACACACACACACACACACACACACACACACACATAGGGAGAGAGGAGAAATGTAGGTTGAGTGATAGGCGCAGCCTGTAGCCTACTGCATGAGGAACAAGGCACTTTTAATGTGTGTGTTATTTTAATTATTGTACAATTAATGTATAAGAAATGAAAGGCCACTAAATTAAACCATATCATCATTTAATTTCATTCTAAATTTCTACCACGCAGGATTATTAATGTTTCTTATCAGACTGTACTGGGCCTCAATTTGGGTGAATTTTTCTTCATCATTTGTAGATGCTTAATGTGCATATTAACGGTTTCACTTCGTCACTTATTTGGCTTATTAAAAACGATCCTTCAGTGAATGATTTAGTTGTAACACATTTGCATCTGCACCTGCTGAATTCACCATATGTTTGTTTAAATCTCCAACCTGCCTGTGAATTACATTCAAACAGAACAATGATTCACTTAATGGGACTGAAATCATTTCTTTATGATGATTCAAATTAATTTTTGCTTCAGAAATTCACTCCATAACCAATAAGTATGTTAATGAAAAAAAGTATGTTTGCTTAATATATACATTTTACGTTTTTAAAATAATAATAATTGAAGTATGCACTTATGACTGCATTTTTGCATGCCTTTTGCTAGATCTGTCGAGTATATTATAAAAGGATTAAATAAATATGTATATGTAAATATGTAAAATATATATATATATATATATATATATATATATATATATATAATTATATATTTTTATTTTTTTTACTGGCATTGCACCCGCCATATTAGAAGCACAGACATGGAGTCATTTTGGATTGGAAAAAAATAGACAATCCCATATCACCCTTGTCCAAGTGCACATCTCACAAAATGCATCCAGATCCTTTTTTGTGCGCAGTGGATACCTTAAAAAAAAAAAAAACTGCCAATTGTTTGTTTTCGGACAATATGTGACAGATTTTTTTTTTTTTTACAGAGAATACAAGAAGGGTGTGTGAGGAAGGGGTGGGGGGCAATGAGGAGCACAAGGGGCTTTGCTGTCGGGGGTGGGATGTGCATGTGGTGGGGGGGCAGTTGGGGGTGTTTAGAAGATCTTTTGAAAGGTACACACAGCGAAAGGGGGTAAAAAAAAAATCCAAAGTGGACACAATGTATAGTGAGTGCAGGGGGCGATGCGTCAAGCTAAGATGACGGGAAAACCATTTTGTGGCCACGCTGAAGGGTTCAATGAAGGCAGCGGTTATTTATAGGAGAGAATAGAGTAAAAGCAGGGACGGTGGCGTCGCAAAGTCTCCTTTCTGTAAATGCAGAAGGACAATTTGAAGAAATGAAGGACACTGATGACCATTTCAAATCTCCCTGTCTGCTGTGCTGAAATCTCTGTTTGCTTAGCACCGTCTATATCGCTGCTGTTGAATGGCTTTTTCAGTCTCTTTGGTCCAGGCAACAGCGTTGCAAAATGGCTGCTGCTAGAGACATCTACATGGAAACTTTGAATGGCAGCAAAGCACGTGAAATCATGATGAATGCTAGATTTGTGGCGACTGCTGATACACTGCCATTCATATTGACAGACGTGGTTCATTTGACACTGACCTTTTTTATTGATTCACAGATTCAAATGTTGTTTTTTGTGGCAGCAATTAGAATAAGTGCATTATGGCAGTGCTCTCTTTGTCATGTTGGTCTGTCTGTACCGGGCAGAATAAAAGAGCCAGGACTGTTGAGAGGCTCTTTTCACTGCTGCAAATCTGTTTTTCCTGAACAGACCTGCAAAGATTAGTCTTAATGAGCAGCTTCCATCGCAATCTTAAAATAAAGGTTTTAGGGCTCTGGTCCCCTATGGGCTGCCGACGTTGTCTCTATGGAGACCTGGGTAATGAGTGTTGCTGCAGTGTGGCTTTGGGCTTGTGTTTCGGTGACCCTGGCGATGCTTCCTGATGGATGTCGGCCCCCCACTCTTTCCTCATGATGGTCATGGGGGTCATATCTTATTTCAATACTTGATCTGATTGAAACGTTTGTTTGCTCAAACACTGAAATTGATTTCTGCCTGTTGATGTAGATATTTATATTTACAATGCCTCTTAGTAGACTATATATTTTGAAGAGTACAGCAATATCTCGCTTTGCAGTGGCCATTTCTGAAAAGTTTCAACTGTACAATCTCCAATTTGCTCTGAATTGCCATTTGCCAATTTGAGGATGCATTTGCAAGCTATATCAACAATCCAGCGCTGTAGGGAGAAAAACCTGCTGTGGTTCACTTCAGTGGTGCTTGAGCTTTAAAGTGCTCTTGCAGAAGTGTCTATTAAAACCTAAATGGATTGGGGACAACATATTCCAGTTATGAAGAGATGAAATTGGGGAAAATGGCATAATGTTGCTTTTGCGCAGTGAAGGGGGGGGGGGGGGATCTGACACATGCTCAATTGGACGCTAATAAGCTGTGTAAATATACAGAGGAACTCCTCAATTGGCTCTTAGCATCACTCTGTGCATGTGCATGTTTAGCTTCCTGTTTAGGGTGATGAAGGGTTGCTGCAGAAAAGATACCCCGTTTATTAAAACATAAGCATTTTCACTATGACTTTATCCAGACTTCAAACATGATTTTCCCAGTTCAGATCATCATAGCAACAAACTGCTAACTCTTTCATGCTGAACGAGGATTCCATTAAACTGTGGAGCATCAGAACACCTGAACACCATTCATCTTGATCAGGATTAAGGTTTGCAGTGAAGATATCGTAGATATGGACGTCATTCAATGGTGTGTTTCCATATAATTGTACCACTTGAGAGCAACTGAATGATTTTAATATCTGCTTGTAGTTTATTGGGTCTCAATTTTTATTAAAACACACCCAAAACTGCAATCTTTCCCAAATCAAAACCAAAGTGCTTTTGTTGCCTGAACCTGATTAAGGAAGCAAACCCTGGTGTCCGAAGTCCAAGTCCACTGTGATCATCCACCTCATCCACAACTTGGAGTGCAAAACCGTAGCACACAATCAGGTCAAAGTGTTGAACACAGTCCAGGCAGTGATTGTGTGTCCCTAAAAACATATTTGGCCAAACAAATGAGCAGAATGCATTATAATTAATAATAATTTCAGGAGAGGAGTTTCAGCTCCACCTTTTAAGGCTATTTGGTCTCAAAAGTTGAAAATCTTTTTTGATGCTCGAAGTGAAACATTTGTTTAAGAGAGGTTTGACAATTTGATGTTCATAGTATTTATTGTTTTGGCCAATTATCACCTGTCATAACCGCCGTGCTTGGAGGTCACATTAAGGCCAGTGGGAACGGAGGTCTGTGCAGACTGGTGTCCTTTGGTATACATCTGTCACTTCATATTGAGCCAGGACGGGTTGACAGAGTCACAGCAACACACATCAGCAGACATCAACTCAGCTCCTCGCTCACACATTCATATCAGCACAGCAGTCAACACAATGTAGGCCAGGGAAAATTCCATGATTACGCTTTTTCAGTAAGTCGTAGGGTGTCTTTTAGTTCTGACCAGTGACCAGTGTTTACTGATCCATATATGTATTTAACACATATGTGTAGCATTACATGTGGAATTGTTCATGTACAAGTATTTCTTCACGATAATACAGAAACATGTAATTTTAAATGTTATCAGGATTTGAAATGATTTCATACTAATATAAGTATTAACAAAGACTCATTCAGTTTGTTATCATCTGATTGTTTGAATCGAGTTCAGAGCTTGATTCTTTGTTTACTTTATATTTTTGGTCTCTTAAGGTGTTGAAGTAAAATTTTATATGCCCTCTATTATGATTTAAAATTATGCATGGGGCTTAATATTCAAATGTATAGATGACATGCTGTTTAAATGGACTTTTCAGTCCCATCAGGTCAGATTTTTGTATCCCTCCGCTGTGTGTGCTTGCGCCTTAGCTTGACTGTTCAGATGCGAGTAGACTCAAGCATATGTTAATGGGTGCACATTGGACTGTTAAAGGTTTCATTTAACCCAGACCAGAATGCTTAAGGAGATGATAGTGTGCAGTGAGGCAGAAAAACAGGAGGAAGAGAGGGGGAAGAGGGACACAGAGTCCCAGCATGTCTTATGTGTGGTATCCAAAGCTCAACGAATCCTATCAAATCAGCCTGGTTCTCCAAGCAGAAACACTTCCTATCAGACAGTTACAGGATTTAGACTCAACACTACTGTATTGTTTATCCAATAAGAAAAACACTAGGTTTTTACTTTAACATGTTGTCCAGTTCTAGCTCACATCTTGAGTGCCAATTATGCAATTTAAATAAAACAATGTGCTCTGCTGCTTGTGTTGATGACAGTCCATTTCTGTGACTGACATGAGAAGATTAATTAAATGTCAGGAAACTATGAAGTGGAATATAATAAGGTCAATGTAAATGTTTAGAAAGCCAGATACTTACAACTTTTCAGCATCTTGCAAGCTGGTGAATGTTTTATAGATCAAATGATGAAATTAATAACTCATCAACTGAGTCAGAGGCACACTAGAATGGAAACTGGTTTATTCTACCTTTTCTATTTGTGTAAGGCAGGAATTGACTGATAGATCACTAAAATGAGTAAGATAGCAGAACTATTAGAATTCCTCTGACTTTTTGTGGGAATGTTGTGGACACATGATGTTCTTGCAAAGTGGTATTGAATGGATGTGTGAAAGTACTATACCATTGTGATACTGTATTGGTGAGAAAGATCGATCCCGTGTTTGGCATCTGTTTACAGGACGGATGACTTAACAAGGTGACAATGATCACCTGAGTGTGTTGTTTGCCTCAGTAGGTTGATGCTGTGGCCATGCAGGTACATGGCTTCTAGAGATAAAGGCTTAAACTTGGATGATGATGTACCAGCAAGTTAATTGTATCTTCCTGTTGAGAAACAAAAAAGCACATTATATTCTACATCTTCGAGCTGGCTGGCAGTTCTAACTCAACCATAGCAGAGGAACTTCTTTGGGATGTAGGAAAAAGAATTGGGGGGGATTTCTCTATCGTTGCACATTATGCATTATGTTTGTATATAACCAATTTACAATAATAATTTATTTTTACTAGCAGCCAGAAGTGCTTAACCTTCCTCCACGGATCAGGGTTTGTGTTGAGTCTTGCTTTGACATTTACACTTTTTTTTTTTATTTTCCTTAATGTGATGAAATTTTACTTCCCTAAACTCTTATCATGCTTTTTTTGCCTAAAGTTAAAATTTCATAGAGATTAATGTTATAGCCTATGTTAATATTGAACATTGTTTTGATTACTTTTACCCTGAATATATTTGCATAATATGCTGACAGTTGCATACGTTGAATGTGAATATTTTGACCTCTTTGCTGTTTTTGTAATGCCAGAGGAAGTTGCATTATGGATGTCACTGGTAGGAGAAGAGGTTGGTTACTGGTCATATAGATATGTACAAAGAGATCACCCATGTATTACTATGTCTGTGTATCTCTGATCAAGTACGAAAGTAGCTGCACGGGCGTCAGAGGTAAAAATGAACATGGGTGGGTCAATATAACACCTTTTTAATAGAGTAGATGTCATTTCCTGTATTGTGGTGCATTTTAATGTGGTTTATTAGTTTGGTCTGCTGCAGTAGGAGAAAGAAATATGGGTACATTTTGTAAAGTGGTTGATCTGATGTCAGATCACATATTTGAAAATATTAAAAAGCTAATAGTACAAAAATTGATTCCATCACTAATTCATCTATTTATGTATCTAGGATCTATTTATGCTCGCATACAATTGCAATTTCTGTTTAATTCATTTCTGTTGATGTTATCAAATCAACGAGTTAAGTGGAGGACAACTGTAGTCAGAGTACATTTTCTAATAAACTACAGTCATTTGTACTACTATAAACATCACCAGGATCTAAGGCCTCAAAGCGACATTATGTTGTTAGCCAGTTATCTTGGTGGCTTTAGAGCTCATTTTCTGTGAAAGAAATCAACATAATTTTTCTACAATCCACGCATTTATCTGTCAGAACGTGGAAGCTCGTTACAAGAGACTCAGCTGCTATGCTGAAATCAACTGATTCACGTTGCTACCAGCAGTGATGACTTCCTTTCCTCGTCTTAAAGAAAGTCCTCTTGTCCATGTTTCTGTGGAAGCAGAACATGTCAAACCAACATAGAGATCAGCCTGCTAACAGCCTCCTTCCTTATTACTATGCTGGTGCTAGTTCCTGTTACACTATTAGCAGAATGGCCGTGCATCATTCCCTCATTTTCCCAGAGACGGGAGATCTCCGTATTTCTATTCTGAAAAAGAGCCTCCGATGACGCATATCGTCATTTTGTGTCATCGGAGGCTGCTTTGGTTGGAGGGGGTACTACAACACTAGTTCCTCATGTTTTCAACCCGCCTATAGGGGGCGGGACCCACTGAGACGAGGGACCTAATACAGACCAGTGGTAGGATCTCACATAAGACTCGGGGCAGAATGGGACCAGAATAAAAATGCAGCTCTATGCTCTGTCCAAAATCCGCTTGCCGCCGCCGGTTGCTGCTGGTTCCGCTTGCCACTGGCCGGCTCGTGACCCCCCCCTTTTATAACAAAAATGTAAAATGTCATCATATAAGTGGTCCGACGGCCATGATGAGATGTACGGTAAAATGGTGCTGTGTGAGAACGTGCTATTCCTCTTTATATAAATGTGAAAGTCCAATAGACACCTTGATGTACTATAATAATAACTCAACAATATACAATAGAAGCGTTTCACTGTGTCACACTGCAGTTTTTCTAATGTCGTGTTTACTCCAAGGCTTGTCATGTGACTTTGTTATTGACTTAATATACATAATATATGGACATGACCTTGATCAAATGTATTCATCATATGAATCACAAATGCTGTTTGAAAGGGTGCTTTTGTGTTATTATCAGAATAACATTGGCAATTATTATCATTTCTGTGACTTTATCGTCCAAAACAGGTATTTTCATGACAAGTCTATTCATATTGTATCGACTTGTATCACTTCAATATACTGCATATCAGTTAGAAAAATAAACGGGAGCCTCGGGTCCCTCTGCTCCAGAAGAGGAGCAGAGGTAGAGTAGGTCGAGGTGACCTGGCACTGCTACAGTAAAAGGTGCACTGCAAGAGCAGGGTGGGGCTTCATCAGCTGGAAAAGAGATAACAGGAATCATATATATATATATATATATATATATATATATATATATATATATATATATATATATATCACATCAGGACCTCACTGGTAATTTTTTATCCCTTGTGGCTGACAGATTTATTAGGCATAACCAAACCGTGCTGATTAGCATTCAAAAGCCTGTAGCCTGGAATGTGTAACATTTTCAAACATTATGGCAAATGTTTCATTAAAACGTTGCTAGCTCCAAGCTCCATTCCGCTCCAGTCTCCACTCTATCAGGCCTTCCCCAGAAGTGATTATGCTAATTGCTGTTTGATCAGATGATTAAATTATAATTTGATTAATGCCGGGCACTAAACGCTCTGAATACGTTGATGTGTATTTTGCTGGCTGGCTGTGTTTACAGAGCCCCCCGTCAGCAGACAGGCTGTGTGAGACAGCTATAGGAGAGACAGGGACAGATGTATGTAGGGTTACATTGGGAGGCAGATATGAACAGGAATGACAAACAGTTTTTGATGTACTGTGGTCTGGTAGTCACAGAAAACACAATGCTTAATTAAGGATCCCTCTCGTCTGTGTGGATTGAGTGCAGCTCTAATGCAGATTGCAGCCATTTTCTCACCCACTGTCTCTGTTACTCTCAATTGGCTCAGTGATATATAATAGTGCTGTATAGACAGGACCAAATAATCAGGGTGGTATGTTGTAAGATTCAGTGGTGTGGTGTATGTTTAGTTTGGTGATTTCATTTAATTCCGTCTTGTTATGCTGTTTGATTGAAGGGAAATGGAAGGGTTAAGATAGAAAGAGACACACACATGTAATAAATAGATCACTATGTGTTTGCGTTGTAGTATTAAGAGTAAGAGAGGACTCTCCTCTCTCTGCAGTGGGTTATTGGAGATGAAATACGCTCACCTTTGAGCACACAATCCCATTTAACCCCCAGCTTTTGATTTGCCCCCAACTGTCAACTGCTTATTTTGCCTCTTTGTTTCTCTCCTCCAATTTTTTTTCACCACCTGCAGCATTTTACAGAGCAGAGGAAGAACAGCATTCAAAAATCACTCTAATATTTGATTGTGATCAAGCAGTTGGCTACATGGCTTTGATTAAGATATTAGCACATGTATTCTACATTCTTCCTTTTAACGGCCTGCAGACCACTGGATGTAAATAGGGCGACACTCACACTCTTGAATACAAACATGTGTTATGTATTCTAATGGTTGCATGGACACCGCATGCTTTAGGTAGTGGTACTAGACATGCAAAACTGCAAGATATAACCGAGAAATGCAACCTCTTTGTGACAATGACGTCCTCTATCTTGCATTTGTGCTCTACTGATCAAGTCAAGTAGCAAGCTTCCACCTTCTGCATGATTTGAGAATGTATTCAAGACAAGCACATTCTCACTTTCTGGGAGAAAAATGAGTGCATTGCTATCTCTCGTTTCGCAAAAGAGCATCAGCTGAACATATCAGTGCTGCCCAAAGTGGAGGCAACATTTTCCAGGCATGTTTTTTACTAGAGCCCGACCGATATATCGGCAGGCCGATATTATCAGCCGATATTATGCATTTTCCAAACTATCGGTTAATATCGGTATCGGCATTAATAATGGCCGATAAATTAATATTTTAAAAATAAAATAAAAATGGATAAAACACCCTAATAGAACTTAACAGAATTTGTCTCAAGTCTTTGTGTTTGCTTGTTGTTGTTCTGTGTTTTTGGACTTTAAGTTTTATACCTTAAGTTTGTATTTTTATTGTATTTTTATTTTTATTTTATTTATCAGAACTTTAATTTTGATTTTCCGTTGTGACAATAAAATAAACAAGTTTAGTTTTAAACTGCATTATCATATTATTTTAGTGAAGACTCATAAATTACTACAAATAACTAATGTTAGGGAAATCTGTTAATGTTTTCTTATGCATTTCTGAAATAAAAAAAAATATCGGTCAATATATCGGATTTTCAAATCAACAAACATTTGTATCGGTATCGGCCTTCAAAATCCTTTATCGGTCGGGTTAAATTTTTTACCTGTGGTTTGCTCACCATCCATTTGTATTTGGGTTCTGAGTCTGTTTCATCACCACTTGCCTTCCGTCATCTTTCAAATCAAGTCAACTTTATTTATAAAGCAAATAATGTAAGGAGAAACAAATGAGTCATGAAGCGCGTTATATAGTTCTTTACATTAGAATAAAAGCTTTGTATCTACAATGCTTTTGTGCTTGTGCTCTGCTGTACTTTTGGACATTTCACCGGACAAATGAGGTATTATATTTAATATGGTAATTCTTCTAATTGGATGCATATGCTATGTATATGCTGGCTATAGGCTCCTGTGCTGTAGTATAATATGTAGATGATCTTCAAGCCTTCCTACTCCAGCTAATCTCCTCGTTCATCCCTCCCTGCTTAGCTTAGTCCCTCTCAGCTCACCTGAGATTCAGCATGCTTCTCCTCTCGGTCTGTCAGCTCACTCACAGCTGCACTTGACAGTAGGGGTGGGCCATGTCTCCTATGTATTCCATGTATCACGTTACGTTGTACATGAGATGTATTAAATGACTATATCATGAATATCCCAACTGCAAATTGTCACATATCATTTTGTTAAGCTGCTAGCATAGGACTTGCTTTGGCATTTCTCTTCTCTGGTGCAGGATCAGTTTATTTGCGTCACCCAGGCTAGACGTGCCAGAGAGGAGGCGGGGCTTTCTTCCATGTACACACTCACAATGTTTCATCAGTCTTGGCTGAAATTACCACTCCAACTGCTTTGTACAAGTCCCAGATCCACAAGGAAGTCAAACGCTGTGCTGTCTGAGTTCAGGACATCATCCAGAGGTGCTCGTGGATTTGACCAAGCTGGATTCATTGAGAATAGCAAGTCACACATCGGCTGGTTTACTACAGCTGGAGGAACACAGAATAAACTATTTAGCTGTGTTTTAACAGCAATAATTTTATAAAAATGAAGCCGAAGTAACTACGTAATGACAGCGACTTGTAGTAGTCTGAAGGCATGGTCTGTCTGCAAGACGACTAGCAAATAACTTTTAAAATGCTGGTTTTCTGAATGCAGTTCAGATTGGTCGGTGGTACGCTATGGTAACTTTGTAGCTGCTCCATCACATTGAACTTATGGAAATGCAGAAGAGAACATTTGAAAATGCTCAAATTAAACATTTTCTGTAAATATGTTTATTCATTTTCTTGTCATTTAGCGCTACAGCGTGAGAGGGGTGATATGTTATCCTGTCTGTATGGTAATAATGAAGCTACTGCTAGCAGCTGGTTAGCATAGCTTAGCACAATCAATGGAAATGGGAGGAAACAAGTAGCCTGGCTTTGTCCAAATGTAAACAACCTGCAACATCAGCACATCTACGCTCACTCAGGCCTCAACGTACAAGCCTTTGATCAACTGTTATTTATTTACATACAAATATGTATATTTGCCCAGGGCAATTAAACTATATATGTCCAGGCAAAAGGAATGCCTTATGCCAGTTTCAGATGCATGGGCAAGTGGTAATAAATGTGATTTTTTATTAGGGTTTATAGTGTAAAAAAAAAAATATATATATATATATAAGATCAACATTAATCATTTCTAGTCACCGATCACTGATAGTGCTGCATTGTGAACAAGGAGAAGTAGTTCATGTTAGTTGCTAGCGTCCAGAGTCCTGCTTGGCTATATAACAGAGCTAATAGCAATTAATGGAGTAACCTCGTGAAGCATTCAAGCTCTATTCAGTAAAAATGAATATTCCGTAAAGATGAATTATAACTTTATAATGATGTGTTCAAATGTAATCTTGTAAAATCTTGTTTTTGGTTTACAGCAAGAGGGTGTTCCAACCTCTTTAACGTTCAACACTAGCTTTAAGAAGCATATAATACATCATTAAAACTACTGATGCCAAGCTTCTCTAGAAAGCAACCAGAGATTGTTGGAACAGTTGTCCAAATCCCTTTTGATTTGATTTCGTACATTTTCCATGTTGGAGAAGTAACTTTGGACATCGGGCAAGTAAAAGATCTTGAAAAAATGAGCCCTGTCACTTATTAACATGCTTTATCTTGCTAATTTATGTGGATGGCCACTGCTCTTCCTGGCTTAATCTGAGCCAAGGTGTTGGAAGTATCAAGCTACAATACTTGCTTTTAACTAAATGCTGATTTTCAGCAGGTCTTATGTTTACCGTGGCCACAACAGTATTTGAGATATTTCAGTGTGGATCAAAGTGATTGAATGAACAACTAACTGAACATCATGTCACTAGCATGTCTTTCAACTTGCTTGAGGAGGAAACTGTCATTATTTAGGATTAGTTTGTTGCCTCTACAGAGGGTGAATTTAAAGTATTTCATTCCCATGAACAACAGAATGTCATGCAGTATAATGAGTCAGAGGACAGGCTGACACGGACAGACTATGTTATGGGTTTTTACTGCCTCTGTAAGACCAAATGTGAGCTCACTTCTGTGGCTCCACAGCCCTGGAATGGAACCAGTGTCTACATCAGGCTCTGATTCACACTGTGATATTCATGTGGAATAATATTAGAAGTTGTTACATTGGGAATGTCCTGTCATTTCAATGCTGTGTCACTTAGGAAGGGTAATGGAGCATTATGAATATCTCATATGGTTGTTTTTACCTCGTTCACTTCATCCTCTTTATGTGCCTTTGCATATTAGCTTCAGTGGCGGCGACTAGTTTGTTTACTCACTCCATAGGCATCCCTCTCTATTATCTCTCTCTCATCTTCTGTCTCAGTCGATTTGCATCGTGGCGATATAACTGATTAAAGTCTTCAAAGTACCCAGTACGAGGGAACTCATGTAAATGTGCGTTCTTATGCATCAACTAACCCACTCCAGTGACTCTTGTCTCGCCCTCCAGAGAGTTGACATCAGAGGAGGGTATCATTGCTGTTACATAGCGGCTGCATGGCACTGAGCGCGCCGCTCAACATTATTCATGAGGGCAAAATGGGAGCCGTTGATTTGGGATAGTGAGGGGACCCTGTTCTCCGATCTGTGCATCTCGTATCAGCGCTGTACTTCTCTTCACCGATTATTGTGTCAGGCCTTAGGGCAGGAGAGGAGGGGAGGAGGCTGTGGGGGGGTGAAGTGAAAGGGGGGCTTCCATGCTTACTCTCTGTCATCACGAGGCAGTCCTGTCCTCCACCCCATCTCCACTATCCCTCCTCCTTTTGCAACGCCCCAGCCCCCACTCTCCCCTCCCTAGGCGGTCTCTGCAGAGCTCTGCCTTAATTACCTGCATCGCCTGCCATGAGCTGTCAGTGTGGCTCAGTGCTTGTTTGCCCCAGTGTAGTCGCCCTAATGTCTTGATGCCCTGGTCCCCACTGTAGCACCACAGAGATCTCTGACCTGGTGCAGGCCACACTATGGCTGAGATCCAGTTGGACTCTAATATTATTTTTATTTATTTATTTCATTTCAACAAGAAAACAAGAGGCTCCCGAGCACATTCATGTGAGTTTGATTCATGGTGTTTGGCTGAGGTAAACACAGGCCCAGCAAAACGCCCCTGACTCATCAGTGGCTAATGCATGGGCTAATGCATTACCCTAGATATGTTGTGTGTTCGTGGGATCTGTATTGATCAGACATTTACTTAAATACATTGCTTGGGTGAATTGGAAGCAACCACTGATGGCCGTTGTCAGAATGGAGGTTAATGGGTCTTACTCAACACACAATTCTGCAAAAATAAAATATTTTTTTATTCTTTTGCAAGAAGAATATTTTAGTATCAAAGCAACTGACTCCTTTTCTCACACCATTCTCTGTGATGGTGGCAGCCTAAACCAGCAGCATTGACTCTTCACTGTCTCACCCGTCAGCCAAGCCCACGTCAGCCTCTATGTTTGCGGGCTCCTAGACATTAAAGCACATCCCCCCACATCCTTCTGACACGCCCGCGTGCACTCTCCTTGACCGAAGCGTGTCTGGTGCCCTTGAGCTGAAAACGTAGCAGCAGAGGCTCCACAATGGGAGGATTGCATTAGGAGTCACCTGCAATTCACGATTAGAGGCTTCAGCCGGCTCTGCCACCAATAGGTACTGACATCTGGGTCTGTGCCAAGCATTATTTCACACAGCAAGAAGACTTCACTAACCCAACAGGACCCCTCATGCTGCCCCCCAGCTGAGCTCTGCTAAGACCAAAACACAGGCGAAAAGAGAGTTCATCTATTATACATGTGTGGTATTCATAATTGAACAATATCACTTTTTCCTTTTTGTGGTTTAGGCTCATGGAAAGCTAATGTTGATTAAGACTCTGTGGCTCTGGCACAGGCAGGCATATGGTGAATGTTAGTGAGATGTGTGTGTATGTGTGTGTGTGTGTGAGGCGTTGGTGTTCAGCATATTATCCTCATGGTTATGTGTGATGCCAAAGCCATGTCAAGACGACTGCGATAGATTTGCTTGAGTCATTTGTACTGAATTAAATACAAAGTCAACGACTTGCTTAATTGAAATCTCTGATCACAGGCAGGAACTTTAAATAAAAGGGAGGAAGGAAACAACCCAATTATAGTTTCTAGGTCGCCCCAATAAGCAGTTGCAACATCTTAAGAAGATAATTCGTTTTAAAGTAAGATTCAGAAAACCAGCACTATCAACAGAGGCAGAAATCCTTTGAGATGCAGACCAAAGTGCTGCAGCCTGCAGGATGATGGGTGAGCGACTATCGACATGGTCCACATAAATCTTTCATCTCTCTTTTCAACAGTCAGCCTGCTCATGTTTTGATCTTACCCACTATGATCAATAGCTCCTCTCAGTCTGCAGAAACAATGTGTTACATATCTCTGAGATGCACATTTGAATGTGTTACATCTTACTATTTTATGAAATCCGTTAATGGGATAATTGTTTAACGGTGCTGCACACAAACACACTTGATGATGGCTAATAGCCCCGCACATCCCGTCTCCTCTGGTTGGAAGCATAATGAGAAATTTGGCTGGTCTGTCTTAGGCAACCAAATATTAATATAATATCACCCAAAATGCAAATTCTGTTTATGTAATTTCTGCCTTATTAGATCATTGTCAGTGAGGAGTCCAAATAAATGTAATAGCCTACAAGGTGTCAGTGTTTGATTTGAATGCATTGTTGGACATTACTCCTCTATATCTTTACACAGCAAATAACACTCCAAATACCAAATTAGAACTTCAAACCCATTTACTCTTCAAGCAGAACACAGCAGTGTGTTGTTTGAGTTGATGCGCTGCTCTTTAGTTGTCTAGAGGATGATAAATCCAGATCAGAGTCTGACTGCCTCCCTTAGCGTTGTTTGTTTTGCACCTGCATCCGTGAAGGAGAGATGAAGGTCACAAGAGAAAGCAGACAGAGCAGACCAGAGTTTGAATGACGACAAAAGGAAAAAGAAACAAAGTATTCACTTGAAGGCTGAGGGATACAATGGAGATGGAGCATGCCTTTGGCTTCTTGTCATGTTATTTCTCCTTTCCTTCTCCCTTTTCTTTACATCCTCTTCCAGTCTCTCTGTTAATAGCAACCTGTGTGTCCCTGTTGGAGTGCTTTCCCATCTCCCCACTCATACCCCACATCACAGTCCTCCTTGGCACCGCGCTGAAAAATAAATGCACTTCCACTTTATCTATCTGAACTGTTGAGATCTGGCAGGGTTTTGTGTCCATCAGCCTTTCTAATCTAAGAAATCAGCCACCCAGAAATGGGCTGCGGTGGAGGTGGTGGGGGTCTCAATTTTTTATGAGTTTGTGCAAAGCGGATTCAGACAAAAGCAGATGTGAAGCAGCCTCTCTTCTCCGCTCAGTCACCTTTCAAACACATTCAGACCAAAGGCATCTACTGCAGTTCTGCTGCAGGATGCTGTTCAAAGCTCCTGTTCACAAATACAATATCTAATATCTATGAAAACATTGCAGCAAAACACAGGTACACAACTGATTACTGCATGCCAACCTATTGTTTCACTGGGACACATAAGTTCTTCATTAAGAAAATGTATTGTTGTATTTAATATCATTGCATTATAATTTATGAACTAAGAAGAGCTTTTAGATTATACAGATTGTGACGGTGGCTGTTTAAAATACATTTTAAAATGAATATGAATCAGGGACTGCATTTTATAGTATTGTTAATTACTTATAACTATAAGGAATCAAACGGTGTCACACTGTTTTCTAACCAAAATAACATCTGGTGAAATCTCCATCTACTGATGATAGCTCCATCCTATTCCTAACAGATGCTGAGTTTTTATGATCATCTTGATGGCAGATTTTCCTACACGAGAAAAATACCGACAAGCTGTTACTCCGTGTGTTTACATGGCTGTCAATTAACCCTTGATGGCCCTTGAAGTTCTTTCTGTATCTTTATGGGTAGTCTGCCACTCACGATGCCTCTTTTTTGCCTGTACTTCATGATTTTGGGCCTTTTGACTGCTTTTTGTACACTGTACTCCATTTATGCAGTAAATACATTAATTATAAAATGGATAATAAATAGTGATAAGTAATATGAAGGTTAATACTCACCATGGAACCACAGTAAGTCTGTAAAAGCAGAGAATTTGGATTCATGATGACGGGGCAAAAAGCTAAAGGTTATTTATCCGTGTCAAATATGAAACAGGATTGTCTCTCACAGTGTACACACAAATAAAGCGTGTGTGTGTGTGTGTGTGTGTGTGTGTGTTGCCAAGCTTTGTTACCACACTTGTGTTCCAGTTCTTCATTGTTGTCAGGTTACCCAGAATGGTAGAGAAATGCCTCCATCCAACGATTAATGTTTTAAGGTAATTAATGTCCAGCTTTTAGAATTTGCAAAGTGGTGAATATCAATAATTACATAATCTCACAAAACATGTGTCATAACTACTCTGCTCGGCTCTATTCTCCTCTCCTTGCATCTTCTTGAAAAGAGTAAAAACTACAGTCGCGTGGCTGTTGTCAAGTAGCCAGTGTCGGCCTCTCAACACCTCGGGGCCTCTGAGTCCTGCAAGTGTGAAGTGAGTGCAGCTAGAAATGTGTGGAAACATGTGTCCTCCGTGGTGTTTGTTTGTCTTAACAGGTTGAACGACCAGTGGGTGGAAGCGGCCGGTGATTTGAGCGCGCTCATTAGGAATTTATGAAGCGCTAAAATGTTTGGTCTCCTGGGAGGGGGGATTGGCAGCTGTCGCACAGGCAGCTGGCGACAGGAGGAGAGAGAGACACATTAGAGAGAGAGAGAGCGAGAGACTGTAGAGATACAGTGGAGATGCCTGAAATATTTACAGTTGGTGAATGACTGGCTGTTAGGCTGTGATGGTTTACATCATCCTCTTTTTACCCGCCTTATCATTGTTTGTTGACTGTGGGAGATGTAATTATCATTCCTTGGGTTGGCTTTGCCCTGCAGATAGAACACAGCCACTTTACAGTCCTGACTTTGTTGATTCAGAAGATGACGTTATTCCAGTCATCATTTGAAACATTTCAGCAGGCGTTTTCTTTTTTATAAATGTGATTCCTCCAATAAGTCACATTTTTTAAATATTAGTTTTGTACCAATCTGCCATTCTGACCTGATGAAGGCAGAATTTAATTAGATCTCGTTTTTTTAAAGAACGAGATTTTACTGGAGAGCTTTATGGCCATTGTAGCTTTAGCGATGACTGTCCCAGAGCTTTACACTGAGTAGGTTCCCTCCATTTATGAAAACATAAATAAACATATTTATATATAAACATAGACATATAAAAAATTATAATAAAAATAAATTATAATATAATATAATAATAAATAAATACAAGTGGAGAAAACATAACTAGCATTCAGAAAAAAGTTACACCAAATACAACTAATGCAGTCTAATATATGCAATGTATCATAAATTCATTATTGAATTCATTATTCATATGAATTATTGCAGGACTGGTGTATCAGACAATACAAGTGTTTGCTCAGTGTTACTAATGGACTTGCCACTGTGTTTGTTTATAGTGTGCATGCTAATATAGCCATAGAGTCATAGTGTAAGGCTCAGTTATGTTACGTGGAACTTGCAGTGTTTCTGTATTTGCTGGTGTTTTTTGCTCATTATTTTAAATAGTTTATGTTGATTTCATTTGCCTTTGTTTTCTAGTTGCAATGTGTTAAGGTAGCGGTCCCAACCTTCATACATCACTGACCGGTAACATGGCAGGCAACATTTAGCGGACCGGAAAATGATTCATTTTATAAAACGCCATGAAGAGAAACAAGTTAATACTTTAACTGAACTTAAGAGTTATTTAATTAAGAGCAAAGCGTGTGTGTGTGTGTTCACACAACGGCGCCATGACCAACCCAAGCACAGCGCTACAGTAAGGGAAAGAGTTCTACTGTCCCTGTGCAAATCCTACAAAAAATACAACTCCACATAATGCAGAATTAGTGTGAGCCCTGAGCTTATTTCTCGACTATGAGACGGTCCCATCCTGGTGTCATAGGAGACAATGACACCTTGTGTTAAAAGACCCGACCGGTCTAATTCGGACTTCTCTCCATCAGCAGAGCTCACCGCGTTGTTTATTTGATCTAAAATAACTGTATTAAGGACAAATTCACACATTGATATCAAATCATGTCTTCGAAGCTAGAAGCAGGTTCTGGGTTTACTTGTTATTAATGTCGGTTAAAGTTCAAGAGAGTCTCATTTCGGCATACGCCAACCGCAATAACAAGCACACACTTTGCAACCAGGAAGCAGTGCAATAAATGCTTGGAAGAAGATATTGGTCAGAGTTCCCAATATTCCAACTATGAATATGAGGAAGACGTACTGGGAGAAGCTGGACATCATTAATTTATGGCAACTGTTTAGTCAAGTTGTTTTAGTCGCTGTTTGTCTAGACCCCTTTCAGTTTGCATATAGGACAAATAGGTCTGTTGAGGATGCCGTGTCACTTGGTATCCACTCTTGAGTCCCCAGGCAACTACGCAAAGGTACTTTTTATAGACTACAGCTCTGCTTTTAATAAGACTTTACCCAGCAAACTTTTCGATAAACTCCAAAAGATGGGTGTCCAGAACTCCTCATGTCACTGGATTTTAGACTTCCTACAGCAAAGAACACAAGTTGTCAAAATCAATAACAAGTTGTCACAGGCCAAACACATTAGCACTGGTGCCCCCCAGGGGGTGTGTATTATGACCTCTGTTATATTCTCTGTACACTAATGACTGCATATCACACACAGTGAATCAGTGAAAATGCTTAAATTTGCTGATGATACAACCTTGATAAGGCTGATTTCAGGGGATGATGGCAGTGCCTCCAGAAATGAGGTCCTTTCCCTAACCGAATGGTGTTCCCACCACAACCTAGAGCTAAATGTTGCAAAAACTAAGGAGCTAGTGGTGGACTTCCGAAGGCAGGGGAAGAAAACCCCGCCACTGTCCACACCCTGCTAACTCCCTCTTCAAACCACTCCCATCAGATAGAAGGTTGAGGGCCATCAAAACTAAAACCTCCTGCTTCCTCAACAGCACATACTGCAGAACCATTAAATCTCCTAACAACACTACATCCCTACAGTATATCAGGAATGCAGGATCCCCCAGTGACCCTGTATAGTATAGTATAATACCCACACATTTCGACTCTGTTTTTATATACTGTGAGTTTTCTTAACTATGTACTTATTTATTGGACCTTATGCAGATTTGCACATGACTTGCTCCATCTCAATTTGCACATGACTAGCTCCTATAAGCACCTGTCACTTTCATCAAACATACAGCACTTAGCATGTCAACAAGGTGTAAGTGGGCTATATGTCTTATGTGTGGAGACGTCCCTTTTTCTTTTATCTGCCTATATGTTGTATCTAAGTGGGATCCTTGGAAGGATACTTCAAGGATGAAATTATGTTCTGTGTTTTATTTGTCTTTTGTGAGGGTCTTTGTTATGTACTGTCATGCGCACACTGAAACAAATCCCTAGCAACTTCTACAGAGTTGTATGGCAATAAAGTATTGAATCTTGAATTAGTAAGAGCCTGAAACAAGCCCAAGGTGCCACTTTCAGCCAATCATTGACCTCCTTTTTACTTTGGCTCCACCCTCTGAGCTGTCAATCACAACAGAGCTGTTGGGCTGAATGTTATTACTTCTGGACAAATATTTCATACTCGAACTGAGTTTCTAACTGGAATTTGAGCTAGAAGGCGGATTAACGACGAGGTCAGTTTTTTACTAGCATTTTCAGGAACATTCTGGAACGCTTATTGAACATGGACAAAACTTAAGCAAAGGTAAACTAGGTGGCCGTTGATGGATAATGACACGTTGTAACACTTGTCTGGTTCTTTCAGCTCTCAGGGCCACCTTGCTTTGGGGCAAGTGGTGTGAAAATTGTGGAAACAAGCAAAACAATTTTTTTTTTAACTTCGTACCCTCATAGCTAACAACAGCATTCATTGTTAGCGTGGAATGGATGTGATTTATGTTCAGATTCTCAAAAAACTACTTGAAACTACAATGTTCTTATAATACTGATGGGGATGAATAACCATGGATTTTTTGTTTTGCCCTTCTCTTAAAAACAAGAATGTTGTTGGATGTACTGGCACCTGTTTTTGACTGTTTTTGATTTTGACTGATAAAGCTTTTAATAGAGCCAGTCGATAAAAATGATTCAGTTAGTTACCTGTCCATCAGAGAAGAAGAACTATGAGATCTCCTGTTTAGTGGCGAGGAATATATCTCCATATAAGTGTAGAGACAAGATACGATTGTGCAGAGACAGATATTAACCACAACAGTTGTTCAATAGTTGTCTTCAAAAAACTGCAAATTTAGAAATGGGCCACAAACAGGACAGTCTGTTTATGTAATCCACAACTCAAACAGCAAAATATTGAAAGGCCTTGGATGTATTAAACATCCCTTGGATGTGCTTGCTATCCAACCAGTGTACATATCCTGGCTGGGTTACAACAGTGTGGGTTGTCCATTACAGCAAATAGTTGCATTGTTTGTTTTTATCCAGCAAAGTAACTCACTACACAGGAAGTGCATCACATTGCATTGACTTACTTCATTAGTTAGGATCATTTGGAAACATCCTCTGCTGCATCACTGTGTAGATATACAGTACATGACTAATTGACTGCATATAGGCTTTTATGGACTTTTTTTGTGACAAATTCCCAATTATAATCATGGAAAATGATCCTCAGTGAGTGTTTGACACTACAGCCACAGTATACTTGTTACAATGATAGATTACCTATTTAGATCTGAGATTAAACCTTTTTGGAAGCAACGGAAGCTTCGTGACAGCTTTTAATTCTGATGACAACAGAGATGCAAATGAGTTTGTCAAGAGAGAATGTATAGTTGCTTGGCTTTGTGAGGGCAAACACAAACACAAAAGACAATCAAATATTGTGTGAACATCGCTGCTCATACTATGATGACATAGACACTTCTGTTACAATTGTGTTCAGGATGTTTATTTAAGGTTGAATAATGATGTGTTTTTCTTCCCTGAAGCCACTGACAACAAGAACTCAGTGGATTTCTGTAATCTGTTGGGTTGTGTTTGCACTTCGAACTTTTTGGTTGGAGTAGAATAGGATTGAAACCTCGTTTCTAGCAGCAGACAACTTCTCAGCTAGTGATGTGGTGGAGACTCAATCGACATCTGTTTAGCTTCATACTGCAGCTGCTGATAAATTATGATTTAACATGTTTGTTCATCAGGTTATTGTTGCAGCTGGTTATTAGGCTCCACGGTGAGAGGTTAACGCCACGCTGCTGCAGTGGTGTCGGTGTATCGTAGTAGTTTCATGAGGCTGCGTGTTGATTGATTATTACATCTATGCTTCTTATGCTCAAACGTCCCTTCCTGGCAGGCTCATGGGAATAAACCACCCCCATTTGAGTCTCTCCAAACACAGTTTGAAAACTACCTTTGCAAAGGTGCGCTATATTTTTTTACAAGCCAATCAGAGCAGACTGGGTTTTCACATGAGGGAACCTTAATGCTACAGGTGCTAAACAGAGCGTTTCAGACAGTGGGTGATATAGGTATATTCATAGATGCAGTACGAGAAAAAGAATGTTTTTTTTTTAACATTAATGCCAAAACATGTTCTATTAGAAACCCAAAATAGAATATGAACCACAAATCAAGCATGATATGTCTACTTTAATTGATTAATCATTTAGCAGACTTCCAAAAGCACACGATGACATCGCTCAATCAAACAGTTTCAGTTCATGATAATATGAAACAAAGAAAAACAATAACTAATGCTAGAACATTTTTTTCTTTGAAAAATGACTGATACCATTAATCGATAATCAAAATAGGTGCCGATTATCTTTTCTGTTGATTGGCTAATTGATTAACGGTTTCAGGGGTTCTGGGTGGTCCCAGATGTGCATGTTTTAGAGGAAGCTCTTCTGGCTCTGTTATTCCACATTCATTGCTGCTCTTCCACAGTTTTGCTGCATGGTCTCTTAATAGACAACACATGACACACTCCTGCACCCTCCGACCATGGCATTGAGTACAAGTACAATGGTCATCCAGGGAAAAACACACTCGCTCTAATTCTAAGGACAACAGAGATGCAGGATAAAAAGAATGCTGTCAGATTGATAGTTATTCTGTCATGTGGTGGGGGTGCAGGTTATCACTTGAATTATTTAAAGACCTCTGCCATACAGTTTTTATGTTTCAATAGGAAGTAAAAAAATAAGCTGGTCTTACATTTCTTTCTTCTTGTTTTTTTCTCCCTGCAGTTTTCTGTGAAGATCTACGTTCCAGCTTGTATTTTGTCAATGCATCTGTGCAAGAGGTAGTGTTTGCCAGCACAACGGGGACATCGGTGCCCTGTCCCGCCTCAGGCGTGCCCCCTGTCTCACTGCGCTGGTACCTGGCCACCAGCGAGGAGATCTATGATGTGCCAGGGATACGCCATGTGCATCCCAATGGCACCCTTCAGATCTTCCACATCCCCCCTTCCAGCTTCAGCAAACTCATCCATGACAACACCTACTATTGCACAGTGGAGAACCCCTCAGGGAGAATCAGGAGCCAAGATGTCCACATTAAGGCTGGTCAGTTTCTCTGCTCATGAATTAATATACACTTGTGTTTTGTAATCCAAGCAATCATGTCTGTCTTACTGTAGCTCAGTATGAGCAGTTTTCCCTTCTTATACACAACATCTCTGTCTCCTCCTCCCAGTCCTACGTGAGCCCTACACTGTCCGGGTGGAGGACCAGAAAGCCATGAGAGGCAATGTGGCGGTCTTCAAGTGCATTATCCCTGCCTCAGTGGAGGCCTACATCACTGTTGTGTCCTGGGAGAAAGACACAATGTCAATCAACGCTGAAAGTAAGTCTTCACATCTTTCTACAGTTCTGCACAGTATCGGAACATTAAAAGTCAAGAACATATATGGTCATTTGGATTTTGCCATCAGCTTTGCTGAGTTGTGATGAGTATTGTGACAGCAGAGGTGTGTGAGTCTGAGGTGTCATGAACCTGCACAAAGGCCTTGCTTGTAGGAGCTAGCCAGGCCCATTCTGTGTGTGTGTGTGTGTGTGTGTGTCTATGCATGTCTGACCCAATGACAATCAGGTCCCGCTCCTCTTCCTCTGCCTAGTCTTCCACAGGAGCGCAGGCTGCCAGCCATGTCACTTAGTCTCAGTGTATTGACCCATTTCTCTGGTTGATAGGAAGCACTGCAGCACTCCGATCATTCAAATCACTTTAATGGAACGCTTGCGTGATTGTTTCCCAACCCTGGGGGGCAAATTCACTTTATGTGGGGCATTTAGCAAACTCAATAGACAAGAGCTAATGTCATTTTGCTTTTGGATGGAGGGCAAATGCTGGCTAGCGCTTTTTTTTTTTTGTTGACGTTTCACATTTGTCCGCTGAGGTGAAATCAGCCATGTTGAAATCTATAGCAATATCTTAATTGTCCATAAATGGATGGCGCGAGTGTGCTTATACAAGGATGTCATATATTTTGTAGCTGTTCTCATTTGTATTGTGTATGGACTCTTTGAACGCAGCACATAATTGTTGAATAGTTCTACAGTATGGCCTCAAGGATTGACTGTTGGAACGCTGGATCGTGCAGAGAAAAAAATATTCTGCGCTGTCAAAACAAAGTGTTTATTTAGAGCTGTGAAAATCAACACATCTGTAGCCATCAGCCATGTAAACGCTGTCAGAACAATCA
Organism: Chelidonichthys spinosus; assembly: GCA_029853015.1. NCBI lineage: Eukaryota > Metazoa > Chordata > Actinopteri > Perciformes > Triglidae > Chelidonichthys > Chelidonichthys spinosus. The sequence goes on from CM056835.1 coordinate 8,845,652, forward strand.
TACAGCCACCAATCTACTGCTCTTCTTCATGCTAAATAATGGATGGATGAAGGAAGCCTATGAATCCATGAGCAAATGGTCTTTATGTACGTCTCAGTGCACACATCCTACTGACGCACCGTCCACTCCCCTCATCGTCTACTACACACATTTTAAGTGCACAATGTGTGTGTCTGTCCATGACTGTGACTCTATATGCACACTGACAGCTCAATAGATGGCTTAACTCTTCACGTCGATGACCGAGCTTCGACATCTTAATTTTTAATGAATAAAAATAATATCAACACTAGGACTTCCAACAGAAAACTTAGCATTTTTTAGCTGAAAATATAGCATTTCAGTCTTTGACATGAATAATTGAGTTGGCTTTTCAGTTGGGAAAGTGTAGCAGCCTCTGTAACCTCAGTAAGTCTCACTGGACGTCAAGCTTTTTGAGCTGGTAGACTAATCCTGGTGTCCATTAGAAAAGAATGGGACATTATGATGAAAAATGCATTCAGTCAGGACAGCTAGTAAAAGTAAGAGTACAGTATAGTAGTTTTATAGTGGTCTGGGGTTTTAACAGAACTGCTGTAAAAATATTCAGTTCATGCTCTAAAAATATGCATCATGAAGCATAGGTCTAAGTTATTTATTGTTTGAGTTTAATTATGTCACTAAACTGGACACATTGTCATCATACAGAACTTAAATATCCCTTTTAAATAAAGATAGATATAGTTTTGTATTCTATTCTGTGCAGAAACTTAACCAAATGTCTGAAAGGATTCAGCTAAATTCTTGTTAGCCATGCTTGGACAACAAAACGTATTCTTGGACTTCTGAATCACTTTGTCCAATAAACAAGTCCAATCAGAAAACAACAAGTAAAAGTACAGAGCACAAAATGTTTGGGATGAAACAGTGACCAGTTTCATGAGTTATTTGCTACCTGCATTTGTATTCAATAATAAACCATGCTGACATTGATTTATCTATGTGATTATCAAAGCAAATTGGAGAAATGGATCACTTCAAAAGGTGCAAACTATCCTAACTAAGAGGATTTCAATAAGTATTACTGGACCAGGTCTAAATGTCACAGGGTTTACTGGTTTACTATCATTTATTGACGCAAATCTGTGAAATCTGTGATTGTATAAAAAGTTTTTTCTTTAAGGCCCATCGTCAAGAGGGATGAACATTAAAAGCTGACCTCAACTTGACCCCAGTCTATATTTAGTGCCACCTGTAATCTCTGTTATTGATGTCCTTCACTAACAAGACAATATCTACTGTATAATGTCATTATAATATATAATAATAATCTAATAGATATAATCCTACTATTTCTACTATTGTTGGTAGTGTTGTACCGAATAGTTTTGAAGCTTAATTCACAACAATGACATTCAAATTCATCATAATTTCTATTTATTGCGTTCAAACGTGGTATCTCTGTGTCCGTCTCCATAAATATTATTACCATTATACTATTTGTAGAATTAGATTCCAGTGGTGGCTGCATGAAAATGTTTGTGACGTGTCATCCAAACATTAATAATAGTTTTTTAACTGAGAAAATTGTCAAAAGTCCAGAAGTTGACATTTATCGAAAACAAACAAGATTAAAAAGGATTCAAGGTTTTTTGTTTTTATTAGGGGGTTGACGATTTTGGATATGAAGAATCGGAAGTGCTCTGATTTCCCTTTCTAGTCTGACTGGTAGTTATTAGGATGGTTTGGTTGAAAGCATATTTAAACAGTCCTTGTAAAGAGAACACAATTCAGCAGCTATTGTCTTTTTTTCCGTTTTAATGGTCTAAAATTAGCTTGTAAACTGCCCACCTATGAAACAATACATCCATACTTGCATCTGTTAAGTCCAGTTTCACATTTCAAGTTGCTAATGGCATTGTTAACAATGAGAAGTGCAAGGAAAAGAAAGTCTTGACCTGGAGAACCCCAGAAATATCATCTTTGGGCATGGCTATCAGACCAGCTGATGGGCTCAGTGACTGCCTGTTGTTGGAGGTCAGGGCCCAGAAGAAGATAATTGAATGATTCACTGAGGAAAATGAAATGAAATGAAACAGGCAGTGAGTTGAGCTGTTTTGAAACATGTAAGATAGCTACTTTTAGCTTATATTAGAGGAAATCATGTTTTCATTTATTTTCATTAGCAGTTATAGTGCAGTTTGAATCTCAGATTAATTTACCATTGTAGTCATGTGGTTAAACTCTGACTCAAACACACAAACACCTAGAGCTCACAGCAGGCTGATGAGCAGGAGGTTTTGATGGATGGAAACAAACAGGACTTTTGTCAACCTTGACTTATTTGAATTTACATTCATCATGTCAACACATGCCGACCTAAAGCCAAACCATGACCTTGTTGTGTTTTTGTTTGATTTTGTTTAAATTTACGTGTGTTGTTGGCTCTGGTTGCTGGAAGGTCATTTTATAGAAGACATAATTGAACAAAAAAAACAATTCCAAGATTTAATGTGAAAGTAATGTTTTGGATTAATTTACGTTGACTACATGTTGTGCACCTTAATTTGGAGTGATGTATAAGAATTAGCACAGCATTGTGCTTATTCATAACACTGGTTATGGTGTGTTGGGGTGGTGCTGATAAACTCTGTCCTACCTTCATACGCCACAGACCGGTAACATTTCCGTTTACATTTACATTTACATTGTGTCCTCCTAATGTCCACTCTGTTCACTTGTTTGGTCACCGCTTCACAAAGATATGATATTGGGAATGGAAGCAAGGTTTTCAGTGCTTTTGTGGCGATCTCAGGATCTTCTGCCTTGACTTTAATCCAGAAAGTCGACAGAGTTGTCTTCTCAAACATACCTTTGAGGCCAATGTTTCTGTGTCATGTGACCAAGTCGGGGGAGCCGCTGAGCAAATAAGTGCGAGCAGATCCCATGATAGTAGAGAAACCTGTCATTTTCTTAATAAAACAGCTTCCTGCCACCGATAAAGCCGAAACAAAGCAAGATTCTCTCTTTGCAGCCCGGTGGTTGGACCACTGCTATACTGTATGTGTTTTATACTCTGGAGCGTTAAGGAAATGGCTGGTGTTGGTTTGTTGTTGGTGGGTGTGTGTGTGTGTTTGTGTGTGTGTGTGTGTGCGCATAGTCCTGTTGTCTGGTAGATGCCCCATAAATTATAAATTGCTGACCTAAAGTACTATATACAGTATGTTTCGCAGCACTGTCTGTCTATATTTGAAGGCCCATTGTGATTACAGTTTGAGTGATTACCATTTATATATTTCTACAATAAGTGATGGTTTAATCACTTCTGAAAAACAATCAGAAACGTTGTACTTGAACGAAAATATGTGTACTAGCCTTCATGGGTGTGTCGTGGACTGTGGCTGGATGCGGCAGTGTTGCTCTGCAGCGCCATTCCCCAGGTGCAGTCTGCGCTGCAGTCACTGAGGAGTTCTTGTAGTCATTTGTTTGGCCTGATGCTGCCTGCTCTGCATTCAGCACCAGTAGGGTTTAAAGGGGGCCGACCCCCCAGCACTACTGCAGACACACACACACACACACACACACACACACACACACACACAGGCTTCTTTTCATTCAGCACACGAGCTAATAAGCACAAGGGCCGTCAGCCATCACACAGTTTCTCTTTGCTCTCCTCAGTCCTCCCTCATCTCTCTGCCGTTCCTTTTTTTTGCTCATGCTCCTTCTTTGAACTGTTTCCATCCCCGTATCATTCACACATATGTGGACTCTTCATGGTGTTTGAATTCAAGGTTTGTGTCTATGAAACAACTGATATATGAGAATTGAATTGGGTTCAGAACATCGAGATGTGAAATCCTGATGTGTAAAAGCATGCAATCCTTTGCAAAACATTGCAGCCACCTCATGCACAGGGGGTCTGGCAAAGATCTTGCCCTCCCCCATGTTCCTTTGCGGTGAAGCCTTATCTCTGACACCCATCTGTGAACTCCAATTTTTATTGGTCTAACTGGATTTTAACCCAGAGGTTATGATTGGCTGAGCTGACTCTGTCACCATTCAATAAAAGCAAACCAAACTACTTCTCCTCTTTCTCCGAATACCTTGGCCGGTGAGCATCTTTTCCTGCAACATCTCCAGCTTGTAAGGTGGAATTCCTTCTAAGCAAACAGCCAATCCTGCTCCTGGAGCCTGCCTTGATCTATAGGCTCTGCAAGGGAGGCCCAGCTCAGTTTGGCTCCTACAGCCACCATTTTGTAGAAAACATTCCCTTGTCTAACACAAAGACACACACACCTTGTTTGTTATTAGTTAGATACAAGTTTCATTTAGACTTAGCAGTATGTTCAAAACTAATAATTAATTATTGATCAAAGTTCTAAATTGATTGACTTATGAATTGGCTATATATATTTTTTTTAAAGGTTCATTTAGAGTCATCAATGAACCTATCCCCATCCTGCATGTCTTTGGACTGTCGGAGGAAGCCGGAGAACCCGGAGAGAACCCACGCTCACACGGGGAGAACATGCAAACTCCACACAGAAGGAACTCGAACCCGACCAGGGAATCTAACCTGGGACCCTCTAGCTGTAAGGAGACAGTGCTACCCACTACACCACCGGGCAACCCCTTGTTAAAGTTGATCAATTTAATTATTTGGGAATTTGGATGGATTCATAATTTTCATTGAGGCCTCACATTTACTTTATCAGAAATAAAATAAATGCTAATATCAGAACATTAGATCAATTACTTGCTTCACTCTTAAGGTAAGACATACATTGTTCGACAGCTTTTATTTCCCATTTTTGATTATGGTAATGTTATTTATCAGAATACCTCGGATACACATCTACAGCCTTTAATTGTAGCTTATAATAATATTTGTAGATTTGTTCTGAGATGTCCTTACCGTACACTTCATTTCTTTATGTATGAACAACTTAACTGGCTTCCTCTTCACTCGAGGAGACATTCATTGGTTGCTTTTTGTTTTCAAATACATTAACTTTAATTATCCTCTGTGTGTAATTATATTAAACAAATACACAATAATAGTATCATAGCCTGTTAATATTATCAATCACAAGTGCTGCTGGGTTTGAAGACAGTTATTCAAGGATAATGCAGTTTGCGCTTGCTCTTTCAGCCTGACATTGTGGTGAGCCATCTTATGCATTTCACAGTTTCTTTCATGTTTGTTGACATTTGGGATGTTGGAATTATTTCTGAAGCCAGACTCGATCCCCGCAGTCATCGCTGAGAGGGAGAAGAGCCAGCCACACTATGTCCGTTTAATTGGCTGTGTGTAATGGGGCCTTGAAGTAAATATCAAGTGTTACAGTCAAAAGGCTGCTGGACATTACCATGTTTCCACAGTGCCCACTGTTGTTCTCTATTATTCCTCCTCCATTTCAAACAGCTACAAAGCCAGACTAGTATGTAGCATTACGGTAATGTCTGTGGGTTTAGGGTCGCTCAGTTTGATGTAAGCAAAGCTAATTGCCTTAAACTCACCTTTAGGGGGGGTGACACCTCCAGTTGCGAAAAGATGTCTGAGTGTATAGAAGTCTATGAGAAAATGACCCTTCCTTTCTCTTGATTTATTATCTCAGTAAACATTGTAAACACAAGTTTATGGTCAATCTCTAGTTTCAAGTATTCTTCAATCCAGAATATATTTACACATACTTATATATAAATGTAGATATATATGGCCACATAAGTATGTACATATACCGAGTACTGATATGAGTAGATAATACCATTACAGTTCTAACAATAACTTTGAACACATTCAACTTTGTGTTTTTCTGATACAAACAGTAGAGTTTGCAGTAGAGATATTAATAATTAACTGTTTAACCTGCTGTCATTTACACAGTTAAAATAAAGATTAAAGATGAAAAAGCTAAGAGACTCAGAGGAGCAGCTTGTCACTTAAAGGAGAACAGTGCTGGTCCAACTTAAAGGTCAGCCCACCTTAAGTGTTCCTGAGCCAGCGTTGTTGCTAACTTCAGGGCTAACTTCATTTATTTTATTAGCTAGCAGACAACAAGGCTAGTTGTAGCTTTTATTCACTGACAAATAAGCAGACTGTGATGTTCACGCTGTGATGTTACTGATGACTTCACACTCACCATCATACTCTCTCTCTCTCTCTCTCTCTCTCTCTCTCTCTCCCCTCTCGACGTTAGCCTAACATCTGCAGTACATCAGTGAAACCCTGACAGGTTCTACCAGCAGACACACAGCTGACAACTTCCTGGCTAAATGAAGTGATGTGGTGGAGACTCACTAGACGTCTGTTTGGCTTCATACTGCAGCTGCTGATGAATGATGATTTTACATGTTTGTTCATCAGGTTATTGTTGCAGCTGGTTATTAGACTCCATGGTGAGAGGTTAACGCCACGCATGCTGCAGTGGTGCCTGTGTATTGTGTGTGTGTGTGTGTGTGTGTGTGAGTATACTGTGTGTTGTAGCCAAAAGTGGTTTTGGGAACAGCCTTGTAACTCGCTCACTGTCGGTTTTGCCCTTTCCATAGCATGTACGTAGGAAGCGCAGTCATTGGCGCAGCATAATCTTGAGCTGGAGGCTGGGGTGGCTGGGTAATGGTTTTACTGGTCCCTCTGTGGTGGAGATGTAGAGGGAAAGGGAAGGGAGGTAAGGAGGGTGAGAGAAGAGAAAGGATTAGTATCTCTCTCTTGCGCTCTCTCTCTCTCTCTCTCTCTCCATCCCTGCCTCACTCAGTCGACAGGCAGGGTTGGGGCTCTGATGTGTGACAGCCTGGATGTTGAGCCTTTTTCCAGTGTTCACTGTCTGCCCATGATTGGCCGGAGTGTTGTTATTCACAGGGAAAAATGGGTCAAGTGGCCTGTGGAGAACGGAGCGTTTGTATGGACCGAAGGACGGACAGCACAAATACACACCCATAAATACATACCTACACATGGATCCCATACACATGCAGGATTATGCTCTGCAGCAGAGAAAGGGTGGCAGATAAATGACAGAGAAGTGAAAACACATCCAGGTTATGTGGTAAGCATCTCTCGTGATGAATTCACTCCGTCCTCGCACAAGCTGCGAGCTGGTTCTCTCCTCACACCCAGTGGCAGGGGCTTAGTGAGAGAAAGAAAGGGTTGCACTGAAGGGAAAAAAACTGGGAGGAAAATCAATACATGTGTGCATGAATCTGGCTGCAGCTGCCACAAAGCATTATGGGAACATGGTGGGTTGATACTCTTAGGCTGGGCAGGTTGCAGGCAGCATGCTAAAAAAGCCCCATGAAAACGATACACAGTTTTGTTACTTTAATGCATAGATAGATCAAAGTACATATTGTGTATGTAAAGTCACAATTATCTATTTATCAAGCATTTGTAAGGATGTACACCACTGACATGATATTCAATAGTAATTCCCTTTTAACCTACCAGCTTCAAAAGGGTTTTAATGAAAATTGTATTCATAAATTTCAAGTGCATAAAATACAGAAAATGTATTGATCATTAAAAAAAGAATATAAAAGAATATACTGCATTGTATAATTACTATAGTTAGGGTACATATATGAATATGAGTCAGTAAATTATGTAATAAATGTAACTGTCCATCTCACACAAATATAATATGAGTGGCTCTCTGGAGGCAGCTGCACTGCAACAGCATGTTTATGTTGTGGTATAATGATGTGTCAGGCCCTACATCACACTGCAGTCATATTATTAATGCAGCACTCCATTGCAGGAGGAAAACATGACCGTCTTCATACTTTTGCAGTTTCATCACCTGCTCATCCAGTGTTACAAATGTCACAAATGTCCATCAGAAGTGTAAAACATCAGCATTCGATGACGCTCTCTGTGTTAGTTTAATTGGCTGATGCCCATTCTGTCTCTTTACTGCACCGGCGCCGCAGTGATCACACTCCCACATCTGTACTGTGCTGTTTGCTCACCAATAACTGCAATTTGTTCTTTATTAAACTCTCTGGGCTGTGTGTGTGTGTGTGTGTGTGTGTGTGTGTGTGTGCACACGCATGCGTATATGTGAACGTAGGCTGGAGGAGGAGGGTCGGGGGAGAGATACCTAACACTGCTTAATCTTTGATAAACAGTGAGGTCTCCTTTGTGCTGCTGCAGCTTGGCCCATCTTCTCCAGGCTGCTCTCGGGCTCAGCTCACGGCTGCTTCCTCCGCACTCCCAGACCTGGATGAAAGCCAGGTCATGTGTGGCTCCCTGCCAAGATACAGATTAGCTATAAGCACAACATGAGCTAATCGTGGACGGAGCCGCCAATTAATTGGCACTTAGACGTTCTGTGGACTATATGGATTTGGGGCTGGATGTCATCAGTGGATCAAAGTGATTGGCATGGATTTCAAAGGTTGTTGATATATTCAAGTTAAAAGAGAAAAAAGAAAGATTTGTTGTTGCATGTATGATAAGGCTCCGGGACCCTGAAAGCTGGATATTAAACTGGAAAGAATGCTGGGCTTTGTGGGGTTGTATGTTTGTATGGAGATCACTTGCTGCCATCATACAAGGCATGAGATGCATTCATATTTCGGATTCTTGGAATGCAAGAAGACATAATACAAGTTGTTGTTTTGGTGCAGATGCTGCTCTTACCCACTACAAATTAAGGGCACAAGGATGTTATCATTTACAGTAAGGATGCACTCTCCCTGCCACTCTTCTCCCTCCACCAACTTGTCTCCAATTCTCAAACAAGACACTTGCTTAGGGTTTCAGCTGAAAGTACAATCATCAGTGTTTGAATGTCACCAGGCTGACATCATCCTGTGTTGAATGTGAGGTTGACAGTTTTGACAGCGGGGGTGTTCACATTTGAACAAAGTGCTGTAAATCCACGGAGTTGCAGGTTGTGGTTGAAGTCACGGGAGAAGTGGGGAGACCAATCTTTTCTAATATACTAGATCCAAAATAGGTTGATGTGGCAGACAAATAGATGAGCATCAGTCGCAGTGCTGCCTTCTGAGTGCTACGTGATTGCGCCCCCCCCCCCTCCCCCGCACACCTCTCCATCAAATCTGTGTTCAAGCTGCTGTACTTTGACGTCAGAGTACATTTTAGAAAAAACAAAATGATTTGCATGGAAGACCTTTGACTTGAAATCTTAGCATCTTTCTAGGAACCTGCAGAGAGGCTGATGCATATAAACGTGTGAGTGTGTGTGTGTGTGTGTCTGTGTGTGTGTGTGTGTATGTGTGTGTATGTGTGTTGGAAGAGACAGAGAGGGAGAGGATAACGGTATTGGTGTGTGTGTGAGTGCGTGAGTGTGTGTCTGCGTGTGTGTGTTGGAAGAGACAGAGAGGGAGAGGAGAAGTGTATGTGTGTGTGTATGTGTGTGTGTGTGTGTGTGTGTGTGTGTGTGTGTGTGTGTGTGTGTTTTGGGGGGGGATGTTGGCTGTGAATGGTTGCTCTTATCGCGTGCATGCAGCTGCTGCAATGTCTTTGAGAGACAGAGGGGCTGTCCATGCATGCCACTCACTATGCCTATTCACAGCCTCCCTCCCTCTCTATATCCCTCCCTCCCTCCCTCCCTCCCTCCCTCCCTCCCTCTCCCTCTCTCTCTCTCTCTCTCTCTCTCTCTTTTTCTCTTCCTGTCTGTGCTGCATTTTACGCCAAGGAAGTAAGGGAAACAAAGAGGGGGAAAACATCATGACTTGGGCTGTAATGCAGACTCATGACATACAAGCTCCAGTTTCACATCCTGATAACAAGGGACAAGCAAGAAATGAAATGTCAGTGGGCATCACCACATCACCACATCACACCGACTGACGTGTGATTGTGCGAGGGCACGCTGGCCCAGCGCCGTCCTTTGTTGACACGGACGTTTTAGTATTTCAATAAATCACGGTTGCAAAAACTAAGCAGGCCAAAAGTGCGGCTTTTGCTATCATGATATCATTTCATTTGCGTTTAAATGAGATTGTTTTCCACATCAACCGATCTGCAAGTAAGATCAGAAAAATGCATTGCAAAAGAATTTAGAGAAGCACTAAATGCAAAATTTGCATAGAAATAAAGAACGAGGTACCAACCTTAACTGTCCCACAAGTCATTCAGAAGATTCCTCCCCCCGCACCGTGATGTTAATCAAAACTACAAATAATGAAGTGAATTAATTCAGTGGTGCAAGTATAAAGGTGACCTGTTGAAAGGTATATCCTATATGAGTCGCCATGGGAAATCACCTTGATAGATGGACGTCTCAGGCAGCTCGGGAGACGACATCCCCCAGCAGTGCGTGTTGCTCCATCCTGCCCAGGTGCCTTGTCATGTATCTACAGTCCTGCAGCACAATATCTGAGTGATGATGTGTAACCTTGACTCGGAAAGAAAGAGTGGAGGAGCAGATGGTGAGAACGGATGATTAACAATCTGTGTGGACCAGCAGATCTGAGAAGCCTAGACCAGAGGTCCTCAACCTTTTTCAGGCGAAGGACCCCTTGGCCTATAGTGACATATATCCTATAAAATTGTGTTGCTTATTAAACTGGTCAATAATAAATGTGTAGTGCAGCTTATAGTGCCATGTATAAAGGTACTTTGTAATGATGTATGTATAATGCTAAGCCGTTAAAATAATACATGTTGACAGATTCGTATATTTATAGAACATTTTTATTCTATATTGGCATTTCACCTCATAAATATAATAAATAGGAATATTTCTATTTGCTAATTATAGGTTGTATTCATGTTAATGTAAATTTTTGGACATATTTCAATTTTTGGAAGAAATAAGGCTTGGGATCAAATAATTCCGGGGACCACCTGCAAGTAACTCTGTGGACCCCTTAGGGGTCTGGCCTAAAGACAGGAGAGGCCGTGCATGTGTTAATTAACGGTGATTTGAAGATTTGTTTCCATAATTCTTTTTTTGTTAATAACATTTCTCTAAAATGATGGTATTAATTTATTAAATAAACTGATTGAATTTATGAACACAAAATGCATGCTTTGTACCCCTTGTTGATTTTGTTATTGTGAATTAAAAGATTAGATTGATAATACAGATTTTTAAATATAAATTATCTAAATATTTTATATATTAATATTTCTGAGTAGCTATATATTTTTTTCAGAAAAATATGACAAGCTCATTTACATATTTAACGACAAGCAGAAATTTTAATACTGCGTACATATTTCTAAAATGTAGGATTCAATTGATTTATTCAAATAAAATAAAAGTATTTAAGGAATGTAAATTTGAAAATCTTTTTTTTTATCATTTAATAAAATAAAAATGAAATAATTGTATTATTATAAACTTACATTTATATAAATATATATTATCTATATTTTTCTATTTCTATATCATATATTTATAGCGACATTATATTGTATTGTATGTATTTTATGGCTGCATATTTTGACGATAATCAAGCCGTTCGTGTTATTTTAAATACAACATTTAAAATCATTATTTAGCCTTTTTTTAGATAGATTTTTATACATTTGATTTAAATGGCTTGAAATAATTTCGTTTTGCATCCAAACTCCTGATATTGAAAACATTAAAAAAACAATAATTTTCTCTTGCCGACCAAGTCTACATTATTTTGTCTAAAATGGAGAAACCAAATGTTTCCGAAGTGCTTGCATAATCCTTTAGTTCCACTATAGACAGAAATACAATACGAGTGGAGTCTGTGTAAAAATAATTCAGAGGACAAAGAAATTAAACTGATAAGTGAGCGAATAAAGGCTCTTTTACATAATCCCAGTTAATCCATAAAGCAGAATGCAGAGTGAGCCTTTCCGAACGCTACGGGAACATGTTTCATTTGCATGTGCGGTGCCGCTCCTGCTCTTTCTGCAGCTGTCAATATCTATATTACATTTTAAATGCTAACTACTAAAATCAAATTCATATATTGTGCTCATGTGTAAAGACAATGAATGCAGTGTTTTGTGTGTGTTTGTGTGGTGTGATAGACCCATTTCTCTTGCATACAGTAAATAGTGATGTTGTTGCTGAGGGCCTGAGTTGATACTGTGAGCTCCTCCTGATTGGCTGGAGCTGACTATGACTCGTTTTGCGCTTGGCCAATACGGTTTACTTGGGTTCCGCTCCTTTTTTCCCCCCCATCCTAAATAAATTGCCTGGAGAAATTGAAGGAAAAATTAGAGAAAGGGAGCGAGCCTTTCATCTAATTGAGAAGCCCATATTAGCTGTGGTGGGAAGATAAGCCACCTCTCTCTCAGCAGCTATTAAGCTCCCTGTATGTTAGCCACTTCCTTCCTTTTTCACTTTAGCTTGATATTTCTAAGCTGTCCCCTCTGTGTCTCAGTGTTTAAACTTGCAGTTGTGTGTTAACAGCTGTGTGTGTGTGTGTGTGTGTGTGTGTGTGTGTGTGTGTGTGTGTGTGTGTCTCAGGCGATTCTGACAAGCTGCAGTTCCTACTCACATGCACGGCACTCCAAAATGGATACCAGATCATGTGACCTTGTGCAGCCATTTAGAAACTCGGGGGAAGAGACACACATTTTCCTCTGTTCATCAGCTGCTTTTACTGATGTTGGCGCCCTCCTATAAATATATTATATGGATATTCTGTGTCTCAGTATCGAATAAACAAACTGTGAGGTGAAAACATATACATATATATTCACACAACCATGACACGTATATTGAATATTCCATCTTATTTCCTTTATTAAAAAAAAAAGAATGTTAAAAGTGTATATTTGAACTCTGCAGCTTTAGGTTGTGTGTGGTCCACAACATTCAGTAAGTGTGTCATGTGTCAATGAATGTGTCCCAACATATGTTCTAATTGACATGGTGGATAAAGCTCTGCTTGGATTTTAAATTGCCGTCTGATTCTTGGGGTGTAGACGTTCTTCCTGATTACATTTTGTCTTCTAGTGCCTTGATCCCTTTAGCCCCCCAAACCAGGATTACATTGCCACAATATAATGCTGGTCGGGAGGCAAGGGGGTCAAACTGCAACCGCCAAATGTGTTAACGGTGATACTGTGGGACCGTCGGAGGGGTGGCGTGTGCTGGCAATTGTCAATCTTCTAAAGGTTTACTCTGCCTGAGATGCTGCTGCTGCTGCTGCTGCTCTGGCTCACTGCCTCTTTCAGTCCAAGGCAGCCATTTTGTGTCCATCAGTCTGGATTGCTAGAACAGTGCTTTCTCTCTTAGTAAACATTGAAAAGAGAAGTTGATGAAATTACAGCACAGAAATGTTTTAACCAAGGTTTTGAGCTTGCAAAGGGAACATTGATGAACATTGTTAATGTGGCGGAGGCCCGTTAGATGGCCTGCTGCTCAGGGAAGGAAACAACTGACACACTGAGACAGTTGGGATCATATTCTGCTGCCAAAACACAAGCAAATCATGACATTCAGTGTCCTATCAAGGGTTAGCTAGTCTGCATGTCGTCCCCTCAACATACACAGACACACACACACACACACGTACACACACATATATGTACACACACACACACTCACATCCCCCCAGCGTGTGTCCACACTGGCGGTGTAGTCGGAGTGTGTCGGGCCTGAGCAAACAGGATCAGTTATGGTCAGGCCCCCTAATGGTCAGCTTCTTCCTGCCTTGTTTGCTTTGTGTTTTGTGGCTTCGGCGTCTGGCAGATGGGCCATCAGGGATTATACCTTCTAATGAAGAGGGTGGAGGGTGGGGGGCTGGGCTCAAGGTTTATTACAAGTTATGATGTGACCAGGCAGGGGACAAAACTACAGGTCCGTCTCTGAACTCATGGGACTGCATATGGTTAGTTGACAGTTCATGAAAACTGATTTAGCTGATTTAGCAGTGTTGTTTTGTAATTTACCAGCTGTATACTATACACACACACACACACACACACACACACACACACAAACACACACATATATACATATATATATATATATATTGGGTTTAGGTAATATCTTGGGGCCCATAGACCTGTACTGGACAGAGATGTGATTACACAAGGCATGTGTCCAGACAGGATGGCCTAATCCCTGACACGGCCACCTCCTCAGTTCTTACACACACGCAATCCCCCCTCCCTCCTCCCCTTTTAACATATGGAGATGGGAGGAATTAGCACCGTGGAGGAAAATAAATGAGTTAAAGCAGCCAGCAGCTTAAATCCCAATATTTGTTCCTGGATGACCCTTCTGTGAGTTTCTTAGAAGCACTTGTGGAGGACAGTTTTTCTCTGTTATTTAGCTCTCGCAGTCCAGCAGCAAAATAACAAAAGAAAAACACCCACGTTTTATCTGTGTTCACAAGCACTGGCTATGCTTTTATATCCGTGTTTAGGGAAGGGCATGGATGGAGAAGTGTGGTGCATATTGTTTCTTCCACACACCTTCCACAAAGCCACAGCCTGACCCCGACGGGCTCCTCGTGTGACCCCACCAACACGCTCCAACCCAGATTCAGACCAGATCTTGTTAAATAGGATTAAGCTGGCTACCTGCCATTCAGTGGCTTGGACAAGACTTCTTATCTCCTGTCTTCAGATGGCTGCCAGGAACAACATAATGCACAGCGACCTACATTAAACAATGCCACCACATGTAGGTTCTGAACTGGGCCTGGATCTTAGGCATTGTCTTCCTGATACTGATTTCCATGGTTAAGCGGAGGTTACTAGGTCAATTACGTGCCTAATTGGGATATCATGACTACTAAAAGCAATTCAGGCTCAAGCCAATTCAATGTTTTGATGCCAGCCACGGTCAGTCATGTGTTTATTTGTGTGTGTGTGTGTGTGTGTGTGTTTATTTGTGTTTTTTTTAAGACTCAGATGCCCTTTCCTCTCACTCCTCACTCTAGTAATGCACAAAGTTGGTCTATGTGCTGAGCAGGATCGGGCTCTGTTAGATACTAGAGAGAGCATTGGAGTCCATGTCCTCCAGAGAACATGTGACGTGTCTCGAACACCCTCCCATACTCTCCCCTCGAAGCAGGGACACCAATTCAGCGGCGTAAGAGGCTTTGTAGCCAAATCCCCAGTTGATCTTCATAAAGTTTGTGTCTTACAATTAAGTACAGATGGTTTGCAGCTGGTTGTAAGGCTAGTAAATAACTTGGGCCTCTATTTTCGCCAGGGATTTGGTGGGGGTAATCCCTCTCTCTGACAGTTTACTCGATTCAAATCAGTCTCGGCTTTGCTTTCCTTCCTCCACTTCTTCGACCTTTTCCCTCTCCTCCTATCCCCCTCATTCCAACAAAAGCCCCTTATCCTTATTTGGATATGCGATCATTTAGTGGGAGCACTCATGACGTGAAGGTATCTAAGAACAGGGACGTGGGTGATGCACATATTTCACTCACTTATCCCTTAAAACCTCTTTCAGGAAGATTAGCGACTATTATGGCAGATGTGAATGAAATGAAATAAACATTCATTACCCTTTCTACTTTTCTATAAAGCAAGCAACATTTTCTAAATAACACCTTTTTTATTTGTGATATTATGTCCTGCAAATGTGACTAGTTAGTCTTATCAACACGAATCCAAAAGCTACGGTACATATATATATATATATATATATAATATATATATATATATATATATATATATATAACATGTATAACTTTTTCTTTTCCCATTGCCAAAGTTCTGCCAGTCAGCCAGTAATTAGAACAATATATGGAAACGGTTTTCACTGGGAAGACACTAAACTGTTTTCATATATAAACATGCTCTACATTGCCTGTTCTGAGCACTGAAATCACTGAACAAAAGCACTCAATGATAGTATCAGAATTGCTTCATAGCTCCTGTAATGCATGTCAGGTCCCCTGTTAAGCAGATGTCTCTCATGGGACGTGAAGAAGGCAAACCCTAATGAGGACGGAGTTACGGCACTCACACATCCTGAGAGATCTGTGATCATCGGATTGTAAAAAAAAAAAAAAACAGCTGGACCCTGCTGCTCCCTGTTTCCCCATCCTGCCATTCCTTTTATTCAAATATATTTCTATAATTATTTATCTGTTAGTGGAAAGAGCCGGCATAGCAACACCTCATCTGCATAAGACAGTAGCTAACTGCCCGAGTAGCGCCTTGGGATACGAACAGATGGAAGTGTTTAGCAACCATACCCACCTACCCCTCCCATCCAAAAACACACACACACACACACACACACACACACACACACACACACACACACACACACACACACACACACACACGCACACACACCTCCTCCACCTCTTTAACCCCACATACCCTTTTCCTCTCACTTCCCCTGCCAAATATTGAGTTAACCTGTCAGTTCTCGTTGCCCAAAATTCAAGATGCCATATGCCGAGCTGTGACTTGTAAGCCTCCACTGTCTCCTTCATGGTGACATGAAAGTCCCCCTCGAATCATGAGTATGTCGCTCCTCTGCTCTTTGATTCAGGATGCCTGGCTGAGATCACAGCGATTGCAGGCGTAGCTTGTCTTGTATAATAAAGGCAGTCACTTAGCTTTAAGCAACACAGTAGGAGCACATTTACCAGAGCAGCATCGATGACACTTTTGATGATTACCTAGTGGGTAATACAACAAATAATACATGATGTGCCACCATCGGTTTGTAATATGATGCGTTGTGAAAGGCTGATTGATGTGTGCAACATCTAAGACAGAGCTCATGTGGACTCATCAGCTGGTTGAGGGATAATAAAGCTGTCCAGCCCAGAAGTCCTGTGTTCTAACAATTATGAACTGTTTCTTCTGTGAGCCTTGGATGTCCCGTCCAGTGAAGTCCAGGCCATTTGCCCTTGCACAGAGGGCAGCTCCCAGCAGGCCTAGCCATAGTGACAGTTTGTTGTTGTTTATAAGGTCATCCGCACCATAGGGGGCAGCATATTCATTACATCCACCCCATGGCTCTGTTTGTCTCTGGCAGTCTGTTTCTCTGTGGGACCCTGTCATAAGGTCAGAGGGTCCTAACTATCATCCTCCTCTTGTCTTCTTCACAACACTCCAGGAAAGTCATAACACTCTCTCGAACGAGCTAAAAAGTGAATTGTCCTTATCTAAGCAAAATTGGAAAGTTTACTGTACTAATCACATTGTCCTGCATGCAGATGTACAAACAGATTTGGCTACGAGGTTGATAGGAAGTAAAACGGCCACTGTTTTGACAACCATGAATCATTTGACTGTAGAAAGACTGTATTCCTAAAAACATGGTATGGGAATGTATGTATGATTCTACATCACAGGCTTCTATAACAACATTTAATAGTTGAAGTCCTTTTATGCTGTATACTAATAACGACAGTCAGTCGGCTCCCTCCCTCAGTGTCTCATGGACAATATTGCTCTCTCTTGTCCAAAGTGATGACTTTTGATGAAGCTCTATTACGAATAGTGGACAAATAGTAGACAAAAGGTGTCGCCATTGCGACATAGAATGTTTATTTCAAAATGAATAGTGTGAAATGACCGCAAATATTTAATTGAATAAATTGTTCTAAATAAAATTATGTAAATCAATGGCCATATTTGTCTTTATCATGATCATTTTTAGCAAAAAGAAATTCATAAATTATAATATATAGCATTATAATACTAGTGGTTCTAGTTTTAAAGTGACACATTTGAGGGGAGAAATAACACATTCTTCTTCCTGAAATAAAAAGATGAATTCAAAAGCAACAAGATTCTTCTGTACTTGTGCTAGTGGTTTACTAGGTTTTACCAGACCCCTTCTACCCCTGCTTCTACCTACTTCTGACATGCTTGCTTGGTCCACACCCATCTTCAGACTCAACCTTTGATCTCAACTTACAGATCTGTAAAGTTTTGTGACCATATCTTGCATGATTGCAAGTCCATTGTCTTACAATTGTCACTCGTAATCACAATACTGCTTCACTTAAAACCCTTTATCTAGAAAAACTGTGAGGCATTTGATGGTTCCAGCCTCTCATATGTGATCATTTACTGTGTTTCCTTGTTTCAACATAATAGTTAACAGAATATCTTTGGACTATTGGTCGGACAAAATAATTTTTATAATGCCATGGGAAAATATGAAAGACATTTTTAATGTGATTTTCTAACGATAAAATAGAACATGATTAGAAAGTAATCAGTAAATCAATGGAATATGCAGCCCTAATTGAAATAATTTATTATCAGGTCAAAAAGTACATCATATTCATTTGATGCCCAAAAATAATAACAGTGGTACATTTCAATCTGCAGATAGACAGAAAGGTGTGGTGTTGTGAAAGAGAATGGGGAGAGAGATGAAGGAAGGAAGTCTGGGACGGTGAGGTTGTTAGGAGGAAGCACTGACAGTCCAATCCAGCACAGCCACCATTCAGAAGACAGCTCCTTTTGTTTCTGCCTCCCTTTCTTCTGCCACCAGAGAAAGAGGGTAAATCTCTCTGTTCAGTAACCCACTGACACCTCCCTCTGATCCTACCCCCCCCCCCCCCCCCCCCCCCTCACTACATCCCTTCACCAGTATTCTCCGCCTCCACCTCCTCTGGCTCTACGCCCATATGCCATTGCCTAAGAGTCACTCTCCTGGTTGCCACAGTAACCAGCTCACCTACCCCCCCACCCCCGGCCCCACCCCCCTCTCACAATGCACCTAAACAGGAGAGTGTCTGAGAGAAGGGAGATTGGGGGGAGGCATATTCAGAAAGATTGTTGCACAATTGTCTTCCTTTCTGCAATTCTTATCTCGGCACGCACCACAGAGCCGACAAGGCAAGGGGACAGAAAAAGAACGAGGGAAAGATAAACTGAAGGGAATAAAGACATGAAATAAAAAAAATTCTGAATATGAATGCCACAAGACCACATATCAAATGGTCTTACAATGACAACCTTTTTTTTCTCTCTCACATGTACAGCACACATAGCACTCCTGCTAACCAGCATTCTCCACCTGCTCCAGCCATAGTCCCCATCCCCCTCTTCCATATCACCTCCCACCTCCTTCATCCCCCACTCTTCTGCCTTGTCGTCTGTGAGTGGCACTCAGGTGGTGGAGAGTCTGCCCGTACAGCGTCATCCCTTAGACAAGTCACTCTGTCTGTCTGTCTCTAAATGAGCCCAATGGTTAATTATACTCTTATTACCTCCTAATTACTCTGGACACAACAGCAACTAGTAGCAGAATCACAAAGAGAGCAGAATGTAAAACAGTAGCATTCGTTCAACATTATTTAGTGGGGAATTAATGTTCCACTGGGTAGTGGCATGTTAAATGTGATTGGGGTCATTTGGAGCAATATAGTGAGAGGGCTGCTGATGGTGACTGCCCCCACCCACACACACACACACACACACACACACACACACACACACACACACACACACTCACACTTTCTTTTAAGGGGAGAGAGGTGAACAGGATACAAACAATCTACTACTGCTACTCATACATATGATGTATATCTTGAATGCTATAACAAGAAGACAAGTTATGGAAAAATATCTCAATATTGACCAGTGCATGAAATGCATCTTTTTGCCTCTGTTGTCTCCCTTTAAAGGCACTGATCACTGCCAAGCTGAGAGATCTTTCCACCAATCAGTGTTGTATGAATTTATTTGCATAAATATTAGATTTACAATAAATAAAACCAAATCAATAAAATCCATAAAGCGCAGAGGAAAATATCCTAATGATGTGTTTTTTGTACTTTCAAATAAGCGTCAGTTGGTTGTTTAGGATCACGGACGGGTTTCTGTATTTCATTGCGAGTATGATGTGTATTCATTCAGTGTGGAATGTTCAGCAGTCTTTAAATCCCTCTTCTTTACACCAAGTCTGAGAATTAAACATCAAAATAACTGCCCTTAAGAAAGATACACTGTCTAATCTGTCTGTCAGTGCCTTCAAAAACGATTTCAAATTGTTGTTGCATAAATGATATAATTTTCTAATCTGACACTGCTATGGTTACATTTACTGTAGAAAATAAATAAATGAACATGATCCATTTAATGTCACAGCTGCACCTGCCTCGTCTATGTCTTAAGCATGGCCCTGTTGTCTTAGGAGACCTTCCTGATTTGGTCAAATTTCTTTTTTAAGAAGGTTTTAAGTGAGTAAAGCACAGTAACTCTGCCCATACACCAATGCTTTAATTGCACAGTTTTGCAAAAACTACTCTCCTCCTCTATGAGGGCTGCACACCTTAATGGGTCTGAAAAAAAGTAGCCATGGAAAAATCACCCGCCATGGGCTCAATGACATCCTCATATGTGTTTGCAATTTGCAAATGATTAAATGATTAATTTTAATTAAAATTAAATTAAATGTTAGCCTGCCAACATGCTGAATATAGTGAACAAGGTAAACATTACACCATGCATCAGCATGCTAGTATGTTGACACTAGCATTTAGCTCAAAGCACAGCTGACAGAGCTAAACCAGTGATCCTATTCATTTTATTGGGTGTCATCCATTGGTCCATCCATCCATCCATCCATCCATCCATCCATCCAACCATTCATCCATTGGTCCATCCATCCATCCATCTATCCAACCATTCATCCATTGGTCCATCCATCCATCCATCCATCCATATGCATCCATCCATCCATCCATCCATCCATCCATCCAACCATTCATCCATTGGTCCATCCATCCATCCATCTATCCAACCATTCATCCATTGGTCCATCCATCCATCCATCCATCCATCCATTGGTCCATCCATCCATATGTCCATTGGTCCATCCATCCATCCATTTCATCCATTCATCCATTGGTCCATCCATCCATCCATTGGTCCATCCAAACATCCATCCATTCATCCATTCATCCATCCATGCATCCATATGTCCAATCATCCATCCATTGGTCCATCCATCCATTGTCCATCCATCTGTCCATCCATCCGTCTGTCTATCATCTATATATCTGTCTGTCTATCCATCCATCCATCCATCCATCCATCCATCCATCCATTGTCCATCCATCCATCCATCCATCCGTCTGTCTATCATCTATCCGTCTGTCTATCCATCCATCCGTCCATCCATATGTCCATCCATCCATCGTCCATCCATCCGTCTATCATCTATCCGTCTGTCTATCCATCCGTCCGTCCATCTATCCAACCATCCATTGGTACATCCATCCATCCGTCCATCCATCCATCCATCCATATGTCCATCCATCCATCCATTGGTCCATCCATCCATTGGTCCATCCATCCATCCATCCATCCATATGTCCATCCATCCATCCATTGGTCCATCCATCCATCCATTGTCTATCTGTCCGTCCATCCATCCGTCTGTCTATCATCTATCCATCTGTCTATCTATCCATCCATCCAGCTATCCAACCATCCATTGGTCCATCCATCCATCCATCTGTCCATCCATCTGTCCATTCATCCATCCATGCATCCATCCATCCATTGGTCCATCCGTCCATCCACCATCCATCTATCCATCCATCCATCCATCCATCCATCTATCCATCCATCCATCTATCCATCTGTCCATCCATCCGTCCATCCATCCATCCATCCATCCATCCATCCATCCATCCATCCATCCATCTATCCATCCTTCCTTCCGTCCTCTTCCATGCTGGCTGGTGTATGGTGTGTATGGGCTTTGTCAGCAGGCAGGTTTATTTAATGAAGGCAGGGGGACAGCGTGGCACTAATTGCTCTCTGTGATTTATACCAGGCTGGGACCAGGCAGGAACACAGGCAGACGATGGTACTCTGAGAGCAGCTGCTTTGCCCAATATTTACTTAACCCTCCGCTGGCGGGCTTGGCACTAGTGCCACTGATGATCGGTCTGTGGGGAGTCATTTCGCTGCTTAGTATTATGTATAGCAGCAGTGTTGGGGCCAGGTTTGTGGACAGGCTCAGATTGGGAATGTTTGCCGTATGGGAAGTAGATTGAAGCAATTAGAAGGAAGAATGTGATTGTTCTCCTGACAGTTTGCCTATCCAGGAGGAATTGTTGCTTATTATATTACTATAATAATATAAATATGATGTTGTTATTTTGTAAACTGGGTTCCGACATATAACCACATGATAAATATATCACAAAATATAACATAATATATAATAAAAGACAGAGCTTTTTTTCTGCATGAACAGAGGAGTCCTTCATGGTGATTAGTAGCGCTTTGAGTGTGGTCCTATATTGAGCAGCATGATTTGTACAGTTAGCAGTGATAGACACTTCCATCCCACGCCTGTCTGCCAGGCTCATCTAGGGTGATAGTCCCAGACATCTTGGGGTTTGCACCTTCGACTCAATTAGTCACACCTCAAGTAAATTAGCAGTGAAAGGTGCCAACATATGCTGCTCTAATAGATGAGTTCAAGATCTTTTATTATATCTCAATATTTGCACAGTGTGTGAGCTTAATTGTGCATATACACTGTATGGAAACAAACAAGCAATCCATGAACAGCCACATGCAAAACTTGGACAATGGAAGGAAAAGTAGGGTGGAATAAAGGAGGGGAGCCTGGTTCTGTCTCCACAGCAACATTGATTGATATTCTTCAGGTGGAGCAGCTGTCAAGCGGCCGGACCACTGCAAGCTAATGCTTTGTGGGGGGAGAAGCAGGGAAGGGAAACAGCAAGGAAAAGGCAAGAGATGAAAAGCAAGAGGGGGAAGTGACAAAGGATGAGATGGGGGCGAGGGAGATGAAATTGAAAAGCCATGATATAAAGGCAATGAGAGAGAGATTTATTTAATTGTGATTTGGGGCAATTATAGGAAAGTTGTAGGCCAAAGTCGGGTCAACAATAGTGCGTACTCTCTCCTCCTTAAAGGTAGTCAGGTTGATGTTCTGATCTGCATTCAGCTTTATAAAGTATATTATACATATACCTTTATACCTTATACAGTATGTTAACACTAGTATATATTATACTATATACCTTTATACCTTATACACTATGTTAACACTAGTATATATTATATTATATACCTTTATACCTTATATACTAGGTAAAACATTAGTATATATTATACTATATACCTTTACACCTGATACACTAGGTAAAGCATTAGTATATATTATACTATATACATTTATACCTTATACATAGGTAAAACATTATTATATATTATACTATATACCTTTATATATTATACATAGGTAAAACATTAGTATATATTATACTATATATCTTTATACCTTATACACTAGGTAAAGTATTAGTATATATGTTAATATATACCTTTATGCCATATACACTACGTAAAGGACTAGTATATATCATACAATATACCTTTATACACTATGTTAAGCACTAATACTCCCTCCCAGAAGACATCTCCCCCAACTCTCAACTCGGATGGTCTTACCAGCTTTAGCTCCCTCACCTCTGAGGACGTCCACGCACTTGTTACATCTAACCGCGCCACCACCTGCTCCCTTGACCCGATTCCCTCCTCTCTTCTCCAGGACATCTCACACGACATCTTGCCATTCCTCACCACCCTGATCAACTCCTCCCTCACCTCAGGTGTCATTCCAGCGGATTTTAAGACCGCTATCGTGAAGCCTCTCCTTAAAAAACCCACCCTAGATGCTACTGACATCCAAAGCTACAGACCTGTATCTCTTCTTTCATTCCTCTCTAAAACCTTGGAACGTGCCGCCTACAACCAATTGTCATCCTATCTCTCGCGGAACAACCTCCTAGACCCTAATCAATCAGGATTCAGGACTGCTCACTCCACTGAGACGGCCCTCCTCACAGTGACCGAGTCCCTGCGAGACGCCAGAGCCTCATCCCACTCCTCCGTTCTCATTCTCCTCGACCTATCTGCTGCATTCGACACAGTCAACCACCAAATCCTCCTCTCCACTCTGGCTGAACTTGGCATAACTGACTGTGCTCTCACCTGGTTTACATCATACCTGACAAACCGCACCTTCCAGGTCACATGGAATGGCTCTATGTCCAAACCCTGCTCTCTGGACACGGGCGTCCCTCAAGGCTCAGTATTAGGACCGCTTCTGTTCTCACTATACACCAGATCACTAGGTTCTGTTATCACATCGCATGGATTCTCCTACCATTGCTACGCAGATGACACCCAGCTGTTCCTCTCTTTTCCCCCGTCCTCTGACGCTCACATTGCAACTCGCATCTCGAACTGTCTGGCTGACATCTCTGTCTGGACAACTGCACATCACCTCAAGCTTAACCTGAATAAAACCGAACTCCTCTTCATCCCAGGGAAAGACTGCCCTCGCATGGACCTGTCGGTCACTGTCGAGGGCATCACAGTATTACCTTCCTCAACTGCGAGGAACCTGGGTGTAATCCTCGATGACCAACTATCCTGCACCCCCAACATCACTGCTGTGGCCCGATCCTGCAGATTCGCCCTCTACAATATCCGCAGGATTCGGACCTTCCTCACAAAGGATGCAACGCAGCTCTTGGTCCAAGCACTGGTCATCTCCCGCCTTGACTACTGCAACTCTCTCCTGGCCGGACTCCCGGCCTCTGCGATTAAACCATTACAGCGTATCCAGAATGCCGCAGCACGCCTTATCTTCAATCTACCCAAATTCTCCCACGTGACCCCCCTCCTCCGTGACCTCCACTGGCTCCCTGTTGCAGCACGCATCCAATTCAAGACGATGACACTGGCCTTCAGGGCCATCAATGGAACGGCACCCTTCTACCTTCAAACACTGGTCAAACCTCATGCCCCGAAGCGAGCACTTCGCTCCTCTACTTCAGCTGGCCGGCTGGTACCACCATCGCTGAAATCAAACAAATGTCGCTCAGCAAAGTCCAGACTCTTCTCCGTTCTGGCGCCTCAGTGGTGGAACGAACTCCCGACCAATGTCAGGACAGCAGAGTCATTTGCCATCTTCCGAAAAAGGCTCAAGACTCACCTGTTCAGACTTCACCTTGACTCTACATAGCATGACCCACTAGCACCCTCCCTCGACCCCCCCCCCCCCCCCAAAAAAAAAAAAAAAAAAAAACAAAACCTTACCTATAGCACTCTGATCTTAGCACTGTTGCTCTTGAAGTACTACTTTACTCAGATGAGGACCTAACACTTGTTCTATTTTTAGCTCTTACTGCATCGGCAATGATACGTTGTGGTTTCTTTGTTTCCTTCTTTTGACAAATGTACTTATTGTAAGTCGCTTTGGACAAAAGTGTCTGCTAAATGACCTAAATGTAAATGTAAATGTAAATGTAATACATATTATACTAGGTAAAGCATTAGTATATGTTATACTATAGACCTTTTTATGCATTAGTATATATTATACTATATACCTTTATCCCGTATACACAAGGTAAAGCATTGGTATATATTATACTATATACCTTTATACCTTATACACTAGGTAAATCACTAGTGTATCAGAATAATGCTCAACCGATTTAAGAAGACCATTTAAACAAGCTGATTTGTATTCCAGGTTAGTAAAACAATATGCCTCATTTGGCAGACTCATTTCATAAAAATGTTCTTTTATGGAGTATAAGAGGAAAAGTCATGTCAAGATGTTGTTTCTGTTATGTTGTGGATGGAGGCTGCAGCTCCAGGCCATGATCAAACAGGGTGACTCATTAGAGAGCTGCACTTTGTCTCTTCACTTCCTTCTACATAATCACTATAATGTGCTTTGTAGTCTTTTCATTTATGGACCTACATTCCCACAGCACAGTGGTCAGAGGGGATTTCTTTTTTTATTTTATACTAGTCCCATTAGTGAGTAAAATAATGGTTTGATCCATGAATACATCAGTGCTGTCAGTTTAATACAGTCAGATTTGTTTTCAATTTGTGAATTAAATTGTCTTTAAATTACCTCTAATGCTTAATCTAACAGTCTGTTTCACATTGATTCATTTGTTTTCAAGGTCGTTCCAGCCTTCGGTTTTAGTTGTTCTGCTGTTTTAGTTCAGCACTATGGAGAGCTCCAATGAAAGTCTATCAGAAGGTTCAGTGAAGTCTTTCAACTGACAAAAATACATGAATGCTTTTTTTGGCAATTTGACTAAAATCTATTTCTATTTCTATTTTATATTAACCTTAACATGCTTTTTAAGCTCTTCTTTGTTGATCATAACGAGATGACAGAACCTAATGTCCTCCATTTACTGCTTTTATGGGGTCACTTTGTTACAATAATAAAGTAGGTTGATGTTAAAAGCATCATAGATTTGTGAACACAAAAATATATTCAACAAAGACACAATTTTAAATGCTGTGATGTTTGAAATGATTAAAACAAATAAATACCAATTTCGTCAATGTTAGCTTCAGTGTTTACTAGCCAGCAGTCTCAACCGGAGGGTTCCAGATTATGGAGGGGATTATAACTCACTCTTTATTAAAGTAGTTTTTACAGGAAACCAGGCAACAGCTATAATGACATAATGAGTCAGTAGTGCCTTGACGATGTTTGGAACATGCCCAGAAATCAACATTCCCTGTAGAGGCCTCCTTAATAAACAAGTTATTCTTTCATTGGGATCAAAATATTTCTCTTTCTGAATATTTTTTAAAGCAGTGTACGTAGGCCACAACTTCCTCCCACTCCTTTCTCTGAATCCTCTCTACCTTCATCTTTCTCCTGCCATTCCCTCCATCCCTCCCCTCCTTAGTGTGACTCCTGAATTTTTAATAAGCCTGAATTACTGAGGCCCTCCACCATAATGACGGGGAAATCAGACAATTAAATCAGAAGGGCTGTGGCTTTAAGTCTCACTTCCCCCAGAGGAGCCAGAGATTATTTAAAGTGGCAAACTGTTTGATTATCTAATCCTCCTCTTGCCCCCTCTGCTTTAGTCACAGAGCAGCATCGCCTGCTCCACTTGCCACCGCAAATTAACATGAAACACCAATGAGCACTGTATTTAAGTCCTTTTCCATAAGTGGGAATATGGTGCCACAAGGTCCCAAGGGAAGGTACTATGGGAGCAACTCTTTTACACTCAGGTAATCTCAGTTTAGTAAGGGCTTGAAGGGTTATCTTGTCATCGCTGAGGGAATGTAATTAACAACCACATTGCGATGTGAACATTTGCATGAAAACCACATGTGTTTGTATTGAAAATTGCCCTTGTGTGCTTGGATAGATATTCTAGCTTTTCCTTTTTTTCCCTTCAATCCATCAAGCATGAAAGGGGAAGCATGGCGTGTGTGTGTGTGTGTGTGTGTGTGTGTGTGTGTGTGTGTGTGTGTGTAAACAAACCAAATAGTGAGAAAGATAACCTTAACCTGCTCTCTGAAGACAGGCAACAGGCTCTGTTCTGCTCTCGCTCCAAAAACAAAAGCTGTTTTGTTTTGCGTTTGGCGATAAGTAGAATTGTTGTCAGCTTAATTTATCATCCAGACAAAGTGGCAGATTGTGATTGAGTAGATAGTAATAGCTTCCTTAATGCCTGCCAGTGCAGTTCATATCCACATAGATGTTCTCACTGACAGAGAGATGAATATTCATGATGATACAGCTGAGGCTCAACACTGGTTCACTTAGTGTTGGCCAGAGACAGGCCATTGATAGCGTTGTAAACACACAACCATTGGGGGTTTACTAGCTGGACTCCAGTACTGGCTAATTACACCACACACTCTGATGAAAGAAAATACAGGCAGAGATTTGAAAGCTATTGTGATGGAGATTTCCCTCCGAAATTTTGACTTCAGCAGACAAACATTCGTCTGGTAGAAACAAGTGCTCACACAGCTGGATGGTGAAGAACAGAGTGTCCTGTCCAAATAAACCCATTCTTCCTCTGTCCATTGTTACATTCTCTTTCTATTTGAGGAAATGGATTCTGCTGCTCCGTCCACTGTGGTTCGTCTCTGCTTGAAGCTAGCGACTCATTAGCAGAAACTAGATTCACACACTTGAACTTCCGACAGAGCTGTAAATAGCAGAGTTGTGTTGTTGTTGTTGTGGTCAAATTGGAAGCAGGTTTTTAAGGATGCATAAAAAAGAAAGAAAGAAAAATTATATCTCGGCATTATTTCAATTTTTTTTCAAGAATTGTATTTTACGTGTCTCTGTAGGTCACACCAAGAGGAGGCTCCAAAAACATTTTAGAAAGTGGTGCAGGTACCTTATTTGTCTGCAGACAGCAGGTTGCATCTATGTTGGCATCGGTAGAGAACATAGATAAGGGGGCAGTGTGTGTGTGGGCTTTCATTTTATGATGGCATAAAGAAATAATTTATCATGTATCATAACTGATTTTTTATTCGTCTCCTTCTTGTATTGTTTCATAGTGTCTTTAGAACAACTCTCTGAAGACAGACAATATCTAAACTCTCTCTTGCTTTTAACACGACGGATGAATGTGGGGCAACGCTGAGGCCAAGCGCCTCAGGGTTTAAGCTTCCCCGTTGCCTCCTGATTTAAATATCATTCAACGTCCATTTGCATCTAGTTTTAATAGCGGTTTATTCAGTCAAGCAGAAGATGACATCTTTATCTGTGGTTGACATATGAGGCTGTTAGCCTCAGGCTAGCATG
Organism: Chelidonichthys spinosus; assembly: GCA_029853015.1. NCBI lineage: Eukaryota > Metazoa > Chordata > Actinopteri > Perciformes > Triglidae > Chelidonichthys > Chelidonichthys spinosus. Next base: position 8,874,139 of record CM056835.1, read on the forward strand.
TGTCTAGTTAATGAGCACAGGGATGCTGCTGCTGATTAGCAATGGCAATAACACATCTCAGCCTTCTTCCCTGACTCAACTCTCTGCAAGCCGATGAGGTTTAGACCCAGATAGGCTGCTTCAAGTTTGTAGTCCTGGTGTGATGAGAAATTAGGGTAGGTGCTTGGTTCAGGTGTGTGTTTCCGTAGCCTAATCATGTGTCTGTGTATGTATGGGGGCCCAATGTACTGCAAAAAGGGATTCATGGGAAAAAAAGGGGGAAACACGAGGAAGAACAACAGAGGAGGATCCTCTACATGTAGTAGATGTTGTTTGAACAGAGAAATAACAAAACAATTATACAAACATTTAATATAATCTTAATCAAAATATTATATAATAATAATATGCATAGTGAAATTCCTATAATATGCATTTTAGCACAATGTATTTGTTTATAATGATAATATATAACTAAATAATATATTACTAAATAATATAAAATGTATATAAATATAACTAAATATAATAGTAGCATAGATTTGGCTGAATCACCTCTTTATACATATTTGTATTCGATGTGTTTAAGCTTTGAAACATTTGGACAGACATTGGACTGTTTATCTGTGTGTGTTTCCACCTCTCCACCAGTTACTACTGGGAATAATGCTTGGTAAGCGAATGGTGGCCCATGTGTTGCCATGCCAACAGCAGCAGCTGTCAGTGTGCCTCCTGTAAATATGACAAATTATTTTTATTAGATGGGCTCCAAATTGGTGGGATCCCCCTCTCCATAGAGATGCTTATCCCAGCTGATCAAACTGGAGTCACTCTGCCAATAACTCTGACCTCCCTCATTACAGCGCCGGCCTCCTGGGCTCATCAGACACTTATTATGAATCCCTGCCAGTCACTGTCACATTTCCATAGTAAGAAATAATGCCACAGTTTCAAGTAATTAAAAAGAGACAGACGCTCCACTAGGCCTTAGCATCAGCAGTTTTTTTAAACATATTTCAAAGATATTTTTAAACAGAACTGTATTACACATTTATCACTTAAGGCAGACCAGCTATATTGTCATTATAGTGGCAAGTTGCTCCTTCATTATTTGATGATATATTCTTTTATTTTAGTTTTTTACACAGATATTGTCATATAAGAAAAAATATATGACATGCATACATTACATGCAGTATTTAAAAAAAATCATTACTTTTGTTGTAGGAAATGCGAGTGAAATCCATCCGCTGACACGCTTTCTTCTATTTCTTGATTGTAAGAAATAGCACATGTTTGTTTTACGTGTCTGATTTTTGTTCAGGTTTAAAGACTTTGTTCCATACACCCAATCACCCAACACACTCTGTGTTTCTATTTATTTACCACCTCAAGAAGCTTTGTTTCATAGATGCAGACAGGTGTTGCTTTGTTACTGATAAGCTGTTTTCTTTTTTTTACTGGCCAAGGTCACTGTGACATCATGGGCCCCAGCTATCTCGAGGGACCACACTCCACTCACTAATACACTCCAAGACAGTTGCACAGTGGGGGTAATGCCAGCAGAGTGATGAGGAAGCAGTTTTTATCTGCATTGTTTAGCTGACTTCATGTTTTTTTTAAGTTAAGTCTTTAAGTGGTGTCCAGTCCAGTGTTGATAGGTGAAACCATGCAAAGTTCCTCAGAGTCAGAGGTTGAGGCATTCAAGGGCAGCAGATCAAATAATCAGTATTATATCATGTTTTTAACAGCATATTGCATTGATATATAAGTATACCCAAGGCAGTGTTTGGTTTAGGTATGTTCTTTTTTCGTCATTGTCACAAAAACTTTACATCGTGTGTACAATGTTTGCTTTTGATAAAGCATATTTGCTTTGAAGAAAATGGTCGATGGGGTAAGAAACAGACAGAGGTAGAGGGTTCCTGTCGAGATCTGTCAGACAGACTCGGCTGACACCTATTTTGATAATTGCCCTTCTAGCCATGATCTGAATTATCATATGAATTGTGTCTTTTTCATTCACTGGGAGTGCATAGCTGTAAGCTAATTTGTAAGTCATTTTAGATGACAGAGAGTGGTTGTATCCCAGAGGCACACTTTCCCCCTTGATCCTTATTTCTCTCTGTCTCTCTCTCTCTCTGCAGCTTGCTCCCTCTATCTCTTCTCTCCCTCCCCCCATCTCATCTTTCCTCCACTCATGTCTCAATTATAGAATATTGAAATGACTCAGGCAACCGAGGTTACTTTCAGCTGTTTTGGGGGCAGATGGTCTCCCAGCAAGCTTAGGTCAAAGTGCTTAATGCCATGTTATTGGAACTCTCTTAGTACTTGTCACACACTGACACATCCACAGCAGTGCAAACTGTCCTTGGAGAGTTTTACAATGGCATTGTAATATGGACATGATTCACCCTTTTCTCACTGTTTCCATTATGTCTCAGAAGCAATTTAGGTTTCAGTGAAAAACTGCAAAGCCTCCCCACCTGAATGAACAAAGAGTCTTCTTGCAGACTCGGTGTGGCTTGTATGGGGATTAATTGAAGCTATTGAGTGCGGATCCACAGAAAGAGACTTGTGTTTGTGGCACCATCGATGCCAAAGCAGCTGTGCGGCCCATGGAAGGGAAGTAGCCCATCAAGCCACCTGGGATGAAGTGAAGCCATAGTTTCACAAATATACACTTACACCCTTTTCCCACCAAAATGAGCATGTGTATGCAGCTTTTTCAAACACGGGACAACCTGCTAAAAATAGGCGACATACTCTCTGCCCATTGGGTGTATGCCGTGCTGCTGCACTGGCCTTCCTGGTTTCTTTCCCTGTTGTGTAACGTTCAACGTCATGGTCATGCCAGCCAGTCCCAGTTTTACACTAGCAGGAACCCTGACAGGGTTTAGCAGGCAGACACACAGCTGACAACATCGCAGCTAAACTAACTGATGCAATGGAGACTTACTGGGAGAGTGGCTGCATGTGGAACATCGTGACGTTTTGGGTTTTGGGATTTAAGCTGTCTGTGCAGCGCATGCAAGGCACTAATCTAGTCAGCAAATGGTTAAGGATCAGCTAATGAGGGTCGGCTTTCGCTCAGAACCTCAGGATGATATATAAACATTTTTCAGTTAGATATTAACATTCTATCGGGAGAGAGTCGTCACAAGGTGATGTTTTTGTTTCTTTTTGATTATTCTGTTTTGTGTAACATTCGTTGTTAATGTTTGTATTGTTGTTTGTGGAAAGAAAAATCAATTAAAAAATGATCACAAAAAAAAAAAAAAGATATTAACATTCTAAACACTAAAACCCTGGATTGGTTGGACACTACAGTGGGTGTCAGAAAGCAGCCAGAAGTTGTGTAGGTTTTCAGGAAGTAGTCATTATCAAGGTTCAAACTTTCTTTAATTGTCAAGTTTGACATGTAGACCGAGTGGCCCCGGCTCCTCTGCATGCCGAAGTGTTAATGTGTGTGAAAGACTTAAGGCCTGATTATGCTTCCGCGTAGTGATCACGCAACGGCAACGCAACGGCAACGCAGTTGCTTGGAGACCGTGATGGTTCTGCGTTGGGTTTACGCGTCGAAATGCAATTCAATGCCACACCGGTAAAGGGCGCTATGTTTTTTGTAAAGACTGACCGACAGACCGAGACTCTTGACGTATATCGTCGTTAGCCTCGTTATAGCGTATTTGTTTACTTTCCGGCTTTAAACATCCACTATTTTTCAGAACTTGGTGTTTTATTTCTTTGTGCAAAAGCGACAAGGTGCAAACAATAAAACGAGGTGAAAACAATAAAAGTAGCCTTTTAAAAGTTTAAATGGCGGTGTTTATGAATGGAAACCGGATAGCAGTCTCCAGCGGATGTAGTTAGCGGACCAATCACAGCCGATGCCGCTGCGTTGGTGTTGCGTTGGCGTTGCGTCGCCTCGACGCGCGTCGAGGATTTTTGGGAGGCACACGTCAGGCCCTTGCGTTGACGCAAGGGGGGTCCGCAAGGACGTAAGGGGTCCGCAAGCTCCCTTGCGTTGTGTCGACGCGGAAGCATAATCCAGCCTTAAGATCCTGATGTGCATCCGGCTCCTCTCCCATCAGTGCATGAATGTGTGTGAACAGATAAACAGACTGAATGAAGTGTGAAGCACCTTGAGTAGTCGAAACGACTAAAAGAAACGGTAAAGAAATGAAGGTCCATTTACAGATGCTTGTAGGTAGATTCTTTTACCTGTTTCCCTGCTTCTATTAATGCTAGGCTAAGCTAACCGTCTCCTTGTTCTAGCTCTAACTGTAACTGTAACATAGAGACAAGCAAAGCAATAAAAATAATACAATTGCATATTCCTTGTCCCAAACTATACCTTCAAAGCATATTACTCTGTAATAATAGTGCAAATTGCCAATGTTTCCCATATGAATAATAGGCCTGCATGTCATCCTCTGAATTAACTCCGTTCTACTCAGTGAGAAATGTTATAACGTGCATTTAAAATGCAGGCATACTCCCCTCACCCAACTCTGGCCTTTTGTCACAGTGACAGCCAGTCTGTTCTAATGAAAGCTCCTCTCATTCATAAGCCTGCCTTGTCAACATTTGATGCCAGACAACCTTCAGAGGGGAACAAGGAGGAAAAAGATGGGGAAAGGAAAGAGACAGCCTGCTCGCCTGTTTCCTTTGATAACTACTATCTCTGATTTGTTTCCTTCCTTGAAAATTAACAGCAACCAACAAAATTAAAATGTGAAAATATTCTTGCTTGTCTCTATGGTTATATGATTAGGGACTACAGACACGCTAACCCCCCTTTCTTACCACTGGTTGTCGGTCACACGCTGGAATTCCTCAACCACAAGCTGAAAAACCCCTTCAGGATATCAAATCTAACTAGGTCATCACTTGCTCACGATAGCATGCTCAGCACACTCCTCTGTGTATTCCTCCCTCTCCTTCTCTGTTTTCTCCCTGTCCTCTCATTCATCTTTTCTTATTGCACCACAACTATAATCTGTGAACATCTGAGAACATCTCAACCCACCATGCAGCCCGTATCTGTAAACATGTTGGAAGTCATTTTCTGTCATTTACTCTGTGAGCACTGTAATGATCTCAAGGATTTTGTTTCCCCAAAATGCATGTGTGCTGATGAATGTAGAGGCCAGTAGTGACCAACTGTAATAAAGATTGATGTATTGCTGAGATGTTGCACATGCAGAACCTTTAATACAATGCATGCACTGTGCAAGGGGCTTGTACCAACAGCCTTAATCTGGGTTGAACTGTGCTGACAGGACTAAATGAGAGTAATTCAACACCCCATAAAGTCAGCATCATGATATCTCAACCCATATTGCCAGAATCCACAACCTTATGGCGGCCCCATTTGATCCCTGTCCCAGATCAGCCTCTCCATCATCTGTGACAAGAAAATACCGCGGCAGCCACCAGCTACAGAAAACATCACTCCTCATAAACACTCACTACCTCTCTCTACTGCCATGTGTTCACACAAATTAGCATAATATTAGCATGATATTAGCACCTCTGACCTGCGCAGCCATGCCTTATCAAAGTACTCTGTGATCCCTAGCTGCCTGCACTTTTGCTGAAGCAGAGGAAAAAAGAAATACAGAGGGAGTGAGAGAGAAAGTTTCCCCCGAGAGAGAGAGAGAGAGAGAGAGAGAGAGAGAGAAAGATGAACTACATGATAACGAGCAGTGTTACTCTGCTACACAACACACAGCCTTGTCACAGCACCTCAGAGCAGCGCTTAGATAAATGGGCTGCAGCAGATGTTTGGCGACTACGTTCCTCACTTGACTTGCAAATATTTGCTAAGAGACCTCAAAATTGGATTTTATGTATTGCCTTCTTTTAGAATGTGTATGGTAGTGATTCCAGTGCATACGAATAAATACACAAGATGTGACTGTAGAATATTATTTGTTATAAAATGCTTGTCTCCTGCGATGAAATCTGAAGACAACTGATCCCTTTTCTGTTCCTCACATTCAGTGTTTTAGACGCCACAACAGGGAGACTGTGCATTTCATCCTGTGGGCATATTCAGGATTACACTGATTGGTTGTGGGGGCCTGTTGCGTCGAAGTCAGGTGGTAACCTCCACTTGTAAATCCAATACGAAAGTGCCTTAAACTTGCATTCTTTCTAATGACCATCAGGGGGCAACACCTCTGGTTGTACGGTGTTACTTAACCCCAACCTCTGAATCCGTACTGGTTGTAAAAAAATAAGATGGTGATGGCCTAAATGTCAAATTTGAGGCTTCAAAATTGTCTTCCATAAATCAATAGTTCAATTCAGAATCGATTTTTGATTCAAAATGATTTTCGATTCAGTGATTTCATGATTTAGTATGCTTCAGGATCTACTCCAGTCCTTGTGAGCTAATAGAGGCAGTGTGGGAAATTATGGCATGAGAGCATACGACTATATTTCATATTTATTGAAATGTTTTTTGAAAAAGTTAAACTGAGGATAATGTAAATACACAAAGTCAAATCAGATCCAAAGATTATATTCATTCATGCTTAATGTGCACCAGCTTTTAGTATTTTAGAGTTAGTCAGGACTAATAAAATGATGGATGAAATTCAGTCATCGTCTCAAAGATTTGTAGAGAATCTTCAAGCTAGAAATGTTTTTTTCAGAATGTTCAACAATCTACTGATTGACCAGAGGCAATATAGAATAGTTTACAAATCACATCAAGGAGACATGTTTGCTGGTGATTGGCCCAGAGTCACTAACGATGGTCAAGTTAATTTTGAATATTACTTAGGTTTCATCGTTACATTTAGACTTGTGCTGTCACTATTAAAAATTGCACCATATATCAATAATATGCGGTGACTTGATGTTTTATATATTTATTTTTGCAGTGTCACGGTTTCTCATCACATCTACGGGAGCCCTGTATATCCTGGATGTGCAAATGGAAGACGGGCTGTACAACTACAGGTGTATGACTCGCCATCGGTACACAGGGGAGACCAGACAGAGCAATAGTGCCCGCCTCATTGTCTCAGGTAAGACCAACACCATTCTGCATACCATTCAAAGTCTGTCTCCTACTAAAATATGTTTCCATACAACTAAACAGAACTCTCAATTACATTCAGAGGGAATGTATTTTTTTCATGGTTGCAGGCCGCGTGAAAATCAAACTTAATACAATATATTTTTCCCTAGACATGTATTCACAGTGTGGTTGTATGGGAACCTCATTTTTGGCAGACAGGACTAAATCAAACAGTTGACAATATGTGTCCTTGCAACCTCTAAAGACACAAAGACGCATGAAACCCCCTTTTGGTTTCATTTAGCTTTTACTTTCACTGTTGATTTTGGTTGGTTTATTGCAAAGTGACAGAGGACCATATGTAATAAATCTCTACTTGTCAGAATAGATCTAGATATTGTGAATAGAATGGAGAGTGAGAGGAAAAGCACATCAATTGAAGAGGAGACGACATGTGATTAAGGTCACCAGAACTGTGGCAACACAGTTTGTGGGGATGGATTTGGGACAGATCATGCCCACACTTACCCCAAACCATTTAAAGGGACAGATTTTGAGATGAGTTGAGATGGATCTATCTCCAACATGATGCCGTGGACCAGAAAGCAGTCAATGATGCCAGCCCTAACTATAAGCATTGTCAAATAGGAAAGGTTTAGGTCTACTCTTAGAGTTGTCACAATACTAGAATTTGAAAGTAGATACCAAAACTTGATACCATTTTCGATAACACAGGGACAAAATAACAACAAATTAAGAGGCAGGATTTTTAAAACAAGATTAGAATAATAGAAACAACATTAATAACACTTATAAAAGGTTGTCTGACGTAGTGCAAACAAATGAAATAAAACACAGTAACACAACTGTTGGGTATATATATTTATATATTTGACAAATATTTTAAGATTCTCTGATTGTTTGTTTTATTGTGTATAGCTCAGGGATTTCTGTGAACAAAATGTTTCCACCATGGATTGAGTTGGTGAATAAGTTGTTTGGAAGCAGGTTTCTCCGCAGTGTAAACAGGGATCAGCTCCATGCTAATGTATTCAGCTAGAGTCCTGTTTATCTTCTGTGTTTCTGGTGACTTGATCATATTATCATATCGTCGTTGCTTGTCAAGTAGAGCTGGTAGAGCAGGCTGCTACTGGTTCTGTCTTGTTGCGGGTTGACTTTATCCTGTTAAACGTCTCTTAAAGTTAGATGGGCAGGACTGATGGCGGTACCCTAGCTTCACCATTAACATTACTGTTTATTATTAACCGCTAGCTTGATGATAACTTAACGGATTTAAATGTTTAATACTTGAAACAGGAGCTTTACTGACTCTCTAAGTTCCCCATAAAGACCGGGGTGTCGGTCTTTAAGATGCTTCACCACATTTGTTGTAGGGCCCGACCGATATGGTTTTTTCAGGGCCGATACCGATACCGATATTTATGAAAATGGGAGGCCGATAACCGATATGTGCAACCGATAAATAGAAGAAAAAAATTCTCGAATAAATTAAAAATGGCACACACTGACTCGAACTTCCATTAAGTGTTTTTAATAGTAAACATTTTAAATATAAATTGCCTCTTTTTGTTGCATATACATCGTTTTCAGTCATTTTCATTGAGATAACAGTATTATAGAGCAGTACATGCTTAGAAAAGAGGCCAAAGTATTATTTAGAAATACATTTTAATATTATTAATTGAATTTCATCTCAAACATTGCAAATTGAAAACTTTAACAGTGTGAAACTGTGACAAAGTAAACACTCATTAATTACTCATCAGAACTAAATATCCGCGCTGTTTTTCTTGGCGTGTGTCCGGCAGACGGAGCAAAACATGACACCCGTCGAGTCGTCGTACTGAAGCCATTCCCTGTCAGTCTTCCACTTTCCCAGTGCACAACAAATATGACCGCATTTGTCAATCGCGGTATTTTATTTTGAAAACTGCTTTTATTTTGAAAATTGACCGGATTGTCTCGTGTTTCTTTGTGTGATTAACTGCCAGAATAGACGTGTTCGCTCGTCTATAATAGAGCAGACGCCGAAACGATCGCTTCACGACACGGGACAGCCGCGGCTATTCGCAGCGCTTCCGCGGCCAGTGTGAACCGAGCTCACTGCGCCAAACTTTTAAAGACGCGCACGCTACGTTGCTTCGGGGGAACTATTTTCTACAGCGGTGACGTCGGGGGCGCTACTTCAGTGTGACACACAACAAATCACCGGTTTAGCTTGACGTTTGCTACCGTCATAATTTATCAGTTTACAGCCACTACAATGTTTTGTTATATCATGCATAATTTATTGCAAGAGCACGACCATCGGGACAAACATTTACCCGCCCCATGGCATGTATCCCTCCACAATTAAGTCGCCAGGGGAATATTTTAGTCGCATTTGGCGAGTGGCGACCGTTAGTTTACAGCCCTGTCTGCAACGTTGGTGTGTTTGTGACATATTGCAGGGGATATTGCTTCGTATATGCTTACCTCGAAGGAAATGTGTTTTCTCTGCTTTAAGTTGTATCCGCACGCAGCACCGTCCTTAGCCCCACGTGGCCGTCTAGAAACCGCTCACGAGTCACAGGGAGCGTGAAAGCACCCCGCCCCGCTTGCAGCCTTGCGTGTTGATTGGTTGTATTCCGTGTGCCAAACCAATCAGATGCTGTGACGGGCGAGGCAACTTGGCAAGGCTCATGAATTCCAAGTTGCAAGAGCGGAAGGCGCGTTCAGAACGAAACGGCTGCAAAATTGGTTGTGAAAATTATATGAACTTATCGGTGGGAATATATGGAAAGTATGGCCGATACCGATATCCCTAAAATGTTAAATATCGGCCCGATATATCGGTGCGGCCGATAATCGGCCGGGCCCTAATTTGTTGTGCTACTCGACTTCATCTCCACCACTTTAGCATTGTTAGCATATCGGTTTGTACATACTTAGCCTTTGCCTGGTCGTTAGACTCATATGCTAAATACTTCCAAATTGCTCTTTTGCTTTGATAATGTTCTACTAAAACTGGAAGCGAAGGCCTTCCATCAGCAGCGCTAGCTGTGTTCAGTCAGCTCAGAGTTATTTTCGTGAACTAGTTCATGTGTTCAGCTGTTCTGCTAATATGAGGCGGAGCTGTAGCTGTCTGTCTGCAGCGCTGCTAAGTGAAGTTGCGTGTCAACTGGAGGAGGCGGAGACGGCACTGCAGCAAAATATCCATACATTTGCAAGTTAGTATCGAATCCGATACAAATTTTTATTATTGATTTTTTTCTATGTATCAATTTTTTGGCAACCATACCTACTCTTAAATATGGGTCGGTCTCCCAAACCAGAACCAGAAGATGGTTCCACAGAAGAGGAGCTTGATGGCTGAAAGCTCTGCTACCTGCTCTACTTTTGGAGACTCTAGGAATGTCAAGTAACCCTTTATTCTGAGAGCGTAGTGCTCTAGCAGGACAGTAGGATTTAATGAGCTCTTTAAAGGTCCCATATTATGAAAAACATGTTTTCTCTGTTCTCTACACCTATAAACTGGTCCTCCCTGAGCCTTCCAACTCCCAGAATGAGGAAAACAAGCTATTCCTGCATGGTCTGTGCAGCCCACCCACTGGTAAAACGGCTGTTCAGATTCAGCTCCATTTGTTACGTAACAAGTCATTTGCATAGGCCGAACTCCTCTGCGCGATGATAGGAGATATCCGAGAGGGTGGTAAATCACTGTGCTCCCGCAAGTTTGAGCATTTGCTTAAATCAAGATTAAACATGACAATTAACTTTAGTCTTTGTTGTTTTCTGATATATCAACACCTCATGAAAAAGGGAATTTGTATAGAGGAAATTAAATTTTATATGAAAAAACAATCATGCTGAGACTTGAAAATCATCCAAGTTTAAACTCCCTCTATTACTTGATATGGATCAGAAATTGTATTTGGAAATTGTTCCAAAAGTGACAACAAAAGTAACCTGGTCACTAAGTAAGAGTCTATTTCCCCCATGCAGACCCCACCAACTCAGCACCCCACATCCTGGACAGCTTCGAGCGTCGTGAGGTGATGGCATCCCACCGAGTGGAGTTGCCCTGCAAGGCCTCAGGTCACCCTGCACCCAAATACCGCTGGCTAAAAGACAACCGGCCACTGGAGCCCGACACTCGCTTCAGACAGAGTGTGACAGGCCTGCTGATAGAGAGAGCCCAGCCCAGCGACACAGGGACATATGTGTGTGAGGTGTGGAATGGCTACGGAAATGCTGAGGTGGTTGGCAGGCTGCAGGTAAAAGGTCAGTAACCATGAGCTGGGGGTAAGTCATTAGGGTTGATTTTTAGCTGCAAATGTTCTGATTTTTAAGGAGTGACGTGTAGCATTTTTATCCTTTCACTGGTGAAGAAATAATGTCTTTGTAAAACAAAGTCCCCTGTCACCAACAGTTACTGAACTCTTACTTAACTAACTTTCAGAACCCCTGAAGGTCGTGGTGAGTCCGCGGAAGGTGAAGGGCAGCGTGGGAAGCCAGGTTTCACTGTCCTGCACTGTAACCGGCTCCAAAGAGTACCAGTTGTCCTGGTACCGAAACGGAGAGCTCATCTACCCCACTAACAGCGTTCGTATGACAGGCCACAACAGGGAGAACCTGGTCATGGCTGGTATGGCCAAGAGCGATGGAGGAGCCTATCAGTGTTTTGCCAGACAGGGCAAGATGTCTGCCCAGGACTTTGTTCAAGTTATACTGGAAGGTTAGAATTCACATTGATCTTACTGGAGATGTGTGGATGGAAGCAGACATACAGTATTCTAAATGCATAACCTTTATTTGTTGGTTGATGTACATGTATTAGTGTATGCATGTGTGAATTCAGTGTGTCTGTGTTTTCCATGTTCATCTCAGACTGTGTGTGCTATTGAGTGCTGCAGTACAGCTCAGCTTTTCGATTTTCTGAAAGTGGCTGGCGTAATGTTACACAAGCTGGGTTGCTGCAGTGTCTGCCTCCCATGACCACACCAATGTAAAGAGAATATTGGTAATCAATGATGCTGTGGAGCCAGAGAAAAGCCCTGTTTTAATCAGCTTTAGATTCTGATTCTGCTTTTTATACATCGGATATTGATTGATTGCATTGAAAACATTTCTGAATAGATTCTCGTTTTAAGAAGGATCTATTGTTGGGCTGCACCATTGTTTAACATTTGAAGCTTTTATTGAGATTTTCAAATGAAGCTTTGAATGAATGTTGGCATATTTTATTACGACCTGTCAATCACAACAGAGCCAAGAATGTTACTACGCCTAGAAAAAGAGCTCCTTATCAGAACTGAATTTCTAACTGGAATTTGAGCTAGAAGGAAGATTTTAACGAAGACCTTACTTTTAACTAACCATGACAAACATTTTCAGGAACATTCTGTAATTTTACAAAATGTAAACAAACAAACAAATAATAATGCAATTTTGGTAAACCTGGTTTATGTAAGCTAGGTGGCTGATGTTGTAATACTGGTCTGAGCCTTTAATGTGCTCCTCCTTGTGGAGAAGCCTTAAGACTTTGATGGTCTTTTATTGTGAAGATTGTGAAGATTGATGGAGGTCATAATGCATGATTTGAAATGACACAGGAAGTTGTTGTAATACAACTTAACACTGCACAAAAAGCCCCACATCTTGTGGAAGGCATCTTTGAACCAAGCAGAGAGATTCATTGGCGTGTGTGTACATTAATCCAGCCCCTTTCATTAACCTTGAACTGTTTGTCGCAGACACATTTAATTTTCATTAGAACTAATTTTCCAGCCAACAATGAATGTAGAATGATAAAATGTACATTGCCATGTGTCTCTCCCTCCACTGCTCAGATGGCACTCCCAAGATTCTGGCTTCATTCAGTGAGAAAGTCTACAACATCAATGAGTTTGTGTCACTGTCGTGCACGGTGAAGGGTACACCGGAGCCCAGGATAACGTGGACTCTGGATGACGAACCCGTGGTACGTGACAGCCGCCACCGCATCTCCCACTACAACAATGCAGAGGGCCATGTGCTCAGTCATCTCAACATTAGCCAGACCCAGGTGCCTGATGGGGGGGTATATCGCTGCATCTGCAACAACTCGGCTGGGACAGTTTCCTACCAGGCGCGAATAAACGTAAGAGGTGCTTGTCAGATCAACTCTTCCAACACACCATCACATACACATCAGCATGTCTTGATTTATTCTGTTGTAAAGTGTAAAGTGCCTGGGTGTGCAGATGTTGGATGAATGGCTGACTACGTTTGTCAACAGCTTTTATTTTTAGCCATTAGATGTTTTTGTAGTTTTTACATTTAGAAAGCTTATATTGTAGCTATAGTAGCGCTCAGATACCTCTATCCTCCTGTACAAGCTCCTCTATCATCAGTCACTCGTGTCAGCATTAACTTTTCGAATGCCCTGCTTCCTAACACCTGCTGATAGCTTTGTATTGGGACACCATTAGGGTGATTTACTGTTAGCTCCAGTGTATGACTGTACCGCTATCTGCTCTCTACAGGGACATGGTTGGCTGGGTTGCTTGTTGTCATGTAGTGGTAATACTGGGGCGCTCAAGCTTTCTGTGCTTAGTGCAAGACTATTAGCATTTCTCCATTGCAGAGAGGGAAGTTAACTTTCTGTACACTGGTTTAATTGGTTTAATTTGATTGTGTTCATTCTTGCATGCTGTAAGGCTAAATAGGGCTATCCTCTAGCTTTTAAGCAAGGGTACATGGATGCCAAATGCAGCCAAGCAATGAAGATAAATCTCCACAGGTGCCATTGCAGAGAAAGTGTAATGACTGTTTCTCACATCGTTGGGTCCTTAATCGTGCTAAAGAGAGTAGCAAACCAGGATATGCTTATGCTCAAAGGACACTACAGAGCCTAGTTAAACTGTCTTCTATAGTGCTTTAAAGAGATGCCTAATAGTCCATTTCCCTGATAGACACTGAGCTATGGAAGCATATTGGTTATTCTGTTGGTTTTCACAAGTGTGTGCCAAAGCTGGCAACATGAGTAATGGTTTTGATAATAGCTTCATGAGTGGAGAGAGGGAACATTCCACTCTAATGCTTGTCAGAGGCAATCAAAGCCGGCACCGAAGAGGTAATATTCACTGCAGGCTCAAATAGAAGGGTAAACGAGTCCCTGGTTCTGATGAGGGACAAATGACATTTGATATGAAGGAAAAGAGAGCAGAATAGGTCCACTGGTAATGATTTCCTTTGCTTTGAGTTACTACAAGGATATCTTAGTCCAGCTGTTTGGATCTGCTAAATAAATCAAGGCAATGTTTCGATTTCTTTCTGTCAGAATGAATCAAGGCATGTAAAAGGCATGTTTGTGATGTCTTGAAAACACACAACACAGCACAGCAATCTTTCATAGCACCCCCTGCCTCAAAATCATTTTAAGAGAGTTGTCTCTCCAATGTGTCCTTCAAGGGCCTGCCAGCATCAGACCAATGAAAAACCTCACTGCCATCGCTGGGCGGGACATGTACATCCACTGCCGTGTCATTGGCTACCCATACTACTCCATCAAGTGGTACAAGGACTCCAATTTGTTGCCATACAACCACCGCCAGCGGGCCTTTGAGAACAACGGCACCCTGAAGCTGTTTGATGTGCAGAAGGATGTGGATGAAGGCGAATACACATGCAATGTGCTGGTGCAGCCTCAGCTCTCCACACACCAGAGTGTCTATGTAACTGTTAAAGGTATGAACCGCAATCTGATCTGTCTTCTGTTACACTCAACCCTTTACACTGGATTCACTTCATATTTAGAAAAGTTGATGTTGGTGCCTAAGATGTGTGTTAGGCACCAAGATGTGTGTACTCCAGGTATTCCATCAAGATTATCATCAATCTGAAGTGTCAAGATGTACATACACACTGTATCATACACCAGTGCATTCATGTGTCCATCATTAATCTCTTAGTCTGTGGATACAAAGACAGAATCTATCAGTCCGCACACTAATGTTCATGCTTTCCATTGCATTTTAAAGATACATTAAAGCATTAGGCGTAGTATCTACCTTTCCTTGCTGGAGGAAATCCAGATATGCAGAGGGATATTCATATACCACAACATGTAATAAAACACACTAACATCACTGATAGCGAAGCACCATCTCCATCATCCTCGCCAGCTTATCTGCAGCTCATCTAAATATTCAACAGTGCTGAGCCAGATGATGATAACCTCAGATGGCTTTCTTTCAATGACGTTGCATGATTTGAAACGTTGGATGGGCAACGCACCAACACACCAACCCCCCACGCAGCCCCTCCTTTTTCTTTCTGGCAGGTCTTGACGTGCTAACAAGTGTGCAAGGGGGAAATCACACAGCGTAGACAAAGCTATGCCGCCATTCCACCTCGGCTAATTTGCCTCTCGGCTGCTTAGCATTCCAGCGCTGCCGAGAGGGAATTCACAGGAGACCATTATGCCTATTTTGTTGTGAATTAAATAAGCACTGAAGTGCAGCTTATTCCAATGTTATTTTAAATCATTAATTTTCCAAAGCATCTGGTTCCCACGATGGCTACAGTGTCCCCAGAGAGCAAAAGACAGTGAGAGAATATGTATATGCATGTTGCTTGAGAATTCAGCAGCTATACATGGATAGGAAGCATCACAGCATATTGTTTTAATAATGGGAACTAGGTAATAAAGAGATAATTGTTACTAATAAGTATCTATGGGAGTGCTTAATAGAGGAGCTCAGTCATGTGTGTATATGTAGTGGTTTGTACATGAATGGTGACTGATTTTGAGCAACACTTGAATGTCTCATCCCTAGTTCCACCTACCATCCACCCTTTTGAGTTCCCACGGTTTTCCATTGGCCAGCGAGTCTTCATCCCCTGCGTGGTCATGTCCGGCGACCAACCCGTCTTCATCACCTGGCAGAAGGATGGTCGGCCAATCCCAGCCAGCCTGGGTGTCACCATAGACAACATAGACTTTACCAGTTCCCTGCGTATCTCCAACCTCACACTGATGCACAACGGCAACTACACTTGCATCGCACGCAACCAGGCTGCTGCCGTAGAACACCAGAGCCAGCTTATCGTCCGAGGTGAGGAGGGGAGACGGGTGGGCAAAGCGGGGTGCTTACGTGAAGGCAAAAAGAAAAGGCATGATTGCAGTAAGCAAATTATAAGACAACCAGAGGTCCATGTGTCTTTTTCATTTGTTACTAAAAGATTTCAGGACAAATGAAAATAATAATAATAATCATATGTAGCCATATATACACTATTTTATAATAAAACCATTATCTTGAATATCTTGAAATAAGGTAATATTGGTTCCAAAAAAAACACTTTAGATGTTGGTTTGTGAAAAGACCTTGATAGTTCTTTCAAAGTGCACCACATGCAATAGACATTTAGTGCATGTTGAGATGATGTAATGTAATGGCTACTTGACTTGCAGTTCCTCCCAAATTTGTGGTGCAACCTAAGGACCAGGATGGCATCTACGGGAAGGCAGTGATCCTCAACTGCTCAGCTGAAGGCTATCCTGTTCCTACCATCCAGTGGGAGTACTCTAAAGGTAAACTCAAAATATTTCATATATGTGTATTTCACCCCACGGACCCGATACCTCAACTCATGAAAACATTGCCATAATATACAGCCGTAATATACAGTTTGGCAGCAATCAATCAAAAATATTTTTTTTCTTATCTGCTGAATATTTATAGTAGCTTTAACCATAGACAACTACGGATGTCCATATATCATGCATCAGGCTGTTTACTGAAAGGCTCATCTCTGAACAGCTCATAAATAGGTTGAAGACTTGCAGCTTCATTCATACAGCTGGCATTTGAATAGAAAATCTAAATGTGTTTGCTGTACAGTTTCTTTCCCTGTCACTTCATCTGTCCCTCATCTGCTCCACTCCAGGAGTGTGTGCAGCATGTTTTTGTCTGATGAAATATTTTTGCTTCTTTTGTGAGCGTTTAGCATTTCGAAAACAACCAATGCACTTCTGCTTGCCACACACAGAAAGGCACACTGACAAGTTATATTAATTGAAGAAAGTTTATTTAATGAAATAAAGAATAATGAATTATAACCGTTAATGAATTGCTTAATTCAAATTGAAGATTTTTGTATGTGGATATTTGATTTCCTTGTTAGGGTGATGACGTCATAAAATATGATATTTGTAGCTTTATTCAAAACCTGAACAGAAGCTTTGAATGTTATAAAAAAGAAAAGAAAAACAACATTCAGTGCAGTCCTAATAAATAGAATTTTAGGTGTTGGCATATCTGATAAGATCATAAAAAAGTGATGCGCCACCCTATTTGGCAGACACATTGTAGTTGCATTTCAGTGTTTGTCTTAGCTCTAAACTAAAACTTTTCTGTAATATGGGATGAAAGTATCAACTAGCTGCTGTATGTGTTCATGTTTTTCACTTACTTTGTTCTCTGATAGGCGCTGGGGTCCCTCAGTTCAAACCCATCGCCCTCAACTCAGGCTTTCGGATCGAGGTGCTGGTCAACGGCTCTCTGTTCATCAAGCATGTCCTGGAAGAAGACAGTGGCTTCTATCTGTGTAGAGTCAGCAACGACGTTGGAGCTGATGTCAGCAAGTCCATGTATCTCAATGTCAAAAGTAAGTCACCGCCTGAATCCTCACAATGTCAAATGTGTGCTTTACGAGGTGATGTTTGCATTAGATTATCTCTGTATTCAGGCTTTCGTATTTAATGTATACTTATAGTCTATAACAACTATAACTAACTATAACAGCAGCTTTTCATTAATAATTACGAGTCACACCTGATTTTCTCTAGTGGATGCTCAGTGCTGCTGTTAACATCACAATTATTGCTCAAGCACAAAGGTTAAGTGAGTTGGCTTTGTGTGCAACATCCATGGTGCTAGCTCTGTGCTTTCTGCCTCAATGAATCCCACAAAAGCAACACACATAGCCAGAAATGCTGCGTCTCTTGGAGAAAGTACAGCATTTATCCACTGTGTAGCCATGGATTTAGCTCCCCTCCATTAAGCCTTGAATCCTGCAGGCAGGCAGGGACTTCCATGTGGAAAAGAGGGCTGAGGGATGGAGGAGTTAGACTTACAGTATGTATAACTATATACAACTATATATCTATGCCCTTCCCTTTGTGCCTGATCAGTGTTATATTTGTTTGACATCAAAGGATTGGAGCCAACACCCTTCACGCTCACACATTCATACAGCACAGCTATGGCTTTATTTCTTTCAAGTTTGAACCGATTACAGATGCATGACTAAAACCAGGAAATTACTTTTAAGGAAATATACAAACACACTCATAATATACATAACGGCCAAAAATGAAGTACTTTCTTTTTTCAAACTTGAGCAATTCTCAGAAGTGTTTTTGTCATAATATTAAACATTTTTTAATAGAAACACTGCCCTCTTCAGGGGAAAATAGTACCTAATAAACCATGAGAGGCTAATACACGATTTAATTCGCCATATTGCCAAAGAGAGAGATGCTAAAAGCGTATATTTAACAGTCTTCATATTCATTCTGTGGTGAACAACCATGTCACAAATCATGTTTATCTGAGTTTGGACTTGTGCATGTGACTGTGGATTTGTTCGAGCCAGTCCACTGTGGCTGGGTGTTCATTTTGATCAGTCATTGCAAGATGAGGCTTATGCCCCCGTGGCTCTTATCAAGCCAGAGCAGAGTATGACTCCCTGCTGAGTGTCTAACTGTCTGCCAGCCACAGCCAAATAGGCTACCACTCCTTCATGACCCTCCTGTCTGACTGCAGCCCATCATGCTTCCTCACAGGCAAACAAGCAGAGACTATGCAATCCCTCATGTCACGTGTGATATATAATGAAATATCTTTGACGTTCCTGCTGGAGGATGCTCCCAGTGATTGTATTAAGTTGTAGTAAATCCTTCCCTTTTAACTGGAGAAGTTTTCACTCCTAAAGTCACTTTATTCCCAGCTGAAATGCATACAAACCATAATTCAGCCGAGTATAAATAGAATCTGATATACTCCATATAACTTACCCCTTGACTTTATTTGACAAATTCTTAAAAGATCATGACAACATAATGTATTATCTGCATATGTAGATTTACTTCACCTCTTCTTGAGAGGTGGGAGACAACCTGCACCAGGAAAGCTCCCGAGCATGTGGTGAGGAAAATTGACCCTGAATAGATGACATTTGGATTCATAATGGCAGGCAGTGAGGGGTGATGGTAAGCAGAATATTTATTTCGGTCATTACAGCTCACATAGGCATAACATATTTTTACAGTCCAGCTTATTGCTTTTTCTACTTTTTTTGTCATAGTGAATTTGCTTTATCAGGGAATACAGATTTTCATACAGGAAAAGAACTCACAGTCGGGAAAAACTCTCTACTAACTCAGTGTTTAGTTTAGGAACTAGTTTCACTGGTGTGACAGACTTCTTTATTAACCAGATCCTGGCTGACACTTCTTTTTTTTAAACTTTCATTGCATGGTGTGTGTGTGTGTGTGTGTGTGTGTGTGCCAGCAGTCCCTAAGGTGCCCTGCTCCTGGAGTGTCAGGCTGTTGTTGTGATCGTTGCACTGTGGCTCTTTGCTCTGCAGTAACCTGAATCTACCTGGGCACCAGGAGAGCCATACCTCATCCTACTCCCGTGTGTGTGTGTGTGTGTGTGTGTGTGTGTGTGTGTGTGTGTGTGTGTGTGTACGTAGATATCTAATAGGCCCAGTGTTGAGCTCTGTACCGTCTGAAGCGGTAATGCTCGTTGATGTTGGACACTGTGATGTTCTGTACACTCTGTGCTGTTGTATGCTGTTGATCCATGCCGGCCTACATCACAACTACTTAAGAGGCTTAGGAGCCAATTAGGGAGTCACACAAGGTGACGCATGTTGAAGTACTCACGTGATGGATAGTATGATCCTTGCTCTGTATTATTGGCTGTCCAGTTGTGGCTTGATGTATCAGTCAACAAACTGTGGAAAATGTGAAACTCTGAGATGGGTATTATAGACACAAGCATGGCAGAGATGCTATCAGGTCATGTGACACAGGTTAGCAGGCAAGTTCCTGAGCACAAAGAAGGACGAAGCATGTTAATGCAAAGACACAACATAAAGGCACAGACACAGTTCAGCCATTACAAAAGAGTAATTGGCCGGGCGGCTAATGTGGTGCTTTAGATGGATCCCATTTTGCCAGTCTATTGTGGTGGACTCCCAGGGAAATGAATTGAAGCCATTGTGGTGTCCTAACTTGCCACTTTCGCCATTGAGAGTCCCTGCATAGGTTAATGTCTCGTCATAATACATCATGCATCATCCACTGCACTAGCAGCCAGGAAAAATGCATTGCTCTCACCACAGCAGGATGAAGTTGTGTGTGTCTGTGTGCGTTTGTTTTTTTATTTTTCATGCTCCTTTATAGGAGTACTAATCCATTTTCCTTCGGTCATGACACTGGTTGCAGGTGGAGGCATACATTATTTCTATGCAATTTCCAGTCAAGCAGCCAAAACAGATGCAATTCAGTCAATTCATTACCAATCCACAACGGATGCTATCAGAGTCAGTCAACAGCCACTCAATGTTTATCAGGGCCAATTAAGAGCAATCAAGCCTATTAGACATCATAATGTTGGCAGACACAGTGATGAGGGCCGGGCACTTAATGAGGATTCACTGAAGAGAAAAGCTCAATGTTCTTGTGGCCACTGAGTAGTCTCCCATGAACAATGTCCTTCAGACAACCATAAGAAAGTCCCCTCTTTATCTGATCTTGATTTATTTCATCTTATTTACTCGTTTGCATCCAAGCCCCCTCCCTCACTCCCTCCCACCGCCACACAGAAGCCCACCCCCGGTCTCCAAGCATACATTGGTCCCTGCTCCATGTCCAAGCCAATTGTGCAGCTAAGGGAATTATTTCAGTACATTGCAGGCGGCCAACGAACCAGTCATCTTTGTGCTATCGCCAGAGAGCCACCCCAACCCCCACACAGTCTCTTCCCACAGCCCACTTACAGTGTGCCTCCAGGGCAGGGAGCTATACACATTCGGGCTCGTCTTGTCTTGTCTGGTCCTCAAGGTCCCATTGAGCCAGGGTGCCCTGTGGCTTACAGTAGCCAGCCAGGTGGGTGATACTCTCTGGCACACCAGAGTATATTTTAATTAAACATTTTTTTAATCCTTATTTATTAGGTAGAACTCTGACAGTCCCCGTTCAGATAGCCTAGAGAAATTCATACTTTGTTTAAATTCTCATACAGTGCATTAAAACAAATAACCTCATTTGTAGTGTGAAAGATCATCAAACTTTTTTTTGCCATTCATAACAATTAAACCCTTCCAAAAAACAGCGTAATCTCTTTTCATCACATCTTATTAAACCTCTGAGATGCAATTAAATGAAATAAAATTTCTAGTGTCGTATCAAAACAAAAGTTATCTCAGGACACTTTCCACATAGAGCAGGACAAGAACAGGGTCAGGATAGGATGAGAGATGGTCTCCTGGCGTCCTTTCTCTGATCACAAATAAAGAGCGCCGCACTAAAGTGGTGTTGCCACTTTTTATTATTTTTTCTCATGAATCAATTTGACTAATTCCACATTACTATCAGCACATTACCACATTACTATCACCACCAGGTAGAGACACTAGACACATTTTCTTTTTGTATCTTTTTTTTTTTTTTTTTATGCCCTGCATTGCGACATTCAGGGCGTGATTGTGTAATCATCATCATACTCCTGTGAAAATCAATGCCAGGTCCATGTTCTATTCCTGGCTACTAAAGATGGCCCTTTTTTCTAAGAGTGGAGACTGTAGAGAGACAGAGAGAGAGAAAGAGAGAGAGAGAGAGAGAGAGAGAGAGAGAGAGAGAGGAAGGAGGAGTGGGAGGAGGGAGGTGGAAAGAGGAGAGGAGAGACTGTCCGAAGCCGGTTGGCATGGTAACCTGGCCAGGTGAAAGGGAGCCTGGGAGACAAGAGGGAGGAGGGAGCTGAGGGGGGTGGGGGGTGCTTTTGTCTCACGGGAGTAGCCTATGAGCAGCCAGCCTATCCCCCACAATCCCCTGCAGGCTTAAGCATATCATCACTGCCCTCTGGGTTGCTGTGTAGGAACAGGGCTCTCCTCACCTCTGCTGTTTCCTTTCCTTTTTAAGCTACAGATACAGAACCACATCTCCTGCAAAACCAGGATGAAAAAATGTATAATGTTTGGGAGAGCGACATGGTGGTTTCTCATAAACGGAGCAGTGCCTTCCCTGTGACTGTGAGCATTATTTAGTCTAGTATGGTGTTCGCTATGTATGCTCCGTTTGCTCACATCAATATGTCTTATAAACTAGTATTTTCCAGAAAGTTATTCTAAACCTGACATTAGTCAAACATGTCTCTCCCCCCACCCACCCCATGTAATCCTGTTCCCATAGTTCCACAAGATATTAAAGAAATACATCAACAGAACAATTACAATGCCACAAAGTATGCCTCAGGGCTGGCTCAGCTGGGCTGCTTGAACACGCACAAACACACACACACACACACACACACACGTTTGTACACATGCATATACAGTACATACGAGCTGCTGCATGTTTGAACACACAGAGTCCGAGAACAAAGTCATCCTCATCTTTGAGCCTCTTTGTGTTGCACAGACAGACACTAACCCGAACACATGAACCTCATATCAAGACGTCACGGTGCAACATATTAACTGCAGAGCTGCTGTCTGGCTCACAGTAAAACAAAAGTGACTTTAAAAATCAGACAAGTAAATAATATGCAAATTGATTTTCTATATGCTGATGAAAAATAAATGAACAGTAGTGATTAATGATGCAACATTGAACATTTTGAACGTCATCATGAACTATTTTAACAGTTTCTTTCTTGTATGCTGTCTTGTATTCATCTTCTGTCATTACATCTTGTTCTTGTCATAAGATGGACTTGAAAATACATACAGTATATGGTTGTTTTTTTTTTCTCTTTTTTTCCTTCACTTTTCAATAATTGAATCAATACATGAGCATAAAAACTAAAACTTTTCTATGTCCATCCAGAGTATTAGGAAGACCCACTTCTTTGAGTGGTTGACCCCACTTAGTTCACATAGTTCACACCACCATGCTCAGACTTTCCCCTTGTGTTTTTTGTGTTTTTTTTCCCTCCAAAATATGACTCACAAAACAATGTTGTGAACTGTTGAACAGAGAAGATCAAATATCACACTACCTGTTTCGAAATATGTTCCTTTGAAAACAGAATCATATTGCTAACAATAGATTTTGTGATTTTTTAATGACTGCACTATTTCTAAATGTTAATACAACGTAACACTTAATCCACATATCAATAGCAGTATTTTTCAGGCTGTAATTTGAAAATGAATCGGAAACTGTAAAAATGTACTATTAAAAAAAGTATATTAGTTTGAATATATTTCCCCTCCAGAACCTCAATGCTGATATTCCTTTAATGCAGACGTCCTCTTCACAGCGTAGCTGGGTCAAGCTATTCACTTTAGCACAGCATCCCACTAGCAACCACCTCTGAGCTACTTCCACATGAAAGCAGCTCTGCACTAAAACAATAACACTGAAATAAAGCTAGAGTTCTTTTACAAATGTGTCTCAGAAAAAATTAATACTTGTCATGCAAAATAAATCAGCTTTCTTTTCCATAGCCGAGCCCCAAATGGCTGCAGAGTGAATAAGAGATGAGGCTTAAATGTTTGCAACCCCTTGCCTGACACTTCCCATCACATCAATTAAGTCACGCTTTGTGTGTTTTTGTTTGTGTGTGTGTGTGTGTGTGTTGTGTGTGTGTGTGCGTGCGTGGTGTGTGTGTGTGTGTGTGTGTGTGTGTGTGTGTGAGTGTGTGTGCACTTCTTGGAGCAGAGGCTTGTTATACACTCTACTCTGTGTGTAATGAGGCATGCATGTCGTTAGTGTGCGTTTAGTGTGGTGTTTTCAGAGTGTTGTTAGAGCGTCACTGTACCATTTAGACCGTCAGATCGCAGATAGATGCCGAGCAGCATGGTGTGTCTGTTGCCTTCAACTTTAAAGGGAAGCCATACGTTTAGCTGCAGCACATTAGCAATTCTGACAATACTGTTGCTATGAAACACGTCAAAATGTGTTCTTTTGACTCTAAAAACGACAGTTAGCACACTTTCTTTGCATTACAGCCAGATAAATAGTTAAACTGTTTAACGACACATCCTGTGATTAAAATGCAACCGCTTCTTTTTTTAAACATAATTCAACATAGTTTCAACAGTGGTACAATAATGATTTATCCTTAATGAGACATTCAGTGTTGAAACAATACAAAGTAATACTGTAGATATTTAAAATAAACCAATGCATTGTTTTATTTCATGATTCTGGTGCTTGTTTTGCAGTTTTATTGGTGTCCATGTTTGTTTCATAGTAGACACGCTTCATATTTAATTCATAATAAGCTCGCTCCGATTGGCTACTCTTATGATCCTCTGAAGAACATCTTTGCTTCTTTGCTACTGATCTAACTCAACTAATTAAAGGTTGAGTATGTGATTCTATTCAGAAACACTGTTTTATTACTTGAAATGACTCGAGAATGTAAATTATTCCACAATGTATTGTTTTTTTTATATATATATCTGACTTTATTTTATTATGCTTATTTTATTTCGGAAAGTGTTCAGAATATTTATTTATTTAATAGCCACCAGCCGTACATAGAGGCTCCATCAAAGTGATTAGAAGAAGTAGAGAAAGGGGTCCTTTGCAAGTGGTCTTCCTTTGAACAATAAATCAATTCACATACTGAACTCAAGTAACAAAATGGTGCATCTAGAAAATAAACCAAACAAGATATGTTCTTCTCTTTTTCTCCACCTCCCTTGTGCACCAGTCCCTGCCATGATCACCTCCTACCCCAATACCACGCTGGCCACGCAGGGCGAAGAGAAGAAGATGAGCTGCACGGCTCACGGTGAGAAACCCATCATGGTACGCTGGGAGAAAGAGGAACGCATCATCAACCCAGAGACCAGCCGCTATGTGGTTTCTGTCAAGGAGGTGGGCGATGAAGTCATCTCCACCCTGCAGGTAGGACGCCGAGCCCCATTTTAACTTAACAATCCATGTATTGCATTGTAGATATTTATTTGATATATAAAGCCACATCACTCTCAGGCTTGATCTTCTGCCTGTTTTAATTCAATACTGGATACTTTCACCGTATCAGGACTGTGAATCCTTCTAATGACATAGTTTGAGAGAGTCTTTGGTGGAACTGTCATTGGGTCCCAAGTCAAACATTTTGGGAACCATAACTGGAGAGAAAACTTCTCTGTTAAAATAAAGATATCAGATATAGTCATCAATTTATTGACATCAATATCACAATATCTTTATTGAATACAAGTTCCTAGAAAAGGGTAGGACGTTGTGGGTGTCTACTTCTGCCTACACCAACATTTATTTATTACATGTTACATGATCAAAACAAATGTACTCTTTCTAACTAGGAGTGACCAGTGAACATTTTTATTAAAATTGTGTCTCCTTCATGTACATCCAATCAGATCATGCCCACAGTGAGGGAGGACTCTGGCTTCTTCTCTTGCCATGCCATCAACTCCTTTGGTGAAGACAGAGGAATCATACAGCTAACAGTGCAAGGTATGACTTACATCATTTACTTATTCTACCTGCTATTTTTAAGTTCAGTGAAATAACAAAGGGTTGCTCACGGTTGTGCCTTGTAGAACCACCGGACCCCCCGGAGGTGGAGATCAGAGAAGTGAAAGACAGGACCATTGCACTGCGTTGGACGATGGGTTTTGATGGCAACAGCCCAATAACAGGCTTCGATATTGAGAGCAAGAACAAATCAGGTACAAGAAGTCATTCATTTCAAAACTTAGATTAGCAAAATGTCTTTCACATGCTTTGGTTCAAATGTGCAATGTATTAATATGATATGTACTGCCGCTCTGATTACATCTATAATTTCTATCATATGGGGCTGCACAGTGGTGTAGTGTCACTGTGGCCTCACAGCAAGAGGGTTCGAGTCCTGCTTTGGGTCCTTCTGTGTGGAGTTTGCATGTTCTCCCCGTGTTAGCGTGGGTTCTCTCCAGCTTCATTGAGGACTAGAAATGTCCCGTAGGTGTGAATGTGAGTGTGAATGGTCTCTACATGTGATAGAGTGGTTACCTGTCTGTCTCTACATGTCAGCCCTGTAATAGTCTGGTTACCTGTCCAGGTGAACCATGCCTTCACCCAATGTCTTCAGGGATCGGCTCCAGCCCTCCGAGACCCTGAACAGGATAAGTGGTGATTGATGATGGATGGATGGATGGATGGATGGATGGATGGATGGGCGTAATGGTTATTCTGTATACAAGCAAGCAATAGATGTAGACATTCTGTATATTTATTTCTCTTCTTTCCATCCTGGTAGACAGTTCCTCCTTGGTGTCTCCCTGAGGCTTTTCCCTTTGTTTCCCTGTTAAAAGGTTTTTTCTTATTCGATGGAGGGTCCTAGAACAGAGGACAATGTTGTACATTTAGCCCTCTGAGGCTAATTAGTGAATTGTATGTTAGAATGTGAGAATTATCCCTGCATTCATTTCGTGTCAGTGCTGATTTAATATAGCCTGCCCTAATGCACTTAGCTTTGACTTCTGTGACTTTAGCAACACCCAATAAACCTCACTTTCTCCCCTCTTTAGCATCCTGGGACACGGCTCAGAAGACCAAAGATGTCTCACCTCAGCTCAACCAGGCCACCATCATCGACCTCCACCCCTCCTCCACCTACAACATACGCATGTTCGCCAAGAACCTGATTGGCAAGAGCGAGGCCAGCAACGAGCTCACCATCACTACTGATGAAGCAGGTGAGTGTGAACAGACGGAGGACGAGTCTGTGTTGTACAGTCATATGAAAAAGTTTGGGCACCCCTGACAATTTCCATGATTTTCATTTATAAATAATTGGGTGTTTGGATCAGCAATTTAATTTTAACTTATCAAACAACCGATGGACACAGTAACATTTCAGTAGTGAAATTAGGTTTATTGGATTAACAGAAAATGTACAATATGCATCAAAACAGAATTAGACAGGTACATAAATGTGGGCACCCCAATAGAAAAATCACATCAATATTTAGTAGTGCCCAGTGCTTGAATTGGAATAAAAAAGGTGCCAGTACTCTAAATCAGCAACTGCACACCACACATGCTTGTGGCTCTCGTGGATACCATGTGATTTTGCCTGGTTTACCTAGATAAACCCTATACTAGTTGCTTAGATAAACCATATACTAGTTGATCATTTTCACACACACATTTCTCTGTTAAAAAAAAAAAAAAAAAATTGTTTGTCTGAAATGGACACAATGTACAGTGAAATGGCAGCTATGTGTGGCTTTATTGTAGCTACTTGCTTTCTGCTTGCTTGTTTGCTCTGTCTCTCAACTTGCTTGCCCTAGTGAGAGAGAGAGCGAGAGAGAGAGAGAGAGAGAGAGAGAGAGAGAGAGAGAGAGAGAGAGAGAGAGAGAGGCTGTCTTGGAATAAAGATATCACAACTTCGATACTCACTTTTGAATTCCTCTGTCTAGGGTGACCGGTTTTATTTTTCCATTTCTGCTCCCTGTACATAAATAACGGCGGAGGTAAATAACGGCCGGTCTCTAATGGAGGCGAGGGCAAGTGTCGACAGGCAGCGTTATTTCCACGCTTCCCATTCATTGTCAGGTTTGCGTCGCGAAGATTTTTGGCTGATGCTATATTAGGGGATTTACGGTATGCCCTGAAATGCATTCGACTGACGGCAAGTGTGGAGAGACAGTGCGCCGCAGCCTCCCGCCATCTCTCGAAAATCTTTCAAACTGAAACTTGTCGATCTAAAATGAAGACAGATTCATCAACTGCATAGCTTATTATAGGTATCCACAACATGATAAAAGAACTACAATATGCGTACCTAGATGCGTCATGAGGTGGCGGTACGCTGTAAGAAGTAACGGTACGCAGATGGGTAAAAATCAGAAGTCCCGGTACTGCGTACTGGTGAGTACCGGCCCAATTCAAGCACTGGTAGTGCCTCCTTTTGCAAAAATAACAGCCTCTAGATGCTTCCTATAGCCTCTAATGAGTGTCTAGATTCTGGATTAAGGTATTTTGGACAATTCCTCCTTACAAAACATCTCCAGTTCAGTTAGGTTTGATGGTGGCCGAGCATGAACAGCCCACTTCAAATTATCAAAATACATTATATTTTTTAAATTATGTTTTTGCACAGCCTATTTTTCACATCTGATTTCATTTCATTCAGCTTATTACTGCTACACTGAAAATATTTGTCTGGAAAATACCCCAGTACTCAGCTTTTATTAGAAAATGTTAGAAAATGAATGGCATGCCACTGTGATCATTTTCTGTGACGACAGAGTAAATTATTATGCAGACACAACACAACAAATCAGAGAAACAGAAACATGTGGGTGGGGCTGGAAAGTGAAAGACAAGAGGCAAAAGTAGGTAAAGGACCAACTAAGTGCATTCATTAACAGCCTGGTGACATCAGCCCCACTGGCTCTGTTGCATTATTGAACACGCACTGACCCCACACTAAAGGGAGAAGTTTTCAATTAGCGGTATCTGTACTAAATGTCACACTATGGGTAATATACTGAGGCCGGACCCCATCTGCAAATCAGCCCCCCTTCCTCCCTTCATCTTCATCTCTCTGCTACCCACCACAGAGCACTTCTCCCTCAGCAGCCAACTAGAAATACTACCATGTGTTTGGTTTGTTTGCCTTGTCAAATATTTACAAAAGCATGTCCATTTTTATAATACGTACATGTTGGTGATCTGATCTCAGCCCCTGATGGACCACCTCAGGATGTACAGCTGGAAGCCCTCTCATCTCAGAGCATCCGAGTCTCTTGGAGGGTAAGTTAATCCAACGTTGTGGGTAAAAGTGTGTGTGTGTGTGTGTGTGTGTGTGTGTGTGTGCGTGCACGTGCGTGCGTGTTGAGTATGGGATGACTCCCAGGTGAGCTCTGCCCTACAAAGCCTAACTGCAGTAACATTGTAAAGGATAAAACTGAGAAAAACCCCTTTAAAGTTTTTTAACGTTATTTAACCGGCCAG
This sequence comes from Chelidonichthys spinosus, assembly GCA_029853015.1. Classification (NCBI taxonomy): domain Eukaryota; kingdom Metazoa; phylum Chordata; class Actinopteri; order Perciformes; family Triglidae; genus Chelidonichthys; species Chelidonichthys spinosus. Next base: position 8,903,358 of record CM056835.1, read on the forward strand.
CCAATTGGGTTAGATGGGTGATATGACACTTATTTCCACATGTATTCAAAAATCATCACAATTTATTTGATCTTATTTGACCCCAAAAATGTAGTTACTGCACTCTGGTTTTGCATTGCTGTAAAATGTTCTTATAGTAATGCAAAAGCAGACTGCAGTAACTACAATGTTTTTGTCTTCTTTCAGCCTTAATATTTTTGTTTTCAGTGACTAAAAGTGAAAAAAATATTTTTTGTGTATTGAAAAGGGTTTAACAACTCTATTCAAAGATTTGTGTATTTTAGACTTGATATTATAAAGTTATGTTATATTTTAGTCTTAATATAAGTGTATCTCACATTTGTACTGTATCAAATAGACGTAGAATTTCTGTCATTCTTGTCTTCACTATTCAACACAATGAATTACTGCCGTAAGTGAAGCTACTGTGGTCTGCTTTGGTTTTGAGTTGTATTTTGTACTTACTGCAATTTTTATATAATTATTTATCTGAAAGTAGTTCATTTTATGTCATAACTCAAATTTGACCAAAAATGTAAGTACTGCAGTTAGGCTTTGTAGGGCAGTGCAGTGGTTGGCTGTTCCTGAATGAAGAATGCTGTGTGTAGCTAGTATTTGTTACCATTATCAGTTTTTATACTCATGTCTGATGGTTTAGGTGGAGGACCAGATATTTTTACCTTTGCTATTCTAATCACATGTAGATCTCATTTCACACATGGCACCAGAATGCATCTTAATACAGAAAGTTCCTTAAATAACCTGTAGATGTAAGTCGCTGTTTAACATTCACAGGTGCCTTTGCAAACGTTATGCACTCTTTGTCGTTTGAGCATACGTTTGACATGCAAGTGGTCGACCAAACAGAAAGATCATAAGACCACAGGGTGTCTCACCCATGAGAAATGATTTCAGGAAAAAATCCAGTCTGGTTTGGTTGACAAGATAACTCAGAAAAGGAGGTTTAGCTAACACATACGGTATTTGTGCTTTATGGCACTTCTCTTCCTGGTACCAGATCCTAATCAAATGCATTCAGAAAATAATGACAATAATAATATGTGCATCACACTATACCACCCTTAGTATTCAATCTATACTTTTGTAACTGCTAATACACCACACATGTCTGTAAATACTCTACATACCTATATTGTTCAGTATGAAAAATTTAGAGATAACCTTATTTATTCTGTTTTTGCAATGTTACTGTACACCATGCCATTTTAACTGTATACTACTGTCTACACTGCACTATATGTTTACATACCTATATACTGCTCACTTTGCACTTCTTGTTAGACGCTATCTGCAATTTCGTTGTCTCTGTACCTATACTCTGCACAGGTAATAATAAAGTAAAAAAATAAATAATAATACTGCCACTAATAATAATAATAATAATAACAACAACAATAATAATAATAATAATAATATGTATATCTTGTAAAATGCAGTGCATTCAACACGCAGGGACATTCAACAACATTGTCTCAAATAACCCCTGTTATTCCCTCAGGCACCCAAGAGGCACCTCCAAAATGGAGCCATCAAAGGCTACCAGGTGGGCTACAGGGAGTACAGCTCTGGTGGAAACTACCAGTTCAGCGTGATCAGCGTGGAGACCACAGGGGACAATGCAGAAAGCCAGGTGCTGGACAACCTGAAGAAGTTCACCCAGTATGGAGTGGTGGTGCAAGCCAGCAACAGTGCTGGGACAGGGCCCTCTTCCACAGAGGTCGCTGCTACCACACTGGAAGACGGTAAGACAGGAATACTATATCAAAGTCAACCCGAAGTTGTGATTATTCTGAATAAAACCATAACAAGTATGTGTATATGTATAGATATATAGATTTATAAATACACATACATAAAACTGAACACTAAGTGACTAAGTTAGATCTGTTCGGCATATTTGGATTTATGTTCATGTTGCAAACAGAAGACACATACTAATCTCCTCTTCTTAAAGCGGTAGGAAGCATGGTTTCATTTAGGAGAGATTTATTAGGTTATATCACCGCCTAGTGGAGATCAGTGAGTGCTGCCATGTTGTCATTCCCATAGTTTCTACTGAGAATCTTGTCTCATTATGGTGTGTCTGCTGGTTGTTTCCTCAGTGCCCAGTCGTCCTCCAGAGAACGTCCAGGCTACTGCCATATCTCCAGAGGTCATCTCTCTATCCTGGCTGACTCCTGCCAAAGACGCTCTGAATGGAAACCTGTTGGGCTTCAGGGTCATCTACTGGGCCAACCTGCCTGATGGAGGTACACAGTTACATCTGTACACTTCTTCAAAACATTATGCAATCTGTACGTTGTCATTCATATATTTAGGAGAAATATCAAGCTGATTGCAGGTTTATTCAGGAATAATACAAATTCTTGAAATTCAACAAAGCAGAATAAGCAACAACAAGCAATAATATATAGTGCTAGACGCAAAAACATTCATCACTCAGATGGTTGGGATCTGCATGGCTTGGTTAATAGAGGTGACATCACAAGTCCCTTTTAGACAGATGATTCCGCCGTAATGGCGGAAAGACGAGTCAAAATACTCCACGAGGGAAGGTGTGTCTGGTTCATGGTGGAGATGCCTTTGCAGACGCAGCCAGCAGCCATTGAAATTGCTTCCCGCTAGCCGGCTAATTCAAGCTACTTCAGGCTACTTCAGGCTACTTCAGGCTCCTTCAGGCTACTTCCGGCTTCCTTATTATTATAGTGCAAAATGGATCCCATTATAGCCAGAAAGAGCGCTGCTACGTGTTTATGTAATTCAGTCTCAGTATATAAACACATGCAAACACATGCATGGTTGTGTTGAAGTCAGACAGCGTGCTATGCCATTGTCACATACTGGGTTTGTGTCAGTAGGATTGGTTATGACAGCACAATTACCTTTGACCCCGACTCTGTCACATCATGTTGGGCTGCATGAAGAACATGAACTCTCCAGACTTGACAGCCAGGACTAGTTTGCATGGTTACAGTCCGTCGCTCTGTGGGTCAATGCTCAAAGTTAAATTTCAATGTGATTTTTTTAGAAATAAGATTGTAAATAATCAGTCGACAATCCACACTTAACACTGTATCTTTTGCAATGAAACAATTCTATCAATACCACTTAATCCCAGACAAGAGCTGTTCATTAGTGTGAGAGAATGTAATGACCAGCAGAGGGAGCTCTATCGGTTCACCAGTAGTTGGAATCAAGTTGGAGTCACAGTGGTTGCCATGTCGTTGTTAGACAGGTTAGGGTGCAGGATACACTGAATGATTTCATGTGAATGGATTAAAAGCCAAAGAAGAAGAAGAAGAGGTGCAGCTGGCCTCATAGAGAAAGGTGGGTGATGAACAGATGAAACCTTAACAGCAGAGCGTAGCAGCTTGCCAGTCAAGGCCTGCCGCCGCCGCAGCAGACCTTGGACACAGGGTTGTTTAAACTCTGTGATTGAATACGGTTTAATATCTGAAGCTGTGTTATGACAACCTTGGGGCTGACATCACCTTTTGTGAAAGTGATCGTTTAATTGCTGTTTAATCTATGGATGCATAGGAGCAGCAGCTGTCTTTATTTACAAAAATAATATTTATATTTATTATATTATATTATTTACATTGGACTGAAGTGTCCTCACTACAATCTGTCCCATGTTGTTTTTTGTCCATCAGAACTTGGGGAGATCAGGAATGTCACCAGCTCTAAGCCCTCTCTTGAGCTGGATGGACTAGAGAAGTATACCAACTACAGCATCCAAGTGTTAGCCTTCACCAGAGCTGGAGACGGTGTTCGCAGTGAGCAGATTTACACCCGCACCAAGGAGGACGGTAAGGACATTACACCACTCCTAATAAATCAAGGGGGCAGTAGTCATATTACACTTGTGAGGGCGAGCTCATGCTCACTGTAAGTTTGACTCACTGCTGTGGGTTTTAAGGAATTACAGGATGTCGGAGAAATGTCAGTTTTGCCAGATTGAGATTATTTTGGAGCAGTGAATGAACCCGTGTGGTAAAAATGAGGCAGGGGAGCGGCGGGGACTTATCTATGGTGACCATCTGTTATCTTGCTTTATGATCGATGTAAAAAGCACCATAACAATCTTCTTCTGAGTGAATGCATTAATTAACACGTTAATATCACCTTAACATGGTCTTTTCCTTTTAGTTCCTGGGCCTCCTGCGGGCGTGAAGGCAGCAGCTGCATCAAACTCAGTGGTGTTTGTGTCCTGGCTTCCTCCCCTCAAAGTGAACGGCATCATTAGGAAATACACCGTGTTCTGCTCCAACCCACACCCCACGGTATGAACGGGCTTTTAAAAGTTCCAGTATTATACCTATGAACAATTTAGCATTTTGAATTTAAAAAGAACTGATCATTGGACCTCAACTAGCAGAACTTAAAGGATAAGTCTGGCATGAGTCTTTATTCTTGCTTTTATCACCAAATCCCAGGACTCACTTCCCTGATCTGTCTGTGGCTCTCAGCTCAAGGCTTTTCCTCCTTAAGGAGTTCCCTAAAACACTGGAAACTGTAGTTTTAACACATTGGTTAAAAAGCATGTATAGCAGCTATAACTCCATCTCTTGACTTATATTTACCAGGTGGCCAGGAGCACCACTCTAAATGAATGCTAACAAATATCTGTAGCGGCTAGATGTGTAAATAGCCCACTGTTTGATGACTCATTTTCTATATTAACTTAAAAGGTGATACATAGCTTTCAATAGTAGTAATTAGGTTAAACACACACCCTGCCATAGTGATCTAGAAGTTCACTGCAGTGTGCTTCAGTATCTTAGACAACAGTGGAGCTCTACCACACAGAGGAGGCTTTGGATTCACACACATTAATAGTTAGTAGGATATCGTCATTGTTAGTTTTGATTTTTTATGATCCATCTATCCATCGTCATGTAATGTCTATGTAAAATGTGATGTGGATATGCAAGCAGACAATCCTGAATATCTTCCTTCGCCCAGGTGAGCAGTGAGTTTGAAGCAGCCCCAGATGTGTTCTTCTACCGCATCCCCAACCTGAGCAGGAACCGACAGTACAGCATCTGGGTAGTGGCGGTCACCGCAGCCGGCCGAGGAAACACCAGTGAAATCATCACTGTCAAACCCATGGCTGAAGGTAGGTGGAGATGATCTTCGGAGCAGTTTTATATTCAATGCGGAATAAATCTGAAATATGTGTACTGAGTTCCACATTTATCAGGTTTAAACAGGTCTACAGGTAAATGAAAAAAAAAAGAGAAAGGTAGCCTTCAGGTTGAAACATAAGTGCAGAAGGAAATTGCAGTAGGTTACATTTAAAGAACATTTTAAAGCTCAGTGCAGCAAGTTGAAAGTCAAACAAGATCCCTTCTTGGGGCATACCCTGCTTCACCCACTTCCCCCAGTCACTTCACCCAGGAGGATGCATACATCTCCTTATAAGAAGGCAGGTAGGGGAGCATCAGCTTAATGTAAATTACCCTCTGTTTGGCCCTGTCGACACTTTACATGCTTCCTGCGAGCTGATAAACTGATCGCATAGGTTGATACGCCCTATGGTGTCGAGAGTCTGAACCCACAGCTCCTATCAGGACGTTCCTGTCCTGTCTGAGGTCTAGGTGATGAATGTACCCCTTTCCCTGCTCCACTCAGCCTAGATGGAGCAGAAACCATTACACTGATTCAGTGAGCGTAAGGGTTAGAGAGTGGATGAAAGGACAATATGAAACATTTCATCAACACATGTATTTGTTACAGCATGTCCTTACAAAGTGTGCATATTCCTGCAGCTCCGGCTCGGATCCTGACATTCAACAGGACAGTAACGACCCCCTGGATGAGGGACATTGTGCTGCCTTGTAAAGCAGTGGGTGATCCATCCCCAACCATCAAGTGGCTGAAGGAGATGTGAGTACAGTAATAGGTGTTGTTATAGAGAAATACATGTGGACAGTCTCCAACAGTAAGACAATGTGTGACACGGACAAAAAAGAATAAAAAATAACCCTCATTCTAAACATGTTTCAGCAACGGAACTCCAGCACCTGTTGTGATTGACAGCCGGCGCAGCGTCCACGGTAACGGTAGCCTGGTTATTCGCACCGTGAAAGCAGAGGATTCTGGGAACTACACTTGTGTGGCCAGTAATAGCTTTGGGTCAGACAAGATCGTCCTCAACCTGCAGGTTCAAGGCAAGACATACAACATGTTAACACTTAACGCTTGTTTCTGCAGGATGTTTGTAGTTGCTATGACAACAAGTGAAAACTACTGCTAGCATATGAGCCCAATTAACGCCCATAAGATGAAAATTTGACACAAATAAATAAAATAAACAATGAGCATCACCAGTCATAAGGACTTTAACAAGTTGTGATATAATAATTAGAAAAATAAATATGTTACAATAGCTTAAATTATGGCTTTTTCTGTTATAGTACTGCAATTTACTGTGAAAAACACTAATATGAAAAAAGCACGATTAATTTAAACAGAGCAATATAGACAGACATAATAATTTAATAATAATAATAATACACAAAGGCATCACACAGGAACTTTTTTCGTATATACATGATGTTATAAACATCTTAAAGAGATTGAGACCATAAATTCATATTAACAATGTTCACTGAGATAATAAATCAACTCGACTTCTTTTTGCAAGCAGAAGATTGCCCCCTGATGGCCAGTAGAAAAAATGCAAGTTGAATTGGCTTCACTTTTCATAACCGGAGGTTGCCTCCCACTTGTGAGCAAGAGGGATGCAAGGGAATGTTTCAGCATTTTTTTCCTTTACAATCAGTCATTTGTGGGCTTTGTCTGTTTTGTTTCAGTTCCACCTGACCAGCCTCGCCTCACAGTGACCAAGACAACCACCACATCAATAACCCTCTCCTGGATTCCTGGAGACAACGGAGGCAGCTCCATAAGAGGTCAGAAAGACACAACCCTGTTTGTCTTGTTCAATGATTTTCTTTCTGTTTTGTTCCTGTCCGTTAAAGTACTAATCTTGAAGATTATAATTCATATGAATATTTGTTAAGTTACTATCAATCACACAATGATAACTGAGTCAATGGCCCACTGAAAAAAGCCCTTGCATTTGCAGTATTACAAACTGCAGGAATGCATTCATGGGAATGGGAAGTGAGATCCAAAAACACCTGCAATTACAGCTTGTCGCCATTGCTGTCCAGACAAACAAATCGGAGATCTTGAAAATGTACAATTAATTCCCCCATATGTGTTTTTCCAGGCTACATTCTACAGTACTCTGAGGACAACAGTGAGCAGTGGGGTAACTTTGCGATCAGTCCCAGTGAGCGCTCCTATCGGCTGGAGAACCTCAAGTGTGGAACCTGGTACAAGTTCACACTCACAGCCCAGAATGCAGTGGGGCCAGGACGCATCAGTGAGATCATTGAAGCAAAGACCCATGGGAAAGGTATAAACAAGAGGAACATGAATATTAGAATAGATAGTCATTTCAATTTTGGTTCATATCTCTGTAGGATTCATAAATTCAGTGGGAGTAAAATTTGCCATATTTAATCATTCCAGAGGCTTTATTTGGTGCCATCAATTGATAGATTTTCTTCCTGTAAGCTTGTAGTCATGCGATAAATACATTATAGTTTTTTAATTGTTGTTAATTCTAAATAGAATGAAAATCACACTTCACAACACATCACAATTAATTATGATATAATAAAGTAATTTCTTGCAACACATTTGTTTTTTCTTTCCCAATAACCATATTGATTTTTTAATAAAACTAGGACACTACGAAATGGAATGCACCTTTGCATTAACATTTAATTAGTAATTAAATGATTATAGTTAATAGGCAACTTCAAATTAATAGGCATCTATTTTGGTTGCCTATTGGTTCCCATGGTTATTGACATTTTTTAAGCCAAAATGCCAAATATTCACCAAATATTCGGACTTCTGCTTCAATTCTGGTTCCAAATGTTAGAAAATTTGAAGATATCACCTTGAACCTTAAAAGTGTGATGTAAAATGTTCTGACATTCTTTTAAACCAAATAAATAGTGGGTAGATTAAGAGATAATGGAAATATTTTTTTGTTTGAGTCCTACATTTTTTTTTCTTGTTGCTGGTTATTACAAGTTAGATCATTTTCTGTCACCACAGCAAATTTTTCCTGGTAAGCAGGTTTTTACTTTCTCCAGGCTTCATTCTTGATCTTTAACACACTCCGGCTTTCCTCCTGCTCTCTTTAGAACCTCAGTACTCTAAAGAACAGGAGCTGTTCACTAGCATCAACGCTACTCGGGTCAAGCTCAACCTGAATGGCTGGAATAATGGTGGATGCCCCATCACCTCCTTCACCTTGGAGTATCGACCTGTAGAGTCGCCCACGTGGACCACAGCACAGCGCACCTCCCTCACCAAGAGCTACATCCTGTACGACCTGCAGGAGGCCACCTGGTACGAGCTGCAGATGAAGGTTTACAACAGCGCCGGCTACGCCGAGAAGAGAATCCAGTTTGCAACAATCAGCTATGATGGCAGTAAGTTAACACAATAGCAGGTCTCCGACTCATTTCTTTGAAGGGAACAGAGTGACTGAAATATTTCTTATGGCCTGCTGAAAGTGGCAAGGGAAGAGTACCTGCATGATTCCCCAGCTGCTCCAGAGGAAGTATAATAGGAACACTGGCACAGTTGAAGTAGCAAATGTGTGCTAAAACTAGTAGTTTAAACAAAGAGGAATATATCACATTTTCTGTTAGTGGCAGAGCCAGCCTCCTTCGATGAATTGGACAATAAAATACACATTTTTTGCTGGCTACAGGGTTTCTGCTTATGACCACTCAAATTCAGCTAGTTATTAAAGGCCCAAATGTTTTTTGGGGGATTCCTAAACACTGTTGTCTTTCTTGTAAATAATGTGGGTTGAGCACCAGTGTCATAACACACATAATATGACACCTGCACAGGTACCATCGCACCGTTGGTTAAGGCCCCCAATGTAAGTGAGGACCACTCTGCGGGTGGTGAAGGATTAAAGATGATGGTGACCATTTCCTGTGTTTTGGTGGGCATCGTTGTAATCTTTATCGGGCTGCTGGTGCTGAGGAGGAGGAGGAGGGAGCAGAGGCTCAAGAGGCTCCGTGGTGAGTTGACAGAGGTATCTGACATGACATGATGATGTTAGCATCTAATCTCTTATGTTCATCAAGCAAAATTATGTTTTTCCCATTTGTTTTCCAGATGCAAAAAGTTTGGCTGAGATGCTCATGAGGTAAAAAATTGTCAACAACTATCTGACTTTAATAAATTACCACACAAGTTTCTCATAATTAATTTTTTTTGTTTTGTTTTATGCTCCCCAGCAAAAACACACGTCCAGCAGAGCCAATTAACAAACAACAACAGACCCTCCGCATGCACATTGACATCCCCAGAGCCCAGCTCCTGATCGAGGAGAGAGACACCATGGAAACTGTTGGTAAGCTCAGTGCTCCTGACTACCGCTGCTACTGCAAAGTGATGCACACAGTGAATGAACCTGCTTCGTTTTTTGCTGTTGTCCCACAGACGACAGGTCCACTGTGTTACTGACTGATAACGACTTTGGGGAGACCCAGAAACAGAAGTCGTCCACAGTCACTCATACGGTCCACTACCAGTCCCTGTCTCAGGCCACCGGTCCACTGGTCGATGTGTCTGATGCCAGACCAGGAACCAGTAAGTCCAGTACGGAGACTTTTTTAACACTTCATTTCACATAAAATAAAATGCATGTGTTTTCTTTCTTTTTTTGTGCCTGTTATTTTCTCAGATATGTTTCTAAGCAGTTTTTCCTGAAGTGTTTTTCTTTTTGTTTTCCTCTGGTCAGTCTCTATTATTTCTCTATGTACGACTGTCTGCCATGTCTTTCAATAGCTCCATGTGTGCCCAGAAAAGAAAGTTTTTCCAATTTCGCTGGCGACTGATATTAGATATGGGGAATGTGTTTCTATCATGAAAAATACACAAAGTTCCACCTAACAGCCATAACCTGCATTAACACCCTTCATTCTTCTCCTCGCTCACAGACCCTACTGCCCGTCGCACAGCCAAAGCCGGTCCAGCTGCTCGCAACCGCTACGCCAGCCAGTGGACCCTGAACCGCCCACACCCCCCTGTTTCATCCCACACTCTCAGCACTGACTGGAGGCTGCCCACCCCCAGGGTCGCAGGCTCTGTCGACAAGGAAAGTGACAGCTACAGCGTTAGCCCATCTCAGGACACAGGTAAGCAACAAATGTGGGCACAGTTGCTTTCAAAAGTAGCTTGAACACTACTCATCATCTCTAACACCAAATCAGTATCAGTTATCCAACTTAAACAAAGTGACATCTCAACAATTCTGCCACTAACCCTTGATACTAATCCCTCCACTAACCCCGGCCCGTGTCCAGACCGAGCACGGAGCAGTATGGTGTCAACAGAGAGCGCATCCTCCACCTACGAGGAGCTCGCCAGAGCCTATGAGCACGCCAAGATGGAGGAGCAGCTGCGCCACGCTAAATTCACCATCACCGAATGCTTCATCTCTGACACGTCCTCAGAGCAGATGACGGCAGGCACCAACGACTACACAGACAGCCTGACATCCAGCACACCGTCTGAGTCAGGCATCTGTCGCTTCACTGCTTCCCCGCCCAAGCCTCAGGACGTCAGCCGGGTCATGAACATGGCAGTGCCCAAGGCCCACAGACCGGGTGAGGCCACAGAACTGTCTCTGCCTGAACCGACGGCATGCTTATTTTTTATCACAACTGGCCTCATTGTGGCGCTGAAGACACTAATCCAAAAAACTTCCACTTCCTGCCTAACATTGATATCCAACCATTAACTTTGACTCTAATACCAACAGTGAATCCTGATGCAGCCTTGCAAAATGTATTGCAGTTTATGATTGTGTTAAATTAGTCGCAAAGTCTATAATAAAGAAACTGGGGAATCATTAAATTGAAAAAATTCAAACTGAGATAAATCGGACATCACAAAATATTAATATTTCAACATATTTTTACCACCACTGTCTAAAAATGATCTCAAACCTAAGGTAGGAAACAGTGGTTGTCACTTCATCTGGTGAACATGTGTGATTGATGGTTTTACTCCTAAACAGAGACTAATAATACTGACTGTAATTATAAATACAGCATCCAACAGTATCCAGTCAGTTAAGCTTCTTCTTCAGAGGATATTATTTATTTAAATCCTAGTCATATAATATAAAATGAGTCAACAGTGACTGAGGGTGAGATGTTACAGTTAAATGACTCAAGGTTGGTGTCAGAGATGACAGGTTTAATGTCTGTGTTGTCACTCTGGAGAAACATTTGATGTATTGCTCTGATTAGCTGACAAAGCAGTATTTTCATCACCATGAAGGTGAGTAAAATGGACCCAAGTCTTCTAAAGGCTGTAGCTTGCTTCATCTACTTGAAAAATTTATTAAATTTACATTTAAGATTTATCTTAATAAATAAAATGCATTGGAGAGTTGAGGTTTTCTTTTGTACCTATAACTCCTAACCTGATCTGTGTTGTCCTGCAGGGGGCGAGTTGGTTCATCTTCCTCCGTACCTACGCATGGACTTCCTGTTAAACCGAGGCATGTCCTGCTCGGGGTCATCCAGGGGGACAGCTAGTGGGGAGAGGGCAGCCATGGGTCAAGCCTGTTTGGAGCCCCAGAAGAGTCGCTCACTGAAGCGGCCCTCACGCATGGCACCCCCAACTCCCACAGAGGCCCCTCAGGCCAACAGGGACCCAGTGGCCCAGTGGCAGCCTGGCTCTGCAGCCACACTCCCCCACAGAGAAGGTTCAGAGCTGGCCCAGGCCGCCAAGCTCAGCACCTCCCAGGAGTCCCTGCTGGATTCCCGAGGACATCTCAAACAGAGCAGCAACCCCTACGCAAAGTCCTACACGCTAGTATAACAGCAGGGGCACCTAGGGCCGGACTAGAACTCATTCTAACACTGGACTTAACACTCAAGTGCAGTAAACTGACATTCACCAAGCAGTTCTGTATATACCCCCCACCCCACCCCCCCACCCACCAGGGCGGGTTACTTTTACTATTCTCCTTTTGTTTATTTTAGGGCTTTCTTTTATCTCTTGTTTGTATTCCTTTATTTTTTATTCTTTTTGTTTCACTTGAGAAAAAATTCACTCAGCGGAAATGACTCTAACCAGAGTTTTGCCAAACAAATTGAGTAATGACGCAGCGTTATTTATTCTTGATTATTGTTCATTCTTTATAATTAATCAGTGATTATTAATTGTTAGTTGTCAGCTATTAATGATCATTAATTATTGATTACCAAATGATCTATTATCATCCTTACTACAATGTTTTCATAAGAACCCGGACATCTTTTTTTTTTTTCTGGAGTGGAAGATGACAATTTGGAGTCATTTTTTTCCTATGGAATATCCTTCTGAAACATTAAATGAAACTCGGAAGAAATCTTGGAATGAAAGCAATTGACACCTGTCCAAACTTTTCAGCTGCTCTCAAATTGTTACTTTTTTTGAAGAAAAAAAAAATCTATTTCCTATGAATGCATGGGGACTGACCAATTAAAAGACTATTATAAGGATTACGATTGTGGCTGTACAGCCCAGTCGAGCATTTTGTCACACTATGAAATGATCCAATGTGAAGATTTATTATTCTTATTACTATAAATATATATATATAAAAAGAGAAATCACTTTTATTTGTGGATATTACAGGGAAGAATTGATTTGGTTAATAAAGTCCTTAGTCATCTTTGCACATATCTCATTTTAATTAGGAAATTGAGTCTCTGTTGATCTTTCTCTGTGTCCCATTCTCTAATGGTGCAATATGAAAAAAGATATGAAAAGTATATGAAAACTATTGCTCTATACTGTACTGTAATGATGAAAAATAACTATGTTGTGAGTATATTACAGGGCCGGACACACTCCAGCTATGTATTCAGGTGTAGTTTACCACTGCTTGTTTGCCAGGGTGGTAAATGATGTTAGCTAGAATAGAGAGGGTTTAGAGAACTAATGGTTTGCACTTCACAAAATCCCGACTCAAGTGTGTCCAGGTAGATCCCCTTACTCTCAGTGCACTAGGTAGAGTCTCTTCAGGGCTCTCACTCTCCTCAGTAGATTAACTGTTACTGCATTGCAGTGATGCTCCTCTACAGGGAAAAAAACGTGAGACAATCCAGCAGAAACCCCTCCCCTCCAAGCCCCCTCCCCTACACCCCCCTCCCCCCCCCCTCCCCCCCCTCCCTGCCCAAACCAAACCAAACCTATAATGTCTATGGGAAATATCTAAAAAAAATTGTGGATATACGTAAGAAATTGTTTTTGTTCCTGTCTACCCTGGCCCATTTCTGTTCTCTGTTTCTTTGAGCCAGAAGGGAGAAGAGTTTGATCCAAAATGCTGTGAGGTCATTCTATGATTAGTTTCTATGATTTACTGTCTTCATTATGATTATACATTTTAACAAGAAAAAAAAATGTCACTTTTTATTTTAACATAAGTGTTCACCATGGTGGCACTGAAATAAAGAGAAACTAACACAAAGTTCAAATTTGATTAATAAAATGGCTGTTCCCCAAAGTGTCCTCCACGGGTTTGAAATGAGTGACTGGTGGTGGTGTGGAGAAGAAGCAGGAGTACAGAGAGTTGGCCTCTCTGGCTGTTTGCTTTTTGAAATCACCAGACAGTGAGACGTCCTAAACTTAGTAAGCGATGTCTCAGAAAAGATCTTCTGTGATTCTGTTGCTTCTGTGCTTGCAGGTGGCAGTGTTATTAAGAGTTACTAGATGTTGCTCACTAATCCTTCCTCTAACTTTCAGCCTAAATCTTTGGAGCCAGCATCAGTCTGCTGTGTGAAGAGTCCAGTCTGGAAATTTCCACTCTGTGATGTTGTGATCTTACAGCAACCTGACATCTTTTAAGGACCCGACCAGTCTGATTCTGACTTCTCTCCATCAGCAGAGCTTCCTGTCTTCATCAGTGTATCAGTGTTTACTTTAGTAGAGCTCCGCCTCCCTGGTTTAACCTCCGTTTACTGACGTTCATGTTGAAACAGTGTTGAACACTCTAGAGACTGTTAAGTATCTGGGTTTAGGCAACTCAACCTGATCTAAAATAACTGTATAACTGAAATGACATTCAATTTCAAACATCGATATCAGATCATGTCTGTGTTCAAAGCTAGAAGCAGGTTCTGGGTTCACTTGTCATTAATGTCGACTGCTTCCAGTTTACATAAGTGGCCTGGCTGGAGCTAGCCCCTAATATCGAGTTCAAGTTCAAGAGTCTCATTTCGGTGTAAGCCAACCTCAATAACAAGCACACTCTCTTTTTACTTCCTACACAAGGAACACATGATCCATGATTCTCTGTCTGGCTCTGATTGGACATTGTAACCAGGAAGCGCTTAGATAAACAACGCTTGGTTTATGATCCACAATTCAATGTAGAGAAGAAGATATTGGTCAGTGAACAACTTCCCAACACTCCCAGTATGAATATGAGGAATGCGTACTGGGAGAAGTTGGACATCATTCATTTATGGAGTCTGCTTAGTCGTATCAGTACGAACCTGAAACTCACACAAGCCCAAGGTGCCACTTTCAGCCAATCATTGACCGACTTTCTACTTTGGTTCTGCCCATTAAAAATTGTCAATCACAACAGGGCTGAACGTTATTACTCCTGGAAAAATAGTTCCTTACAAGAACTGAATTTCTAACTGGAATTTTACTAGAAGGGGGATTTTAACGATTACAAATAATAAGCAATTTCAGGAACATTTATTGAATATGGACTAAACAATCTCTGTAGGAGCCGCATTTAAGTTTCCTCAATTTATTTAAATTTTTTGTTTGATTTTGTGTTTGTTAATTAACCTGGATTTTTTGTGTGAGCTCCTCCCTCCTCAGGTGGTGAGGGCAGGACCTACCGAGGTTTCAAATGGGCTGGGGGATGGCACAATCATTGGCAAAACTGTCATTGACCGCAGCCAGGCGCAGCATTGTTGATACATTGTTGATTCATAATTAATTACTTTTTTGTTTATAATAAAACAGTCAACTTCTATACGCTACTCACTCTCCTGACCTTTTGTTTTTTCGTGCGCTCCTGCGCGTCAAGCACTTTGTCCTTTTTTAGTAGCGGCCACAGAAAAATAGGAAAAATAAAGGAAGGAAGGAAATAAGTTCCCTTTTTTTTGCCGCTACAATCGTCAATGACACGCCGTGGATCTAAACTGCAGAACCTTCGAGGAAAAGACAAAGGAAAAGTGGACTCGGAGGCGGAGTTGGACGCGTTCAACACGTGGCAAACGAAACAAAGAAACTCATCCACGGAGGTATGTGCTGTCTAAGTGCACATTTTTGAAAGATTTTTCGTTTGGGAAAAATACCTGAAGCATTTTGAAATTGACTTAACCGCTAGTTTTTTTGTTAATGAGCTGTGATTTGTTTGTTTTTGACCGGCACGACCGGGTAATTAAGAGCGGTGACTGCGCACCTGAATAGACCTGCAAGTGGAGCAGAATTGGATAAAGACGCAAAGATATTGGAGGATTTAAAAGCTGTTTATTAACTTTTGTTGGCCTACGTGGGAGTTTCTCTGTGCATAAAATGCCAAGTTCGGATGAAGCAGAAATGGAGCCTGTTGTTGGAAACCTGGACGACGCTGTCGCGCGTCTGCGCGCATCGAGATCAGGAAAGGCTTCACATTTAACAAGGAGGATGAACATTGTAAACAATTTGCTAAATGATAAAGAATACATTGAAGAGGTTAAAGGAAACATGCTCAAGTTTAATGAGCTATTGGAGGACTTTAGGGATTTGCATGACTCTTACGCACGGATGTTGGATGAGGACGCACGGAAAGAGGACAGAGATAATTGGTATCAGCCACGGTGTGATCAAATTATAGCCTTTCTTGCCACCGTAGGAAGATGGATAACAGACATAGAAGATCGCCGTTCACTCAGTCCAACTGAACGTCATCTTGCTGTCACTCAAGAGGTAGAAAACCCACCTGGGCAATGTGAATACGCACAAGCACAAGCAGGCCCAGTAGACGCAGATGGGCGCTCGATGGTGTCACTTAAGTCATGCAAATCCAGCGCATCGACATCATCCTCTTCATTGCGCATCAGTGCAGAGGCCGAGAGGGCAGCTTTAATGGCCCAAGCTGCCACGTTACAGGAAAAACATGACATTGAAGAGCAAGAACAAACACTTAGAAAAAGAAGAGAAACATTGGAACTAAATACACAAATAGCAGCCACCACAGCCAAAATTAACTACCTGAAAGGGGCTGAAATGGCCATGCTTTACCCTGTTCAACCTGTTGCAGCTCCAGACATAGCTCAGAAGCTGGAATTCAGTGCAGCCACAGCTGCCCACGTGCCGCTGGATGAGAAGCCACTATGTTCACTCCCTGATGAAAGCGCTCCAATGGTTAGAGGCAGAGCAGGAGCTACCTTTCAGTTCCCCTTTTTTGATTTTGATGAAGAACAATTCCAAAGTCACCCTGTTATTCCACCTGAAGCCAGTAGTCAAGTACAGCAACGACCACGCCCAACGTCAGTGCCCCCTATTATACCCCAAGCCCAAATCCCACAGTCAATATTACCCCAGGAGCAAAACCCTCCTGCGTCCAGCTCAGCACAGAACCACGTGATGGAAATATTGGAGAATCAGAGCAACTTGACAAGGTTTCTCGCGAAGCAACAACTTCTGTCCACTCTACCACAAGGAAATATTCCACAGTTTGATGGGCAAATTCTGGAGTACAAGTCTTTCATTCACTCCTTTGAGAATATGGTTGAAAATAAAACAGACAACGACAGGGACAGGCTACAGTTCCTTATTCAATACACAAGAGGACAAGCACAAAAACTGGTCAAAAGCTGTGAGTACATGACTCCTGAACGAGGTTATCAAAAGGCAAAACAGTTATTAAAGGAAAACTTTGGAAACACATACAAAATCTCCTGTGCTTACCTGGAAAAAGTGTTATCCTGGCCTCAAATCAAATCTGAAGACTCAAGGTCATTGCTTGAGTATGCCATGTTCCTTAGGAGCAGCTGTAATGCCATGGAGGAGATGGAATACATGGAGGAACTGGACACAATATCCAGCATGAGAAGCATTGTGCTTAAGTTGCCATACAAGCTCCGGGAGAAATGGCGCAGCAAAGCCTACGAACTCCAAGAGGAGCGCAATCGAAGGGTTAGGATTTTGGACCTTGTCCACTTCATTGAAAAACAGGCCCGGATGGCAGCTGACCCTGTTTTTGGTGACCTCCAGGACCAGACAACTGTTAAAGGTAAAGTGGCCACAAAGATTAGACCCCCTGCCAAACCACAAATCACCAAATCATCAGGCAGTAGTTTTGCTACAGGCGTCACTGTTGCCCCAAAGGAGAAGCAGTCTGAGCCCCCTGAAACCTCCTGTCCTTTTTGCAACTGCAAACACACACTGGACATGTGTAAAACGTTCATGGCACAAACACACAGGAACAAGCTCAACCTTTTTAAAATGCAAAGGTATATGTTTTGGATGTCTTTCCACAGGACACATCAGTAGAGACTGTAGAAGACGTCTCATCTGCAGAGTGTGCAAGCAAGCCCACCCAAGTGTCCTGCACATAAACGTCAAAGATGGTGCAACTACTGGCTCGGAAAGACTCTGGTACTGTAAATGGGGCAGCCACAGAGCTATGTGGTCATATAGGGGCCGGAGAACAGGAGAATGTGTTATCTATTGTCCCAGTTCAAGTTAAAGCAGCAAAAGGCAGCCAAGTCCTCCAAGTGTACGCCCTCCTGGATCCTGGCTCCACCGCTACTTTCTGTTCTGAATCCCTCATGTCTCAGCTCAACCTGAAAGGTAAAAAAACACACATTCTCTTAAGCACCATGAATCACAAAAAACTGGTCCCATCTCATGTCATCTCTGGTATTGAAGTTTCAGCATTGGACAGCGATAACTTCTTACCTCTTCCTGATGTCTTCACCCAGAATGAAATGCCTGTAACCCTGAGCAGTATTCCTAAGCAAAGCGACTTAAAACTGTGGGATTATCTGAACAAAGTCAAGATTCCCAGTATTGATGCTAAGGTGGAAATGCTGATTGGCACAAATGCTTCGAAGGTACTGGAACCTTGGGAGGTTATTAATAGCCAAGGTGAGGGCCCCTACGCTGTTCGAACACTATTGGGGTGGGTTGTAAATGGGCCACTCAGAAATGGGGGACATGGCAATACAGTCACTGTGATTAGGATATCAGTTGCAAGTTTGGAGGAGCTTCTGATCTCACAGTATAATCAGGACTTTAATGAAATATCATCCCAAGAAAAGGCTGAGATGTCAATCGAGGACAAAAGATTTATGGAAATAGCCGGGGAAGCCGTGCTACAGGATGGACATTATACCTTAAAGTTACCTTTCAGGAGAACCAATGTCAACATGCCAAACAACTGCCACCTTGCTGAGCAACGCCTGCAGAGCCTAAAAAGGAAAATAAAAAAGGATGAACAGTACAAGCAGGAGTACATTGCTTTCCTCAACGACATGATGGAGAACAACTATGCGGAGAAAGTCCCGCCGGAGGAACTGAAACAGCCCCCAGGAAAAGTGTGGTTCATCCCACACCACGGGGTGTATCATCCAAAAAAGAGGAAACTTAGAGTGGTTTTTGACTGTTCAGCTACCTATCAAGGCATATCCCTTAACACAGAGCTGCTACAGGGCCCTGACCTGACAAATTCCCTTGTTGGAGTTATAATGAGGTTTCGCAAAGAGCCCATTGGATTCATGGCTGACATCAAATCCATGTTTCACCAGGTCAGGGTGGACAAAGCTCATGTGAATTACCTGCGTTTCCTGTGGTGGCCACAAGGTGACACCAGTAGAGCCCCTGAAGAGTACCGCATGCTGGTTCACATTTTTGGTGCAGTGTCCTCCCCGAGCTGCGCAAGTGTTGCGTTGAGAAAAACAGCTGAGGAAAATAGGAGCTGCTTTCCTCCTCAAGTGGCTGACACTGTCCACCATAACTTTTATGTTGATGATTGTGTAAAGGCAAAGAACCTGAGGCCATTCATCTGGTGAAAGATCTCACTGCATTATGCAGCAAAGGTGGGTTCCTGCTCACTCAGTGGGTCTGTAACAGCCGAGGAGTTCTAGCTTCCATCCCCCCAGAACACAGAGCCAAGGATGTCAGAGCTTTGGATCTGGATAAGGACAGTCTCCCCACTGAAAGGGCGCTGGGACTGCAGTGGTGTGTGAAGAGGTATGCTTTCAGTCGTGAGCTCTATCTTCGACCCACTTGGTTTTCTGGCTCCTCTCATTCTCCCAGCTAAGCAGTTGCTACAGGCACTCTGCCAGAGAGGTTTTGGATGGGACGAACCTTTGCCCCAAGCTGTCTCAGACCAATGGATGGAGTGGACAGCAAGCCTGGAGAGCATTAAAGACCTGAGCGTCCCACGGTGCCTAAAGCCAAAGAACTATGGAGCACAGAAAAGTGCGCAGCTGCATCACTTCGCGGACGCCAGTGACAGTGGCTACGGTTCGGTGAGTTACAGGCTGGTGGATGTTCAGGATGTTGTGCATGTCACCTTTGTCATAGGAAAATCCCGAGTCCTCCCCTTAAAGCACATCACAATACCACGACGGGAGTTGGCCGCTGCAACGCTGTCGGTAAAAGTGGATAAAATGCTGAGGAAAGAGCTACACCTGGATTTGAGCCCCTCACTTTTTTGGACAGACAGCCAAACAGTCCTCAAATACATTGGAAACGAGCACACTAGATTCAAGACCTACGTTGCCAACAGAGTGGCGCTGATTCGAGATGCCACAAACCCATCTCAGTGGAGGTATGTGGGGAGTAGGGACAACCCTGCTGATGACGCCTCAAGAGGGATGAGTGCAGTCAAATTCATGCGCCAGAAGCGATGGTTACATGCCCCGGAGTTCTTATGGAAACCAGAGGAGGAGTGGCCTGTGGAAAAGTCAGCGCAATCTCAACCAATACTACAGGATGACCCAGAGGTCAAAAAAGAGTGCCACTGTCTTTGCAATGGTGACAAGCATCCAGACTCCCACAGACCATCTCCTTTCCTTTTTCTCAGATTGGATGAGCCGTGAGCTGTGGCATGGTACCTCAAAGTAAAAAACACTCTGAAATCCATCATCAGAAAGAGAAAGGAACTTACCTTAGGTCAGATCACCGCCCACTCAAGCAGCCAAAGGATGAGCTCTGGGCTTGGCACCTTCAGGACCACGCTTGGTGGACAGCGCCTCACTGTGAACGACATCACACAGGCAGAAAGGTCAGTCATCACCTTTGTTCAAAAGCAAGCATTCCCAGATGAGGTGGCAGCACTGGAAACAGCCCCATTTCAAGTGAGGAGGAACAGTAAAATCTGTAGGCTTGACCCAGTGCTCATGAGAGTGGGTGGCCGCCTCCACAAATCTGCAATGCCTGATGAGATGAAACACCCTTGTATCCTGCCCAAAGAGTCACACATCTCAGAGCTCATATTAAGACATCTCCATGAGCGCACTGGGCACAATGGGAGAAATTATATGCTGTCCGAGCTCCGTAAGAAGTACTGGGTGGTACAGGCTCACTCAATTGCAAGAAGAGTCACCTCAAAGTGTGTTGTGTGTCGGCGTTCAAGAGGAAGAACAGGAGAGCAAAAAATGGCAGATCTGCCACAGGAACGGCTCAGGTCAGATCTCCCTCCATTTACCAACGTTGGATTGGATTATTTTGGCCCGCTGGAAGTGAAACGAGGACGAAGTTTGGTCAAACGGTATGGAGTCTTGTTCACATGCATGAACAGCAGAGCTGTACACCTGGAGGTGGCTCACTCATTGGACACAGACTCGTGTATCCATGCTATCAGACGGTTTGTATGCAGGAGAGGCCAGGTCAGGCACATCAGGTCTGACAATGGTACCAACCTGGTGGGTGCACAGGCAGAGCTGAAGAAGGCTTTGAATTCAATGCATGAAGAAAGGATTCAAGGCGCTCTGCTTCCTGATGGAATACAGTGGAGTTTCAACCCACCAGCAGCTTCGCACTATGGTGGGGTCTGGGAGAGGCTCATTAGATCTGTGCGCCAGGTGCTTTCCTCCACTCTATGTCAGCAGACCCTTGATGACGAAGGCTTACAAACCATCTTTTGTGAAGTAGAGTCCATCCTAAATAACCGTCCCCTCTCCACTGTGTCCTCTGAACCACACGACCTGGAACCACTGACCCCAAATCACATCCTGCTACTAAAAACACAGCCTATTCTTCCTCCTGGAACCTTCTCAAAAACTGATCTTTATGCCCGACGCCGCTGGAAACAAGATCAATACATGGCTGATCTCTTCTGGCGCAGATGGACGCAGGAATACCTTGTTCTGCTCCAAGAGAGGCAAAAATGGATGAAGATCAGAAGAAATTTCAAGGTTGGAGACATTGTGGTGGTGGTGGACCCCACAGCTCCCAGAGGATCATGGCCACTGGGCAGAGTGCTGGACATCAGAGCGGATGCAGGAGGTCTGGTTCGCTCAGTAAAACTGCAGACCAAGACCTCAATCATCGAAAGGCCTGTGACCAAGCTATGCCACCTCCTAGAGAGTGAAGAGTAAAAGACTATGCTGTAATGTATATACTTTATTTCTTAATTAATTACTAGTAATTAAAACGTCTCCTTTTTCTTTTATACTTAACCTTATTTATATTAATTAATTCTATAAAGAACAATTAGGGGCCGGTGTGTAGGAGCCGCATTTAAGTTTCCTCAATTTATTTAAATTTTTTGTTTGATTTTGTGTTTGTTCATTAACCTGGATTTTTTGTGTGAGCTCCTCCCTCCTCAGGTGGTGAGGGCAGGACCTACCGAGGTTTCAAATGGGCTGGGGGATGGCACAATCATTGGCAAAACTGTCATTGACCGCAGCCAGGCGCAGCATTGTTGATACATTGTTGATTCATAATTAAATACTTTTTTGTTTATAATAAAACAGTCAACTTCTATACGCTACTCACTCTCCTGACCTTTTGTTTTTTCGTGCGCTCCTGCGCGTCAAGCACTTTGTCCTTTTTTAGTAGCGGCCACAGAAAAATAGGAAAAATAAAGGAAGGAAGGAAATAAGTTCCCTTTTTTTTTGCCGCTACAATCTCAAAAGTGAAACAATTTTGGTAAAAATGGTAGAGGTTTATGTAAGCTAGGCCGCTGGTGTTGTCAATTGATAATGACATTTAATTCTCTTTTTGGTTTGTGGTGGGGTTTTTTCTCCCCAGTACATGCTGGGATAAACTCCAACACTCTTATGCCAGAAAAAGTAGGTGAGAGAAATGTATAAATAACTGATCAAGTTTGGACAGCACAACCTGAGAAATCATTTTCCCAACCAACAAGGCTCAAGCGACCATCATGTGTTATATGGAATATAGCTATGTTGGGGCTCATAGACCAAATGTTTGAGAACAATAGAAGACCTTCATGCAACACCAAGGCCTGAGTTATTTTTATAACAGTTATAAAATGACCCTGACCCCCAAAGTTACACGTATTGTAACCAGACACAGCTTTTCACTGGACCCCAGCAGCCTAGACCTCCTTGTAACGCCACAAGGGTTATGAAGGTCACAAGACACCTCCACCCATTGCCTTTCCAGTTGTAGCGCCAGTGACCAAAGGAGGTGATTTTACTGATCACTGTTTTCAGCAATTCTTTTGTCTCAAGCAATAGTCTGTCTCAAATCACTGAATGAGAAATTACATTTTTTGGATCCTGAGGATATTGCTGCATTGCGCAAGCGCCATTTTTTTTACCTGCAAAAGGAAGAAACATGGAATTCAATAGAGAAAGACCATCCTTCAATTAAAGTCTAGCAAGAAGAGGAAGATGATTTTGGTTGGAACTCAAGGTTTGCATCCAAATGATTGATAGATGAGGATTGAACCAAGCTCAGTCCATCAAAATCCAAAGTTTCTTTTGTCAGACATTCGAGCCAAATCCTGCACAGGGGTCTGGCAAAACCTCTGGCAAATGTCTCATCTCTTGACACCCATCTGGGAACCCGACACTCCAATCTTATTGGTCCAACTGTATTTTTTAACTCAGAAGTTGCAGTTGGCTGAGCTGACTTTGTGAGTCTCAACAAACAGCAACTCAGCATCTCTGAATTTTCACTTTCTCCTGGGATTTTGACCTGGACAGATGTCTCATCTCCCTCTTCCATGCAATTATTCCAGCCTGGAGGGTTGGCCTCCAAGCAGCCAGCCCACAGCAGGGCAAGTCAACAGATAGTGAGGCCCAGGACAGTCTGGCCTCCTCTTGAAGCCTCCATACAACAGAAGCTAAGGACGCCAACCTTTTTCTTCACAAAGACTAACCAAGGACCAACCTTTCTTCAAGCACTGGTAAAATGGGCAAAGCTTCGGAATGAAATTTGAGACCATGAACATAGAACTTAATGTTTAACATTAATGTTTACCTGTGATTTTCTGTTCGATGTGTTGTTTTGTTAAGATGTTGTACCCTTAGGAGGTTTTTAGTGATCTTTGAAACAAACACAGTTTTGCATGCTCACTAATCAAACTTTGCTAACGGCACCATTTTGTAGCACTTCATTATGTAACACACAGACTGCTGTATGTTAGCAGTTGATTGGTTTATTTCAACCAAGTGTATGTTTTATTGTTTATTGTTAATAAACCTTTTGAACACACTTCTGTGTTTACTAATATTGTATAAGAATGAATGCTATCAACGTCTGCTCTGCAAAGAATTCCAATTTCCTTCATAGGTACTAGCTAGGTAACTTTGTGCTGTCCTCTACCTCTCTCACCTTGTCAGAGTCGACAGTCAGATAAACTCCTCCCCAAAGGACCACACAGACAAGAGGTTTTAAGGTCACCCACTCTTTGAAGGTCATTCCACCCCCAACTTACCTACATTTCAGGAACCTCCTCAGGTCACCTCCTCAGATCTAGCTGGGAAAATTCTTAAATGTAGATCTATATGTTTTTACCTAGCATGCAACATATTAGCTTTCAATTCCTCAAATTTGAAATAATTAAAATAATTCATGATGAAATGATCTAGGAAGCTAATATTGCAGATATTTACTTAATGGCATCCACATTTTTCAATTAAGGCATCAGTTATTCACCTTTTTTATATTCAGGGGCTTATAAATCTGAAATGGAACTCTTTAGCAAAGTGATATTGCAGATTAAAAACGTGTTATCTAACTTTATCTGCATATCTGACGTAATCTCGCCCTCCTCACCTTGGCCTACCTGCATAAACAAATGCTTTTGTCACATGAAGTCTGATGAACAATACAATTTTCTTAATGACAATCTCACTACAGAAATAGCTGACAGCGGCGCACACGTGGCCCGGCAGCACTCGGTGAAATGAAAATGAAGCTATCAATGGACCTCGAGAAGCGATGCAGTCAAGACCCACGTCTCCATCAGCTTATTCAACTGGAACGAGACCAACAGCAGAATGTACATGAGAGCAAGTGTAAGTGAAAGTAGAGCTGACGGTGAGACGAGGGAGTGCAGCCATGACAACCTTTCTCCTGAAGTTGTATCTTGAGGCACTCACTCAGCGCAGATGCAATCATGCTGCTGTCCTTGCTACCCTCATTTTCCTGCCACACATAGAGATGTATGGTGACTGTTCTCTCCATGGTGCACAACAACACCAAACAGGTCACATCTGCCGTGAATAATAGGCCTGTCCTATTGGGTTTTTTGGAAGGACAATGTTATGCATCATATCAAAACAGCGGGTCACATGATCTCCAGCAACCCTGCCTAACAGGTCATAAAACCCCCGAGCTCACGGACATGGTGTCCATGCAAGATAAATGATGCAGATTTAATCGTCTTCTCTGTCTTAGTCAGGTTTGGATCTGTAATCCTGAGCTTACTTGGCACAATCAGAGCATGCATCTGTAGCTGAGTGACCGAAGCCAAGATTGAAATCCTTGGAGAACATAGAGGGATTAGCTGGTCTGAGCATGGTTCTGAGCTTCAAAGAGCTCCTGTGCACATTCAGGTCACTGGGGAGATACATGTGGCCTGGTGCTGGCTATAATGGCTGGCCCTGCAGGTAAAAGACTGGATGTGCTCAACAATGAGTTGCCTTCTACTGTTGTGCTCCTCACTGTTTCGTGCACCACCTCTTCTCTCTCTCTCTCTCTCTCTCTCTCTCTCCCTCACACAGACACACACACACACACACACACACACACACACACACACACTTAGCTTCCCTACCGCTACCCCCTATCAGTAGCAGCTAGGCGAGTATTATTATTAGAACTTTCACAGTCATGTTAGCATGTTTGTTTACAGCAAAATATCTTGCAAGGGAGAAACCTACAATTTGGTTTGGTTTAAACTTCAAAATTCGACTAACATTCATCAAAATATGACTTTCGACCCAAGAAAAAAATTACATTTACACAAAGTAAAAATATTTTTTATTATAGAGACCATTTTTACTTGAGTTTAACTTAAAATTTATATTTTGGACAAAACTACATTTTACTATCCATCCAAGTATAGTTTTCACTTTGGATTAAACAAATGAAAGTGATGTTGTGAGGGTTTTGTGTGTTTGTTGCTGTTTGTGTTTTCCCCGCCTCCTTTATCCTTCTTCCCCTCTGCAGGGCTTGGTAGGCGGGGCTGACGAGGCACCCCTGCGTCCACTCATCTCATCATCATTTTCCATAAAGCCTCTGGTCCGCACACTGCTCCGGTGCCAGATAATTCCGTCTCGTCGGTAGTGCTGACATACTTACTCTCACAGTCCAGTATCCGTACTGTTAATCGTGTTTTTGATACGTACCTTTTCTCATGTTTTTCAGTTCGTTTTTCCTGCTGCCTCGTCACCCGGGATCCTCGAGCTGTTCACCTCAGTGCCTGTTACTTTTTCCCTTTCGCTCTGGAGTTACCCAACGGCCGTGCCGGCCTCTTATCATTTGTTTTGGAAAGCCTTCTGTAAATAAACTTTGTTCTGCTCCTCTAAAGCGCCTACGCGTCTCTGCTTCCGGGTCCTACCCGTCTCAAGCCGTAACAGATGTCATTTTTTACACCATTTTATTAACTTGACTCAAGTTAAATTTCTGATTCAGTACAAACAATATTTTTTTTATTAAAACCGCATCAATATATTTTCTTTAGTTACAAGACAAAACTTCATTCGGTAAATATAATACATTCTTTTGCTTTGTTGCAACTTAAATTTTCCCATGAACAAAAACTAAATCTTCTTTTATATGAATAATTGCCACTTAAGACAATACCAAATGTAAATGCTTAATTTAGTTGACATACCATTACCAAAATGTAATGTCTTTTAAAAACGTGCATCGCATTCTCTGTTGTCAAAAAAATAAAAACAAAAAAACAATAGCCGGTATGCATTTTAAACACTTGAGGAAAAACACAAGTATAAAAAGAAGTAAATCCTCTCTGTTACTTGAATAATGAATGCAAAACTCTTTTGCACACCTCTCTTAAAACATGCAAAATGTTATGTCATATAAAGCAGTAAAAAAGAGAGGTTTTAATTGTCTTAAAACTAGAGATATACTTTGACAAAATAATGAGGATGTACGAGTTAGGTTTTAGGAAGTGTTTTCAAGCAGGTCTTAATAAATTAAGACAACAGTTTTAAAACTTGGCTATCCTTTGACAAAATGACTAGCAAGGATAATCCCATTACAAATGCAAAATCAAAAGAACAACTAAGTAGAACTACAGTTGGATTGCTGGTGGTGCAATCCATGACCAAATGTTGGTCTTTAGTGCATATGTCTCATTACTAGTGCTATTGCTGCCATTGATGATTAGAATTATACACATTTTCAGTGTTAATATCAATACCACAATATTTAAACCACCGAAGCGTTTCTTTTAACATAAAACATGAGAAATGAAGGCCAGTTTTCAATTCAAAGTCTTGTGACACCGACTATAAGGAAGAACATAAAGGGCATACAAATAAAGTATGATGGGTATGAGAAATATATACAGATCTTTGCCTTATAGACTGTGGAGTTTCCCTGTGTCAGTAGGGATAGGAAGGGTGGGGTCTGGCTTGTTCCTTATTTTATTTTATTTTTACCATTACACCAATCACTGCGCACCCAACTTTATTTAGGAAGGTGCGCTGATGACTGGGGGCAGACGAACGGGTGTGCAGGAGAGTTCAGTGTGGGCAGGTGGTGCCAGCGTTTTAAGTCTGCAGCCACACCGTTTGTTAAAAAACATTCCCAGGAAGTCCAAAATATTTACTTCGCGTCTGGGGGAATGGGGGAATAAAGCAAGACATTATGCCAGGATGAGATGGACTCGGTAAAGTGTGCCTCCAAGGAGAAACGTGGAAATTCCTGGCACGGACACCAAGTGGAATTATCCCACTGACACCGGTGAGACAAAAATGTTCGTTGTTTGCCCCGGACATGTGCGTACAATTGTGGATAATCATAGTAACACACAATATCATGGATTTAACATTAAAGGATAAATATTGTTCATTGGTCAGAGGTAGTAAATCATACAAGGTAATAAATGGCGTCTAATGTAATCACTCATTTTGCATTTTAAATATTTGAATAAAAACTCTTACATCAACTTCAAGCATCAAATTCTCCTTCGGCTCTTTGAAGTACGACATTAGGAGCAGCAGGATGCAGGCAGCCTGTCAGAGTCTGGATCATAGCAGGCCAGAATATCACGGATCTTGTCCAGTGTTGCACAGTAATCCAGGATGGTCTGTCTGCATTCGTCAGGAGGCCAAAAGAGAAATGGCCACTCCAGTTTGATCTTGGGCATCGCTGTGGCAGGCACTTTGTTAAGGTATTTCCACAGGATGATGTATGACTTTTTCATCATTGGTTCTGTTCTCTCTGCCCCACTCATTCCTTCCTCTGTGTATACAGACATACAAATGTATTGTTAGTACCCTAGAAACAATTTGGTCTAGTAGCCGCCCCCACAGTGTTCAGATCTTGGCCAATTACTAGAGTCACCCAAATTTGCATTAAACAAAATTACCCAAATGGACAGTAGATTGCAGTAGTAGATTTTCAGCAGATCACTCTTCATATTCTCTTATGTTGCCTCTGTCTCCCCCTCTGGCAAATCTGCTGGGCCCCACCTCACACACCTAGGAGTGGGCATCCTAGGGTAACAATAGTATTGGGGGCGGTTATAGCTCAGAAGTTGGAGCAGGTCGTTTCATTACTGAAGGGTCAGCAGTTGGGTTCCCTGTTGTGACTGTCTTAATAGACCCATCCAACAAATTAATTAAGGTCAAGGTGTTTAGTTTGTCACAGCCATGCCAGAGAGCCACTATGCACAAAATCAGCACCCTGGCTCAGCTAAATCCTAAATCCTAAATGGAAAAGGCCATAATCATAGTTAATTACACCTGTGTTTAATACACTATTGACACCGCAACATGCTTCCTGTGAAAAGGGTCCATGTCAAAGTGTCAATAAAGTAGTCAAGACAAAAAGTATGTTTTGTCCTCTGTTACAACCCCAGTGCTGTGGGTGTGTTTTGTGCTTTTTTTCTTTGTCCCATACAGGTAACACCCTCATCCTCCCTCGTCAGTGTGTGGAGTGTCACACCTGAGGCCAGTTGCCAATTAGGCAACTGGCATAAGTTGCCAGTGGGCTGGCACGCCCGGCGGGGACATGCAGAAGTCTGAGCACCTGAGCTGGACCGTTGTACACCTTGCACCTTGAGTACACAGTGTTTCGGCTGGCTTGAATAAAGCAGTTTGGAGTTACCGTTACCCTTTCCGTTTTTCCCCTCCTTTACACCCGGGTTTATTTAATTTATTTAATGTTACTCCCTTCCCTAGCCATACCTGGATGCAACAAATGTGGGGGCTCGTCCAGGATAGTTACGGAGCCGGAGAAACTTTGTGAAAGTGTTTTACCATCCACAGTGGTGGTGAGTACTTAAGTGGGCAATTTTTTTGCCGTTGCAACTGTGCGGGTAACACAAGGGTAGGGGAGGGTCCAGTTTGGTTGTTAACCAGCCTTTCCATCGGGTACTCTTTTGTTATGTTGCCTTTTTTATTTTTTTATTTAACATTCTCTGTCGGAGGCAGGCGTTTCAGGGCTTCGGTCGCTGATGGAAGCCTTTCAAGTCGCCTCAAGCCCGGCATGCTCCAGAAGATAAACAGGTAAAGTTATCATAGGTAGGATCTGATTAGTTGGTTCTCGCACGGCTGGGTGGATAATAATTGTGTGCGGTGTTGGACGTCAGTAATATCGGAGTTTTGTTTTAACGACCAGCAGTAATTTGTTTGGTCTGAGTGGTGTGCTGCTCTAAACTAGCGGTCGGCTAGGTGTGTGATTTTTCTTTATCTGTTCGGACGAATAGGGCAACGTTTGTGTTCAGTGAGTTCGTGGCTAATCCGAGTGTGGAGCAGCTCGAACTGAAACGAAAGACCGCGCAATTTATTTGACATTGCTGCTAATTATGGGGTACCTGTTTCAACAGCGTCGTTGAAGTGAGAGCTTAAAGCTTTTGTTACCGGCTTAAGAGCTCCCGGCCGCTAGCCGCTCTGCTCCTCAGGTGGGGGAGGCGGTGTGGTCAAGGCCTTTTGACCCTACTCCTGGTGTGGGGAGAGTTGGACCAGAGATGAAGCCATTCATGTCGCCAAAATTTGAACCACTATTGGTCGAGTCGTCTCCCGGTTCAAAGGTAGAGGCTCGGTCAAAGCTCCAGATAGCTGGTCTGCAGTTAGACCAACAGGAGAGAAGGGAAACTTCTGTTCTGTTTGAGATGAAATTCTACATGCCATGGTATGCCAGGCTGTGAAGCACTTGACGAGCTTGGGGCAGAGCTTGGGGGGCTGGGTAACAGCTGATTTGGAGGCTGGAATGTTGTGTTTGGAGAACTTGGAGTTGGGGAACTTGGAGCACTTGGATTGGGAGCATAGACCAACTCCACATTAAGAGTAACAAGTCCTAGAAGGCACAAAAACAATGTATTAATTAAGATAGGGCAAGATGTAGGGCTATGGGTCAATAGACTATACGTGCTTAACCGTAGTCCTGCTCCAGTACTTCTGGAGGAAGCTCACAGCTTGGTTTCCTGTCAGCACTATTGGATGAAGTAATTAGAAGTTATTCACGCGAGTGCCATTTGTTCAAATGTGACATAATAGGTTGGGAGAACGTAGAAGTGTCCATTAACTCATGTTAAAAGATCGCTCTGATAATGCCACTTAAAAACAATAGTTAAAGCTGCAGTTGGCAAGTCTGGCAGGTCGAGTTGACTCAGTCAAATTTTGAATGTTTACAACACTCACACCCCTCCCCCTCTACCACCGAGCTCTCAGAAAACTCTCAAAAAAACTGAAAATGTTCATGCCACACACAGCAAGACTTACACACGGGTAAATGGTGAAGACTGAACCAAAGACCGGCCCAAAAGAAGTGGCTTAAATACACAGAGCAAACAAACACAGTTGAAACACATCAGCTGGATTAATACCAGAAAAAAGGTATGAAAGGTAAAGGTATGCAGGTCTGCGCCTGTGATCGGCCTGTGTCTGATGTTCGTGCTCTTCTCCACACCTGGCAACATCACTCAACAAAGTTCTGGGCTGAGGGAACCCCCACATCGTCTTCTTGGTCTGGAAAGAGTGGTGGCTGGTGGCCAAATCGGCACTCGAATGGAGACAAGCCTGTTGATGAAGAGTGCAGCGTGTTCTGAGCATACTCCAACCAGAGCAGGTGAGAGGACCAGGAGGCGGGGTTGGAGGTGACGAGGCACCGCAGCGTTGTCTCCAGGACCTGATTGAGCCTCAAAGTCTGCCTGATTGACTGAGGATGGAACCCAGAGGACAGGCTTACTGTGACCCCGATCAGCTTGCAGAAGGCTCGCCAGAATCCCCTGGGATTCCCCCTGGGATTCCCCTGCAGAGCCTGTCTCACAACAGTCTCTATTCCCCAACGGACAGGGGCCACAATCTTAGAGTGAGAAGGGGTCTTTCCACAGTTTCAGAGCAATCTTGAAAAAAAAACTCAGGACAGGGCATCTGGCTTCTGGTTCTTAGATCCTGGTCTGTATGAAAGGGTAAACTGGAAGCGATTTAAAAACAGAGCCCACTGAGCCTGCCGTGGGTTGAGTTTTTTTTTGGCCTGCTGGATGTATTGGAGGTTTTTATTCTCCGTCCAGACCACGAGCGGGTGTTGAGCTCCTTCCAGCCAGTGCCTCCATTCCTCAAGAGTCAGCTTCACTGCAAGCAACTCCCTCTTCCCCACATACTTTATTTCGGAAGATGGCAGGCAGTGAGAGTAAAAGGCGCAGGGATGAATCCTGTTGTCGGTCCCCCTTTGTGACAACACAGCTCCTACTCCCAGATCTGAGGCGTCCACCTCCACAATGAATGTTTGGGTAGCGTCGGGCATGGACAGGACCGGGGCAGAAGTATAGCATTAAAGCTTGTGGAAGGAATTTGCTGCCTCAGGTGACCAGGCAAAGTGAGTGTTTTTTCTCTTGGTGGTGGCAGAGAGGGGCGCAGCTACAGAGCTGAAGTTAAGGATGAACTTCCTATAAAATTTTGCAAAGACTAAGACCACTGCACCTCCTTTATGGATTGTTTGTGGCCATTCCTGAACTGCCTTTGTCTTTTTGGGATCCATCCGGACACTTCCTCGATTGATGATGAAGCCTAGGAAACTAACCGCTGAGACATGGAAAACACACTTCTCTGGTTTCACAAACAGATTGCTCCTCAACACCTGCTCAAGGACCTGGCGGACCTGGCCCACATGTTCGTGGAGGGATCTAGAGAATATTAATTTGTCATCTAGGTAAACAAAGACAAATCTGTTAAAAAAAAAATCCCGGAGGACATCATTAATTAGAGCCTGTAATACTGCAGGGGCATTTGTCATTCCGAAAGGCATGACCTGGTATTCATAGTGGCCAGTTGGGGTGTTAAAGGCTGTCTTCCACTTGTAGCCCTCTCTAATTCAGACCAGATGGTATGCATTTCGAAGGTCCAATTTAGTGAATATTGTAGCTCCCTCCAGAAGGTTGAAGGCGGTGGCCATAAGGGGAAGTGGGTACCGGTTTCTCACTGTCACGTTGTCTGGACCGGTGCAGGCTGGGCACCCGTGAGCAGCATCGGGGAGGCTCGCTTTTTCGAACCACCTACTCCTCGAGGCCGGCGGCCGACTAGCCAACTGCCGGTTAGCCAGCTGGGTGCTCCTTTCGGGTTAGGGCAGGAGCTGGGAAGCTGCTTAGCTGGGGAAGGTGATGGCAGGGGATCAGGGGCTGACACAAAGTCCTTCGCCCAAGGCAGGCAGTGAGCCCCTGAGCCACGGCCTGGAGGAAATTAGCCTTCGTCAGGGCTGACTCCCTCTCTTCCTCGCCGTCAGCATATTTGTGCTCCACCTGGAGGCACCGGAGGTTGTAAATAACCACCAGTTCAAGTTGTTTAGAACAAAAAAAACATGCTGGGTCCATTTTATGGTCGCAACATTCTGTCAGGTTCGGTAGAGTAACGTAGGGAAAAGGAATGAAAAGGGATTGGACCCAAAAGCAGGCCGGAGACAAAAGGGTAACGGCAAAAAATGTCCCTATCCGTAAGTATCAACTTAGGGAGACCACAAGGGTAAAAACAGCAGTCAAAAAGAAACACTTACGATACCAACAAAAACACAAAGAGGCACGGGAGGCTGGACGCGGGAAGACAAATAATCCCAGGGAAACGGGGTGGTGCAGCATGCAGGGACCAACATATATAATGACCCGACAGCAAGACAGGGGAAACACACAGACTATATACACGGGGAGGCAGGAAGCTGACGAGGGACAGGTGAAACACATTAGGGCAGGTAGGGTAATCAACACAAGAGGGTGGTGGAGTCAAGACAGCAGAAACAACAAGGACCAGGAAGTACGAGACAGGAGGGGTATTCCACCAAACTCGCTAATTAAAGCGGCGCTTACCTGGTTAAGCCTGGTTAGAACTAACGCCAACTTCCACTTGCTGCTAAACCCGTTCCATTAACGCATTTCAGTCGCGCCTTGTTGAGGCTTATTCAAGCGAGGCTAACGTTGTCGTGTGTTACGCACGTTCACGGGATATGAAGCCATACCAGAACCAGGAATGTCGAATCATCGAGAAAATGGCAGAAAAGACCAGAGCAAAAATTATTGATGGAACTGTATGAGGAGTACAAACCCATCATAACCAAAAAAGGGAATACTGTAGTGATAAATAAAAATCACGAGGCTGCTTGGGCAAGAATTGCCGAGCGATATAATACGGAAGTACCGTTAAGAGTAACATGTTCTAATATAACACTGACTACAATTTCTCTAATGTGAGGATAGTGTAGAGGTAATGCGCCGGCTTTACATGCGGCCGGCCAGGGTTCAATTCCCGACTATAGTCGTTTCTTTTTCTTTCTTTGGCCGGAACTCTCTCTCTCTCTCTTTCTCTCTTTTTTTTTAGATAGGCCTAGTAAATGCAATACATTGACCAACTCATTTATCTCAACAATTTAATGAATACATTCAATTAACCTATTAATTTCACCTGAAAGGAATTTATGTGCCTGAAAATTGCATGCAGCAATGCCTTTGTCATTGGGATCTATAACATGCTATTAATAATAACATCTTTATATCTATCATGTTTTTGCAAGTTATATTTGGGTTCTGGGGAAATTGTATATTATTACATATTTATCATAGTTAAAGTAAAATGTTGGTCTAATTCTCTGATCTAAAGACAATTATACAGAAAAAAAAAAAAAAAACACACACACACATGCGATGTCCTCGCCGGGATGGGAACCTGCGATGCCCACATTTAAGGGCACGTACGTCACCACTCACCCAACTGGGGACTTTAGATAATCAAATGGCCAGTAGGTGTTAAACAAAATAAACGAGTTATTCATATTTTTTTAATTGCAAGCATGTATTCTTTGGCGCTTGATGAAAATATAGTCTGTTTGAACTTCATATATGTCATTCTGGTAATTTTTGGTCTTTCACGTGACGAAATCACGGGGACTAGGCTTGGCGGAACCTTCTGCTGGTACAGTTGTTTCCGACAGAAGGACTTCTCTGAAACCCCCGTTAAAGTAAGCCTGATGTTTAGCCTGCCCCGGAGCAGGCTAGTTTGGTCGGATAAATTTCCATGGTTACTTAGCGGAGAGTCCCTCAAGTCACGTTGATGGAACGCAACTCTCGCTAAAGGTAGCGAGGCTTATCGAAATTAGCCCGGCTTTGCGCTTAGCGAGTTTGATGGAATACCCCTAGGAAACCACACAGGGGACAAAATAACAAAATAAAACAGGAAATTAACCAGAGAAAAACACAGATCATGACATTCACTATCCTGTCTCCCTTGGATTTCCTTGTGCTCCTGTGTCCAGCCCATGTCTTGTGTTCTTGGTATCGTGAGTGTTTCTTTTGACTGCCATTTTTGCCCTTGTAGCCTCCTTTCATTTTGTCTTGTTTTGTTAGTTTAATAACAAACACACACACAAACACAGACAAACAGACACACACTATTACAGCGTCTAAAGTCAGCGCATCTGTCAGTCCCCTCTGCGCTATTTTCAGTTTCACTTTCAGTTGAGAATCAATTCATTTCAGCTGACAGCTCAGTCCTTTGTAACAAGGTTTCCGTTCTGATCAATAACAGCATGTCTGGTCCTCAACATGTGTTGTAGTCAGTGCCGTCGTATAGGGGGGAAAGGTGATGACAATTCTAAGGGCCCACAGCCCGCGAGGGCCCACACAGAGCCCCCAGTAGGTGGCAATGAATGGGTAGAGTGGCTCACACCGATATTCTTTCAGGGGGCCCAGAATTCCTAGCAACTGCGCTGGTTGTAGTTAACAGGATTTTGATTTCTGTCACTTGAGAAAATGAGAAGTAAATAGATGCTCAGCTCATGCTGTTAGGACTTGTTATTAATAATGAGAAAGAATATAATACGTAAGGAATAATCCACGATGGGTACATGTATTTTGTTAGAGAATGTACTATGACTACACATAAAGCAATTCTTACCTTTCTGCCATTTCAGACAGCACTTTTTTCACACAAACATTTTTAACATGAACAATTCCACCTCCCTCCAAAGCAGGCCCGGAGTGGCTAATCGGGAGGACCGGGACAATTCCCGGTGGGCCGGTCTGACTTTTGGGCCGCGAGGGCCGGTGTTCAATTATTATTTTTATTTATTTTGTGCCGGTGTTCAGTCATGGCACTGAGTGGAGTGGGTATCACGTGTATGCTGTTACCGCTGTCGCTGGTCATATCAGGGAGCTGGCGGTCTGTTAGATCATGCCAATGAAACTGGGACGCGGACGCAGGTTAAGGGCACGCCCACCAACAAGAAACAGACGCAGCCTGACGTAACGTACGTGTCGTGCACTAGTCTGCACACTTCAGTGGTGTTTGCCTAGCTCCAACCACAGATGTACAAGGAAAATAATAACCCAAAATGGAAAATAAAAAGAGCAAGGGTGGCGCAGAAAAAGCGAGGATTAAAAAGAGAAAAGCCCTGGAGACAGATGCAGCCAAATGTGCAAAAATCGGCAGCTTTTTCATTCAAACGTGCTCGCGGTCTGAAACGACCAATGATTATTACATTATTTTAATATAATAGGTTGTGATCTAAAGTGGGCCGGTCTGAGGTATGAAACTCCAGGGCTGAAAATGAGTCCCACTCCGGCCCTGCTCCAAAGCCCCGACAGCTCTTACCCCTTTGGAGGGAGGCTCTTACCCCTGCCTGACCTCTGACGCTCCCTCCTCCGATGACGCATGCGGTGAATGTGAGAAGCGCATGTGAAACGGGTCAATGGAGTCAGATTCAGAGGCACCTGTAATGAAAACTAAAAAAAACATTCATTAAATAATATTCACTTCTATATGTGGTATAAAATAAAATGCCCTTTACAGTCAAATGCATAATATTCGGCCAAATTCATACATATTTTTTTGCAAACTGCTGTCATAACGTCTCACATCTTGCCTCTCAACGCATCAAGTGTTTTCTTTAGTGCAGCTTTTTGTGAAATAGTCTTATTTTTGCTGATAGTTTTCTCTGTGGGAGCAGCTGGGGGTGGAAGTGCAGCTCGCCTTGGTCGGTCATTGTCAGTTCCTTGCCGTTCTGTGCTATCTCTCACAGACCGCTGAACCGCTCTGCTGCTCTGCCAGAGAGGCACGTGACATGGATGACAGGTAGGAAGTTCGGCCAATCAGTTTATTCGGTCCGAATAAAATGATTGGTCTTTTAACAGAAATATATGAGAATTAAATATTGATGAGTTTCAACACCTGATGGATTTAGTTTACATTTTAGTGTGCCATACGCTTATTAGGAGCATTTTAAGATTACAAAAGAAAAGTGTAAAAATGCCAGAAAGGTAAGAATTGCTTTAACTCATTGATTTGATAACATCAACAGAAATTCATTCAACAGAAATTCAAATTGCATGCGAGCATAGACAGATCCTCTGAATTAGTGATGAAATCAATTTCTATTGTTTTTGTATTTTTCAAATTTTCAAATATGTGATCTGACAAGAGCCAACCATAACGCATATTTATTTCTCATGCTATAGTCAGACTCAAGTGTCAACCACGTTAAAAAGCATCACAATGCAGGAAATGACATCTACTCTTATTAAAAGTTTCTGGGGGAAAGACCCCATGTCCAACCCACATTTCCTTTGCTTCCTTGCCCATGCTAGTCTCCAAAGCACTTTACATGTTTTGCCTCTCAATCACTCACGATGGCAGCAGAGCTTGATGTTGCTGGTTGTGAATACAACTATGGTATACCTGCATACATGCTGGACTGATAAGAAACTCTCAGTTTTAGAATTTAAGACAACCCTTCAGTTAACCACCCATTATTTATCCAGTAGCCTAGTAATTATGTTTCCTTATTATAGCTACATTTAACATTTTACAACATAGGCAATGTGTTACAACACTTCTTTTGGTGTCCCCCTCAGGAATTGCTCTTGAGAAAATGTAATGTAATTATCCTCCCCCAGAGTTGATCAGATCTTCACCCCTGCTTCTGAGGTTCAGAATCTGTAATAAAACTGCCTGATGTAATGTTTACACTTTGGAATTCCTTACAACATAGCCAGATGGATTTTTCTACTACTTGGAGTTTTGTCCTCTGCTGATTTGCTTGTCCAACATGTCTCCATTGCTCTGGTCTGTGGCATCTCCGTCGTAGCATACAACCTTCACCGCAGGATATATGACTGGATTCCTTGTCCACCTTCAGTGTGTAGAACCTCCACGTCCTGGACGTCTTAGTGTAAAACTTGCTGTAAGAATAAGAGAAAGGTCAACCTTAGTGAAATGTTCATATTACCTTACATTGCAAAGCACTTTGCATTTCCATATGAAATGCCATCAACACACTAAATCTCCAACATGCTTGGAGATGCACATGTCCTACAGTCTAGATAACTTGCCGTTGGCTAGTATGCTATCTACAAGTAACGTTGGATACACAGTTCAAGAAAATGTAACCCCTTAATACGTAATAACCCCCATCCTCCACACACTACACAGGCTTCCAGTTTCATCCCGGATCAATTACAAAGTTCTGCTGCTCACCCATAAATGCACCGGCCACTCATCCCCCTACCTACAAGACCTGATCATCCTGAAATCCTCCACACCGTACCCTCAGATCGACAGGCAGCCTGCTCCTCCAGGCCCCCACCACCGAGCTCCACACAGTGAGGGACTGAGCTTTCTGCTCAGCTGCTCCTCGGCTGTGGAAGCCTTCCCATCCAGCTGAGGGCAGCACAGAGCCTGGACTCTTTTTAAGTAAGCCTGAAAACCTTTCTGTTTATACAGGTTTTTGAGTGCTATGCAATATGTGCAATGTTTTTATGCCTATGCTTTTATGCTTATTTTATGATTACTTTTTTTAAATTCTTTTACCATAAGCACTCTGAGATTCACTGAATGAAAAGTGCACTACAAATACAATATATTATTATTATAATTATTATTAGTATTATAACCTGTTCAGAAGAAACAGGCTGCCATTGCCTCTTTTTAACCTCTTCTCTCCCCTCAGTTGTCGCCATTGTTGAAAAGCCACACCGATCTTTACTCTGGTTCTGCTCCTGACTGTATCTGACCTCTTTGTGGTTGCCATCTCAAAGACTGTATTTCTTGTGTGGGCAGCTGTTGGTAATTTCTCAGACATGCTACTACTCTTATTCTTGAATGTTCTTCTTTAGTTTGGTTGTGTTTCTCGCTCGCTAGTTGTAGCTTCAGCTTCTGCCTATTGGCATTGAGATGGGTTGTGTGCCCCAACGAGGGTTCGAGATCAGCAGAGTGCAATCAGGAAGTTAGCACTGACACAGTCCAAATATATTCTCTGACCCAAAACTTTTGATTGAATGGGGGTTTTACAGTCCTGCCATGACTCTCTTTTTATTTGTTCATCTATTATTCATTGCTGTCGGTATGTTACGAGGATTTCAAGTCATACGACAAAACGTTTTTCTGAATAGAATCATCTACCCACGCTTTCACAACCTATTATCAAGCTACTGGGAGGGGGGTGCGTGCCGACCTTAACGTGTAATTTGGAGTTTCGATATTTCCGACAGCACTTTAAGGCGACGTGCGATCAAGAGCTTTCGTCTCCTCTCTTTCCCTGCCCCTCCTCTGCCCCTCCTCCTTCCAGTCGCCTCTGTATTTCACCTGCGGTCCTTGCTGAGACCTCGGTATGTTCCGGACTTTCCACGCCTGTTACAAACAACAGTGACATATCTGCGGGCGATATTTGTATAGTCCAGAGTAGACTGACTTCAACTCCTCATTACTTGAAGTGTTCCACGAGTCTCCACAAACCCTCACGGTTTCTCTTTAAGGATGGATTCCGCTGCTTTCCTGTTTCTGTCTCTCGTCAGTGTCGGGACGCTTCTCCAAGGTAAGCCTTGCTGATAGAAGAGTTCGAGAGCTTCTCCACCCGAACCGCGTTTGGTTGCTCGAAGCTCGGCCTGCTAGTAACGTGCCGGTTAGCCGAAACGGTAAAGGTGGAGCGACGATCACCCGAAGTTAGCGCTCATAATTTATGGCTGTGTGATTATTTTATCGTGATATTTACGAATTTTTACTCGATTACGCTGAGGTGACACAATACATTGTAGCCTACGTGACTTTTTGGAAAGTCTTTCGAAGGATTTACCCTAAATATAAATATAGCAATTTAGCTTTCCGTTTCAAAACGAAAGTGGAAAGTGTTGGCAAATAGACTGAACCCATGGCGTATCTAAAACTCTTTATACTTGTGTTAACTCTACAGATATGAATCCACGAATAGCTCTCCCAGCTTTAAATGTTAGATAAACTCATTCGCATGAACATTCAGGTGGCATGTTAAACTGAATACAGGTGTGTTTCCCTCCTCGGTCCTCCTGGCAACGAGCCTGTTTTTAATACAGCCAACTCATCCTCGCCGTGGAGCTGGAGTTGAACCCCAGGGTGGAAATGTGCTGCTTTTTTTGTAATTTAAAGATGTGGTGTTGTGTGTGTGTGTGTGTGTGTGTGTGTGTGTGTGTGTGTGTGTGTGTTCGAATGGGCCATTTAGAAACCGAATATTCATTATAGTTGCCAAAGGGTGCAACCTTGAGAATAAAAGTCCCTGTGGCTAGCAAAGCCCTATTTTTGGAATCGGTGGTTTCGCCCACTAGCCTGTGATCTGTGATGCCAATAGTGTGTGGCTGATGTTGGTGAGAAAACTAGGTCTAGGGGTTGAAAGAGTTCAAACACCCTCACCAGGACTGACATTGTCTTGTGTCACTTATTTGGATATCCCCCCAGCTCTTATCTGTGACTTTTTTTTGGAGTCATTGGTCATCTGCTGTCATTCACAGAGCTGTTTTTTGTCAGAGCGACTGGAGGTCTGACTGGTGGCTGATTGTGTGTGATATGATTGGTGCTTGACATAGAAATAATAATAGTAGAAGGAACATTCCCATTCAAATCAATGTGGCAGTGTCATGTGTACTGTTGCCGTTTTAGCGGGACACTTCCATATCATGTAGGGATGTCCATAGTCAACCATTAATAGGTTAACCACAAGGACATGTTTAACCTGATACAGATGTTGGCGATAGGTCTATATGTTAACCATTTGAGCGGGTCAGGCAGGACAACACAAACGCACACAAATGCTTACGTAAAACATGTGAAGTGGACACGGACGTGTGTGTGTGTGTGTGTGTGTGTGTGTGTGTGTGTGTGTGTGTGTGTGTGTGTGTGTGTGTGTGTGTGTGTGTGTGTGTGTGTGTGTGTGTGTGTTTATTTACTTATCCTTTATTTAAGGAGCCTTTATGTTTTACAATTTTAGAGATTTTGTTTTCATTACGTATGTATTGAAGACGCGTTACTAGGGCGACACGCCTACAACCTCAAAGCGTAGATCCGAAGCAGATAAAACGCCGGTAGTTGCTTGTACGAGGCTGCCGTTATATGCATCCACATGTTTATGATGCACAGCAACTTCACTTGCGGTTGAAGAGTCACGTAAATATGCAAGATGAGCAAAAGTTCACTGTTATACTGCTATCTTAACGCAGACACTGTTGTGGCATTACGCTGCAAACAAAGTTCTATCTAAACGCAATGGTTCGCGGCATATTTTGGCTCTCCTTCCTGCCATGACGGCTGAACCGTCAGTCTAAAAGGGGCTCTTGATGCCATAAACATTTCTCTTTTACAAAATGTGAGGTACAGTGAGTCCAGTATGTTTAGTGCCATTTTAAGAGTTTTAAGAATTGTTCCTATCGCCCCATGCCTGATCTGCTCTCTTCCCAGTGAGCTGAAACAACACTGACATGTCTTGTGATCATAACCTCTTACAACAATCACCATTTTATTTTGTACTATTTAACTGACCACTGAAAACAGTTCAGTGTCTGTTCTACTCTATGGTGCTCGACATTTGACACGGGCACCATCCCTGTTACCAACACATGATTTGTGGGTGTGATTCATTTATGATAAAATCCATATTTCCCATCCACATAATGACAGATGGCAGTGCAGTAGATAAAAGCGGGGGTCAGTTTCCAGCTTGAACTTAAACATTCCTCAGATCAAAGAGGGATTTTTTTTTTTCAAAAGGACTTTCAGATGTTTGAAGACCTGGGAGGTTTTTCCAGCCTTTAAATTGGTAAGCTGTGTACACAGATGAGTCGGCTGTTGGGAAAAAAATGTAAAGCAGAATTGTGCTCAATACTATTCGTATTGTTTAGGTGAATTAAGAGAGCATGAATTTTAGCTCTGCAGTCATTTCTAAGTCCGCTATAAAATGCTTTTGTCGACTGTTGTGGAATGTTTCTTGTTTCTGCGATAGACTGGCGTCCTTTCCAGGGTGTCCTCTACCTTCGCCCATTGTCAGCCTGGATCGCGACTATGGCTGGGCGATATGGACCAAAAGTCATATCTCGATATTTTCAAGCAAATAGTGTGTTGCCTTCCTCCAAGAACTCCTTGTGTGAAAAAAATTAATAAAAAAAAAAACATTGCCGTGCATATTTCGCCCACCTCTGGTAAATAAGCAGGGTACTGCTGAGTGTGGGGACAGACAGACAAGATAATGACTGGTATGCAGTTGCACTTTTAGTTGCCTTAGCTTGGGGGATGGGACGGTTTGAAATGCTATCTCCATCTGCCCTGACATGGCATGGCTTGTCTTTTTTCTGGAGGGAAAATACCTTTGGGGGGTGTGTGGTGGTGAGGGAGGGGGAGGGGTGAATATGTGAGGAGGAGGGAGGGAGGGAGGGAGCAGCTACCTTTTATCCCACAATCCCAGTAGCTGATTTCTGAAAGGTCACGGTGTGTTTGAAGCCCAACCTAAATATTTCTGTCAGATGGTTTTAGTTTGATGTGTCAGTCAGAAAGCCCTGTGTAGACCTATGTAAAGGGTTAGGGGTTACAAGGTTCCTCTCGAGGTAGGTTACATATGGTAACCTATCACCACAGTTAAATGAAGTTACAGC
Source organism: Chelidonichthys spinosus (assembly GCA_029853015.1). Classification (NCBI taxonomy): domain Eukaryota; kingdom Metazoa; phylum Chordata; class Actinopteri; order Perciformes; family Triglidae; genus Chelidonichthys; species Chelidonichthys spinosus. The sequence continues at coordinate 8,945,491 of CM056835.1, forward strand.
TACAAAGTTAATGTTTATGGGACACTACTGTCTTCTGCTGCTCTTTAGGTTTAGTTTGAACAGAACCATTTCTGCTGCACAGAGCAAAAAGGACACAGAGGAAAAAAATGGATGAGACCATCTTGAAAATAGATTTTCTCGGTGGAAATTCCACCTTTCAGTCCCTTTTGTCAAGGTACGATGTGTGTCAAATGCTGGGGCCGCATACCGGGTTAGCTTGTGTGTGGGGCAGTACAACAAGCTTTCCCAAACGCAGTTGTCAACAACTCCCCCAACAAGAAAATGTCATCTTGCTCACAGAAATAACCCGGAATGAGGAACAACAGTAGTCAGAACTAAATGAGATCATGGGTAAACCCCTTTTACACACACACACACACACACACACAACTTCCCACATGAGGCACTATGACACGTGTTTCACTTTTTGCCCAGTGGTGAATGTCAGGTAGTTTCCTCTTTTTGTTTCTACATCAAATCAAGTGAACCCTGGGGTAAAGCTGCAGCTTTCTTAAATATGCAGGGGAAATTCAATGGAGTCCACCTTATTAAGAACAAACTCTGTAGATGAAGTGAAAGTATTTATGCAAGTCATGTTTCTGACTCATTGACTTGGTTGTTAACAAAGTAAAACAAGAGCCAAGCATTGTGTTCTGAGTTGAATCCAGGCAGGTTTTTATTCCATGTGTACCAGTAATGTTTAATATCCATCCATCCATCACCAATCACCACTTATCCTGTTCAGGGTCTGACATTGGGTGAAGGCAGGTTCACCCTGGACAAGTAACCAGATTATTACAGGGCTGACATGTATAGACAGACAGCTATCCAGTCTATCAGGGGGCTGACATGTAGAGACAGACAGGTATCCAGTCTATCACGGGGCCGACATGTAGAGACAGACAGGTATCCAGTCTATCACAGGGCCGACATGTAGAGACAGACAGGTATCCAGTCTATCAGGGGGCTGATATGTATAGACAGACAGGTATCCAGTCTATCACGGGGCTGACATGTATAGACAGACAGGTATCCAGTCTATCACAGGGCCGACATGTAGAGACAGACAGGTATCCAGTCTATCACGGGGCTGACATGTATAGACAGACAGGTAACCAGTCTATCAGGGGGCTGACATGTAGCTCAGACGGGTAACAAGTCTATCACGGGGCCGACATGTAGAGACAGGCAGGTAACCAGTCTATCAGGGGGCTGACATGAATAGACAGACAGGTATCCAGTCCATCACAGGGCTGACACATTGAGACAGGCAGGTAACACGTCTATCACTGGGCCGACTCAGAGACAGACAACCATTCACATTTAGTCATCAGTTAACCTAGAAATGAAGAATATTCCCAATCTATTTGTGGGACTATTATGTTAATTGAAAGTACTGGTAATGAATAGATGATTTATTGAGGAATGTCATTTAGCAGTAAGAGAGAATTACAGGACAGTTGGGTGGCTGGAGGTGTTGAAGTCCACAGCTTGTATTAAAAGGCTGTTCACTTTTCAGCGATACCCCATTTTATGAGTAGCGGTACTTTAAATATGCCATTGTTTTAATAAGAGCTGTTCCTATTGTTGCATGGATGTGTGACGGATGAGGACTCGGGGGATTGATTGCATCCACAGGAGGACTGATTTAACTTTGCAGCTGCCAAAACATAAACCTACAGGTCCAGTATTCTGCACAGTCATGCTCTGAGCTGCTGTGATGGCGAGTGGAGGAGTGACGTTGGAGGGTCTGCGAGGTATGAGGGTGCCAGGTTATTGAGGACGTTGTAGGTGATGAGCAGGATCTTGAAGTGAATACGACATGGCTACTGATATATTTAGGCTCACTATAAGCAGCTCCTGTAATTCATCAAACACATAATCCACCAAAGAGCATGTTTGTTTCACAATCACCACTGAAACACAACACAGCTTTCTATTGTAGTGTCTTCCTGGGGGCTATTTCACAAAAGCAGAATTTAGAAATCCAGGATTACAGAAAAAGCGAGGATTGACCTCATCTCGTCAATGAAATCAGGCTTTATACGTTTCACATAGGCCAAGCCAGGTTGAGGAGGTGCGACGGTCAGGCCAGGTGTCATTCGGATAACCACGCATTCTAGGCTTTCTTCAATAGGCCTCAGTGTTGATCACAGATTTACTGATGCAGATGAGGAAAAGACGTGTGCGGCGTACTTGAGTGAGCTGCAGCTTCTGATGGAAAAGTAAAGCGTATGCAAAAAAGGAAATACGGTCGCTATAATAAAGCGTGCGTGTGCGTGTGCGTGTGTGTGTGTGTGTGTGTGTTGGTAAATGGTCCCCATTTATATAGCACTTTTATCCAAAGTGCTTTACAGTGTTGACTGACATTCACCCATTCATACACACATTCACACACCAATGGCGAAGTCAACCACGCAGGGCGACAGCCAGCTTATCAGGAGCAATTAGGGTGAGGTGTCTTGCTCAGGGACGCCAGACAGACAGCTAGGCGGAGCCGGGGATCGAACCAGCAATCTTGCGGTTACCAGCCAACCCGCTTCACCTCCTGAGCTTATGCTCCCCTATAGGAGAGAGATAGGAGAGAAGCTAGATTAACTTTTGTTACATATTTGTTACACTAAAACAGTAGAGACTGCAGTGTTTCGTTTTCTTTCCATTCGTGAGAATCATGAGAAACTCATGAGAAACTTCAAGCCCAACTAATGCAGATATGCTGAAAACTGGCTGCATCATTAATCTAACTGAATAGTTTCAAGATAATTAGAAATTCCTCTAGATTTTACATGACAATATTTCATTTCTGCACAAGCAGGTTGTCAGTTTGCAGACTAATCCTGATCATCTGAAAGACAGCTGGATTTGACAGAAGCCTTTCTCTGCCCAGATATTGTGTTACACAGTGTGTAGGTAGGTAGAGATATGCCTGAGGGGCTGAGGGCGCAGGACTCATACTGTACATGCAGCGGGATGTGTAGTCTGTGTTGCAAGAATGGTGGCTGACAACACGGCCAGCAGGAAAGTGGGTCATGTTGACATTGTTTGCTGCTTTGCATTCCGGTGGCCTCACAAAGCCAGCATTCATCTCATGTTTTGCCCTGACAGTTCCTAATGCTTGATGAAAGCACTTCAGTTGTACATCACCCTGTTTGTGTTAAATCACTTCCAGCACCTACCAAGTTTCCAACACTTCAGCTCTTAGACTGTTGTAAGCATCAACATAATTGTTGCCATGATGATTTCAAGATGCTTAGGACTCACCAGACTGACTTGAAAACGGCTTACATCGCAACCTTGTGTTCTCTTAATTTGGAGATGCCACTGAAGACGTATGAATAGTTTGTAATTTATTGCATTGTGAAGTATACCTTGTCATACTTACTTTTATACAGATATTAGGTACAAGTATTAGCTTGTGGGAAAATGTACAGCTGCACTCACACTTTTATCAAATCAACACAGCAGGACAAGTGTGGAGGAGAGCCAAAGTGGCTTTTATTTTTTTACAAGGTCACTCTGATGCACGTGGCAGTTGATATCAGGATGGTATGCAGAGTCAGTGGGAATGTGACCATACAAAGTTTCAGATACCAAGCCTTTAAAATCTGGCTCAGTCCAGGCCAATTAGAAAAGAAGAGGAATTGCTATTAAAGCATTTATTCGTTTGTCTTCTGTTTTCAAATCGCTCTGGCAGCACTGAGCTTCTAACTGAAAAACATCCTATTGTGTTCCAGTTGTGGGATATTAACCATGAAAGATTTGTTAAACCAGCAGACAAAAACTGTACTTTCTCATCTCATCTTGCTTAGGTCGCAGGGGCATCAGCTTTAGCTGGGGACTCCAAACTTCCCTTTCCCTGGCCACATCAGCCGACTCTGAGTGGGGAATTCTGAGGCGTTCCCAGGCCATTGTGAAGATATAATCTCTCCACCTAGTCCTGGGTCTTCCCCGTGGCCTCCTCCCTGCTGGTCGCGCCTGAAACGCCTCCCTAGGGAGTTGCCCAGGGAACATTTTATCGCTAATCATTAGTATGCTGACTATTGTTATGATTATGATGAGCTAAGTGTTAAAATTGAATTTACATGCAGCACTGGGAAATGTGTGTGCTAGGGATTAGCCTTAGCAGTTAGTATACATGGTTCATAGGCAAAGTGAACGGGTCTGGGCTGCTTGCCACTAATACTACTTTCAGCTGAGGTAAAAGTGGTTTGGGGTTTCTGTTACCCATTCAGTTTGACAACTGCTTAGTAGGGTTGTGGAAAAAATCGTTACTTGGTTAAAAAAAAATCAATACTAAAAATAAGTATTGGTTTCAATACTTTTGCGAGTCATCAACAGTACCGTCTCCACCCTTTTGACGTGTAACTGCAGACAGAAAGACGGCTACAGCTCCGTCCCTCTCTGCAGCTGAAGACGTTCACAACACTGAGCTGACTGAAAACAGCTAGCGCTGCTGCTGGAGGGCCTTTAAGACCAGGGACCGGGGATGTAAACAAGCCGATATGCTAACAATGCTAAAGTAGTGGCACAGAGTTGAGCGGCACAACAGACGTGGTGAAGCATCTTTATGGGAGAGTCAGTAAATCTCCCGTTTTCAATAACAAGTTTGAAACGGTTAAGTCTGTTAGGTCATCCTTACGCTAGCGGCTAATAAAAACCAGTAACTTAATGAAGAGCTAGGCAGCTAACGTCATCAGTCCTGCCTGTTTAACATTCAGACGTTAATTTAACAGGATAAAGTCAACCAGCAACAAGACAGAACCAGTAGCAGCCTGCTCTACCAGCTCCATTTGACCAGCAACTGCAATATGGTCAAGTCACCAGAAACACAGAACATAAACAGGACTGTAGCTGAATATAAATTACATCGTATGAATCGTGATACTTACTTATGATTAATGTTTTAATACATTTAAGACATTCTCTCCCCTGCCAGCATGTAGTCTATTGAAAAATGTTAAAAAAATAACTGAGCATTACATTTTTGTATTCAGCATAAAATATTATGCAGGACTACTTTTTTTTATAGAATAAATATGTTAAATAAGTAATTATCTGTTTATTTGTTCACCTTTCAGAAGAATACAGATAGTCTCACTCACATTATTGCATGTTTATTTCATCGATATAGAATTTTGGTTTTTCAGTTTTGCAATAAACCTTGTAATGTGTAATTTCATGTTTCCATCCTTGTATTTCTCTCTGAATTGGAGCTTGTTTTGGAGCTTTAGAGGAGCACGTGCTGCGTTCAAACACCTCCCTTCCGAGTAAATATCCAATGTCCTGGAAGCAGGACGGCTGAGCAGGAAACACTGTCAGTTAAAAAGAGTTGTCTCTTGCTGATGCCTTCCAACAAACCTATTCTACCAGTGCGGACGAACACAAGGAAATTACAAGTGCAGTGGGGGCGTTTATTGCAAAATATTTGACTAATCATTTTTTACAAATAAGCTTATTGTAAGTCGCTTAAAGTCGCCTAAATGTAAATGTAGTAATATATGGGTGCATTATTGAGATATGGATCAATTCACCTGTCGAGTTGTCCATCATCAGTGGCATAGATGGTGTGATTATGGGTGAGTTTGTTTCTTTTCCCATTATCTTTGTGTATCCTTCTCAGAACTGCTGAGTGTACAGTGAGGATGATGGGGCCAGAGTTGAGTGAGAAAGGATTGCTTCAGTCCACAGAAATAGAAAAAACAGTGATATGCAAATAAGCCCAACATGCAGGACGGATAGGCTCTGTTCTCCCTCTCCACCTCTTTGTCATTCCGAGGCTTGAGCCATGACATGCAGCTTTGAAGAGAGAAGCTTTGCAGTCAAGAAATCTGATGTTTCTCATTTAATTCAGGTGTTCAATTGTCTAGGGGGGCTAAGTCATCTTATCCATCTCTGTGTCATTTTAACACATATATGCTCCAAATGAAAACATAAATTCTGGCTAAACTGTGTGTGGCACCCTGAAAGAATGATAAGGAGTCATTTTGCTGGTTGTATCGAGTAGAACATCTGTTTTTTCTGCCTGTAGATTCAAACCATTTCTTTTTCAAGTTTAAACTTGCAGAATCCTACAGGAGCAGACCATTGAAACCTAAACAGGTTGAGTGCTCCAGGGCAAAATTCCAACTCATTTTCAGAAGACTGAACAGAACCAGGGCTACCTCACCTCCAGCTTCTAAGTGCATACATGGTTGGCCTCATGGCTTTTCTGTTAGTGAGAACTCTCTAAAACAGTAATGACATACTGCTGGGCTGCTGGACTTTGAAAACTGTGAAATTTGCATCATTACTTCCAATTGTTCAATAAAATGCACGATATTTGTTATGACGGACAATTGTCAGTTAAAACAGAATGTTTATGTAATGTCTTTATTAATTTAACAATGTGTAGTCATGAAGTAGTGACTCTGGCGAGGCAAAATGTTAACAGGCATAATGCATAGAAGAAGTAAACGGCTCATATTTTAATAAAAACATTAAAAAAATGTTTTTATTGATTTAAAGGTTTAATACCGCCAGTGTATCGATAATGTATCGCAGCAGGGAACATTGCGATATATGGATTTCGATCCAACCACTAGTATGTGTGACTCTTCCAGACTCTCCCCACCCAGTTACATACGTGTACATGACTTCTTTCCACCTGTTTAGGGAAAAACAAGATGGTCTTCATGCTTGCCCACACATGCCGCCTCCTACGGGTGGAAAAAGTTATGTGACCATCTCCTCTTAAGCCTTTCTCACTTTATGTTGTATGAAGATTTGAATATGGATAAACTTTCTACACAAAAAACCTGCTAAATCACGTCTTTTTAAACCTGAACCAAATCTACCAGACATTATTGTTGTGGTACGTTGTCTATGACTTGGTCAGACTGGATGTATTGGAAATGAATTAGATGTTCTCCGTTTGAAGGAGGAATACAATAAAAATGATTGGAAGATAGTGAAAATAAAGCGTAATGATGTTTCATTGCTTGGACTAAAATGGTCATACACAGCAGTTGTATGTGTAACTGATAAAATCATCAATCATCATTAATACAGCATTATGGGGCATTGTAGGCTTGTCAAGACCCTAGTCTGTCAGATTGTTCCTTGAAAATACCAATAAATCATCAGTTATTCACCTCTGTCTGTACAAACCTGTTTTACCAAACCTGTTCCACTAAATCAGCCTCTGCCTAACAAATTGTTGCAGAGGAAATTATTAATTTCCCTTTAATTGGCCCTTGGCATTGTATAAATTGCCATCGCCTACAGGATCTTTTCCTGCCTAAGATTGTTGTTTCATCCTTAATTCACAGAATGACAAACCTGAGAAACACGGGCAGCTACATTCCAGGGATTGTAACTCTAGTCACTGCCGTGTCGCATGTTACATGTCATATGACTAAAAGTAATGTCTTCCTCTTTGCAGGTAAGGGCCCCATTGTTTGGTCTTTGTCCCATTTCAGACCTGGGATTATTAAATACAGATGTTTGTATGCCTGTATAATAAGGTTAGGGCACTATGATTTCTGCGATGCGGAAACGTGAATTGAATCTGACAATGGAAATTTAATCAACTGTAAAACCACAGCAGTCCCTCCCGGGTGAAACACAAGGCCTTTTTACACAGAAGTTTCCTGCGTAATCACGGAAAGGAGAGTCACACCGTTTAGAACTGCAACTTAGCAACGGTGTCTCTCTTGACAGAAGCATCCCGGCGAGAGTGCTGCCGCCCGTGTGATGTATTCAATGAGCGTCGGAAAGCCGATTAGCTCAAGGCTTCAAAACTACTATGAAAGGTGAAATTTTGCTCATCTTGCATATTTACAAGACTCTTCAACCGCAAGCAAATTTGCTGTGCTTCATATCTATCTATCTATCTATCTATCTATCTATCTATCTATCTATCTATCTATCTATCTATCTATCTATCTATCTATCTATCTATCTATCTATCTATCTATCTATCTATCTATCTATCTATCTATCTCGTCTGCCTCGTACGAGCTACTACCGGCTTTCTATCTTCTTCAGATCTATGTTCTCAGCTTGTTAAATGCTCCGGTGGCACGTCACCTTGTAAACAAACCAGTTTGAAGTAAACAAACACAGGGTACGTGAGTGTGCATCTCCCTCTCCCACCCCCCCTGAAATGTGATCTCTGTCATGAACGCCTCGGCTCGCCCGGCAGCATGTTGGCAGCACTTTGCACACCGGCCGCCTCAGACACTCGCAGCTTTTTAACAGGACGGCAGGGTATCACAATCATTTTCTATTATCAGCATGCAACACTAGTTGACACTCCAGTTATGAGTTGGGATGTATGGAGTTACCATGGAAGCCAGGGATTGAGGTGAATGAGACTGCTTTCTTGTTGTCATTTTTGGAGGGAGAGCAAAGCAAAGGAAGGGGCCAATGCAAGGAGAGGGTGAAATCTGAGTGGGGCCTCATGCATGGTTGACCTGTACAAGACCTGGGAAAACATTTTTTCAAACATACCTTCAGAACAACAGTGCTATGATCAAAGTGCTATAGGTAAGAACATAGAAGTGCTTTTTTCTTTTGTGCGCCCAAAATTGTTGCACTCAAGTTGCACTTGCATTGTTGAAACATCCTACTATGTACTGTTCCAAATCAATAATATATATTCTTTTAACACATACTCCAAAGAGAAAACAGGAAATCAAAGTTTTTGTCTTATAACATTTTACTCAAATGTACCTTACCTATGTCATGTGATCTGCAATCAAGCAAATTGACACACTGTCCAGCCAGATACAAGGTTTCACTTAGTCTTGTTCAACCTTCTGCCTGACAGCACCACTTTACAGGCCATGTCCATCTCCACTCCGATAACCATGGAGAATTGACTCTCTGGTAGGCGCACTTTTTGCTTGCACATTAACTAGCATAATGACAGAATATCTGCTGACGGTCAACGTTTCATTGTCTCTCTTAATTTCTGTACTCATCTATCAGACTTTCTCCTGAGCTCAGGGAACAAATACTAACAGTGCCCATTGTTTTTTGGCTAATTAGGTGGTCAATAAGTAAATACGTTTATTTTTTTAAACAAGTGATGACTAGTATAATGTTGCTCTCCAGACATCCTGGTGCCTCTGCAGCCTCTGCAGAGGGTATTTTTCCTAAGAGAATGAATTAGCCCAATTCCCATAGGTACTTGGCTTTCCATCTCCACCTCCCACTACAGGGCACCTATTATCCACACAGTCTCACACATGGGCGTCGGAAGCAAAACAAATGTGGATGCGACAATTTAAGGACATTTTAACTACGTCAATTGAGAAATATAAAGACACTTGAAATGAAAACCACACTTAAGGGCCGTCCACACGGATCCGCACTTTTTTGAAAACCAGGTCCCAGGGTGAAAAAGAAAAAACAAAACCCCTCCGTTTCGTGTTTGTTGGTGTGGACAGCAAAAACGCATACGATGATGTCATCGCCCCGCCCCTCGACCCTCTAGCCTGACTTCTTCCCCCGTCTCATAACGACTACAACAAAGGCGGCCTACTTGCTTGTGATCATGCTGCAGCAAATATTCTGCTCCTTTGTAAGACGCCATATTAGCCGCACAACGGAAGATGAAGTCAGGCTAAAAGCAAACAAATACTAATGAGAAAAGGTGGCTCTTCAACGGGGATTTAAATGTTTCTGGGCTGTTTAATATGAATCATGAACATTGTGATATTGAGATATAGAGAGTTCTGCTAGATAAGGTGGCACTAGTCCATTAAAATAACTTTAAGGGCTGTAGCAGGCTGGGGGGGTCAGGGGTTGCCAGAAATTCTTTGGCCCAGGCTGGCAATGTGCTGAGCCATGGCCTTAGAACATTCCTATACTCTCCTATCCTGAGGGTAGTTATACTATCTAAGAGTACACTACCCTCATACATTTTTAAAAGACCCACAAACAGTCACGGACAAAAAAAGGCTATAGAGCAGAAACGGGGATCAGACACTTTTTTATATGTAATTCATCACATGAAAATGAAAAACAAGTATACAAAAATATATTTTGTGTGGAACCAAAGTCTATCCACACGGATCTATATTCTCCAACTGATTTCATCAATAGTATATATTATATCTATATATATTTACAGCCTTATTTACATACCTGAAATGCCAGGAGTGGCAATGGCAATGGTAGCATGTAGGGATGAAGGGAATCTGATCTGAAACAATTGTAGGAATGAAAACAGTTGAAACAGCCGTAACATCCAGTCAAACAGTGCTGGTATGTGCCACCATGATGATTTGTAGCAGAGGAGGTTGTAGTTGGGCTTTTTTGGTCCCCTGCTCTGCCTGAATGTAGCATCACTTCAAGGCCATGTCCTCCCTGGCATTCCTGTTCATGCCTCTCATGTGACAGGAGCGTTGTGTAATTTAAGTGATGCTTGCTCATTTGTATTATACATAAATGATTATTCTGACGTTTTGAAAATATTATTGTTTTCACAGTGCCTCCTCAACTTAGTTTAGATCAGGATACTTCCACTTCCACCTACCAACAGAAAAGCAGTTAATTCATTATCTAGTTAAGCCCATGGGAGTACCAACTCAGCACTGTTTGTCAATGCAGTGAGTCAGATATACTTGTTAGTACTAGGGATGCAACGGTTCTCAATGAATGAATGAATTAAATTGTATCCAGATTTTGACAAATTCCATGAAATTCAGCCTTTTACAGTTGATTCCATTTTGCATTGTTTGCAAAACTTTATATACACATGTGAAAAAGACAGAGCTGGAAGCCCTAAACATCTCCCCTCTGTTTGAAAGCACTGTCATAGGTAGTATTATAAACTGAGCCAGAGGAATCCACATACCAGGCCTGTTCTAACCTCCACACCACAAGCCACTTCTCCATTTTCTTCCAAACCAGCGAGGAACGGAAAGCCATGCTGACGTATTTCTCTCTGCATGTCATGAAACCTCAGCTTATAATGCCAAAAGGAACACTTTGGGTTTCTCTGTTGTGGCATCGCTACAACAGAGAAACCCAGGGAAAACAAACTGTATTTCTAAGGTTAGTTCACACCAAAAGTGAAGAAAGTTTCAAAAAATCATTGCAAATGCATATCAATTCAATGATGTGATAGCCTTCCTCTGATCCATGTTAACCCCATTCTCAAAACAAGTATTTTGAACGTTGTTTGCTTATCTACTTGCGGACAAACCTAACAAACCATGACTTCAAACTTTTTAACAAATCGTCGTCATTATGTAGTTACTCATGCATAATTTGTATTTGCTTATTGCAATTAAATCACAACATTGTTTGACAGGCAGCAGGTTGTAGAGTCAAGAGAGAGATGGATTGTATTTAGTGTGGTGTTTAACCAAAATAATTTCAATAAAAACTGTTGTGAGAAGTTTAGGCTTATTTTTTTTGTTTAAATATTTCATTTTTTTGTTTTTACAAAATTAAAATGATATCTTTTCAACTTTATGGGCTCATATCTTTTACTTAATATAAACTGTATGAAACCCTGTCTTATACTGAGGGTAATTTACTTAAGATGTTTGATTTGAAAGATCTTGAAGAATATCTAGTCTAGTCTGATCCATGGACCAGACTAATGGCTGAGCTTATTACCATCAGCTTACAGAACACTGGCTTGTTTTCAACTTCATCTCCCAGGATAAGATGACAGCTTTCATTGTGGATTGTTTGGAGGGGCCCTGTGTCTTGACAAGGTGATGATCATTTTGTGGAAGGGCCAGCTGCTTATTTTCCCCACTGTGTTGATGGTGGGAATGTGACGCTTGATTGTTCAGCTCAATCAACAAATTCTCTCTTCTCCTCTTTTGTGCAGATCACTGCAAATCTAACACCCTAAATTCTATAGATTTAGACTTTAGATTTATTTAGCTTCTTTTCTTGAAGCACCAACATATTTTACTTATTTTGATGTTGACTTTGTTTTGGCCGACATCTCTGCTGCTCTCCTTCAATTCAATAATTCACCTTTCCATCGTTCGGGACCACGTGTCTAAAGTGTTGTTATGAAGTGATGCATTCACTTACATTCCTTAACCTACCAAAGAGGTTTTGTTGCCTGAACCTGACTTAATGCCAAGCGACCTGAAAAAAATGGGTGTTGAACATAGTGCAAGTCTAGGTTCAGTGCACTCTTTCAGATTGTGCTATAAAGCTGTTTCTCACTGGTGCTAATGATTCTGCCTTTTTGGTCTGAGGGTTTCCTTCGTTCCCTGAAAACCTCTCTTTGGATTATGTTTCATTGGACTTTAAAGCATTGGACATTAAGACTGGGTTTGGCTAAGATAATGAATTAACGGCAATCAGTCTCCCCTTTGATATGCTTGCATACTGGAAACACATTGACGCTGTCAGCTCTGAAAGCAGCAAGACAAGTAAGCTGGAGATCTTAGTTCCTGTAAGGTAAAGTTTGACATTGTTATAATCAGTATTACTGTTGGGATTGGTCCAGCCAATATTATACCTTTTTTAAGTAAGTTCAGTAAGTTATCCTGAGTATGTTGGATAGCAGAAGTTTTTTGTCAGATTTGCATTAATGTGTCATGACATCTGAAATGGTATAAAGTCAAGATATGCCATGACTTGTTTCAGGTGACTCAGCTTACTCTTACAGGAATTCAATTTTGAGCTGCTTCCTGAGATAGCAGCACATTATGACCAGGTGGAGATTGAAACTGGGAGCTGGTTCCACAGGAGGAATGCTTGGAAGTTTCTGGCTCCCATTCTACTTTTGGAGACTTTGAAAACACAACCAATGCAATTGTGGGAGTGCAGTAATGCGGTACTACAACCTCCAAATACCTGGCATCACTTTTTCTGGAAGGACAAACACATTAATGCAGAAATCTCTCATGAAACCCTATCAATAATAATAGGTTTAGTAGCCTACTGTACATTAAGCACATACAATTTGTCTAGTTGTATCTGTAAGAACACAGTTCCTTTAAAGATACTTTGCACAGCCAGGTTTCATATTCTATGTCTTGCTCTATATTACAGCAGAGCCATCACTCAGCACAGGTTAACACATGGAGGTCTTCTGCCTCTCAGGAGGAAGTATGTGGCTAATGTCTGGCAACAGACATTGTATAAACATCTTCTCCTACCGGTGTACGCTGATGACACACCGAGTCAACAGATAGTTAGATCACTGCTTTTCCCCAACCAAGCTTCCATCTTTAGCCTGCCTCCTGTCTGACCTTCAGTCTGCCTTTGGTCACTGCCGTGCCAGAAAGGGTTATATTGTCCATACACAGACAAAAACTCACTCGCTCATAAACAGGCTGTGTGGTGGGTTGTGTCACAGGTGGTTGCTTTAGTTCATGCAGTGTTTTCTTACGTATTTAAGGTTCTTGTCTTCATATCTTCCCTCTACTTTGAAATTCAGCATATTCTTTATAGATTCTAACACCTCATGAGAGAAGTATGTAATATGTTTCTTTAGCAGCTAAATGCTCCACTGGGTGGTCTCTCACTGTGTCTGTCTGCTGCTGAGCAGGTAAAATAGTACAGTGGCTTTTACGAGTGTTTTCCCTGAAAACAGATGCTATGACTGCAGTGAGACGGCTAAACAATCAGCAGAAACTCCCAATAAAAGGGGAAGTTGCAGATTTAGCAGGTAATTGTCTGGAAGTTCCTTCACAGTGTCGGTGTTTTCACATCACAGTGTCACATGATACGTGGGTATTCCATTGCATTATAGCCTCAAAGTGCTTCATGAACTAAAAATACATGAATATTCAATTCAGGTTTATTTAAAGTGTCATAACACAACAAATCACATCACCAGGAGTAAGCATTCAGTGGCGAGGGGGGGAAGAAAAACTCTGGAGCAGACCAGGATCATGGTATCTATCTGCATTTGGTGTTGGTAGTAGCAATATGAGTAGTATTAACAGTTAGTATTGATATTAGTAGTAAAATACACTTACATTTGACATCGAAGTGTCACAGGTACAAATTGTGGTCTGATTTGAACAACATGATTTGGACTATCTGAAGCTCATTCAAGGTCATTGTGATTAATTTCTTAGATATTTCATATGCTGCTGCTAGTGTGTATCTACATGCTCAATGGGAAAACTATTAGCATGTGATCTGCCTGGTCTCAGTCAACTCTCATGTATGGATCTGGCAGAGAATATGTAACGACATATATTCTCACAAGGTGAGGGCTGCACGGTGGTGTAGTGTTAGCACCGTCGCCTCACAGCAAGAGGGTCCTGGGTTCGAGGCATGTATGTAATGCTGTGAGTAGGCACATGGTATACTGCTGTTGTCTTGGTCAGGCTTATGATGCATTCGAAAAGAGCTCATCAGTGGCCCAAGATATAATATTCATGATACTTAAATCATGTCACGTCATACAATATATTTAAATATATTTTTTCTGCAAATGATGCCCTTTGTCAACATGTTTCTGACAACCTTTCAGTCATAAATGTTGCATCATGCACCTGACAGACTGAACTCTGTTCACTTTGTTTCCTTGTTACATACTGTGTGTTTGTTTTGTGTTTTAATTTGTGTTTTAGTCTCTTTTTCCTTTGTATTTCTCAGCATTTTCTAGCTTTGGTTATTGAAGAATGTGAAGTTATTTGGGTCCTTTTTTGAGCTCTACATTCTTGACACAATCTATTACAAGCTTTTCTAGATTACTATCTTTCAAGGCGCTTCACACTACATTAAGCCCTTTTACACATTCACACACATTCATACACTGATGGCAGAGGAGCCGCCTGCTTAACAGGATCTACAAGTTGACACACTCAACAATTGGGGGTTCAGTATCTTGCCGAAGGACACTGCGGCATGCAGACTGGAGGAGCCGGGATTCACTCTACCTCTGAGCCACAGCCGCCTCTTTATAACTGTGTGTTGTGTGCAAAGAATAAATAGAACAGACTCTTCTGAATTCCCATATGACCTTTGTCTGACCAGAGAAAACATGCAGCTTTTTCACAGTCTCATTATTAAACCACAACTAATGTTGCACATTGTGGTTGCTTTCATTTGAAAGCAACTTCGTCATGATTTCCTTAAAGAAAAACAAAATAACAATGAAGCCTTGTGTTATTGGAAGTTCACACAGCGGATACATTTCTTTAGATGTCCATTCATTGGACTGGCTCTTCTCTGAATAGACGGAACACATGACCGATTATATCCTATGGAAGGGAAGAAGACTATGCTCACTCTCAGGCTGTTTATTGGAGTAATCTGTGCTGGTGTTGGATGCACGCTTCTTCATGGCTGAGTTATTATATTGTGATATTGTATTTCTGTTTCATTTTCATGGCGTTTGTTTGGTGGGACTCACCTGAGGCCTTTAATATGATATTCTCACTATACTTGAGTCACAATAAGATCCAATTGTGAGTTTAACATCATCGATATGCTGATGATATAAATTGCAAATTATTGCACTGTTTTCCCGTTTTCTAACTGCAAATGATGCAGTTTGTCAACATCTGTTCTTTTAAGAGAATAGTTTTCATGCGGTTCAGCATTTATCTTCAGTCATTTTATTACAGCTTTAAAGTGTTAGTTAGTCCAGCAGACAGACTGAACAATACTCCACCAACAATCTACAACAGAAACAAACTCTCAACAAAACCATCAAGTGGACTGAAAAAGCACTTGCTACCAAAATGTTTAACTTGTATTTGCAATATTAAAAGATTATATGATAAAATATCGATACTGGGTGTCCGTGAATGGAAACAATATCGGCATGCAAAATATCACTATACCACACAGTCTAAATTATTTTCTGCTGTGTCCACTGTTAAGATATCTAACCCAATTAACTAAATAATGAATCTTCAAGGAGAAGAAAAGAGCGGCTGACAGCCAGCAACAACACAATTTAAGGTGCTTTACTTAAAACATCAAAAGACCAAACACAAGTAAAGCACATTATTAAAGGAAAATTAAATACAATTAAAAAGACTAAAAAAGAAAAGAGAAAATAAAAACAATCTAAAAGAGCATAAGAGGGAGCATAAAAGCTGAGCGCTGCTTCTCATTTAGTTTAGACAGAAAGCAGACCTGAACCAGACCACCTGAGGTCTGGATGGCTTGGCAGAAGATCAGAAAGCATACAGTAATTTATAAACTTACAGTATTTTAAAATAAATTGTCTGACTCACAGAAGGTCAG
Organism: Chelidonichthys spinosus; assembly: GCA_029853015.1. Taxonomy (NCBI): domain Eukaryota; kingdom Metazoa; phylum Chordata; class Actinopteri; order Perciformes; family Triglidae; genus Chelidonichthys; species Chelidonichthys spinosus. The sequence goes on from CM056835.1 coordinate 8,961,670, forward strand.
CGCTTTTCCAAACTCAGACACTTTATAGAAAAGAATTAAACAAACCAAAAAATAAACAAATAAGACAAAGACAAGACAGAGCAACAAATAGTTGAAATGAGGGAGGGACCATGTGGCTAGTGGTAGGCAGAGGAGAAGAGAGAGGTTTTGAGGCTGGACTGAAATATGTTGAGGGACTCAGAGTCACGGATGGGTTAGGGAGTTCCCGAGTGTGGGAGCTGCCCTGGAGAAGGCTCTGTCCCCGAAACCACCGAGTGAGCACAACTGAAGCATTGTGTTTTCTATTACAGTATCAACTTTAAATAGAATTGGATACTGGTAGTGTTGTTGCATGCTAAGTAACAAGATGTATGGCTTGAGCAACAGCAGCCACCTCAGTCATCAGCTGCTGGTGTATTTTCTGGCCTCATAACTCTGGAATGACCAGAATCTGAAGCACTACTTGTTTAGTAGTTTTGTTGTTGAAACCTAACGTGTAGTTTTGGTGTCTAAATTTAACTTTGTAGTTTTGTTATCTCAACCTAACTCTGTAGTTTTGTGGTCTAAATCTAACTTTTTAGTTTTGTTGTCTCAACTTTACTATGTAGTTTTGTCTGAACCTAACTGTAGTTTTGTTGTCTCAAACTAACTATTTGTTGTCTAAACCTAACAATGTAGTTTTGTTGTCGAAACCTAATTATGTCGTTTTGTTGGCTCACACTATGTTTTGTTGTCAAAAGCGAATTGTTTATTTTTGTTGTCTAAACATAACTATGTAGTTTTGTTGTCGCAAAACCTAATTACGTTGTTTTGTTGTCGAAACGTAATTATGTAGTCTTGTTGCCTCATCCAATCCAAGTACTTGTTTGGCCTAAAGCTTTATACAGTATATTTTTGTTAATTCTATTGCCTTTTTTGTTGTAGTTCGGCCTTCAGAAAGTATGAATGCCACATACGGAGACGAGATTTTGATACCATGCAACGATGGAGCTCCAGCACCAGAGGATCTGATGTTCGTCAAGTGGAAATATGTAAGTAGATTCTGACTCAATAATGTTTGTTATGGCTGAGGTTTACTGAACGCACACTTTCCAAAGACGTTCAATTTTATGGAACAAGAGGTAAAGGAGGACCATATTAAGTCATTTGGCTTATTCTCAGTGTGTGTGACTACAAATTGTCACATCAAAAAAGGCCTTGTGGGATGCGCTGGACAAACAAGTCCGATCATTAAAGGATCTGCTGCTAACGTCTTAAGGCGACTCCACACCGGACCAAAAATCGGCGTCTTTGAGAGAGTCGGCATACGTGACATGAGTCTGCTTGGTGTGGTCGCTCGAATCGGCCCACGTCGGCGTTCATTTCAGCCGATTCAAATGTGTAATCCGCCGTTTGAGTCGGTCACTCTTTTACCATTCTGATTGGTGGAGGCTAGCAGCTTGACTAGCGAATCAGTGAAGCCCGGAAGTGACGATGTAAACATACCAGATAACCAGTAGAATCGAAGAAGGTGGTCTAGAGAGGACCGCCTACTTCCGGTTTTCGTGTTTTTTGGCCCACAATACAGATTAGCGCCGCCTGTTGTTTTGGAGACATTACATCTCGCGCAAGCGCGGAACGTATGGCGTCGGCTGTAGTTCCGTAGATGTGAACCGCCCATGTCGTTGTTCGAGTCTGCCATGTTAAGTAGCCCGACTTCATTTATCCGATGCGAATCGGGCAGTCGGTCCGGTGTGGACCCGCCTTTAGTGCCAGATACCACAGCACTCTGCACCACAGGCCATTGTCACCGCTCTGCCTCACTGACTCTCCTCCCCCCGCCCCCGACTCCACAACACCCCCCCGCGCCTCCAACACTCAGCCCCCCTGTTCCAGCCTGACTCATCACAAGCCAGGTAAAGTTCCAGCATTGTGGATATCGTGTCTGGTTCCTGTGCCCAAGAGGCCGCACCCCAAGGAGATGAACAAGACTCTGGAGAGACTGATCGCTGCCCATCTTCGTCCTCTGGTGAGCTCGTCGATGGACCAACTGCAGTTCGCCTACCGGTCTGGCATTGGTGGACGACGCCATCATCATCCTCCTCCATAGATCCCTCTCCCACCTGGAAACCGCTGGAAGAACTGTGAGGATCTTTCAACAACGCCCAGCCCACACTGCTGAGAGACAAGCTGGAATACGCTGGAGTGGACCTTCACCTCACTGCCTGGACCCTGGACTACCTCACCACCATCCACAGTATGTGTGGAGTAAGAAATGTCTGTCCAACACGGTGGTCTGCAGCCCGGGGGCCCCGCAGGGAACCGTCCTGGCTTCCGTCCTGGCTCCCGTCCTGGCTCCCGTCCTGGCTCCCGTCCTGACTCCCGTCCTGACTCCCGTCCTGGCTCCCGTCCTGGCTCCCTCCTGGCTCCCTTCCTTTCACCCTCTACACTGCAGACTTCACCTATAACTCCTCACACTGCTACATCCAGAAGTTCCCTTATCCCTTATCAGGGACGGGGACAACTCAGAGTATTTTAATGCAATTTCATAAAATAAGGCAAAATACATGGATAAGAACATTTGATAACGCACAGATAAGGACCGGGATTAATGAAGCCTGTCTGTTAGCTGTAAACTCTGGAGCAGAATAAGTCTTCATGGTAACTTGTGTGCTACTGCTTTCATAAAACCTCTTCACGGCTACATTACATCCAGGATAACTGGAAGATCCCGGCTTAATCCTATAATCCTAGGTTTTGTGAAACAGCCCTCAGCTATGTTGTTTTGGTAGCCAAGACTAACTATGTGCTTCTGTTGTCTAAATTGAATTTTGCAGTTTGTTGTCCAAACCTCACTATGTAGATTGCTTGTATGAAACTAACAATGCAGTTTTATTGTTTAACCCTCACTGTGTACTTTTGTTGTGTTAACCTAACCATGTAGTTTTCTTCCATAATCCTAACTTTGTAGTTTGGTTACTTAAACCTATGTTGTTTTGTTCCCTAAACTCCACACATGCAGTTTTGTGCATAAGTGCATTGAGAGTGAAGTTTGTCAGTTAGGAGACAGGGTTGCTTTAATCATATCACAGTTAGCCAAAGTAGGATTGTGATTGAGGAATGAGATACGACCTGTCTGTCTTCTGTCTCTTTAGGAAAAAGACGATGGCACTGCTGGTGATCTGTTGATCAAACAGGCCTTCAGCGAACAGGCCACAGTTCAGGCAACAGATGAATATGCCCAGCGGGTCCGCATCGATGACAAGTACAGCCTGTTCATCAGCCAGGCCTCGCTCAAAGATCAGAAGACCTTCACCTGCATGGTGGTGTCAGGCTCCAACCTCATGGAGTACCCTGTTGATGTCACCGTTTTAAGTAAGAACAACCCCATGGTTGAATTAATCTGAAATTAGCTTTCATGCTTATAAATTGTGTCTGTGGTGTGCCTGATTGTTATTGTAGTCTATCTTTTTCATCTTAAAAGAAACACAAACAAAATTCCCTGTAACCACTTTGTTCAGCTGAAAACCAATGTATCTAGTAGTGCTAATGATTGATTCCAAATCTTGACATTTGAGTGCAAAATATTTGGATTCTGTGTTATATGTACAAAAGGGCTGCCCTCTATTGGTGTAAAACTGGCTAATGCAAGTGATTTTTGCCATTGGCTGATCCAGAGCCAGGTGTCATATATGCATGGAGCTTAGGTTTCAGTGTTGGAAAGTACATTCCCATCACCGGATAATTACTGAACAATGCTGACTCACTACATTTTATATTGCAAGTGGTTTAATTTAATTCCCATACCGCTTTGATAAAGGTAGAGCTTTCCTGCCAGATTATAATCTTAAACCAGGCAGGCACACATGTAGAGTATGAGCACATGAGAACCCAGTATCGGTGCATCCCTAATATTTGTTTTTTTTGGGTGGTTAATTTTTTTGCCCTGCCTGGCCTTTTCGGGGTTCCATAGGAATGGCTAAACGCCACTCCTATAACATTGTAGGGAAACACTGTGATATGAAGAAAAGGACATCCTAACAACTTCATGCAAAGTTTCCCAAAACCACAATTTTTTGGGATTCTAAAACATGATAGTCTTTTTGTTGTGATTGCAGAAAAACCATCTTCAGTTGAGGTTATGGACAAGTCTAAAGCACTGCAGAAAAACAAAGTAACAACGGTAAGATTCATGACAGCCTTTACATTTTACTGGTTAACAACCCTGTACACACAACAAGTCTAACTTCTCCTGAGAAGATATATATTGTATTGAGGATCAATAACCTGCTGTGTCATAGTTTTAGTTGTTGTTGTTTTGTTGTTGTTGTGTCAGAGTATTGAAAATGTACTCTCTGTCTTGTGGCGGATAATTAACATTTCTCAACATCTACCTGGAACACTCCCTGCAAATAACTCATAACTTTGACAGAAATGAAATAAAACAGTCTTGTGAGTATGAGTGTGTAGACTATGTTTTTATCTGTTTCGTTCAGGTGGGAACGTGTGTTGCCAAAGATGCACACCCTGCAGTTACGATCACATGGAAAAAGAATGGAACGCTGTTGGTACCCGATGGGAAAGGTAATGCTGACACGCACACAAACTGTCCAACAGTTGCACCAGCAAGTGTTTTTGTCCAGTGACAGGAGATATTAACCTAACTCTACCCAACAGAAATCTACCATTCACTGTTGTTTGTCATTGAAGGATAACATGATACTGTGTGTGCGACCATTTTGGGCGCACATGTGACCAAAAGCAGTGTAGTTCGACTAAAAATGTTTCCTTGGTCGCACAGTTGCTCCTAACATCTAGCTGGTCTGTTAATGTGTGTAGTGTAATTTTTTTTCCCCCCTTGGAGCATACAGTTTAGAAGAAATGCCACGGTCTGAGCCAATCAGAGGCCGAGTAGGGGTGGGCCTTCGTCACTGATTGGCTCTGACCCCTGTCTCTTCTTCCCTGAATGTTGGTGGGGAAAAAGTAATCGGGCAGAGTGACTTGAACATCAAAAATGAAGACAACTGTTGATAGTTTTTTTTGGCCCGATTCTCTATCCGATTCCGAGCTGGTGTTGCAAAGCCGGCGGTCCGGTTGGGCGTAGGTTTTAAGAACTGGTCGTTTGATTACGGCAATGTTAATGGAGTCCTGCTTGACCAACTCTTGGATCCAACAGTAACAAATGGTGTGTGTGTGTGTGTGTGTCGTGTGTGTGTGTGTGTTGTGTGTGTGTGTGTGTGTAGCTGTTATGATCACCTCCAGTATGAAGCTGGATCCAGCCACAGGCCTGTCCACCACCTCCTCCACACTCCAGTATGCAGCTTCCAAGGAGGAGGCTGTCGTAGTCTTTGCCTGTGTCTCCACACATGAGCAGGGCAGTCAGGAGACAGACCTGGGACCCTTTCCTGTTCACTGTAAGTGGAAAACAGTGCTGCCATCAGGCCGCAAACCTTCAGTTTGTTCTCCCTGCCATACAGTAGGCTGTCTGAGGATTCTAGTTGAGTTACCTCAACACGTAGTTGTGGCACTTGTTTATTTAATCATTTAATCATGTGACACTAGGGGGATATTCATTAAGATAGTTAGTAGTTGTATTTGTAATAAATGAAGGTTCTGTGCATTTAAAATGGAAGAAAATTTGCAAAATATGGACAGAAGGAATGAAGATTTACACACAAGCGGACACAAACGCACATACAGTTTCACAAACACACACGCACACATACACAGACACACAAACACAAAAATAAAATCATACACATAAACCCACACACAAACAGAGACTGAAATGTCAATAAAAAAGCTGTATTTATAAAGTAAAGTAGGTCTATCATAATTTTAAAAATATATTTACAGTTTAAAATTTCCTACAGCCGTTCCAAACCGTTTCTTCAATGACAATATTCAAAATTCAGCAATAGAAAACGTCCTCCTTAATCTATTGTTTATTTAAGATGTACAGTGGCTACAAAGATGTAAAGCATCCCCTGAAAAGTGTATGGAAAGTTAGCAGCATATTTTCATAAAGAAGGGAATGCAGGATATCAAGTTTTATCCATGACTGTTGTTGTTGAATGAATGCTTGCTGCTGAGGAAGACAATGCAGATCCTGACTGACTCAACCACAACAACAGCTGAATATTTAAAAAGTTGAATTAGTGAAATTGAATGAACTGAATTAAACCTCTTCCCTGGGCTGATTGACTCCTGTTTAAATGCTGAAAACTAGAAACTGGAGCGGTCATCTTCTCGAGAAGGATGTCAACCAGGAGGCTGTGAGATGTTAATTCAGTTACATTATGAATATAAATGTTTAAGTTTAACAGTTTAACCATTAGAAGAGTATTTATTTTGATCCTGCATCAGCAACAGCCATGGTCAGAGGGATGATGATTTTATCATCATGTTTTCGGGATTGTTTGTCCGTACTATTCTCATGAACGTGAGATCTCAGGAACGCCTGGAGGGCAAATGTCCACCTGGACCATAGACCCTTTTGTAGTGGATGTCACAGCAGTTGGGCATGGTGGCAGAAAGTATAGAATTTGTATAGAATACCATCGTCAATGACATCCTTTGTAGCCAAACGCAGCCATTAAACAGATTAAATGGACTGATGAAGTCATACGATAGCATCTTATGCCGAGAGGCCGTTATTTTCAGTGTTTGTGGAGCAGTTACGGTGTTAGCATAGCCTAGCTCTGAGAGATCCTAACTCTTTTTTTAAAGCATTTTAAAAGTTGTTTGCTTATCACTGACAGACTTAACAAACCATGACTTCGGACTCATCGGCGTCATTATGTCATTACTTACGGCGTAATTTTTACACATTTTATGGTAATAAAATCACGACAAAGTCGTTTGATTAGGACGCATACCGCTGTAATGAACCAGCCGATATTTGTCTTGCTATTTACAGTGAATTCACCGAGCCCCTCTGGGTGATGTTATGAACTCAGACAGGACGCTGTTTGATTAGCTAGTCTATCTGGGACTACCTGTTACCTACTACTAACATGTACAAACTGGACCGGTGAAACCGGAAATCGGCCCAACTCCAACTAGAGATGGAGGGTGCAAGTTTAAGGGCACTTCAGCATTGGCCTGGTTGTTCAGCACTGATCAGCAGACTTACACGGTCAACTTTTGAAATGTGAAAATGTGAAAATAAATAGTTTGTTCTATGTGTTTGCTGCTTGAAGGGCGGATTGATCCAGTGAAGGTGATTTATTTGTCAATGAAAGTTGTCTTTGACGTTTTGACACACGATTTCTCTCATTCCCTTTTCCCTTTATTGCCCTCCGAACCTCTCAGATCCATCGGAGAATGTGAGCCTCCAAATCATGTCCGAGGGACCCATTGTAGAAGGAGATAATGTGACGTTGAAATGTCACGCTGATGGCAACCCTCCACCAAACTCCTTTTTTTTCCACATCAAGGTCAGTCTTTCCGTCAGTCTGAAGAAGCACACTGCAGTCTGCTCAGGAATAATCATTTGCCATTAAGAATTCAAGTGTTCTTGTGTGCTTGAGTCATTGCTGTGGGTTTTTAATAGCACTAGATGTGGTATCAACCTGACTTAAGATCATTTAGAATCATTAAATGGACAGATCTACATTCTTCTGTCATGATCTCTTCTTTTTTTTCCTTCTTTCACATTTCCTGATATTATATAAGAATATTAGCTAATAGCTAACTGTCTCTCCTGCTCTTGTCTCTCCACCAGGGCAAGAAAATACTGGTGGCAAAGTCGGACAATTACACTTTGACTGACATCAGCAGAGAGGCTGGGGGTGAATACAAATGCTCTCTGGCTGACAATGAGAAATTGGAGGCGTCCCAAAGCATTGCTGTTACCTGTGAGTACATATGTATAGTAAAACTGCAGCAAAAACCGAATCACGGCAAAATTAGGAGGTGCACCGCAGTATTGAGCCCATCACCGCTATACCGCTGGATTTAAAAATCTTTCCACACGAGAACAGACAAACGTTCTAAACGGCCAGGCCTCACAGAGCACACATGACGTTTAGCAAGCGCATCACGTCATTGTGACCTTCTTGTCCTGACCAATCAAATCAAACCAGAGCACTGCCACTGAGGAGAAGCAGTTAACCAGTGGCAGGTAAAAGGAGACGTGATGCTCCTATGCTGATGCGACTAGTTTGAGAGTCGTGCTGAGTGACATGAAAATGAACATGAACAGAAATCAATAGATTAAATGTGTCAATGTGACAAACAGTTGTAAGATGTGTTGTTGCCCTTCAGGTCAGAGCGTGAGTAGCATCTGGTGATTGGCTGTGCTGCTCCATCTCTTCTGTTAAGAAAGTCCTTTGTGTGTGAACTTCATCCCCCCCCCCCCTTCCATGTAAAGCACTAGTTCACACAAGGGTGGAACACACATTTAACTGTTGTAGCCGGCTTCTCGGAGAACTAAGACCTGCCTCGTTCCTGTATTCCTCCCTCGCAGCAGCCAACATGTCTTGACTTGCTAATTTGCTCTTTAAGCAAATGCTAAATAAATGTTGTCTGGTCCATTTGATTTTTGTTAATCAATGTTTTTTTTACAGATTTGTTGAAACAAATTATATGTTGGCCTTTCAGAAAGTAGACCCAAAAGCTGAACCCTCAACGCTGAATTGCGTCCTTCGTGAACTTACATTAGCCTGCGATACGAGGAAGACCACTGATATAAACAACAGAACTACTATTTTTCCCCTCAGATATGGACCTGAGTCTGACTCCCACTGGGAGGGTTGTGAAGACAGTAGGGGACACCTTGCCTGTGACGATGAAGAAGACTACCTCGGGTGATGCTACAGTATCATGGACAAAGGTAACGATGCTAGGGTTAAGGTAATGAAAGTAAAGCCAGTAATCAGACCTGAATGCAGAAAGTAACTGTTAGCGCTAAGCCATTTGATGCATGGTAGTGTCAGACCTAAACAACACATAATGCTACATTTATCTAAAATGAATGTACACATAGTGACATTGTAATCTGGTTTTCAGAACGGAAATCCAGGGAAGGAGCCAGACTTCAGTAAGCTGACCTATGCTGACGCAGGAGTCTACGTTTGTGAGGTTTCCATGACTGGCCTCAAGCGACGTCAGAGCTTTGAACTAGTCATAGAAGGTGTGTGTGTGTGTGTGTGTGTGTGTGTGTGTGTGTACAGTGTGAACACAATATTATGAATACAGCACATGATGCTTAACTTTGAAACATGCTTGTATACTGTTTCTCCACCCTGGGCCTGCTTTCAGCTGTGTTGTTTTTTTTCTGGAGAATGCTGGAGGTCATGACATGTTTTGTGTACATCACGCATATTTGTGTTTGATGACTGTAACTAAAGCATGTTGGTAACAATGTTATGTGTTTGCATCAGGAAAGCCTGTGATCACCAGCCTAACCGAACACCTTGCTGATGATGGTAGTTACAAAGTTTTGAAGTGCGAGTGTGAGGGCGTACCACAACCAAGCTTCCACTGGAGCATCAACGGCACAGATGTAAGTGTTGAAACATGAGTCATGTCAGTGTGTTTGTTTAGTATCTTTAGTGGAGATAAAGAAGCTGCAGCAAAATGAAGTGTTGTGATGAGATCACTAAAGCCAAATCGAGGCCAGGGCACTTCCTGCCCCTCTACTTCTGGTGCCCTTGCTTGAACCACACCCATCTGTACACTTTTCTTTTATTGAGTGTGTCTGCATAGTACAGTTATGTATTGGAACTAGTGAATAACTCTCTTTCTTGCTCAGTTCAGTGAGAATAAATCTCTAAAACCACTTTTCTAGACCGTGGGATTAAGGTTCAGCGTCGGTGTAGAACATGAATAATGTACTTTATCAAGATGTTCTGTGATGAACCAGTTCAGGATTCACGCCTGTTGGTCAGGAAGTGCTTTATCTTTACTTCAGCATTCAGAACAACTATTTTTGTCGTTCACTGACTCCGTTGTTCACAGCAAAGGTCATCGCTCCTGTTTCATGTCTGTTAAAAGTATTTTCTTCCCAGTATCTGTCTGTATATAATACCCAGTAGAACAGAAAAATGATTAATGTGTGCAATTAAAGATGTTGCTTTGTGAGTGGGATGTTTGAAGCCTTATTCCTGTGAGTTTTTTTTTGCTGTGCCTCCAGGAGGAAAGCTCCTACACCAACGGCAGGGCCACCTATAAAATCACTGTGGTCCCAAAGGTGAATCAAACGGTCACCTGCAGTGTCGGCAACAAACTGGGTGAGGATACCATGGCCATAAATGTTTCCTCTGGTAAGTTAACAGGCGTCAACTTTTTGGCTTTACTTTCCAAATTATGGGAAACGAGAGAGATGCAATAGTGTTTGTATGCAGTGAGAACTAAAGCTTTGAAGAGACAAATGATTTATTGGCCTATTGTTGTTTTGAGCATTGGACTAATTAGGGTAATTAGGCATTAGGTCAACACTAGAGAGACATATCTCACTGAAAATTCCTTCATCCACAACCTTCACAGGAACCTAAAGACAGCAACCCTTCTTCAAGGACTGATAACAATCTGGGCATAGCTTAGGACAGAAATGGAATGTGATGACATTAAAGTTTCCAAGTGATTTTTGATTAATAACCGAATCTGCTCCTGCTAGTTCCCCAACACTAGTCAACAGCAGTTATTTCCCGGATCCAACTTCATTATGAGGAACATTTAATATCTGCAATAGGTGCATCATTTATACAGCATCTTTACATGATGGATACTGGAATGAAACGTAACAAAAATAATTATTTGAGGAAAGGCTAAATGCCATAGCATGTACTATTGTCTATTTGTATGCCGTTCTACTTTCTGTGTTTTTTGTTGGGCTGCTGAACCAGTCTCACCTTTTCCCTGCAGTCTAAAAGAGCTCCTGAAACACAGTTAATAGTTGGTTTTACAATGTATTGTTTCTTTCTTCTTTTCAAGATAGTTTGCTTGTTTTGAGAAGAAAAAAAAAACATTTAATTTTGTTTATTTGACTTTTATTTTTGCGAGTTCTAATTCATTTATGTTTTGATTTCAGTTTTTAAGGAGGAAGAGAAGAGAGAAGGTACGTTTTTTTTATATTTATCTTTTTCAAAAAATATCCAACTTTTCTTGAGGTAAAACAAATCACTTTACCTGAAGACAATAGTGTCTGAACATTCAATTCAAAGCCATTTTATTTACAGTGTCAGAAATGTTCAGTGAGACTAAATACTCCCAAAAAGCAATGCACAATAGTCATATTTTCATATTTATGAGTAAGCATTGCCTCAAAGTCACACAAGTACATCAAGAATGGATAAAACCCCAAACTTAGGAAGTTGTTTTCGAAACAAAGGTTATCTCAGGACTTTTCACATAGAGCAGGACTAAAACATACTTATGGTTTTTATAGTCGATTCATTTCAGACATTCACCCTGATCTCAGATTTGAGTTTTTAAACTCCAGCAGAAGATATCTCAGCCTAGGTGTCCCAGACCACTAAATCATTCAAGGGTCGTGCAGTAGACATTATGCACGTGGACATTCAAAGAAATGGGTATTTAAAGCACTTTTAAAACACACTTTCAAACAGAAAGCTGGAGTCTGCACCACAACACGACCAATGTAAGAAAACCTTTTAGTTAGGTTTAGATAAGAAAAGCTCTTAGTAAGGTTTAGGGAAAACACCACAAACATGTCATTTCACAACATCACAGATCTGATGGTTGAAATCCTGTGTTGGTGGCTCCCTCCACCTCCCCATCCCCCCACCATTAGTAGTCCTCTTTATATTTAATACTCCATTGCTAGCTCTGGATGTTGCAAAGTCATATGGATGTGTTTCATTTATGTGTCATGAAAAAGTGGACAATTAATTTTCTCAAACATAAACCCAATAGATAACATTTCATGATCTTTCTGAGAATGGGTTGGAAGATGATACTTTTAAAACGGTGTTGGACGAGTCATCATGTTTCCGAGTAGCCTAATGCTTTGTAGCTGGCTGAGTGTGTCTGCTCAGTGTGTGTACAACTGTGACAATGAGAGTGTCTGTTGTCAGGCTTTCAGGAGGAATCTGAGGACCAGTCAAAGCTCATTGTGGGAGTTGTGGTTGGGCTGCTCATCGTTGCTGCTGTGGTGGGACTCATCTACTGGCTATACATAAGGAATTACAGGTATAGAAACACGTTATTTTGAATAATAATCAGAAGGAAGGAGGTCAAGTTTTACAACCACAGCTGAGAATGTTCCATCAGAGCATATAGCAGAGGGGGGAGAAAGCCAGCATATTTGTGTATGTTGAAGAGCAGAAGATCATTCTGTAGTATAGGCGCTTCATGCTTTTGCAATTCTGTGTTGAACATAGACGAGGGAGCTGGAAAACTGGTGAGAAGGAGATGGGAACACCTGAGGAGAGCAAGAAACTAGAGGAGAACATCCAAACTGTCTAAAGGCACTTTAAAGGCTGTATACACGGGATGAAAGAGGTAAGACATTTAAAACATTCCTTTTGTACAGTCACCATCCACTCAGACGCAGGGTTGAGTCACATTTAATTACAACTATTTTTATAATATGCAAGTAATCAAGTATAATTTCAGTTTATGACAACGTATTTTATGTTTGTAGTTTCTGCCATCATTCCTTTAAGTTCTCAGTAAATGAGTTAGTGAGATCTGGTCTAAACTGCTTCATCAAACTTGTTCAGAAGAGAAAACAAAGGTGAATTTAAAATAATAGTGTTGTAGACGTCCATCCCACGTTACAACTTTAACCTCAGACTTTCCTGTGTAATGAGAGTTATTACAATCACTGTCAGTTAATCCTCCAAAAGCAGCCTGAAACATGAATATCTTTATTTGGGACCCCTCTTGTAAGTCTATAGTTTAGGACCACTTTAACCATTTACACAATTATGTGTGTTTTTTAATTGTGTGTGGATTCTGATTTTTTTTTTTAATTGCCTGACTTTTTTATTACACACAATGTGTTCTTTCTTTCTTACGCAATAAGTCACCATCAGATTCACCCCCAAGGTTAGGAACGCAGTTAGATCACCTGGATCTGTGAATCACCATCCACCGGCCTTGTTTAATGACTGACATCAGTCTGGTGTTGGGCTGTGCTGGTAGGATACAGAGCATCTTCCCAGTCCAGAGACCAACAAAAGACTGATTAATTGAACAGTTTGTTCTAGTGGCTCCTTCTGTATGATGAATTTAAAGTGTGAAGTCACTTCCATAAATGGACATAGTTTAGTATCCTGCCCTGAACCAGGATGTGTTGTTTATGTGCTGAGTACAATGTTTTATTAATAGGACTGATGGCCAAAAACTATGAAATAAGATGTAATATATGTTGTAATATATATCCACAAACACAAATGCACATTCCCCTCAAAAGTGAATTGCAGTATATCTGTTGTTAAATTCTAACATAAGTGATGGCTGACTCTGTTTCTCTGTATGTCTTTGTGGGGAAGAAGCTGTTCTAAGTAGCAGCCATGTGACATCAAACATAAAGACTGCAGTTGGCTGATGACTCATCACCACATCACAGCCTGCTGCCCCACCTCCTGGTCTGACTCAGTCCTGGTACTCCTTCATGTCGTGATGTGTTCCTGGTGAATGCTCCCTGTCAGGTTTCCTTTGAGCAATTCTGCTCAGATTATGTGGTGGCTTTTTACTGTTTAATCTTCCTTTTTTTATTTGTTCTTGAAGTTTTTCAAATAAGACTTATAAGGCCTGTATCACAAATACTCATTGTGTGCCCTGCTGAGCATGCCAGTGTTTTTACTGTTTTGTGCGCTGTGTGAAAAAAAAAAAAAACAACCTGCTGTAATACCCAACTGAAATAGTTCAGAACATCTCTTACACTGGCAAATAGAAGGAAACAATGGCTGCCCACTCTACACAGAGTCCCTCTAATAATCATAAACTGGATATATTATGAATGGTTTCATACATACATGCAGTTTATTGTTACTGTCACTCAAACAACGACCTTACTGTGTTTTCAAATGCATTTGTGTGTGTGTGTGTGAACTGTTTCTGATACTTGCATGTTTAGTTCAGTGAAAAAAAGGCATCAAAAATAACACCACTGTTATTTTTGAAGTTTGAATGCCTATGGCTGAAGTTAAAAGCTACTGTTAACGCTAAACTGAGTGTGATAAACATCCACAAAAGGAGCATTATGACATACTCAACCACTAGCTAGCTATTTGGTAATTTACAGTCATTTCTTTCACTTTTTTGTTAGTTTATAATACATGCAAACATTAGTTCTGCTATAATGTTCATGCTGATTTAGTGTATTGCAGTACTTCCATGTCTTCACCTATCTGTTCTACACTTCCTGTGCCATACATTAATTTTTGAAGACCTTTACTTGATGCCAGGTCTGGCTTCCGTTTTTGTGTTGATGTATTTATAATCTGTGTGCAACCTCCTGGATTGTGATGCAAGATAATTATTTTGTTTTTCTAGTGTTGTGTCAATAAGGGTACACATATCTGTGTATCATCATTATCATTGCGATTATGATTATTATTATTGTCACTTTTAAGCTCAGTTGGTGTGAAGGATACATATTTAAAGGCGGTGGCTCTCTGGTGGTGTTGTACCAGAGTAAGAGGATGGAAACCTGCCAGCCAAGGACGACATGTTGAGAATGAAGAGGAACTGTGTTCATAGTTGTTCTCTTCTTCGCACCGTGTACAACTTGCTGCATATGGTCACATCTGTTGAACTCAAGTTCTGATAAATAACTTGACAGAAGAAAGAATAAACCTTTCACCTCAACTTTACATCAATGTTTCTAAGAAGATTATGATTGTGACCAAGAGTCAGATTTATAATATATTTGAGTCATCATATGGCAGAGAGGATGAAAATGTTGGTAGACTGAAAATACCAACTCCAGTATTTTAAGATGATTCTGTCAAGAGCTTCAGATAATGTTGGCTGAAAACACGAAGCGCTCACTTGAAGGAATTGATCATTGATCGTCTTGCTTGCGGATGACATTCCATGCTCTTAATTATTTTTTCAAACGGCGCGTAGAAGTTACCGATGTGGCGCGCCCTGCATCTTCCAACGACACACTAAGCTTCAAGTTTGTTTTCCTTTACCAAGAATCAGGTCAGCAGTGAAACCAAAGATGATGAGAAGGCCATAGTAGTGTTGTAAATACAGACTCTTGTTTTTCTACTGTTGACAATAAAGTGTCCATTTTCAAACAAAACAAATTATGTCTGGGTTTTTATCAATCAGCAGTAACAGTGGATTGTAGGGACTAGTTGTCAGCTGTGGATTGATCCACATTTTGTGAAATTTCCTCGCTTCTAAATATTCCACAGTCAACTGTCAGTGGAATTATAACAAAGTGGAAGTAATTGGGAACGACAGCAACTCAGCCAAGAAGTGGTAGGCCACGTAAAATGACAGAGTGAGGCACCGCATGGATTTTGTGGTGTCTGTTGTTCACCATTGGGACCATTTCCCACTTTATTTTATAACTCCTCAGTTCATTCTGTATTCCTTTGAACCTTCCATCAGTTGCCAAAGACTTTGGCCACATTCAGACTGCACCTTTCCGTCGACGGACCTCATTGACTTTGCATTGGCCTGCATCACGTCATGCCGAAATTAATTGTGGGTCCGCTCCGCTGCATCGCTTGCGTCGCTCGCGTGGGGGAAAAACTTTTCAGGCGCGGACGGATCAGTCAGCCAATCAGATCGTGACATGCAAATTTATGCAAATACGTAGCTCTGACGCTGGCCAATAAAGCGCCGCTATGGCAAGCTGTTTTAACATTTAATAGCTAGACTGGATATGTATAGCAGATATCTGTAATTCAATTCTTCCTAGTCATAAAGAACATTCCAGATATCCACAATGGCATTCTTCCTAGGACAAATGACGTCACTTTTGCCATTCATGTGTATTGGGCTTTCAGTTTCAGACAGGAAGAATGCCATTGTGGATATGTATGGAGCTAGAACAGTCTTATAATTCACAAATGCACACAGAAATTCACAAATGCACACAGAAATTCACAAATGCACAAAAAAGATTTACAAATGCACACAGAAATGCACAAAAAAGATTTACAAATGCACACAGAAATTCACAAATGCACACAGAAATGCACAAAAAAGATTTACAAATGTATTTGGGGATTTGTATATACATGTGACTCAAAACACAAATACATTTTCAATGCACACACAAATCTAAAAAAAATTCACAAATACATGAATGTTAAAGTATTTGCAATCTTCATCAAATACGCATTTGGGGCTTGTTACATTCATATATGAACTGTTGGACCTGTATTTACAAAGTGCTTTTCATTTGTAAACCTCCCTGCATTTGTGTGTGAAACTTTTGAGACTCCCCTGACGTGACTCTGATCCACAAATGCGTTTTTTCCTAAGAGGAGGTTGTCTGTAGCCAATCAGATGTCTCCCTCCTTTACAGCCAATCACGTGAGTGTCTCCCCTCCTCCTGCATTCAGCTGTATTTTTTGTTTGGTTGTTTATCGGCTGTGTTTACCATTTCGGGTGCTACCGTATGCTGGTTAGCAGGGCCGGCTCTACCTAATTTTGTGCCCTAGGCGAGATTGCTCTCCGGTGCCCCACACACACACACGAATTACACCAGCCAAATGAACAATCACACATGTTTACAGCAAACAGCAAAAAATCACAACTTTCAAGTATTGAATTACAGCAACCACAAGAACAATCACAACAGTTTCATTTGAACAACAACAACAAACTTTCAGGTAACTCTTTCCAGCGTGTCTTTCACTTCATTTTTATTTTCATTGTTTTAAAATTATTTATTTTATTTTTTTTGCTTTATTTTTTTTTATTTGCCTATATCGCCTATGCCAAGAGCCGGCCCTGCTGGTTAGTTAGATAAATTAGTCATCAAACACATCATACAGTTTGACATGTTAGAGTTAGCATTACAGAAGCAAGTTAGGTTTAAGTGTCAGGAGTCATTCACGCAGCGGCGTCATCGGCCGTAGCTTACGGCTCCGCTAACGTTAATCTTTCCTCTGTCCTGTGTACTGCGAAGCCAGTTTAGTGCCACGGTAGTTACCGTGGTGATCTAAAAGAGAGCCACCTTTGTAGTACAGCCTGACTGACTGACTTGTAGTACAGACTCAACATACCTCGCTAACCCACTAAACTGGCAAACAAAAAAAAAAAACAGCTGAATGCAGGAGGAGGGGAGACACTCACGTGATTGGCTGTAAAGGAGGGAGACATCTGATTGGCTACAGACAACCTCCTCTTAGAAAAAACGCATTTGTGGATCAGAGTCACGTCAGGGGAGTCTCAAAAGTTTCACACACAAATGCAGGGAGGTTTACAAATGAAAAGCACTTTGTAAATACAGGTCCAACAGTTCATATATGAATGTAACAAGCCCCAAATGCGTATTTGATGAAGATTGCAAATACTTTAACATTCATGTATTTGTGATTTTTTTTTTAGATTTGTGTGTGCATTGAAAATGTATTTGTGTTTTGAGTCACATGTATATACAAATCCCCAAATACATTTGTAAATCTTTTTTGTGCATTTGTGAATTTCTGTGTGCATTTGTGAATTTCTGTGTGCATTTGTGAATTATGAGACTGTTCTAGCTCCATAGATATCTGAAATGAAAATTGTGGATAGGAAGAATTGAATTACAGATATCTACAATACATTTCCAGTCTAGCTATTAAATGTTAAAACGGCCACTTATACTTTTTAAGGATTTAAAAATATCTTGAATTTAGTTTTGACTAGTACAATCAAAGTTGTTGATATCTTAAAATAAAATTTCTACTAGTAAGAATGTTATTGCGGATATCTTTAATTACCATTTCTGACTAGGATAAATGCTATTATGGATATCTAAAATATAATTGTGGCTAGTCAATGAAGCCTTTTTATGTTAAAATGGCGTCCTGTCTACCTGTCAACAGATATCCACAATACATTTGTGGATATCTGCAATTGTATTGTTCCTAGTCATAATTCTAAATGTAGATATCTGAAACTACATTTCTACTAGTCATAATACGAATTGTGGATATCCACAATGACATTTGTACTAGTCACAATGTATTTTTGGATATTCAAAATTACATTCTGGATATCTGGAATAGTTTTTCTTTTTGTATATCTGAAATGAAAATTATGACTAGTAACAATTGGATTGAAGATATCTGAAATGGGAGTTTTTCCCAGTAAGAATTCAATTGCAGATATCCAGAATGTTCATTCTATATATCCAGAATGTAATTGTGGATATCTGAAATTGAAAGCCCAATACACATGAATGGCAAAAGTGACGTCATTTGTCCTAGGAAGAATGCCATTGTGGATATCTGAAATGACAATTGTGGATAGGAAGAATGCCATTGTGGAAATCTGAAATGACAATTGTGGATAGGAAGAATTGAATTACAGATCCAGTCTAGCTATTAAATGATAAAACGGCCACTTATACTTTTAAAGGATTTTTAGATATCTTGAATTTAGTTTTGACTAGTACAATCAAAGTTGTTGATATCTTATAATAACATTTCTACTAGTAAGAATGTTATTGCGGATATCTTTAATTACCATTTCTCCTCGTCAAAATGTAATTTTGACAAGGAGAAATGCTATCATGGATATCTAAAATATAATTACAGATAGGAGTGTGGTTCGATTAAATGTTAAAACGGCTTGCCATACGCCGCTTTGGTCCGACTGGTGGAAGCGCATGGATGACTCACTGATGACATCACCTTTTATTTCTGTTCTAATATTACTGGAACAAAGCAAAGTTATTGACTCACCAGAAACCTCTGGGCCAATGTAATGTGTTTATTTTATACTGGAACAGTCAGGAAAGCATAACACACACACACACACACACACACACACACACTGAATGAAATAAAACAAAACAAATAATGACTTTTTATTTACGTATAAAGCATTAATAATGTATAAATTAATTGCACATTACTCTATGCTTAACATAATATCATCATATCACTTTTTTGGTCACCAGAGCACATTAATATGAAAATGGCATTAGAAAATAAAAACTGCCCATTGCACCTAAGGTCACTTAGGTCCAATCCTCTTCACAAGGAAGTCCACTGGAACAGACAATACTGAGCCCAGAGAAGTTTGAGAAATTAAAGCATAACCATTGCTTTAATTGAACCTGTGCAAAAATGAAGTTAGGACCAAGCATCAAGTTAAAGGGGAATGCCACTGACTTTCATTCCTGATCTAATGGTCATCTGACATGCAACATGAACTAATCTGACCCATGAGTTGGAAAAGGAGAGCCTTCTCACTCTTTTTCTGCTTCAGTACAAATAGCATTGTGACGATAAACATCATTTGAATATTGAAATGTAAATAGACGTGGTGAGATAGGGAAGCAGATTTATGGCTGTACATTTATGGCTGTGCTGCCGACCATAAAAATATGGATTAGTAATCTGTCTAGACTGTGGATGATAACAGCGATTAGAGACTTGGTTCTCACACTTTCCCCTTTGTAGTCAGCGTGTAATTATTGTCTAAGGACTGTTTGAAGACCCAAAATTGAAATGGTGCCCCCCCTTTAATCACTGTATAAATATCAAATCAGTTGCTATGACATCATAACATCATAACACAATGACTATGTTCAAAAACACCACTCAAGTGCTTTCAGTTTGGTTTCACTTTCTTTCATTATGAATACAATTATACGTGGAAAAGGTCAGTGAGAAGTATCATTAGGGGGATCATCATTTCCTCCTGCTGTATTATCATTATCATTTACATGTATGCAGCCAGACTATGGATCTTTGACCAGAAACAAGCCTCAAACACATTATGTAAATCAGTCAACATTTTAAACGTTATCTGAGAAAATGACAGTATTCATTTGCATATGATTCATTTGTTGGAGCAGGTCAATGCAATACAAATGTCAGTGTGAACAGACTATCCATCTATCCATCCATCCATCCATCCATCCATCCATCTCAATGTACCAAGCTCATCTATTAATAATCAACTATTACTACAATAAAATGACTGTTACTACAGTCCTGATATACAGAGGGTGTAGTACAACGCAAGTACTGTCAGGACTGTACCAATCTATGGAAGTTGTATATGATGTTTCCCACATAATAAATCCTGCCACGTAAAAAATATCTTTGTTCAAATAATCTATCTGAAATTAGTTAGCAGCCACACATATGTGACTGTTATTGTAGTAAATAATAGCCAGAGGACATCAATCATCACATTTGCAATTTAATGCCGTATTTAATCGGGATGACGTAGGTTTTTATGTGGGAGAATAACATTTTACCCTCCACAGTGCCGAGATCTGGAAACAAATGCAGTGAATGACATGTTCCTACTTCCTGATCACAAACGATGTTATCATAACCAATGCTCAAAACAATCAAATTAAGTCCCAGATTATTAACTGGAATAACCATTCAATCTTGAGGAGTAGGAGAATAATAGCCGGATAAATATAGCTACGCTCCTACAGAGCACACTGTTTTCAAAGCTCTGAAAGATGATGTCTGGCCCGCTGAGCTACGTAACAAGTTGGCTCCTCATATTCGAGTTGAAATTTTTGTCATGGAGAAATTGAAAAAAATCCACAAACAAACAATTACGAACCCTGAGAGAAGGTCAACATAATATGGTATAGCTCACTCATGAAAATAGAAGGTGTCTGGGAACAAAAGAGCACAGTTTCACTCTAGTTGTTGAGTTAAGTTATAAAAAACTATGGTCCTTTTCTCTGAGCCTGGGGAGTTTCATACTAAGGCAGGCTCCATCTCACCACAGACCTTAGATCTATAAGCCAACCAGACACTGGAGTATTCTCACATGGGCAGCACACCAAGGAAGAGAAGGGATCAAACAGGACACTTGATGAGAAGAAAGTAACAGAAGGAGTTTGAGAACAGAAACAATCTGGCTCCCCCCACTGGTTGTAAATAAAAATTACCCCTAAAATTGTCTGTGCATGTAAACTGAAAGGAGCCGTTCTGTTGAAAGGCCCTTCAAACTAAACCTGAAGATAGGAAGATGTGAAAGGAGCGGTAGCAGCAGAAGCAGGTTCAGGACTCTAAACAGGCAAACAGTCCAAGTCTGGATCCAAACAGGAGCATTTGAAAACCAGAGGCCAGCACCGGCAAAGCTCACTGTAAACAACACCTTGTTCAGTTTTTCACAGGTTTGAATCATTCCCAGATGGTCTTTCTCCCTTTTCTTTGATTCTCTGTGTTGTACTGTGATTTGGTTTTAGCCACTTTGTTGTACCTTCTGTTCAGCAACAGACAGCAAGGCAAGTCTATTGAAATATTTCTGTTCCAAGGGTCCCAAGCCAAGCAGAATGAAGAAGCCCTTTTCAGTCAGTCCATTCAGAGGCACAGCTTCATTGTTGTGCCCCCCTTTTACTGCCTTTAGGACTACAGGTTTAGCCTCGGGGCCACTCAGGCAAACTCACGCAGAATGTTCCGGGCCACGTCCACTTTGTACTGGGCGATCATCAACGCCCGCTTCACATCCTCGAAGGAGTAACCCTCCCCCATCAACTGGGCAATTTTGGCGTCCGCGTTCTCTGACTCTGATTTGTTGGACTTAATGTCTGGAGGGATCTTCCTGGGCAGAGGCTTGGGCGGCCTGGCAGGAGCCTGCACACAGTCCATCGATACTTGGAGAGACAGAAGGAGGGAAATCATATTGGTGGTTGGTGGAGAAATGCCCCTGGCACTTGGGCAGAAACGGGAGTGTGTTATTAGGGGTCAAGGAGAAGTTTCTAGACTAAATGCTACGTGTCCTAGAACAAAAGCTTTGACAGTTTTCTGAGTTTGGACCTTGTTGTCGTTATCGCTAGAAAGCAGATATTGAACTATTCACTGCACATCTCTCCTCAGCGAGAGATGATGATGAAACTTGGTCTGTTGGCTTCAAGGATAGCATTTTGGGAAATAAAAGTACTGAAACCAAGAACAATGCTGCTGATCTACTCATAATTCCTTTAACAGAGGCTTTTTTTAACTGTATGACTAAAAAATATTTCTTCTTTGAATTGCACAATTCAAACTTTCAAGGCACATACTTTTCCCCGACCTCAATTCCTAAAGTACAATGTTTTTTTTTTTCATGTCCAGTCAGAATTTTTAAGATGATTAAGGTATAAAACACAGAGAAGATGCAGTTATATTACTACTATTAGTGTGATAGTGTTATAGTAGTTATTAGTGAGAGTGACACAAACACCACTTCAACACAACACAGAGCTTTCTACAGTAAACTGAGATGTTTTAACAGCATCAACGTCTCACAGAACGTCATCGGAATTTATTATCATTTTGTGTGTTTTTGTTTTGGAAGCTTCTCTTCCCCACCATGCTGCAGTACCACTCTCCACCTGAGATGTTAACCACGCACTGACGGGGGCGCTGTTTTAAAATAAAGTCTTATTAAATGCTGTTTAATGTGATATCTGGTTGTAAATATAGTAAACTATAAAAGAAAAACTAATAAGACTGTATTAGTCCCTGACATAATTGTTTCAGTATATGTATCAAGATTTAGACAGAATATCAATATTGAACTCCAATTTTGGGATTGTGACAAAACTAACACTATATTCAAAGATTTGGACATGTTTTTTTAAATATTTTTTGGCCTTAATGGGATACCAAGGAGAGATAGACTGGGAAGGGGGACAGAGAGGGAACAATATGCAGACTGGACTCAACCTTGGGTAGTTGCTCTACCAGGATATGTATGATATGGTTTTTAAAGACACATCTGTGTTTGCGGAGAAGGAGGGGTAGCTACCTTTACTGAGTGGTAAATGGTCAGAGTCCATGCAGCTTCTGGAGCCTTTAGCATGGTCTGCATGGCGTCTGACTGGAGGCAGAGGAGCAGCACTGCTCAGCATGTCCAACACTGCATCTAGAACACAGACCAGAGAGAAGCTCAGGTGAAGGTGTCTGTTACTATCTAAGTAATGTTACATTTAGGGTGTATTTTCCACAATTCAGTGAGCATAATACACCATTAATCCACTACAAGAGAAAATCATTAGATGTACATAGGGATTGCATTCAATTCGATTTTTAAATGTTTTTCAAAAATGTAATCGTAATGAAATGTCTAGAGTGTGCCAGCTCACCGGGGGTTAAAAGCAGGTGCTCATGTCCAGAGGAGGGCCTCAGTGGTCGTGCAATGCCAGAGGAGGAGGACCTGGAGGAGTTGCAGCACGTAGATGGGGAAGAGGAGGAGAGGTCGATGAAGCTGTGTCGTGCCGGTGGAGGAGGAGGTCTGGATCCGTCTGCATGGCGACTGTTAAAGGGATCTTTTAATGCTGAAACAACAGAAAAACTTCAGGTCTGAAGTGTCTTTGGCTTTGTAACAGTGGATTGAAACACCCAAATCCTTAAATGCATTATTATTAGTAGTATTATTTGTGCTATTTTGGGATTTATGCACACTGGAGTTGGATACGGTGTACCACAAGGTTCTGTGCTCGGACCAATTCTTTTCAACTTGTATGTGCTTCCGTGAGACACTCAATAAACTTTTATTGTTGTGCAGATGATACTCAATTATGTCTATCGATAAAGCCTGAAGAAACGAATCAGTTAGTTCTCCAGGCATGTATTGATGATATAAGAACCTAGATGACCTGCAATTTCCAAAAGTTATTGTACTTGGGCACGTACTCCTTCTAGTACTGCTCAATGCTAATACTATAAATACAATTGAATTTAATTGTCATATTTTGATGCCTGTAATGTATGACACTGAACACAACAAACCGATTTTTACATGACAAGAGTGAAAGTGTTTAGTCAGTGACAACACAGGTGTGAACACAGGCTGAAGCAGGAGGCTGAGGCAGACAGGGAGCTGTGGCTGGGTGAGGTGGGCATGGTGATGGCTACCTTGTGGGGGCAGCAGGATGTCATAGTCAGAGGGTATCTTGCTATTGTTGAAGAGGCAGAGGGAGTTATGTGCCTCCTGCATGACCAACCCCCTGCCAGATTCGGAGGTGTCCCCCTAAAGGACAGAAGCAGCAGAGAATATGCTGTATTCAATGAACATGAAATACTTCTGCACTAGATACTTTTACTTGCTTGTTAAGCACTTTAAGCATTTTTTTTAAATGAGACAAAATAAGACAGGTCAATCGATTGTTATCAAGATAATTCTTCTTTAAACAAGAAACTGTTGAAAACAAGTCGGTGTGTCTCTTTCTGATTTTCAGACTACATAATAGAACATATTAAGGCTCATGAAGTTGTCTCGATATATATTCACAATGGTCATTACAATAATTACTATATCCAGCTCAGTCTCATGGCAGGTCATGCCATGTGATCTATTGTTTTCATGTAGAGGAACATGAATTGTCCATTTTCTTGTGTCGCTCAGCATGAAAACCATGCCAATATGAAGTTAATTAGGATCATTTTCATGATGGACACATTAATTAAACACCTCCATCTGACTATGCAATGTCCAGATCTAGTGTGGGATAGGGTGGGGTTGGTAAAGTGACTCGTTGGTTCTGTTGTCTAAGCATAACGTTGGTTCTGTTGTCTAAGCCTAACGTTGGTTCTGTTGTCTAAGCCTAACGTTGGTTCTGTTGTCTAAACCTAATGCTGGTTCTGTTGTCCAAACCTTATGTTGGTTCTCTTGTCTAAACCTAACGTTGGTTCTGTTGCCGAAACCTAAAGTTGGTTCTATTGTCTAAACCTAAAGTTGGTTCTATTGTCTAAACCTAATTTTGGTTCTATTGTATAAACCTAAAGTTGGTTCTATTGTCTAAACCTAAAGTTGATTCTATTGTCTAAACCTAATGTTGGTTCTATTGTCTAAACCTAATGTTGGTTCTTGGTTTTGTTGTCTAAACCTAACTTTACATGGTTATTTTAAGCCTAACCATGATGTTTTCCTAAACCTAACTATGAGGATTTGTTGCCTAAACCTGAATGTCGTTTTGTAGTGTAATGTTGTCCATATTGTGACTGTTTGTGTTGTTATATAAGTTAAAGATGCCAATAATTTTCATGTTAAAAAATAAAGAACTCACCAAGCTCAGGGGCCTTTTTCTCGTCGATGGAGGGCTCTGGAGAGCCGTTCTTTTGGTGCCTGCAGGTGGGGAAATCTTTATGGTCAGAAGCCTAAGTGAACTCTAATGGAAACATCATTGATGTATTCCCATAGTCACTCTAACCCATTGAAAGAAGACCAGTACCTGCTGGGTACAGCGATGCAGATGGGAGCCTGGCTCAAGCAGAGGTTGGATGACGGGATCTGATAGTCGTCTTCCATCCTCCCCATCGCTCCCCGCTCTCTTCCTAGTACCACAGAACTGCTGAAAGGGTTGGAGGGTCTGTAAAAAAGATTTAAGATGGGTGCATGTCCCAAAGCAACACGCTTCAGTCTCTTTATAATGTCCCATGCTGAAAACAGGCTGCAGACCACAGCCATCAGGTGAAATTCATTAAGACTTCATTTTTGTTTACTATATGGAAATATGCATGCATAACCGCACCACACACAGCATCTGGCACCACCCTACTACCTTCGATGACCTACCCATGTTACAGTGTAATGTTATTGTGCTGCAAAGGTTCAAAGTACACAAACTGTCGTGTCTTCTGTAGTTGATGATTAAACAAGGCAACAGTAAAGGAAGTGTCTACCACAAATGATTTAGGAATTTCTTTGGCCAACTAGGCAAAATAAGCAGCACCATAAAAACTGGTACATGAGCATTAGCATGTAAGCTAAGCAAATATATGATGATTATTATTACATTATAGATTTACACATTCAGGTAAATGGTGGTCTTAATTTAAATAGTAATAATGCTATGCTTAAAAAGTGTGAGTCAGCTGCAACCATTTGTGTAAGGGAAGTGAGTGTGCATCACTCTAACACCCTCACAATATTTTACAACACTAAATTGTTTTCAGCAGGCCCAGAGCTTCCCCTTTCAGCTGGAGCTTCATCAGAAGTGACAGTTCTATCCCCGGCCTCCACTTCAGCCCCATACACAGCACTGCAGCTATAAGGCATTTGAAAAATGATGGGTGAAGAACCATCATTTTTCAAAGTTTTTTCTAACCAGAACATTTCCCGACAGCTACTTGACCTCACTGCTCACTGGATATGAAGAACCAACACGCTTCCACATCTTTGCTGCCCATAGAAGTGCAAAATGTGCTGTACAGAGATATAATTTCAATATTTATTTGGTGTGTGTGTGTGTGTGTGTGTGTGTGTGTGTGCGTGTGTGTGTGTGTGTGTAATACTCACTTGTGGCTATTGGCAAGTGTGGGCTGTGTTGGAGAGTGCCGTGAGGGAAGGATGTCATACTCATCGCTGACTTGTACACCATTAGAGAAGGGCTGCACACACAAGAGTAGACAAGAAATAAATATGAAATTTAAATTGTAAATTACTCTTTAAAAGGACATGTCAAATTGCAGTTTTACAAACTAATTACGAATTATTCATTGTTTAAGTCAATTTGGGGCTTTCATTTTGAAGGCAGGTTTTTTGTTTTGATGCTCTGAGACATCCAGGGGCAGGGGAGGGAAAGAAGTAGCTTGCGGGCTTCAGGGAGATGGCGCTATTTCACAAGAACAAAGCCCTACAGCACTCAGTAATACCAAGGGAATGGACATTATTGAGAAAAATATGGACTAAAAGGCAGTTCCATCATCTCCGGATGACATGGTGTGTTTGAGGCTGAACGTGATCGGCGCAACGGCTGCAGCTAGCTGTGTTGTAACAGCAGCTGCTTCACTGCTCTTACAACACAGCTGCCAGAAGGAAACTTACGAGGAACCCCCAAATGACTCGACTGCTCGGTGGAAACATTCTTCATTTAACTCACAGCACCGAGCTGGAAAGTGAACAAGGTTTGATTGGATTTGTTCTTAAAAATTTGATGATGATTTACACATGTACATCTTAACAAGTTGTATTGCATTTCATCTTTTTTAACATATATTTGCACTGCAGTCAACATTCCACTCTCTAAAAGTGACCACCCTGCAATGCAAAGTTTCCTCAGGGAAAATGTCATCATTGGAGGAGCCATTCCTAGATTTCACCAGATTCAAGAGAAACAGTTTACCATAAAGAAAA
Organism: Chelidonichthys spinosus; assembly: GCA_029853015.1. Lineage (NCBI taxonomy): Eukaryota > Metazoa > Chordata > Actinopteri > Perciformes > Triglidae > Chelidonichthys > Chelidonichthys spinosus. The sequence goes on from CM056835.1 coordinate 8,988,820, forward strand.
GGAAGCACTCGAAACACATCTTGCCCAAAAGCCTGATGCTGTCATATTTGATGAGACTCCAGATGTAGGGGGGAGATGTGTACTGAACATCCTCATTGCACGCCTGGAAAAGGATGAATCTGGAAGGATCCTTGCCTACCTTGCAGACACCGTCATTCCTGCATTGCAATTTCTGTTCCCGAACTCCCTACACATTACATGCATGGCTCACATAATGAAGCTCATTGGCGATGCCTTCTGCAGACCTTTTAAACAGCTGAATGCGTGCATGCTGAGCTTCTCACAGATGTTCTACCAAGCTGGCTACCGCAAAAGAAGATACCTTGAGTTCATGACAGAAAAACTGCAGCAAGGAAGGCAACCAGAAATAACTGTGTCCAATAAAGGACACAAAACATAAACAAATAGGGTTTTCCAGACTTATCCAAACCTTAAATGTTCAAACTGATGGGCCCTACCTTTGAGATATCGGAGGTTCCTGCCCCCTCCACTCTGTGATGGAGCCTCCCAAGTCCAGCAGATGGGCAACTGAGAGGTCTTCCGTTCAGGTGAAAGAGGTCCGAGGTTTCCAGCTGGAGCGGTTGCTCGGATCCAGTCCTGTGGGCATCTGCGAAGTGGCTGTCTTTAGGACACCATGTCTCAGGAGGCATCTGGGAGTCCGACAGCATGCCAGTAGAAGAAGATACTGTCGATGACAAGGGACAGGAACTGGGGAGCCATGAGTGGCGTGACTCTGGGGGGATGGGAGGAGGACGCTCGGGGGGAGGCGGTGGAGGTGGGTCCCTTTGGGGAGGGGGTGGGGCTGGGAGAGGCTTGTCTTGCTTCCTGGACATGCCTGGCGAGGACTAAAGAAGTGGAAAGATATGGTATGTTCATTGAAACGACAGTGGACAATCTAAATAACTCTAGATATATTTCAAATCATACAACGCAATTTGATGTTTTGTTGTTATTATTATTTAGATTCCAGGAAGAATAATGAGCACTTTGAGGAAGCTACATGTAATAATTAAATATGAAGACTTTTTATGCAAAGATGCTCCACATTTTGGGATTCAGCATCATCACAGGTCTTCATGGCATATTAGATCTATCAAATAGAAATGTTCAACTGAAATAAAAAACCTTAACTAACCAGCTAGAATATATAGTCACATATAATAATTACTATAATCCTTCTAAAATTCAAAGAGTAATGATCAAAGTCAATGGTGGCCTTGTGTTTTGTCTAACTTATAACCTAACCTATAACCGTGTCCTGTGTTTACATTTTCCTAATATCAATTATTAGTCTTGGTTTTGCATTCATATAAAATGTATTTTAAAGTATTATCGAACACTTCACTAATGCTTGACTTGAGTCCCATTTTGCTCTCTCTATGGGGAATGCTGTGACAGACCTTTGGGGAGCCGGTGGGACTGGCAGATGGGGAACGGATGGCACCCTTCTGGATGAGGTCCAGTCGTGGCGGGACAGGGGGAAGGCTGAGGTGCTGGACACAGTGGCTAGGGTCACCTCCATGGACCTTTCTGTGTTGGCTGACAGGTGAAGAGCTGGGAGACACCATGGGGGAGTTCTCACGTTCTGCACAGTGCTGAGAGAAAAGGAAATACTCTCTTAATGGGGTGTTTAGCCAGCTATGAGGAAAGTAAAGTAGTACAATTCTGGATTTAAGTGCAAGATCAAAGTAAAAATACTTACATTTGTATATATATATACATAATAAACTTGATTTCTTGAAGTCCTTTCAGCTAGTAGGACGAGTCTTTACCTTCCTGATGTTGGCCAGTCCATTCATGATGAGGCAGTCATCACGGTCTTCTTCATCATCCAGCTCCAGCATGGGGCAGCTGTGCTGGTCTAGGAAAAAGCACTTGTTGCCCTCATTTCGTGGGTCAAACGGATCAACGATTATGGGCTCTGTGCCTTTGATCTCACAACGACAAAAGGGACAACCCTGACCATCTGAATCCTGGAATAGATAAGGGAAAGAATTAGCAAAAGACAGGATGTGTCCTGTGAACACACTATGATCTGAGGAGGATGGCTTTGTTGCTACTGTGGTTTGAGAACATTAAGAAACACTTGGACCGTTGAGCAGGAAGATGGTTGCTGCACACAGCTGGGATATGCATGGTTAAGATTATGCACTGCACTGCTGTCCTAGATCCTATCCAGGGAAAACTGTTGTGCAACTTTACAATTCACGTTGTACATTTACCACATGGCAGCTCCTGTCAAACAGGGGTCATAAATATGAGAGGTCTTGGTTTTCAATGCATCTCTTTCCATTGACCCAGGGGCTACAATCAAAGGGAAACAATATTTACAGAGAACAAAGTTGCGTTTGTGGTGGGCCATATGGTCGGCAAGGGATGCACCAAAGGCATGTTTGAAAATGTAATCCAAATTACAGTGGGAAGTTAAAAAAAGGGAAGCAGTGGGACAATAAAAGGAATGGAACCCAGACGGGAGAGGAGATGGTGTATGGTTGTAGACACTGAAGAAACGATCTGTTCCTGAACATTTGTCATGGTCCAGCTTCACTTCTTCTCTGACAGAATGCTGTCAGTTTGTTCAAAGCACCATTCCCACATGATTTAGTAACTTACACAGAGTCGTCAAGGTTAAGATTGAAATTGACTACACTTAAATTACTATATTTCAATCTGAAGCAGGTCCTTACAGGTTAAAATACACTGGACTACTAAAATATGTAACACTGACATCTTACATTTTAAACCTGCATTAACGTTGATCACTTGGAGGCAGCGGAACAAGTTGTAAAAAGAAAATTGGCGACAGTTGGAGAATGAGTAACCCATTATACTTCACCAATAATTCCTATTGTATCTAATTTGGTGATTATTCAATGCAAAAGAGTGATATGTGATGTCAAAGGTGCATCACAACAACTTTTAAAATTGCAATGGACATTCTGCTATTTCAAGGGGCTGGTATATTGACAGATAAAGAATGCGATGTAATTATTTTCTTAGTCAACTAAAAATCTAAATTTCCATCTAAAGCATTGTGTGTGGATCGTAATTCTGTGTTGAAAGTTAAGGGCAAGTAGGTCATTTGACTTTGAACGCATCGCTGAACTGAAAAAGTCCCGCCCCCTTGCCAACAACTGGCACATTAAGCGTGCCGAGTGGCCGATTAAGCTTGTTAGCTAGCCGTGACTTGATAGCATAGCATCCTATTTAGTATTGGTAAAGGAGGAGAGCTTATGGCAAACTTATGGCATTGAGCTAATTTACCACCATTATCACAGGGTATAGTTGGCAAAACACTGACATCCATTTGCCATCTCATGGTATGATGCAGAGGAAAATGTCATCCTTTTTTAAAAAACAACAAACTTCTTTTGACAAATGTACTTATTGTAAGTCGCTTTGGACAAAAGTGTCTGCTAAATGACCTAAATGTAAATGTAAACAAAAAATCCCAGCCAAGCCCCAGTCTTGTTCACACAGGGGCTTCAAGGGGTTATTTTAGCCCATATGTTTAGATGTCTTTTGACCTGAATGTCACCAAATATGGAGAGAGACAAAATAATTAGAAAGTTCAAAGCCAAGCATACTGTCCTGTTTGCATCATGACAATGTTGACTTTACACTGTCAAAGAAGTGAAAATAACTAGTTACTACTTGCCGACGGACAGACAAACCTTATGAAACCTACAGTCTGGTAAATCAAAGACACACCAAAGCCCTTGTGAATCACTCAGCCAGTCCTCACGGCATTGAATCAGCAAGAACAGCCCTCTAATACTGTGCAGAGCTCTAAAATGAGCAGAATATGTTGGGACATAGGTCACCAGCCAGCTGTGAGTGAGCAGTGTATATCTGCTCCACCGCAGCTGACTAATATCCAATGTGAGAGGAACGATAGGGAACCACCACTGAGTCAGTGACCTGAATGGACCAGAGCTGGGTTACTCAGTGCTTCAGGGTTCCCTTTCACTCTGACTCACCATATCGTTAATGTGGAGGAAAATACTTCATTCCCTAAGCGCACGTATATGCTAATACTTCAGACGTCACTTCATCACGGACTAAGCTTGTCATAACAGTTATTTGTCATAACAGGAAGTATGACAAATACAAACACTGTTAATGTGGGTGCTGCAAAACCACTGCAACGGTTTACCTAGCTGAGCTCTGGAAAACTGTGATCATTAGCTTCACCAGCAAAGCTATGTTCAGAGTAAAGCCACCCACAAACAAGCATTGCAGCTTTGTGGCCATGAAAATGAATCCTCTTGAGAACAGAACAAACCAAACACTGGTGTGTGTGTGTGTGTGTGTGTGTTTGTGTTCGAAAAGCTGCTATAATTACTAAATTAGGGGTTTCCAAGACCTTTAATGTCAAGGACACTTAAAATTACATTCTGTTTGACATCGGTCCTCATTTTAGATACAATTTGCAGCAACTGTAGGAATTGTTGTTGTAATAATTGTGACCGAAATCGTTTGATGTGAAGGAAGATACCCGCCAAAAATGTTTCTGTGTTGTTTTGGAAGATTACCAAAAAGTACAGAAAACTGTACCACCACTGTGGATGACTTCCTGTGACAGCAGCCTGACTGCATTAACACAGAAACTACCGACACAAGGAACTCATAAATAGCAATGACTTTGAACATGTTTTAATGGTATGAAATGTGTTTCATAGTTTGTTCGACTCCTCTGACTAACAATGTAAACCAAAGGCTCTTGATGAATGGAAAATATAATAGTGCTGACTGAGTAAAAAACAAAGCACACTCAAAATTGTGTCTAAAACCTTGACTCATTCTCCTCTGAGTCATCTTCCATGTCCTCCCCTTCACTGCCATAATGTGTGTGTGTGTGTGTGTGTGTGTCTACCAGAGATCAATAACATTACATTTAACATTAGAGTCAGAACAGAACTGGTACATATCTGGAGAGCGATCACTCTGTGAATGGGGAGACAGAGTCTCTGGACTTGATGCTAATGACTAATTAGGGGAAGGTAATTACAAACACACTTTGCTGGCACAGATTCAGATGCACAATTGGGTTCACAACAAGAAACAGAAAAAGACATGCAGAAACTCTGGAATATACTGCGCACATATGCTCAGTTTTCATTTCCGCTATACTGACCGAAATGTGGAAATGTAATTCGGACAGATGTTAGGAAACCACATGGAAGTAGGGGCGGGTCATGTTTTTCATTCCATTTTAATATTTATATTGTAAACTGGAAGCTGAAAGCCGCCTCAATTATTCAGTAGTCTTTACTAAATTACACAAAGTCACTTATTAATCTTCAAATGAGATTCATTCCTACATGTAAATCTAGAAAAATATGTTGTTCAGTTTATACTGTTATACTGATGATAATGATAATAAAACAGATATGGCTGAGAGACACAGAGATGATGTTATGATGAAGATGCACAGATGCTGGCATTAACCCACACTGTCCCATGTACATGTGTAATGGCAACAGTAATTGGCCAAAGCCACAGATTTTTTTTTTTCTCAAAGATTTCATCTCTTAAGGAGTAAATGTGTGGTTCATTACGATACCTGCCAGGCTGTAAGACAGGAAGTACACATCAGGTGACCACAGGGTTCGATCTTGACGTCTTTGTTGTTCTCAGCACATATCTTGCAAAGCTGGAAGGTGGAGCCCATTTCACAGTACAGCTCATACTGCTCCTGTTAAGAGCAAACTCCTGTTAGACATTAGGGTATGGCCATATCAATCTTAATCAGGAACACACACAAAAATATGCAGACACACAGCAAACATACAGTGCAAACTTCCCACCATCCCACACCCTAATGTGAAATTCTATTATGATTTCAGGGTTTCCTATCATAAATGAAGAACACTAAATGCTACATCTGATCAGATAACCACTCGTCAGGTATATTAAGACCCAAGTAAAAACAATAATAAATCCATTCTTCTGAGATAACGACGCAATCTTCGACACCTGCGATCAATAAACTATTCTACAAACATGCAGTTTGCAGTCGGAAAAAGTGGTAAGAACTATTCATTCAACTTGATTGCGGTAAATGCGTCATATTATAATCAGCGTACTTGGCATTAATAGCACGATCATGGATAATGCAATTGTCATTTGAATGCAGGGTAAATTTGCAAGACAAACATAATAGACGGGATGAGAACGGGGTGAATTTATTTTGATAACTGACTTATAGCTCCATATCAAAACCTTGATTTCTCCCAGTTTAGGAAAATGTTGGAGAGATGTTTCACAGTTTTGATCAACCCAAAATCACCAAAGATGACAATGCAGTGGAGAGCGTGAGGAACTGAGGGTCCCAATTGCCTCTTGTATACATCATCACGTCGTAATACAACACACACTTAACTTAGTTTCCAAGAAGCACGTCTTCAGTCATCACAAGAGAACACTGAGAAAATGACTTTACTTTATTGACAAGTCGCCTCTGCACATATTTCTAGTAAACACTCGACCTGCATCAGAGCATGTGAGCGGAGTGGGTGGGCAGCACTAGCGGAGCCCATTCCCCTGCATGTGCTTAAAAATTGACCGTGGCAGAAACCACCAGGAAGCGTACCGTTCTTAAGAATGGACGAGGCTCTCACAAAATCCTTCAGGCTCAATCGTGCCTGGGTACAGTACAGATTGCCTAGTGTAAGTGCGCCCTGAATGTCTGGATACAATAGGTGTTGTTAGGCACTGTCGTAAAAGTGCAATATGACCCATTAAAATCTTCAATAATTTAGCAATCTCAAACCACTGCCACTATACAGAGTGGCAGTGCAGCTCGTTTAGTCAGAGTGGTGTGAGGGAGTCAGAGCAAGCAGAATTTCAATTTGCATTCAAAACTCGACACGGACATGACTGCTGCAGTGTTTGTAATGTGAAATACAAAGCTGGAGAAGTCAACACTTCTAGAACACACAGAATACACTATACGCTTAAAGATATCACCGTCTATCAGAGCCCGAAAGCACAGCAGCTGTAGCTAGTGTTAGCACAGCAGTCTGCAGCGTGTACAGTTGATGTTTACATTGTAGAATAAACCACTGAATAGCAGAACGCTGGCATCGTGATTCACCTCAACACTATGCAAGAACACTGTTACATTTCCACTAAATATTGATGCAGAAAATGTCACCAGAATGCAGGAAATTAAGTGTCTGACGCTCAAACATTTCTGGGCGAGGATCCCCAGACCCTCCCCCCCAGCATGTTTTCACACACACACCCCACACACACACACACATATTATTATGACTTTAAATGTGGTATGAATGGTTAGAGCGAGAGCAAAGGTCCTTGGTGTGTGTTTGGCGTTCTATATTGTGCATGAATGGCACAAGCACGTCGTGTGTGTGTCATTGTTTCTAGTGTGTTTCCATGTGCTGAGCGCCCGCTGCCCCACCAACCCCCCCCCCCCCCCCCCCACACACACACACACACACACACACACACACACACACACACACACACACACACACACACACACACAAAACCCACTTGTGTCACTTTGATGTGATCATGAGGGGTCGGCTCACATAAACCTGTGAGGTCAGGATTATAACTGCGACCATCAGGGAACAAGTAGCTGTAAATGAGAAAACAAACTTTATATTAACAAACAGATTACAAGATATTATATCTGTGATATTGATGATATTCTGCAAATGTATAAATAACCAATATATGACTGACAGTAACTAATCCTAATTATGATGATCAAAAATACTTGCAATGAGTAGTGGAAGAACCAGCAATAGGAGCACTTTAAATGATTTACTGAGATTTTTAGGCAACCCTCCTGGTACCCTCAAATTGACCCCAGCAATTTAAACCTTCAGATCAATTTGTATAATCAAAATTGTTACCTAGGTTTATACTTCAGGTTCTTAATGTTTGTTTGTTGACAACCCAAATAATCCATTAGATAAAACAAACCCCCATTCCCATACATCCAAAATACATATTATGTGACTATTGCGAAAAATAGGCAAATCACAAACAAATCATTAGCAGCACTAAGTCTATCTGGTCCTTCAAGTGGGGGGTATGTAATGTCTACCCATTTGCCCCCATTCAATTAGAAAAAGTCACTAAATATCTGAATATAAATCAGTCTTCAACAGGCACTTCACTGCACTCAGAGTTGGCTGATTGAGACTTAGTTCATGATTTCTGAATTGGATACAGAACATACAGTGTGGAGAGCTGGAGAGGAAGAGAATGTGTGTGAAGGGTTACATACAAGCCCTCCCTGTAGCCGTCGATGAGGGCCTGGAACAGCGGTTTGTTGTGGGGGATGGTCTGCAGTATGTTGCTATCATTGGTCACATAGCCGATAGCCCACTGGCCCAGCCGAGTACAGCTCAGTCTGAAGATGTAACTGTTGTAGAGAGAGTTGCTTATTATTATGCATGATACGTGATTATGCTCAGACACTCACAAATCTTTACACAGAGGTTCAAACAAGTAATTTGTACTATTTGGGCTTGGGGAAGGCATGACGGCTTTATAACCCCCTTCTTGCTTTTAGCATTTTTGAGGTACTAGGGATGCTGGTAGCTTCAAATAAGTTGGCAGTTAATATTTGATATGGGTCTTGAGCTTGAGGTCATAAATTAGCTTGATTGCGCCCCCTAAAAGTCAAGAGTCAAGACATCTACATGCCCATATTGAGTCAGAGTAATTGCACCACCTACTGAAGACAGGAAGTCAGCCTTACATGTTAAAGGTCCCACATTATGAAAAACAGGTTTTCTCTGGTCTCTACACCTCTAACATCTTCACATCGGACTGCTTCAGTAACGAGGGTCAGTACAAAGCTGGCTTTGCGGAGACTGACCCTCGTAAAAGGATCTGCCCCAACCAAACGGGACCCAGCAACTTCACCTGAGCTACATAGGCGAGCCAAAGCGACACATCCACTGTAAACATTGGCGCATGCCAATCCTCCCATTTTGAGCAGGTTGATGCACTGGCACACATTCTGCAGTGTTTGTGCTTGGGTGTAGCCAGTGGGCTCAATAGCGCCCCCAAACGCACGTCCTGCTTGGCGAAAAGTTACTTTGTTATTCAGTTTGATGGGATCATTGGGCCTCATTCTACAATATCATCCTACATTTTTTCTTTAAGATTGTTCTAAAGAAAAGTCAACATTGGTTTCATGATGTGTTGTTAACCGCAGAAATGTTCTTATGTGTGTTCTGTTGTTCGGAATTATGCCCCGCCAATGCCCATAGAAGGGCATGAGACTGCAGGGCCGTGTGCACACAGAACTCACACACAGAACGTAAGAAGAAAAGTTCTAGTTACAAAAAAGTAAAGAAGAGAGATGCTGATCACTGGAGGTGGAAAGGATGCTGAGCGTTATCGTTTTAAAACATTGAGACACTTAAAGAAATGAAAACAAATCTTAAAAAATAAAGATACCCTGAAACGTGTTTGTTGAAGTGATGCGTTTCTTTCTTGAGATTAATTGTAAGCTATAAATAATCACACTGTAAAAATCTAAATTTAAGGCCTTTATTTACGAATGAGAAACTAATTGCTCGCGGACTCGAACAGCAAGTCTGTATTTTTTTAGCTTTGTCTTATACCTTGGTCACGATAAATACTTCAATAAACATGAAAATAATAATGTTCTCTTAAGCATGACACTCCAAGCCAACCTCAATGACCATGGTAAAGTAATTGTAGGCTACAGTTTGTTGAGAAAGAAGGGTTGAAAAGTGGTCAGATTTTAAACTGTGCAGATTCTCTCTCTCTCTCTCTCTCTCTGTCTCTCTCTCTCTCTCTCTCTCTCTCTCTCTCTCACACACACACACACACACACACACACACACACACACACGCGCGCGCACACACACGAGCCAGCCGCTCACTTCCCCCACTACTCTGACTTTAAATGTGGTATGAATGGTTCATGTGCACATTTGCCCAATTATTTGGTTAACCCGTAGCTGGTATACAACATTTAGTACAAAATACAAAAGTAAGTTCCAGTACATACAAAAGCACCTCCCTCATTTTCCCTGATTTTTATTTTATTTAACCTTTATTTAACCAGATAAAAAACCATTGAGATCAGGATCTCTTTCACAAGGGTGACCTGGCCAAGAGATAGCTTCACTATGTGGCTCAGAGGAATTGGGACTATCTAGGATGGGCTCACTGAGCACACGGCAGCAGAGCTGGAAAGGTCCACATTTGCTAACAAGATGGAAGAACCACTGCTTCTCAACACAGCAAGAGAACAGACATTTGCCAGATGTATTAACCAGACCGCTTGGATCGGATCAAGCTCCGATTTCAATTCAATTAAATGTTATTCATAGTGTCACATCACAACACAAGGAAAGACAGAGCCGGACTAGAACATGCTCATGATTTTCAGAGTGAATACATTTTCAAGTCCCAACATCAACCAGAAGCAAGCGTTGAAGTGGCGAGAAAAATCTGCCTTCACAGACTTTAGGCAGACATCTCAAGCAGAACAGGCTCTTGGATTAATCTGCATTTGCTGTTATTAGTAGCAGTAGTAGTAATATTTACAGTAGTGGTCCATGGTGGCAGGCACAGCCATATGAAATGATGGCCTGCAGCAGCTGGCCTTGTCAAAATGAATAATGGAGCAGCATGTTTGTTTCATGGATAATGTCCATCTGAACACAGCACAATAATACATTAAAAATGTAACAGATATCTCACCACAGGTTTTTCAAAGAGTTTTCAAAATAATATTTGAGCAGAACCAAGGCAAACTGTCTGCTCTCCCCCTCTTCCACTGCTCCAGTCATTTTCCACTAAACTCACCACTGCTCAGCCACTCCCAGCTCATCAGCCCAACTGATTCCACTAGCCTACATTGTGATTGAATTGCAGTACATGGATAAAGAGTATGCCGAAGTAACAAGGATCGTAGAAAAGTCTGAAGTCATGGTTTGTTAAGTTTGACGGTTCAGACATAACTCTAAAAATGCTTGTTTTGGCTAACGCGTAAACACTGAAAATAACGTTGCCTCTTCACAAGTATGGCAGCGACCTTGTTGTTGGGATCACACAGTCTCTGGTTTGTACTCGAAGTTTGGTGCAGTCTCTGTATGAAACGTAAGATACTATCTCAGAGTTACGGGGAAACCACAGACTGCTACACTGTTTGCTTCCATTACTGATTCACTGACGAGTGACCACGCAAGGATTTTTGTTTAAAATTTCAACTCAAGCAAATTAAATATTTCGCCTCATTTGTGGCCATCATGTCGCGTCCAACGCGTCACAGAAATATGTGATCTGTGCATTGACTTTCCTTCCTGTTTCCTCGATGGGTCCCTGAACTGTTCCTTCTTTATTTTCGTGCAGAGTCTAACTACCGCATTGAAGACCGTAGCCATCTTCTCCTATGGTGGTTTTTCTGTACTGCTTTTAGGTTCAACACAGCCTTGTGTCTCAAACTTGTGAGGTGTAACATTAAACTGTTTGTGCATGTCTTTGCCACAAATACAGTGTGAAATACAAAGCTTGGAGTTGTTAATTAATGTCATGAGTAAGAGGCCCATGGGTGCGTGAAAAGTGCTGATTCATACTCTTTGAACCAGCTCTTTTTCACTCTATTCCTCAGGTGCATTATCACTCCATCAGTAATTTCTTGTTAGGTTGAGTTTGTCGAACGTGCTCTTTGTCAAACATACATTCTAAAGCTGTGAGATTCCTCTGTTACCTTTAAACTGTTATTGAATGTTTTCTGTCGCTTTGACATTGCATGTATACCAACATTTGCTCATTTAGTCATGAATATGTAATGCTATATTAACTCCTGATAAAATTCATAATACTGTAATATATACTTTGAAGCCAATGTTTTTAGATATTTAAAATACACACAGTTTTCATACCTGCCAGGCTTGTTGATGTACTTGTTCAGTCTTGCCTTGACTTCATCGTAGGTTAGGAAGGCCATGTAGCCAGGGTGAGTCACTGCCAGGAAATTCCAGTTCCTCAGAATTGATCCCCATGGCTGAAAAAGACCACCCAATGTTGTTGTTAACTAAATAGATATACATTCTATGTATTTTCCATGACATGAAGTCACGTTGAGTCCGTATTCCTGCCAAAAGCAAAGCAGTTAATTCCATTGTAATAGTATGCTGACTTGAGGAAAATGGATGGATGGCTAAGTAACTAGCCAGCAGTCCGCTAGTTAGCTAGCTAGCCAGCTTGCTAATTACACTGCTTAAATACTGCACTTGAAAATAAGCCAATGGTGTGTGGATGAATGTGAATAAAGCTGTTACATTTTCCTCATTAAGTCTGTCTGTCTCTCTATATTTCATGCTATTAATACTCCACTGCTAGTTGTTACTGCAAAACCTCACCATAGTGAGTATAGACAAAGAGTAGGGGACTGCTTATAAGTTGGTAATGCTTCCTTATATGGAAGTGGTCTGCTACAATGGTCACAATGGCAATGATACACATCAAAATGCTGATTTAAATTGATCGTCCATTCTATTTCAATTTCTGTGTATGCTGTATATCACCACAATTAATTCTCACCGTTTGGCACATTTTCCAGCTTTTTCCCCAGTCTTTCTCACCTTCATGTGGGCTCATTGATCCCTACCCTGCCTCCCACCAGGACTTCTAACCAATGAATCAACCAGGTCAGGGCAATGAAGTTAACCACAGGGGACTGCCCCGACTGACACTCTGGTTACACCGCTTGGAAGTGGCTTCCCAGGAAATTCAGCAAATTCCTATGCTTCATTTGATCATGTTGCACTATAAAGTACAATAGCCACCCATGACAACATGAAAAGCTTTTTTTCTATTTTGCTTCATAACCTGTTAACAAAACAGCACGCATCTATTGTGGCACTGATCCTGTACAAATAATTATTGAAGCATTTACAATTTAATTTTTCATGTTTAGAGTATCCTTGTACAATGCTTTGAAGCCTTGTTTTTCACCCCCACCCCCCTCTATTTTCTGTTTTTATTTGCTCTTATACTGAGAACCCACTGTATACCATACATAAGGTTTTGATACTGTGCGTGCTGCTGTGTCACACTGCTCCTGTCACTGTGCACTTTGATGTGAAGTAATTGGTCAAATAAAGCTGCAGTGCAAAGCAGCCACCTTCATTGTGAGTCTACATGTATTGATACAATAAATAGACATATATAGTCATATGAAAAAATGTTTAGGCACCCCTCTGAGGCTGCATAATAATTTATTCTTTCGTCATTTTCTAATAAAAGCTGAGTACTGGGGTATTTTCCAGACAAAGATCTTTAGTGTAGATTATGGGCACCCTTGTCATTTTGTTGATTTGAATACTTATAACTGGTTAGTCTATAACTCTCTAATGACCTGAAAACAAATATTGTTCAACATTATGGTTTAGGGGAAGGCTACAATAAGCTATCACAGAGATGTAAGCTTTCAGTGTCCACTCTGAGGAAATGGAAGACCACAGGCACAGTTCTTGTTAAGGCCAGATGTGGCTGGCCAAGTAAAACATCGGAGAGGCAAAGATGAAGGATGGTGAGAATGGCCAAAAACAGCCCACATACCACCTCCAAAGACCTAAAACATAATCTTGCTGCAGATGGTGTTACTGTGCATCTTTGCAAAAGCAGAAGCTGTACGGGAGAGTAATGCAGAAGAAGCCTTTTCTGCTTGAGGTTGAAATGAAAATAATAGCAATTGTCAGGGGTGCCCAAAATGTTTCATACGACTGTATAGACATACATTATGTCTATCTATACAAGCAGGCTTTTGGAATAGCAGAATTTGGAGTTGCTCTTGGAGAGTTTGCACTTGCACAGTCTGATATTGGCACAAACGTTAGTTTATGAAATGGAAATCTGCCAATCCATCATTACTCACTAAATGGATGGAAGAAATGGTGGCACAACTAAGTCTCAGTCTCAACTAAGACATCTTCAGAAAACCTTTCTTCTCCTATTTTGGCCAAAATCTCAACCCTTCCTCAGTGTTCCTTGCATCTTTGTAATCATAGCTCTTCTAGTTTATGTGTGCACAGGGTATATTCTGTTTACAGAAGCTATGGAGCTGTAGGCTGTCATTTAATTCAACATTAGAAAAATACAATAAAAAGGTTAAACGAATAAAGGGTATATTCCAATATGTCAGGTACTGTTATTCAGGATGCTACTCTCTCTGTTCTTTAGGTGCTTCTAAGTGATCATTGAAATTGGAAAATCAATCTATTATTAATCTGAAATATTTTTTCCCCGTTATAAAATAAATGTATTCTTCAATAGAAGAGGTACACATTACAAGCATCCTTCTTTTTCATGACTTCTGTTTCTCCTCTGGTGTCTCGGAAAAGATCACTCCAATATGGAGTAACTTCTGGCTATTTTCATGAAAAATAATATACCATGGATATTATGATGTTGAAGGTTGCTTTTTCTAGCAGTAATTTGACAGCATATATCAAATCCTTAAGACTTTTTTGTTAAGAATTACACACAAAGATGTTTGCAATAAGAACATAACAAATACAGATATTTGCACGACATGCACAGATAGTAGTTGTTTCGTAAGTGATTTGTGCCATGTGTGTTTGAACCTTATTTTGACCAACCTGGAATAGGCGTGTGAAAATGTCAAACTCAAACACAGAAATGTAGTCGTTGCAGGTGAGGTCGATGGTGGATTTGAGGGCCATGGCCTCCAGGCCCGAGCTGATGGGATGCACTTCGTGAAGGCACTGTCGGAAGACTTTCCAAGGCACTATTGTCCTGCAAGAAAGCAACAAGTCCAATCATAAAGGTAAAGATATAGCGACTTGTGAGACAAATGTATTTTTCATACATTTTTCACACAATTTCTCCAAGGTTATACCTCAAAGCAATGGTGAAGTCTGGTGGTAAACTGAGGAGGAGAGTAGTGTCACAGCTGATAGAAATTGGGAAATGGTGATTTGTACTGAATGTACACAGTGACTGATCAGCAGCCTCAATGGCCAAACAAGTTAATCTCACACTACTGTATTTTACTAAATGACATAGTTAAAAGCTTCTATCGCAGCAACAGCACAACACTGACCTGTCACTGGGCAGCAACACCAACTCATTCTATTAGAAACAGGCATCTTCTGATGGATTACTTTACACTGTAGCACTAAAGATAACGTCTTCCTGGAACAAGCTATTTTTGTAGAATGTTTTTGTACATGTGAGATCAGAGGTCTGTAACATATTTTACCCTCCAACTGCTGAAGCTTAACAACTCCATAGTATGTTATTAATTATTCATAATTGTACCACATCTTATCTCAAGATGCTGCAGCACATTGAGGTGGAGATATCACAATGGGACACAAAAACAAATACTTCTGATTTATTGCATCAAGATTTAAATGCGTCACAGAAAAAAATAATGTTTTCTAGGCCAAACTGGTTTGAGCTCCATATTACTGTTTGTTGTACAAGCATAATGACAAATGTGGCTCTGAAGCAAAAGAAATGTGTTTGCCCCAAAGGTGAAACCCTGAAACTACACAAGGCCAACAAAATTGAGGAGTGACAGCTCCATCACAGAGGCTCAAGAAAAATGTCTTGTCTCTTAGTGAACATTTTCTCTCAGCCACAAGCACTCGAGTGTGGCGACATGGTTAAACACCTTTTCCTTGTGTGGTTACCAGACACCACACTGTGTAGTGTGTGTGTGTGTGTGTGTTAGCAGCCATTATATTGAGAAACAGGACGCATATGTTTGAACCATTAAGAAGTATCCTGAAGATGAAAAAACAGGAAATGACAGCAGCTTTTTCTTATCACAGAATTACATTTTGATCTAAAAGAAAGATGATTGTGAAAATTGATGATGTAAAAGATGTAAGATGAGACTTACTTTTCTCCAAAGAATTTTCTCCAGAAGTCAGCTGCATCAGCTTTGGTGATCCTGAAAGAATCGCCCAGGAACTGTCCTCCAGGAAAGATGGCTTTGATTTCAGCCAGCATGTGGCTGAAGATCAGAGACAGCTTGGTCAGGTTCCTCCTGCAGAAAAAAGGGCAACAGAACTGTTTCAGTCCAATACACAATACTTCAAAGAAGAGAGATCAATTACAAAGAAACTATAAATTCTTCAAAATGTCTCAAAGGCCTCAATTATATATCACACAAATGAGATCAGAGAATTCCATCAGCAACACCCTGGCCCTTTGAGGGTGAGGAATCATCTTAAAAAGGCAAGGCTGAGGGTTAGGTTTTTACAGCAGTGTGAAACCTGTTGCTGGTCATCTTTGTAGACAGTACTAGAAGGAAAACGTGGTGGAGAACAGATCTGTTGTGCCTATAGCCACAATGGCGAAACAAGTTACTCAGTCTAATGTCCCATATTCATTAGAGATGAAACACTGAGCGGATAATTTTCCAGATTTTCCTCCAGCTGTAAGTCTCCTCTACTGAAACATGTCATGTCACACATGATCCTGAAAAACAGGAACTAGCTCTGTCACAAGTACACTCTTAATGTCACACAAGGCATTACCAGATCTATGGAAGATCTGGAGACTGAAATCATGAAGCTGCAGCCTTCAGCAGAATCCACTGGAAATCAAGATCACAGTGATGAACTCAATTGAACCCTCTGGGAGTGTTGGTCACGTTTCCTGACTGCCGCACTGACGGACACACCATCCACATTCTACTTGACTTGGCAGACTTGGTTTATTCATGTTCTGAGTTCTTCTGCAGGACAGGAACTCAGAGACCACAAAAGAGATCCAAAAAATCTGTGCTGTTACCCTGAGCTTTATAGTCGCAACTATGTGTAAAACAATGAAATGTTTGAATCATTCTGCCCAAAGTCCCAGAGGACATGAACATTGAATTGGAGGATCCACTGTCCGTACAATAACTCTACACAGCCTAGCAGGGCATGAAGGGGGAAGCCCCTGGTACTGATGTGATTCCTGTAGAATTTTACAAAGCATTCTAAAAGGAAGGTGCAGATCTTTGTACAGTTTTAATGAGTTTTAAAGACATGTTACCTAAACATGTTACCTAAACAATTAGATCTGCAAAAGAAAAGAAAAAAACTGTTCAGACTATAAAATCTTGTCTAGAGTGGAGATCCTGACTGCACTGACACCATGGTCTTGTTTGACTCTTACTGCTAGTATTTTTAAGGCGGCTGACTATTGATTAAAGAAATTGATTAAAAACTGCATCTCTACTGTTACTAACTTGACTCCTCCGGGGATTTCTCCCTGGACATGTTGAAATGTGTCCTCAAACCACCTATATATATATATATATATATAGAAAAAAGAAAAAGCATAGATATAACCACGTTTTTCTGTGTATACTTGTTACCTGTGAAGCTCTAGTGAACTACATGCCCAAGAGGGTTAAGGCAGTGCTGCAAAATATTGGTGGCCACACAAAATAATTGACATTGACACTTTGGGCACAATTTGGACATTTTCACTTGGGTAGAAATTTAGACATTAATGCCTGTGTGTCGAGTTATTTTGAGGGGATGGCTAATTGACACCGTTTTACAAGCTGTACACTCACTACTTTATATTGTAGCAAAGTGTAATTTCTTCAGTGTTGTCCCATGAAAAGATATAAATTGGGAGAAATGTGAGGGGTTTACTCACTTTTGTGAGATACTGTATGTCTATGTTACAAGATAGCATTATCAATCAGGAACTTTCCTGATTGATAATGATTAATAATCACTACGACATTACTATATAGTAAACAACAATGCAATAGTTTCAACATTTATAAAAAAAAAAAAAAATTAAAAAAAAATCCTTATTTGAAATGACTATTTATTACATTGGACAACTCTTCCTAAGAATGTATTAAATATGTTTTTAAAATGTCCTATTTCTATAGGACCACCTTTAATTTTTTTTATTTTTAATAATGCAATTTATTATTTTGTATTGTGTCTTTGCCTACATGAATGCAATCATATTACATATTTTCATGATATTACAAATTTGCCTGTGTAATAAGTATGTAGGCTGCGTGTGAATGTATTGCACTCCACCTCCAGGTGGTGCATTTGAGTATGGCTTGATCAGAGGAAAAGAGCGTGTGGGCGGAGTCAAACAACATTTCACTCCACCCACATTGAGTACCGCCCCAATCAGCAGGCTGCAGTCAGGGGTACTTGAAAAAAAAAGAGAAAAAAAAAATGTTTTCTGAAAGTTCTAACAGAGAAACTAAACTTCAGACCACAGAGTTTCACTTAGAAGCTACCAAAGTAGCGGAACACAGAGACTTTAAAATGGTCTTTGCTGCTCAGACATGATGAGTCTCTCACAGAGGGGAGAAGAGGGGCTGTCCCGGGCCGCCTGGCCACTGTCACTCAGCCCCGCAGGAGCTGCTGCTGACAGACATGCAGAGACGGTTACAGAACGGAATCAGTTTGGATTAAATAATAGCTTGTTAGCGCGCCGCTCACGTCTTGCATCTATGATTGCCTGTTCATATTACTTAAAAATAATTTTAAAAAAAATAAAAAATTCAGGAGAGGAGAGGACAAGGCCAGTCCGGGCCCGATTACCACCACCACTGGACTGGATTGTGTGCGCGTCGATGCAAATTATTCGTGTTGTGTATTTATGTAGTCGATTACGTCGACGAATCGTCCCAGCCCTAGTTGTTTGGGTCAAATTATTCATGACGTAACAGCTGTGTACTTTCTGTCCTTGAATACAAAAGCAGTTTTTTCATGTGGTGTACACAACATTGCAGATTCAATCCGTGACTGTGACTGACTACAACAAGCATACGCTATTTAGAAAATACATTAACACACTGTAAAAATGTGTAACTACTAATGTAGCTTGAAGTAATATTGATGTTGTAACAGTAAGCTAGTTTCAGCCCAGCTTGGGTGGATTGTTTTTCAGGGGTATGTCATGATGACCATGAGACTGTAGGTCTCATGTCCAATTTCTCACAAAGTAAAAAAACAAACAACAACACAGCACGTTCTCCACTGTTGTTACTATTCAGAGAAAAGAGAAATATTCACAAGCTATTTAACCCTCTGAGACCCATTGTAGCATATACGCTACAAACAATCACGTCGTCTTTAGCAGGGTTGCCAACACTCACGCTTTCACCATCAATTTCACGCTATCATGCACACGAACAAAATGGTAGTGTCACGCCAGAAGCGTGATAGTTGGCAACCCTGTCTTTAGACTTTTATGGTTTGCGCTAGAAACATGCATTTTTTTTTCTCTAGAGAAATGGGGATAAACTGGGCTGAAACAGCATTCACCTTGACTCCTTCAGCTCTACAGGGCCAGCAGCTGTCCCGACCTGAAAAATGTCCTAAGCATGAGGAGGATGTAAGTATATTTGCTGAGGGATGCAAAAATGTATCAGTCACAGAAACTGTTTGATCAATACTCACTCTCAAGTTTAATAACATTGATTTGTAATTTGGCTGATGCCGCAGATGTAATTTGTTTTTGTAATTTGTTTTTCTTTGAAGAACTGGAATTAATTTGTTTTCTTTGAAACAACCAATAACCTAGAGATAAGATCTTTAAACATAATCTAAAATAAAGTTGAAAGAGAATTACTAATTACTACTTACTACTAATTATTACTAACTACTAACATGTAGTATAAATTTAATCTTAAGCAGAAGATTATTATGAAATTATGAAGGTCGACTCAAAGATTTATGTATATTGAAGTTGACATAACATAAATCACCAAATCCTCCTCTCCACTCTGGCTGAACTTTGCATCACTGACTGATCTAACCTACCTTACTTAATCATACCTTACAAATCGCAACTTTCAGGTCACATGGAATGGCTCTATGTCCAAACCCTGTTCTATGGAAACAGGTGTCCCTAAAGGCTCAGTACTAGGACCACTTCTGTTCTCATTATACACCGGCTCACTAGGCCCTGTTATCACATCACATGGATTCTCCTACCATTGTAATGCAGATGACACCCAGGTGCTCTTTTCCCCCAACTTCCGACACCCACATTGCAACTCGCATCTCAGAATGTCTGGCAGACATCTCCGCCTGGACAACTGCGCATCACCTCAAGCTTAACCTGCATAAAACCGAACTCCTCTTCAATCCGGGGAAAGACTGCCCTCGCATGGACCTGTTGGTCACTGTCTAGTACATCACAGTATTGCCTTCGTCAACTGCGAGGAACCTGGGTGTATTCCTTGATGATCAACTATCCTGCACCCCCAACATCATTGCTGTGGCCCGATCCTGCAGATTTGCCCTCTACAATATCAGCAGGATTCGGACTTTCCTCACAAAGAACGAACACAACTCCTGGTCCAAGCACTGGTCATCTCCCGCCTTGACTACTGCAATTCTCTCCTGGTTGGACTCCCGGCCTCTGCGACTAAACCATTGCAGCGTATCCAGAACGCTGCAGCACGCCTTGTCTTCAATCTACCCAAATTCTCCCATGTAACCCCCCTCCTCCGTGACCTCCATGGCTCCCTGTTGCAGCCCGCATCCAATTCAATCTATCTACAAAGGATCCCGGCTTTACGGAACCAGAGAGAAGTCATATTGCCGACAAGAGCACCACTGCCCTTGTGACGTGTTAAATGAGATCGCATTAATGCACTGGCCAACTCATCCTAGAGTTTAACGAGAGTGCCATTGAAAAATGTGCGTATTTTCTAGATGTGTGCTTAAGCATGCCCTACTGGTGATACTAAGTAATAGCACATTTAGCACATTCTCTTGTGTTCTGCATTATTATCAATATAAATTGCATCCCCCCAGAGGAAAAATTCACCAGCCACCCCTGTCAACAGCTCCATATACCATACCAAAGGTCTCATTCACGAAAAGTCATGTTCCAGGCTCTTTTGAAAAAAGGAAGGAGGAAAGGAGGAAAAAGGAACACTTTTAACTGAAACCCAATGGTGACACCAGCCTATATAGTGTCACACCGTTGTTGTGGTGACAACTGAACTTGTCCATTATCTCTATTCCGACTGGTTTCCTGTCACCTGAACTTACCCACAAACTACTGTTCCTCTAGCTCACTGTGACATTATGCATTCAGGCCATCGTAATGGACGCCTCAAAAAATGTTTTTTTCCATATGCAGCTATAATGATGCATATCGAAGTGCGTCATTATCTGTTTTTATTTGTTTGGTGGCATCAGAGAAGTTTTTTTTTGCAAAATAGGGAAAAACTGTCCTAAATGCCAAACTCAGTGGAGCTCTATCAAAGTTGTCCCTGATCCACAGGTTGTTCGGTGACAAAGTGTAGTTTACTTAGTCATAAAACGCTACTACTTTGCAAAAAAAGGAGCATGGAAAAACACAAAAAAAAAACAGTTCAGTAGTCTGTTGGACAAACAGAATACTGGAGGCTACAACGATGACAGAGGTATCCGCATGGAGAAAGTCTCTGAGTCTGGACAGACCAGTAGAGAAGCAGTCAAGTAACTGTGGACGGGCAGCACAGAAAACGCCAGGCAGCCGTGGGAGCTGGCGGACAGAAAACCAGGAAACACACAGGCAGGAATCTTGGTTTGGAACAGAAGGCTGAGGCTTTTACCAGAACAGAGACAAGGAGGGATGGTCAGTATGAAGCAGGGTTGAAACCAGGAGATACATCCAAGGGTAAGTGCTGGAAGGTCAACAATCTGGCAATGAGTGAGTAAGTGCTGCTTAAATGCAGAGTTGATTGATGGAGAGCAGGTGGAATGCGTCTGCTCAATGCCCTAAATGTAAATGTCATATGAAGCTTGGCCACCATTATTTTAATACAAATGTATAGAGTTAGAGAAGACATTATGGCTGTATTTGTAATGAGTGAATTGAATGTCATCAGTGGGTTGGTTTTAAGAACATCGAGTCACTGAGGAAACCCTCCTCCGTGTTCATTCCACACAATACGTGTCAGCTGATAAAAGAGAGAGAAAACCTTCGTCAGAACGCAGTGAGTAAGCCTAGCAATGGTCCTTACCACAACACATGCACACACACACACACACACACACACACACACACACACACACACACACACACACACAGCACCCTGACTGAAGCGCTCTACCTTCTTCTGGTGTTCCACTTCCTCCCCAGATGGTTCTACTTTCTGGAAGCTTACTCATCTCAACTAACCTCACGCCTTTAAAGGCTTCCATGAAACAGATGCTTAACAATACAAAGTCTGTGAGTACGGTATACACGTTAATAATTCATATACATATTTTGCTCTTGAAAAGTGAAACTTTTCCTTGTGAAGAGCCTTTGCCTCCACATTTATTTAGGGTTTAATGTAAGGTGCTCATTTACTCAGCTGCAAAGTGATAAAGTAATACATCTTTGATTTCAGCCAAACAGTGCACTCTTCATTCAGTAGGAACACTGTAAAGTCAGTGCCTTTCACCTAGTCAGGAGTCATGCAGATGTTAGAGCTATAATTGGGGCTTCCTCGGCCCGGCACACTTGGAAGAGGTGGATTTAAATACGGTAATGTTCATGCAAGCGCACATGTACAGGTAAACAATGTTGACATGACATAGGCTTTATTCGATAGGCCGTTCCACTCATTATCGCTCAGTGTTCGACTCACAACTCTCCCCGCTATTGAGCCAATTTGGGACTGAAAATAATGTTAAAGACTGTAGGACACAGCGGGTTTCTGGGTCGGGCTTGGGGCTTCAGACTCGTGGTGGAAGCGGCACCAGAGCGGCCCTTTTAAAATAAAAATCTGCTGCTCGCTTGCGACCACCGAGTCAGTAAAGTAAAGTTTCAGTTAAGTTTCAGTCATGTTCTCTGTGTTGTTCACTATTCTGATGAATCTGAGACGGCTCTACTTGAAAACAACATCAAGCCACGCGTGATGACGTATAGGGCTGTTGGAATCAACTTCGGGAATCGAATAAAATTTGAGTAGTAAAACTCGACTACTATCAGTACTATTGGAATGCTGATGTTAGTATTAATTCTTTAAATTTTTCTTTTAGAAACGTGTTTTCTAACGTCCTCGCCTTGGCCTACCCACATAAATGGATGCTTTAGACACATGAAGTAAGTCTGATGAAAAATAAAGTTTTCTGAATCACAATCTCAGTATCAGAAATAGGCGATAGCGGCGTACACGCGGAAATAACCCGGCGTGCAAGTAGAGATAACCAGGCAGCAGCACTCGGTGAAATGACAACAAAGATATCGACGGACCTCAACGGACCTCGAAGCGAAGCGATGCACCATGACAAAGATGCATTCATGCTGCTTACTGCTAGCTAGCTCGACCTGCGTATCCATTGGCGTATTCATCTGGAACGCAACCAACAGCAGGATGTACGTGAGAAAGTGAAAGTAGACCTGACGGTGAGACAAGGAGCCATGGCAAGGACACAGTGTCCCCAAGAGAACAGCAATGTGGTTGTCTTACTTTCTTAATTGAACAAAAATATGGAATTGAATTTTGAATAGTATTATAGAGGGAAATTGACAGCTCTTGTATATCCAACAGGCAATCGGGGCCTAGGCCCGTTTGGGCTTGGAGCAGTGTGAGTGTAACCCGGCGGCGGACTGAATCATGGGCACCCGGTGGTTTTATAATCCTTTATATGTTGTCCATTAGATTCCTCCTGTGGAGATCCACCAAGCTATCCTGCCGCTGCATCCTCCAAACTCCGACGGTCTCCACCTGCGACAGGCGTCATCTAACGTGACCTTTCCTCCCCTGGTCCATGTATCCCGGTCAAAATAAACAGCGAAACCAGTCCATATGAATCTCTGTGTTCTTTGTCTAGGCTCCTGATAAGTTGAACACATCATGGCAATTACAACAATTAACAACAAAAGAGCACGTTAACCACTACAATTACCACATATCAAGGTGGACTTTGGGTGATCCTTACAAGTTATTTGCTGAAGACATAGCCAAAAAGCACACATGCGACTAAAAATCAGTGAAGTGTGACTAAATATTTTCCTTCGCACCGGTGCTCCTAACATTTAGCTGGTCTGTTTACGCGTGTAGCAAAATGTTTTTTTTCACACCAGCATACAGCAAAGAAGAAATACCACGGTCTGAGCCAATTAGAAGCTGAACAGGAGCAATGTGATTGGCAATGTCTCTTCTTTACTGAATATTGTGTAGAAGCCTTGATATACTACGAGTGAAACTGTAGTTAACCTTCTCGAGCAACAACGATGAAGAGAACTGTCTCCCCTCCCCGCAGCCACAACCAGAAGCAGTGAAAGTCAGAAATAATCATATTTAACACTGCTTATAATATAACCAAGAAGAGCATTTTAAGATTATTTTTTAAACAACTGAGCATATTTTGATTTTGTGTTGAGATTTAAATAAAAAAAATATTTATTTAAAAAAAAAAAAACGTTTATACGTTTATAGTCATTTAGAGCATGTGCCAGTGTCTATGGGAACTGTAAAGAAAAGGTGTAAAACCTGTATTATTGCATGAATTTTGGTGCACCTAAATGATGTGCTGGTGCACCTTAATGAAAACAGTGAGTCTGGAGCCCTGGTCGGAGTTCAGTCGTTGCCAAGGTGTTATGGTGCTAAAGGACTAAAGGACTATAAAACTCAAATGAGGGGAGCAACAGAGGCAAATTGTTTTTCAGACAAGGTCATTTAAAATAAGAACAAAAAGTCCCGGTGGAATCTGGAAGTTTTGAGCACAAACAGTTGTTTGAAATGTTCTTATATCCATAGCATGCTCATATCAATGTCTTGCTCTGTATGTGAAACAAGCAGGTGTAGCAGGATGGGGGAGCAGGTGGTCAGATGTGGAGACTATTAAAATGGAGACTAGGGGCGGGGTCTGATGCATGAATGTGGCTTAAAACAGCATGCAGCCCTGAAAAGAAGTTGATCACAGCAGTTAATCAAGTGCATGAAACAGACAGGCTGCCACAAAGACCAAGCAAGCCACATATGGGTCCTCAAGTCCCCAGAGACAGATGTCATACGAGATGAGAGATTACTTTGCTAGGTCTAGCCAAGATCAAGATCTTTAGAACACAACTCAGTGGTGCTCATGGAAAACACAACTAGCGCCACCAAGATCAACACAAGGTGAAAGTGCTTTAAGAAGCAGGGTCGGACTACTGAACAGGCCTACCAGCTGTAGCAACCAGCCTGCAAATGCTTGAAACAGGAAGAGGAAAGGAAAGTGGGGAAAGGGAGGTGATTCGTAGAGAGACCTGTGAGTTACAGAGAAGAAGAGACAAACAAAGGCACAGTGGAATAGGACCGACAGAGGAGTGAGAGGAAAAAGAGACACCTGGAAGTTGGCCCAATTTTCCCCCATCTTTGCTAAAATAACATAACAAAATAGTTAACGTATAAATAAGAGAAGACTGGATTGCCTGGACTTCTGAGACCCAAGATGAAAAGACTGAGAATGAGATGATATGTTCCTGGAGCGAGCTTTTTTGTTTGAATTCAGACTTTGAATTCTGAATCTGATTTAGAATTTTTCTTTGGATGATTTAATAAGTTTGAGTTGGGTAGTGATACATTGGTTGATGATTAACTTTTTTCTACTTTGATTGATTGGAAAAATGAATGATGTGAAGACAAATCGATGAATTATGTTTTTGTAAATATAATCTTTCAATTGCATGAATACAGATTTTAATCTGGGGTTTTGGATCTATAATATACCATAGCTAAATAGTACAGACCCAGGGGCCTCTGGGGTCAAGGGGGGCATCCACCTGTGTTAACAAGGAGTTGAGACTGTGTTGAGTAAATAGTTAAATATTCAGTATTTGAGTGCAGTATGACAGACCATGTTCACAGACTGAACATGATCATTAGACACTGCATTGATGTCTGAATTGTTTTGTTTTGTCTGCAGTGTTTGTTTTGTATGGGCTCATGTGGGTTTTATGTGGTTGCCTAGAGCTAAAGCTAGGTGTCAGAGAAAAAGGAAATGTATTGTGATTAAAGTCATTGCAGTATTGTGTGATTGTAGTGAGGAGCTGAAAACTTAACTATAATTATTATTATTCCATTTTTTTAAGCTTTGATAGCATTATTTTGTAAGTAAATTGTCACATCAAACAACTGCCAGTATATATATATATTAAAATGCCATTGTAATAAGAGGTTGTCCCCTATGGAAAATTAATTTAATAAAGACAATTTAAAAAAAAACACAATTTAGTACAAAATAATACGTTCTAGTATTTAAAATACTGTTAATTAACCCCTGTAGTGTCAGAACTTCACTGCTGGAGCTTGTCAGGGTTTGAAGGACGGCCTTCCTTCACTCGGACACCGCTCCAAAATGAGCCTTAGCATAGCCTTGAATAGGAGTTAAATGTCTGTAAGCCTGTGTCAAAGCAGCAGAGGAGAAGAGAAGCCATCCCACAACATAACAGCTCAGCCTAATGCAATAAAAGTAAATGCAATTAAGTCAATAATACTGATCAAATATCAAATCATTTAACTGTCATACAAAATTGTTTTGCAAATAATGCAATAATGTGACCATGTAATGAGACACTAACTGAATACTGTACTGTAACCTTTTCGTGAAAGCCAATATTAAGTTTAGTCCTATTATGTGAAAGAGCGTTGTGTTTTTAAGGAGGGGAAAATTAAACCTTGACAAATCATGTCACTGCCAGACAAAACTGCGACATTACAATGTACAGAATAACTGATCAAGTGTTTCAACTTTGACATTCAGTTTTGAAAAACATGAAATTCTTAACATTTCTGATTTTACTGTAATTGCAGGAGCAATGTGCAGTGTTAACTGTAAACACTGTTATACATACATCAAATACATCAGCTGGGTGACTATTTGAGAGCTCAACCTGAGAGGATATATGAACAGGATGTAAAGTGCCTGGGGATTTTCCCTTTGCTCTGCACATGTGGTAACCACAGAGAGCTCCTGAGAATCACTGGAGCATTTTACACCCCTATAATCTTGAGCTCTTAACTCACACAAGCTGTTTAATCAATGAAAGGAATAAGGAACTGACTTATTTGATTTGTTCTTTCTCCTTTTTAGACACTATCATCATATCTGGTTTATATTGAGTTTGCTGTTTTGGAGAAATTGATTTTTTTCCAGTATTTCCCATTCATCCCGTCTCATTCTCCTTACATCCGCTACTTCAGTTAATACTAAGTGATCCAAATGCATTTAGGTCTTTGTTAAAGAGGAAATCATGTTCAAAGCTAATTTTGTTGTAATAATCCCAAATAAATGGTTAAAATTAGTATAGTATAGTTTGGTTGACCTAATAATGGCAAACTTCAAAAATGTATTTCCTGTTCAATATGCCTCTGTTTTCTATTCTCCATCAATCTACTCTCTTTTACATATTTATGTCTTTGATCTGAGTCAGTCAGGTTCTCGTCACATCACAATCACAGTGTGCTGATTTAAAGCTGCTATATGTTACTGTTTTTCCTCAATTCCACACAGCTGTCAGAGGTCCAACAACACTGTATTCGATATGCATTGCCCCAAACCCATCCGTGGTCCTGAATTTCAGCTGTCTAAAAGTTGTTCAAATAAGCTCTCTGAGAACAGGCTGCTTCTGTGCCTGCACCTTTAAATGCTAATGAGCTCCGTCTGTCATCGCCTACTTGGAGAGCCAAGGAGACGATGCCGCTTACGCTAGCATGGCACGTGCCAATATTTACGTTGGATGTAACGTTATATGTGTTTCAGGTGATGTTGCTGGGTCCAGTATGGTTGGGACAAATCCTTTTACGAGGGTAAGTGTCGAGGCAAAGCCAGCTTTGTACTGATCCTCAGATATCTCCTATCATTGCGCAGAGGGGTTCGGCCTTTGCTAATGACTCCCTTCGTTGCGTAACGCTGGGAGCTGAATCTGAACAGCCCATAGGAGCACCGTTTTACCAGTGGGTGGGCTGCAGAGACCATGCAGGATTTGCTTGTTTTCCTCATTCTGGGTATTGGTAGGCTCAGGGAGGAGCAGTATATAGGTGTAGAGACCAGAGAAAACCTGTTTTTCATAATATGGGACCTTTAAGCAGGGAAGACATGCCAGACAGTTATAGGCCATACACCAAAATCTGCATTTATTTATATCGCAGCTTGTAAATGAGAGCGTGGAGAGAAAGAACTGTCCTACCTTAACCCTGGCGAAATTAGCAAATGTCTAACTTTGGATCAATATCATTGTCACTGTCATACCACCATCACATCTTGTTGAGGTAGTGCATTGTATCTATTGTAATGGTGATATGGCCGAGTTCAAACAACATTGTTGACCTGTGGGTGTACCCTTATCTTTTCCTGTAGCTTAATTTAGTGATGAAGAAGCTTCACTCCCTTGTCTTGCTACTGTGACCATGGTTGTCGAGCAGTGACAGCTGAATAGAGATTTTGTTTTTGTTGCTGCCGTCTTCATTCCTTTTGATGCAAATTCGAAATATTGTCTGCAGGAATGCACCACTGAATGTTTTGTTGGTCATGTATTCTTGTGTAGCATAAATTTGCTACAACTGCATTTGGTTGTTCATCCCTGTGTTGCACAATGACAATAAATGATCCTACACTATCTACTGATTGCTTAACCCACAGAATACTGCACACAGCCTTGGAAGTAGTGGACATTAACACTGTACCCTCAGACAAGAACGCTATAATCAACTGCCAATGAAATTGTTACCTCACAACGAAGAGGCTAAGGCTCTTCAGTGTGTTGGCTGTCCAGCCTCTGACTTGGCACAGACCGAAATATCTTGTTCAGTTCAGACTGCAGGTCTGTTACCCTCTTTAAGCCAGTCACCCTCCATAAAGGAAAACAGCAATAAACAAAATGTTGTCTCACCTGTCCTGTGACTGCTCCTCATACATCCTCTCCTTTCCCTCCTTGAAGAGCCGGATGGCCCGTTTGGATTTCCTCATAAGGCTATCAATGTAGATTTTAAAGTACTCATTCTCACTGAGCTGTGTGAGTCTCTGGTTCTCCTCATATTTGCCCAGTGTAAGCCGCAGGTGCTGGTAGGCATCGGGTAAAATATCCAGGATGTACGGGGGACTGTTTTTCAGCTGGAGTCTAGGATTTTGGCAGAGGCGGACCTGTGGCAAAGAAATCCATTCACTTGCCTGATGCTCCAACATTTAGTCTACTGCATGCCAAAAAGTGAGCAGTCATTTGAGAAAGCAACCAAGCAGGATCACATATAATATATATTGATATAATTCAACATATCCTGGTGATTACCTTTGTTCTGATAACTAACTAACAATGATACCAGTTCCTTTATTTGGATCTGGTTTAATAAGGTTTATGAATCACTGTTCTGCTGTTCTTGGACACATCATCAAGTTATCATAGAGTTTTACAAATATGTACCTGACAAGATGTGTAACATTAGAGGTTATCAAAAATGTACTTGAATTAATTGAACACACAATCAGAAAATGATCAGAGAACACATGTGAACTTCATTAGCATTAGCTCCACCTCTCCTACTACCATCTGGCAGACAGGCCTTATTCATTCATCACTCCAAACGTACAACTTTATCCATGAGTTTCCAGGTTTTCTCTACAGTCCGCCGGTCGGCCGCCACTTGTTTCGGTGGCCCCACTGCATCCTGGATGGCATCAATGATGCCTAAAATCCGACCCTTATTTCGGTTTGGCCCTCGTCCTCCAGGGTTTCGCCCACTGAGAGCAGCTGCCATTTGCTGTACACTGAGCCAAGAAAAGAAATTAGGACATTTTCATCACCTAACTGTGTTATATAGTTTCACCATATTGTAGCTTTTTTTGGCCAAAAAGCATTTTTTAAAATAAATAAGCACCCCAGAGGCTAACTGATGCCATAATTGAAAAACGTAGATGCCATTTAGTAAATCCTCTATCAATCCATTCTAAAAGTTCCTGAAGTTGGGGAAAAAAATGTTCGCACATGGCTTTTTTGGGGTCAAATTTCAAAGGTCTGTATTTCTGAAACTATGAGGAATTGAAAGCTAATATTTTGAATGGTGGGTACAAACATAGAGCGTACAATTGCCCTTGTACAAATGATCAGTTACAGTTGTCCTATTGTGTGGTTCCTCTCTATTCAAGATAGCTATTTAATATTTATTTGCCTTTTTGTTGACAATTCCTTAACATTTACCCCAAAAAGCTAGGTCTTTTTGGTTCAGCAACAAAAGTACACTTTGAGGAACTATTACAAAAGCATTTATGTTGATGATGTTACCATTAGTTCTAAAGAGAACCAGCCCTTTAACTGGCTCTGTGGCTGAGTAAGTGAGTAAGTAAGTAAGTAGGTAATATGTAGTAAGTAAGGAAATAAGTAAGGAAATAAGTATTGGACTGATCAAATTGTAACCAGTGGTCAGTTGAGTGACATAGACCTATGATGTCACCAAGGGGCGTTGCTCATTAAGCTGCATGCAAACAGTCATCAAGGGATGAGCGAACAGAAACTAGAGATGTCGCTTTGCCAGCCCCTTCTCCACAGTAGAAGGGTCTGGCTACAGTATATCGCATCTCTGGATCATGGGACAGGTTGTTACTTTGATCTGATAAGCAGTGGCTCTATATAGCCAGTAGAGGCACTAGTGGACCAGGAGACTAATATTAAACACAAGAAGATGGGCTTCCTGCCAAGTATTGGTAACAGCGTGGGTTATGTATTTGTGGCTATTGAAACTGGACATTTGACGCAGACACTCAACGCAGACACACGGACATCGCCACAGCAGCTGTAGCTAGTGTTAGCACAGCAGCTGCAGCAAGTGTTGGCACAGCAGCTGTAGCCTTTAGCACAGCAGCTGTACCTGCTTTAAGCAAAGCAGATAGCTGCTTTCAGCACAGCATCTGCAGCTAGTGTTAGCAGAGCAACTTTAGCTAGTGTTAGCACAGCAGCTGTAGCTGCCTTTAACACAGCATCTGTAGCTAGTGTTAGCATAGCAGATGTAGCTTCCTTTAACACAGCATCTGTAGCTAGTGTTAGCATAGCAGATGTAGCTGCATTTAGCACAGCACCTGTAGATAGTATTAGCACTGCAACTTTAGCTAGTGTAAGCACAGCAGCTGTAACTACTGTTAGCACAGCAGATATAGCTGCCTTTAGCACAGCAGATGTAGCTAGTGTTAGCACAGGAGATGTAGCTGCCTTAAGCACAGCAGATGTAGCTAGTGTTAGCACAGCAGATCTAACTGCCTTATGCAGAGCAACTGTAGCCACCTTTAGCACAGCAGCTGCAGCTAATGTTAGCATGGATGCAGCCAGTGTCTGAACAATCTAACATAACCCCTAATAAACAGCAAACTTCTAAGTGACACATTGCAAAAATCATCAACATGTTGACGTGATTTTTTGGCTCGTGGGATACGTTATTGGAGATAACTGGGATGTTTATTGTGATACCGATCTTGGTTAGATTAGCATTTGTACTAGCATTAGCCAACTCCTCACCAACATGCTATTTAGTCACCACAACACTGTGTGTCATGTATCAGTATGTCTGACACCTTAGTTTGAAACCAGTGTTTATAAATTGTATATTAACATAGAAATATGACAGTATGACGTACAGTGCTGCGAATGCCACAATAACAAACACAGGAAGGAAATCACGTGCTTCATCCATGTTTCCCTGGTGACTGACAGATTGCAGGTTGTAGTCGAGAGAGAGATGGTGTTTAACAAAATAATCGTTGATTTTGAGATTAGCTTATCTGCAATTCAGCACATTGTTACACACAGTCAAACCAGATACAAGGTTGCTCCGAGTCTTGCTGACTGATGTCTCAGGGGGTTCAAGAACCACAAGAGGTCTTTGAAGGTGTTCAGAGGGTCCTCAGTTCAATGGAGATTAGTTACTTTATTATTATTGATTATCAAAACAAGAGAATGTGCTGCTATTACTATTCAGAAGTCTCTCATTCACCTACTGTGCCACTGTGACAAATAAATAAATAAATAAATAAATAAATAAAATTAGTACAAAATCCTTACTTGTTTCCAATGCTGAGAATACTGTGGGCTTCATTGTTTTGTGACATGTTAACCTCTTTGTTTAATGCATTCTGTTGTCTGTTATTGTCCACTGAGTGATGATCACGTCATTTTCACACCTATTTAAAATACTAAAGTAAACGGTTACATGATTATACGTGACAAACTGCTGATTGTGGGTTTGAGTTGACATTACGAACACTGATCACCTCACTGATCATGCTGTGACCGACTTCTACATGGTCTTGGTGCTGATCTGGTGCTACTTGGAGTTACTGACATTACGTTTCCATATAACAATCTAAATTGTTTTTAATGGGTTTAAGCGCCTGTGATTGAACTGCCAGAGGCAGCACACACGCCTCGAAGAACACGAGATCATTTATAGTGTTTAAACAGGAACTCACATGGATCAATCATTAGCGGGGAAAACACATCGTCCTAACTTACCAAACACCAACGAATGTGTGCTGGGATCCCTGCTGAACTCTGTCCACATCAAGCGAACAAAGATGAAGGAGTGTCCCGAGTGTCCAGGGGGGAGAGTGTCCGCAAAGTAGCCAGCGTTTTTGAATTTCGTTGCTTCACTACAGATCCTCCATATTGTATAGACTTCGTATAAAAGCTGTTTCCCAGTTGCTGTCGAAGGAGTTGGATAAACGCGGACCTGGGAGGTCTGTAGACTACATTACGTGTTGTCAGCCACATCAGTGTGAGATTAGCTATTATAAGGAAATGTCACATCCAGCTGCACGTTTCAGAATAAAGTCACCGTATACGCACTAAATAATATACATATAAATTCGACGTTGCTGCTTTATTCTCATCTTTCATAGAATGTCGTATTTCAATTAAGTGTTTTGAGTTACTTTTGTTCTAATCTCCTCAGTACTTGTTCTCTCCGCCAATAATATTTTATTTTCTTCATTTAATTTGAAGGATGGCAGGAAGTATCCTAGACTGCGTGTCTATGTTCTGGCTGGCTTGATGCAGCTGTTCCAGCGGTAGGAGGGTCAATGGGAGTATGAAGCAATATTTTCCAGGAACCGACCAACGCAATAACAGAAACGCAGACAGACGGCCATTGGTGGACTAAATGATGCGACTAATGTCAAGTTTGACAGACTCAGAACGAACAGCTACCTCCGGTCTCAACCTCGAGATAAAACGTTTTTTTTTATTTCTCTCACAAGACAAAATTAATCACTAATAGAGCATCATGGTGTTGTGTAGAGTCACTGAAACAACATGGTCCATTTTTGATCATTTCAAAATATATTTCTGATCATTTGTTTGTCTTTTTTATTATTATTTTCTATATGATAACTACAAAAGCAAATTCGGAAACTGCTACAGATAAATTACTGAAAAGCAAAGGAAAAAAGGAAAATTTCAATTTACAGTACAGTTCTTATGTATACAACCTCTACACACGTACATGTGTATGCACATTTACTGTTTACATTCACAAAATTAACAAAACTTCGCACATTTGTATTGTGGGTGGACAGTTTTTATAAGTTTTGTGTTATTTTTTGTAAATTGCAGAACAATTAAAGATACATAAAAATCATACATGACACACTCCCTCCAAGAATGCTCATTAAATGAAAAGTAAAAAAGTAAAATCATAATAATCTAGTAGTAGACAAAGGCTATAGGCCAATACACAGAGATGTAAATATGTTGATACAGTAAGTAAATGCATATAAAGGTAATTGAAAATAAAAATTCAATAACAGTAGGTCAAAAGTCTCTGTAGAGCCTTCCAGTTGAGGGTGGTGCCAAACCAGGCAGTGATGCAGCCAGTCATACTCTGAATGCCGCACCTGCTGTAGAGTCGTAAAGTTAAAATAGTCCAGCTTTTTAAACATATATAACACACTCTATTTCATTAAAATAAAAAAAACATGTAGCCCCACATTTATTTTATTTACTTTCACTAACGCCTACTTACACTTGATGTCAGAGTTCCATGAAGAATTCCACTGAAAAGTAAAGTCAGTGCTTTTATTTTGGAGGCACACTGGCCTAACTTCCGGTGTGGTTCTTGCTTGATGCTACTGTCTTGATTCAACCACATTTGCAAACGGCAGGAGAAGGGCCACTCCCAAATAAATCCACACAACTCCTCTCACTGTGAGCAAACAAGCCGGAAATTACACAAGAAAAGGGGGTGTACCACAAATGGGTATAAAGGCAATAACTCAAGTATTCTAACAGTTATGTAGTTGTTATAACATATATAGATAACATATATAAATATAAATAAATAAATATTAAGAGTTATCAGAGAGTTTTTATCCAGTTTTGTCCTTAAAACAGAGAAAGTATTTATTGTGAGGGATTTTAATCTTTATGTGGATGTTGATAATGACAACCATAGTCATGCTTTTATATCATTATTAGCTTCAGTCTTCAGAAACACACTCACTGTTTTAACTATTTGGTTAATTAAATTCAACACCATACCAGAGAAATCCTACGCTAACCTCACTCCCTCCCAAATTGATCACGTTGTCGAATCTCGGCAAGATAGTCTCAAAACATATAGGAAGGGCCTCCATAATCCCAGAGCAGCCTGCTACTCATCATTAATAGTGAAAAATAAGAACAATCCCAGGTTCCCTTCACTGTAGCCAGGCTGACAGAGAGTCACTGGCTGCAGTCGAATAATCTTCTTTTCTTAGGAAGGTTCCTAACTGAAATTACCCGGAAGTAAATAAGTAGCAGCCACGATAAGAGCTGTTCCAATTCTCTAAATGCAAAGGGAAGGAGCTCCAATCCTTCCTTTCAGATCTCCTTTAGCATAGGATGCAACAGATCCTCCTTTACAAAAGGAGACCCCGTCCCACAATTCCTTGCGAGAGCAACATTTAAAGTGCTGCACACCTCGGCCGTTCATGAAAACAAACATGCCTATTTGCACAAACATGACTTAAATGCAGACATGTAGTAATTGGAATTGTCTTGATAAATGTGTGTGGACAGTGATAATAATTTAATGGTATTTGTATTCATTTATTTCAATCATGTTACAAATGTTTGAAAAAAAACTCAACTAAAACAACAAATGAAATGAAATGTAAATACAGTAAACGGTCAAACAATAAGGAGGAGCTGCTGGACCTGAAGCCGGTGAACCAGCTGTTTATAAAACCAATTACATGGGGAGAAGTGGACAATGCGCATTATTGTAGTTTCTCCACCACAGACCCACGTCACTCCCCGGTGTCAATCATCAGCAGGCGCATTATAATGACCTAGCTTAGTGAAAGTCCGGAGACCCCCTATTTCCAGGGGCCTATACTACGAAGCGAGTTCAACATACCCAGGGTATCTTTCTGTTATCTGGCTTAAGTAACCCTAACAAAGGCAATCAGAGATAATCAGTCACACGAAGCTGTTTATCAACTCATTAAGTCAACCCAGGGTTTCCCTGTCCAGATATGAGCGCATGCACTCATAGCTTTGTTTTACGTTTCTAAACATTGTAACATAGTTTGTAGTGATGCAATGAGTCTAGCCATCTGTCTAATGAAACCTGAATATATGGAATGAAACCTAAATATATGGAATGAAACTTGAATATATGGAATGAAACTTATATGGGATGACTGCCAGGCAGTCACTTATCAGGCCGACGTGAACAGGCTTCCAGACACCCAGTCCACCTCCCCCACACCTCCTATCTTAACCCGTCAGCAAGACACGGTCTGATACGAGAGCTGTGCTAGAACTGAATGCGTTTGAGTTGCTGATTAATGGGAAATATCATCAAATAATCACATTTTAGGTGTCCAAAAATGTCCCTTCATGTGTTAGCTAAAATCTCCAATGGCTTCCTGTTTATTTACTTTCCTGATGACATCATTTCATGCTCTTTTTCTTATTAACTATGTGAAAATCTTAATCCCTAGCACTTATAAAGACTACATGCACAGATCTGTATTGTATCATCAATCAACAGAAGCAAAAACAAGCAATGTAATAAAAATATATACATTTATTAAATATACAGGACAGTAATAGTGTATAATCATATGAAATGAGACAAGTTGAGATAACATTGTATCAGAATGTGCAATGCGATTATTATAATGTCATATGAGCTAACTCTATATTGTTGTTGTTGGATTTGTTTTCACAGAAACCCATCAAACATTTCAGCAAATCAATGTAGTTTTTTTTTGTTAGGTCAAATAGGATTATTTGATATTTTAATCTAGACCTCCCTATTTTCTAAATAAAAACAGTACAGTAAAATAACATATTACATATATTTTAATCGGATGGGACAGGTTAAAAAAAAACATTAATAGGAAGACATTTTTAACCTAAGCTCCCAATTGTATTTAACCATATGCACAGAATGAAAGTAGTTGCAAAATCATTCTTGGAACAACTAAACTTATTTCCACATAGTCCTGAAAATTGTGAGATTCAGTCCAATTTTACATATCCCACATTTTAAGTTACGTATTTTTTTTAATTCTGATGCATGTATGACACTGGAAACAAAGACTGCCACTTACCAGGCTACACAAAAGGTTTGATGAAAATGAATACCAGATATATGTTTTTAATTCGCATATGTATGGGAGCCACTGCTTATTCATGCATGATCATGAATTATAAAAATGAAGACAGCTGAGGGAAACCCACTAAGCCAAACATGGACTCCACCCTTATCAGCTGAGGCCATACTCACGGAGCAAGATTCATCACGCCCAAACATCACCAACCATCCAATCATACACAACGTACTGGGTGTGGCATCTATCTGACAACCTTATGGTCTGGAAATGCATGGAAGGACGAGATAAACAGATCTCTATAGAGTTGGCAAACAACCACAACACAACACAACTCAACTCAAGACGAAGACGAATGAGGTAAGACACAAAAAAGAATATGAGCAATATACATTTGCAACCATTCAATTTATTATCTGCAGAAAGTTTCCTTTCATTTTCTAAATCCAATTTATTTGTTTATCATTCCTACTCAAGCCTGTGGAAACACCAGTTCTGAATTTGTAATATGGAAACATATCAATCAAGAAACCATGGTACGTTTATTTTATTATAATTGTATTTGGTTCTCAACAATAAACATATATGCTGTCAAATTTTACCAACTGCTACTGTTTAAATGCATTGCAAGTAATGTTGCAACTGTTGGATGAATCAGCTTCATTATGTGAATAATTATGTTTTAACATTTTGTATGTATGATGAAGTAAAACCTACCTTCAAAATGGATTGGTGAAAATTAAAAACAGATTGCATATTTAAGTACCACCAATGTGGAATTACCACTAACCTTACATACATTGCATACATTTCTGCCTGATAAATTCTCTTATTAGAAATAGAGAAATAACGACCTAACTTATTTGCAGTGGAAACCTTCCTGGATGAGTTTAGGGAGCAGGTCATTGCTGGGACAACATCACCAGAATCCATCATGGAAGCCTGGACCTCACAGCAACCGACGACCATAACCAAAGTTCTGACACCACAGGAACAAGCCAGGGTGCTGTTTCGTGTTGTGGAAGGAGGAACATTGCAATCCAATGTTAAATGCTACCAGATACTTTCACAGGAGGAATCCGAGCTCATTGCTCATTTAGGTAAGACAAACCTGTAAATGCATGTTTTAGAAGAGCAGTCATCTGGCTAGTGTAATAGGAGGGTGTCTAACTGGTCAATGATAAATGACTTGTTGTTGGGTTTGCTTTTCTTTGTGTTAAATTTTTAGGGGGAAAACATTTTTCTTGACATATTTACCCACTTTTTAGTGTCACAAGTAAGGATAAACATGCTGGAAATGTGTTGTTTTAGCATGCTTGTCGATCTTATCACTTTAATGATCCGGGTTAACATAATACAGGATGCAGTGTGGACTGACAAGAAATATTCTATCCATTTTCATGACCAACAGAGCAAATACAAAAGAGCAGCAGAACGGGGAAAAGCGATCTCTTCGAAGACAAACAAACTAAAGCCATCATGACAACCAAAATGGAGGCTATTAAAAGCGAAATACAATTGGCCTATCAAGAAATAGGGGAGATTGGACAACTTTGGGAAGAAACACAAAGAGGGAGAACTAAATCTGACCACCTGAACACAAGAACTGAGCTGCAACAGGAGGATATTAACAGACAGGCAGCTGAAAAACATGAGCAGTACTTAATAAAAAGACAGATAGAGAATGTTATCGAGAAACTTGAGCAGAATAAAAATGAAGCCACTCAAGAAAAAATGCAACTTCTGAAAATGTGGACTGAAATAAACAAAGAAAGGGAAAATCTGGAAAGAAGACGCAATGAGTTCATCAATGAGCGTCACAAGCTGGAAATAATCAAGAATTATGACAGACAAAATCACAAGAAAGTAAGGAACCCAAAGAAACCATGACACAGGAGATGAGAGAGAGGCTGACAACTGACACGCTCCTCAGTCTAATTAACAAAAACATTCAAATAATGCATGAAGCAAATCAGGAAAAAGAACAAATGGAGAAAAACATGGCAAGTATAAAGCAAGAGTTAAAGAGAAATCAAAATGTTATCTCTCAACATAGAGATCAAATTCAGCAAGTCAAACATACTATGAATATAAATATACAGAAGATGAAGCAAAGGTGGACAAAAATTAAAACGGCTGCTGAAATGCAACCAGCCGCAGGGTTAGAGATGGAAAGCAGAGCATGGCTGAAAGAAGAAAAAGACACCTTTGACACTGTGAAGATTAAACTCAGCAGAATTCAGAAAGTGGTGGATAAACTTGGCGAACAGCTAGAAGTGACTGAGAGAGAGAAGCAGAAGCTAAAGGTGGAGAGCTATCGAATGGAAAATACGAACTCTGACTCTCAAAAGCAAAAGGAAGACACAGATCTAAGCATGAAGATGACACAGGTCCAATCTGAAAGGCATGAGATGCAAAAAAAGGAAGATATCAGCAGGTTGACGGAAGAGACTGAAGATGAAGACATGGAGGAACGTCAAGCTATGACTGAGGAGCAGAGCTCAGAGAACATGGAGGACAGATTTCATGAGCAGAAGACAGGTCTTCAACAGGCTGACAGAACCAGATACATAATACAATATACAGAAAATCCATTTGATAAGGACTACGTGGATCCGAGCACCAAGAA
This sequence comes from Chelidonichthys spinosus, assembly GCA_029853015.1. Classification (NCBI taxonomy): domain Eukaryota; kingdom Metazoa; phylum Chordata; class Actinopteri; order Perciformes; family Triglidae; genus Chelidonichthys; species Chelidonichthys spinosus. The sequence continues at coordinate 9,027,988 of CM056835.1, forward strand.
TAAAGTGAACAGTGACATTAAGAGAGTGATTATTGAAATAGAAGAAGTCAGAAAGATGTTGCGTTGGGTGAGAGAAGATTCTGAGCAAAGCAGGAGAGACTTTACAGAAGAAAAGAGACAAATCCAATGGATGAATTTTCGAGTTAAAAAAAAGGCACAAGAGCTTGACCAACGGCTGGAGAAGATAATGAGAGAGAGGGATGAGGTAGAAGTCATGAAGGTAAAGATACAACAACACAGGGGGGAGGTTGAACAAAAACTGGAAGACACAATGACTATAATTCTGACTATGGGTGGGATAAAAGCCTGCCTAGAAAAGACTGCTGCAGAGATGAACAACACCAAGGAGGAGTTGATCAACATCCAAACAGAGATGGATCAGAAGAAGGGAGAGATCAAAAAGTGCATGGTAAGTACAGTTTTTTTTTTGCCTCACTTGTCTTGAGCCAGTAATAAGTTGTTTCCCACATGTTTGTATAATAACATAACACATATCAAACATTTGATTCAAGAGGAGGACTGCACTGCAAAGATCATTGATACAGTCTGCATATCTTTGGTTTTAAATTCAATATTTAAACAACATTTTTATTTAAACAACAATCAACATTTTGAGATTGTTCATAGAGCTCAGCTTTTCCAGTCTGAAATATGCAGTAACAGTACTCAGTTCTACAGTTAAAGGACCACACCAGTGTTACTACATGTCATTGTTCATTGACTCGTACTGATACGACAGTAGCCAGAAATGAAAGATGTCCAGTATCTTCTTCTCTACATTGAATTGCGTAAACCAATGTTAGGTGGTACACCAAATTAGGACTCTCGAAAAACTTGATTTTAGAGGCTAGTTCCACCTGGTCCACTTACATAAACTGGAAGCAGCTGGACATTAATAAGGCATCCTTCTTAGAAAGAAATGATTCTGCAAAGTTATCTCCGTCTATTCTTTGGGAAAAAGGTAAAGCCGTTTTAAGAAGTATATTCATTTAATTCACCACTTCTCAAAAAAAAAAAAAAAAACGAACAACACAAAAATGAACAAGAACAAAAAATCAAACAACTTGAAAATGTCAACGTATGTTCAACAGAGGAAACACAAAAAAAGAAGGAAATATATATTTAAATTAAATGAAATCAAAAATAAGAAAACTTGATTCCTAATGCATGGACTCCAGCAAGAACTTTTTTTTCACTACAACAAAATCTGGAAAATACCTAGCAAATCTAATCAAACAAAGTAAGGAAAAAGACCATCTCCACCATGTAAACCAACACAATATCAACTCATATCTCAATTATATGACTTGCCGCAGCTCACTCCTGACCAAATAGCCATACTTAATACATCAATAACAGAGAATGTCCTACCCACTCTTCTCAAACTCGTGCCCAATAACAAATCACCAGGGTCTGATGGCTTCCCAGCTGAGTTCTATAGACATGTCTGGTCCATTCTGGCCCCACCCAAAATACATGAACACAGCCACAATTCCACTGCTTCTCAAACCCAACAAAGATCTATTAGAACCATGAAGCTACTGCACAATGTCTCTCCTTAATGTGGATGTTAAAATCATGACTAAAACTCTCACTCACAGATTAGAAAAAGGAAAAGAAGACTTGCAGCACCATGTTTTTATCACTATCATCCAAAACAAAAATCCATCGTCTACTTCTTATCCTGTATCCTGCCAAGGCAGGGTTCACCCAGGACAGGTAACCAGTCTATTGCAGGGCCAACATGTAGAGTCAGACAGTCTATTACAGGGCCGGCATGTAGAGACAGATAGGTAACCAGTCTATCACAGGGCCGGCATGTAGAGACAGACAGTCTATCAGAGGGCCGACATGCAGACAGATAGGTAACCAGTCTATCGCAGGGCCAACATCCATCCATTTTCTACCGCTTATCCAGTATTCAGGGTCGCGTGGGGGGCTGGAGCTGATCCCAGCTGTCATTGGGCGAAGGCAGGGTTCACCCAGGACAGGTAACCAGTCTATTACAGGGCTAGCATGTAGAGACAGACAGGTAACCAGTCTATCACAGGGCCGGCATGTAGAGACAGACAGTCTTTCAGAGGGCCGACATGCAGACAGATAGGTAACCAGTCTATCCCAGGGCCAACATGTATATATATTAAATATACATATTTCTTCAAATAATATATAGTTTGATGATGTTGTTGTTACAGTAGCATGTACTAACGTAACAAACCTTTACTCTTTGAGTATTTAAAAGGACCATACAAGTCTAATTCTGACTTCTCAACATCAGCAGAGATCCCTCCTGTATTCCTTAGTGTATCAGTGTTTACTTTAGTAGAGCCTCTGTTTTAACCTCTGTTCGCTGACGTTCATGTTGAAACAGTGTGTAAAGACACAGGAGACTATTAAGTTTCTGAGTTTAGGGAACTCAACCTTTGGAAAACAGTTTATTTTATGTAAAATTACAGTATTACTCTAATAAAAGACATTAAATGTGGATATTGATATCAAATCACCTCTGCATCCTAAGCTATCTATCAAGTTCAAATGTCTAATTTCAGTGAACAGTGACCTCAATAATAAGTACACTCTCTTGGCAAAAGGAACACATGATCACTGGGCTGCATCCCATTGGCCAACAGTTCTCTGTCTGGCTCTAATCATTGTAACCAGGAAGAGCTGAGATAAACAACGCCTAGAATTCAATGTAGAGATGAAGATACTGGTCAGAAAACAACTTCTCAACACTCCCAGTATGAATATGAGGAGGATGTACCGGGAGACATCATTCATTTATGGTGCCTGTTGAGTCGTATCAGTACGAGCCTGAAATTCTGAGATGTAACTTTCAGCCAATCGTTGACCTCCTTTATACCTTATACCTCTGAGCTGTCAATCGCAACAGAGCCAAGAGAGTGTTGGGCTGAATGTTATTATACCAGGAAAAATTGTTTCCTACAAGAACTGAATTTCAAATTTGAGCTAGAAGGAGGATTTTAATGACAAGGTCAGTTTTAATGAAACGTGACAATCATTTTCAGGAACATTCTGGAACATTTATTGAATACGGACAAAACGTGAACAAATAATCTATCTAAAAAAAATCAAGCAATGTTTGGTAAATATGGTAGGTGTTTATGTAAACTAGGTGGCTGATGTTGTTGATGGACAATAACATGTAGTAAGACTGGTATGACACTTTAGTGGTCTGGTGTTATTACTTTAACATACAGTATGTGCTGCCTGCACAGGAACATGATAGTCAGTTAAATGATTCTGGGACGCATAATTATAACAACTTTTGTGAATACGAAGTTTAAGTGTGAGTGTTCATTTACACACACAAACAAGGAGAATATGAATAAATCAAATGAATGTCACATTACAATTTAAATAAGGGAAGTTCTTCAGATTGTTGACCAACTTTGTTGCAATGACAATTCTTTTCTTTGTGAAGGATAAGATGACTTTGCTGAAATATCAGCTCAGCAAATGGATACCGACAGAATCTGCCATTAAAAATACTTTTTCGGAGAATACATCAAAACTTCAAGAACCACAGAAAGAAACAAATAGAGGCCCTCTCACAGATCAAACATTTGAAATTCCAACAGAGGGAGGTGAAGGAGTAAAAGATGAAATGACTAAAGAAACAATGTCTTTCCAACAATGTATTCAATTAAAAGACAAGCATCAAAATGAAGTAATAAAAGAAATGGAGCATCTACATTTAGAGCCCAAACAGAGAAAACAATTCCATATGCGCACAGTGGAAATAATGGAAGAGCAGAATGTTTTCTTTCAGACAGAAATTCATGAAGAACCATTGATGGATAATGATGATCAGACGAAACTAGTGATACAAGTGAGAGAAAAGGAAGAAGTGGAAAAGCAGATGTCCAAACTGAAGGAGATGGAGGAGAACACAAGGGAGCAAATAAAGGATGCTATGGAGAACATGGAGGGGAAAAAACAAGAGATTAAAAAGCTCATTATGGAAGTAAATGCGCTGCAGAGTCAGAAACCAGATACCTTAAAAATGTTAGAAAACATCAATGTTTTTAAATGTGAAATAGTTAAATACGAAGGGAAAGTACCAAACCAGGAGAATGGCAATATGGCAAAGCAAGAAGTCATTGATGATGTTCAGAAGTTAAAACAAAGTCAGGAGTCAAGAGAAAATATACAGACGCATACTGAGGTGATAGATGGAGTTTCTGATAAAAAAGACATGGAGAGTGCTGATATACACAAACTTAGGGCAGAAATTTATAGAACTCGGCAAATCATAAGGCTAGTAAAACCAGAACTTGAAAACCAAGCCGAAGAAACTGATATTGACCAACATCACAAGGATGAAGACAGTGAAACTGAAGGATTGCTAAAAGACATGAAACAATTCCAAGAGCTGTTAAAACTTGTACAAACTGTAATGAGGAAAAGTGAAATGCATCTGAAAACTGCAGAGAAAAAACAAAAAAGAAAACTGGATCAGAGATTGGAGACATTTTTGATAGAGAGAGATGAATTTGATATCTTAAGGATAAAAGTGCAGAGACAAACTGAAGTGACTGAGCAGAAGTTGGAGAAGATGGCAAAAATGAAGGGCACCATAGACGCAATTGCTGCCAAGACGAAACAGAAAAGTGAAGACATGGAGATTATTAAGAAGAAGATCGAAGTAAACCTGAGAAAATTGGAAGACCAGAACCAAAAACTTGAGGCTACAAAACAAAAACTGGAACAGAGCCATTCTTTAATAGCCAAGGGCAGAGTTGACATTGAAAAAATCAACAATGAAATCAGGCAAACAAAGGAAAGAGAATTGGTTTTGGAAAGTACTGAGAGAGAGAAGGATGACATGAAGAAACGTGATATGGCAGAAACGGATGCAAAAAAGGACAAAGTAAAGAAAATAATGGACAAAGAAACTGAGAAAATGAAAAATGAAATCTTCAGACTCAGATCAGAAAAGGAAAAAATGGAGATGGATGTAAAACTTGCAATGGACAGTGTGGATAAGAAGAACTGTGAAATTCAACAACTGAAAAGCGTCATTAGGGAGAAAGTTAAACAGAAGTCTGATAGAGAAGAGATTGAAATGCTGAAACAACAGATTGGAGGAGAGAGGAAGAATGTAAGAAAAGAAAGACAACAAACTGAGGCAGAAATTGAAAAGATGGAGTGTTTAAGGGAGAGTATGAAAAGACAGAAGCAGGAACTTGATGACACTGTAAAAATAAGGGAGATTGAGGAATTGGTTGACATGAGGAAACATATCCTAAAAGAAAAGCATGAAGTTGAAATCAGACTAGAAGAAGTTAAAAAAGAAAGAAGAGAGATGGAAGTGTTGAAGTCTGAGTTAGAGATCCAAAAAAGAGAAAAACAAAAGATGACCCAAAAAGAGAAGGAAGTTAAAAAGATGGTGACTGATGTCAAAGGGGCAAAAGACTCCCTCAAGAGGGAGACCCAACGGAGGAAGAAAGAGCTGGACCAGCGACTGGAGATGATCAACAGAGAGAGGGATGAACTGGAGATCATGAAACTTAAGATGCAAAGAGAAAAGGATAGCGATGAGTCCAGGACAGCACCACACGCAAAAGTTCAAAATCAGAAGCAATGCGAACTAATTAAGACAATAATGGATAAATTTCAAGTCATGAAAAAACAGAGTGAAGTGGTGAACAGCAAAATGAAAGATGAAAACTGGCACATACAGGCTCTGGGAATAAGCATAAAACAGGGAAGAGAGGAAGTGGAAAATATCAAGATGGAGATTCAAAAACAAAGGGGAATGATGGCATGTGCTTTAAAGAACATGCAACAAAGGAAAACACGTTTAGAGCAACAGATAATAAAAGAGCAAAAATCACAAGAAAAAGAACATCAGAGAACCAAAGAGAAATCAGAAGAGTTAGTGCTGCAAGAGAAAAACCTGGGGAATAAAAAGAAGTTTCTCAAAGCAGAGGATATGATGCTCAACCATGAACGACAGAAAGAGAAGCAAGAATGCAAAGCAATGAAGAGACCGATTACTGATAAGAGAAGAGAGGACAGATTAAAAATCCCAAGAACTGAAAGAAAACTAGTGCAGAATGACGAATATGAAACAAAAGAAAAGGAAGTCAAGAGTGGAAAAGGGGAAAATGAAAAAGAGGTGAACATTAAAGATAAGGCAGTCATTATAACAACAGAAATACAATTGCATGATGAACCTGAAATTTTACCAGAAAAAGAGAGACTAGGAAGTAAACTGAAACCAAATCTTGAGTTGATAGAATCAGCTTCCGGAAAACTACGCCTCAGAAAACACAAAGACCTCAAAGACCACTCTGGAACAGAACAGTTGATAGACAAACATGAATTTGAATCAGGCAAAGTGAAACATGATGTCCATGGAGAACTTCCCAAGCTAGGAAGTGAATGTAAAGAACATGACAAAAACATGCAACAAGAGAGAGAACAACTCAATCAGATGAGCACTAGGACTGACGTGGAAAAACCAGATATCAACAAACTAAAGGCGGAAGTGAAGCAAGACAAAGAGGATCTGGATAGAGACAGACAAAAGATGGACAAAGACCAACTGGACTTGGAGCTGATGAGGTCAGACATCCTGAAACAAAGAAACCGATTAGAACAAGATATAAAAGAGGAAAGTAACAATCTGGAAATCATGAAGACTAAGCTACAAAAGCAGCAAGAACATGCAGATGGTCAGTTTGAGGAGATAAACAGAGAGAAAAGCAACATGAAACATCTGACACTTCAGCTTCAGACTGAAAAAGACAAACTTGAGAAGATCATGAATATGATTAACTTAAAACATAACGAACAAGAACTCAGAGAAAACCAGTTAGAAAGACAAACTCTAGAACTAGCAACCAGTAGGAACAGTGTACTGGCAGATAGAGAAGAACTGGAACGTTTGAAGAAAGAGCTGAAGGAAAAGAAAGAGGAGGTTGAAGCTGCCATCAACATCATGAGCGAAGAGAGAGAACTTCTCAATCAGATGAGGAGTAGTACTGACGTTGACAAAAGAGATATCAACAAACTTAACGCAGAGCTGAAGCAAGACAGGGAGAATCTGGATAGAGACCGACAGAAGATGGACAAAGACAAACTGGACTTGGAGCTAAAGAGGTCAGACATCCTGAAACAAAGAAACCGATTAGAACAAGCTATAAAAGAGGAAAGTAACAATCTGGAAATCATGAAGACTGAGCTACAAAAGCAGCAAGAACATGCAGATGGTCAGTTTGAGGAGATAAACAGAGAGAAAAGCAACATGAAACATCTGACACTTCAGCTTCAGACTGAAAAAGACAAACTTGAGAAGATCATGAACATGATTAACTTAAAACATAATGAACAAGAACTCAGAGAAAACCAGTTAGAAAGACAAACTCTAGAAGTAGCAACCAGTAGGAACAGTGTACTGGCAGATAGAGAAGAACTGGATCGTTTGAAGAAAGAGCTGAAGGAAAAGAAAGAGGAGGTTGAAGCTGCCATCAAGACCATGAGCGAAGAGAGAGAACAACTCAATCAGATGAGGAGTAGTACAGACGTTGACAAAAGAGATATCAACAAACTAAACGCAGAGCTGAAGCAAGACAGAGAGAATCTGGATAGAGACCGACAGATGATGGACAAAGACAAACTGGACTTGGAGCTAATGAGGTCAGACATCCTGAAACAAAGAAACCGATTAGAAGAAGACATAAAAGAGGAAAGTAACAATCTGGAAATCATGAAGACTGGGCTACAAAAGCAGCAAGAACATGCAGATGGTCAGTTTGAGGAGATAAACAGAGAGAAAAGCAACATGAAACATCTGACACTTCAGCTTCAGACTGAAAAAGACAAACTTGAGAAGATCATGAATATGATTAACTTAAAACATAACGAACAAGAACTCAGAGAAAACCAGTTAGAAAGACAAACTCTAGAAGTAGCAACCAGTAGGAACAGTGTACTGGCAGATAGAGAAGAACTGGATCGTTTGAAGAAAGAGCTGAACGAAAAGAAAGAGGAGGTTGAAGCTGCCATCAACACCATGAGCGAAGAGAGAGAACAACTCAATCAGATGAGGAGTAGTACTGACGTTGACAAACGAGATATCAACAAACTAAAGGCGGAGCTGAAGCAAGACAGAGAGGATCTGGATAGAGACCGACAGATGATGGACAAAGACAAACTGGACTTGGAGCTGATGAGGTCAGACATCCTGAAACAAAGAAACCGATTAGAACAAGATATAAAAGAGGAAAGTAACAATCTGGAAATCATGAAGACTGAGCTACAAAAGCAGCAAGAACATGCAGATGGTCAGTTTGAGGAGATAAACAGAGAGAAAAGCAACATGAAACATCTGACACTTCAGCTTCAGACTGAAAAAGACAAACTTGAGAAGATCATGAATATGATTAACTTAAAACATAACGAACAAGAACTCAGAGAAAACCAGTTAGAAAGACAAACTCTAGAAGTAGCAACCAGTAGGAACAGTGTACTGGCAGATAGAGAAGAACTGGATCGTTTGAAGAAAGAGCTGAACGAAAAGAAAGAGGAGGTTGAAGCTGCCATCAACACCATGAGCGAAGAGAGAGAACAACTCAATCAGATGAGGAGTAGTACTGACGTTGACAAACGAGATATCAACAAACTAAAGGCGGAGCTGAAGCAAGACAGAGAGGATCTGGATAGAGACCGACAGATGATGGACAAAGACAAACTGGACTTGGAGCTGATGAGGTCAGACATCCTGAAACAAAGAAACCGATTAGAACAAGATATAAAAGAGGAAAGTAACAATCTGGAAATCATGAAGACTGAGCTACAAAAGCAGCAAGAACATGCAGATGGTCAGTTTGAGGAGATAAACAGAGAGAAAAGCAACATGAAACATCTGACACTTCAGCTTCAGACTGAAAAAGACAAACTTGAGAAGATCATGAATATGATTAACTTAAAACATAACGAACAAGAACTCAGAGAAAACCAGTTAGAAAGACAAACTCTAGAAGTAGCAACCAGTAGGAACAGTGTACTGGCAGATAGAGAAGAACTGGATCGTTTGAAGAAAGAGCTGAACGAAAAGAAAGAGGAGGTTGAAGCTGCCATCAACACCATGAGCGAAGAGAGAGAACAACTCAATCAGATGAGGAGTAGTACTGACGTTGACAAAGAGATATCAACAAACTAAAGGCGGAGCTGAAGCAAGACAGAGAGGATCTGGATAGAGACCGACAGATGATGGACAAAGACAAACTGGACTTGGAGCTGATGAGGTCAGACATCCTGAAACAAAGAAACCGATTAGAACAAGATATAAAAGAGGAAAGTAACAATCTGGAAATCATGAAGACTGAGCTACAAAAGCAGCAAGAACATGCAGATGGTCAGTTTGAGGAGATAAACAGAGAGAAAAGCAACATGAAACATCTGACACTTCAGCTTCAGACTGAAAAAGACAAACTTGAGAAGATCATGAATATGATTAACTTAAAACATAACGAACAAGAACTCAGAGAAAACCAGTTAGAAAGACAAACTCTAGAAGTAGCAACCAGTAGGAACAGTGTACTGGCAGATAGAGAAGAACTGGATCGTTTGAAGAAAGAGCTGAACGAAAAGAAAGAGGAGGTTGAAGCTGCCATCAACACCATGAGCGAAGAGAGAGAACAACTCAATCAGATGAGGAGTAGTACTGACGTTGACAAAGCAGATATCAACAAACTAAAGGCGGAGCTGAAGCAAGACAGAGAGGATCTGGATAGAGACAGACAGATGATGGACAAAGACAAACTGGACTTGGAGCCCCCCCCAAAAAAAAAAAAAAAAAAAAAAAAAACAATCTGGAAATCATGAAGACTGAGCTACAAAAGCAGCAAGAACATGCAGATGGTCAGTTTGAGGAGATAAACAGAGAGAAAAGCAACATGAAACATCTGACACTTCAGCTTCAGACTGAAAAAGACAAACTTGAGAAGATCATGAACATGATTAACTTAAAACATAATGAACAAGAACTCAGAGAAAACCAGTTAGAAAGACAAACTCTAGAACTAGCAACCAGTAGGAACAGTGTACTGGCAGATAGAGAAGAACTGGATCGTTTGAAGAAAGATCTCAACGAAAAGAAAGAGGAGTTTGAATGTGCCATCAAGACCATGATTGAAGAGAGAGAACTTCTCAATCAGATGAGGAGTAGTACTGACGTGGAAAAGCCAGATATCAACAAACTAAAGGCGGAGCTGAAGCAAGACAGAGAGGATCTGGATAGAGACCGACAGATGATGGACAAAGACCAACTGGACTTGGAGCTGTTACGGTCAGACATCCTGAAACAAAGAAACCGATTAGAACAAGATATAAAAGAGGAAAGTAACAATCTGGAAATCATGAAGACTGAGCTACAAAAGCAGCAAGAACATGCAGATGGTCAGTTTGAGGAGATAAACAGAGAGAAAAGCAACATGAAACATCTGACACTTCAGCTTCAGACTGAAAAAGACAAACTTGAGAAGATCATGAACATGATTAACTTAAAACATAATGAACAAGAACTCAGAGAAAACCAGTTAGAAAGACAAACTCTAGAAGTAGCAACCAGTAGGAACAGTGTACTGGCAGATAGAGAAGAACTGGATCGTTTGAAGAAAGAGCTGAACGAAAAGAAAGAGGAGGTTGAAGCTGCCATCAACGCCATGAGCGAAGAGAGAGAACAACTCAATCAGATGAGGAGTAGTACTGACGTTGACAAAAGAGATATCAACAAACTAAAGGCGGAGCTGAAGCAAGACAGAGAGGATCTGGATAGAGACCGACAGATGATGGACAAAGACAAACTGGACTTGGAGCTGATGAGGTCAGACATCCTGAAACAAAGAAACCGATTAGAACAAGATATAAAAGAGGAAAGTAACAATCTGGAAATCATGAAGACTGAGCTACAAAAGCAGCAAGAACATGCAGATGGTCAGTTTGAGGAGATAAACAGAGAGAAAAGCAACATGAAACATCTGACACTTCAGCTTCAGACTGAAAAAGACAAACTTGAGAAGATCATGAATATGATTAACTTAAAACATAACGAACAAGAACTCAGAGAAAACCAGTTAGAAAGACAAACTCTAGAAGTAGCAACCAGTAGGAACAGTGTACTGGCAGATAGAGAAGAACTGGATCGTTTGAAGAAAGAGCTGAACGAAAAGAAAGAGGAGGTTGAAGCTGCCATCAACACCATGAGCGAAGAGAGAGAACAACTCAATCAGATGAGGAGTAGTACTGACGTTGACAAACGAGATATCAACAAACTAAAGGCGGAGCTGAAGCAAGACAGAGAGGATCTGGATAGAGACCGACAGATGATGGACAAAGACAAACTGGACTTGGAGCTGATGAGGTCAGACATCCTGAAACAAAGAAACCGATTAGAACAAGATATAAAAGAGGAAAGTAACAGTCTGGAAATCATGAAGACTGAGCTACAAAAGCAGCAAGAACATGCAGACGGTCAGTTTGAGGAGATAAACAGAGAGAAAAGCAACATGAAACATCTGACACTTCAGCTTCAGACTGAAAAAGACAAACTTGAGAAGATCATGAACATGATTAACTTAAAACATAATGAACAAGAACTCAGAGAAAACCAGTTAGAAAGACAAACTCTAGAACTAGCAACCAGTAGGAACAGTGTACTGGCAGATAGAGAAGAACTGGATCGTTTGAAGAAAGATCTCAACGAAAAGAAAAAGGAGTTTGAAGCTGCCATCAACACCATGATGGAAGAGAGAGAACAACTCAATCAGATGAGGAGTAGTACTGACGTTGACAAAGGAGATATCAACAAACTAAAGGCGGAGGTGAAGCAAGACAGAGAGGATCTGGATAGAGACCGACAGATGATGGACAAAGACAAACTGGACTTGGAGCTGATGAGGTCAGACATCCTGAAACAAAGAAACCGATTAGAACAAGATATAAAAGAGGAAAGTAACAATCTGGAAATCATGAAGACTGAGCTACAAAAGCAGCAAGAACATGCAGATGGTCAGTTTGAGGAGATAAACAGAGAGAAAAGCAACATGAAACATCTGACACTTCAGCTTCAGACTGAAAAAGACAAACTTGAGAAGATCATGAATATGATTAACTTAAAACATAACGAACAAGAACTCAGAGAAAACCAGTTAGAAAGACAAACTCTAGAAGTAGCAACCAGTAGGAACAGTGTACTGGCAGATAGAGAAGAACTGGATCGTTTGAAGAAAGAGCTGAACGAAAAGAAAGAGGAGGTTGAAGCTGCCATCAACACCATGAGCGAAGAGAGAGAACAACTCAATCAGATGAGGAGTAGTACTGACGTTGACAAACGAGATATCAACAAACTAAAGGCGGAGCTGAAGCAAGACAGAGAGGATCTGGATAGAGACCGACAGATGATGGACAAAGACAAACTGGACTTGGAGCTGATGAGGTCAGACATCCTGAAACAAAGAAACCGATTAGAACAAGATATAAAAGAGGAAAGTAACAATCTGGAAATCATGAAGACTGAGCTACAAAAGCAGCAAGAACATGCAGATGGTCAGTTTGAGGAGATAAACAGAGAGAAAAGCAACATGAAACATCTGACACTTCAGCTTCAGACTGAAAAAGACAAACTTGAGAAGATCATGAATATGATTAACTTAAAACATAACGAACAAGAACTCAGAGAAAACCAGTTAGAAAGACAAACTCTAGAAGTAGCAACCAGTAGGAACAGTGTACTGGCAGATAGAGAAGAACTGGATCGTTTGAAGAAAGAGCTGAACGAAAAGAAAGAGGAGGTTGAAGCTGCCATCAACACCATGAGCGAAGAGAGAGAACAACTCAATCAGATGAGGAGTAGTACTGACGTTGACAAACGAGATATCAACAAACTAAAGGCGGAGCTGAAGCAAGACAGAGAGGATCTGGATAGAGACCGACAGATGATGGACAAAGACAAACTGGACTTGGAGCTGATGAGGTCAGACATCCTGAAACAAAGAAACCGATTAGAACAAGATATAAAAGAGGAAAGTAACAATCTGGAAATCATGAAGACTGAGCTACAAAAGCAGCAAGAACATGCAGATGGTCAGTTTGAGGAGATAAACAGAGAGAAAAGCAACATGAAACATCTGACACTTCAGCTTCAGACTGAAAAAGACAAACTTGAGAAGATCATGAATATGATTAACTTAAAACATAAGAACAAGAACTCAGAGAAAACCAGTTAGAAAGACAAACTCTAGAAGTAGCAACCAGTAGGAACAGTGTACTGGCAGATAGAGAAGAACTGGATCGTTTGAAGAAAGAGCTGAACGAAAAGAAAGAGGAGGTTGAAGCTGCCATCAACACCATGAGCGAAGAGAGAGAACAACTCAATCAGATGAGGAGTAGTACTGACGTTGGAAAAGCCAGATATCAACAAACTAAAGGCGGAGCTGAAGCAAGACAGAGAGGATCTGGATAGAGACCGACAGATGATGGACAAAGACCAAACTGGACTTGGAGCTGATGAGGTCAGACATCCTGAAACAAAGAAACCGATTAGAACAAGATATAAAAGAGGAAAGTAACAATCTGGAAATCATGAAGACTGAGCTACAAAAGCAGCAAGAACATGCAGATGGTCAGTTTGAGGAGATAAACAGAGAGAAAAGCAACATGAAACATCTGACACTTCAGCTTCAGACTGAAAAAGACAAACTTGAGAAGATCATGAACATGATTAACTTAAAACATAATGAACAAGAACTCAGAGAAAACCAGTTAGAAAGACAAACTCTAGAAGTAGCAACCAGTAGGAACAGTGTACTGGCAGATAGAGAAGAACTGGATCGTTTGAAGAAAGAGCTGAACGAAAAGAAAGAGGAGGTTGAAGCTGCCATCAACGACCATGAGCGAAGAGAGAGAGAACAACTCAATCAGATGAGGAGTAGTACTGACGTGGAAAAGCCAGATATCAACAAACTAAAGGCGGAGCTGAAGCAAGACAGAGAGGATCTGGATAGAGACAGACAGAAGATGGACAAAGACCAACTGGACTTGGAGCTAAAGAGGTCAGACATCCTGAAACAAAGAAACCGATTAGAACAAGCTATAAAAGAGGAAAGTAACAATCTGGAAATCATGAAGACTGAGCTACAAAAGCAGCAAGAACATGCAGATGGTCAGTTTGAGGAGATAAACAGAGAGAAAAGCAACATGAAACATCTGACACTTCAGCTTCAGACTGAAAAAGACAAACTTGAGAAGATCATGAATATGATTAACTTAAAACATAACGAACAAGAACTCAGAGAAAACCAGTTAGAAAGACAAACTCTAGAAGTAGCAACCAGTAGGAACAGTGTACTGGCAGATAGAGAAGAACTGGATCGTTTGAAGAAAGAGCTGAACGAAAAGAAAGAGGAGGTTGAAGCTGCCATCAACACCATGAGCGAAGAGAGAGAACAACTCAATCAGATGAGGAGTAGTACTGACGTTGACAAACGAGATATCAACAAACTAAAGGCGGAGCTGAAGCAAGACAGAGAGGATCTGGATAGAGACCGACAGATGATGGACAAAGACAAACTGGACTTGGAGCTGATGAGGTCAGACATCCTGAAACAAAGAAACCGATTAGAACAAGATATAAAAGAGGAAAGTAACAATCTGGAAATCATGAAGACTGAGCTACAAAAGCAGCAAGAACATGCAGATGGTCAGTTTGAGGAGATAAACAGAGAGAAAAGCAACATGAAACATCTGACACTTCAGCTTCAGACTGAAAAAGACAAACTTGAGAAGATCATGAATATGATTAACTTAAAACATAACGAACAAGAACTCAGAGAAAACCAGTTAGAAAGACAAACTCTAGAAGTAGCAACCAGTAGGAACAGTGTACTGGCAGATAGAGAAGAACTGGATCGTTTGAAGAAAGAGCTGAACGAAAAGAAAGAGGAGGTTGAAGCTGCCATCAACACCATGAGCGAAGAGAGAGAACAACTCAATCAGATGAGGAGTAGTACTGACGTTGACAAAGCGAGATATCAACAAACTAAAGGCGGAGCTGAAGCAAGACAGAGAGGATCTGGATAGAGACCGACAGATGATGGACAAAGACAAACTGGACTTGGAGCTGTTGAGGTCAGACATCCTGAAACAAAGAAACCGATTAGAACAAGATATAAAAGAGGAAAGTAACAATCTGGAAATCATGAAGACTGAGCTACAAAAGCAGCAAGAACATGCAGATGGTCAGTTTGAGGAGATAAACAGAGAGAAAAGCAACATGAAACATCTGACACTTCAGCTTCAGACTGAAAAAGACAAACTTGAGAAGATCATGAACATGATTAACTTAAAACATAATGAACAAGAACTCAGAGAAAACCAGTTAGAAAGACAGACTCTAGAAGTAGCAACCAGTAGGAACAGTGTACTGGCAGATAGAGAAGAACTGGATCGTTTGAAGAAAGAGCTGAAGGAAAAGAAAGAGGAGGTTGAAGCTGCCATCAAGACCATGAGCGAAGAGAGAGAACAACTCAATCAGATGAGGAGTAGTACTGACGTTGACAAACGAGATATCAACAAACTAAAGGCGGAGGTGAAGCAAGACAGAGAGGATCTGGATAGAGACCGACAGATGATGGACAAAGACAAACTGGACTTGGAGCTGATGAGGTCAGACATCCTGAAACAAAGAAACCGATTAGAAGAAGACTTAAAAGAGGAAAGTAACAATCTGGAAATCATGAAGACTGAGCTACAAAAGCAGCAAGAACATGCAGATGGTCAGTTTGAGG
The DNA here is from genome assembly GCA_029853015.1 of Chelidonichthys spinosus. NCBI lineage: Eukaryota > Metazoa > Chordata > Actinopteri > Perciformes > Triglidae > Chelidonichthys > Chelidonichthys spinosus. Next base: position 9,043,806 of record CM056835.1, read on the forward strand.
AGATAAACAGAGAGAAAAGCAACATGAAACATCTGACACTTCAGCTTCAGACTGAAAAAGACAAACTTGAGAAGATCATGAATATGATTAACTTAAAACATAACGAACAAGAACTCAGAGAAAACCAGTTAGAAAGACAAACTCTAGAAGTAGCAACCAGTAGGAACAGTGTACTGGCAGATAGAGAAGAACTGGATCGTTTGAAGAAAGAGCTGAACGAAAAGAAAGAGGAGGTTGAAGCTGCCATCAACACCATGAGCGAAGAGAGAGAACAACTCAATCAGATGAGGAGTAGTACTGACGTTGACAAACGAGATATCAACAAACTAAAGGCGGAGCTGAAGCAAGACAGAGAGGATCTGGATAGAGACCGACAGATGATGGACAAAGACAAACTGGACTTGGAGCTGATGAGGTCAGACATCCTGAAACAAAGAAACCGATTAGAACAAGATATAAAAGAGGAAAGTAACAATCTGGAAATCATGAAGACTGAGCTACAAAAGCAGCAAGAACATGCAGATGGTCAGTTTGAGGAGATAAACAGAGAGAAAAGCAACATGAAACATCTGACACTTCAGCTTCAGACTGAAAAAGACAAACTTGAGAAGATCATGAATATGATTAACTTAAAACATAACGAACAAGAACTCAGAGAAAACCAGTTAGAAAGACAAACTCTAGAAGTAGCAACCAGTAGGAACAGTGTACTGGCAGATAGAGAAGAACTGGATCGTTTGAAGAAAGAGCTGAACGAAAAGAAAGAGGAGGTTGAAGCTGCCATCAACACCATGAGCGAAGAGAGAGAACAACTCAATCAGATGAGGAGTAGTACTGACGTGGAAAAGCCAGATATCAACAAACTAAAGGCGGAGCTGAAGCAAGACAGAGAGGATCAAAAAAAAAAAAAAAAAAAAAAAAAAAAAAAAAAAAAAAAAAAAAAAAAAAAAAAAAAAAAAAAAAAAAAAAAAAAAAAAAAAAAAAAAAAAAAAAAAAAAAAAAAAAAAAAAAAAAAAAAAAAAAAAAAAAAAAAAAAAAAAAAAAAAAAAAAAAAAAAAAAAAAAAAAAAAAAAAAAAAAAAAAAAAAAAAAAAAAAAAAAAAAAAAAAAAAAAAAAAAAAAAAAAAAAAAAAAAAAAAAAAAAAAAAAAAAAAAAAAAAAAAAAAAAAAAAAAAAAAAAAAAAAAAAAAAAAAAAAAAAAAAAACCGATTAGAACAAGATATAAAAGAGGAAAGTAACAATCTGGAAATCATGAAGACTGAGCTACAAAAGCAGCAAGAACATGCAGATGGTCAGTTTGAGGAGATAAACAGAGAGAAAAGCAACATGAAACATCTGACACTTCAGCTTCAGACTGAAAAAGACAAACTTGAGAAGATCATGAATATGATTAACTTAAAACATAAAGAACATGAACTCAGAGAAAACCAGTTAGAAAGACAAACTCTAGAACTAGCAACCAGTAGGAACAGTGTACTGGCAGATAGAGAAGAACTGGATCGTTTGAAGAAAGATTTCAACGAAAAGAAAGAGGAGTTTGAATGTGCCATCACGACCATGATTGAAGAGAGAGAACTTCTCAATCAGATGAGGAGTAGTACTGACGTGGAAAAGCCAGATATCAACAAACTAAAGGCGGAGCTGAAGCAAGACAGAGAGGATCTGGATAGAGACCGACAGATGATGGACAAAGACAAACTGGACTTGGAGCTGTGAGGTCAGACATCCTGAAACAAAGAAACCGATTAGAAAAGATATAAAAGAGGAAAGTAACAATCTGGAAATCATGAAGACTGAGCTACAAAAGCAGCAAGAACATGCAGATGGTCAGTTTGAGGAGATAAACAGAGAGAAAAGCAACATGAAACATCTGACACTTCAGCTTCAGACTGAAAAAGACAAACTTGAGAAGATCATGAATATGATTAACTTAAAACATAACGAACAAGAACTCAGAGAAAACCAGTTAGAAAGACAAACTCTAGAAGTAGCAACCAGTAGGAACAGTGTACTGGCAGATAGAGAAGAACTGGATCGTTTGAAGAAAGAGCTGAACGAAAAGAAAGAGGAGGTTGAAGCTGCCATCAACACCATGAGCGAAGAGAGAGAACAACTCAATCAGATGAGGAGTAGTACTGACGTTGACAAACGAGATATCAACAAACTAAAGGCGGAGCTGAAGCAAGACAGAGAGGATCTGGATAGAGACCGACAGATGATGGACAAAGACAAACTGGACTTGGAGCTGATGAGGTCAGACATCCTGAAACAAAGAAACCGATTAGAACAAGATATAAAAGAGGAAAGTAACAATCTGGAAATCATGAAGACTGAGCTACAAAAGCAGCAAGAACATGCAGATGGTCAGTTTGAGGAGATAAACAGAGAGAAAAGCAACATGAAACATCTGACACTTCAGCTTCAGACTGAAAAAGACAAACTTGAGAAGATCATGAATATGATTAACTTAAAACATAACGAACAAGAACTCAGAGAAAACCAGTTAGAAAGACAAACTCTAGAAGTAGCAACCAGTAGGAACAGTGTACTGGCAGATAGAGAAGAACTGGATCGTTTGAAGAAAGAGCTGAACGAAAAGAAAGAGGAGGTTGAAGCTGCCATCAACACCATGAGCGAAGAGAGAGAACAACTCAATCAGATGAGGAGTAGTACTGACGTTGACAAAACGAGATATCAACAAACTAAAGGCGGAGCTGAAGCAAGACAGAGAGGATCTGGATAGAGACCGACAGATGATGGACAAAGACAAACTGGACTTGGAGCTGATGAGGTCAGACATCCTGAAACAAAGAAACCGATTAGAACAAGATATAAAAGAGGAAAGTAACAATCTGGAAATCATGAAGACTGAGCTACAAAAGCAGCAAGAACATGCAGATGGTCAGTTTGAGGAGATAAACAGAGAGAAAAGCAACATGAAACATCTGACACTTCAGCTTCAGACTGAAAAAGACAAACTTGAGAAGATCATGAATATGATTAACTTAAAACATAACGAACAAGAACTCAGAGAAAACCAGTTAGAAAGACAAACTCTAGAAGTAGCAACCAGTAGGAACAGTGTACTGGCAGATAGAGAAGAACTGGATCGTTTGAAGAAAGAGCTGAACGAAAAGAAAGAGGAGGTTGAAGCTGCCATCAACACCATGATGGAAGAGAGAGAACAACTCAATCAGATGAGGAGTAGTACTGACGTTGACAAAGGAGATATCAACAAACTAAAGGCGGAGGTGAAGCAAGACAGAGAGGATCTGGATAGAGACAGACAGAAGATGGACAAAGACCAACTGGACTTGGAGCTGTTACGGTCAGACATCCTGAAACAAAGAAACCGATTAGAACAAGATATAAAAGAGGAAAGTAACAATCTGGAAATCATGAAGACTGAGCTACAGAAGCAGCAAGAACATGCAGATGGTCAGTTTGAGGAGATAAACAGAGAGAAAAGCAACATGAAACATCTGACACTTCAGCTTCAGACTGAAAAAGACAAACTTGAGAAGATCATGAACATGATTAACTTAAAACATAATGAACAAGAACTCAGAGAAAACCAGTTAGAAAGACAAACTCTAGAAGTAGCAACCAGTAGGAACAGTGTACTGGCAGATAGAGAAGAACTGGATCGTTTGAATAAAGAGCTGAACGAAAAGAAAGGGGAGGTTGAAGCTGCCATCAAGACCATGAGCGAAGAGAGAGAACAACTCAATCAGATGAGAGTAGTACGACGTGACAAAAGAGATATCAACAAACTAAAGGCGAGCTGAAGCAAGACAGAGAGATCTGGATAGAGACCGACAGATGATGGACAAAGACAAACTGGACTTGGAGCTAATGAGGTCAGACATCCTGAAACAAAGAAACCGATTAGAAAAGATATAAAAGAGGAAAGTAACAATCTGGAAATCATGAAGACTGGCTACAAAAGCAGCAAGAACATGCAGATGGTCAGTTTGAGGAGATAAACAGAGAGAAAAGCAACATGAAACATCTGACACTTCAGCTTCAGACTGAAAAAGACAAACTTGAGAAGATCATGAATATGATTAACTTAAAACATAACGAACAAGAACTCAGAGAAAACCAGTTAGAAAGACAAACTCTAGAAGTAGCAACCAGTAGGAACAGTGTACTGGCAGATAGAGAAGAACTGGATCGTTTGAAGAAAGAGCTGAACGAAAAGAAAGAGGAGGTTGAAGCTGCCATCAACACCATGAGCGAAGAGAGAGAACAACTCAATCAGATGAGGAGTAGTACTGACGTTGACAAAGAGATATCAACAAACTAAAGGCGAGCTGAAGCAAGACAGAGAGATCTGGATAGAGACCGACAGATGATGGACAAAGACAAACTGGACTTGGAGCTATGAGGTCAGACATCCTGAAACAAAGAAACCGATTAGAAAAGATATAAAAGAGGAAAGTAACAATCTGGAAATCATGAAGACTGGCTACAAAAGCAGCAAGAACATGCAGATGGTCAGTTTGAGGAGATAAACAGAGAGAAAAGCAACATGAAACATCTGACACTTCAGCTTCAGACTGAAAAAGACAAACTTGAGAAGATCATGAAATGATTAACTTAAAACATAATGAACAAGAACTCAGAGAAAACCAGTTAGAAAGACAAACTCTAGAATAGCAACCAGTAGGAACAGTGTACTGGCAGATAGAGAAGAACTGGATCGTTTGAAGAAAGAGCTAACGAAAAGAAAGAGGAGTTGAAGCTGCCATCAACACCATGAGGAAGAGAGAGAACAACTCAATCAGATGAGGAGTAGTACTGACGTTGACAAAGAGATATCAACAAACTAAAGGCGGAGCTGAAGCAAGACAGAGAGGATCTGGATAGAGACCGACAGATGATGGACAAAGACAAACTGGACTTGGAGCTGATGAGGTCAGACATCCTGAAACAAAGAAACCGATTAGAACAAGATATAAAAGAGGAAAGTAACATCTGGAAATCATGAAGACTGAGCTACAAAAGCAGCAAGAACATGCAGATGGTCAGTTTGAGGAGATAAACAGAGAGAAAAGCAACATGAAACATCTGACACTTCAGCTTCAGACTGAAAAAGACAAACTTGAGAAGATCATGAAATGATTAACTTAAAACATAACGAACAAGAACTCAGAGAAAACCAGTTAGAAAGACAAACTCTAGAAGTAGCAACCAGTAGGAACAGTGTACTGGCAGATAGAGAAGAACTGGATCGTTTGAAGAAAGAGCTGAACGAAAAGAAAGAGGAGGTTGAAGCTGCCATCAACACCATGAGCGAAGAGAGAGAACAACTCAATCAGATGAGGAGTAGTACTGACGTTGACAAACGAGATATCAACAAACTAAAGGCGGAGCTGAAGCAAGACAGAGAGGATCTGGATAGAGACCGACAGATGATGGAAAAGCTTGGAGCTGATGAGGTCAGACATCCTGAAACAAAGAAACCGATTAGAACAAGATATAAAAGAGGAAAGTAACATCTGGAAATCATGAAGACTGAGCTACAAAAGCAGCAAGAACATGCAGGGTCAGTTTGAGGAGATAAACAGAGAGAAAAGCAACATGAAACATCTGACACTTCAGCTTCAGACTGAAAAAGACAAACTTGAGAAGATCATGAAATGATTAACTTAAAACATAAGAACAAGAACTCAGAGAAAACCAGTTAGAAGACAAACTCTAGAATAGCAACCAGTAGGAACAGTGTACTGGCAGATAGAGAAGAACTGGATCGTTTGAAGAAAGACACGAAAAGAAAGAGGAGTTGAATGCCATCAAACCATGAGAAGAGAGAGAACACTCAATCAGATGAGGAGTAGTACTGACGTGAAACAGATATCAACAATAAAGGCGGAGCTGAAGCAAGACAGAGAGGATCTGGATAGAGACGACAGAGATGGACAAAGACAACTGGACTTGGAGCTGTAGGTCAGACATCCTGAAACAAAGAAACGATTAGAACAAGATATAAAAGAGGAAAGTAACAATCTGGAAATCATGAAGACTGAGCTACAAAAGCAGCAAGAACATGCAGATGGTCAGTTTGAGGAGATAAACAGAGAGAAAAGCAACATGAAACATCTGACACTTCAGCTTCAGACTGAAAAAGACAAACTTGAGAAGATCATGAAATGATTAACTTAAAACATAATGAACAAGAACTCAGAGAAAACCAGTTAGAAAGACAAACTCTAGAAGTAGCAACCAGTAGGAACAGTGTACTGGCAGATAGAGAGAACTGGATCGTTTGAAGAAGAGCTGAACGAAAAGAAAGGGAGGTTGAAGCTGCCATCACCATGAGCGAAGAGAGAGACAACTCAATCAGATGAGGAGTAGTACTGACGTGAAAAGAGATATCAACAAATAAAGGCGGAGTGAAGCAAGACAGAGAGGATCTGGATAGAGACCGACAGATGATGGACAAAGACAAACTGGACTTGGAGCTGATGAGGTCAGACATCCTGAAACAAAGAAACCGATTAGAACAAGATATAAAAGAGGAAAGTAACAATCTGGAAATCATGAAGACTGAGCTACAAAAGCAGCAAGAACATGCAGAGGTCAGTTTGAGGAGATAAACAGAGAGAAAAGCAACATGAAACATCTGACACTTCAGCTTCAGACTGAAAAAGACAAACTTGAGAAGATCATGAATATGATTAACTTAAAACATAACGAACAAGAACTCAGAGAAAACCAGTTAGAAAGACAAACTCTAGAAGTAGCAACCAGTAGGAACAGTGTACTGGCAGATAGAGAAGAACTGGATCGTTTGAAGAAAGAGCTGAACGAAAAGAAAGAGGAGGTTGAAGCTGCCATCAACCCATGAGCGAAGAGAGAGAACAACTCAATCAAATGAGGAGTAGTACTGACGTTGACAAACCAGATATCAACAAACTAAAGGCGGAGGTGAAGCAAGACAGAGAGGATCTGGATAGAGACCGACAGATGATGGACAAAGACAAACTGGACTTGGAGTGATGAGGTCAGACATCCTGAAACAAAGAAACCGATTAGAACAAGATATAAAAGAGGAAAGTAACAATCTGGAAATCATGAAGACTGAGCTACAAAAGCAGCAAGAACATGCAGGGTCAGTTTGAGGAGATAAACAGAGAGAAAAGCAACATGAAACATCTGACACTTCAGCTTCAGACTGAAAAAGACAAACTTGAGAAGATCATGAACATGATTAACTTAAAACATAATGAACAAGAACTCAGAGAAAACCAGTTAGAAAGACAAACTCTAGAAGTAGCAACCAGTAGGAACAGTGTACTGGCAGATAGAGAAGAACTGGATCGTTTGAAGAAAGAGCTGAACGAAAAGAAAGAGGAGGTTGAAGCTGCCATCAACACCATGAGCGAAGAGAGAGAACAACTCAATCAGATGAGGAGTAGTACTGACGTGGAAAAGCCAGATATCAACAAAATAAAGGCGGAGCTGAAGCAAGACAGAGAGGATCTGGATAGAGACAGACAGAAGATGGACAAAGACCAACTGGACTTGGAGCTGTTACGGTCAGACATCCTGAAACAAAGAAACCGATTAGAACAAGATATAAAAGAGGAAAGTAACAATCTGGAAATCATGAAGACTGAGCTACAAAAGCAGCAAGAACATGCAGATGGTCAGTTTGAGGAGATAAACAGAGAGAAAAGCAACATGAAACATCTGACACTTCAGCTTCAGACTGAAAAAGACAAACTTGAGAAGATCATGAACATGATTAACTTAAAACATAATGAACAAGAACTCAGAGAAAACCAGTTAGAAAGACAAACTCTAGAAGTAGCAACCAGTAGGAACAGTGTACTGGCAGATAGAGAAGAACTGGATCGTTTGAAGAGAGAGCTGAACGAAAAGAAAGAGGAGGTTGAAGCTGCCATCAACGCCATGAGCGAAGAGAGACGACAACTCAATCAGATGAGGAGTAGTACTGACGTGGAAAAGCCAGATATCAACAAACTAAAGGCGGAGGTGAAGCAAGACAGAGAGGATCTGGATAGAGACCGACAGATGATGGACAAAGACAAACTGGACTTGGAGATGATGAGGTCAGACATCCTGAAACAAAGAAACCGATTAGAACAAGATATAAAAGAGGAAAGTAACAATCTGGAAATCATGAAGACTGAGCTACAAAAGCAGCAAGAACATGCAGATGGTCAGTTTGAGGAGATAAACAGAGAGAAAAGCAACATGAAACATCTGACACTTCAGCTTCAGACTGAAAAAGACAAACTTGAGAAGATCATGAATATGATTAACTTAAAACATAACGAACAAGAACTCAGAGAAAACCAGTTAGAAAGACAAACTCTAGAAGTAGCAACCAGTAGGAACATTGTACTGGCAGATAGAGAAGAACTGGATCGTTTGAAGAAAGAGCTGAACGAAAAGAAAGAGGAGGTTGAAGCTGCCATCAACACCATGAGCGAAGAGAGAGAACAACACAATCAGATGAGGAGTAGTACTGACGTTGACAAACGAGATATCAACAAACTAAAGGCGGAGCTGAAGCAAGACAGAGAGGATCTGGATAGAGACCGACAGATGATGGACAAAGACAAACTGGACTTGGAGCTGATGAGGTCAGACATCCTGAAACAAAGAAACCGATTAGAACAAGATATAAAAGAGGAAAGTAACAGTCTGGAAATCATGAAGACTGAGCTACAAAAGCAGCAAGAACATGCAGCCGGTCAGTTTGAGGAGATAAACAGAGAGAAAAGCAACATGAAACATCTGACACTTCAGCTTCAGACTGAAAAAGACAAACTTGAGAAGATCATGAATATGATTAACTTAAAACATAATGAACAAGAACTCAGGGAAAACCAGTTAGAAAGACAAACTCTAGAAGTAGCAACCAGTAGGAACAGTGTACTGGCAGATAGAGAAGAACTGGATCGTTTGAAGAGAGAGAGCTGAACGAAAAGAAAGAGGAGGTTGAAGCTGCCATCAACGCCATGAGCGAAGAGAGACAACAACTCAATCAGATGAGGAGTAGTACTGACGTGGAAAAGCCAGATATCAACAAACTAAATGCGGAGGTGAAGCAAGACAGAGAGGATCTGGATAGAGACCGACAGATGATGGACAAAGATAAACTGGACTTGGAGCTGATGAGGTCAGACATCCTGAAACAAAGAAACCGATTAGAACAAGATATAAAAGAGGAAAGTAACAATCTGGAAATCATGAAGACTGAGCTACAAAAGCAGCAAGAACATGCAGATGGTCAGTTTGAGGAGATAAACAGAGAGAAAAGCAACATGAAACATCTGACACTTCAGCTTCAGACTGAAAAAGACAAACTTGAGAAGATCATGAACATGATTAACTTAAAACATAATGAACAAGAACTCAGAGAAAACCAGTTAGAAAGACAAACTCTAGAAGTAGCAACCAGTAGGAACAGTGTACTGGCAGATAGAGAAGAACTGGATCGTTTGAAGAAAGAGCTGAACGAAAAGAAAGAGGAGGTTGAAGCTGCCATCAACACCATGAGCGAAGAGAGAGAACAACACAATCAGATGAGGAGTAGTACTGACGTTGACAAACGAGATATCAACAAACTAAAGGCGGAGCTGAAGCAAGACAGAGAGGATCTGGATAGAGACCGACAGATGATGGACAAAGACAAACTGGACTTGGAGCTGATGAGGTCAGACATCCTGAAACAAAGAAACCGATTAGAACAAGATATAAAAGAGGAAAGTAACAGTCTGGAAATCATGAAGACTGAGCTACAAAAGCAGCAAGAACATGCAGCCGGTCAGTTTGAGGAGATAAACAGAGAGAAAAGCAACATGAAACATCTGACACTTCAGCTTCAGACTGAAAAAGACAAACTTGAGAAGATCATGAATATGATTAACTTAAAACATAATGAACAAGAACTCAGGGAAAACCAGTTAGAAAGACAAACTCTAGAAGTAGCAACCAGTAGGAACAGTGTACTGGCAGATAGAGAAGAACTGGATCGTTTGAAGAGAGAGCTGAACGAAAAGAAAGAGGAGGTTGAAGCGGCCATCAACGCCATGAGCGAAGAGAGACAACAACTCAATCAGATGAGGAGTAGTACTGACGTGGAAAAGCCAGATATCAACAAACTAAAGGCGGAGGTGAAGCAAGACAGAGAGGATCTGGATAGAGACCGACAGATGATGGACAAAGATAAACTGGACTTGGAGCTGATGAGGTCAGACATCCTGAAACAAAGAAACCGATTAGAACAAGATATAAAAGAGGAAAGTAACAATCTGGAAATCATGAAGACTGAGCTACAAAAGCAGCAAGAACATGCAGATGGTCAGTTTGAGGAGATAAACAGAGAGAAAAGCAACATGAAACATCTGACACTTCAGCTTCAGACTGAAAAAGACAAACTTGAGAAGATCATGAACATGATTAACTTAAAACATAATGAACAAGAACTCAGAGAAAACCAGTTAGAAAGACAAACTCTAGAAGTAGCAACCAGTAGGAACAGTGTACTGGCAGATGGAGAAGAACTGGATCGTTTGAAGAAAGAGCTGAACGAAAAGAAAGGGGAGGTTGAAGCTGCCATCAACACCATGAGTGAAGAGAGAGAACAACTCAATCAGATGAGGAGTAGTACAGACGTTGACAAAAGAGATATCAACAAACTAAACGCAGAGCTGAAGCAAGACAGAGAGAATCTGGACAGAGACCGACAGATGATGGACAAAGACAAACTGGACTTGGAGCTAATTAGGTCAGACATCCTGAAACAAAGAAACCGATTAGAAGAAGACATAAAAGAGGAAAGTAACAATCTGGAAATCATGAAGACTGGGCTACAAAAGCAGCAAGAACATGCAGATGGTCAGTTTGAGGAGATAAACAGAGAGAAAAGCAACATGAAACATCTGACACTTCAGCTTCAGACTGAAAAAGACAAACTTGAGAAGATCATGAATATGATTAACTTAAAACATAACGAACAAGAACTCAGAGAAAACCAGTTAGAAAGACAAACTCTAGAACTAGCAACCAGTAGGAACAGTGTACTGGCAGATAGAGAAGAACTGGATCGTTTGAATAAAGAGCTGAACGAAAAGAAAGGGGAGGTTGAAGCTGCCATCAACACCATGAGTGAAGAGAGAGAACAACTCAATCAGATGAGGAGTAGTACTGACGTTGACAAACGAGATATCAACAAACTAAAGGCGGAGGTGAAGCAAGACAGAGAGAATCTGGATAGAGACCGACAGATGATGGACAAAGACAAACTAGACTTGGAGCTGATGAGGTCAGACATCCTGAAACAAAGAAACCGATTAGAACAAGATATAAAAGAGGAAAGTAACAATCTGGAAATCATGAAGACTGAGCTACAAAAGCAGCAAGAACATGCAGATGGTCAGTTTGAGGAGATAAACAGAGAGAAAAGCAACATGAAACATCTGACACTTCAGCTTCAGACTGAAAAAGACAAACTTGAGAAGATCATGAATATGATTAACTTAAAACATAATGAACAAGAACTCAGGGAAAACCAGTTAGAAAGACAAACTCTAGAAGTAGCAACCAGTAGGAACAGTGTACTGGCAGATAGAGAAGAACTGGATCGTTTGAAGAAAGAGCTGAACGAAAAGAAAAAGGAGGTTGAAGCTGCCATCAACACCATGAGCGAAGAGAGAGAACAACTCAATCAGATGAGGAGTAGTACTGACGTTGACAAAAGAGACATCAATAAACTAAACGCAGAACTGAAGCAAGACAGAGAGAATCTGGATAGAGACCGACAGATGATGGACAAAGACAAACTGGACTTGGAGTTAAAGAGGTCAGACATCCTGAAACAAAGAAACCGATTAGAACAAGATATAAAAGAGGAAAGTAACAATCTGGAAATCATGAAGACTGAGCTACAAAAGCAGCAAGAACATGCAGATGGTCAGTTTGAGGAGATAAACAGAGAGAAAAGCAACATGAAACGTCTGACACTTCAGCTTCAGACTGAAAAAGACAAACTTGAGAAGATCATGAATATGATTAACTTAAAACATAATGAACAAGAACTCAGGGAAAACCAGTTAGAAAGACAAACTCTAGAAGTAGCAACCAGTAGGAACAGTGTACTGGCAGATAGAGAAGAACTGGATCGTTTGAAGAAAGAGCTGAACGAAAAGAAAGAGGAGGTTGAAGCTGCCATCAAGACCATGAGCGAAGAGAGAGAACAACTCAATCAGATGAGGAGTAGTACTGACGTTGACAAAAGAGACATCAACAAACTAAAGGCAGAACTGAAGCAAGACAGAGAGAATCTGGATAGAGACCGACAGATGATGGACAAAGACAAACTGGACTTGGAGCTAATGAGGTCAGACATCCTGAAACAAAGAAACCGATTAGAAGAAGACATAAAAGAGGAAAGTAACAATCTGGAAATCATGAAGACTGAGCTACAAAAGCAGCAAGAACATGCAGATGGTCAGTTTGAGGAGATAAACAGAGAGAAAAGCAACATGAAACATCTGACACTTCAGCTTCAGACTGAAAAAGACAAACTTGAGAAGATCATGAATATGATTAACTTAAAACATAACGAACAAGAACTCAGAGAAAACCAGTTAGAAAGACAAACTCTAGAACTAGCAACCAGTAGGAACAGTGTACTGGCAGATAGAGAAGAACTGGATCGTTTGAATAAAGAGCTGAACGAAAAGAAAGGGGAGGTTGAAGCTGCCATCAACACCATGAGTGAAGAGAGAGAACAACTCAATCAGATGAGGAGTAGTACTGACGTTGACAAACGAGATATCAACAAACTAAAGGCGGAGGTGAAGCAAGACAGAGAGAATCTGGATAGAGACCGACAGATGATGGACAAAGACAAACTGGACTTGGAGCTGATGAGGTCAGACATCCTGAAACAAAGAAACCGATTAGAACAAGATATAAAAGAGGTAAGTAACAATCTGGAAATCATGAAGACTGAGCTACAAAAGCAGCAAGAACATGCAGATGGTCAGTTTGAGGAGATAAACAGAGAGAAAAGCAACATGAAACATCTGACACTTCAGCTTCAGACTGAAAAAGACAAACTTGAGAAGATCATGAATATGATTAACTTAAAACATAATGAACAAGAACTCAGGGAAAACCAGTTAGAAAGACAAACTCTAGAAGTAGCAACCAGTAGGAACAGTGTACTGGCAGATAGAGAAGAACTGGATCGTTTGAAGAAAGAGCTGAACGAAAAGAAAGAGGAGGTTGAAGCTGCCATCAAGACCATGAGCGAAGAGAGAGAACAACTCAATCAGATGAGGAGTAGTACTGACGTTGACAAAAGAGACATCAACAAACTAAATGCAGAACTGAAGCAAGACAGAGAGAATCTGGATAGAGACCGACAGATGATGGACAAAGAAAAACTGGACTTGGAGCTAATGAGGTCAGACATCCTGAAACAAAGAAACCGATTAGAAGAAGACATAAAAGAGGAAAGTAACAATCTGGAAATCATGAAGACTGAGCTACAAAAGCAGCAAGAACATGCAGATGGTCAGTTTGAGGAGATAAACAGAGAGAAAAGCAACATGAAACATCTGACACTTCAGCTTCAGATTGAAAAAGACAAACTTGAGAAGATCCTGAATATGATTAACTTAAAACGTAACGAACAAGAACTCAGAGAAAACCAGTTAGAAAGACAAACTCTAGAAGTAGCAACCAGTAGGAACAGTGTACTGGCAGATAGAGAAGAACTGGATCGTTTGAAGAAAGAGCTGAACGAAAAGAAAAAGGAGGTTGAAGCTGCCATCAACACCATGAGCGAAGAGAGAGAACAACTCAATCAGATGAGGAGTAGTACTGACGTTGACAAAAGAGATATCAACAAACTAAACACAGAGTTGAAGCAAGACAGAGAGAATCTGGATAGAGACCGACAGATGATGGACAAAGACAAACTGGACTTGGAGCTAATGAGGTCAGACATCCTGAAACAAAGAAACCGATTAGAAGAAGACATTAAAGAGGAAAGTAACAATCTGGAAATCATGAAGACTGGGCTACAAAAGCAGCAAGAACATGCAGATGGTCAGTTTGAGGAGATAAACAGAGAGAAAAGCAACATGAAACATCTGACACTTCAGCTTCAGACTGAAAAAGACAAACTTGAGAAGATCATGAATATGATTAACTTAAAACATAACGAACAAGAACTCAGAGAAAACCAGTTAGAAAGACAAACTCTCGAACTAGCAACCAGTAGGAACAGTGTACTGGCAGATAGAGAAGAACTGGATCGTTTGAAGAAAGAGCTGAACGAAAAAAAAAAGGAGGTTGAAGCTGCCATCAACACCATGAGCGAAGAGAGAGAACAACTCAATCAGATGAGGAGTAGTACTGACGTTGACAAACGAGATATCAACAAACTAAAGGCGGAGGTGAAGCAAGACAGAGAGGATCTGGATAGAGACCGACAGATGATGGACAAATACAAACTGGACTTAGAGCTAATGAGGTCAGACATCCTGAAACAAAGAAACCGATTAGAACAAGATATAAAAGAGGAAAGTAACAATCTGGAAATCATGAAGACTGGGCTACAAAAGCAGCAAGAACATGCAGATGGTCAGTTTGAGGAGATAAACAGAGAGAAAAGCAACATGAAACATCTGACACTTCAGCTTCAGACTGAAAAAGACAAACTTGAGAAGATCATGAATATGATTAACTTAAAACATAACGAACAAGAACTCAGAGAAAACCAGTTAGAAAGACAAACTCTCGAACTAGCAACCAGTAGGAACAGTGTACTGGCAGATAGAGAAGAACTGGAACGTTTGAAGAAAGAGCTGAAGGAAAAGAAAGAGGAGGTTGAAGCTGCCATCAAGACCATGAGCGAAGAGAGAAAACAACTCTATCAGATGAGGAGTAGTACTGACGTTGACAAAAGAGATATCAACAAACTAAACGCAGAGCTGAAGCAAGACAGACAGAATCTGGATAGAGACAGACAGAAGATGGACAAAGACCAACTGGACTTGGAGCTGTTACGGTCAGACATCCTGAAACAAAGAAACCGATTAGAACAAGACATAAAAGAGGAAAGTAACAATCTGGAAATCATGAAGACTGAGCTACAAAAGCAGCAAGAACATGCAGATGGTCAGTTTGAGGAGATAAACAGAGAGAAAAGCAACATGAAACATCTGACAGTTCAGCTTCAGACTGAAAAAGACAAACTTGAGAAGATCATGAATATGATTAACTTAAAACATAATGAACAAGAACTCAGGGAAAACCAGTTAGAAAGACAAACTCTAGAACTAGCAACCAGTAGGAACAGTGTACTGGCAGATAGAGAAGAACTGGATTGTTTGAAGAGAGTGCTGTACGAAAAGAAAGAGGAGGTTGAAGCTGCCATCAACGCCATGAGCGAAGAGAGAGAACAACTCAATCAGATGAGGAGTAGTACTGACGTTGACAAAAGAGATATCAACACACTAAACGCAGAGCTGAAGCAAGACAGCGAGAATCTGGATAGAGACCGACAGAAGATGGACAAAGACCAACTGGACTTGGAGCTGTTACGGTCAAACATCCTGAAACAAAGAAACCGATTAGAACAAGACATAAAAGAGGAAAGTAACAATCTGGAAATCATGAAGACTGAGCTACAAAAGCAGCAAGAACATGCAGATGGTCAGTTTGAGGAGATAAACAGAGAGAAAAGCAACATGAAACATCTGACAGTTCAGCTTCAGACCGAAAAAGACAAACTTGAGAAGATCATGAATATGATTAACTTAAAACATAATGAACAAGAACTCAGAGAAAACCAGTTAGAACGACAGGCTCTAGAAGTAGCAACCAGTAGGAACAGTGTACTGGCAGATAGAGAGGAACTGGATCTTTTGAAGAAAGAGCTGAACGAAAAGAAAGAGGAGGTTGAAGCTGCCATCAACACCATCAGTGAAGAGAGAGAACAACTTAATCAGATGAAGAGCGATGCTGACAAGGACAAACAAATGTTGGACAAAGAAAAGAACAGAATGGAAGGAGAAATTTCTGACCTGAAAATAAGAGAAGCACGACTCTTGAATCAAATGAAATCAATGGAAAATCTGAGCGAAAAACTTCAACAGCTGATTGAAAGGATGAATAAAGACGTGAAAAACAAGCTGGAAAGATTTCAACAACACTATGGCGATGTAGTAAAGCTGGACACTGTATTGCAACAAAAGCTTGCAGCTCTAGATATACAGAAAGAAAACATTGCCTATTACACTGTGCTGTTAGATGGAGAAAAGAAAAGTCTGAGAGGTATACTGTCGGACATGGCGACCCAGAGAAAAGACATGGAAAATCAAAGGACGCTGGAGTTTGACTTGGACAAACGAGATGTTAAACTAATGGCTGACCTGAAGCAAGACAGAGAGGATCTCGATAGAGACAGACAGAACATGGACAAAGACAAACTGGACTTGGAGCTGATGAGGTCAGACATCCTGAAACAAAGAAACCGATTAGAACAAGATATAAAAGAGGAAATTAACAATCTGGAAATCATGAAGACTGAGCTACAAAAGAAGCAAGAACATGCAGATGGTCAGTTTGAGGAGATAAACAGAGAGAAAAGCAACATGAAACACCTGACACTTCAGCTTCAGACTGAAAAAGACAAACTTGAGAAGATCATGAATATGATCAACTTAAAACATAATGAACAAGAACTCAGAGAAAACCAGTTAGAACGACAGACTCTAGAACTAGAAACCAGTAAGAACAGTGTACTGGCAGATAGAGAGGAACTGGATCTTTTGAAGAAAGAGCTGAACGAAAAGAAAGAGGAGGTTGAAGCTGCCATCAACACCATCAGTGAAGACAGAGAACAACTCAATCAGATTAAGAGTGATGCTGACAAGGACAAAAGAGATGTCAACAAACTAAAGGTGGAGCTGAAGCAAGAGAGAGAGGATGATTTTACAG
This sequence comes from Chelidonichthys spinosus, assembly GCA_029853015.1. Classification (NCBI taxonomy): domain Eukaryota; kingdom Metazoa; phylum Chordata; class Actinopteri; order Perciformes; family Triglidae; genus Chelidonichthys; species Chelidonichthys spinosus. The sequence goes on from CM056835.1 coordinate 9,060,803, forward strand.
AAGAGAAACTGTCAAAAAGAGATTCTTTGCGACAGATGTGGAAGGACACTAAAATGGAACGTAAGGAGATTGATCACATGAGATGCAAGAGCCAGGAGATGATCAACAACCTTGAGAAAAGACTTAATGTTATCAATCAGTTTGTTCAGAGAAAATTGTTACAGAACAAAAAGGAACCATTGGAGAAGCTGAAACAAGGACAAAGTAATGATATGACTTCCAAAAGTGACTACGAGAGATACATCACAACACTTGATGAAAAATACACAGAGCTCCAACAACTTGAGCTTCAGGTGCTCAGAAAGATTGAGAAACTCCATGTCAAAGAAAAGGTGACACTGACAAGTACTGACAAAGCGAACCAAACATTCCCAGAGGATTCAACAGAACACGCTTCTGCCAAAATGTATCAGGAGCAGATGAAGGTAGAAGAAGCTATGGCAGCTCCAGTCACATCCAGTGGACTCCTCTCTCAGCTCCAGCATTACTGCTATCGATGCCGCCATTGTTGTGCCTGCTATAAGCAGGTCTGCCAAGTGGACAAATGAGACAGGTGTATGTCACTGTCATGAGCTGTTTCAATGATTTATGTCATACATATGAAATACAGTGTTTCTACTTTTCTTAAACATCTAACAATCATTTATTATCCAAAGACATCCGCTCAACACTTTGAAACGGGTCATTCTTCAGTATCACCTTATCCAAATTACTTAGGTATAGTCTGCAGGATTAATATATAATATGGAATGACTCATATGATGTTAAATTTGACTGTTTTTTTTTTGTAAAAATGAGCAATAAAAAATGAGTACTATGAAGATTCAAAAGATCATAAATGTCCACAGATCATAGTGCAAAATATGGGAGGCTTGCATGTCTTTAAAAGTGCTTACCTTTACCAGCTAGTGGACTATGCCTGTTTTCATATGTAAATATCAATTTGTTGGTTCACAAAATAAGATTCAATAGTTAACCATTTTAAGAGTGAGTGCTTCATTTTCAGTTTTACAGTTTGCAAAGCCTCAGTTCTTCACATTGCAATTTTAAATGTAGGGACTTGAGAATCAATGTTCACAACATTACAGAATCCCAAGTATTTAAGAACTGATTTTGCCTCGTTGACACCAGATGTATTTGTTGCTGGCAGCTTGTTTTTCTTGCTATTCTTTTAAGTTATTCATGTATATTAACCTATTATGTTACAATCATTTAAGAAAGCTAAATAAAACAAATCAAATGTTAAAATAATGTATTTCCTTGTTTGAACCCTCTTATCTTTGTAAGATACAATTGTTCACACATTTCAAAGTTATATATATGTCTATATTTGACCAATATAGAGAGGACAACTGAGTCTGATTATTGCTTAAACAAAATCACAGAGAAATATTGTAGGTGAATTATAGAATTGTACTGTTAATGTATTTAAGCATATTTGTTTTTTGTTTTTTTCTGTCACATGATGTCAAGTAGGGGCAGGATTTTATAAGCATTTTGCTTCTGTCTGCTCCTTCCCAATGTATTAAATTTGAATTAATCTGATTTATGCTGTATGTATTTTCTTTACTTTTACATTATGTTGAATGTTTGAGATACAACTAAATAAATACAAATTTAAATATTTCTGTATGCATACTTTTACTTGCTTTGGAGCTAATCTGGGCCAATAGTTTTGATGGTTTGAAAAATGTAACTTTAACGTTAGTTCTTATTCTTGAACTTTGAAATCTACATACACTATATTGCCATAAGTATTCACTCGCCTGTCTTGATTCGCATATGAATTTAAGTGACTCTTAATCCTTAGGGACCTAGTTTCGTAGACCAGGCGCAGTCGGGGCGCAGTGCACCTGCGCCACCGCGACGGGGTGTGTCCATCTGGACTTTGCAAGTTTTTGTGCACCGCGCAGGCTAGCGCAGGCACTCCTCCCGTCACTCCCACCCGTGCAAGTGGGAAAGAGGGAGGAGAAGAAGGCATGAGTGGGAGACAAGTGAGAGACGAGGAGGAGACAAGGCGTGGAGTGGGATTAACACAGCCGATTCAGATCTTTACCAATCAAATGAGCTCCTCTCCTCACCTTTAATGCGCAGTGCAGTGCAAGTTTCTTCACTTGACAACCCAATGACAGAAGCAGCGCCGGCGCTCCCACCACGCACATCACGCACTGTGCGTGCGTATAGCCAGAATAATTGTAATGCCGATATTATATCACTATAGAAATTGTAGGCACATTTTAGGCATGTCTATCAGACACAGGAAACACAGAGAACCCGGTGCCTGCACAAGCCGGCCGGGCCATTCATCATCATCATCACCGTCTTCATCATCTGCCCTCCACAGGTGCACCGGATTCCCCGTCCAACACCAGAACGGCGAGACACCGTGACCTTGCGCCGCTCAGACCAGCTGCAGCCCCAACTCCGGTTCCAGTTCATGGCATGGCAAAGTTGTGCGTTTCTCCACGGACGCGGACAACAGTTCACTGAGGCGCGAGACCAGGCACAAGCTGCTGTATTTATTTTTTTTTACAATTTTTTCAGGCATAGACGCATTTTATTAGCAGTGGATAGATATGAAAAACCGGAGAGAGAGAGGGAGATGTGACATGCAGCAAAAGAGCTTCGTACGGAATTTGAACCGGGTTGGCGGCGTATGCGTACGTGTAACATACATGGCATGTGCTCTAACCACTCTGCCACCTGCGCACCCCTAAATCAATGTTTTTCGGGTATCATAAAGGAATTCTGCTTAGGGCAAAATCGCTAACGGCGGCGCTGGACAGAAGACAGCAGCAGCAGCGCCAGACAGCCAAACTTTTTCCAGGATGAAACTGATGTTTTGGTCCGAGAGGTCCAAGTTTCAGCTGTGTTAATTCAGTCATGCTGAGTTTCTGTTACGCGTGCCATCTGCCTTTGATGTGATGTCAGATGCGACGGGTCTCAGTCTCCACACTAATTCACCCCAAAGATGTTCTATTGGGTTTAGATCAGGACTCTGTGCAGACCAGTCAAGTTTATCTACACCAAACTCTCTCATCCATGTCTTTATGGACCTTGCTTTGTGCACAGTCATGTTGGAACAGGAAGGGGCCATCTAACACCTGTTGCCACAAAGTTGGGGGCATGTAATTGTCCAACATCTCTTGTATGCTGAAGCATTCAGAGTTCCTTTCACTGGAACTAAGGGGCCAAGCCCAGCTCCTGAAAACCAATCCCACACCATAATCCCCCTCCACCAAACTAAACACGTGGCACAATGCAGTCAGACAAGTACCGTTCTCCTTGCAACTGCCAAACCCAGACTCATCCATCAGATAGCCAGATGGAGAAGCGTGATTCGTCACTCCAGAGAACGCGTCTCCACTGCTCTAGAGTCCAGTGGTGGCGTGCTTTACACCACTGCATCTAACGCTTTGCATTGCACTTACTGATGTATGGCTTGGATGCAGCTGCTCGGCCATGGAGACCCATTCCATGAAGCTCTCTATGCACTGTTCTTGAGCTAATCTGAAGGCCACATGAAGTTTGGAGGTCTGTAGCGATTGACTCTGCAGAAAATTGGTGACCTCTGCGCACTATGCGCCTCAGCATCCGCTGACCCCGCTCCATCATTTTACGTGGCCTTCCACTTCTTGGCCGAGTTGCTGTTGTTCCCAATCGCTTTCACTTTGTTATAATACTACTGACAGTTGACTGGAATATTTAGGAGGGAAGAAATTTCACTACTGGACTTTTTGCACAGGTAGGTTAAAACCACGTCCAACCTGCCTGTCCCATATTTCGACCGTTGCTGCACAGAAAGATTTGATTCTCTACCCTCCACCATGCTTATGTTTAAAAATGCACGGGACAACCTGACATAAGACCGTTCAGTCTCACAATTTGTGAAACCAGGCACAGCAAGTGGAACAAGTGACAAATTTAAGATATTATAGCCTGCATTTAAATATTCATATAACTGCATAGTCTTCGACTAAATCCAATGATGTTGGTGTTGAAGCAATTTGTCATTGCCAGTCCAGCAGAAAAAAAAGCCAACGGTAATGCTAGCAGAAGCTAGTGGCAGTGCTAGCCGTAATGTTGGTAACGTTACTAGCCAAAAAAAAAGCCGACAGACCCCTGCTAGCACCCAGGAAAAAATGTCTGCTATTTCCGGTTCGTCTATGTCACTTATTTAAAATGAATAAGCAAGTTTAACAGCAAAACAGTGCAGTCCATCATTTTTGCTGAGCATTTTTGCTGATTTTAACGCTAATCGTTAGACACATAGCTAGATGTTAGCACCTTGATAACATTTAAGCTAGACAGAATTTTTCTTTGTATGCCAGCACACTGTCTCAAAAACAAACGTTGTCGGAAACATAAATTGATGCATTTCACTCACGACGTCTTTGTGGATGCCTCACCGGAATGCATGGGCGCAGTCAACAATACTGGCAGGCAGACTCACAGCCAGAGACAGGATTGTGTTTCCAGTGACTTCAACTGGGCCGTTACGTGGTGTACATAAATTAATTTGAAAATTCTCTCTCTCTGGAGACTGCTGAATGTGGAGCAGCTCTTCATTGAGTTCGTTAAACATATTTGTGGTATTCACATTAAAAAATCTAACTTTTTCCTACTCGGATTTTATGTTTTTTTGTGATTTTATGTCCATTGTGTTAAAATGAAAAAAAAATAACTGTACAGTCACACATATGAGGTTGTGCTGAAAATAATGACACCAAACAAGGCAAGGTTAAATAGTTTTTAAGGTGAAATAAAATGGTAAAATCAGAAATAGTAAAAAAAAAACAGCCAATTATACCCCAGACCCCAGAGGGGTTAAACAACAACTCACTCAAAAATATCTAAAAAATAATTTTTGTTGTTGTGCTCTTGTCGTATCTTGTTTTGTTTTGCTTTGTGATCTCGGGCCTGTATCTTTCTGTTCTGGTGTGTATTGTATTGTTCTACATGGATTTCTTTGTCACTGTCTTTTTCATTAATTTGCTATTCACAGTACTTGGATGCATCTTTTGGCTGTTGGTTTAAGCCTAAGTTGTATTCCGTGTTGAATATATGGTTGTATAAATTAAGTTTCTCTGCATTGACTTTCCATTCCTCATTGCATTTCCTGACATAGATGTCATACATCTTAGTAACATTCAAATTCTCCCCAAGGTATTGCCTTGCTGTATCTTTTTGGCAGTAGTATGACTGAATTGTTGGGAAAGACTTCATGTGATTTCTGATTAGATTTGTTCTCTCTTCTGAGATTTAGTTACCAGGGGTATGCTTTCCATGCGTGCTTGCTTCCTAGATTAGTAGAGGACTGATCATTCCCTGCCGACCTGGCAAATTTCTCTGTGATATCAAGGGTTTTAAAAAAGAAATCTTTGGAGGTTCAAATTTGTCTAGACACATCTCCCATTGACCAGAACTGGTCAAAGATGTTTTGCCTCTCGGACTGAGGGAAGGCCTCATTCAATTTTTATCGACAAGTGGTACAGTCTTTTTCTCTGACATTGCATGCTGGAACATTTATTTTGTTGACATTGACATAGCTTTGGCCGGAGACTCTGAGCCATATTTTTTTCCAGCTATCGGGGTTCCTCTGTCTTATTCTTCCCCTTTGCTCACTCTTGATTCTCAACCTTGTCAACTCTCACTGGCTCCATATTCAAAACAACATGCTCCTGTTCCTCATTTCTGAATCAGCACTGTCCCAGATTTCTACCATTGTCACTGGCTCCAGAGTTAAGATGATATACTGTTCTTGATCCTCATGGCTCATCTCTGTACCTACCTGATCCATTGCATTGTGTCTTTCCTCTGCCTGCTCCACTGCATCGTTTACCTCCTGTGCCTGTAGGCCTACCACTGCACTGTCTCTCCTGTGCTCTCTCTTCTGTAATACATAAACACACTATTTAAATTGTTTCTGTAATCACCCCCTCCCCCCCCCCAGCAGTGACATTGATCAAATACCAACATGCTGAAACATAACTACGAGTTTTAGTAGGCTAGTTAGGCAAGTAGCTTCTGGTTGCTAAAGGCTAAGTTAGCCGGCTATAGGCAAATTTTACTGAAACATGTTGAGTTGTGCCAATTCTCCTGATTTAGCGAGCCCCAACTCCAAGCCTAACCCACTAACCCTAACCCTAATTTCAGACTTTAGCCTGAATTAATTCCTGATTTAATTTTCATTTAATTTTTTTAAATTGGATTATTTTTACTTCTGCCACCACTAAATGAATAGGCTGGGGCAAAGAAATCATATCCTGAATTAGCGAGCCCCAACTCCAAGCCTAACCCACTAACCCTAACCCTAATTTCAGACTTTAGCCTGAATTAATTCCTGATTTAATTTTCATTAAAAAAAATTTAAATTGGATTTTTTTTACTTCTGCCACCACTTAACGAATAGGCTGGGGCAAAGAAATCATATCCTGAATTAGCGAGCCCCAACTGCCAGCTTAACCCACTAACCCTAACCCTAATTTCAGACTTTAGCCTGAATTAATTCATGATTTAATTTTCATTAAATCTTTTTAAGTTTGATTTTTTTTACTTCTGCCACCACTAAATGAATAGGCTGGGGCAAAGAAATCGTATCCTGAATTAGCGAGCCCCAACTCCCAGCCTAACCCACTAACCCTAACCCTAATTTCAGACTTTAGCCTGAATTAATTCCTGATTTATTTTTCATTAAAAAAATTTAAATTGGATTTTTTTTACGTCTGCCACCACTAAATGAATAGGCTGGGGCAAAGAAATGGTATCCTGAATTAGCGAGCCCCAACTCCAAGCCTAACCCACTAACCCTAACCCTAATTTCAGACGTTAGCCTGAATTAATTCATGATTTAATTTTCATTAAAAAAATTTAAATTGGATTTTTTTTACGTCTTCCACCACTAAATGAATAGGCTGGGGCAAAGAAATGGTATCCTGAATTAGCGAGCCCCAACTCCAAGCCTAACCCACTAACCCTAACCCTAATTTCAGACGTTAGCCTGAATTAATTCATGATTTAATTTTCATTAAAAAAATTAAAATTGGATTTTTTTTACGTCTGCCACCACTAAATGAATAGGCTGGGGCAAAGAAATGGTATCCTGAATTAGCGAGCCCCAACTCCAAGCCTAACCCACTAACCCTAACCCTAATTTCAGACGTTAGCCTGAATTAATTCATGATTTAATTTTCATTAAAAAAATTAAAATTGGATTTTTTTTACGTCTGCCACCACTAAATGAATAGGCTGGGGCAAAGAAATGGTATCCTGAATTAGCGAGCCCCAACTCCAAGCCTAACCCACTAACCCTAACCCTAATTTCAGACGTTAGCCTGAATTAATTCATGATTTAATTTTCATTAAAAAAATTAAAATTGGATTTTTTTTACGTCTGCCACCACTAAATGAATAGGCTGGGGCAAAGAAATGGTATCCTGAATTAGCGAGCCCCAACTCCAAGCCTAACCCACTAACCCTAACCCTAATTTCAGACGTTAGCCTGAATTAATTCATGATTTAATTTTCATTAAAAAAATTAAAATTGGATTTTTTTTACGTCTGCCACCACTAAATGAATAGGCTGGGGCAAAGAAATGGTATCCTGAATTAGCGAGCCCCAACTCCAAGCCTAACCCACTAACCCTAACCCTAATTTCAGACGTTAGCCTGAATTAATTAATGATTTAATTTTCATTAAAAAAATTTAAATTTGATTTTTTTTACGTCTGCCACCACTAAATGAATAGGCTGGGGCAAAGAAATCGTATCCTGAATTAGCGAGCCCCAACTCCAAGCCTAACCCACTAACCCTAACACTAATTTTAATACGTTAGCCTGAATTAATTCATGATTTAATTTTCATTAAAAAATTAAAATGATTTTTTTTACTCTGCCACCACTAAATGAATAGGCTGGGGCAAAGAAATGGTATCCTGAATTAGCGAGCCCCAACTCCAAGCCTAACCCACTAACCCTAACCCTAATTTCAGACTTAGCCTGAATTAATTCATGATTTAATTTTCATTAAAAAAATTAAAATTGGATTTTTTTTACGTTGCCACCACTAAATGAATAGGCTGGGGCAAAGAAATGGTATCCTGAATTAGCGAGCCCCAACTCCAAGCCTAACCCACTAACCCTAACCCTAATTTAACGTTAGCCTGAATTAATTCATGATTTAATTTTCATTAAAAAAATAAATGGATTTTTTTTACTCTGCCACCACTAAATGAATAGGCTGGGGCAAAGAAATGGTATCCTGAATTAGCGAGCCCCAACTCCAAGCCTAACCCACTAACCCTAACCCTAATTTCAGACGTTAGCCTGAATTAATTCATGATTTAATTTTCATTAAAAAAATTTAAATTGGATTTTTTTTACGTCTGCCACCACTAAATGAATAGGCTGGGGCAAAGAAATGGTATCCTGAATTAGCGAGCCCCAACTCCAAGCCTAACCCACTAACCCTAACCCTAATTTCAGACGTTAGCCTGAATTAATTCATGATTTAATTTTCATTAAAAAAATTTAAATTGGATTTTTTTTACGTCTGCCACCACTAAATGAATAGGCTGGGGCAAAGAAATCGTATCCTGAATTAGCGAGCCCCAACTCCAAGCCTAACCCACTAACCCTAACCCTAATTTCAGACGTTAGCCTGAATTAATTCATGATTTAATTTTCATTAAATCTTTTTAAGTTTGATTTTTTTTACTTCTGCCACCACTAAATGAATAGGCTGGGGCAAAGAAATCGTATCCTGAATTAGCGAGCCCCAACTCCAAGCCTAACCCACTAACCCTAACCCTAATTTCAGACGTTAGCCTGAATTAATTCATGATTTAATTTTCATTAAAAAAATTTAAATTGGATTTTTTTTACGTCTGCCACCACTAAATGAATAGGCTGGGGCAAAGAAATGGTATCCTGAATTAGCGAGCCCCAACTCCAAGCCTAACCCACTAACCCTAACCCTAATTTCAGACGTTAGCCTGAATTAATTCATGATTTAATTTTCATTAAAAAAATTTAAATTGGATTTTTTTTACGTCTGCCACCACTAAATGAATAGGCTGGGGCAAAGAAATCGTATCCTGAATTAGCGAGCCCCAACTCCAAGCCTAACCCACTAACCCTAACCCTAATTTTAATACGTTAGCCTGAATTAATTCATGATTTAATTTTCATTAAATCTTTTTAAGTTTGATTTTTTTTTTTTACTTCTGCCACCACTAAATGAATAGGCTGGGGCAAAGAAATCGTATCCTGAATTAGCGAGCCCCAACTCCAAGCCTAACCCACTAACCCTAACCCTAATTTCAGACTTTAGCCTGAATTAATTCATGATTTAATTTTCATTAAAAAAAATTTAATTGGATTTTTTTTACGTCTGCCACCACTAAATGAATAGGCTGGGGCAAAGAAATCGTATCCTGAATTAGCGAGCCCCAACTCCAAGCCTAACCCACTAACCCTAACCCTAATTTCAGACGTTAGCCTGAATTAATTCATGATTTAATTTTCATTAAAAAAATTTAAATTGGATTTTTTTTTACGTTTGCCACCACTAAATGAATAGGCTGGGGCAAAGAAATGGTATCCTGAATTAGCGAGCCCCAACTCCAAGCCTAACCCACTAACCCTAACCCTAATTTTAATACGTTAGCCTGAATTAATTCATGATTTAATTTTCATTAAATCTTTTTAAGTTTGATATTTTTTACTTCTGCCACCACTAAATGAATAGGCTGGGGCAAAGAAATCGTATCCTGAATTAGCGAGCCCCAACTCCAAGCCTAACCCACTAACCCTAACCCTAATTTCAGACGTTAGCCTGAATTAATTCATGATTTAATTTTCATTAAAAAAATTTAAATTGGATTTTTTTTACGTCTGCCACCACTAAATGAATAGGCTGGGGCAAAGAAATCGTATCCTGAATTAGCGAGCCCCAACTCCAAGCCTAACCCACTAACCCTAACCCTAATTTTAATACGTTAGCCTGAATTAATTCATGATTTAATTTTCATTAAATCTTTTTAAGTTTGATTTTTTTTTACTTCTGCCACCACTAAATGAATAGGCTGGGGCAAAGAAATCGTATCCTGAATTAGCGAGCCCCAACTCCAAGCCTAACCCACTAACCCTAACCCTAATTTCAGACGTTAGCCTGAATTAATTCATGATTTAATTTTCATTAAAAAAATTTAAATTGGATTTTTTTTTACGTTTGCCACCACTAAATGAATAGGCTGGGGCAAAGAAATGGTATCCTGAATTAGCGAGCCCCAACTCCAAGCCTAACCCACTAACCCTAACCCTAATTTCAGACGTTAGCCTGAATTAATTCATGATTTAATTTTCATTAAAAAAATTTAAATTGGATTTTTTTTTACGTTTGCCACCACTAAATGAATAGGCTGGGGCAAAGAAATGGTATCCTGAATTAGCGAGCCCCAACTCCAAGCCTAACCCACTAACCCTAACACTAATTTTAATACGTTAGCCTGAATTAATTCATGATTTAATTTTCATTAAATCTTTTTAAGTTTGATTTTTTTTACTTCTGCCACCACTAAATGAATAGGCTGGGGCAAAGAAATCGTATCCTGAATTAGCGAGCCCCAACTCCAAGCCTAACCCACTAACCCTAACCCTAATTTCAGACGTTAGCCTGAATTAATTCATGATTTAATTTTCATTAAAAAAATTTAAATTGGATTTTTTTTACGTCTGCCACCACTAAATGAATAGGCTGGGGCAAAGAAATCGTATCCTGAATTAGCGAGCCCCAACTCCAAGCCTAACCCACTAACCCTAACCCTAATTTTAATACGTTAGCCTGAATTAATTCATGATTTAATTTTCATTAAATCTTTTTAAGTTTGATTTTTTTTACTTCTGCCCCACAAATGAATAGGCTGGGGCAAAGAAATCGTATCCTGAATTAGCGAGCCCCAACTCCAAGCCTAACCCACTAACCCTAACCCTAATTTCAGACGTTAGCCTGAATTAATTCATGATTTAATTTTCATTAAAAAAATTTAAATTGGATTTTTTTTACGTCTGCCACCACTAAATGAATAGGCTGGCAAAGAAATCGTATCCTGAATTAGCGAGCCCCAACTCCAAGCCTAACCCACTAACCCTAACCCTAATTTTAATACGTTAGCCTGAATTAATTCATGATTTAATTTTCATTAATTTTTTAAGTTTGATTTTTTTTACTTCTCCACCACTAAATGAATAGGCTGGGGCAAAGAAATGGTATCCTGAATTAGCGAGCCCCAACTCCAAGCCTAACCCACTAACCCTAATTTCAGACGTTAGCCTGAATTAATTCATGATTTATTTTCATTAAATTTTAATTTGATTTTTTTTACTTCTGCCACCACTAAATGAATAGGCTGGGCAAAGAAATGGTATCCTGAATTAGCGAGCCCCAACTCCAAGCCTAACCCACTAACTAACCCTAATTTAACTTAGCCTGAATTAATTCATGATTTAATTTTCATTAAATCTTTTTAAGTTTGATTTTTTTTACTTCTGCCACCACTAAATGAATAGGGGGGCAAAGAAATGGTATCCTGAATTAGCGAGCCCCAACTCCAAGCCTAACCCACTAACCAACCCTAATTTCAGACGTTAGCCTGAATTAATTCATGATTTAATTTTCATTAAATCTTTTTAAGTTTGATTTTTTTTACTTCTGCCACCACTAAATGAATAGGGGGCAAAGAAATGGTATCCTGAATTAGCGAGCCCCAACTCCAAGCCTAACCCACTAACCCTAACCCTAATTTCAGACGTTAGCCTGAATTAATTCATGATTTAATTTTCATTAAAAAAATTTAAATTGGATTTTTTTTTTGCCACCACTAAATGAATAGGCTGGGGCAAAGAAATGGTATCCTGAATTAGCGAGCCCCAACTCCAAGCCTAACCCACTAACCCTAACCCTAATTTCAGACGTTAGCCTGAATTAATTCATGATTTAATTTTCATTAAAAAAATTTAAATTGGATTTTTTTTACGTCTGCCACCACTAAATGAATAGGCTGGGGCAAAGAAATGGTATCCTGAATTAGCGAGCCCCAACTCCAAGCCTAACCCACTAACCCTAACCCTAATTTTAATACGTTAGCCTGAATTAATTCATGATTTAATTTTCATTAAATCTTTTTAAGTTTGATTTTTTTTACTTCTGCCACCACTAAATGAATAGGCTGGGGCAAAGAAATCGTATCCTGAATTAGCGAGCCCCAACTCCAAGCCTAACCCACTAACCCTAACCCTAATTTCAGACGTTAGCCTGAATTAATTCATGATTTAATTTTCATTAAAAAAATTTAAATTGGATTTTTTTTTACGTCTGCCACCACTAAATGAATAGGCTGGGGCAAAGAAATGGTATCCTGAATTAGCGAGCCCCAACTCCAAGCCTAACCCACTAACCCTAACCCTAATTTTAATACGTTAGCCTGAATTAATTCATGATTTAATTTTCATTATATCTTTTTAAGTTTGATTTTTTTTTTTACTTCTGCCACCACTAAATGAATAGGCTGGGGCAAAGAAATGGTATCCTGAATTAGCGAGCCCCAACTCCAAGCCTAACCCACTAACCCTAATTTCAGACGTTAGCCTGAATTAATTCATGATTTAATTTTCATTAAAAAAATTTAAATTGGATTTTTTTTACGTCTGCCACCACTAAATGAATAGGCTGGGGCAAAGAAATGGTATCCTGAATTAGCGAGCCCCAACTCCAAGCCTAACCCACTAACCCTAACCCTAATTTTAATACGTTAGCCTGAATTAATTCATGATTTAATTTTCATTAAATCTTTTTAAGTTTGATTTTTTTTACTTCTGCCACCACTAAATGAATAGGCTGGGGCAAAGAAATGGTATCCTGAATTAGCGAGCCCCAACTCCAAGCCTAACCCACTAACCCTAACCCTAATTTCAGACGTTAGCCTGAATTAATTCATGATTTAATTTTCATTAAAAAAATTTAAATTGGATTTTTTTTACTTCTGCCACCACTAAATGAATAGGCTGGGGCAAAGAAATGGTATCCTGAATTAGCGAGCCCCAACTCCAAGCCTAACCCACTAACCCTAACCCTAATTTCAGACGTTAGCCTGAATTAATTCATGATTTAATTTTCATTAAATCTTTTTAAGTTTGATTTTTTTTACTTCTGCCACCACTAAATGAATAGGCTGGGGCAAAGAAATGGTATCCTGAATTAGCGAGCCCCAACTCCAAGCCTAACCCACTAACCCTAACCCTAATTTCAGACGTTAGCCTGAATTAATTCATGATTTAATTTTCATTAAAAAAATTTAAATTGGATTTTTTTTTACGTCTGCCACCACTAAATGAATAGGCTGGGGCAAAGAAATGGTATCCTGAATTAGCGAGCCCCAACTCCAAGCCTAACCCACTAACCCTAACCCTAATTTCAGACGTTAGCCTGAATTAATTCATGATTTAATTTTCATTAAATCTTTTTAAGTTTGATTTTTTTTACTTCTGCCACCACTAAATGAATAGGCTGGGGCAAAGAAATCGTATCCTGAATTAGCGAGCCCCAACTCCAAGCCTAACCCACTAACCCTAACCCTAATTTCAGACGTTAGCCTGAATTAATTCATGATTTAATTTTCATTAAAAAAATTTAAATTGGATTTTTTTTACGTCTGCCACCACTAAATGAATAGGCTGGGGCAAAGAAATCGGTATCCTGAATTAGCGAGCCCCAACTCCAAGCCTAACCCACTAACCCTAACCCTAATTTTAATACGTTAGCCTGAATTAATTCATGATTTAATTTTCATTAAATCTTTTAAAATTGGATTTTTTTTACGTCTGCCACCACTAAATGAATAGGCTGGGGCAAAGAAATGGTATCCTGAATTAGCGAGCCCCAACTCCAAGCCTAACCCACTAACCCTAACCCTAATTTCAGACGTTAGCCTGAATTAATTAATGATTTAATTTTCATTAAAAAAATTTAAATTGGATTTTTTTTACGTCTGCCACCACTAAATGAATAGGCTGGGGCAAAGAAATCGTATCCTGAATTAGCGAGCCCCAACTCCAAGCCTAACCCACTAACCCTAACCCTAATTTTAATACGTTAGCCTGAATTAATTCATGATTTAATTTTCATTAAATCTTTTTAAGTTTGATTTTTTTTTTTACTTCTGCCACCACTAAATGAATAGGCTGGGGCAAAGAAATCGTATCCTGAATTAGCGAGCCCCAACTCCAAGCCTAACCCACTAACCCTAACCCTAATTTCAGACTTTAGCCTGAATTAATTCATGATTTAATTTTCATTAAAAAAAATTTAATTGGATTTTTTTTACGTTTGCCACCACTAAATGAATAGGCTGGGGCAAAGAAATGGTATCCTGAATTAGCGAGCCCCAACTCCAAGCCTAACCCACTAACCCTAACCCTAATTTTAATACGTTAGCCTGAATTAATTCATGATTTAATTTTCATTAAATCTTTTTAAGTTTGATTTTTTTTACTTCTGCCACCACTAAATGAATAGGCTGGGGCAAAGAAATCGTATCCTGAATTAGCGAGCCCCAACTCCAAGCCTAACCCACTAACCCTAACCTATTTCAGACGTTAGCCTGAATTAATTCATGATTTAATTTTCATTAAAAAAATTTAAATTTGATTTTTTTTACTTCTGCCACCACTAAATGAATAGGCTGGGGCAAAGAAATCGTATCCTGAATTAGCGAGCCCCAACTCCAAGCCTAACCCACTAACCCTAACCCTAATTTCAGACGTGAGCCTGAATTAATTCATGATTTAATTTTCATTAAAAAAATTTAAATTGGATTTTTTTTACGTCTGCCACCACTAAATGAATAGGCTGGGGCAAAGAAATGGTATCCTGAATTAGCGAGCCCCAACTCCAAGCCTAACCCACTAACCCTAACCCTAATTTCAGACGTTAGCCTGAATTAATTAATGATTTAATTTTCATTAAAAAAATTTAAATTGGATTTTTTTTACGTCTGCCACCACTAAATGAATAGGCTGGGGCAAAGAAATCGTATCCTGAATTAGCGAGCCCCAACTCCAAGCCTAACCCACTAACCCTAACCCTAATTTTAATACGTTAGCCTGAATTAATTCATGATTTAATTTTCATTAAATCTTTTTAAGTTTTATTTTTTTTTTTACTTCTGCCACCTCTAAATGAATAGGCTGGGGCAAAGAAATCGTATCCTGAATTAGCGAGCCCCAACTCCAAGCCTAACCCACTAACCCTAACCCTAATTTTAATACGTTAGCCTGAATTAATTCATGATTTAATTTTCATTATATCTTTTTAAGTTTGATTTTTTTTTTACTTCTGCCACCACTAAATGAATAGGCTGGGGCAAAGAAATGGTATCCTGAATTAGCGAGCCCCAACTCCAAGCCTAACCCACTAACCCTAACCCTAATTTCAGACGTTAGCCTGAATTAATTCATGATTTAATTTTCATTAAATCTTTTTAAGTTTGATTTTTTTTACTTCTGCCACCACTAAATGAATAGGCTGGGGCAAAGAAATCGTATCCTGAATTAGCGAGCCCCAACTCCAAGCCTAACCCACTAACCCTAACCCTAATTTCAGACGTGAGCCTGAATTAATTCATGATTTAATTTTCATTAAAAAAATTTAAATTGGATTTTTTTTTACGTTTGCCACCACTAAATGAATAGGCTGGGGCAAAGAAATGGTATCCTGAATTAGCGAGCCCCAACTCCAAGCCTAACCCACTAACCCTAACCCTAATTTCAGACGTTAGCCTGAATTAATTCATGATTTAATTTTCATTAAAAAAATTTAAATTGGATTTTTTTTTACGTTTGCCACCACTAAATGAATAGGCTGGGGCAAAGAAATGGTATCCTGAATTAGCGAGCCCCAACTCCAAGCCTAACCCACTAACCCTAACCTTGATTTCAGACGTTAGCCTGAATTAATTCATGATTTAATTTTCATTAAATCTTTTTAAGTTTGATTTTTTTTACTTCTGCCACCACTAAATGAATAGGCTGGGGCAAAGAAATCGTATCCTGAATTAGCGAGCCCCAACTCCAAGCCTAACCCACTAACCCTAACCCTAATTTCAGACTTTAGCCTGAATTAATTCATGATTTAATTTTCATTAAAAAAATTTAAATTGGATTTTTTTTACGTCTGCCACCACTAAATGAATAGGCTGGGGCAAAGAAATCGTATCCTGAATTAGCGAGCCCAAACTCCAAGCCTAACCCACTAACCCTAACCCTAATTTTAATACGTTAGCCTGAATTAATTCATGATTTAATTTTCATTAAATCTTTTTAAGTTTGATTTTTTTTTTTACTTCTGCCACCACTGAATGAATAGGCTGGGGCAAAGAAATCGTATCCTGAATTAGCGAGCCCCAACTCCAAGCCTAACCCACTAACCCTAACCCTAATTTCAGACTTTAGCCTGAATTAATTCATGATTTAATTTTCATTAAATCTTTTTAAGTTTGATTTTTTTTACTTCTGCCACCACTAAATGAATAGGCTGGGGCAAAGAAATCGTATCCTGAATTAGCGAGCCCCAACTCCAAGCCTAACCCACTAACCCTAACCTTGATTTCAGACGTTAGCCTGAATTAATTCATGATTTAATTTTCATTAAATCTTTTTAAGTTTGATTTTTTTTACGTTTGCCACCACTAAATGAATAGGCTGGGGCAAAGAAATGGTATCCTGAATTAGCGAGCCCCAACTCCAAGCCTAACCCACTAACCCTAACCCTAATTTTAATACGTTAGCCTGAATTAATTCATGATTTAATTTTCATTAAATCTTTTTAAGTTTGATTTTTTTTTTTACTTCTGCCACCACTAAATGAATAGGCTGGGGCAAAGAAATCGTATCCTGAATTAGCGAGCCCCAACTCCAAGCCTAACCCACTAACCCTAACCCTAATTTTAATACGTTAGCCTGAATTAATTCATGATTTAATTTTCATTAAATCTTTTTAAGTTTGATTTTTTTTTTTACTTCTGCCACCACTAAATGAATAGGCTGGGGCAAAGAAATCGTATCCTGAATTAGCGAGCCCCAACTCCAAGCCTAACCCACTAACCCTAACCCTAATTTTAATACGTTAGCCTGAATTAATTCATGATTTAATTTTCATTAAATCTTTTTAAGTTTGATTTTTTTTACTTCTGCCACCACTAAATGAATAGGCTGGGGCAAAGAAATCGTATCCTGAATTAGCGAGCCCCAACTCCAAGCCTAACCCACTAACCCTAACCTTGATTTCAGACGTTAGCCTGAATTAATTCATGATTTAATTTTCATTAAATCTTTTTAAGTTTGATTTTTTTTACTTCTGCCACCACTAAATGAATAGGCTGGGGCAAAGAAATCGTATCCTGAATTAGCGAGCCCCAACTCCAAGCCTAACCCACTAACCCTAACCCTAATTTTAATACGTTAGCCATATTTATTTTAATTTTATTTTTTTTTTTTCCAAAGGGGAAAACATCCCACACACCACCACCATTTATCATATTTATTTTAATTTTATTTTTTTTTTTTTCCAAAGGGGAAAACATCCCACACACCACCACCATTTTCATATTGATTTAATTTTCATTAAAAAAATTATGATTTTTTTTACTCTGCCACCACTAAATGAATAGGCTGGGGCAAAAATCGTATCCTGAATTAGCGAGCCCCAACTCCAAGCCTAACCCACTAACCCTAACCCTAATTAACTTAGCCTGAATTAATTCATGATTTAATTTTCATTAAAAATTTTAATGATTTTTTTTACTCTGCCACCACTAAATGAATAGGCTGGGGCAAAGAAATCGTATCCTGAATTAGCGAGCCCAACCCAACCTAACCCTAACCCTAACTTTTCAGACTTAGCCTGAATTAATTCATGATTTAATTTTCATTAAATTTTAATTGATTTTTTTTACTTTGCCACCACTAAATGAATAGGCTGGGGCAAAGAAATGTATCCTGAATTAGCGAGCCCCAACTCCAAGCCTAACCCACTAACCCTAACCCTAATTTAACGTTAGCCTGAATTAATTCATGATTTAATTTTCATTAAATTTTTAATTTGATTTTTTTTACTTCTGCCACCACTAAATGAATAGGCTGGGGCAAAGAAATCGTATCCTGAATTAGCGAGCCCCAACTCCAAGCCTAACCCACTAACCCTAACCTATTTCAGACGTAGCCTGAATTAATTCATGATTTAATTTTCATTAAAATTAATTGATTTTTTTACTCTGCCACCACTAAATGAATAGGCTGGGGCAAAGAAATGTATCCTGAATTAGCGAGCCCCAACTCCAAGCCTAACCCACTAACCCTAACCCTAATTTCAGACTTAGCCTGAATTAATTATGATTTAATTTTCATTAAAATTTAATTGATTTTTTTTACTCTGCCACCACTAAATGAATAGGCTGGGGCAAAGAAATCGTATCCTGAATTAGCGAGCCCCAACTCCAAGCCTAACCCACTAACCCTAACCCTAATTTTAATACGTTAGCCTGAATTAATTCATGATTTAATTTTCATTAAATCTTTTTAAGTTTATTTTTTTTTACTTCTGCCACCCTAAATGAATAGGCTGGGGCAAAGAAATCGTATCCTGAATTAGCGAGCCCCAACTCCAAGCCTAACCCACTAACCCTAACCCTAATTTTAATACGTTAGCCTGAATTAATTCATGATTTAATTTTCATTAAATCTTTTTAAGTTTGATTTTTTTTTACTTCTGCCACCACTAAATGAATAGGCTGGGGCAAAAAATGTATCCTGAATTAGCGAGCCCCAACTCCAAGCCTAACCCACTAACCCTAACCTATTTCAGACGTTAGCCTGAATTAATTCATGATTTAATTTTCATTAAATCTTTTTAAGTTTGATTTTTTTTACTTCTGCCACCACTAAATGAATAGGCTGGGGCAAAGAAATCGTATCCTGAATTAGCGAGCCCCAACTCCAAGCCTAACCCACTAACCCTAACCCTAATTAACGTAGCCTGAATTAATTCATGATTAATTTTCATTAAAAAAATTAATGATTTTTTTTTACTTTGCCACCACTAAATGAATAGGCTGGGGCAAAGAAATGTATCCTGAATTAGCGAGCCCCAACTCCAAGCCTAACCCACTAACCTACCTAATTAACGTTAGCCTGAATTAATTCATGATTTAATTTTCATTAAAAAAATTAATGATTTTTTTTTACTTGCCACCACTAAATGAATAGGCTGGGGCAAAGAAATGTATCCTGAATTAGCGAGCCCACTCCAAGCCTAACCCACTAACCCTAACTATTTAACTTAGCCTGAATTAATTCATGATTTAATTTTCATTAATTTTAATTTGATTTTTTTTACTTCTGCCACCACTAAATGAATAGGCTGGGGCAAAAAATGTATCCTGAATTAGCGAGCCCCAACTCCAAGCCTAACCCACTAACCAACCCTAATTTCAGACTTAGCCTGAATTAATTCATGATTTAATTTTCATTAAAAAAATTTAATTGGATTTTTTTTACGTCTGCCACCACTAAATGAATAGGCTGGGGCAAAGAAATCGTATCCTAATTAGCGAGCCAACTCCAAGCCTAACCCATAACCCTAACCTATTTAACGTTAGCCTGAATTAATTCATGATTTAATTTTCATTAAATTTTAATTGATTTTTTTTTTTACTCTGCCACCACTAATGAATAGGCTGGGGCAAAGAAATGTATCCTGAATTAGCGAGCCCCAACTCCAAGCCTAACCCACTAACCCTAACCCTAATTTCAGACTTAGCCTGAATTAATTCATGATTTAATTTTCATTAAATTTTAATTGATTTTTTTTACTTCTGCCACCACTAAATGAATAGGCTGGGGCAAAGAAATCGTATCCTGAATTAGCGAGCCCCAACTCCAAGCCTAACCCACTAACCCTAACTATTAACGTTAGCCTGAATTAATTCATGATTTAATTTTCATTAAATTTTTAAGTTTGATTTTTTTACTTTGCCACCACTAAATGAATAGGCTGGGGCAAAGAAATGTATCCTGAATTAGCGAGCCCCAACTCCAAGCCTAACCCACTAACCCTAACCCTAATTTAACTTAGCCTGAATTAATTCATGATTTAATTTTCATTAATTTTTAATTGATTTTTTTTACTTTGCCACCACTAAATGAATAGGCTGGGGCAAAGAAATGTATCCTGAATTAGCGAGCCCCAACTCCAAGCCTAACCCACTAACCCTAACCCTAATTTTAATACGTTAGCCTGAATTAATTCATGATTTAATTTTCATTAAATCTTTTTAAGTTTGATTTTTTTTTACTTCTGCCACCACTAAATGAATAGGCTGGGGCAAAGAAATCGTATCCTGAATTAGCGAGCCCCAACTCCAAGCCTAACCCACTAACCCTAACCCTAATTTAACGTTAGCCTGAATTAATTCATGATTTAATTTTCATTAAATTTTAATTTGATTTTTTTTACTTCTGCCACCACTAAATGAATAGGCTGGGGCAAAGAAATGTATCCTGAATTAGCGAGCCCCAACTCCAAGCCTAACCCACTAACCCTAACCTATTTCAGACGTTAGCCTGAATTAATTATGATTTAATTTTCATTAAATTTTTAATTTGATTTTTTTTTCCAAAGGGGAAAACATCCCACACACCACCACCATTTATCATATTTATTTTAATTTTATTTTTTTTTTTTTCCAAAGGGGAAAACATCCCACACACCACCACCATTTATCTGAATTAATTCATGATTTAATTTTATTAAATCTTTTTAAGTTTGATTTTTTTTTTTACTTCTGCCACCACTAAATGAATAGGCTGGGGCAAAGAAATCGTATCCTGAATTAGCGAGCCCCAACTCCAAGCCTAACCCACTAACCCTAACCCTAATTTAAATACGTTAGCCTGAATTAATTCATGATTTAATTTTCATAAATTTTTTAAGTTTGATTTTTTTTTTTACTTCTGCCACCACTAAATGAATAGGCTGGGGCAAAGAAATCGTATCCTGAATTAGCGAGCCCCAACTCCAAGCCTAACCCACTAACCCTAACCCTAATTTCAGACGTTAGCCTGAATTAATTCATGATTTAATTTTCATTAAAAAAATTTAAATTGGATTTTTTTTACGTCTGCCACCACTAAATGAATAGGCTGGGGCAAAGAAATCGTATCCTGAATTAGCGAGCCCCAACTCCAAGCCTAACCCACTAACCCTAACCTTGATTTCAGACGTTAGCCTGAATTAATTCATGATTTAATTTTCATTAAATCTTTTTAAGTTTGATTTTTTTTACTTCTGCCACCACTAAATGAATAGGCTGGGGCAAAGAAATCGTATCCTGAATTAGCGAGCCCCAACTCCAAGCCTAACCCACTAACCCTAACACTAATTTCAGACTTTAGCCTGAATTAATTCATGATTTAATTTTCATTAAATCTTTTTAAGTTTGATTTTTTTTTTTACTTCTGCCACCACTAAATGAATAGGCTGGGGCAAAGAAATCGTATCCTGAATTAGCGAGCCCCAACTCCAAGCCTAACCCACTAACCCTAACCCTAATTTAATACGTTAGCCTGAATTAATTCATGATTTAATTTTCATTAAATCTTTTTAAGTTTGATTTTTTTTTACTTCTGCCACCACTAAATGAATAGGCTGGGGCAAAGAAATCGTATCCTGAATTAGCGAGCCCCAACTCCAAGCCTAACCCACTAACCCTAACCCTAATTTTAATACGTTAGCCTGAATTAATTCATGATTTAATTTTCATTAAATCTTTTTAAGTTTGATTTTTTTTTTTACTTCTGCCACCACTAAATGAATAGGCTGGGGCAAATAAAATCGTATCCTGAATTAGCGAGCCCCAACTCCAAGCCTAACCCACTAACCCTAACCTTGATTTCAGACGTTAGCCTGAATTAATTCATGATTTAATTTTCATTAAATCTTTTTAAGTTTGATTTTTTTTACTTCTGCCACCACTAAATGAATAGGCTGGGGCAAAGAAATCGTATCCTGAATTAGCGAGCCCCAACTCCAAGCCTAACCCACTAACCCTAACCCTAATTTTAATACGTTAGCCTGAATTAATTCATGATTTAATTTTCATTAAATCTTTTTAAGTTTGATTTTTTTTTTACTTCTGCCACCACTAAATGAATAGGCTGGGGCAAAGAAATCGTATCCTGAATTAGCGAGCCCCAACTCCAAGCCTAACCCACTAACCCTAACCCTAATTTCAGACTTTAGCCTGAATTAATTCATGTTTTAATTTTCATTAAAAAAATTTAAATTGGATTTTTTTTACGTCTGCCACCACTAAATGAATAGGCTGGGGCAAAGAAATCGTATCCTGAATTAGCGAGCCCCAACTCCAAGCCTAACCCACTAACCCTAACCCTAATTTCAGACGTTAGCCTGAATTAATTCATGATTTAATTTTCATTAAATCTTTTTAAGTTTGATTTTTTTTACTTCTGCCACCACTAAATGAATAGGCTGGGGCAAAGAAATCGTATCCTGAATTAGCGAGCCCCAACTCCAAGCCTAACCCACTAACCCTAACACTAATTTTAATACGTTAGCCTGAATTAATTCATGATTTAATTTTCATTAAATCTTTTTAAGTTTGATTTTTTTTTTACTTCTGCCACCACTAAATGAATAGGCTGGGGCAAAGAAATCGTATCCTGAATTAGCGAGCCCCAACTCCAAGCCTAACCCACTAACCCTAACCCTAATTTTAATACGTTAGCCTGAATTAATTCATGATTTAATTTTCATTAAATCTTTTTAAGTTTGATTTTTTTTTTTACTTCTGCCACCACTAAATGAATAGGCTGGGGCAAAGAAATCGTATCCTGAATTAGCGAGCCCCAACTCCAAGCCTAACCCACTAACCCTAACCCTAATTTCAGACGTTAGCCTGAATTAATTCATGATTTAATTTTCATTAAAAAAATTTAAATTGGATTTTTTTTACGTCTGCCACCACTAAATGAATAGGCTGGGGCAAAGAAATCGTATCCTGAATTAGCGAGCCCCAACTCCAAGCCTAACCCATTAACCCTAACCCTAATTTCAGACGGTAGCCTGAATTAATTCATGATTTAATTTTCATTAAAAAAATTTAAATTGGATTTTTTTTTACGTTTGCCACCACTAAATGAATAGGCTGGGGCAAAGAAATCGTATCCTGAATTAGCGAGCCCCAACTCCAAGCCTAACCCACTAACCCTAACACTAATTTTAATACGTTAGCCTGAATTAATTCATGATTTAATTTTCATTAAAAAAATTTAAATTGGATTTTTTTTACGTCTGCCACCACTAAATGAATAGGCTGGGGCAAAGAAATCGTATCCTGAATTAGCGAGCCCCAACTCCAAGCCTAACCCACTAACCCTAACCCTAATTTCAGACGTTAGCCTGAATTAATTCATGATTTAATTTTCATTAAAAAAATTTAAATTGGATTTTTTTTTACGTTTGCCACCACTAAATGAATAGGCTGGGGCAAAGAAATGGTATCCTGAATTAGCGAGCCCCAACTCCAAGCCTAACCCACTAACCCTAACCCTAATTTTAATACGTTAGCCTGAATTAATTCATGATTTAATTTTCATTAAATCTTTTTAAGTTTGATTTTTTTTTACTTCTGCCACCACTAAATGAATAGGCTGGGGCAAAGAAATCGTATCCTGAATTAGCGAGCCCCAACTCCAAGCCTAACCCACTAACCCTAACCCTAATTTCAGACGTTAGCCTGAATTAATTCATGATTTAATTTTCATTAAAAAAATTTAAATTGGATTTTTTTTACGTCTGCCACCACTAAATGAATAGGCTGGGGCAAAGAAATCGTATCCTGAATTAGCGAGCCCCAACTCCAAGCCTAACCCACTAACCCTAACCCTAATTTCAGACGTTAGCCTGAATTAATTCATGATTTAATTTTCATTAAAAAAATTAAATTGGATTTTTTTTACTTCAGCCACCACTAAATGAATAGGCTGGGGCAAAGAAATCATATCCTGATTTAGCGAGCCCCAACTCCCAGCCTAACCCACTAACCCTAACCCTAATTTCAGACTTTAGCCTGAATTAATTCATGATTTAATTTTCATTAAAAAAATTAAATTTGATTTATTTTACTTCAGCCACCACTAAATGAATAGGCTGGGGCAAAGAAATCGTATCCTGAATTAGCGAGCCCCAACTCCCAGCCTAACCCACTAACCCTAACCCTAATTTCAGACTTTAGCCTGAATTAATTCATGATTTAATTTTCATTAAAAAAAATTTAACTATAAATTGAATTCATCATTGTTAAGTGCAGGAGTGCTTATCTAGGAGATTGTGTGTGTGTGTCTGTTAGATGGTAAGTGTTGTTTATTGTAGGTGTTCGTGGCATGTTTTGATTTGCCTTTCCGCCATTACGGCGGAATTGTCTGTCTAAAAGGGGCTTTTAGCCTGACAACAATAGATACCCTGGATATGTTGAACTCACACTTGTAGTACAGGGACCTCATGTTCGTGATAACTTTTCTAGTTTTATTACGTCTTACTACATTGTTGTCTCTTGAACGTTGACCATAATTTGCCAGTCATTTTATGAGGAAATGTATACTGTACATTTAGAAATATAACACCGGGCAAATTTTAATCACAAGTCAAAGTGCCATATTTGCGATATGCACAATTTTTACATTAAAGGAATAGATAATCAGTGACATGAACACAGTTTGGGAAACGCAATTACATTGGGTACATGTACAAGTTAAACTTAACAATTTTATTGCTGCCACATTGCATAAACTATTTAAAGAGTGGGTGAAGTACATATTTAGGAAGAACAGACCTTTGACAGACAGTTGATTAATCACAATACTAGCTTTCTTTTATGTAGCAATATATTTTTTTTAATTAATATGCATTCCAATTACTATATAAATGTACTTTTAAAAGTCAGATTTATGTCAAGAAAACTTAAAATCTTAACATCCGAGCCTGAGGCTTTCTGTTAGTTCAAATGAAAAGTTTTTAACTTTTCATTTTATACTGCAGAGCTTCTCTTATTCGCTCACATTTTTTGAACAAGTTCTCATATTTCAGCCTCTCAGCAGGAAGGTTTACCAACAGATTATGCACTATTGTAAAGGACTCCTGGCCTTTTTAAATTAATCTATACCCTGCAATTGAAAGCTGTATAGCTGAGGTATTGAATTGCCCCCACTATGCAGGTCAAAGCTGCATGACAAAAAATTATACACAGATCGAGGCCTAGCCAGCCACATGTTTGAAACACAAAGTACAGAAAAAAAGTCCCGCTTTACTTCTACACTAATTCACACTGACCTTAACAGTTTTCTAGATCAATATTTAGGTTTTTTTTATCCTGTTAAATGACTACATGCACCAACATCATGTAACATCATGTTTGCCCCTCATTATCATTGTTGGTTTTGGAGGAGTGTCTTCAGTGAGTTGGCTTCAAGTGCTCAGCTGAAGGCTGGGTTGTGGACTCCAGACAGGATGCTGACAGGAGTGCTTTTGCCTTTGAGCAGTGTGAGGGAGAAGATGAAAAAGCAAACACTCATTACGCCCAGGATGATCACGCCTGAGATGAGCGCACTTGTTACTGTGTTCATCTGAAACACTGGAGCTTTCAGATGGGCTAGAGCAGCAAAAACAAAGAGACAATCACATCAGTTCACATTTCTAAAAACTTTTAAATATGCTCTTCCCCTTGAATGAAATATCCCTAATACATAAACAGCTATTAGCAAAGCACAGGATATTTCTAACATTTATTTAATACTTTGTTTTTCTTGTTCCTGAGAAAAATGTATTTTAAAATCCCTAATTAAAGACAACTCCCCTTTGAAAATGTCATTTAACACAATGTACAGGACTGCTTACCCAGTTGAGAGTTGTTGGTTGGTGTTTCATCTGTTAAAGAAACAAATAGGTGAAGGGCATTTAAAGATAACAAAAATTAAGTATTTTTCTTCCAAATGGTGTTTATTTGTTTTTGCTTTTTTGTTGTTGTTTTTTGCACAGCACATGGGAGCACAGAGGCTCTCTGACTGTCTAGCTCAGGAAGTTCTCACCGTCAGTCATCGACCTTTGGGTTGACACACTAAATATATCCATTGTGAAAATAATTAGAGATATTAACAACTCGTGGAACTGTTGAAAATCAAAGCTAAGGAGAAAAAGTTTGAAAGATTAAAACATGCTTATGAATTGTGTTTCTGCAGTAACAGTGCTGTTTGGATAATGTGTGGAAGATAAGGGTGGTTGGTGAGAAACAGACATTGAGGGAAAGCAATAACAGAAACTGTACCACTCCGAGTGATGATAGGCCCGGCAGTCAGGACGGCATTGCCAGATGCAGCATTTGATTCCTTTTCCTCTATGGCATCTCTTCTTTTTCTGCTGCCACAGATCTATAAAAAACATACCAAGAAAGATGTGGTAGAATGAGTTACACTTTCTCATGACAAGGTAATCAGTAGACATATATGGTTAATATAATTTTTATGTTTCTGTTTTATAAAGTGTAGGTTTGTGCCTTTCTGGGTTCTATATTGTACAGGTGTCTCACACAGGCTCCACCCTCTAATATATAAGTAATTATCAATGTTCAATGTTCTCCACCCACGAAACAGGGGGGGGGTTGATGGATCTGATGCATCTCTTTCAATCCAGCCAAGAAATGTTGTGTTCAGGAAGGTCTGAGTACTCTGATGTCTTCCACAATCACAGCCATTGCCCTAGCAGTTCTTTCTTCCTCCACACGAGAAATGGCGAGACAACTGCATCTGAGACCAGGTTATTTTCTCTTGCTCTTCAGCATTCCTCCTCTGTTATTGGGCATCACAGAGGTAAATCTATTCCCCCAGAAGGAGATAGATAGTGTTCAATCTGCTGTCATGTTGAGAATTTCGCAGAGCCTGTGGTTACATGTTATGTTACTGGGTCGTGGAAGCAAAAGTAAATCTGTTTGCCAACTGACGCAACACCCACTGCCTGTTATGTTTCTCCTTGGTATTACATAAAATAAACACTTGCATGTGTGCCATTGCCAAGAAAGCTACTTTATTCCTTGCCATCTTTCTTCTCCCCTGTGAGAAGGAGTGAGGTGGGAGCAATTCTAATAGCCCCAGGCCACCGATTGATGGTGTGCAGAAATTGGTATGCAGAAATCACTCAGATGATAGGCCCCGGCCCTGGACCTTCCTCCAGTTCTGGCAGTTTCTGTGTTAGGGGGTGGGAGCGACAGGAATGTCAAACCAGGTTCTCCTGGCTCCTGAGAGGAACAGGCTGAATGGGGGCTGGACTATCCGTACATGTGGGGCAGACCATCCATGTGGCATTTCAGCCCCGGTGAGAGTAAAGTAGGCAAGATCCCCTGTTGTGCACAGTTGGGTTTATATTCAAATCTTTCCAGTGTTTAGTGGATATAAGGTATAAAGCAGCAAGGAAAGCTCTTCTCTATCTCTCCGTTTAAGGGTCTGTACATACTGGAATGATGGAACTGGTGAAAAGGGTGGGTTTTATCGATTGTGTTACACCTGAATCCTCCTCTGGGCTTGAAACAACTAACCATTTAAGGTAAATACTACCTGGGTTGGGGGGGGGGGGGGGGGGGGTCCTGTACTGTACTCTCACTGTGGTGGCTACCTTATAAAGAAGTTGGTTTGCTGCCGTTAAAACCTTGGACCCAATTTTCCCCAAAATCCGAAGGCTAAGAGTTCTGGTTTCTCGCTATGAGTCCCAACAGTCCTGCCAATGGAACAAACCCTGGCATCCATCTTGCTCCTGAAGGCAACATTCTTCAGTAGGTGCCTCACTGACTGATTGCACTAGTGGGCCACTCAGGTGGCTGCAGTACATAATAATATATTTGCTGTCTCTGTGATGACCACTAAACCTAGGGCTCTTCCCCTGGAGCTAGCCAAAGACATCAGGACGGGTATAACAACTGTCATGACCCTCACAAACGCTTCTATGGTGGTTTTGTCCAGAATTATGGCATGGCAAAAGATAATGCAGCATAACATCTGGCACCACAGCTCAGCAGCATGTATTATGTCTCACTCTCCTGCAGTAGCAGTTCTGTGTGGACTGGTGTTTATCGTGGCATTGTCAGAGCCTCCTTGTCTTATTACATGTGGAAGTTAAGGTTTGTTGACTGGTGTATATTGTCTTTACTTGTGGACCTTGGTGTCACAGTGAGACTACAGCCTCACCTTTAAGCCAATAGGGACAGCTATTAGGGGGCCGATGCCTTCACGATATAGAATATTATTTATGTATTGTAACTCCTTGTAACTCTTCTATGCATTTATAAAGTAACAGAAATGGAAATATTCAAGTACAAGTACCTCAACATTTAACTTGAACAATAGTTGAGTAAATATACTTTTTTACTTTCTACCACTGGTGACTGATGGGTATGAATTAATGTTTGAAAACTGTGAAATCTGCAGTCTGTTTGTCACATGCTTCCCTCATCAAATGGAACTGGGTGGGTTTAAGAGATACTGACATAATATATGTGTTATATTTTATCTTCAAAGTTTGTCATGGTATGTGTGAAAGTGTCCTTTGATAATCTCACTGGCATGAGCATTGGACAGTCATCTGCTCGACACAGTTTGGTGACACAGTGCAGGAAGACGGTGGACATCTTCTGGTTCTTGTGCTTTACAAAGCGGAATACTTCAAAGGCAAAGCGGCCCATTTGGCTCTTCCCATTTTCAAAGACAGCAGTCTGGGGGTCTTTCTCACAGCTGGCTCAGGAAGGGAAAATCAGAAAAAAATAATTCGAAAGAGTAACAAAAGCATAAGAACTAAATAAAAATAACAAATAATAATCACAGATTTGTTCAACTTTGAGTTACCTAAAGAAAAGGTCATAGCGGAGGTCATCGTTGGGGTTTCCAGAGGGTGTGGTGTAACAGTAGTCCATTAGAACATTCCATCTATTTAACATTAAAAATTAGTAAATCCAGAGTGCATGGACTGAAATGCAAATTATAAAGATAGATATAAATAGACAAAACTATTTATTACATCCCTATCTCCTACAAATAGCATATACACATTTTTTCCCCAATTATGTTTTGCAGGGAACTTTAAAACATAATACTGGTTGGCATTTTGTATGCCCCCGGACCCCCCTAGAGTATCGTAATCCCACCCACCATAATCTACAAAAATCCTGTAGGAAACACTGGCTGCATCCAAATGCATATTATTTAGGCCTGCGTATTGCTCTACGTAAGTATGGGTGTGGGTAGTTTAAACTTTAGTTTACTAATCACATTTTTGCCATTATAGTAATCCAGCATTTTGGCAGAAAACAAACCATATTGGACAGCATAAAATTATATTGTTACGTACTTTAAAAAGCTGTAATTTTTGCATACAGTGAATGCAGGTTGGTGATTGAGTCAGACTGAATTGTTAGATGTTGAATGAATACCTTCGATCCAGGCTAGAAGCTTTTACAGCAGCAAACACCCGTGTCTTCAGGGTTAGTCCTGCCATTGGGATGGACAGCTGCTGAATGTATGATGAGTCCTGTGTACAAACCACAACAGCATTTCAACATGTTTGTCTTTAACAGAATTTTTATTTTAATCCTGTTTGGACTTCACTTAAAGTTAATTTAGTCTAACGTTTGACTTAATTTGAGGATAAATTGAGTCCAATTACAGAATTAAAAGATAATTTTTGCTGTCTACTTGGGCTGCATAAAAAGGCTTTCTGAGCTGCATGTGCAGATCAATAGCTGCAGAGGATTAAATGCTATTTGATACTTGCTGACTTAGTATGACTTTGGTATATAGCTTTGTCTCAATGCAGCAGCTACTCTGTGCTTCAAATTAACACATTTAGACTCGACTCATGTGAACTTACATTGTAAAGAAGTAGATTCAACGTGCTGATGAAAGTACCATTGCTTTCCTTCACTGAGATCGCAGCTGCTGACCTTCAATAAAAGATAAAGAAAAAAGCTCACCAAAAAGCTGCAAAAACATGAGGTGATACAAATAGTTTATGTGACATTTGCCTGATGCTGGCTTTTGCTTTTTTTATCATACAGATATTCTGTTAAGCATAGATGTTGCTTTACTTGCTAATATTCAAATATTAATAAAGAAGAACAAACTTGCAGCAACAACAATACAAAGAAGTTGCATTTCTCACTTTGCTTTGTATAGGTTCTGTTGACAGATAGACAGACACTTAGGGCCCTAGTTTTGTGGCGCAGCCGGCGTAATGCAAGTTTCGACCAGCGCAGCCTTGCGCACGGTCAGTTTGGCAGTTTGGTGGATCGCCTGCGCCGAGATGGGTATGGCGGCACAGCAGGGGGAGGCGTCACAGATTCAGACATTTTCTTATGTCTGAAGTGCGGTAGTTCATTGTCTTTTGATTTTCATCCTGGACTTTTACAGCAAGTTCAACTTGAGTGGCCTCTGGCCAGATGACATCTTAATGGCACCAGCTGGAAGTGGGCATAATCACTGGTTTTACAATCTCAGTGACCCTCTTTGCACTAGCAATGAACATGCTGGTCAAGGCAGCCAAACCAGAATGGCACTGGTGTCAAGGCAACCAGTGCTGACTTGGAGGGCTGGTTGAGAACAGTTTACAAGTATGGGCTCCCTGGAAGATTAAAGGCCTGGATCTACAAGCATGGAATCCTCCCAAGAATCCTCTGGCCTCTGCATATCTATGAGGTCCCCTTGACAATGGTAGAAGGGTTTGAGCAAAGGATAAGCAGCTATCCAGCAGATGGCTGGGATTGCCATGCAGCCTGAGCAACATTGGGCAGTACTGGAACACCAATAACCTCAGGCTCCCCTTCAGCTCAGTCAGAGAATTCATCGTGGCACGGGCATGGGGATATCTGCAGTACTCTGGATCCACAGATGCCAAAGTGTCCGGGGCAGGGTTTGTTGTGAGGACAGGGAGGAAATGGAGGGCAGCGGATGCAGTCCAGCATGCAGAAACTCCACTGAAGCACAAGGCCATTCTTGGGACAGTGGCGCAAGGCAGAGCCGAACTTGGAAGTCTAGCAACGGCCCGCTAGCTTCCCTGCCAGCGGAAGGGAGAGGCAGAGGTTGGTGCAGGAGGAGGCGCAAGCTTCGGTCGAGGAAGAGTGAACCAGCAGAGCAGTGACCATGCGGCAGCAGGGCACTTGGATTAAGTGGGAACAGGCGATTGAGTGGAGTGTCATCTGGAAGGATCAAGTTCTTGATTCAGGGGGTCTATGATGTCCTCCCTGGCCCACTCAACCTGTGCATTTGGGGCAAAAAAGAAACACCTGCATGTCCCCTGTGTTCCAAGATAGGGTCACTGGAACACATCCTGAGCAGCTGCTCCAAGGCGCTGGGTGAGGGCCGGTATCGATGGAGGCATGACCAGGTACTCACGTCCATCACTGAACAACTTTCCTTGCTGTAACTGATGGTTTCATGGGATGAAAGGATGGAGGAGGCTCAAGAAATAAAGATGGAGAAGCACCAGGAGCTGTTGGAGGATTGTCAGAGGAACGGGTGGAAGACCAGGTGTATGCCAGTGGAGGTGGGCAGTCAGGGGTTTGCCAGTCACTCCCTAAGCAAAGCCTATGGCACACTGGGAATAACAGATGCAAACCAAAGAAGAGCCATAGTCAACAGTTCAAAGACATGCATAGGTGTGAATGTGAGAGTGAATGGTTGTCTGTCTCTACATGTCGGCCCTGTGATGGACTGGCGTCCTGTCCAGGGGGTACCCTGCCTTTGCCCAATGTCAGCTGGGATTGGCTCCAGCCCCCCTGCAACCCTGAATAGCGGATAAGCGATAGACAATGGATGGATACTAGTTTCAGGCCAGTTGCCATGCATTGCATTATATTGCATAGACAGTTGTGGTCGGGACCCCGCCCCCACCCCACCCCCCACCTTTTAAAAAAAGCTGTTTGGACCCCCCCCCCCCACACACACACACACACATTTGCGTTAAAAAATATTTGTGCTCCATTTTATCAGTAATGCCCACATCAATTTCTATTGATGTGAAATCCTCCGTGTCCTGGTTTCCAATAATGGAACTTTGCTACTTGCAGCTACTCAGCCAGCAACACGGGCAGACTGGCCTTCAGGCCGTTCGGGACCTTTCCCAAAACATCAAGTCATATTTCAATTTCAGTTCAATTTCAGATGTCAGATACAATCATGGACGTATTAAAACAGGTGACGATATGGCTCTCAGCTGCAACACTGCCGTGAAACGCATCCGCAGATGACGTTAAACGCTGGAGCTCTGGCCCAGAAGTCAGACTGGGCCGGTTTAACACTGTCAATTAGTAGGGAGATGCGAATGGCCCCTCCCAACTTGGGCTGCTCCACCTTTTCTTCAATCTGCTCAGCCTGACCCTCGGCCGGGTCACTTACTTCCCCTGAAGTTACACAGAAAAAATGAAAAAATGTTGAAATGAAAAAAAGGTGGCAGAGATGAGAAATAAATGGGTGGCACGGATAATTTAAAGTCCCAGTCGGCAACATTTGTTTAATCATATTCACTGAAGCCGACACTATGCTCCGATAGAACAACTTAAATCATCCGGTTTTAGAAAAAAGAAGAAAAAAGAAAAAAAAAAAAACGCTGCGTAAGAAAAAAAGCGCCCGTATCATCCTGTCCACTCAGCACGCAGGGCTACATTTCTTCTCGACAGGTAATTGTGCCTTTGTAACCATTGACTTTATTCTGTATAATCCATCCCGTTGATAGACGCTGAAGTGACGGGCGCGTTCACAGAAATCTGGTGCACACGCAATGACGGGCACAAAGTCGAGGGGAGGGAGCTCGGTGGTAATGGGATAGGAGCATGAGAGTTGTAAACACTAGCTTGGAAAAAAAAACCTTGTGTGCAAATTAACAATGCACTCTCAGATCAATATTATAGCTATGGTCTACGATTTGAAAGGTTTGAAAAAAGCATACCCCCCCCACACACACACCCCTCCCCTCTGTGCTCCTTAACCCCCCCCCCTCCGAGCTTGTATCGTTCTCCCCTCGCAGCCTCCCAACTCCCTCTTATTTTATGAAAATAGTTAATTGTGTCTGGGACTTCTACAACATGTACAAAGCAGTAATAGTGTTTATTACGGCCATGAATGATGACACATTATCGGTGTAAATGCAGCGGGTGCCGGTCGGATTTCTCTCTCGCCCCTACTGCAATACGTCCCCGATCCCAAACTGCACGGCGATCGCTCGCCACAATCCCCCGAACCCCCGCTGACACCGCAGCCTCAGCCAAAAATCTCACTCTGAACTCAGTTAAACACTTGAGAGCCTTGCTCCATACCTGAACTGCTCAGGGCAACAAGCCTCTTATCCACTCGTAGTTTCAAATGCGGAAGTGAGACGGGACGAGACGTGAGCACGAGCAGGAGAGTGAGCGAGGATTGCATTGGAAAATTTAGCCAATAGTAGTCATGTGGACCGGATGGCTACTATTGGATAAATGTTGGCTCAATTGACAAATCTTTAAAATGCTAGACCAGATCTTAAAGGCTATCATTAGTCTATATGCCACTATGCCATACACACAATCTGTATTTAGAGGTATAACTACTATTGCAAAGGCATTATAAAAATGTCAGTATAACAATGATAGGCCTATTTAATTCTCATTTTCATTTAGAGGAGCAAGAGACATTAGATAGGAAAGATACATGTTCTAAAAAAACATGTTAGAATGCACCAGAATGTTGGGAATTGCATCTTCTTAATTTCCCCGAAGACAGGACACCCCCACATATCAAATGCTGCTGGCGCCCTAGTCATATCAATAAATGGCTTGCTGACTCTATAGCACCCAACTCGAGTACTTTCAAACCAATTTAAAAGTGAAAATGAGACTTACGAGGCAAGCTGTGTGTTGTTGACCAGGTATTCCAGCGGGTAACTGCAGCTGAACTTGTACAGCAGACCTGGCAAGTAGCTGATGATAGTTGGGGGATCTGGTGTGTCGATATACCCTGATATGTTTCCAATCTGCACCAGTGACAGGTTCCCATAAGCGTTGGGTCCTTGAGCCGTGGAGACCTGAAGCGAACAACATCAGTATGGGTAACACTCCTGGCTCGCTAACTGACACTATATAATACCACCATTTTTAGAATTTTTTTTTTTTTAACTTCTCATCCCGACAGGACCTCAAACAGCAGCCCCTTTACCAAGATAACGAATACTGGAGAAACACAACTTGTAAACATTAAAATATGGAGACTGTACAGGACAGCTGATAAACTCAAAGATGTTTTTTTTTTCTGACTGGGGTGGCTTTTCGCTGTTTCCAGCTTTGGTTTGTCGTTAGTCTGCCTTAGCAAACAATATCTATAAAGATAACTTTTAAAGTCAGAAAATGTCCTTTAACGACATTTTTCAGTGGGAACTGTCTGCAATGAATACCTCCATCATTCTCTACACCTTGTTATGCACTAAATATTTTCTCAAAGCTATTGGTATAAGAATATCTCTGACAGCATAACCATGAGAGTTCAAGCACCAAATCCAACCGAATCATCAATGTCAGTGATCCACACAGTACTTCTCTAAACATCTGATAAACAAGCAATTATACATTCCTGCTTTTCTTACCACCAAGGTATTGCCACAGGATTCCAGCGTCGCCAGGCTGATACTAAAGATAACTACAGTGGGAAATGTGTTGTTATTGATGAAACCGCGGCAGTGAGCGTCTCCATGGCGAGCATTAAGGGCCAGGTCAGTGTCAGTGTAGCCAGAAAAAAGGACAGGGCAGAAGTTGATCTTGAGGGTGATGGTCTGTACCCCACAGTACACACTGATATCCCTCTCCGCTGCAACACACACACACACACACACACACAGAAAGGTTAATACAGACATAAAAATTAGCCACAAGTTATTTTGTTGAAATTAACTGTTTTATCGAAGAGGAGTAATTCTGGATCATAGTCTAAAACTATTACGTTAAATTTTGTTCAAATCAGGAATTGGAAAAATATCATATTTAATTATCTTCTCTTTGGAATATGTGACCAGTTTGAGAAGAACTTTCCTTTAAAGAGACATTCACATGTAAATGCCATCCACTAAGTCTGAAAGAAAAAGTGTTGACATCCTCACCAGGGAATCGGCTGTGGAAGTTGGCATCACAGTTGTATCCATTGAACTGAGCTCCAACTGTTAAAGCCTTAGTAAACACTAAAATAATCAAAAATATATGCTCCATTTCTGCACCTGAAACAACATAAGAATTTGCACTTAATATGAGAAATACAGTCTATGCATTTCATCTATCTCACAGAAAGTGAAATCCATCATATATTTACTATTTCTGCTGAGAAGAACCCATGCTATTCCTCTACAAGTGTGCTTGTTAGAGGCAAAAATGTTGCCAGAACTGTCAGTTATCTCACACTGTTTAGAACTCAGCATAACATCTTGAAATGCCAACCAAAATCAAAGAAGACGAATGCCACATTGGCAGCTTTGGCAGCAAAGTTATAGGAAATGATGCTGAATAATGTGCTGATAACATTGGTCATTTCATCAAGTATAATAAATAATCTCTGTGTGCATATCTCATTGTTCTGTAAAAACCTCTTATCAGATTATCATTGTCAGTCATCCATACAGAGTTTCAGTCCTAAGGAAACATCTAAATTAATACAAATTGCACCACGTTTGTAGTTAGCATCTCTAGGTCTGACGGCAGACGGTGTTATGCTAGGAGAAGTACAACCACTCACCCTGGTTCCTGGAAGCCAGCGAGTCAGCGGTTCTCCATAAGCTTGGGACAGACGACAGAATGGTCCGCACAGCATCCCTACCCGAACTAGAAACAGGACTTGGGAGCAGGGGGGGAAAAGGGATCTACACATAAGAGATTCATTATTTGAACATATCAACAAAAAAGGGCTGTCCAAAGTGAACATGGGAAAGTCCATCAAAACTGAATGTGTTATACAAATCCTTTCACGTTCACAGAAACATGAGCAGGTTTTGAAGTTTCCCACTCATATCCTTTCGGCCCAATCTGGCTGTGTCACTGCTCACAAATGGTTTGACGCCGCATGAGGTCCAGCAGCGGTGGGGGGGGGCGAATTATCTTTTCATCGCTCCAGTGGCCCTGCCCTGCTGACTGAGCTGTTCCTTTCTCCCCAGGCCGGTCGGGGATTGCAGAGCACACCACTCTTGGCCCCCAGAATCCACACTCTTCAGGCTTTGTGTGCGGCAGTCCTCAGTCAGCACAGCAGCAGGCAATCTGCTTGGTGTGGCTGCAAGCTGCTGCCAGCCTCCTACCTGAGCTCTCAAACTCCCACCACATGAAGCAAAGAAAAAGAAAGCAAAGTTCATGGAGTTTCAAGGGATTACCTGGTCCACGCTGTCCCAGCTTCCATATGGACATCAGTATATGTGATTTGCTTGCTACAGTGTGAATCAGACAGAGGGCACACAGAGGGATCGTGTGACTATGGAATATGAGATGGAAGTGAAATTGCTGTGGCAGTTTCAAGCAAACTTCTCACTTCAGAATGGAAAACAAAAGAAGCACTTGTTTGGTAACTCTTTTCTAGCATCACTATCACCAAGAATATTTCACACTATTCAACACAACAGCAAAAAAATCATACCAAATACTTACAGATGTGGATGTGTGCATGAGAAATACAAGGCATGCTGCCTGTGAGTACTATATGCTATTAATCCAAAATCCAGTGGAAAAGCCCTATCAGGTTTTTGTCGAGGAAACGAGTGTGACGCTAACTTCAGTTGCACGGGGACAACTCCTCACCAGTACCAATCTCTTTCTACATTCACAACCAGGACTTTTGGAGCATGGTGAACGAGCTGACAAAAACAAACATAAGGCTTCATGCAAACTACAGACTTTGTAAGTACTTGTACAACTGTATTTGATACAAAAATCAGCACCATTAGTTTCATGTTATGGTTTGGTTGAAATATTTCCAGGTATATTTTAACAATCCATGCCTCTTGTTACCTGTGTTTTGTGTGACTTCCTGCTGTTCCGGAGGAGCTCATGAAAGCCACACTCATTCCTTAGGAACAACAGCGCCCTCTATAAGAAGGCCATGTCAAACTGGCTCGTAACCAGTGAAGAGGAGGGCACTGGTGAGCCGAACCATTTTTCTGCTTTTTCCTCTTGTTCTCTCACCAAAGCTAAGCTCATAACTCAGTGCTCTCAGACAAAGACTCTCAGCCACCCAGTACTGGTGGTTTCTGGAGCTGATGAGAGCTTTATTGATTGGCAGTTGGCTAAGAGACTTAAACTAATACTTTTGCCCTTGCCTAAGTCTTTGGAAGCTAAACCTCTGGATGGACGTTTGCTGTGTAAAGTTACTCAACTTCACAATCCTCACTCTGCCTGATCCCCGTCTACAGTTCGACCTTGGTAACAGAGAACTGTTGGCGGTTAAGGTGGCTTTGGACGTATGGCGTCACTGTTTGGAGGGAACTGAGCACCCTTTCCTGATTTGGAATGAAACCTCACAAGAATCACAAGAACCTGGAATACATCTGGACCGCCAAGCGACTCAATGCCAGACAGGCCAGGTGGGCTCTGTTCTTGTATAGATTTCACACAATTTTCACAAAGATTCTGGCATAAATTCCAGCAACACTGGGCTCAAAAGTTCACATTTTCAGGGATATGCCCTGGTCCCCTGGTTGATGAAACCACTCCCCAACCCTCAGACTCTCCCAGAGGTGTTGGAGAAGGTCTCTATAAATACAGCCTCTGAAAATGGTTTTATTCTTGCAAAAGTATTGCAGCTGAAGATGACCTCAGCCAAATGCAACATCAACATGAAACGCAGTGTAACATTTCCCATTCAGCCATCACAACAAGAGGATGTGTGTCCTGACTCACTCCTGGGACCGGACAACAATCCTGACCTACTCCCGAGACCGGGCAACAGACTAGCGGTGCAATTACTTGATCATTTGTCAATATAGGTTTACAGTGTGGTTAATTATAGCTTAAAATTAATCTGAAGAAAGAAATGAAGTTTTAAACGATAACTCTAAGCAGCCTTTCCACCTCCAGTAGTTGGCATCTCTCTTCTGTGTTTGGCGATTTATTTTTTTGCTTCAGATTTGATGTCACACCGTTTCTTTTTTTTACTTCAGAATGATTGTGCTGTGACACTCAGTGCTTTTTATGTGCAGTTCCCCTATACTACCACTAGATGGTGTGCGTAAGCACGGTCAGAGCTGTGCTTATATTTACACATTTCTAAGTACAAGTACAAGTTGATAAATCCCACACTTTGTGTAGGAATGATGGTATGGTGTCTATGTTTGTTCCCCATTGTATTCTAGTTTGTTTTTCATTTCTGTTCCTTTTGGATTTTTCCTTTGCTATTTGCATTCCCTCAGCTTGCTCCTTTTTTTTTTTTTTTTTTTTGTTCCTTGTGAGTTTTGGTAGGGATAAATCATTAATGCTCACTTTCTGCAGTCTCACATATTTGCATTTCATCAACCATAATAGCATCTGACTTTATGCATCATTCCTGTAAACTATATAATTTCATTTTTAGGCAATTTGACATTGAAAATACACTACATTAAAGGGGAGGGAGTAAACACGACAAAGTGTGCAAACAACTACAGGGTATGATGTGTGTAATATGCGATTATGTTTATCCTTAGTTGTATTTCTCAAACTGCCCACAGAAATTGCAGTGTGCAAACATTTATCAAACCCTTCATGGGAATTCTGTGACAGGTGTGGTCAGGACACAAATACAGCACTGGGGCAATTATATTCTTTATATTCCTTTTTTTCCAGCTGTTAAGTGCAGCGTTTTTTTTTTTCGAGAACTTACTACAGTAAATCCATCATGAGAACTTGTGATAATGTGATTATTTTTTACATTTTGTGAAAGAAATGTGTAAATGATGATATCGGAAGATAAAGATAAAAAAACATTTACACACATCACACTGCTTCAAGGCGTGGCAAAAGTGACTGGAGTGAGAAAAAAATGAGTGGAGAAAAAATGTAGAAATATAGAAAATATTGTTTATTATCACTGGAGTATTTTTCTGACAAACATTCACAGCCATCTGAGGGCCCTCTGGCAGCTCTCTGAGGCCCTCTAGTGGGCCATGGACCCCCTGTTGAAAACCACTGCTTTACATTACATTCACCTATTCACACATACTGATGATGGCAGAGCACACAGGATCTAATCTAGTCCAGTCCACGATTCGAACCGCCGATCTTCCGATTGGAGGAAGACTCGCTGACACTCAAAACCCATCTTGTCTAGGAATCTCTTTTCCTAAATCCTCAGACACACAATAACCTACAGTCTTTATCATTGTTTTCTCATGAACATAAAGTAGTTAGAATTGGCTTTTACTTTTGTTCATTTTAGATGTACTTTTTCACTGAACTCATATAAATCACTGGTTGTGCTCATTAGAACAGTGTGACAGTTAACCTGATAAGCAGGAACCCGTTAAATCTTCAAGGCCCTCTTTGATCAGACAGTTGGGTTTGCTATAATAGATACACGCCTCAAGGACAACACTCATACATGTTTCATATTACATTTCCATAAGTTCACGTCAGAGATAGCAGACTCACTTGCATGAAAGTTCAACCTATGTATGGGCAGTACCAGCCCAAGAAGATAACATGTGACCAGCACACGGAAACAGGGCTCACTCTGACTGAGATTCTGTGGGAGCTCTGCCATTCCAAGCCCAGCGCTGCCATACTTTACCTGTGACCTGATTAAATATATCCGTGAACTGAGGAGAGTTCTCCGGTTTATCCTTGGGCTTCCAACAAAAGAATTGGGGGTTAATACTACATATGTTCTTACACAGTTTAGATACTAAATAATCTTGTTTGTTGATATGTAAAGGCCTCAAGGTAAGATGAAATTGCTATGTTAACATGTGGTTCTTGTCGTTGTTACCATTACAACTGTCACCCTGGACTGTGTTGTCAAGTTTTGTGTTTTATTGACAACTTTTTGAAAGTTTAGTACTGTGAAGTACTTTAACTGTGTATATGGTGCAGTTTTACAGGTGCGTCATACAGGGCATGCGCTAGGAAATCTGGCCAAGATAACGAAAGTGAGCCTCTACTATGCAATTGTATCACTAAGCATAGTAAAAGCAAAGATAATGAAACGCCTCAAGTTATTGTCACCTATTTAGTACGAGGATGCTACTAACACTAACGTAGATGTAAATCTACAACCCAAGGATGACAAATAACCAGATAAAAAAATGTACTAATGAATAATAGGATTACAAAATGCAGCGGTTCCCAATTTTTTTCTGCAGGGCACCCCCGTTGTAGATTAAAAAAATCCCCCCCTCCCCCCCCCCCCCCCACACTCTATGAAATCAGTTTTAATTTTTCAAGAAATGTTTTCTGTTAACAGGTGTTTTTTTAGAATTAAAGATATCAAGGTAAATTAAATCAAGAAGAAAATAAGAAAATATGAGAAATGTATCGAAGAAACATTCCAGGAGTTCTAATTATAATGTATGTGCAATCATTTATGGGGGAGTCAGAACGCTTACCACCCACTTTTCAAATCCCCACCGGAATTTTACTGTGTCTAAAGTCAGCGCATTGGTCGATCCACTGCCACTTTTGTTCATTTCTGAACGTTTCTGATGTGAGATGCTGTTTGAAGTTGCTCATCACACGGATTCTTGCGGGTCGAGTCATTCTTATGTTGACAAATCT
This sequence comes from Chelidonichthys spinosus, assembly GCA_029853015.1. Classification (NCBI taxonomy): domain Eukaryota; kingdom Metazoa; phylum Chordata; class Actinopteri; order Perciformes; family Triglidae; genus Chelidonichthys; species Chelidonichthys spinosus. The sequence goes on from CM056835.1 coordinate 9,101,701, forward strand.
CGGAGAAAAGTATAAAGTCTTTCATATGACTATCGATAACTGTGTGTGTGTCTCTGCCCAACAGGTCAGTGCATTTAATTACACTAAAACATAGTAGACTCTTGACAACGTGTTTTTTTCCCTTTTCTTTCACCTAGTTGACAAACACTTATAATATTCGGGGAAACCCTGTTTTTTATAAATTCAACGAAATTCTGCATTTTACATTTGATTAAAGGTCCCATATTATACTGATTTTCATCAATTCCACACAGCTGTCAGAGGTCCAACAACACTGTATTCAATATGCATTGCCCCAAACCCATCCATGGTCCTGATTTCAGCTGTCTAACAGTTGCTCAAATGAGCTCTGCTGAGAACAGGCTGTTTCTGTCCCTGCGTCTTTAAATGCTAATGAGCTCCGTCCGTCATCGCGTCACGAGAGGATGCCGCTTACGCTTGCGGTAGCATGCGCCAATGTTTATGGTGGTTGTATCGCTATGGCTCGCCTATTTGGCTGAGGTGAAGTTGCTGGGTCCCGTATGGTTGGGACAGATACTTTAACGAGGGTCAGGGTCGAGGCAAAGCCAGCTTTGTACTAACCCTTGTTACTGAAGTAGTCTGATGTGAAGTGGTTAACACACACATAGAAGCTAACACGAACCGTAGCCGGTTCTGTTCTTCTGTAGCTGGGACAGAATATAAGCACTTATGTTGATTTGTACAACCAACAACAGAGCAATCTGTGTGTCTATCTCTGAGCGACGACACTGTTATCTCACTGCAGGACACACCGAACTTCACCTAGGTGATGAACGCCCCCTCTCGGATATCTCTTATCATCGTGCAGACGAGTTCGGCCAATGCAAATGACTCCTGTTACGTAATGACAGGAGCTGAATCTGAACAGCCCGTAGGAGTGCCATGCAGGAATCGCTTGTTTTCCTCATTCTGGGAGCAGGCAGGACCAGTTTATAGGTGTAGAGACCAGAGAAAAAGTGTTTTTCCTAATATGGGACCTTTTTTTAGATCTGCTAAGCCTTGTCTCACCCACTTATGTTGCTTTGGCCCAAATGAGGAAACAAGACGTAGGCCTAAGTCAATATTTTGAGGTACCAAGTCAAAAATATTGAGATACCAAGTCATTATATTGAGATAATTAGTCAAAATATTGAGATACTACCTCATTATATTGAGATCTCATATTGACTTACAGGATCTTTTTTCCATCAGACCGGCGGGAATGGGCTTCCATATTACAGAAAGTCCGTGCACTGCAAACAATATGAGAGGACTGAGCAGAAAATAGACCCGACATCTCAGTCCATTTAAACGCTGATTTAAGCCCAGAAGGTGAGCCTGGCAGCCAAAGTAGCGAGATCTAGAGCCGTGTCAAGGTAGACACAGTTCAGGGCGACAACATCCAATAAGACCGAGAGGGACATGAATGGACTCCAAAATAAAGGCTCTAACTCAAACTTACTCCGCAGTCTGTTTAAAAAGATGTGTGATGTGTTGATATGGTGTGGTTACAATGTTTTTTTGTTTTGCTTTTGTGTATTGTGTCTGTTTTTTTTTTATCACAAATAATGCTTTGGGATACTACATAGTCTCCAATAACACTTCCCTTTAAATGAAGCTGAGTTTGAACCGCCCTCCCGACATCACAACTGTATTGATAGTAATGAAGATATTAATACCAAGTATTCTTGGAATGGGGGTGGGGGGCGGTCATACCATACCATACTAATCATTATCTGCTTTACTTAAAATTTCCTCCATGCAGCTTTTATTGTGGAAAACTCTCCGGAAGTTGTATTTCTCCCGTCTGTCTATCCAACGTTACGGTATGTGAGGCTTGTCAGGGAAAGGGAGAAGAGACCTGGCGTGGAGGATCGGTTATAAGACTGGGTTCGTATCTTACAGTCATGGGGATCTTATGGATGGTTCGTACCGCAGCTGCAGTCAGTGTCTTTAACTCAACTCGTGTGGGATTTTATTTGGCGTTAGGTAGCTAGCCAGCTAGGCTACAGGCGTAATGTAACGTTTGCCGTTGTCTCATTATTTCGTGTCTGTCTCTCTGTCTCTTGTCTCAAATGTTGTCAGGTGGCTCAGAGCCTTTGAAGATCGACGCCGTCCACTATACCCAGGCTATTCCGCTGGATTTGGAAACGTTTCTGTAACGGTGACCGTTTATTTGATCCGATACAGGATGTCTGGACAGAGCATTACAGACAGGATAACCGCCGCTCAGCACAGTGTCACCGGCTCGGCAATTGCCAAAACGGTGTGCAAGGCGACTACACATGAAATAATGGGTCCGAAAAAGAAACATTTGGATTGTAAGTAACCTCTTAATTTATTATTGATAAAGCTGTTATGTTAACCGTTAAATATTTAACTTTGGCTCGGCTTTTTGTAATAAGCTAACGTTAGAATTTGAGTGTGTTGTAAGAGGCCTACACATATAAATGCAAGTTAACGTTAACCTAACGCCAACGTTACATGATATTAATCACGCTGTGGTAGTCATTCTACTTTAACAATAAACAGTAGCCGGGCTAACGTGTTGCTACCTGGTGAGCCAATGACATGGGAATCTTGGATGCTTGTTAATGCTAATTTGTTGTAATGCGTAATTTTTCTTTTAAATTAATAACGACATTCTCTAGACAGCCACATTATTTACATATACGCTCAGGTTAACAGTTTAAGCGAGTAGGAAACTGTCAGGTGTAAAAGAAAAAAATGAATGAAAAGTGAACCTGTTTAGTTGAAAAGGCTAACTTTTATAGCCTAATACACAATAAGTTCAGGCTGAATCGTGATTAAGCACGCTTCAATGTGCCAATCAGTTGAAAGTCAAACCCAATAACTTGTATTTAAGTTGTATGTAAGTCCTATGAATGTTACTTGTTCTGCTAAAACATGCAATGCAGCTGACAGCTATTCCAGTCTACTCCAAAACTAGGCATTGCATTTAAAATAGTAGCTGCCTGATCGGTGGCTTTAAGGACTCATCTAATTCTGACTTCTCTCCACTAGCAGAGATTCCTCCCATCTTAAACACATTTTGTGTGAACAAGTGTTTTCCGTTTATACATTAGTAGTCTCAGTCTACCTATTTTAACCACCATTTACTGCCGTTCATGTCAAAACACTTTAAGTAATTCAAGCTTTTAAAAATCAGTGTTGTTTATTTGATCTAAAATTAATTAAATTTTATTTACAGTGTTTTATCACAACAAAAGTTCTCAAGACACTGTCCACATCGAGCAGGACTAGAACACACTCAGGATTTTCAAAGTCAATTAATCAAAGTCAACATCACCAGGAGCAAACATTACAGTGGCTCTTGGGTTCCATCTGTATTTGATGGTCGTAGCAGTATAAGCAGTAGTAGTAATTCCACAGGAGAGGTTGATACAGCTGTCACTGTATTACTCGAATAAAAGCCGTTAAAATGGCACATTGAAATCATGTCTGCGTCCCAAGCTAGAAGCAGGTTCTGGGTTCACTCGTTGGGTGCTTCCAGTTTACGTAAGTGGCCCGGGTGGAGCTAGCCAGTAATATCAAGTTCAAGAGAGTATTATTTCTGCGTACGTACGCTGATCTCAATATCAAGCTCATTCTATTTTTATTTCTACACAAGGAACACGTGATTTTTTGGCTGCATCCCATTGGCCAAAAGTGTTGTGCCTGGCTCTGATCTGACTATATAACCAGGAAGTGGTTAGATAAACAAGCTTGTATGAGATACAATCTGCATTTAATTTTAAAGAAGATACTGATCAGAGAACAAGTTCACATCATGTCCCAGTATGAATATGAGGAAGATGTACTGGGAGAAGTTGAAAGGGCTAGAAGGGGGCTTTTAATGACAAGGTGAGTTTTAGCTAGCCTTGACAAACATTTTCAGGTACATTCTGGAATGTTTATTGAATATGTACAGAATGTAAACAAACAAACTCACAATATCTACAAAATAAAATAATTTTGGTTAACATGGTAGAGGTTTATGTAAAGTAGGTGACAGCTGTTGTCAATGGAAAATTACATTTAGTGACACTGGTGCTAACATTATAAAAGGCATGCATGTTATGCGTTTTAAATTGTTCTTGAGAATGATGCATACTCAGGCTACAAATATGTGCTTGCATTAGGACTGCATTTTCAAAGTGTATGCCATGGTAACTTTTTTTCATATCGGTCGATATCAATATATATCATGATAAAAATCACTTTTTGCTTAAATATTTTCTGTTAAGTTTTAAGGTTCTTGTTTTACTCCTAAGGGAGATTAGGGTAAGGGGTTAATTTTATGTCATTAACGTAATAATCGCTCCTTCCATGTTTTGACAACACAAACAGCCAATGATAATGAGAACAGTGCCGTGTGGAAAATGGCTGGAATAGAGTTACAGCCATGCAAGTTAGGTTGACGCATAGAGCAGATTATTGTGATACGATTTTTTCCCCCATATTGCCCAGCCCTAGGTCAAAGTAATGGCACGTTGGGTCTCAGTTTCATTTGATGTGATCATTTGTGGCCCTGCAGGTTAATGCTGAATCTATGTATTACTCATCTTTCATCATCATCTTTTTCCTTTCTGTTGTTTTTTATCTAAGGATGTTACATTAAGAAACATAACTTCATAGCACTTTGGTCCACAGACGGCAATCATGCAGTGCACCAACCATGCAAATTAGTCATTGCAGTTTATTTGAATAGCAGTCATCAGTCAGCCTGTTGGATACATGATATATGCTTCTCAATAACATGCCTGTTCTACACAGAGATATTTATATTTCAGTATTCTTGTGACAGCACTTTTCTTTTACATTAACTGGCTTAGCAATCAGTATACAACCATATGTTGCAGGAAGTTAGGAATCCACTTCCACTTTACTCATATTTTTAGCGAGGAGAGCCATGTTTGGTGGGTTTTTAATTACTACACCTTCAGCTGATGGAGAATATAGTAATGAAGCCATGTCCCGTCCACCATGCTTATTCCAGTCAACGAGATGGCTAGTAACTCCTTTTTATAGAACTGTTGAACTCAAGCCTCTCCTTAAAGTAATACAGAGACCCATGCCAAGCAGGAATCTCACTTAGATTTAAGGTATCTAAAGAGGATTGTGTCAAAAGCAAAAAAAAAAAAAAAAAAAAATAATAAAAAAAAAAATGTACTACTATTTTCAGCATTCGAATAAAACTGTTTTTTTTTTCACTATTCAAATTATATTTGATTCACGAAGTTCATTCCATCAGCCCTAGTGCACTTATGTTTCCTGACCATGCGGGTATTGCCCTGATGTGTGTCGCTGCCGTTCTTGTGCCCCTCTTTTCAGGTGAGACATGCACTTTATTGGGTTTACACTGGACTAGAGTTCACATTCTTTAACACTGGCATGCTAGATAAACAGGCACATCACTTAAAAGAGACTGCAGTAACCAAACTGGGGATAAGTGAAGGGTGAACAAATCAACATCTGCAACACTGTATTGAGTACTTGCAGTGTTCTCTCATGAGGTAATGAATATATGAAGTCAGCAGGTGCTGTTGACCTTTGGAAGGAGGAAATTCCCATAGGAATTGTAAGCATATGAGTAAGCCTTGTGATGTCCTTTGGTCCATGGTGCATTATTCAGAAGCTGCTACCTTCCCAGTATCGTTTTGGTTTGTGTTTATTTTTTGTGCAGATTTGCAGAATCTCGTTTTTTAAATGGAGTTCTGCTGCTACAGACAACAGCTCTGAATGGGCCAGCAAAATTAGCAAATTAGCAGAAACACTGAAGTAGTGGTCTGGAAATGTTTTAATGTCGGGCCATTTGTCCCACAGCCGGCGCTAATGAAAACCCTGCTCTAGCCCCTCTCCTGCTAGCTCTCCAATGAAAGTTTGCAAAGGGTCTGAATGTTATACTGGTGTGGGCATACTCTGTGTGCGCTTGAACCCACAACTACTGGATCGACATTTCCTGAAGGAGGAAGTGTTCCTCTAGTTCCTACAACATGCCTTAGATTGTGAAGGGTAAACAGCCAGCAGGAAGTCATTACTTAACCCAACCCATCTCCAGAACAGAGGAGAGTCTAGCTGATCAAATGTGAGATTGGCTGGTGTACGTTTGAAGCTTTTTCTGGCAATTGTGCTGCTGATTACAGGCAGACATTTTCCCAGCAAATACATACCCTCAACCGTTATAATCATGGCGACATATCATCATGCAGACATGTTATCATATTTCCTTAAAATGCCACAGGCTACTGAAACTGAAATGCATGCTATTGAGATTTCCTTGGGCAGTGTCCAGAAAGGAAATACACACACTTAGCAAAGCTGCCAAAGTAAAAGCTTAAATCAGTCTGACCACTGTCTCATAAAAACAGAGATTTTTTTTAACCACACACTTATTAAAAGTGAGTAAAAAAATGTTTTTCTTTTCTGGAAAATAATAAATACTGAAAGTAAAATAATAAATGTGCGTGCGTGGGTGCATATAGATCTAGAATTGAGTTCAGCCAACAATTGAAATATAGTGAACACCAGGTTCAATGTTCCAAAAATAGTTAGTGGAGCAAAACAACGTAAATTCCTAGTAGTTCTTGCTGGACAACTTGGCGTTTTCTTGCCTCTGTTCAGCTAGGCTCCTGCTGAGGTGTCTAGATATGATAACATGACAAAAGGAAATGGAATAATAGATGTGAGGAACCCCTCCTATTTGTTTAAAAAATATTTATTTAAAAATCGCATGCCACCGGGACCACCACACAGGCCTATGGTGAGAAACTTTCAGTCTATGTGCAGCCTACAGCTGTACCAATCTCAGTGCTTGATATCTGCAAGAGACGGATTAGGAATGTAAACTGTTTAAACTTAAAAATTGCAATAAATAAACTAAAATATTGTCACAGCTACTAGACTAAAATTAAACAATTATTTTACAGCTGTTGAGCTTCATAGCTATGTTTACAGAAGGTTTTACATGGTATGCCGTAATCATACATCCCCTATGTATTAATTGAGTATGACTGTTGTTGATCTGCCTGATTTGTAGCAGCTTACAAGTCATGGTGAAGTTAACGTTATCTGTGTGTACCAAGTTAGCTTAAAATATAAAGCCATTAGACAGTAATCATTGCCATTATTTGCTGCCACAAAGGGCCGATGATGAAAAAAGTTACGAAATGACACTCGTTTGATTTATTTGAGGGCATGTCATCTATAACATTCACTAACCTGTCACTATTTGAACTCTTTATACAGGTCGGCATGCCCGTCAGCAAGGTGCTAAACTGACAGATGTCCGTAGGCTTGCCCTCACTGTCAGTGATTTAAGTGAATACTTATGTATTTCACGTCAGAATTTTTTTTAACAAGCTTTCGGCAAGAGCACTACCCTCTCATTTAGTTGCTAGTCATGTATACATTAGCCACATCACATGGAAGCTGCAGAATGAATGAGGGAAACACTCATGATTATGTATGCTTATGCATAAGCATGCATTGTGCTTATGTTTGTACACCCACAGATGCATGCAGGGAGGGAGTCGAAGTTAAAAACACTTAATTTACTGATACTAATAAAATAGGGAATAGAAGCATTTTTATCAGCAGATACCGCAATATCAAAAAGAGAAAGGAAATTGCTGAATATCTGTACTCCTACAGAAAGAAAATTGATAGCATCACAAACCATATAGAGTTAACACTTGTGTAGTTCAACCTAAGCTTAGTTTATTGCTTTCATCTGTTTGGATCAGTTAAAGTCAGATCTTAATGAGGATACAAAGCCAGTGTAAGGTGCCTAACAACTTGTAAACTTCTCTTGTTCAAGTCTCAGAATAAAATGTAAGGTTTAAAGTAAGTATTAATTGGTTTCCAGTAATTCCGGAGCTGTGGACAATGCCAGAACCCATGGAAATTATTTGCCTTATCTTACATTCCAACATGAAGTGTTCTTATTTTAGAAAGTTTGTTGTGCAGGTATTTTGAACCTTATCAGGTTCCTGGACCAAAATTATCTTCAGGACAGGGCAGATGTGCTTTTCCATTGTTATTTATTTCATTTTTCCTTTTCAATCCATCCATCCATCCATCCATCCATCGTCTACCCTTATGACATGTAGAAACAGACCATTCACGCTCACATTCACACCTCAAGCAATTTACAGTTTCCAGTTGAAATATTATATTACCTAATTTTTAATTTTTTGTTCTTTATATAAAATTGCCTCTTCCTCACTTAGCTCATTTAGACCATTATACAACTTTGAAATGTTTGTAAGACCTAGGTCTGACTTTAACATTAATAAGATCTTTAAAGTGCCTGAATTTGTCTTGTCTAAGTCTTCCTTACTTATTGTTTTCACGGTATAATTTTTAAGTTGGAAAGTTTGTTAAAACAAAATTATCTTTTAGCTCCTGGAAGATTTTTGAGTGTTATGTCTTTATAGAGATTGTTGTATTTTACCAGCCTATTCCCTGCCCATTTCTTAGATCTTGTATCTGACCCGTTAGGTATGACATCTGAATCATAAGTTATCCACCTCATCAGATTGTACGGTTCCTTGACTCTGTTCTTTTGTCACCTAAACCAGATTTTGAACGATGTCTTAATCCAGATATTTGCCTCTTTTATGTGTTTGCTCAAAGCAGAGTCACCTGTTACAGCTTGTAGTGGAATATCACTTGCTATCTTACAATCCATCTCTTTCTTTGAGATATGTATGATGGATAACATATATCGACAAGGAGTTTTATCTGTGGTGCTCTGTAGTATTTTTTTAATATTTAGAATGGAATGAACGCCTTTCTCATTAGGTAGCTTAAGATTTTTCAGCCTTATCCGAGGTTTATTTCCCTGCCAAACAAATCTTGAGGTAATTTTATCTAGTTCTAGGAATTGTCCATTTGGGATTCAGATGGTGTGGTTTGAAACAAATACAAAAGTCTCTGTAATATCTAGATTTTATTTGCTTTTTACTCTAGGATCGGTAATAGACGGCAACCCCGCTCCAGTACAAAAGAGTTAGATAATATTCCATTAATCTCTTTGCTGATGGTTTGTTGTACAGAGCTTCTACGGCTTTAACAAATGTTTTACTAAAATAAAACCTGAGTAATACTCTGTATCGGAAAGACCAGTCTGTAAAATCAAAAGCATTTTGGGCGTCTAATCCTAATAAGACTTATAAGGCTTCCAAATTGTAATAGTTGATTACATGTACGGTATGTCTTGTATTGTCCTGGGTTTGCTTCTGTCTAATGAAGCCTGTCTGGTCCGAATAAATAATGTCCAGGAGAATATTTTCCAATTTCTTCTCTAGGATCAAGGCAAAAAGGTTGTAGTCCAGATTTAACGAGCTTGTAATATTATCCTTCCCTCCCTTTGGTAGTAGTGTGATAACTGCCTCTCGCCAGGATGGGGGAATTTCACCATGTTCAAGTACTCAGGTCAACGCTTTTAATAGTAGGGGTGTCAATGTCTCGTTGAAAGTTTGTACCATTCAGCAGTCAAACCTTCAGACATCAGTGGGTTGAGTGTATTAAGGAAAGTTGGTTTTCCTGAATGTTATGTTTTACTCGTTTAGTTATTGGATCTTTAATTTTGTGTATTACTCTATCTGACTGCTGTTTCTTTAGTTTATAAGCCAGGAGTAACTTATTAATTCATTTATTTTGTTTCTAACCTCTTTCAAACCCTTTTTGGGTAGTGTTTAATTCAGGATTATTTCTAGGTTACTCAGTTCTAGTTCTAATTTGCTATAATTTCCCCTCTCAACATTCCTTTACATGTGTCCCATAGTATAATGGGGGACAGTTCCCTGTTGTCATTGTCTTCCCCGTTCTCTCTTCTTGTTTCATTGGTCCTTTAATTATATTTGAGTTCAATCTCTATGAAAAGTATTTGTCTTATCCTAATATCATGGTCCATGATGACATCCTTTTCACTTTCCATAGCTTCTCCACAGCATGATACAGCTCTGTCTCTTAGGCTGTGCAAGGAATAAACAAGGACTGAACTTCAGTACATGTTTCAGATGGAGGTGGCAAGGCCCCTCCATCGTGTCACTATCAGCCAAGGGGTCCTTGGCCTGGAAAAGACCTCTGTTTTAGAGTATTATGACTTGTCTTTTATAAATTCAAAACAAACTTCAGGAACACCAGTGGAGAAAGTTGGTGGTGAGTTTGTACTCCCCACAGCCATTTCAGTTGCGTCTGAAAAGGCCTTTGTTGTCACATGGGTGGCCTCTTGAGTTTGCAAAAAGCCCTTTGTGTGGTTTTCAACGAATACTGAGGATTCATAGACCACCCATGTAAACAGGCTTATACGGGTACCACTGCTGGCTGGTACACAACAGATAACAATAACTTTTTAACTTGAACAAGCTCGTTCACTGATGTGGCTCAGCGCTTATCAGTTATTCGGTGTACAGTATATTGATTAAAAACCCTACAATCTTTCAGTTTAATTTGAATTTACAATATACCACAGGCAATCGAAACAACTGGAAACATGGGGATATAAAATGTAATGTGTGAGTGTTGCTCTTTTTTCACATTTGAGGAATAAGTACAATTAAGAGGACATTCATCTCCCATCAAATATACAATTTGCTTGAATATGTATTTACATTGCATGCCGCGTGTCATTTTGGCATCTGAAGGTTATGAATATTGGATAACTGGGATCATTCTCCGTTAGTCTGAGTTAGTCACATGATTTTCTTGAAGAGGCCAAAACAAATATGTTCTTTTGGTACCTCATCAAAATGTGATAATTTCTGATTCCATGTCCTGTTCAGTAACCGTCTGGGTTTATGGTACATCATTTTTCAGATTCATCACATGAGTTTTGCTTCATTGCAGAATATTGTCTCCTTTCTGTTTATTTTCTTTATGGGTACAGCAATGAGAATAGAATAGAAGCTGTATATCAACAATTGTTTTTTCCTCCACCGATATTAAAGCGCTTTGGCTATCTATCAGAACCAATATGCTATGAAAATAATCTGTTCAGTCTGCATCTTAACGGGCATCTTTATTTTGGAACAGCCTGTCTGCCCACAGTTTGTGTACCAGAGACATTGCTATTAAATATTAAATATATTATAATGTTTAGTAACTGTACTCTATTATTATTATTAAGGTCATGATGATCAGATCATCTATTGGCAATCTAGAGTAGCCACGATTGTATTCAAATTAGAAATGAATGCCCAACCACATTTTTGAGTTTGAAACAATCAGTTTATCCTACCTCTTCCGCTGTCTGCATCCATTCGCATCTAACTCAGTCATTTTCAACTTCGTATAATCTCTTGGAATGTCAGTTTAACAATCACGAAGTCTGAGATGAATGATGTATCCACAGCAAAGAGTCCATTATGCTTTTGACAAAGCTTTTACCTTTCACATAGTTCTTTATCCAAGTATACACTCACAACTTCATTGATCAGAACTTGAGGCATTCTTGAGGTCCTTGTCATGTTCAAGTGGAACTATATTGAAAAGAATGGGAACGCAGCATGAAGAGAGTGACGATATATGAGCTGATGACTGATGAGGTCTGGCATGATTGGTTAGCCCTATGGTCTGGATGGAAAGAGGAACCAGGAAGCGATGCATTTGCTTTCACTTTAAGTCAGATGGTAGTGGCCATGGCAGCCATGCTGAGAATGTATGCCGTCAGTCAAATCAGACGCACGCCCACTCCTGTGGATTTTTAGGTGAATAGTAAGGAAACGGTAACAACTGTGTTCTTCTTTAAACAAAAAGAAGTAATAAAAAATCAGTTTTGTACGTGCATACAAAGCCTCACTTCCTGTCACTTCTGTGCATGCTTATTCTAAATTTCAGTTTTAAGTGGAATTTATCCATATCTTTTGATTTGGATTTTTATATGTGTAACATATTCTTGTACCCTTGCTTTCTAGAACTGTTTGTTTGTTCTAAAGTCTCTGTTTATCTGAACGCTGACTCACCAGCATTCCATTGGCCAGTATTTTAATGATTGTGGTCAGCATGGTGTTAAAAAGCACCAGATAAATGAACAAGGATGCTACAAAGAGAAAATGGCTTCACTGAACAACAAACTTGTGTGCTTCCTCTTGAGGTGCTGTACATTGACTGGCTCAACACTACCCTTCCCTTTCCTTTCTGTTTTTCTCCTCCCTTAGATTTGATTCAGTGCACAAATGAGATGAATGTGAACATCCCTCAGCTGGCTGATACACTGTTTGAGAGGACCACCAACACCAGCTGGGTGGTTGTATTCAAGTCCCTCACCACCACACACCATCTGATGGTCTATGGCAATGAGGTCAGTATTTAAAGGACCATACCTGTCTAATTTTGACTTCTCGCCATTGACAGAGATTTCCCCTGTCTTCAACAAATTTTGAGTACATAAGTGTATGCAGCGTATACTTTAGTAGTCTCAGCCTACCTGTTTTAACCACCAATCACGTTGAAATGGTATGTTTCAACTCTACGAGACTCTTCATTCACTGGGTTTGGGAAACTTTGTGAAAATCACCGTGTTATTTATTTTATCTTACTGTATTATGCTAATATAACACACTGACTTTTGTGCATTGGTATCAAATCACCTCTGCATCCCAAGCTAGAAGCAGTTTCTGGGTACACTTGTTATTATGTCCAGTAGGGTTGTTACCAAAAGTTGGTGACAGGGTTGATATTGATACCAACAGTGCCGTCTTCGCTTCCTCCAGTTAATGCACAACTTTACCCAGCAGAGCTGCATCAGGCAGCTCGTTCCCTCACTAGATAAATGTCTTTTTGGTAAATCTCAGTAAGCTGTTTTAACAACGGCGGCTACCGGATATGGCTAAGTAGGGTTGTTACCAAAAGTTGGTGACAGGGTTGATATTGATACCAACAGTGCCGTCTTCGCTTCCTCCAGTTAATGCACAACTTTACCCAGCAGAGCTGCATCAGGCAGCTCGTTCCCTCACTAGATAAATGTCTTTTTGGTAAATCTCAGTAAGCTGTTTTAACAACGGCGGCTACCGGATATGGCTAATAATAAACAGTAATATATTGCTAGGCAGCTAATGTCATCAGTCCTGCCCAGTTAATTTAACAAGATAAAACAATGCAACGTGCATCTGAAAAGTCAATCAACAACCACTAAAAAAGTGGAAGTTACCCTCAGTTCGGGTACCACTCATCCTGGTGTACCCTAGCTAGGACTCCTTTCTTCCGCATTGATCACCCTCACTATCTGGAGGCAGCACGGTTAGCACTCGCTGGCTAGGACCATTCCCTGCTTTGGGCCGAGTCAATCGGTTCACGATATACCTTATTATCCCAGTAATAGAAATTCCCCACTCTCAACTGATTGGGAGTCTTTTTTATCGTTTATCAAATTCCTAGATCGTACCATCCCTGATACAGTGTGTTGGCATGGGGCATGAGTTGCTTGTTATCTCATAGTAGTTCCTCATGTTGTTTTTTGCAGAGATTCATCCAGTATCTGGCTTCAAGAAATACACTATTCAACCTCAGCAATTTTTTGGACAAAAGTGGTCTTCAAGGTATATTTCAAACACTGTACACATTGTGCTACACAAAGCCTTTGAATACGCAGCCAATATTCATCTGTGTAATGATATCTATCATGACCCCTCATTTCTTGTGTTTGCAATTCAGGCTATGATATGTCAACATTCATAAGGCGGTATAGCCGCTACCTGAATGAGAAGGCTGTCTCCTACAGACAAGTCGCTTTTGACTTCACTAAAGTGAAAAGAGGGTGAGCAGCTTTCATTGTAAATGATCTTGATGTTCTTGTTCCGGAAACTTGAAACCCCATGGAAGGGTATCCTTTACCCCTGTGACAGACAAGGTTAAGTGACACTGAAAATAGAATTGCACTTGTATTTCCTGCAAAATGTATTGTGACAGCAGACATTTCCAGCATTTTACTTCTCGACAGGGAGGAAAATTGTTCCTGTTTTTGGCTTCACTTCTTCAATTACCTAAAGTGCAGATTTTCTTTTTCCAAATATATATTTTTTTTCATGCTCTGTGGTTGGTTTGGGCATATTGGGCCTACCTCCTGATTGTTTTGCATCTATTGTAATGTAACTGTAGTTATTACTCCATCCAGTGGGAGTTTTGCAGATATGTGCATTGCATTGTCAAACCTAACTCTACACTGTCCATATGATCTCCAAGTTTTAAAACCCATTTCCATTGGTGGCAGCATGCTCAAAGATATCTGTATTTGGATACATCTGTTGGACTCTTCCATTTCTTTCCACAGGTCTGATGGAGTAATGAGAACCATGAACACAGAGAAACTCCTCAAGACCATCCCTATCATCCAAAATCAGATGGATGTGTTACTCGATTTCAACGTGAGTGCGCAGTATTGACTGCACTGCGTAGTATCTAATATCTATTGCTGAAACTTGAAACCGCTATTTTTGTGGGTTTTTAAAATGGTCACCTCTGAACTTGCAAGCTGATTGTGCTTCACATCTCTTCCAGGTGAATGCCAATGAACTGACAAATGGTGTGATCAACGCAGCCTTCATGCTTCTGTTCAAAGATGCGATCCGACTGTTTGCAGCTTACAATGAGGGCATTATCAACCTCCTGGGTAAAAACAAGAATTTGTGTTGTGATACCTTTGCATTATATGTAGGCTTTCCTTGCTTTCCTGTTCATTATACTTGAAGCAATCAGGACAGATGATGAGGGACTGTGGACACAGGGCAGAAGTCTAAATGAATTACTGCAGATGTCCTTGCAAGTATTTAATGTACTTGTACTTAGAAATGTGCGTAAATATAAGCACAGACCATGCTAACACACAGCATCTAGTGGTAGAATAGGAGAATGCAAATAGAAGGCATTGTGAGTGTCACAGCATGCGTTTAACAATCCCAACATCCACAGCCAAAGGCCATTCCGGTGAAAGTCCGGTCCTCCTTGGTTTTTATGGCCATGGGCATCATTTCCCTGGACCCAAACTACATCCAGTTCCCTTCCATGAATCCACAACAAGCCGAGATCAAACAGGGATTTCACGCCATCGCTGGATTTCCCAACGCAATAGGAGCGATAGACACACACATAGCTGATTAAACCAGATTAAACCACCGTCGCACAAGAAGTTTATTAATGTCAACAGAGAGGGGTTATATCAATGTACTAATAATTCACCTGTACCAAGTGAACTGAACACATGGTTTCTTAAATAGATTTTTTGTTACCATATATGGTTAATTGGGGGCGTTTCTGAATGCAAATGACCCCAAATGTGCACAAGCATCGTGGTTTAGAACATGTGGGATTTATCAACGCTGGTGATACGACTGGGGTGCGTATGATTTCTTTGTGCTTACGCACATTTTAAATTTGATTAATATGACATTGTCACACACTGAACCGAAAATCCTGTACCGAACGGTTCAATACGGGTATAGTTGCACCTCTATCTACAAAGACTGACTACCTTGGTTGAACCTTCTAGTTGAAAAGAAGCATTCGGTAGACATTGTTTGCACACCGTGAAACAGGAAGACTGCTCTGGCAGATCTGTTCATAGGTCCTCAATGGTCATGATCATATAATGGAACTTCAATATTAACTTTGCAAATCTCACAACTGTTATAATAATAACAATATTAATAATATTGTTGTGATTGGCATCGCAATTCTGTAACGCCTGGACATGGATGGATAATGTGTTGTTGTAATTGTTCTCATTTACCTTTTGCCCTGAGTCCCAAAATGGATTATACCATATCACTGTTCACGCACACATATTCATTTGTAGTATATACTCTATGGAGATACTGAAACCATGAGACAAAATTTGTGTTTTAAAGTAATGATAATGCGTTTGTCATAATCCTGTTCTTGTTCTATTAACAGAGAAATATTTTGACATGAAGAAAGTTCAGTGCAAAGAAGGACTTGACATCTACAAGAAATTCCTCACACGAATGACTAGAATCTCAGAGTTCCTCAAAGTTGCTGAGGTAAGTCAGAACGCCGGATCAGCCAGTCAGGGATTACAAAGGTGCCGTGGATCATTCAAATAGGTTGGCTATTTTTTCTCAACCCAACTCTGATGGTCTTTGTTCTTTCTGCAGCAAGTCGGAATTGATCGAGGGGATATCCCTGATCTGTCTCAGGTAAGCCGAGATGCAGAAGACCATTTTTGGCATATTCGTAATTAAAATGTCATGTCCCTCACACCTTTGCTTACACACACACACACACACACACACACACACACACACACACACACACACACACATATATATGTATGTATGTATGTATGTGTATGTATATTGAGGGAGACCTGACACAGAAGCTATAGCAACAAAACTCATTGATGTACAAACTTTACTGAAGAATGTGCTTTCATGCAGCATGTAATGTTGGTGTTAACACACCATATTATCTGTGTCTATTTGCAAGCACATATGCTGCGGGTCATCATGTTTGCCCCAGTGCTTTAGTAACTTCCAGAATTTTCCTAACCGCTGCAGCTTCAGGCTAAACCACTATTAACACCAAGCAGTGCGCATGCTAGCTGGCAATATGGCCTTTATTGCACTTACAAACAACTGCCATCTCTCACACAATCCTGAATTTGCATGTCATACAGGAAATAAAGGTGTGGATGATAGATCCGACTAATATAGGCCAGTTACCTGAAGTGGTGCATAATGCACAAAATTGACTCCTTTTGTAAGCTCTGGTGTTCACTATGTATTAAGTAGAACTTGTACGTGTAACAGATGAACCAGAATTGGAGCGCTTTCTCCCAAAACTATCTTAATAATATCTTGACTGTTGCCACCTTTTATTTTCTGTATTTCCCCTTTCTTCTATCTCTCCATTTTCAGTTTACAGTTTGTGTAAGTATCTGAACATTTTCTCTCTGTGTCTCTGTATTTGGGAGTATCTGTTTTTGGACTCTTGGCATGCATCTGTGTTTTTTTTTTTTTTTCTTCTTCTTCAGGGGAAATGTCAGTCTTTTCTTCAGTCTTTATAGCTTACAGTAATGTGTGTCGCTTACATTCACACTAGGCCCCCAGCAGCCTGCTTGATGCCCTGGAGCAGCACTTGGCCTCTTTAGAGGGAAAGAAAGTCAAAGACTCAACAGCAGCCAGCAGGTATGTCTGCTTCACTTGATATGGGTCCCTGCAATCCAGGCTTAGAGCAGAGTGCCCATGTGTAATTCGGTTACTTGATAGTACAATTTTTTTCATCATGGAAAATGCATGCTCCTTTTTCAGAGTTAAACTATTTATTTATGTATCAGAATTCAGAACACACCAGAAACAGGCCACATGTAACAAAACTTTAGAAAAGTTGTGTTTCATTTTAATGAAAATGTGCCGGCTACAGTTCGAGTTAGCTTGTATGTGTGTGTTAACCACTTCACATCAGACTGCTTCAGTAACGAGGGTCAGTACAAAGCTGGCTTTGCCTCGACACTGACCCCCGTAAAAGGATCTGTCCCAACAATACGGGACCCAGCAACTTCACCTGAGCCACATAGGCCGCGTTCAGACTGCCAGCAGAAATCTGATTTTTAGCCCATCCAGATTGGAACCGGATGACTCTTTTGAAGTCTGAACAGTCCCAAGTCACATGAAATCCAATTTTTGCGAAATGGATCGAAACCACCTCCGGGAGGTAGTTTCAGATCACATTTGGACAGATGCGTCTCAGTCTGAACAGCTCCAAACACTCAGATCGGATTTGACTGTCCGTGAGGTCACTCTACGCGACGCCAGACCTGACCCAATGCGCCAAACCACCCGCCTGTTTCAAGTTGTGGAGCTACGTTACCGGTTCTGCACCCCTACTGGACAGCGATAAGGACAATATACTCATGTGAGCTGCCTCCATCTTGTTTGTTGTTTTTCTCGTCGCTATTACATGACGTCACACAATACACGCCTCCGCTCCGACGTCGTTGCTACAGCAACCAGTCAGATGGGTCACTTGATGTGGCCCAGTCTGAACAGAGCCAAATGCGATTTGGACACTTGCTAAAACAGTGTGGACAGTCAGTCGGATATGAGAAGGAATCAGATTTGAATCAGATTTGCCTGCAGTCTGAACGCGGCCATAGGCGAGTCATAGCGATACATCCACTGTAAACATTGATGCATGCTACCACTAGCGTAAGCGGCATCCTCTCCGTGGCTCTCCAAGTAGGCGATGACAGACGGAGGTGATTAGCATTTAAAGGTGCAGGCACAGAAACAGCCTGTTCTCAACAGAGCTCATTTGAGCAACTTTTAGACAGCTGAAATTCAGGACCATAGATTGGTTTGGGGCAATGCATATCGAATACAATGTTGTTGGACCTCTGACAGCTGTGTGGAATTGATGAAAATCAGTATAATATGGGACCTTTAAGAAGTGACTTATTTACTGATCCTGTGAGCCTTATCTCCTCAGGCAGCTTGTTCCACAGCTGAGGGGTCCTGATGGCAAAATCATGGTCACCATTTGTGAGCTGGTTCATACAGGGTCAACGTCTCTGCTCTGATATAGCTTGGGGTCAGTCTCAGACGTGCTTTAAAGTGATCAGCAAAATATTTTAAAAACAATCAATTCTAAAATGGACAGAGAGTCAATGGAGAGACATCAGGATTGGTTTAATGTGATGTTTTCTATTAAAACCAGTATGAAGTCTTGCTGCTGCATTTGAATTAAGTAAGGGAGGAACTGCCAGATAGGGGGGAGTTCTGGTAGTCATGTGGTAGTCTTTAGAAGACATGATTACTTCCAGGTCTGCCTGTGGGAGGACTAGTTTGATGGAGTTTTTCAATAAATCTGAAATTATTCTCACCGTTGTCTGTGTCTGTTCCTTGATTCAGGGCTAGCACCCTCTCCAATGCTGTGTCCTCCCTGGCCAACACTGGCATATCTTTCAGCAAAGTGGACGAGAGGGAAAAACAGGCAGCCCTGGAGGAAGAGCAAACTCGCCTGAAAGCACTAAAAGTACATTTTCCTTACTGTCATTTCTTCTAGCTTAGTCTATACCTTGAAGTTTCATGAAGTCATACTATTCATGTCTAGGGCTGGGAACAGCGAGTTGTGTAGTGTGAACAGTGCTGCAATCTGCTGACGTTGAAAGTCATGTAGTGTGACACTGTCATCCTAATGATTGTAGGAGCGACGTCTGAAAGAACTCCAGAAGAATCCAGCTACAGCCACCACAGACTCCTCTCCTGTCTCCATGGTGGGTGGTACCATCAACTCTGCCCACGCCATTGACCTCTTCTCCACCCCAAGCTCCACCAACAGGTGAGGCCACAGGACTTACTCATTCGTTTCACAACTGGGGATGAAAGCTGAAATGATATCTGGTCATTTTGTTTTGAAGAGGAAAAAAAACTTAACTTTAAATAAACTTAAATTTCTTTTTGTGTTTTGTGTCAGCTGATGTGTTTTAGTGTTCTTGTACAGCTCAACGTTGGTAGATTGATGTTGAGTTGGAATAATACTAATACATTTTATTTGTATATTGCTTTTAAAGGTTCTCAAAGACACATTACATATAAATAAATAACATAAAAATAAAAACATGTCAAAATCATACTGTCAACAGTTTTAACACCAAAATTGATACACAGAAATAAGAATGAAGAAAATATATTATGGGTAACCTTGTATTGCTCAGGACAAAACATATTTCCTTTTAATATGTCCTCATGTTGACCCTCATGTTTAATCAATGAGTAACTGATATATCCTCCATGCCCTTGTTTACCTACTTATTCCCTCCAGCACCTCCAAGGCAGCCAATGAACTGCTGGACCTGCAGCCGGCTTTCCAGCACTCGCTGCCTCTCTCCACCACCAACACATGGGGAGGTGAGAGCACACATACATATCATGTGCTCATTAGCACAAACGCTCATCACTCAGACATCCTCCACATTCAGTAAAATGATTCCTTAGTATGTACATATATAAGGAATAGTTATATACATTTTATAAGAGGGAATGATTGTGGTTTACAGTATCATTATTAACTATTGTACGAATACAGAAGGACAGAATTAAAAGCAAGGCGAGAATACGAATCATAAGTGTTTGAGATGTTCAGTTTAAAATTCCTTGTTTGGGAGGTGCTGGCCATGTATTTTTCAACTGTTGCTGGCACCTTTTGTATAGAACATTAACTACTGTCCCTAAATACAATGTTCTTCTTACTCATTCGATTGACAGAAAGTGTGACTGCCCTCAGAGCTGGACAGATATTATACAAACCTTGGCTGCAAACATTGTTAAATCCTTATTGCTCAAACACAAACTCATCTAGTGAATGTATATTCCCAGGTCATGTTTTTGTGAATTGGGCAAACACACACTGAAAGAACAATTTTCTGACATTTGCATGTCAGATTTCTCTTTAAATACTAACCATAACAACAATAATAATTGAAAGATATTTCAGTACCTGGTGAGCACTTTGCTAGCCAATGTCATATTGTACCTTTAAGTACATAATGGAACTTGTACTTTCACCTTTTTTTTGTTTAATTTCGGGATTAAAATTGATGTGCCTAGTGCTAATGTACTGCTGTAGCCTTACCTCGTATCTCTTTATAATTGTGTGTCTTATCACATGATGTGTATGTCAATAATATGGCTCACACAGATGACAGCACTGTTCGCTTGGAATTTAAGATACAAGTCAGCTTACCAAAAATAAAGCTTTAGATTAGACCTGCCAGTCAATGAATACTCATCTCAAGTAACATTTTATTTTCATTATGTTAAAAGCTTTTCCAAAGTAAGATTAAGGACACATTTTAATGTGACCAATTCATGTCTGACAATGTAGGCAAAAGTAATGAGTATTTGTCTAAGAGCTAGTAAGTAAATGGACATACAATGATATACTGTATAATGCACTTGACTAGACTTGTTCTGCACACAAACATCATGTACAGCTGTTTTCTGAAAAGCACAGCTTCTGTGGACTCCGACCGGCCTGATAATGAAGACCTTTAAACTGTGGACTGTTGGACTGCTTAATGCAGTTGTTGTCATAAAGTCTGTGATTAGACCTGAAACTTGGGCCAATAAGAGAGTGCATGATATCGACCTGTTTATTCATCCTTCTCACCTGTATCACTGCTCTTTCCCCTGGGACATCATATTTCATGCATTTTTAACATTTTCTCACCTTCCACTCTGCCATGATCTCTCTGTTCTGTTCTTCATGTTCATGTCTCTCTCCCCCCTCCCTCTGCTCACTCAGATCCTTTCACCTCTGCTGCAGAAGCTGTGGAGGAATCCATTCCAAACTCAAACCCTTTCCTCACACTTCCTGTGGTGGAAGCTGTCCATCCAACCACAGCGTCTTCTGACACTGGCAGCCTGTCCTCTCGGACACCTAGCCATGAAGTGTTTGGTGGGATTGCTTTGCTGCATCTTCTCTTTTCTTTTGCAGTCTAGATTTTCATTTTCACATAATCCTGGGTGGTGATTAAATGCCATTTGAATACTTATAATTGTATTTTGGAGCAGAAAGGAAGGAGAGATCTGGCACGCTGCCCAACACCAAATATTAGTTTTCTTTCCACAATCCTAATTTAGTTATTTATTTTCTCTACTCTTATCTCTCCGATTAAGGCTGTTGTATCTTTTATTTGCTTTCTCACGTTCTGTTTGTATTTCAAATTCCAAAACACTTTGTTGTAGAGTGTCCATCTTTACAGGCAGAGTTTTTGTCTTTCTTCAGATCTTTACAATCCCTTTTTTGACTCAAACACTTCCCTGGCATCTGATCTTGATACGGCTGCGCAGACATGTATCACAGGTACAGACAACTGTCCGTCTGCTAGGTTGCTCATCTAGCAACATGAGAGTTGTGACATGTTTTGGGACTTTTGTGAATTGTCATAAGTAGAATCTGATTGACACGGGGTCTCTCGGTCAAGTCAGAATGTTGACACGGAGCCTTCCTGCTCAACATGCTGCCCTTTTCCCTCAATGCCTCCTACAAGCCTATGGTTCTGAGCCTGCATTGTTTTGCGATAAGTCACAGCTTTTGCTGTGTTTTTTGGCTTTGCCATGTGATGAGTGCTGCTTCCTCTGCTTTTGTCCTGCAAATCCTGATCTTTGTTTAAAAAGCCATTCCCGCAGTTGCTTGGCTTCCTCGCTGCTCTTTCACTACTTTTCTGGTCTCATATCTTCATAATCTTCTCCTGTCTTCCTCTCTCTTCTTCCTTGGTCTGGTTCTTTGCTGTTTTTGCTGTGTGTCAGACTCCTTCTGTGGGCCAAGCCCTTACAACATCACTCCACTCTTCCAATCTGAGCCCAATGCTGTAGCTGGTCTATTCAGAGGTAGGTATTTCAAGGTTGATCCAGGTGTTACAGGTTCTACCCAGAATTCCAACCTTTCACACCAGATGATGCAGACTTTGTGTGGTATTTTTCTTCATCTCCATGGGAAATGTCCACAAGGAGTTTGATGTTTCTGAAGCACAAATGATAGATTATAGATGCTAAACCTCAGGTTTTGGTGTTCCTTAAAACTGCACCCAACAATTATTTTGACATTTTGAAGACGCATGTCTTATTTTGTCATATTATTTGGATAATAACTCCAAAACCCGAAAATATTTAGTTTCACATGTATATTTATACCAATATATAACCATCATGATTAAATTGTACTTAAGAACAACATTATTTTGCCTAATAATTGCTGCAAAAATGATACATTTAAATTAAGAATATAGCCTTTAAAATTCAGGGTGAAAAATCCTGTATTTTTCTTTCTAATGTCGGGGCTGCACCCTTGCAGTGATGGTGTTTAGGATTGTTGCCTTGTGGTAAGATTCAGAATTGTACACTGTTGCATCTTTATAAATACATGATGCTGCTCTCAGGTATGACTGATCTGTCATCAGTGTAGATGTTATGATGTGCTTAAACTTTAGGAGATGGAGAAATTGGGAGCATTATTTTGCATCATCTGACCCGTTTGACCTTAAAAACAATTACATAGTTGTGTATTTAGAGTACAGACTTTTCAAAATAAACTAGAAGGTTCTCCCTTTTTAGAACCAGCAACCACCTTTTCCAAATAGTTGGCCTTTTCTCACTCTTGTGGTTGCAATGGGAGTAAAAGAGGTATTGTAGTGTCAACATTTCGATCCTGATAGTTTCCTTTTGCCTCAACAGGGTTTACAGACTCCCCCACACCCCAGCAGCCACAGAACTCCCGAGGCCTTAACGTAGACTTTGACTCGGTATTTGGTAACAATGCCAATGCTAACAACCTGGATTGTACAGGTAAGTGTTTTACACTGATATTGTATCTTCCCTTTGCCTTTGGGAGCAGGCCAGACTCGGCCTCATGCACTCTGCTACCACCTGAAGGTGTGGGGAACAGATTGCATGTTCATTGGATTATGAAGAGGCTAAAGTTGTGTTTGACTTGGATTTGTTTGTGTGAAAATGTTCACTATTTTCAACGATCAGGTGATTTGACTTATTATTGACATTATTGCCCATTCCTTCTTTAACATGCTCAGTCAGAACAATTTTAACCTCAGCTGATACACCTAGAAGGCATTTTAGTTCTTTGTTAAAGGACCTCACCACTGTTACTACATGTCATTGTCCATCGACAACAACGGCCACCCAGATTACATAAACCTCCACCGAAATAGCTATATTTTTAAGGTAGTTGTTTGTTTAAATTTTGTCACACCAACTTCTCCCAGTACGTCTTCCTCTTATTCACACTGGGACATGTTGTGAAGTTGTTCTCTGACCAGTATGTTGTTCTTCATTGAAGTGCGGATCGAAAAACCAACGCTGAGCGTATCTCATACAAGCTTGTTTATCTCATCGCTTCCTGGTTACAAGGTCCAATCAGAGCCAGCCAGAGTATGGATGTTTTTATTGAACATTAATATTTGTAAAAGCACAGCAATGTCATAAATAAGAAAAGAATACTACTAACAAATGTGTACCATGATTCACACATTTCAATCTCCACAAACATGTATTCTTTAACTTGAAAATATGTATAACTTACTCTGAAAATATGTAGTCATTTACGGATCCATTTCTTCATGTGAAACATTGTTTGTTTCTTATTTATTTGCATCATTTTGTATGCGTGTATTTGTGTTTTGTAAAGTCATATCCACAAAGATAAAAAGTGATTTGCAAATATGTAAAACTTAGGCTGTAAATGTGTATTTTAATTTCACAAAAAAATTAAATAACAATTACATCTGGTCTGGGATGATAATATATTGGAAGATGTTCAGGTCATGCTGTAAAACATGTCAAATGAAAACACTTTTAGATAATAGATATTCTGTCATCAAAGTAAAGTTAGAGTTGACATGTATTTTTTTGGTGGTGAAACAATTAACATTTGCACATCTCTTGATTTTTTGTGAAATAAAAATACACATTTACAACCTAAGTTCTAAATATTTGCAAATCAGTTTTTATTGTTGTGGATATAACTTTACAAAACACAAATACACACATACAAATTATTGCACCTCACATTTGTAAAGTTTATTCTACAGATCCATGGTGGTAAAAGTTGGAAGAAGTCAAAAATGTTACGTTGCTCACAAACTCACAGGAGGCGATCCGCAAATATGCAATATCAATGCGCAAAGTTTCATTGCTTTTATAAGAGTAATACAGTGATTTTAGATCAAATAAGCAAGTTCCAGCCAAAAACATCACATTATGTCTTTTCTTTTATGATTCACTTAGTTGGCATCCATGGGCTTCTGTCATCTCATCAGTATATTATACAGAATATGACATTTCATTGTGTTGTGTGTGGCTGTAGAAATCATTTCAACTGAGAGTGACTCGCTTTCAAATTCATGGATTTACTTTACAGTGAGCTGTCACATTTGATAAAGTATTGATTAACTATTCACTTCTGTTTACCTTTTATTCTATTTAATTTTAGGTTTTATAGATATGAGTCTGCATTGTTATTTACTATATTTATTATATCACTTTAAATACACATTGGTGTTTTTACTAACAAATGGGCGCATTACTGGAAACACTGGCAGCCTGTATCTGTCCACACTATATTTAACATTGTGTGCCACTGAGACGGACTTTTATTGAGGTTATCACCTTTTGATAAATACTGTCCCTGTTTTGTGATTGAGGACTACCACTACTACACCCTTTCCCTCATAGTAATTATAGGCGAAGGTGCACAAACAAACGCCTTCACTGGCTTCTACTGATCACAATCTCACCTCATTTTTTTCTCTTCTCCCTTGTCCTCGGACTAAACACTCTCTCTGGGGCCTTGGTTTTTTGCATGGCATATGCATGACTTGGTGAGTTGACTCAACACACATTCCTCACACACAGTCTTGGCTTGATTGAGTTTTTTTTCTGTGAGCCTTGCTTTCTGCTACATCATGTTCAACATGCTCTTTCTGTCCATGTGTGTGTCCTTTCTGTGCTTTCTGGTGTTTGTGTTTCTGTGGTATTGTCTTCACCTGTTCTGGGTCTCCCAACCTCTCACCCTCCCCTCGCATCCCTTCCTTTCCCTTTCTCTTGCCCCCTTTTGATTAAGAAACTTTAGGTGCCATCCTCAAACCCACAGTGGCATCCTCACTCAATCAGGGCATGACCCTGAATGGTCAACAGCCACACAAACTGGTATCCGATGACCTGGACTCGTCACTGGCCAATCTTGTCGGCAGTAAGTTCCCCTTGATCACGACCACGACAGCAAGAATTTTCTGAATAGAATGAATTGTGTTACAAGCATGTGGTACAACATGTATTAGATGATGATACATTTATACCAAACTGTGTCTTCATTGCCTTTGCTCTCTTTAGATCTGGGAATTGGCAACGGCACAGCAAAAAAGTAAGTACAGTCAAATAATATTTAAGTTAATATCCCTAATAATGCATTAGGGTTGTCACGATACCAGAATTTCAGTAGTCGATACCAATACCTGTGAATTTCCACGATTCTCGATACTAATTCGATACCACAATTTAAAAAAAAAAAACAACAGGACACATGTACTTTTAAATTCACTAATTTATTGAAAACTGCTTCAAACTGTCAAGTATGCAACACCACTGTGCTTTAAGATCTTTTTGCACAAGGTTTAAATTGCAGTACCAGCTGCCAACAGACCTATAGCCATCCAGTATAAAAACAAACAATACTGTGCTTATAAATATGGTCATAAATAACAATAGTCAACTATTTTACATTAAAAAAAGAACAGCAGTGGCCTATAGCCAGGTTTGACGTGCTTCCTCCTTTGGTCTGAAAACTTCTGAGGCACTTTTTGCATGTCGGCTTGTTTGAATCAAGAATTGCTCCGGATTCATCCGCCTCGAATGCAAAATATTTCCACACGCGACTCTTCGCACCTGTCTTGTCAACGAGCCGACGTGTTGTGCTTTCGCTCCCACCCGCTGAAGCCATTTTTTCCGAAGACGGCAAGTTTTCTTCTTCAGCGCCGCTTACTGCTCTGTGCTGCTCACACGCGTATACTGCCCCCGTCAGTTCCGCCAAGAATCGACACGGCTCGCCGAGTGAAAAGTTGTATATTCGGTTCTGACGATGCCAGAAAAAAGCAAGTATCGAATTATTTTTTTCGTGTCGGCATCGAATTGGTACCGAAGTATCGGTTCTTGTGACAACCCTATAATGCATACAAAATATGATGGAGATTTTAACTTGATCTCTGTAGTGATCTTCACTGGAGTCAGCCTGGTGAGAAGAAGATGACAGGTGGAACCAACTGGCAACCCAAGACGGCTCCTTCTACCACCTGGAACCCTGCAACCATGGTACGGCTCACCTCCCACTTACTCAGGTTTATAAACTCCAATAAACTCCTGAAAAGATCATATGCCATTAAACGCCAGCTTAATAATACAAATGTGACATAAAAGGCTTCTTTACTCTAACTGAACAAAATTCTGTTCAAAGATATCTGTATATATTCTCCTCCTAAGACATGACTAATTTTGTTTTTGCTTAAGTTTCATCTGGTTCTCTGTCATTTAAATCAATTTGCACATTTGGTTGTGAAGTAGACGGGTTCATCGAACATTTCCCACGGTCAAGCAACTTAATTAGCTATGCCATCATCTGAAAAGCAGATTCTGTGTGCACTCAAATAAACGCAATAGCACACGTGCAGTCTTGTCCAATTCTGACTGTATTTACATACAAACAGACATATTGGCAGCTGTTTCTGTAAAGCCCCTTTCCTGTAATTCCTAAGAATGTGGCACCTTCAGTTATGGCTAGACAGTAATCCAAATAAATCAAATAAATTTTGAATGTCATACCAGGGCAAGGCGATAAAATGATAGGACTGGACACCATCAGCTCAACAATGGACATTAGCTGATATATTCACAAGCATGAATACGTGTGGGGCAAAATAACTGCAGGGTGCTAATTAGGGATGCAATGGTTCTCAATATAATATTGTATAGTATAGTATTTTCGGTTTTGCAATCATGCATCATTTTCTCTCTAAATTGGCTATGTCGGAGCTTTAGAGCACTTGAACGCAGCATGTGTTCATGTGTCCAATAAGAACCTCCATACTGGTTTTCAGTATGGAAGATCAGTGTGAGTGCAGGACGGTCGGGGAGAGGGGAGGTGGGCCAATCGAGCCTCGGCACAGTACGGATCAAGCCACTTAAATTTACACCATGTTTTCACTTAAAATAACCATGTCATGTATGTCAAACCCAAACATCTTACTTCATCTTACTTTGACTCAATCATCCAGAGGGACAATCCCTTATGTTGAACTGAAACTGCAGCCTCTTGTAATTTGTAAATCCAGAGGAATGAAAAGGATTCCATCTCTGACGGCCTAAGAGAAGCCACACTTTGGCTGCTGGAAGTCAGCATTGTAAAACCGGACACGGTTCATTGACCAACGAGACAAAGGACTGTGTTGCATGTACTATGTATATATATACTGTACAAACCTCTAGTCTCAACAGAACTATTACAGTAAGGACTCGTTTGACCCCATCATATGTAGCCATGGTTTATCATCAACTTGCCTATTCTGAGTTTAGTATACACGTATTACTAAAGTGGAGAAGACTCTGAAATTAATTCTGTACTCACTAAGTTTGAATCTGAATCTCACTGATATTGTCACCGTTTCTGCTGTCCTACTCTACCTTCTTTGGGGTTTGACTATTTAATGTGAAAACATTGACTGTAATCTCCCTTTGGTAATGATTTTAAAGTGATACTAATTCAGCAGAACACGTTGTTACTGGTGGTTCATTGCTTATTATCATGCTTAAGGCAAACAGGAATTACTGAGGTGGCCAAATGTCACATGATGATCGTAAGCTGGTGATTGGTTTCTGGGAGTCTGAACAAGTCGGTGACTTGGAGGAAGCTGAGAAACTAACGTTGTTAAAGGATAACCCCTAATGTCATACAAAAAACAGCCTCATCATGTTGTTATTGACTATCTGACAATAACACTGATCTATATGGACTACTCTAACGCTGAGTGAGACATGCCAAACATTGTCAGCGAGGAGGAATTCTGGAGGAGAGCTCCCAGTGCAATGAAACAAGCTCAGCCCGTGATGAAAGTACCAATGTTGGCACCAAAACTGACTCACTTGTGTCTCCCTGGCCAATGACTGAATAGGTAATGAAATGTATCCTTCCCGAAGGGGCGGGGTGTTAGACAAATCTGGGTTTGTTATCACTGCGGGGGCTGTTGGGGAAGCAAGGAAAAGGAAAGGGTCTGTAATTTATGTTGAATGCTTTTCCACAAGGAGCACCTGCTAGTAACCAACTTCTGTTGAGTTCCAGGACTCATCCTGTTGAGATCATTTTGATCCAGCTCCGTTTAGATTAGAAGCCCTTCAAGTCTTTTGGTAGCATTTACACATTTTCCATTGAAAGGTTCAGCGTCTCATTGTATAAATGCCTTTTATTTTTCATCCTCTTTCCTCCATGCTTTAGGGTTAATACTAAATATGACAAGTATTATTTTTTCAAATAATACTCTTTTATGGTTTGTGAACAATGATGAGTTTTAAAGCTTCTGGCCTTGATGGCTATGGTGAATTTCCCCTTTGGTTGCCAACATCAGCTGTGTCCACCTCAATCTCAAAAACTTAAATTCTGATATTCAGTTGACAGAGAACAAATACACCTGTCTTCAACGTTTCTTGTGTCAAGGTCTGTAATTTTGCCCTGACCCAAAGTATACCACACCATGTGAGGGATGCAGGGATGTCTACTGATGGACAGCAACCATCAAGTTATTCCACAAAACTTCTATGGGATTTCGTTCACTCCAGAACATCCACCTTTTTCTATGGAAGCCTGTTCTCCATGTTCACTTTGGCCTTGTGCTTCGGCCCTATTTTCTTCTTCTTTTTTTTTTTTGCAGAACAATTTATTCTCCATAATATTCCTGCATTTGGCTCCATCCATCCTCCCTTTAATTTTGACAAATTCCCCAGGCCCATGAAATGAGCGTCACAACATTATGCTTCAGTCAGGATGGTGTTGTGTTGGTGATGGATGGTGTTGGTCCTTTGCCAAACATGGTGTTTGGCATTTATGACCAAACTTTCTGTGTTTTGGGAGATCTTCGGAGCCCATGCAGCCGTCTCTGCACTTCCAAACTGTGATAGTTTGAGCAATGATTCAGCAAATGGTGTGTTAACTTATCCAAAGTTATTGCAGTTTTTATTTTTATAAACTGTGATTTTTTTCACCTTTAAATTGCTTGTTATTGTGTGAATTAGTATGAAAAATACATCTCATTATTGTATTTCAATTCCCGGCTATAGGTCAGCAAAATTAAAATGTTCTATCCATTGTAACTTTCAATAGTGGCTGACTGCTGCTGTCATTTCCTCACACTAGTATGTTGTCATCGTCTTCCTTCAAGCTGCTTTTTTGATTGACTATGAACATTCTGCAAGCATACAGTGTTACAATCATAGCAAGCATACAATCTAATAAGAAACTTAAGTTGGATATGGCTGTGTCCTCATTCTGAAGAAGGAATCATCTCGTCTTTTATGTGTCACCTCAGGCACCATCTGTCGTGGCATTCCCTGCAACCACACCGACGGGCATGATGGCATATGCTATGGTAAGACTGAAACACATGAGAGCAGGAGGACACGTGTTTGTGTGTTTGTGTGTGTCCGTGTGCATGTCATTAAAGATGTGTGTTAATACTTTGATGTGCTGTCTTGGAAAGAATATTTTAATATCTGAAAGATGATTTTATTCCCAGCCTGTTCACTGACTGACAATGTGTTCTAGTCTTCTTACTCAACAGGCTGATTTCGAGGCCTTTAAAGACCACAGCAGCAGGCTCATATTTGGGTGATTTGGGTGTTCATCAGGCTGCTTTCCTTCAGTGTCAAAGAGTTGTTTTTAGTGCAGCAACAAGCCCTCTGACCTCATGTCGGGAGGTTTTTTTCTGTTCCCTTTTATATTTGTCGGCTATTTAAAACATCCTTGCTGCGTTTCTTTGTCTCCCATCAGCCTTCCCACATGGGCTCCACGATGATGACTCAGCCCACTGTGATGTACACCCAGCCTGTTATGAGACCAGCCAACCCATTTGGCCCCAATCTAGGTGCACAGGTAATGGATGTCTATATCTGCAATGTTCCACTCCTTCCATATGCAAGCTTATTGGCTCAGCCGGCGAAATAACACCTATAAATGCATATGTGTTTATTAATTATAATAAAAAATACAGAGAGATGTAATAATTTATAAAATACACATATTTATCTAATTAAATATTCTGCTTCAATCCATATTTGTTGCCATGTAATACTTAAAAAACAGTTCCACAACAACAAGAACTATGTCACTGCAGTCAAAAGCTGTGTTTTCACACAACTTCGGATACCTCATGAAAAGCTTTGGATGTAAACAAAAAATTACGTTCGGTACAGTCTCTCTGTCCATCAGCATGTTTGATTCCTCCTCTTTCTTTAGTTCACACTCAGAATGGAGAATGGGAGAACCCTATGACGATACTGACAAAATTGTCTTGGATTAGAATCACAGAATCCAATATTATAATCAAGAAAAATAAAATGAATAAGAATAGATTATAATGGAATTTTGAGAACCACTGCTCCTCTGTGAGGGTCTACTTTCACCTCTTCTACCTTAGATTTACATGATTTGCTCTTATTGCTCTGGCTGATGATGAAGTAGTACTGTACATAATAATTATATTTCTACAGCCTGTTTATAAATGCTGCCCTCATATTTATAATCTGTCATATCCTTATATTTATAGTATACCATGTACATTTGTAATATATCTATATTCTTGCTGAATCACTTCTGGATCGATGCAAACGGCATTTCGTTGCTTTGTACTTGTAACATGAGCAATGACAATAAAGTTGAATTCTAATTCTTCTAATTCTATTCCTAGTCGGGTGACAATATATTTGCCTGGTCAAAGCTCCCAAATAAAAACCTGTAAAGTTGGCTAAACAATATAACATTTGCAGGTCAACCTCTGATCAATAGATACATTTTCCTCTGCAGATATACAGGTATAAATATGTCAAAGTCTTATTTATCTACCTGTTACACCATGTTTGATTGCAAACATCTTAATCAGTCTATAACTGCAATTTCAATCTGCGGAACAAAAAATAACAGCTGGGAAAAACATCGGAGGTGTAAAAGTAGTTGAATAAAAATGAAATGTGACAAAGTGCATGACGTCCATATGCAGTATTATCATGTTGTGCATTACTACAAACTAGTTATGCATATGTTTTCTGTGATAAGACACCTGCTTAGCTTTTCTCATCATCTCCTCTGTGACTCAGTCACCAACAGACTCCAGTCCTTCCAGACTCAGCCCCCTCAGTGCAGCAGGGAAGGACCCCTTTGTGCATTTCTTATAGATCATCTTTAGTAGCAGCTACAACACCTTCCTGTGAGATTTGATCAAACTTCAATCCCCCTGATTCACCTCCCTCATGATCAGATTTCAAAATCCATTAACTTTATATCCTCGTGTCGTTTTTGATTTTGATTTTTCCACATTTATCACACATATTAGTAAGCTGTATCTAAACAGAGAGCATGTGTGATGAGAAGAGACAGAGACGGACGGACAAAGATTATCTCTACAGATCAGCCAGGCCGCTGCTAGTGTGATGATTGACATGGCATCCAGTGTGAACCCAGCGTTGGATTGGGGACATACAGGAAGTCTAGATACTGGTTACTTGCATTACTGGTTCAACAACTCATTTCCTTATACCGGGGGGAAAAAATAGAGTTGACTCTTGGGTTTTGTCTTTTTATCTTACAGATGCAATTCATGTAACCTGAAGAGGTGGAGGGAGTCTTCCCCATCTGAAGACGATACACGACAAAGTCGACTACCCAGCAAACTTGCAGTTTGCTTCTAATGAACTCACTTCTCACTGAGAATAAAAGGCCCAACTTTGACTTGTTGCAGTAAATCCAGGACTAGGAGCGTCACAGTGGACATTTTGCCCATATACTCATATTGAAGTCATAGAAGGAGAAGAGTGTGTGCTGCCATTCAAAAGGATCAGGTCCTACTTTATCCTGAAATAAGAGAAACAACACCCAACAGAAGAGCTTTCTGACTTTTCTGATTATCCACCTGGGGTAAAACAAAGTTGGGTTGTTGTCACACATCCGTTTGATTAGTCTTTGTTTTTTGTACTTTCTCCAGGTGAGGCTGGGAGTCACTTATCAATCATGGTTACCTTCAAATATCCCCCCAATAGAAAAACTATGACAAACTCCCCTTTATACCACACTTTTGTATGTGTTGTTTGCAGTAGACATTCCTTGTGCATTGTTTGTATTTATTTATGATTACCTACAGAAAAGATGACAAAAAAAGGAAATAACTTGCCACTGACCTCGTTGTGGCCAGTCTTCAGGTTTATACACAGGTATGATTGATTGTAGAATTGGATTTTGAGTGATTGAGATGATTTTTGTAAAGAAGTTAATATAAAGTTAAAATAGACGACACGTTTTGCGGTTGGAGCACTTAATATTCTCTGTACTCTCATGATGCCTTGTACGGTTGTTTGAATGTAATAATTCATTCACCACAGTCAAATTGGGGGGGTCGAGTCATACACGTTTGGCGATGAACATTTTTCACATCAGCACTACATTTTGTGATTGAAGAAGCATTGTATTGGAGAGGAATCTGCATTTATGCTTTTGATTCTTTTGGCATGCCATTTATTCTCCCACCTAACAAAGCTCCCTTTTCCAACGTGAATGTGCAGCGTCCCTTTCATGTTTAGATCATGTTTCTATTGGCGAGCACAGGGGTCTTTAGGACAATGTGTGGGGCAAAGGGAGGCTCAGGTCAGACTGGTGACGGGGGGGAGGGGGGTTCAGGAAAATCGAGCACTGTTGATCGGTGCTTTGTGTATATAAAACTTTTCCTGCCAATCACCGATATGAAACATGGTCTGGACATAAAAATGGGTGTGAATCAATTACCTGAGCATATTTAATGCATTGTCCGTGCAGATTGTATTTTTGTTTGATTTTCCCAATAAAGTGCAAGCTTCCACACTTTGGATCCATTTGTATTTATCAAAGGAAATTGAATATTACTTATTAGACGGATGTCTCTTCTCATGATCTGTTATTTCCCCATTGACTTTTATTGTGACTATAATTAAAGTCAGAGAGTTGAGGTTGTCCGTCAGCAAGACTCATCATTTACATCATGTATGATAATTTGGATTCAGTCACATGAGGCTGATCATTTCTTAGTGTCAGCTCTGATAGTTTGAGAGTTACACAATTTCAATTTTCGCTGACAAATGTATATTAAATGTTCAAAGGCAAGACAATACATCATATTCTGGATTATTAAATCTACTTACTTCTGTTGCTGCATCCTGTGCTTGGCATCATCCTCTAACTGAGTGTCTTGTGCCAGATACTGAACTCCACATTGCTCCTGAAGGCTGAGCCATCAGTGTATGGGTGTGTGTGACTGTGCATTAGATCAGATCCTGATGGCCAGGTGGCACTTTGTGTCGCAGCCTCTGTGTATGAATGAGTCTGTGAATGGTTGAATGTTGACGTTGATGTAGTGTACAGCTATACAAATACAGGTCCATTTAAACTTGAAATACAAACATTTCCCCCTATACCAGAATGATACTATGTATGGGTCCAGCTGCAAAATCATTGAACCCTACATTTCCCACAATCCAGTAGTATATTTTTGTTAGACCCTCCCTGCAGAAGAAACACTGTGTCATCTCCCACCCTTCATCATTATGGAGGCTTCTGCTGCTAAACCCACAGGTGCATCCATGTGACACACACACACTCACACACACACACACACACACACACACACACACAGAAGGACCTTAATATAAAAGCCACATCCTGCTTGGCAAAGCCTCTCCACCAGCAATAAGAAGATTCCTTGTTGTGGGGTCACTTCCCCTTAGTTTGGATGCAGCTTTAGAAAGATGCAAGTGTGTGTGTTTGTGAGACACTGACTTTCATGAGATAATTAATTGGCGAGTAAATAAAAGCCTTACTGTTTAACTAAAGCCTTTCCATTCAGTAAACCTGATCGGACTATCCCTTCCCTTCCTGTTGCATCTAGATAAGGTTTCTCCACAAAACTGAACACTTATTTACAACGTAAAATCATGTATTTGAACTGCTTTGACTTCAACAAAAGTATTTCCGATACTTCAACACTCTGAATGTGTTGAACACCATTATCAATTAAAGTTATACTGTAGTTATGTTTCCCTGTTACAGCAGACCACTGTGGAAATAACATGGGCAGTCATGACTAGTAATGGTTGATGGTGGTTTCATGATGCCGCCTTCCACCCCACCAACTGTTCTGCTTTAGGGATCCTGTGTAAACTAATGCTACGATTGTGCAACTGTTAACAGAAGGTGTGCTTTCCCTGGACCCACCATGCCAGGGCGGGTCAACACCAAACCAGTGAGCACTCTGGGAATGTGTGTTTTTATTAACACAGCAGTAAACAAAAACAAATCAAGAAATTGAACCTCATGTCGTGTCAAAATACGTTGCCAGATTTCCAGCTTCTTCGAGGTAGAAAGGCTGGTCTTTGATGATTTTTTTTTTATCACACATTATGTAATACATTAATGGTTATGTTGAAATTGTGATGGAAATATGTATGAGTCGAAGCAAGGAGACCTCTGGAGATGGTAGATGTGTTATGCAGAAACATTAATTGATGCCTGATCGTGAGAATCAAGGTTTGAGCAGTACAACAGCTATGAACTCAACAGTGCAGTGCCAACCCCAATTCTGCCTCCTGTCCCTCCTGGGAAAGCATAAAAGCCTAAGTTATCTTGAGGAAGCATCCACGGTGTCTGTATTGTGTTGGTTAGAGGGAAGAACTTTGTGTTTGGCCATGTTTGTGACGTTGCCTTGCGTGGAGAAGCAGACACTTAATAACTCAGATTAAATGTGAACCTATTCATAAAATGACATGTATTAATCTTACACTGAGGGAATCGGGTAAAGAGATAATTTCTTTACAAAAATGAATAATCAGCAGTGGACTATTGAAGAGTGGAGCTCTTCTGCCACCTTGTGGTCTACAGGGGCAGCTAATAAATACGCTGTGGTGTTCTGGTTTTATGTTCTAATAGTAAAACTCTGTTTATTATTCTTGTGCGTACGTGTGTGTTGATTGATTAATTGCTTCATTTCTAACATTTTTTAATTTTAATTCATTAATAGGATGTGATTTTCCATTAATTAAGTATAAATTAAAACGTATAATAAGTTGGTATTTTCTTCATATCAGGGCCCTAAATCTATATTGATTCTAATTTAAATCAATCAATCACATAAGAGGCCAGTCCACGTGAGGCCCCCTCCAGGACTGAGATTCAACCAGGAAACCAGTGCCTTGTGTGTGATGGGATTCATGTGTTGTCCCATCGTAAAAGTTATGAATGAATTTACTGTATCAGCTTCTGGAGATGCTGGAAGAACTCTGAGGCTGCTGTTTAGTTTTGGGGGCTGCCACGCGCCACAGAAAACACTCTCCGACATGTATTGCAGTTTGCTTTATATTCATTCACACTGACACTGTCAAGCATTTGATTCTTCTGACTGTATTTTGGTTTCAGCGGTGCACGAGGCCGCAGTTTCCTACTTACTCATAGATAGCAACTGCTAACGTTTATCTTATGCCTAGCTTGAGGCGTGTGCCTGTGATATTGTAACATGGGTGAGGGGGCGGTGGGCACGAACTGAACTGCGCTGAGTGCACGGGATGATACGGCGCGGTGGATTTTTGCAAAACAAACAACAAGCTCTAGGTGCAGGTAGAGGCCATTTTTTTTTCTAGAACTGGATGATTTATATGTTCTATCGGAGCATAGTGTCGGTTTCAGTGAATATGATCAAACAAATGTTGCTCACTGTGACTTGTATGATAATATAATGAAACTGTATTAACTGAAATTATTCAGACTAACCTGAATAATCCAGGTCTATTTGGTAATCTCCCTTTATGGAACAGCGTGTTATTGCATAGGCCTGCTGCATATAGAGAGAGCTTTATACAGAGATCAGGATTCCCTTTATATATTTTGCTCATAGGCTATGCTCATAAGTAAAATTAATTACATATTACCAAACCACTATCAAAATTAAAGATGCCCTGTGGATTTTTCCCCCTCAACGAAGTAGAATTTAATTCAGTGTAGAAGGATGTGTGCATCTGTCAAGTCAAATACTTCTACTACTAATACCACCACCACTACTACTACTACTACTATACTACTACTACTACTCATTATAATAATAATAATAATAATAATAATAATAATAATAATAATAATCAATAACAATAATAATAATAATAATAAAAATAATCATCATCATAGTAATAACAATATGTTACAGTTAACTTTTTATGGACTGAAAACATGCTGTTAAATCACTGGGAGCCCTGAAGAATCCCTTGCTTCCCCTTCTCCCCCTTCTCTTTTCATAGACTGTATACCTACCAGCTGCTCTCCGTTGCCCCCTGCTGGAGCTTCTGCTGCTCCTCTTACCTGCAGCAGCTCAGGATCCAGTGGCAGGTTAGTTTTCATCCAGCAAGGAGCAACGTCGAGGTGAGCTGACTACTTTATGACTTCACTCTTGTCTTTTCTGTAAACGATGTTCTTACACTGTTATTATTGCTTGGGAGGTAAAACTACAGCAAAGAGGAAAAGATCAGTGTTGATCAGAACTGCCAAAGATTTATATTTAGTTTGATTTAGATGATATACATGACAATAGTGCAGTAAAGTTTTGATGGAACTTCTCCATGTCTGCAGTGGATAAGATATAAACCAGACGTCTGCTTGGATGTCACCAGGATTGCTGAAGACATGCCTACATTACTTTGAACAATTCTTCATGTTACATTAACACATTTTCATACCTACGAACTGCACAGTGAAATCACAGTTACACAATCTTGTATCACGAACCTTGAGTGGTTGAGCTTTGGTGGTGTTTGTCCTCGCGGTCACTGTTTAAAGATCACTATTATAAGTTGATTTAATGCTTTATTATATGACTTAATACTCAGTCGGCTGTAAGGAAGGATTTGTGTCACCACTCCAGCTTTGAGTCTTTGAAGCTTGGTGCTTAAGAGACCAGGAGGAAATAATTCTGTTTTATGTCAATAGTCAGGTCACTTTTTTTCTTAAGGAAGTCCAGTGGTGGGAAAATAAATCATCAACAAGGAAATAAGCGATCTGTCTTTCAGCAAGATTTTTCTCTTTTTAGAAAAACTGGACATGCAACATTCTTCTTTATGAAAACGTACTTCCATGGAGCAGTATGAGGTCACAGGAGCAGGAAAAGACATGTTGTTCATGGCTTCTAACAGCTTAGTCTTCGTGCAGCCACCTGAGAATGTGAGGCGATTACAACTTTCCCTACTGGGATAATGAATAAACAATGGGATCAAACTAGCAACTATTTCTCAAACAAAGTCACAATTACATAACTATCGTTTTCTCCAAAGCAGCTGAATCACTTTACTGCTTTCTTTAGCAAAGAAAACGTTGAACAAATAGAAGTTTTCTAATTTTAGTGCAATTTAGCATTTTTACAGCATGAACCTCAAAGCAAGTAAGTGAAGATTCCAATAAATTCCCACAGATCTCTCTTACATGGGCGGACACGGGCATTGTTACAACATGTAGACATTCCTCATTAAAAGTTTATCTTCTCTTAAAGGGAAACCCATACAGCAGCATATGAGCAGTTTAAAAACAGCCAAGGATGTAATTACTGTGAATATTTACATAAGTCAAAGATAAATGCAGTTATTTATCCTTTTGTTATCAGGTTAGATGTAGCAAAATACAGCAAAATGACAGCATTGAGTACATAAGTATATTTGTTGATAAAGAAAGAAAGTGCAACAGTATATCATTATTATTATTATATTATTAACAACAGAGGTTGACAGAGAAGTTAACAAAGTCTGCGTTCCGTCAGTGGTTTTGGAAAATGACTGAATGTAGTTATATTTTATGGGGTTTATGTTTAAATTGTGATCCCAAGATTCAGATATTATTTCAGATATCTGCTGTTTGATACGCCAGATATGTCAGATATGCCACACTTGAGTGGCTTCTAGTGGTGAGGTTGCAAATTGCATCCAACTGAATACCCCTCAGGTCAACCCTCCCTTTTCAAGCGCGTCCAAGAACTACGGTGACCATCAGCTAACGTAAAAACGTGAAAGGCGGTCACAAGTGCCAGTGTTTGGTTTGGCCATTCTGGGCTACTGTGGAAACATGCTGGTAGAACATGACGGACATTGTGCTCCCTTTGTAGATATAAACAGCTCATTTTAAGCTAACAATTAGTTTTAGATCATTATACACAAATAAAACATCGTCAAGTATTATATTACATTTCTGCGAGTAAATCCCCCATAATCCTACATAGTCCTTTAAAGTAATGATCTTGAAGATTTTAATTTAAATATTGTTGGAACGGTTCACATTTCCGAAACAGCTGTTCTGGAGTGCAACTTTTACCTGGAAAGGTTTTGCAGTGCACTAGTGGTTGTTAGCTGTATCATGCGTTTGTTTTGGCTGATTAGCTGGGTTAATCACTGACACTATTAAATGGTTCATCGGTTCACAGACATTTAATTTACGACAGAATCACCTGAAGGCTGCTCCCACTGCAGATTCCAAGACAAAGTAATAACTAATGTTATAGCGCAAGAAGTGTAATAACTAATGTTGTAGCGCTTATTGCTGCGTGGATGCAACCGCACTCGATTTCTAGAGACATAATATACATATAATGTGCCTTTACATGTGAGGCTTATCAGACCAAATAGGGATCCACATAATGATGATTACATGACTACTCAATATGCTGATTTTTTTTTTCAAATCATTGAAGTCTACAAAATGCAATACAATGAGTAAATATTGCCATTTACAACTTCCCAAAGCCCAAATTAAAATATTCAATAAACACATTCAATGCCTTCAAACAATTTACTATCACAGAAGATTGAGGAAAAAACAGCAAATATTCACACTGAAGAAACTGGAACCAGCAAACCTTACCATTTCGTTCAGCTCACCCGTGAAGTATTAGTAGAACTATAGTATAGTCTGTCTATGTAGTATTCAGTCTGTAGAGTATATTCTGTCTCTATAGTATATTCTGTCTGTAGAGTATATTCTGTCTCTATAGTATATTCTGTCTGTAGAGAATATTCTGTCTGTAGAGTATATTCTGTCTATACAGTATATTCTGTCTGTAGAGTATATTCTGTCTATAGAGTATATTCTGTCTTTATAGTATATTCTGTCTAAGTATATTCTGTCTATACAGTATATTCTGTCTGTAGAGTATATTCTGTCTATATAGTATATTCTGTCTGTAGAGTATATTCTGTCTATATAGTATATTCTGTCTAAGTATATTCTGTCTAAGTATATTCTGTCTAAGTCCAGACTCTTCTCTGTTCTGGCGCCTCAGTGGTGGAACGAACTCCCGACCAATGTCAGGACAGCAGAGTCATTTGCCATCTTCCGAAAAAGGCTCAAGACTCACCTGTTCAGACTTCACCTTGACTCTACATAGCATGACCCACTAGCACCCTCCTCGACACCCCCCCTCCCCCCAAAAAAAAAAAAAAACAAAAACAAAAAAACAAAAAAAAAAAAAACAAAAAAAAAAAAACCTTACCTATAGCACTCTGATCTTAGCACTGTTGCTCTTGAAGTACTACTTTACTCAGATGAGGACCTAACAATTTTTAGCTCTTACTTTATCGGCAATGATACGTTGTGGTTTCTTTGTTTCCTTCTTTTGACAAATGTACTTATTGTAAGTCGCTTTGGAC
Source organism: Chelidonichthys spinosus (assembly GCA_029853015.1). Classification (NCBI taxonomy): domain Eukaryota; kingdom Metazoa; phylum Chordata; class Actinopteri; order Perciformes; family Triglidae; genus Chelidonichthys; species Chelidonichthys spinosus. The sequence continues at coordinate 9,142,176 of CM056835.1, forward strand.
AAAAGCGTCTGCTAAATGACCTAAATGTAATGTAAATGTAATGTAATGTCTATACAGTATATTCTGTCTGTAGAGTATATTCTGTCTATATAGTATATTCTGTCTATTTAGTATATTCTGTCTATTTAGTATATTCTGTCTGTAGAGTATATTCTGTCTGTAGCATATATTTTGTCTGTAAAGTCTGTTGAGGGGTGCTTAAAGAGAAGCAGATCTTCTTCCATATAGCAGATAATCCTATTTTTGCATTTCTTTCAGGTTCGAAGTGGTCTAGCAAGGCTTAAACATTGCTGCAGAAAACAAGCCCAGCCGTGTCAAAACGTATCCAAAAGAAGAGTAAATACATAAGGAATACCGAAATATATAACTCTCTTAGAATTAGAATGAGCCTCATATTTGAAATCGCATTAACTGAAAAGCTCTCTTTCTGTTAGATTTAGATGATTTAGATTTAGTTACTGAAACCGCAAACTTAACACATCATTTTATACAAATCACAGTTTGCATAAACAACTGACTCTGACTTGATGAGGAAGAACAGAACAAAACCTTTGGGAGGAGAAGAACTGTATGAATCATTTTAAGCCACGCGACACAAAGCTGAGGACGCAGTGAGCAGCAGCAGTCGCCATGATCGACCTCAGCTTCCTGACGGAGGAGGAGCAGGAGACCATCAGGGCTGTACTGAGAAGAGATGCTGACCTGAAGAAGGTTGAGGAGCACCGTGTTCAGTTAGTCCTTAAGTTTTTCATGTTTGAAGTACAAGTTTGAAGTGTATATATGAAGTATATATATATATATATATATATATATATTGCAAAAAAGTATTCAATTCTTCATATTTTTATCAGAAATATTTGGAAATTAATGCTGTCATGAGTTATGTCGTGATGTCACATTGATGTGTCTGCACTCAGGAACCTACAGAAGAGTGTGAGTGACAAGGACCAGCTGAGGTACATGTCTGGAGAATGGTTCTATGAGACCAAGCAGCTGCGACATCAGGATCGAATCCATGGCGCCGAGATCATCAGGGCCTCCATGAGACACTCACATAAACCGCTGACTATATGTGAGTCTTCTATATCCAGTTTTGCTTTTTTCTTGTATGAACATTCTAAAATCAGCATCCTGCCTTGAAATACAAAGTCTTTGTGTATGAGGTGAGAGAAAACATTACCCCCCCTGAACAAAATTGCAGGAAGCAAATTACCGCTTCACATTACTCATACAGATTTAATATAATTTGTGTTCATTTGAAACCAGCATTGCTAATGTGTACATGTTGTGAAGTCCCAGATACACTGGGAAACCAAACCTCGTCCTATCATCCAGAGGTACTCGGAGAATTTCACCAAACTGGATCTAGCAAGACACACTTCGGCTGGTTTACTACAGCAGAGGAACCCAGAATAAACTATTTAGCTGTGATTTTATAGCAATAAACAGATAATAATGAGGCTGATGTAAAGCCATGATGATGGTGATCAGCGAAAAATGTGAAGTCATTCTTTGTTAGGTCTGTCTGCAAGACCACAAGCTAACAACCTTTGAATTGCTTGTTTTCTGAATGGGTCTGGATTGATGGGTGCTAGGCTATGCTAACATTGTAGCTGCTCCATCAACACTCCAAATAAGGTCATCTAGACATAAATACGACTGCGACCTTGATGTTTGGACTACAGACTCTCTGGGTTCTCCACGTAGTCTGGTCTGGTCTCTGGACTAATGTGAGCTAGTATCGTAGACCTCTGGGGGACCACAGGCAGTCTCTGGGCTCTCCACAAAGTCTGGTCTGGTCTCTGGACTAATGTGAGCTACTATCTAGACCTAGGATTCAGTAACATCAGGACGACAGGAGGAGAATCTCAATGCCGATAGGCTTTCACAACTTTTACATTTAAGTTGAAATATATTAACCTGCATGAATTCGCTTCACGTCGTCCAAGGCAATCTATATTTGCATCAATCCATGTCTTTGTGTTAACTTTGTATGCTGTCACCCTGCGTGAAAATTTTGCTATGTGCGTTTCTACTCCTGCTGCTAATGGGATACAAACATCAGCTGATCAGGGGCACGATGCAACTTATGGAGTGAAAATTATCTCAAATTTGTATTACATGATCTCTAAATAAACAATAAGATTTAAAATGGACACAACGCAGCACAAATACCAAGCAATATGAACATGTGTAAGACTATTTTACAAATGCACACATCACAACCTGAATACATGTTTTACATGCATGTTTTCAACAAAAAACATTAATGTTTGTGACACATTTGTCCCAATCTTTGTAGTTATTTACAGATAAACACAGATCAGGTTACATTCACGGGTGTGCAGTTGGGTTATAATGATGTAATGACTGTAACACATTTTGGTTAACAGTAGCTTTGTGTTGTGTTGTGTGCTGCAGTGGAACTCTCCCAGATATTGCCTGAGAAGCCCAGTTTTGTCAACAGTGAAAATAAAGAAGTATTTGTCCCTCCGGTTCTCTGTGGAGTCCTTCAGGAGCCTCACACACAGATCAGCAATGAAAGGTCAGTGTGAAGAACCAAAGCAGAAGGTACCATTCACCACATTTTTTGGCATGTTTTTGTGTGTTAGAAATGGATGTTATGGTCTCATCAGCATGGTTGTAGCAGCAGTTGTTTTGATTCAAATACTGTATATATACTGTACATTATAACATTATTATTATCTTGTTTTAAAGGACATACATACTTACATTTTTGAGACATTTTTTAACAGTGGATTAATGCACATTTGGGGCTCTAGTGAGTATGTCTTGGGGTATGTGATGGTGATGGTGGGGCTAATGCTTGTATATTGACTGCACCAAACATCAAAGCCTGTGCTCAATGGAGCACACCTTTCAAATCATTTATGGTACAGTGCCTGTCCGTCTTCTCAAAGGATAACAAGGAAGCTCTATTATTTTTATTTATTGCTGGCTTATTATTATCTATACACAATAATAGTTGTTAGTAGGATCAATTCATTGCTGGTTTGGGTCAGCACATGGATGTGTTAACATTAAGAGACAAATATCACCAGACTTATCCTGAAGAGTGGAATAACAATGGGATTTTAAATGCATCGTCTTCAACTTTAAATACTCTCTGGGATGGGTTAATGTTGGAGGCTGTGCACCCAAAACGATGAAAAAAGTGGTGCAGGCATTAACGATACTTCAAACTGGTATACATTCGTTTGAAAGTCGTGCTGAACGACTAAAGAAAATGTGTCCATGTGCATGAATCGCTGGATTTCTATTTTGTGACTGTTTCATGCTGTAAGACTGTTTTGCAACAAAACCAATTATGGTCTGTGCTCTGTGTAGTCGGTTTTGAGCACCATCACATGCTGCACTAAGAGAGCAGATTGTTTAGGTGTGGTAGGCAATGAGGGGAGTTGTGCACATAGTAAATGGATACTTAGTAATTGGCCCAGCTGTAATCGTCTTAGAAGGTCAGGTCTCACATGTTCCACAGTGCTGAGCTATAGGACACATTCTGTACTGCCTTCAGTAGTGAGGTTTGACCGGCCTGTTCATGATACCACTATTTATAAATGAGATTATCTGTCTTTGAGCATGTTAAATGAGCAGTAGTGTTGCGGCTGACATAAACAGGAGACCAGGCATTGTTCAGGAGATTATTATTTCACTGGCAAAAATGTGTCTGTGGCCATGGAGGGTTTTTTAATTTAAAGAATACATTATTCCTCTATTAGTTTTGAAAGTTCTAAGTTGCACATTCTATCTTCAGAATTTCTCAACACATCTTGTCATCTTTTTTATTGGAATAGATGTCAAAATCAGAAGCCATATGAAACAGCAGAAGATCCACCTAAACCAGCGTTACAGTCACCCACAAAGGTAGGAGGAATGAATCATTTCAAAAGTCACGTGTGAGTCCATGATTCAGTGTTTTGCAGGTGTTATATGTATCTATCTTCTTCTGTTGAAGCAAAGGCAAAATCCATTCAACAGTGACATCATTGCAAATCACAGTTTAGAAGAAAAGGACAGTGAGTTGTTGGATGGAGCAAGAGCTCAAAGCCCGACACCAAACGAGGGTGAGTTTCTGTGTGTTAACCCATCGTTTTCAATATGGACTGTGAGCGTGATTGGAATTCTTGATCTAATGATACATTATTTGTTTTGAATTGAGTGGATGGCACAATGGAAAAATCGTGTAAGCAGTTACATTCCCAACCAATGTAAGTCTGGTTCAGTCTGTCTGACATCCAGGTGTGTGGGTCCTAACGGTTCAGCTGTTTCAATCTCTTGCTGGTGAACAGCATGTTGGCAGTGGTTGCATGGCAATGGAAAGCATGGACTGGCTTATGAGTTTGAACAATTTTATCATCTGATTTCATTCCATCTTGTTTTTGTTGCAGCTTCAGAGAAAAAGCAAAGCATTTTTTACAGAGTAGTAAAATACAATTCCACGCAAGTCCTTGGTAGTTAACAGTGCAAGGTTGTAATCGCTCAAGAGCCATCTTTGTAGTTCTGCCAATATTTCAAAGTGTATTTTCTTCCATCAGTGTGAAATGAGCCAGTGAGCTGGAACCTACAAGGTTTCCCAGGAACTGTCAAAGTGAAGGGAAGTCCACATCCCATGCCAGACTAGCCAGTGGATTACACAGAAATACATTCCAAAGCTTTAATCTTTACCGCATGACTTGTGGCTGCTGGAAAGATTTCACAAGAGCTACGAAAACAATGTTTTTGTAGGAGAAATTATAGGATAAGAAGGAAACAACTGAGACAAATAGTGACAGACAACTTGACAAACAAACATCTTGAAACCTTAAGACGACTATTGTGAACTCCTGATGGACAATCAGTGATTCAATTGCATAAAAAAAAACGCAGCTGCTGTGTTGTTGGTTAAAATGGTGTTCATTTGTTTTTGTTTCTTTCAGAGCCTTTACCATCATCTGATAGCTGTATGTCTTATATTAGTAACCTTAAACAAGACCTGTAATGATAGCCCGATCCCCCAGAATGCATCCATTCCTGTGTCAATGCCCGAAAAACAGATTGATCCACATGGGTTTTAAGGACTGCTTTGTCGAAGAAGACAGGCCACGAGGTCAGCAGACTAACTCTGCTGCTCCGCGGGGCATCCTCAAGTATTCGGACACTTCTAGCTCCACAGACTCCCCGTTCTGTAGCGTGGACCTGCAGAGTCCACTCAGCCTTGTTTCTCCGACTGAGACCTGGATAGACAGGAAGCAGGTGAGGTTCAGCTCCACAGTCGTTCAGAGCGGGAAGGAGCTGGGAGAGAACAGTTTGCTCGACGCCGCCGCCATCAATCCCTCTGAGACAGAAAATAACAGTGACCTTGAGAATACTGGTAGTGCCACTGAGGGCACATGTAGACCTTTACACAATCACAGTCAAGTGGAATCACTGGAAGGTGAACTCAATCCCAAAAATGAGGCAAACCTCCAAGAGCAGGAAGATGGCCAAGACCTTGGTGGTAAGAGTTTTATTTAAAACCAATGAGCCAACTAAACATTGAACATCTACCAACCAATGACCTCAGTATCGACACATTCAACATTTAGAACTCAGACAAGAACATACAAAAGTAATGTTCATATTGAGCCTGCTTGTGCATGTTGCATGTAGCAAAACTGTGCATTTATGTAAGACTGCTGCATAAGAAAGGCAAGATTGGTGTTTTATTGCTATTTAACTGCGCCTTGCTTTGGAGTTATGTTGGCAACTTTGCAATTAATATCTCATGCCATGTGTTTGAGTGTTGTTTGTTTGTGTGTGACATGTTTGTCAAGTTTAGTTAAAAGTCACCTTCTCTTTAAAATCCTCCTTCTAGCTTAAATTTAATTTTGAAATTACGTTCTTTTTTCTTTTTTTCTTCGTTGCTCTGTTGTATTAAACAGCTCAGAGGGCGGAATCAAAGTATAAAGTAGGTCAATTATTGGCTGAAAGTTACATTTCCAGGCTTGTATAGATACGACTCAACAGTCGTCATGAAATTATTTTCAACTTCTTCCAGTATGCCTTCCTCATATTCATACTGGGACATGTTGGGAAGGTGTTCTCCGACCATTATCTTATTCTCTACATTGTTGGTTACATGTGGATCATAAACCAACATTGAGAGTATATCATACAAGCTTGTTTATCAAATCTCTTCCTGGTTACAAATTCCAATCAGAGCCACACAAAGAACTGCTGGCCAATGGGATGCTTTTTTGTGCAGGAAGTAAAAAGAGAGTGTGCTTGATTTTGAGGTCCATGTATGCCAAAATGAGGCTCTCTTGAACTTGATAATACTGGCTAGCTCCACCCGGTCCACTTACGTAAACTGGAAGCAACTGAGCATTAACGACAAGTGCAGTGTTTAATGGCTTTTATTACAAGGTTGTTTTTACACTGTTTCAATATGAAAGGCAGTGAAGGAGGTTAAAACAGGTAGCTGAGCTCTACTAAAGTAAACATTGCAGACACTGATGTATGTTGGAAACAGAGGAAATATCAGCTAATGGTGTCAGAATTAGACTGGTCTGGTCCTTTAATAATCTCTTAATTACAGATTGATTTTGTATTTGTATTACATTTAACATATTGCATGTAGAATGCAGTTACAATACAAAGTGATCTCTTCTTGTCACAGTGATACACAAAGAAAAATCCCACACAGCTAACTTGAATTATACTTTGAGTTGTTAATGTAGTGATCCAATATGTGGCTGCTGTCTCCGCAGATGTCGCTGAGGACTGTCATTCAGAGTTCCTCAGCCTGGCAGTGTCTGGACTTGTTTCTGCTAAGCAGGACTCAGGTAAGCCTCTTCACCTGGAGACAGAGCCTGAAGAGGAACGTGACTCTCAGGCCAACGCCACAGACTGGCCAACTGGGCACAACATTCGTCACCAAAAGCTGCCCGAACAAACTGACATGGCTTCATTTAATGCTGTTTCACCAAATCCAAGACAAAGACTGCTTGGAATTTTTAGAAGAGAGAAAGAGAAACATCATCAAGTACAGAGTCAACAAAAGATGAATATACCTAAGCAGAAAGAAGCAGGCAACTCCCAGAATGTCCCTCAAGGTGCTGCACACAGGACCATGAACAAAACTGGAAGTGTCAAACAAGAAGCAAAACCCTCTGAGATGACAGAGGTGAGGACACTACCACTTACAGCACTGCAGAACACTCCCTTTAAAGAAACACTGACCTCTATAGATGCAGGCACTCAGAGAGAAAACAGTGGTCCCATAATCATATTTACCAGAGAAGAGGCCCGGTGCAAAGACACCACCAAGAGCAGACTAGAAGCTCCACTTGGCTGTCAGACTGATGTGGAGAGCACAAACGCGAACCACTCCCCTAAACTGGAAACAACTGTTGAGCATAATGCTGGCCAGTCACATGAAAAGATTTTGTTTCCACAGAGTAACTGTAGCTTCTTAGTAGATTTATCGAAAGAAGATGGCACATATAGAGCTGACCCAGTCCTCATCTACGAAGAGACAGATGACTCCTTTTCTGGTTCAGTAACAGAGTCACAGATTTATGAGCGACAGGAAAACTTCAATACTCCTAGACCTTCATCTGTATCCTTACATAACAAAAATCAAGAGAGGAATAGTCCAGTCCTTCTTCCCAGGCAGTCCAGTTTCAGTCCTCAAGAGGACAGGCCAGCCAAGATCAATGAGGTTAAACATTTATGGGAGAGGGAATTTACAGGACCCAGGGTGATTCCTGCAAGAGTCAAGGATGTATCATCCAGTTCAATCCTCAGGAACAAAGAGGTTTCCCCACAGTGTGATCTGAGAACATCCTTAGATAAGTCTGATGAAGAGGATGAAGTGAATGTGTCTCCATACACAACCCCGCCTAATGTCTTGAAACCATTAAAAGTGAAAGAAAAGGTTTTTGTCAGTCAGTCAGTGTTGAGTCCAGAGGGGCCACGACTGAGGAGTTCTGGAAATACTGGGGATGTACAGTCAGCATGTCACCAGTACCAAGTTAAGGCTGTCGCTGAGTATCGAGAACGGACCCCCAGTCCTAGTCAATCCCAAAGTCGAACATCAAAAGACCAGGATGACGAAGTCAGAAGGAGTCCATCTAAGACCTGCCATCCAAGAGTCCTACCTAGAGAGTCCTCCAGTCCAAAGAAATCCAAGCTGGAAGGCTCTCCCTTGAAAACGTTTCCAATAGACATCGACCCCCAAACTAAGGTCATTGAAGAGCAACAAGCGAAGCCAACAGCAGTTCCAAGACAGAAGAAGAGTCCCTCACATGAAGCAAAGCAGATAGTGCTGACAGACACCAACCTGAGTTTAGACATCACCTCTCATCCAGAGGACAGAGGGGCATATTTTGATGATGTAAATAAACAACATAGATCAAGCTCCTCTACTTCACCGAAATCTACAAACGCTTCAGAGAAAAAGCTCTTTCCACGCCTCGCAAGATCTTTCATTCCTCAGGATTATCAGCACTACCTCGGGCCACACCAGAAGTCCCATGTCCCTCCTTTCTACCAAGAGAGAGCTGTCGCTGCAGAGAATGATGCTTTACACACACAACAAAATGTGGGAAACCAGAGTGACAGTCCCACTGAAGGGAGCCAAAACACATCGACCAGGGCCTGGTCTTTGTCTCGGGCAAGTTCAGGCAGTGAGCTTCAGTATTCTCACCCCATTTATTTTTTTTTCAAAATATTGATTGAGAAATGGATCCACATTTAAACAAAGAGTCTGATTTGACTAGTTAGTTTACGTGCCTTAACAAAGACATCAATTCCAAATTTCATTGACCTTAATTCTTTTTATTTCCTCTTCAATGTATCTATACAATACTATGATGGCATATTGGGGCTGTAGAAAAAAAAACTATGTTAGTTACTATGTTAGCTACTCTACGCAAATTTGCGACTTTAGAAAGTAGCAGATTTGCTACTTTATTATGACGCTAACCACCGACATTTATGCTAGCAAACTTCCCATGAACACCGGATGTTTGCCGTTGCTAGGACAACAAGTGAAAGCTACCGCTAGCATTTTAGCCCAACCACCCGGTCAATAAACACCCATAAGATGACAATTTGGCCCATATAAAATTAACCAATAATAACCATCAACAGCCATCAGCCCTAGGGACCTTAACAAGGTGTTGTCACACTTGTGATGTATTAATTAGAAAAATAAGTTAGCTAACATAGATGCTGGTTGTTAGCATTGCAATAAAGTAGCAAATCTGCAACTTTTTTTCTTGGAATATTGTCCACTCTCCGCTCCGTTTTTTTCTCCCCTACAGTGGCCCTACGGCGTCATACAAAATTAACCACTGTAAATTCAACCTTGTGTTCTCTTTGTTAATTCATCACAAATAATAATAATAATAATAATAATAATAATGATAATGATAATAATAATAATACACTGTAGGGTCATGTTCCTGTTGTGCGTGTACCACGATGACCAAATTGTTAACATCCTACGATGATTTACAAAGCATTATAATTGCATTAAATGACCAAACTAAACTAGCTACTAAACTTTTTTTCTTTTCTTTACAGTTTCAGATAGTTGTTTAGTAAATCAGAAATGATGTAACATCTGTGTTGAGTCTGTTTTCCACAGCTGATTTCATTTTATTTGTGGCAGGTTATAATGACAGTACTAGTCCTGTCATATCAGCTCTTAAACGATTATCTTCAAGGAGCATATCCTCATCAAAAAGCCTGGATAACCTCACCTCACAAACAAGTAACAGAACTTTTTCTTCTTCACATACTGTTATTCTTGAATACAACTAAAGGTCATAACACCTCATTGTATTGCCAGTGCATTATGTCATGTTGCATGTATGTGTTATGATAAATATTGTCTCATGTCCAATTTCTTGTTAGGAGAAGAGAGAATCCAAAATAATTCAAGAGAACAAATGAATCAAAGTGTGGATGATGGTAAACATGTCAACATCTCTTTATTTCCTGAGGGCTATTTCACAAAACCTAGTTAGCAGATTAAGCCGGGATTTTCCAGTTATCGTGGCTCAATTTAGCCGTGACTCGGTTTCATGAAAGCTGTTGCACATAAATGACCATAGAGATTTCTTCTGTACAGCTAGCCTGCTCCTTATTATTCATTTTTGTTACCTTGTAACATTGTGACCTTTATTACTTGACTTGATTGACTTACACCTGGCTTTATAGTCGCTCATCTTCATCCTGGCTCGGCCTACGTGAAATGTAAAAAGCCAGGATGCACTGACGAGACGAGGTCAAGCCTGGCTTTTTCTGTAATCCTGGATTTCTGAATCCTGCTTTTGTGAATTAGCCCTCTGGGTGGATGACCCAACAGGCTTACTGGGCACAGAGAGTCAGAGACCCCATTGCCTTCACCTCCAAAATATCTCTCAAAGAGACAAGTCCCAACTACAAAGAGACTCAAAATGAACACATAGAAAGCTGAAACAACCATCGAGACAAAACCACGACAGACCAAAACAAACACAAGAGATGCGAAAAAAAAACACAATCAGACCAAATCAAGTACAAAGAGATGTAGAACAGCTGCAAAGACAAAACAAAGAGACTCACAAATAGCTATGAAGTCAATGAAATCAAAGATACACAACCTGACAACCAAAAGAGGCTTAACTACTGTTTCCCACCTATGAGGGGAAGTGGTGGAGCCGTTTGCCTGTCTGTGCCCAGGGGCCCATTGTCTCCTAATCCTCCCTGCTTTACATACACATTTATCAGAAAGTAGATATAATCTTATCTCATAAGAGATTCAAAGTCATATCTGTCTTACACCTTCAGACTCCATTCTCAACTCAAAGCAGATGAAAAGCAGCGTGTCAGTGACTGTCCTTCAGCATGATGAGGTAAATGACTCTGAAATGACTCTTGTACATTGAACTCACAAAAAAAACCCAGATGATATCCAGTGTTCAACTGGAGTGATTTAGCAGCATTACCTGTTTGATTGATTTTTTCCCCTCCTCACTGGCTGATTGTTTGTTTGTATTATTAACTTGCTTATCTCTGACATCAGACAGACAGTGACAGCACTTTTGAGACCAGCTTGGGCTGGAGAAGGAACACAGGCAGCTCAACGTCAAACTTGAGTCTCTCCTCTGGAATGGCCTCCATGTCGTCTGTACGTATAATTCAGGAGCCACATCGGTGAAAAGTTGAATCTTTATGAGGCTACAAGAACATTTTTTAGTAAATTACTGTGAAACTTAATTATTGGGTTATATTCGAGACTTCACAAACAACTCACAAATATATATATTTTCAAAAATAGCTGGACACTGTAGATTTAAGCATACATTACTCAAACTGTTTTGGGTTCACTCATTATTGGTTTTGGTCTTTTAATTATATTTGTTGACCATAAGAAATAGAATATAAGACTATCGCCACTGATCCTGACAATGATGGTCAATTTAGGTTCTAAAGACAAAAACTAGAGATTATCTTGAGATAGCATCACAGCAACTGCAAGGTAAAATTTGCACCAGGTGTGTAATGTGTTTAATTATCCCAGCTTCACATCTGTAACGTTTATTGACTGCATCTTGCCTTGTCACTCCCAACTCATCAAAATACAGAGGCTTGGTCAGTGAGCCCTAAACTTCAAACTATGCTAACACCTTTTGTGTCTGTTTGGACAGCAAAACCACTTTAGTTAGGTTTACTAAAAGACTGTGACAGCCTAATTAGTCCATGACTAACAACTGACCTGACAACACATTAGCTTGGTATGAAACGGGGCACAAACATTGGTCTCCAGGATGAAAGTCCTGTGTTTGTTTGATCCATGGATGCCCAAAGAAAACTGGATACGGCGTTGTAGTCAGAACCCTATTCATATTCATCACCCCTCCCTCGGAGGACTATCAGGCACTTTGTTATATCTATTGCACTGAGCATCTAACACTGATGCACATTGAAATATATTGAAAGGGTGTCTTCATGTGTCAGTGTCAGATACCAAGAGCCACTGACAGCATCAGGATTGATGAATTGGGCATGAAAAAGGGTGGTTTAGTTGTGATGCGTTCCCCATGACATAATCTGTCCACAGACAGAAATATAAACACCTAAAATAAAAGTACTCCAAACCTCCTCTATGGTACTTCCTGCTACAGTCAGTGTTTCCAGCACCATATGTTGCTATGAGGATTCATACATAGACTCACAAGGTGAAAACAATACTCGTGCTGCTGTTGTGTGTTTGGTAAGGAAAGACAATCAATGAGTTCAACCCAAAGATGATGGTGTTTTCTCTCCTCTGTGTTATTATGAATGAGCAGGTCAGTGGTAGCATCAGCAGCATTCACCCTCTAGACTTCGGTGACATTGAAGTCCAGGGAAGCATCCAGTTTGCTGTGAACTACATCCAGAAAATTGGAGAGTTTCACATATTTGTGGTGCACTGCAGGGATCTGGGCGTGGCCGACACTAAGAAGAACTGCTCTGACCCGTATGTGCTTGCTATTTACTGTGTGAAAAAAACAAATGTTCTCCAGGAATATTTGGGGTACAAAGTTTTTGGAAGAGGCTGAACATTTTGAATTGGAACATCACATTTGTCAAACAAAAATATTTTCAGAAATGTCGCTCTATATGTTCTATTTGTGATACAAATGTAACTCCACTGTCTACTTACAGTTATGTGAAATGTTACCTTCTTCCTGATAAAACAAAATTGGGAAAAAGAAAAACAACTTTCAAAAAGAAGACTTTAAACCCTACCTACAATGAAATCCTCAGGGTAAGAATTCCTAATTTTACAGATTTCTCTTTTAATGTATTCTGTATTTCACTCTTTCTGTATTTCCCCTTTTGTAGTTTAAAATCCTAATGGAAGTGTTGAAGACTCAGAATTTAAACATCTCTGTGTGGCACAACAACACTTTTGGGCGGAACAGATTCCTGGGTGAGGTGGACCTGGATTTGTCAGAGTGGGACTTCAACAACGCACACATAAATGAATATGCACTAAGGGCCAGGGTAAAGGCTTCAATTCTAGAAACATTCTGTGTATTGTAGAAGTGATTTGTTAGGCTCTTACTCACCACAGCTAAATTCTGCAGGTCTCACAAAGTCCAACACCATCTCCCTTGAGCCTGATGGACAGCAGAGGACAGATGAGAGTCGCCTTAAGATTCCTGCCACAGACGTCCCACAGTAAGCTGATGACTGCTCACATTTGATTTATTTTTTCCGTTGCCTTTTACCATTTATTGTGGTTTGCCTGCATCCACAGGTAAGAGGACATCCAAGATGGAGACTGGTGAGGTGCAAATTTGGGTGAAAGACTGCAAAAATCTTCCTCCAGTCAGAGGAGTTATCATCGACCCGTTCGTGAAATGGTAGGATGTCCTACAAACTGTGGAGTTCAAAAACCAAACATTATGAATCAGGATTCAAGAACAATACTGACAACATGCATAATGTAATTGATAGTGTGAAAATATCCAATATATTTTTAAAACAAGTTATTATCATGAAATGTTATTTTATTTATTTTCACACGATAGAGTTTATTACAATTAATTTTTATTTTATTCCATCAGTTTTATTTCAACATTTTTGTCAATCAAGAAAAACAGCCAGTTATATGACTGGCTTTTGCTCATTCAGCAACAGACACTTAGGAATATTTCAACATGAAAACTGCTTGAATTAAGATGTAGGCTTGAATTGAACATTTCATACCATGACCTGAGTTTTATTAAACACAATTTCATGCTTGTATATTTTTATTATTAATTTATTTTGTAATATTTCACCTAGTTAATTTTAAACACTTTGTTTCCAAACCTGGACGTTTTTGTAAGGTCTCTCCAAATTAATTTCAAGATTAACATTTTATCCCCCTCCTTTCCTGTTGCTGCAGCGCCGTACTTCCTGACACGAGTCGAAAAAGCCGTCAGAAAACACGCGTGGTGAAGCGGACGGCCAACCCAATGTTCAACCACACCATGGTGTACGATGGCTTCCGACCAGAGGACCTTAGAGAGGCCTGTGCGGAGATCACAGTGTGGGATCATGACCGATTGAACAATCACTTTATTGGTGGTCTGAGGCTCGGGTTAGGGACAGGTGAGTTTCTCCTACACTGTTACTAGTTCTGGTATGGTTACAGCTGTAGTCTGGATACTGAGATTAAAGACCTGGGATTTGAAGTCTGGATTTACTTTCAACTACTTTCATACACATTTATTCCTTTTTTTACACCTTTCGTCCTCTGAGGGATATTTGCATATACTGTATACAGTATATAGATAACATTTCTCTACTCCCCCCATGGGCGATCTTTTGTTTGCTCCTTCAAGCTTTGGTCCTCTACCAGAGGTCTTTTGTTTGCTCCTTCAAGCTTGGGTCCTCTACCAGAGGTCTTTTGTTTCCTCCTTCAAGCTCGGGTCCTCTACCAGAGGTCTTTGTTTCCTCCTTCAAGCTCGGGTCTACCAGAGGCCTGGGAGCCTGAGGGTCTGGGCAGTATCAGGAGTTCCTAGGACTGCTCTCTTTTGCTCTCAGGGACTAAACGGCAATGTGCACCCAGTCTCCTGGTTGAAAGTCCTGACATTCACTCATTCATCCACTACGACTTGCTCCTCGAAGCAGACTTTCTGGCAGAAAGCCTTTCCACTAGCTAGCTATTGCTTAGCTCAACATATTCAACTTTTTACCAGCTAGCCAAATAGCTGGTATTACTTTTCCCACCTGGGTGAAAATATACTCTACGTCTTTCAGTCTTTGTAATATTATTTCCAATTATTAAAGAATTAGATTATATTAATACGATTGTTTCCGGGCCTTTCTGTGCAGGGAAGAGTTACGGCGTGGACGTGCTTTGGATGGATTCAACAAGAGAGGAAGCAAATGTATGGCAGAGGATGTTACAGTGTGATGGAGAATGGGTTGAGGGTGTTTTACCTCTGAGAATGTTGGTAATGGCAAAGAGTGCGTCAAAGTGAGATTGTATAAAACATATTACTAAATGTGTGGAAACAATGAATGTACTTTTGGATGGATTTACAAACTAGCCCACACATGAGTGAAAGCACCTGTGTTAATGAGCAACATGTCTATATCTGTTTAACTGATGATCATTGTATGATAAGTGAATAAACAAAGGTATTAAATGTTCTATAGCCTAAAACACATAATAGATTTATCATCTTAAAAAAGAAATAAGTAAAATATATATTGAGAGATAGAAAGAGAGAGTGAGAGAGAGAAAATAGAGCAGGGAATGCAAAGTTATGATACATACAAATTGTTTTGATCTGAATAATAATAGTATAGAGTCCTGTATTGTATATAGTCCTGTTCTATAATGTGATTACTGCATCAAATCATTTTGTCTTGAATAAACCGTATCGTAATGTGTCTTGTGTTTGGTGTAAAGATAGTGGATGAGTTGTTTCATTCATGTTACATTCATATTGGAGTAGTCAACACTTGGAATAGACAGAGTATAGTTGGATAATTGACATATAGCTGTCATCATGATCAGAAATATTCACCTCAGTAACAGCAAAGAATCCCTCGATTTGTAGTAGTTTTCCATGACAGAGAACCATGTGAAGTCCAGCTGCAGCATCTTATTCTGTGATTCTCTTCAGTAAAAACTGCAAATTATGCAGATTATCCATTAAGCCTAAATAGTGTCTCAATACTCAATGGCCAGAAAGTATTTAACGACATATCCTAGATTAATTTAGCTTCCTGGCCCTTGCAGCCATTTCTTTTTAAGGCTGGCTCGGCATGCTACCATGGATTTTTGCTTTGACTTTTATTCATTATCTGCTGCTATATTCATCCTTTTCAAGTTATAGTCCTCTTTGGCAGCAGCTATACAGTATAAACTCATATAAGATGTTTTATTATTTTGATACACCACTAGAGCCTGCTGTTGGGCCACAAATAACAACAGCTCATTATCATTTACTACTACTTACATTCACATTGAGTTAAGTCAAGGCACAGTTGTGCCCTATTTTGAAAGAAACGTTGCATAATGCAGAGTAAAATATAAAACATTAATCTCAATAAATCAAGCAAAAACATGCAAACTCTATACATATACACATTTTATATATTGAGATTTAAACCTTTGATTCATGTTATTTTTTTAAATGTTTTTTTCCCTACTAAACAAACTACTACTACTACTACTACTGCTAATAAAAAAAATAATAATAATAATAATAATTTAATAATTTATTATTATTATTATTATTATTATTATTATTATTATTATTATACAATAACAAGAACAATGGTTATTTTGCCCGAATAAGAATTAATAGAAGAAAAAAAAATCACATCTCCTACAGTACATGCAGCAATATTTCAACTCTCACCTTCGTACAGGTTCAAAGCCTTTTCATTGGGTGTTCCGCCCTGATGCGACAAGAAATCCCACTATATGATTGGTTTTCACGTCCTGTCAATCAACAAGGCAGCCCGCCAACCAGCGACCAGCCTCTGCGTTGCTAAGGTAAATGAAACAGCTGCGTCAATTTCTCCGCAGTTCGCCTTCACTTCAGGCGACTTTTCCTTCAAAATAAAATGAAGGGGCTTGCCACTTAGGAAACAGATGCCAGTATCTCAGACGTCATACCATACCCTGGCTGCTACAGTATTATTTTTTCTCATAATGTAGATCATGTTTAATAATTTATGTTAAGAATACATGGACAAGAAAACGGAGAGAAAGCAGAAGTCTTAATTATATATAGGCCTATAAATATTGTTTGAACAACATGGTTCCATATTGATTATATTTTAAAAACCTTGCAATAACCACGATGACTTGTGGGCATAAATCTTTCATGTTTAAAGATATCATTATTTATCTATCTATTAAAACCATGTATTCATTTAAAATGCATTTACCCCACAGTTTGTCTCTTGATTACAAAAGTATTAAATACATAAATATTAAAATATAGACAGCCTTTTCGCTAAAGTTGCTGTTTTCTTACAAAGCTATACAAATTAACAGTCACGAGTGTATTATTGTGAAACCCATAAACGGAAGTGTCGTTTCTTATTGTTGCCAACTTGTTCCTGGCACTTAAAAATGTTGGCGATGCCGTCAGTTCATATGGCTGGCGACACTGTACAGTACCTGGTTAAAGAATAAGGAGATGTGGCAGCTGGAGGACAGGGCTGGTTCCTTTGCAGGTGAAATGCCCGGCGAAGGTCTTCTCACCATTTTACGGAATATGAAAATACATGGAGTCATTTGAGAGCCATGCGTTTTCTCCCACAGTTGGCAGGCAGGTATTTTCCTACAGCCAGGCGTCGCACCGAGGAAGCTTTTCATTTGGCACCGCCACTGGCTAGTGATTTAGCATGAATGCTAGCTAACTAAGGAACAACACGCATGCTTATATTTATCCAAAGAAGCAACGTTTAAAGGCAGGTTTTTTTAATTCCATTTTTTAAAATCTCATGAATTGTCCCTCCATAGTCAGAACCCCCAGTCATGAACTCTGAAGTGACTGTTCGCTGGCATTTCCTAACATTAAACCGTTGAAGAAAACGTGGGGTCATCTCACTGACTTTCTGTTTATATTCACTTGCTTCTTAGAAGTATGTTGGACCCTTCATGCTGCATTTTGTCTTGTAGAAAGGTAAAAGAAACTTCAGGTGTGTACTGTCAGGCAGGATAAATGATGAAGACCAGCTCTTCAGGCAGAATCCAGGACTATGTATTAACCCAGGTCAGAACTGACGGCTCCTCCTCGCCATGGGACATTAAACCAGTTTGTCTACACTGACTAAGGAAGTCTTGGCCCGGTGTCCACCCTCTGCCTCCAGTCGTGTATTGTCACCCGTCTGTCTGTGAGAGGATGTCTGGACCGGCAGTGAATGAATCATGACAAGGCATGTCTGTGGTCTGCCAGCTCTTAAGCCAAAGGATGCTTTTTTGAAGTGGACTGAGACAGAGGAACAACAACCTCAGGCTCACATGCAGAATGTTCCCAAGCGTTCTCACACTAAGAACCCTTACATTGCTGTACGTCACATACAGTTGATAAAAGTTGATGAGGCGTTGCTACAGCGGATTCCAGTTGGTACTGTCAATTGAGACACTAGTGTCATTGTGCTAAAATGTAGTTGATGGAATTAATCTTTTCCTCATTGGACACGGACCCCCCTGGATACCCCCTCAGGGCTCCTCTTGGTGGTCCCTGGACTTCACTTTTATACCCTCTGCTTTTGAGTTTTCTGTCATCCGACCAAGAAAGGACTTTTTGACCATGCATTGAAGACTGAGTTGGAAGCCTTAGCGAAGGTCAAGTTTACACGGAGTCAGCCATGCCAATCAGAAAAAAAGGTGAGTTACTATATGGCCAAACATGTTATGAGAGGTTCTTCTCCTCCAGCTTTCATCAGACATTCTAAATGAGAACTCATATTACATGCAGTTTATAGTAACAATGTACAGAATGTACACATCCTGTTTGAACACAGCATTGACCTCTGCACAAAGCCGGCTCCAAAAAGAAATGTCTTTAGTAGTTTGCTGTGGAATAACTTGACAAGCCTGCAGTCCTGACCTCATGATTGCACTCCAGCTGTTATCACCCAACATAAGTGTTGGACCTTAATGATGCTCTTGTAGCTGAATGGGATCAAATCTCTGCAGCCAAGCTCAAAATTCTGGACCTAAAACCTCAAGAGTGCTTATAGAAGAAGGTTTATTGTTTTAGAACGACATGTTCAACTATGACATTAGGCTGGGATACTGGCGTGTACATTTACTTATTTTGGGTGTCCACATAGTTTTGATTGTATGTTGTATGTTTGGATAGTAAACACACCTAAACCTGGTTTACACATTTCCATATACAAACTCTGGGATGATGTACTCTTTTATGGCTGTAATTAAATTATACAGTATATCAGAATCGGAAAGGAGTTTATTGCCAAATACGTTTTCACAAACAAGGAATTTGTCTTAGTGTTCAGTGTGCACAATAGAAAGAATAAACAATAAAGCAAAGTACTGCAGTCAACAACATCAACAAATACAAAATTACCATTAATGAACAAATCCTATATGGATATGCAGCCATACTGTATTATAATATGTATTATTTCAATTAGTGCAAAAATGCAATATATATATATATATATATATATATATATAGAGAGAGAGAGAGAGAGAGAGAGAGAGAGAGAGAGAGAGAGAGAGAGAGAGAGAGAGAGAGAGAGAGAGAGAGAGAGAGACAGATAGAGATTTTTTACATGTTTTTTTATTTGCAGACACAACGAGAGCCATGGGGCTTTTGGAGGAGTACTGCACTAAACTGAGGAAGCCAGAGGAGCAGCAGCTCAAAACTGCCATTCTGAGAGTAATGGGGATTTTTAAAAGCAACCTGTTTGAAGCTCTTCTTGGTAAGTCAGTGAAGCACAACCAATTCATCAAACAACTAGTGTTTCCTGTCAAATGATTGTAGTGGTTTAGCAGATAGATGTGTATGATAACAATTAAAACACAGATGCAGATGATCACACCATGACTGCAAAAGCAAACTTGCACATGCCATGTAGCCTTATTTCAAAACAGCTTCAGCAACATACAGAACCCTGCAGGTCAGTACTTGCACCAAAATGGCCTGTGATCTGGGGTACATCCCAAGTCTCTTCAGTATTTCCTTGCTTCTCGACCCTCGCTTGAACTGGAAGTTGTTCTCAACCGCCATCTTGAAGGCTGTCTCAAAGCTCTTATCTCTGCTCTGAGGAGCGAAGGGAGATCTCTGAGGATCCACAAGAGCAGTCTTCATGTTCTTACACAACCCCTCATTGGATGTCAATTATTGATTGGACACAGAGGTTAATTGGACTGATCTGATACATCTCATCATCACTGGAGTTTCATACCGAAGTGAAGACTGATAACTGTGTGTGAACCTTTTGTGATTCACCATCTCATTAAATAACTTATTATTAACTAATTATTTATTAGAAATAAGTCTCTTCTCATGATCTGTTTTTTTCCCATTAACTTTTATTATGGATATAATTTAAGTCAGAGAGAGTAGAGTCTGTCTGTCAGCAAGAAACACGTTTTATATAATTTCTATTCAGTCACACAAGGCTGATCATTTCTGAGCATCGTCTTTGATAAGAGTTACATCATTTAAATTTCCCCCAAAACATTTATACTAATAAGTCCTTTCCCATATTATTACATATTCAATTCACAATCAGAATATCAATCTGTCACGGTTTGGTTATAGGGTAAAGGGGAAAAAGGGTTGGACCCAAATGCAGGCAAAAAGGGCAACAGGGTAAAGACAGAAATATTTATTGAACTAACAAAACAAAGACAAAACTTAAGGAGGCCACGAGGGTAAAAATGCATTAAAAAAGAAACACGATAACTCAAAATCACAAAAGCACATGCGAGGCTGGACACGGGAACATCAGGTAGTGCAGCATGCAGGGAATGAACAGCCATGAACACATCCGACAGAGAGACAGGGGAAATACACAGACTATACACACAGGGAGGCAGGGAGCTGACGATGGACAGGTGAGACACATTAGGGCAGGTAGGGTATCAACATGAGAGGGTGGGGAGTCAAGACAGCAGAAACAACAAGGACCAGGAAGTACAAGACAGGAAACCACGCTTTCTACTTTATCCACATTTACGTCTTCCTAAATACATTACATACAAACACATTAGTTCAATCAGTCAGATCTAGCAGTTCCTATATGATGGAGCAGTCATTATTAATACGACTCACAAATTCACACAGTCGCCAAGTTTTTGCCAGCTGTCCTTTCTGCATTTGGCAGATGAAATTGTTGCTTTTTGCCTGTATTATATTAACTTCTTCGTATTTCTGTAAGATTATGGTTTGCTCCTCGTACGTGAAATATGCCACTCTGCTGCTCGTAAACTGATCCATGTTTGTGATTGGTCAAATGCTGCAAACGCCACCTCTTTCATGTGCACGTGCTCATAGCTCGAAAGGGAAACCCTGGGTTGACTTACCGAGTTGATAACCAGCGTTGTGTGACCGCTTTTCTCTGATTGCCTTTGTTAGGGTTACTTAAACTGGATAACTGAAAGATAGCCTGGGTATGTTGAACTCGCTTTGTAGTATTGGCCTCTGGTGTAACCAGTTGAAGTGATGTTTGGCTAGGCTGTCGATTTGAAAAGGTTCAACAGTTCAGCACATGTCCGTTTGTGCTTCTTTGACAAAATCCATGTAGCTCTTTTGCCTGTCTGGCACAGTTTTCTTACCCACTGATTCCAAGTCACTGGCTGCGTTTCGGATCGCATGCATTTGCGTCTATGCATGCACGAGACTTGAGAGGATCCGCCGGAACTCGTCATAAACACGTCAAGTTCCCACCACCTCAAGTCGGACACAGGTGCACTTCACAGACTTTTTTAAAACATTTTTTTAATTTAAACTTTATTAATAATTATATGCATAACAAAAAATATCGCGCCAGGGGAAACTTCACGGACTTTGCACAAAGACTCTGGTCTACCCAGTGGTGCTGGCTTTCGTCGTCGCTGACGAATTCGAGCCAAGGGATTTGAACTCCCCTTGTTGACAGAGGCTGAGGAATTTTCTCACGTGGGAAATACAACATGGTATTTCTAACCAAGTAGGGCAACGTTGAGGGGGGTATCTTATGTCCGCAATTATTTGAGACCATCTGCACAGAAAAGCATGCGGAGGGAGGTACCCTGGACTCGAGATACCACAAGTTTTTAAAGTCATGTCGCAAAGTGAAGTTATCACCAGCATTTCTGACGTTTTTCCCCAGAATGCCTGGTTTTGTGAGGCAAATGCATGCACATGCATGATTGGAAACGCGCCTACTGTCTCTTCTGCCTGGGGTAATGCAACTTCCACCTCGTCATAGCAGCACTTTGCACAGACTCGATAGATGCAAGACCTGTTGTCTGGACTGCACACAATTGAGGACCACTGCTGAGATATGCTTGCAGTTTTCAGAAGACCTTTTTGTTGCAGTGTCTTCGTAAAGAGTTTGACATTCTCATGGTCCAAGCATGCAATTCAATTTTATTTATAGTAAAGCTAGTATGGTGAAGAGACCAGCAGGAGCATGGTTGAGAGGCCTTGCTATGGGTGCAGACGGAGCAGGCAAAGACGTACTCCATGGTGTCGGTAGACATGGAAACCCACCAGAATTGCTGAAGGATTGCCAAGGATGGACAACAAAAACCTGGGTGGCAGGCAAGCTTGGAGGCCTGTCCCCACTGGGGGACTGGAGATCTAGCAGAGGGAGTTATGGACAGCCAGACACGCTTCAGGAGCTGGGTGGTCGTCTTTGGCCTCCTGGACCACCGTCTCAATGTCCCATCTCAATGTTCCACCACACAGGAAGTTGAAAGGATTGTCTCCTCATCCTCCTCCTCACTTGAGGGAACGAACTGATGTGACAAGGCATCGGGCTCCTGGAGCCAGGGTTGTAGGTCAGGGTAAAGTCAAACTGGCCCAGGAACAGAATGGAAGTAAGATAAAGACCAAACAAAGAGAGTGCAGTTAGCTTAGTTAGTGGTGTGGCAACTTGATTATAGTCTTGAATAAACCTGTGGTAAAAGTTAGCAAACCCTAGGAACGTTTGGAGCTGCTTCCTTGTAGGAGTGGGCCACTATCGACCGCCACCTGCACCTTTGTGGGGCCGGACTTGATTTGCCCATTCTCCACCAAAAAAAACCCCAAGAAATTGATGAGGACACATGAGAATCACATCTCTCCACTTTAACATACAACCTGTTCTCGAACATACACCCGCTGGAACATGCATTGATGCTCAACAATATGATACCAGCTCATGACGGAGTTTACAAAGCTTTGGTTATATCTGGCTCTGCTTTTCCTGGAAGCGTGTAAAACCCAAATTGTACCTATACTTTGGATTTCAAATGTAAGGGTGCAGGTTTTATCTCTGGTGGTGTGGGATTGTCTTGATTTTCCACTCCTGGCGGCTCTCGATGGTGCTCAACGGCCCTTCACTGTTTTCTTCCGGAAACAGATATGTATATATATATATATATATATATATATATATTATAACTTCATAGTTTCCCCCTTTTGCTTTTATAAAATGAAAAACAATAGCTTGCTTGTGCAATTGGGTATGCAATAATCAGAGTGACCATACCAATTAAGCTTTACAGAAGTACAAGGTACTCTGCTCTTAATGTACTCTATGTACGCCTGCTTTCAGAGTGCACATGCAGACAGTGGTCATGTACAGCCTCATGATCTCCACACCACTAAAAGGCTGGGGGGAGGTCAGTTCTTCCTCTGTGAGCGTTTGGAATGTTTTTCTGTTTTGTGGCCAACCTCATGTCTCAGTGTGTTGACAAACCATACATTAACTGGCTTCAGATCTTAAAACTGTTAGAGTTTGGTTGATTCAAGCTGCTCTGAGTTTAAATATTTCTAGTAAACAGTGAAGCTTACATAAATCCCCCTTGTTCCTTGTTTTGTGCCAATTTCAAAATGAGATATCTGTATTTCTTTGGTCTGACATTCTCTGAGCCAGAGTCTTATCTAATCTCGTCCGAAGAAATAGGACTACATATATGGCTGAGGGGGAGGCTGAAGAGAGGACAGACCCGCCGATCTGTGTGGTTTCATTATAATAATAATGTAGTGTAGGACTTCTATGGCACTTTTTGGATACTCAAAGATGCTTCACACAAGATGTAGGACAAATACAATTAGATTTGTGTGTGAAGAAATATCTCTGTAGATTGTTTGGTCCATTCTGTACTGTATGTGCTCACCAAAAATAACCACATGACTATAATAGTAGTCTGATTGCTGTACTGTTCACACTACAACTTACTTTTTGGCACACCCTTTCCACACATCTTTATGGTTTCCCCAATGTTGATCAGTCACTGTTATGTGTTGTATTTTTTCATGCAAACAACAACTTTTGTCCATGCTGCAAATGCAAAAACACAGGTAGGCTACACGACAAACAATTTACCAGCTTTCTCCTCGATTTTTTTCTTGCTCTCTCATTGGCTGATGCACCCCAATAGACTCCTCGACAGGTCCAGATTAGTGTTGGCGAGTGGAAAATCAGGGCTAATGTCATGTCCTGTGAAGTAGACAGAAGGCTTCTACATAACTTTAATTCCATTATCTGTTTTATTTTTAGCATTGTATTTGTGTTTTTTTTTTTTTTTAGATCTTGTTATCATGCCACTTGTCAGTGGGTGGGATATATTAGGTAACACACGAACATGTTGTCCTCATATTTGAGTGGAAAAATTGGCAAGCGACTTTGACAAGGGCCAAATTGTGAGGGCTAGACAACTGGGTTAGAGCATCTCCAAAACCGCAGCTCTTGTGGGGTGTTCCTGGTATGCAGTGGACAGTAGAGTACCTTTCAAAAGTGGTCCAAGGAAGGAAAACTGGTGAACCAGTGACAGGGTCATGGGTGGACGAGGTTCATTGATGCACATGGGGAGCGAAGGCTGGCCTGTGTGGTCCGATCCAACATATGAACTACTTTAGCTCAAATTGCTTAAAAATGAATGCTGGTTCTGAGAGCAATGTGTCAGAACCCACACTGCTTTGCATTTTATTTCGTATGGGACTGTGTAGCTGCAGACCAGTCAGGGTGCCTGTGCTGACCCATGATGACTGCCGGAAGTGCCAACAATGGGCATGTGAGCATCAGAACTGGACCACGGAGCAATGGAAGAAAGTGGGCTTGTCTGAGGAGTTACGTTTTCTTTTACATCACGTGGATGGCCGAGTGCATGCATCACTTACCTGGGGAGCATGTGGCACCGGGATCCACTATGGGAAGAAGACAAGCCAGCGCAGGCAGTGTGATGCTTTGGGCAATGTTCTGCTGGGAAACCTTGGGTCCTGCCATTCATGTGGATGTTACTGTGACACGTAGCACCTACATAAGCATTGTTGCAGACCATGTACACCCTTTCATGGAAACTGTATTCCCTGATGGCAGTGGCCTCTTTCAGCAGGATAACGTGCCCTGCCACAAAGCTTAAATGGTTCAGGAATGGTTTGAGGAACACAACGAGTTCAAGATGTTGACTTGGCCTCCAAATTCCCCAGATCTCAATCCAATCGGGCCTCTGTGGGATATGCTTGACAAAGATCTGATCGATGGAGACCCCACCTTGCAACATACAGGACTTAAAGGATCTGCTGCCAGTGCCAGATACCAAAGAAGACCTTCAGAGGTCTAGTGAAGTTCATGCCTTGATGGGTCAGGGCTATTTTGGCGGCAAAAGGGGGACCTACACAATTTTAGGCAGGTGGTCATAATGTTATGGCTAATCTGTGTTAATATTTATTTAAAAAAAATATAAAGTATGTATATTTTTTAATACCGATTTCCGAAAAGGAAAATCGAATGACCAAAATATACATGGACCAACTCTATTAGGACTTGTTTTTCATTTATGTGTGGATTAAATTAGATAATCTTCCCCTACGTCTGAAAACTTACATAATATCCCACAACAGATGGTCTCCAGGAACATGCTCACATCTTTCACTCATAATGTTGTGCATGAAAAATGTTCCAGTTTCCATTGTCCACAAGCTCTCATTGCAAAGTCGTAATGCCTGACCAATACAGCATGAGCTACGTAGTTAAATCATGTCATTTGTTCATTAGAAACCATTAGTTCTCATCAGGTAATATTAATTTGTAGTTGTAGAAAGCAGTGACACATGTGTGCTGATTGTTTAAATTGTTTATCACTGGACAAAACTTCATTTTCATGACTTGTTTTTGTTTTTTCTTGATCATCGGAAGGCTTTGTTGTTGTGCATACAGTTGTTATACACACTCATTACTAGTTGTTCAACAAGATAGACCCTTGGTGTCTTTTGAATTCCTTTGGCAGTAATGACGGGAACAATATGTCTATACAATGCAATCAAACACAGTTACAACCGTGCTATGGAACAAATGCCTCCTGAAATAGATGTAATCATCTTACAAAGCATTAGGTGCTGTCCAATCTGGCCAGTGGCGTGGATGCCCAAGCTAAACCCTATCACTGCAGAGTGGATTCATGTGTGGATTAACCCATTCATCATCCCCACTACTACTATCACTCATCTGTGCAGTTGTACTTAGTGATGTGCTTCCAGCTCACTTCATACTTACTTTGATTAACAGTGTTTTGAAAGCTGCCAGTGTTCTTTCTTAATTATCAATCCTAAAAATGAGGATGTTATTGTTTTCTTTTTTAACATAACTTAAATTGCAACTTATGCATCCAGCATTTTAATAGATTTGTATGAAATGCATGTTGGTTCTGAGACATAAATTCAATTTAACTTAGTCTCTTTTTCATGTGTCGGTGCCGGTGTGTCAATACACTCTTGTTACATGCATAGTGTCTTTTCAAAAATGAACTCCATACACTACGCCTGTTGCTCCGCGTGTATTTCAGTGGGTGGGTGCATCAAAAACACCCACTCACACACTAAATGAGCGTCGGTGTCAGACATATCTACCTGGAACATACTCAGCGAGTTTCAATCAAATCAACCACTCGGGGGTGCTACAGGAAATCAGCCATTTTTGTTGTTTTTGCCAATTTCAAAGGTTGGATTTTGACAAACTCCTCCTACACTATTTATTTGATTCCTACCAAATTTGGAGATCCTCTTCTAAAGACCTCAGCAATGAAAAGTTATTGTCTTACATAGGTTAAAGAAAGGAATGCTATAGGGCTGGGCGATAGGGAAAAAAAATCTTCATTGTCGAAAAATTAAGTAAGAGCTCCATCAAATTAACAACAGAAGTACTGGAAAAATAGTTACTCATAAAGGGAACATATCAACATATAAACAAATATAGAAAACCTGATTTTGGTGAAATCTAAACTATAATTAAAAACTGGTTACACTTGCGCCTCTTACTATCTCTTAGTGTCCCAAACATGTCAGCATGTGTCATCGGTAGGTTTTAAGGGTTTCATGTGTATTTAATGGATTACAGGATCATGTAGAGTTTTAGATCGGATAGATTATCTGTTGGTGCAGTGGTCAGGGAATATTAAAATAATTCACTCCTGTTTTTATGTTACCTGTTTATGTCAATGGACGGAACAACACTTACAGTATGAGAGTGTTTGCTTAATTTTAATGTACCTCTACATCATTTTTTACACTGTCTGGACTATTGTCTGCAAATATAGCCATATTTTTCACATGGTTCAGTGAGATTTTCATGTAAGTATTTATTCTCTTTGTTTTTCAGTTAATTTATATCTGATTGAAGCAGTGGTTGTTACTGATATTTAGATCATCACAACTCAGTTGATTTAGAGAGGCTGCCATCTTGTGGAGAGATAGAGTTGTAATGAATATGTTATTATGACACAAATCATGTCCATCAACACTTAACGGTATAATGGCATATGAAGCATTTCCTACGTCTTCCTCTTCATGTAGGCTGACAGTGGCTGCCATTCTGTATGTGTGAAATATTTTATTAGGCCTGATGTGTATGACATGAATCTGAGAGAAAAGGACAGTGCTCAGAAAAACTATGATAAACACTTTGAGTTTTGATTTGATAGATTGAAACTGTCACAGAAATGGACATCTATGCATCAAGCTTTGCACATTTAAGAAAACATTTGCTTCTAAATGTGCATAGTTTCAACACCGACACGTCATCATAATTCTAATACAATTCAAAATCCAATCAAACATTTTCAGTGATGAAAATGGACGGCAGGAACGTTTTGTCATCTGCAGTCAGATATTTGTTATTTATTTATTTTTTGAAACCTTGAGCGAAGATTTATCCCCCCCAAAAAATCAATGGCGTGTCTGAGAATCTCATGAACTAAATTGGACAGAAATTAGATAAAAAGCTCTAGTACATCTTCGATATGTGCTTCAATAACTAAATCACATGTACACAATGTGCTATCAATCAATCCTTATCTTACACTCTTTAATATTGATTACAGCATCATTACTGAGTTTGATATTAAGTTAGATTGAGTAATGATGTGTGGAATATTTAGATGCACAGTATGTATAGGTGAAGATGGCAGTCCAGTAGAGGGAGCCAGATGACTGGGTTTACTGTTGTTTACATCCAGCTTCACTGCTCCCCCTCCTGCCTTTTTCAGGCGTTATAAAAAGCTAAAAGTTGTTTAAGGTCTGAAGCCCAGATCTAAAGTTGTTGTGACTGGTCTACATTAGCTTTGAGTGGTGCAAAACTCCATATTGGTGAAACTACAGCAAACTCTGTCGCTGACATGGGGTTCTACTTGCGTAATGTGCATATTCTTAGTTATGTAATGCTATATGTTGTGCATCTGGTGTAATACATGATCATCATAGCAAGAACTGATGCAGATCAAAGTACTTTTACTGAGTTATTCCTCCCACATTTGTGATGTAATGAAGACACCCACTCACTTAGCCGACTCTGCTGAATTGGACTGTGCTTTACCTCAACAAGGCTGACTTCACAGGAAATTGCAGCCCCATGCACAGGTATACATTACTGTTTTCAGACTCACATCAGGCTATGGCAAGTGAATGGAATTTCATGAAGCCATGGGTTACTGTGTTTTTTCTGATAGTGCTAAATCTAATTTAAACCCAATACTGCCATGATGTTCTGGGTTATTTCTCAATCAGGTATATCTATGTAGGTATCTATTACGATTTTATAACCCAGGATTTTCGCAGTATCGTTAAAATATGCTGAAATAGTTTTTAAAAAAGTACCGATATACACAGTTACATTATTATTATTATTGGCAGATAATTGGCAAATTTCAGTGCAGAAATGCAAAATATATGTTTTGAACAGTATTTTTCCCACATTTGTTCCTGTTTGTGTAATGCATGGAAAAGAAAATGATGATACCAGATTTTGAACTCTGAAATATTGATACTGGTATCAGATATCTGCTGAGTTATTGCATTGATAAGTATCAAATGTATGGCTCAGTAAATGACCACAAATGGAAATGAAACCTTTTAATTGTTTTATTTCAATCTACCTCGCAGCTAGTTCAAACAAAGAAACAAATCTGTAATGTACATGGCTTGCTGAGTTACATTTGTGTTATAATTAATACATTTTCAGTGTAAAAAAAATGAAAGCGTAACTCCACACTTTCAGGCTATGAACTGGCGGACCACCAGTCTGATAGTTAATGGGAAACACTGCAGAGGGAGAGCAACTTTATTTTCTGCTCCGGTAGAATATTCTATCTTGACAAAGACAAGGTGTTTGATACCACCCATGCTCTGAATATCACACAAAAAATATAATTTAAAATAAATGCAGAAAATAGGGCAAATCAAAGCTTAAAGTGTTAACTCCTCACAGTCATTAATTTTAATCCTCCTCTCAATTCCATCAAATTGGTGTTAAACCTAAATGCCGTTGTCCACCCACTATTTATGGTCCCTCTGCTAAATTACTCCTTTGCTTTCAACGTTGACATTTTTCTCACATTTTTAGTGGTGATGCTGCAGCTCTGCAAGGGAAGAAAAAAGGATGTGAACTAGACTCAATTGTGTGTGGGAAAATGTACCATTATATAAAGGGCACACAGTTAGTTAGTATTAGTGATAGATGGGACCAAACTTCCATGTCTCTTTTGTCTCTCAAACCATCCAGCAATAATTTGGGGACAGAAAAGGATAAGTCTGTACCCCTTTCTCAACACTACAATACAGTGATAATGTTATGTTATATAGTAAAACAGTGGGAAAACCTTCACGTACACAAACGGTCTGAGAGCAGACGAATAATAATAGTCATCACCTACCTCTTTTATGTCCGTCACCATCATCTGCTCACTCTTCCCCGAGCTACAAAAACTGTGAAGACGTAACATTCATGCCATTGTTAAGACTGAATTGATAATCATGCAAAAAATGATCCCACATTTACAATGATGTGAACCAAGGAAAAGCTGCTACTCTGAGAAGCTGTAACAATGATCAAACAATTCATTGATTAATTTCCTGTGTTGAGACAATCCTAGACATTAAAAATACAAACCTGGATCCCTGCAGAAATTCTTGTCATTAAAACAGCAGCAATCTGACTGTACAATGTTATTTCCTTGAGGGAATGAAAGCCAGAGGAGTGAGCAGTTAAGTATTACCAATAATTGGTAGCCTGTATGTGTCGGGGAAAAAGAAGGATTAGCTGGCACCTTAGTGGCTGTGGAGGCGGGCTAGCTTTTAAGACCGCTATCGTGAAGCCTCTCCTTAAAAAACCCACCCTAGACGCTACTGACATCCAAAGCTACAGACCTGTATCTCTTCTTTTATTCCTCTCTAAAACCTTGGAACGTGCCGCCTACAACCAACTGTCATCCTATCTCTCGCGGAACAACCTCCTAGACCCTAATCAATCAGGATTCAGGACTGCTCACTCCACTGAGACGGCCCTCCTCACAGTGACCGAGTCCCTGCGAGACGCCAGAGCCTCGTCCACTCCTCCGTTCTCATTCTCCTCGACCTATCTGCTGCATTCGACACAGTCAACCACCAAATCCTCCTCTCCACTCTGGCTGAACTTGGCATAACTGACTGTGCTCTCACCTGGTTTACATCATACCTGACAAACCGCACCTTCCAGGTCACATGGAATGGCTCTATGTCCAAACCCTGCTCTCTGGACACGGGCGTCCCTCAAGGCTCAGTATTAGGACCGCTTCTGTTCTCACTATACACCAGATCACTAGGTTCTGTTATCACATCGCATGGATTCTCCTACCATTGCTACGCAGATGACACCCAGCTGTTCCTCTCTTTTCCCCCGTCCTCTGACGCTCACATTGCAACTCGCATCTCGAACTGTCTGGCTGACATCTCTGTCTGGACAACTGCACATCACCTCAAGCTTAACCTGAATAAAACCGAACTCCTCTTCATCCCAGGGAAAGACTGCCCTCGCATGGACCTGTCGGTCACTGTCGAGGGCATCACAGTATTACCTTCCTCAACTGCGAGGAACCTGGGTGTAATCCTCGATGACCAACTATCCTGCACCCCCAACATCACTGCTGTGGCCCGATCCTGCAGATTCGCCCTCTACAATATCCGCAGGATTCGGACCTTCCTCACAAAGGATGCAACGCAGCTCTTGGTCCAAGCACTGGTCATCTCCCGCCTTGACTACTGCAACTCTCTCCTGGCCGGACTCCCGGCCTCTGTGATTAAACCATTACAGCGTATCCAGAATGCCGCAGCACGCCTTATCTTCAATCTACCCAAATTCTCCCACGTGACCCCCCTCCTCCGTGACCTCCACTGGCTCCCTGTTGCAGCACGCATCCAATTCAAGACGATGACACTGGCCTTCAGGGCCATCAATGGAACGGCACCCTTCTACCTTCAAACACTGGTCAAACCTCATGCCCCGAAGCGAGCACTTCGCTCCTCTACTTCAGCTGGCCGGCTGGTACCACCATCGCTGAAATCAAACAAATGTCGCTCAGCAAAGTCCAGACTCTTCTCCGTTCTGGCGCCTCAGTGGTGGAACGAACTCCCGACCAATGTCAGGACAGCAGAGTCATTTGTCATCTTCCGAAAAAGGCTCAAGACTCACCTGTTCAGACTTCACCTTGACTCTACATAGCATGACCCACTAGCACCCTCCCTCGACCCCCCCCCCCCCCCCAAAAAAAAAACAAAAAAAAAACAAAAACAAAACCTTACCTATAGCACTCTGATCTTAGCACTGTTGCTCTTGAAGTACTACTTTACTCAGATGAGGACCTAACACTTGTTCTATTTTTAGCTCTTACTGCATCGGCAATGATACGTCGTGGTTTCTTTGTTTCCTTCTTTTGACAAATGTACTTATTGTAAGTCGCTTTGGACAAAAGCGTCTGCTAAATGACCTAAATGTAAATGTAAATGGGAGGGATGCAGCAGGAATAATCGCTATACAGGAGCCAGCCCACTCCACCCACCCCTTTTATGCAAGCATGAAGCAAGCGCAACGGCATCGCGGCAGTGTGCATGTTTATTCACTGTAAACATGCTTTGTCCAAGTGTAATTTTGTATGGGTTAAAGTAAGATACCATGAAGTTGCTTGAAAGCACTTTGAGAGGATGCAGATCTCAGATCCACTGTAGCGTTGCTTAGGAAACCCAATTTTGGGCAAGAGCAGCGTGCAAGCAGTCTGTATCGAGTACTTGAAATGTAAAGGAAAGGATGTGGCCAGAGAAAGAAAGGTGCTCTCACATAATAATGAGGCTTTTTGTTTAGAATTATTGAATTTTACTATTACAGGTTACAAAAAAGTTGTTCTTAAGGTATGTTTGCTGAACAGCTACTACTTAACTCAGATGAGGACCTAACACTTGTTTCTATTTTTTAGCTCTTACTTTATCAGCAATGATGTTGTGGTTTCTTTGTTTCTTTCTTTTGACAAATGTACTTATTGTAAGTCGCTTTGGACAAAAGCGCCTGCTAAATGACCTAAATGTAAATGTACTATATGAATTTACAAATTAATGACTAGTACTACTTGAGTATACTGTATGAAGGTTGGTGAAAAATGAATGACTTATACTTGAAGTTACTGAATGAAGGGCTATGTTTAAAATGAACAAATTGTACTATTGCAGGGACAATGTTCTGTATGAAGGATGATTTTAGAAATGAATGAATTGTAATAGTGCAGGTTAGTTTATAAAGCATGATGAATAAATTAATGACTACTCCTAGTACAGGTTATTGAAACATACCTGCAGCCAGTTTTAATGCTCCTAAATCTTCTTCTTATTCTGAAAGTGTTTTCAATAGGGCTTATTCTAAAAGCTCATGAATATTACTTTTATGAACCCTATGTCAGCCAGATCTTCACCAATAACTGAAAAAATTCTGTGACTGCTGTTTGATGCTTGAACATGTCATAATCGGCAGTATTTGATGTGCGTGCTGAAGAGCAGGATTCATGCTATGACAATACATGTGGCCCAGCTACAAAAATCACCAGATTGGGATTTTGTCATTGTTTTTTCTCATAACATCTGTGGATTAACAGTTAATACCAAGGCTTTAAATACTTCACTGTTAAAGTATAATTACATGATTACAAATTTTAGCGATAACGTTATCCTCTTATATAACGTTTTTTTTTTCTTTTTGACCCACATTTTACATACTGCACGAAAACTATCATAGTGGACTCTAGCATTTGTGAAGGCCTGATTCATGAACCAACGTTTTGGAGGGACGGTTGACTTCATTTGGTCATCGCTCGGTCCAACAAGGTCCATTTCAGGTGTTGAGGAACCAGGGCAACTTGATGAGAAATGGTCTACTGGAACAAGACATACAGTGCTGGGAAAAAGTATTTGCATTTTGGACCAGTTGAAGACGGTCCAGGGATGACTTGCTGAGACTTTAGCAATGATTCTTAATTGAAAGCAACATATATGGGTCAGTGATTTGACATGTTGATCAAATGCATATTATGATCAAATATACACAAATATTTCCAAGTTTATACTGTACAGCTGAAAAAGGGACCTCAGTCTTATCTGCATTAAGCTGTACAAAGTTGTTCAACATCCAGTCCTCAATGGCTGACAGGCAAATGTGCAAAACTGTCACGTTATCAGTCTCTTCAGGCTTAAAGGAGACATACAACTGGATATCATCAGCATAAACGTAAAAGGAGATACCTTTAATATAGTTAATTATATTGTTACCTATTGGAAGTACAATGCAATTAAAATAGGACCTAATGCAGAGCCCTGATGCACCCCAAAAGAAAGGGCAGCAGTTTCCGATGAATAGGGACCAAGTAACACAAACTTAAAGACAAAACTCTTATTCGAGAGATAGGAGGTAAACCAGTCCCGGGTGCACACAGAGAAACCAACCTACTGCCTAAGCCTTTCAATCAGGATGCTGTGATTCACAGTATCAAAAGCTCTGCTAAGATCCAGCAGCACCAAAACAGAACATGAACCCTCATCAGAAGACATAATTAAATCATTGGACACTCTAAGAAGAGCTGTTTCAGACAGTAACAAGATTGAAATTTGTCTAAACTGTTGTGTGAAATGAAGACAGCAGTAAGCTGCTTGGCCACAATGTTTTGATGCTTTCTTTGACGATAGAGAGTCAACATGTAACAACAGGCCCCAGGACATTTTTGAATAAGGTATACGTTGGTATAATATCTACAGGGCTCGAGAGAAACGGTTCAAAATTGATGGCTGAGTTGGATGAACAGAATATGGAGTAGCAGAGGGAATGATGCTATCCCTGACATCTCTAATATTATTTAAAAAATAATGTCACTGCAGTCCTTATTTGAAAACACTGGCACTTCAGGAGGAGTCGGAGTGACAATATTGTTGATGTTGTCAACATGACTTTAGGGTTTCGTTTACTGGAGGAAATAAGATTAGCAAAGTAAGATGCCCTTGTCTACGTCACCATATTGTTTAATTCAGTTCTTTGTGATAGAGCCAGTGAACATGGAGCTTGGTGGATTTCCACTGTCATTCAGCCCTCCAACATCTACGCTGGAAACAGCAAATGGAGTCATTAAGCAATGCAATTTCCTTGAAGTGAAAATTAAAATCACCCACCATATCCACTCTGTCCAACCTAATAATAGTGGATAAAAAAATCACTGAATTCAGAGATAAAAGAACTGTTTGAACCAGAGGAAAATAAAATACAATACAACACTATAATGGTGTGAGAGGCAGGCGACAACCTGGCCGGCAGCTTCCCTTGTTATAGGACTGTAGGACTCTGCTGTGGTGGGTCGGTGTGGCTGGCATCTTCCCTCGTTATAGGACTCTCCTGTCGTGGGTCGGTCTGGCCGACAGCTTCCCTTGTTATATGCGTATTCATGTGCATGTGACTTGGGAATTTGTGGCTCTCCAAAAGCCACTGTGTAATTCGAAACCCTGTCTAGATGCCGATTGTGCACTCAATGTTGGAGCGAGTATGTGTGCACCGCTGATTAAATGACACCCCGGGTGAGTCTGACGGTTGGTGAGTGATGTCATCAACCAGGGGCAGATCCTCCATCTCCCAATAAAATAAGTAATTATAGGAATAGAGCCCAGTGTTGCTGGACGTTAAAATGTATTTATGAATGATGTATTTATGAATGGATTTATTAAAGATGCGTTTATCAGCCATGCGTCTTCAGCAGCCCCTTGTTCGAGGCGCAAACCAACAGGACTGTTTAGTAATATAGGAATCAATGTGATAGTGTCGTGTTTAGTTTTATTTTATAAGGCCATAATGATTTGTAATATGATGGAAATAATAACTGAACAGATAATAAATTATGAAAGCTATTGTAATTTAAATCCTACAGTATTATACAACTGTAGAATAGAAGAAAACACAATAACAATTTTATGGCACTCAAATGCGTGCCAGTATGCTCCTGAGTGTGTGTAGGATTTGTTCTGACCTAAGAAGTGGGGTTTGAGAAAACAAATCGTTTTAACAATGGTTGGTGAATGTAGCCATTATTTGTAGCATGTCAGTTTCACCAAAAGAGCTGGTTTTGTGTCTGTAGCTTTAAATGCCATGCCCCTCTGAGGAACTGGTTGTGGCTCCCCCCGCCCCATGCTCTCTGTTGCAAATGTGTTACTATGGTTATGGTAACACTGAACTTGTTGTGCCACGAAAAGAATAGAAAAGTGCTATAGAAATGCAGTTCCATTTCATCATCATAGATATTTTAAATGTTGCTTCACATTAGAAAAGCCTCTCACAGTAATACACAATGTAATTCAACACTGATCATTCAAGGCTGGATCCCTACGATGGAAGCTAGCCATATTATCCATGTAACATGCTAACGCTAATTTTATCCAGCACGTTGGTGGGGAGAACTGTGAAACAGCATACAGAGCAACTTGCATGCTTTACTTTCTTCGGCATAGTGTTGTTCACTAGTTCAGATAGAAATCACAGCGGCGAATAAAGAGGCAAATAAAGGTATTCTGTGGGCGGGACCTTCTAGCTGTAGGGGGGCTCTAGTGAATTTCTTTAACATGGAGGTAGAGAAAAAGAGAGAGGATGATTTCTTCTGATATTTTGGGGGCCTATAGACACACCAGGGACTCCATTTTGCATAATATGTCCCCTTTAAGGAAGAGTTTGAAAGGAACGCTGGCTGTGTTAAGCACATTACCCCGAGGAGAGCTGAATTAGAAATCAGCTATGTGGGGTGTAAGGTCATTGTCTGCATTGTAGGGAACAGGCAGCCTCTATGTCTGAGGATTAGACTCACTGTTTGCTTGCAAACAGGCATCTGGTCCTCTCACAGCACACTGTTTCACAGGATAGGATGCTGCAACATGACCGGAGAGAGAGAGAGAGAGCTTTTACTGCACTGTAAGTTGCCCCGGAAACTTTCCGTCTTGTATTTCTGAAACTGAAACTACAGTCACTCATCATCTTCCTTAATTGATGATCACAGTTGATGTATTGCAGTGTAGAGAAGATTGAATTTGAGACTGTCAGTGCTTGTCATATCAACATGGGTGTTAGTGCTGCTGATGGATCTCTGGTTTGATCTTTTCTTCAGTAAAAAAGTATTTTTTAGTTTAATTCATGATAATGATGCAATAGTCAGAATCTATGTTTTTATCAAGACAAGCTAAATTAGATTTCATGTGCTAAATTGCAATGTTTAAGTATAATAGTTCTGCATAACATTATGCTGTCATAGTAGAGTCAATAGCTTTTGGGGATTTTGCAGTAATGATTTGCATCCAGTTTAGCCTGTTTTTATTTGAATTACCGTTTTTTTTTTTTTTTTTTACAAAAACTTATTTTTGATGTAGTTAAATGTATTTCCTGTTCATGAAATATTTTCATGTTCAGTAAAATTGGGACAGATACATGACCCTGTAATTGGTGGGTTTTATTTATATCTATTCAAAGGTAAACAAGAGATAGCTTGTTATGGGTCTGGTTCTTTTTTGTCCTGTGCCTATCAAATCCCTGATTGATGCAGACATTTGAAGACATTTAATCATTCTGTTATTAACATTACTGTTTAGCATTTTAGAATCTATAAAACTGGAGCCAATCCCAGCTGACTATGGGCTTTGGGTGAAGGCAGGGTACACCCTGGACAGGTAACCAGTCTATCACAGGGCTGTTATGTAGAGACAGACAGGTAACCAGTCTATCACAGGGCTGACATCTAGAGACAGTCTATCACAGGGCTGACATGTAGAGACAGACAGGTAGCCAGTCT
The DNA here is from genome assembly GCA_029853015.1 of Chelidonichthys spinosus. Taxonomy (NCBI): domain Eukaryota; kingdom Metazoa; phylum Chordata; class Actinopteri; order Perciformes; family Triglidae; genus Chelidonichthys; species Chelidonichthys spinosus. The sequence goes on from CM056835.1 coordinate 9,179,479, forward strand.
ATCACAGGGCTGACATGTAGACACAGACAGGTAACCAGTCTATCACAGGGCTGACATGTAGAGACAGACAGGTAACCAGTCTATCACAGGGCTGACATGTAGAGACAGACAGGTAACCAGTCTATCACAGGGCTGACATGTAGAGACAGACAGGTAACCAGTCTATCACAGGGCTGACATGTAGAGACAGACAGGTAACCAGTCTATCACAGGGCTGACATGTAGAGACAGACAGGTAACCAGTCTATCACAGGGCTGACATGTAGAGACAGACAGGTAACCAGTCTATCACAGGGCTGACATGTAGAGACAGACAACCATTCACACTCACATTCACAGCTAGACATTTAGCGTCATTAATGAACCTATCCCCATGCTGCATGTCTTTGGACTGTGGGAGGAAGCCGGAGAACCCGGAGAGAACCTCCACGCAGAAGGAACCCGAACCAGAAATTGGACTCTGGAACTTCTTGCTGTGAGGCGACAGTGCTACCAACTACACCACGTAAAAAAAATCAAATCAAAATTGGTTTGCACATGGGAACTAGTGAAAAATGTGAGATTTTAGAGGTTTCGTAAATGGGTACAAAAACGCCATTTAGGACACACCCCAAACACACAATTATGAAAAGCTCTTATGTAGGTCAAAAGGCGTGGCCGGGCCGGTGCCATGAATTTCGCTCTTTCGCCCAAATTGGAAGCTGTTATAACTTCTGTGTACATTGCCTGATCTGCTCCAAACTTCACATGTTTGATAAGAGTCCCACCCTGAATACATCCGCACCGCAATTTGATTCACGGTCAGAGCGCCACCTACTGGTAACAGGAAATGTCATGTTTTTACACTTTTATGCACTCCTCCTCATGTGTTGGGCTGATCCACCTCAAATTAATATCTTATAATATCTTTATTCACACAGATATTCAGGAGTTTTATGAAGTGACGCTGCTGAACACACAGAAGAGCTGTGAGCAAAAGCTGGAGGAGGTGAACCACATGGTGGACTTATGGGAGAAGAGTGTTTCTCTACAGAACTCCGACCGTGCCAGTCCAGTGGAGGAGGTGAGTCCCTGCCCAACGAAACCATAAACATATCTGGACTGGAGAATACTCTGTATGACTAGGTTTTCTGCTGAAGCGATTCAAAAAGCAGTGAGCAGGTGGGGACTGAGGCGGAGCAATTATTTGCAGAGATCAGCAGTAACAGCAGCAAAGCATGAATCAGCAGACATGCTGAATATCAGTTTGAAAGTCTTCAAATTGCCAAGTCACTGTAGGGAAATGTACTGTTGTGGTAGCATAAGAAGCATAATGTGATGCCTGGCGTTCAGGGTCCTTTCAGAAGTTTCTTGAATCGAGCATTTGAAGAAAACTGTATTCACTGCACTGTATTATGTCAGTGTGGCTCTGACGTGACAGGAATGTGATTTATTTAGCCTCCTTGTTAAATTCAGCTTGCAATCAAGAGTCATAGTTTAGAGTTGAGATATACCTTCAAGTTATTTCTAAAATAGAAGTAAATTATGTTATATAAAGCAAGTATTATCAATATGTTTATAATACAAATAACAATGTGAAAACACTGTGACAATGTGAAAGGTGTCTCTGGTAGCGACAAACCCACATGTATAGTGAGTTTCACCTCATTGTTTAGATGTCCAGCTAGAACTTTACAGAGACAGAAATTTCCCTCAGGAGTTGGCAGAGACCAAAAAACTAAGCTAAATTAGACTTTTATTCACCAGGTGGCTGGAAACAAAACTCTTAATGAACAATAATGTTCCTCCATAACTGTTGGATGTCTAAAGTATCTTTAATGCAGTGTAATGGTGCATGTTTGAGACCTGCCGTTGATCGAGAACAGTGGTTTGATTGAAGCAAAGGACTGGGAGTGTATCTGGTTTGGGAATACAGTATATTGCAGAGAAGACTGTTTTTTTTTAACCTGTCCCGTCCAATAATTTAGGCAAATAGTATGAACACTACATGCACTGTTGTGTCACATGGATTTGCAAGGGAGGAGTCTAAAATACACCTTTTTATTTATTTTTGTACACCAAGGAAAACATTGAACCAACAACTACAGTAGCATTATTATAATTTTATATTTAATTTTCTGTTTATCATGATGGCAAAACTCAAAACACAATTTAAATGAAGTTTGATCAGCATTGAACTTTAAGGGAGTCCAATGAACAGCTTACTGGTACTTGAAAACCTGACTGACCTGAGAGACTACTCTTGAAAGCTGCTTCCAAGCATTTAACAGCGTCTAGGACAGCTGTACATTGCATCATTGCAAAGTACAAGGAGACAAATTCTGTGAGAAACAAACCTGGCCGTGGTCGAAAGTGCTAGATTTAAAAAAACTTTAGAGAGGAAAATAGTCAGAGATGTCAACAACAATCCCCTGCCAAGAAGATTATTGCTGAACTGGCCTTCGGTACTTGATGTTTCAAGGAAGACTGTTGTGAGGGCTCTTTATTGTGGTGGGCTTCGAGGTCATTGGAAAAACTCCATTGCTCACACAGTGGCATGTCAAAGCCAGACTGAAGTTTACCATTTGAAACGTTTGGACTACATTTAAACCACGACTCCACAAATGCACATGGCCTTGAGTTTATTTGCAGGTGTAATATTTGCTCAGAGCATATATTACATGGCAACCTCAGGTTCTGAAGAGTGAAGCCAAGGCTGAACTGCCTTAAACTTGCTTTCTTTCAAATGGCCATCTGGAGGCGACTCTTCTGGTTCCAAAAGTAGTCTGATTGTTTGGACGTCAAAACAGACCATAAAGCAGAGAATTCTTTAGTGCGGGCCTTGTGATTGACAGGTCACTGCCATGGTTTCACTACCATGCTACCGATACTAAGATGACATTTACACTTAGCTGTAAAGTTTACCTTGAAATATGGAAGCTAAACTGTGCTATATATCCACTCTCCAGTCCTCAAACTGGACTGGGGAGGGGGGACAGGTCAGTGGGATTGGCCTTCTGAGCTGTGCATTGTGGGAGTTGTTGTCTTCCATCTACATGCGCTAAAAAGTCACTTTCTGCCTTTTCTCGGTCAAGAAGGCACCAAATTCCTGACACTTTCCATACAGAACATGGCATTGTACATTAAGACGATCTTTTGACATTGTGTACCTGAGGAAGGTCTTGATTCAGCTGTCGTCATTGGAGTTGTGATGAGGATCTTCAGCAGAGCAACACACTTATTTAATACATCACACTACCGTCGACGATGACGTGTTACATCTCAAGGCCTCTCTGGTTCTGCAAAGCCGGGATGCTTTTGTGAAAGGAAACGGTGGCTTTTCTATGCGTGATTACAGTGGAATATCTGTGTAAAAACGCCTACAGCCCTGAAAACGTTCCCTGTGAAGAGCTGGTACAAAGCCAAACCATAACTCGTTGCTGTAGATGAGAAAACATTTTCCTTTCCTTTTTCTTTTCTCAACTTTCTCCTTGACTCGCCTGTTATTTACTCCGTCTCGCTGTCAGTCGCTCCACAGTTTTTATGCAGGTCAATGAACAAACTATTTGTTCTCTGATGCCACCAAAAAAGACCAAAGTTAGATTCAGTACATTTGCTTGAATATACCAATAAACTAATATAGTGGAACAGAAGCAGAAAGAGAAATATCATTCCATCAAAGCATGTCAGTTGAAATATTGTCATTTTTTAGGTTTGCCTATAAAATGGTAATAGGCCTTAATAATTCCTTTATCCAATTTGAGTGTAGACCTGTGTTATTGTTGTTAGTAGTCAGCCGTGTTACAAATAACATGTTTGACTGTTGGAATGGGACCAACCACTTTGCTAATCCACTAGTAATCCTGTTTGTCCAGTCAAACCATGTGTGTCATACCTGCCTTTTTTCTGCAATAATAGGAAATAATTAGTTATTGCTTACATGAATATACGTGTGACAGATCATGTAAACAAGGTCTTTATAGCTTTCAGAATAACCAATCTGTAACAGCAGGAGCTGGTGAAGCACTCTATTAAGGTCATCTAAAGTACTAGGATAGGGATAAGTGAAGGGGATTAGAAAAGTCCTCAGAGGCTGATGACCCCACCATAAGGTCATCAGTACACTGCTGTTCTATCCCCTGCTCTGTTACCACAATCAGCCCTCTGAAGATGAGGCCTGACAGATAGTGAGATGGCAGATGGCCCCATCGGAATTTATTAACAGAATCCATAGGGATTATTCACATAATCAAATACTAATAAATATATGTTGGATGCACATTGTGTGAGAGTTGTACAGAACAAAAGTTCAGTACAGTTCAGTTCAGTACAGCAAGATCAATTGTGTTGTTTTCTACAACATCAGTAAGTAGTTAACCCTTTCCATTGTAAATGATGATGACTACATAAGCTTTGCATTAGACATGGATTGTACATTATGCACAGTTGTACAGCTACCCTTGTTTGAAATAAATTAAAATAAATAATTAACATTATGATAATAAATAATTTAAATGTCATTTCAAATCCTGTGGTAGAATTGTATCTATCTCTTTACATTATTTCCTGTCATCTTTCTCCACAAGGTCCCCAGCATGAAACACCCAAAGAAAAAATTCAAAGTACTTGGCATCTACACTGTTGTTTAATATCATGTTAAGCTGTACATTTTATTTTGTACTTAACTGGTAGGTTTGGCAGGATTATCATCAATAACGGATGATGTGAAGAATTTAATGGTTAACACATAACCAAGATTGATGTTATTTGACTCCAGCATGCAGTAGGACCCACCCGTTTTTATCTTAATAGACATTCTTTATTGTTTTTAATTAAAGTTGTGTTTGAAGTGAGGATGGTTTGCTGCTATAAACAGAAGGGATAAAGCAAGAGTGCGTGTACTAAGGGTTTGTGCTATGTCTTAGTGTTCTAGGGATTTATTTTTGTTGCCACGGACACATATAGGCTGACGCTATCCAAGCTTCTAATTAAAGACTTACCAGAGCAGCAGACAGACCAACCAGCAAATGACTCCATCCATCTGCCAGTGTCAATTCTTCCATAACCATTACAAAAGCATTCTATTATTGTTTTAAATGTGATATAACTTTTTATTTGATGACTTATTTGTCTGCATTCTATTTAAATCATTAATATAAGATGTATTCACCATATGCAGTGAATTTGAGTTGTTTGTATTATACAGTGCTTTTTGTTACATTTTCATCTATTTAATGTAGGCATTTTAAGAATTTCAGTAACAACTGTTCCAACACAAATTCAGCAATAAACCTCTCATAGTCATCAGCCTTTAAACAAATGGTTTGGATCCGGCCTTTCCACATTAATTGAGGTTGTATAAGACTGGACTGTTGGTTTATATGATCTGTTGGTTGTTGTTCAGGTCGCTTTGTTGGTTTTGGAGTAATTGAGGCACCTGTTTGTTGTTCCAGCAGAGGGAGCAGAGCATCTCCGAGCCCAGCGGGATGGACAAGGGAGAGATCGCTGCCAACACTTCTGAGGTATGTCATCTCTGGAAGCGATGCATCCCAATGATTTTTAACAGCATCCACTTCGGTCCATTTTAATCTGTGACCTCGTCTTTTATTTCACGTCATCAAGGCAACACATATATATATATATATATATATATATATATATATATATATAAATCACAAGTTAAGTGAGTTTTGTTGATTATATGAGCAGTGTCAGTCCAGATGACAGTTTAATCTTCGCTTCTTTTTGCTTGGGACAAGTAGAGGACATGAAGTGATCAGAAGCTCCAGAAACATTTTCTAATATCTGACCTACATTTTTTTCTGTGTAAATAGGGTTTGCTGTCATTGGGATGTGAATTGAGTGTAGAGTTACATCAGTCTAGTTTCTATTTATGCTTCTTCTAGATGTCTTTCTCCAGTTGTATGCAGTGAGGTAGTAGTGCCGTCTATACTGAGGCGTTTTAAACGTACACGACTAAAGGCACACTATGTTTTTATGTATAATTGTAATATCTTCACCTTGTAACCATAGCAGTGGTTAAGTAAATAGTTTAGTAAACATCACTTGTACATTCTGTTCATGTAATGCAGGAACTTGTGCTGAATTCCTGTCACTCTGGTATAGGATATACTCGCACAATAAGTTGTATATTAGTTACTAAACAACATAGTATTGAAATAAAGAGGAAGCAGTGCAGAGATTTTAGCAGACATTGATATAGTTTAATCAGTAATTAATTTGGATTAAGCCCTTATTGAATTAGGACTAGTGCCATCAGAGTGAAATCCAAGAACAGGTGTGATGACTTGTTGCCATGTCATGAAGGAGAATGTGTTGGGTTGAGGTACAGAGTGAGAGTCAAAGAGTGTGACAGGCTTTTGAGTAAAGCGGCACCGTTGTTCACAAACAACCCAAAGTCAAATCCACATTTATCACACCTAGTGTGTATATATAAGCAAAAGTCCCAACAAAGCAGGTTAAAACAATTCTTCTCTCTAATGCAATAAGTCGAAGCTGCCTGAGCCGCACTACCTGGAGAGATTAGCTCTGTTGCTAGCAGAGGGAGGCTGCGCCGGTGAGTGTGTTCAGTTAGGACGACGGCGATCAGGAGTACGGGAACGGATTCCTACACAAATGAAAGCAGTAATCAAGGTCAAAATCTGCAACACTCCTCTTCACCTGGATGTCTCCAACAAACAGGTACCACAAACATGCTGCAGTTGACAGGCGTATAGTCTCTAGAGAGGAAACACCTGAGAGTTCCTGTTTGATGGCAGGTTGTTGATTCCGAATGTACAGCACTAAGATTCTGAGCTAGCTGTTTAAAAACATCAGTGGTGAAATATCTGCTTTATTTTCATCAACAGTAATCAAGAATCATACTGTATGTGCTGCACTTGCAGGATGGTTGTATGCATCCTGCATATTTACATTGAGGGCATTTTGTAGGCAGTTTTGTCCAAAGTGAATTACAATAAGTGCCATTGTCAAATGAAAGAAACCACAACATAGCATTGCAATTTAAGTAAGAGTGAAAAAATAGCAAAAAAAGTGTAACCAACACAGGGGACAAAAGTACAATATAAAACAGGAAATTCAACCAATGAAAAACACAGATCATGACGAGGACAGACATTAGTTCTTTCAAACTGTGATTTCCTGCATGCTTTCTGTCATGTAGTCCTTTTAATTAGTACACAATGGTAACTTTTTTTTTAATCAATGTGAGTCATTTTCACTCAGATTGGCCTGTTCAGCTGAGTTTATTAGTTTATAGTTTATGGAGAATTTGTTTGGGGTTTAATCCTTGAATCCACTTCTCAAGACATATTTGATCAACTTAGGAACAGTGCAAGGATGAGATCTGTTTTGCCTTTTAACAACACAGAGAATTCTTTTGTACTTTTACGTAATCATGCTTAGACTGCTGTAACTCCCATAATGTGTCTGTGGGCGTTCGTCAAGATTGAGCAGCATTGAATTTTTGTCACTTCTATGTTGCTGTTATATTGAGATAAGTCTTGTTGATTCAGAAGTGGTTGTGTTACTTTGTGATGACAGTTCACATCTGAAGACAAGTAGTTACATTTGTGGTTGTGGTTAAATCTGCTGGCCAGTTTCACTGCACTGAAATAGTATTGAAGTAGCACATTCTGTAGTTAAACTGAGTATAATTTGCTGTCAGCTCACTTAAAAACACACAAAAGCACGACAGCAACGTGCTTCATAAGTAGCTGTTGAGTAAGGAGTTAAAATCTTTGACTGATATTTGCTGCATCAACATTAGGATAAGAGGAATTATGGTGAGGCAGAAATGTTAAAGGGGCCACTGTTTTTTGAGCAATACTAATATATTGAATATAAAAGGAGTAATGTGTTTTATAATCAAACATAAGCATGGATATGATGGAGATCATCTATTTTTTGTCGACTTATCTAGTAAGTTACTAGTTTGATGATCAGAAAACCTTAAAGCTATGGTCTACGTTCTGAAAATCAGTTGAGCCTCTGAGACAGATTTGAAAAAAGCATGCGGAACAAATTGGTGGGCGGTGCCTCTGCAGGGGAAATGATGATGAGACGAGAGGGGCGGGATGAAGCGTTTGCCTCCTGAGTGACTGGTAGACGGAGGCGTTGGGGATTGGTGTCAGTGAACCTGAAGGTGTAGTGGGTGGTAACGTGGGCCATCTGCAATGAAAACTCTGCCCCGAAGTTAGAGGAGGGGAGTGCTGCTACTGCTCTGCAGATTCAATTAGCCAGTATGTTATATTAAATGCGTTATCATTAAGTTCTAGCAGTCTGCCACAGCAGCTAATAGTCAGCGAGATAGAGAGAATCTAATTTATTCCGCTGAGCTCACGCTCTCGTCCTTCACTCTCTTCCCTCGCTCTCTCTCGTCCCATAACACTTCTCAGCCATTGACGGAGAAAGGAGAGACAGAGAGCGGAGGAGAGCATGAACTGAAACGAGACAGAGGGAAGAGAGGGAGATAAGCTGAGGGATGATTTGAAGGCTTGTTGGAGGAGGCTAGTCCAGCATCTCGGCGTTTTCAGTGTGTGTTTGTGCGTGTGAACGTTTGTCTGATGACGCATGTTCTGCATCTGAGATGGCGTTTGGAATTGTGACCGCCTTCAGCACTGTGGAGGAGGAATCCCAATCCTCACAAGGGGCCCACATGCAGTAACATCTGTCCGCTGTGGCTTCTCCCCCTCGCCAGCGTGTGTGTGTTCTTTACTCATCTCCTCCCCCTCTTTTTCTTCGTCTTCTTCTACAGCAACACCTACGTGTTTTTTTTTTTTTTATTATTATCTTTCCTCCTCGCTTCCTCACAGTGGTATCTTTTTCTCCATCTTCCTGCTTTTGTTCCTCCAGTGGTGGTATTAGTGGTGATGAATTTGGACATAGGTTGAGAGCTTGTCTTTTGTCTGGCCAGCATGGATTGTCTTTGCATTGTCACCACTAAGGTAAGAGACAAAGCATGGGTGAAATGACTGGCTGGAGCAGAGAGGGGATGAGAGGGAGACATGGAGTGAGACTGTGGGAGAAAGAGGCAGCGATGCAGGAGGAGAGAAGCTCCGTCTACACACCGGCTCTTTCTGAGTGTTTGTGTGTACATGCACAATTTTTTTCTTCCTTCACAGTCTGTCACTTTGAGCTTTGAAGTGAAGAGTTGAATACATGATGTTTGCTATAGGATGCGTTCGGTGTGCGATTGCTGTGCGTTATTATCTCTTGATGGAGTGAATCCTTCATGTTTGTGTGTGTTTGTGTGAGTGTGAGAGAATGGTTCACCTCTGCTACAGTGTGCATGTCAGTCAGCGTGGTCGCCTGTCTGTTGAGATCTGACAGAAGAAGTTGTGCTGAACTTTTGTTAGCAAGTTCATGGTTCAGCTGCAGTACTGTGATAATCCACTTGGAACAGGTTCCAAGAAAAAAATATTAATTATCAGAATACACAAAACCCTTATGCACACTGCAGAACCACAGTGTTTTATTTAAGAAAATATCACAGAAAAATGCACTTTTTGAAAATGTATCCCTCGGCTTGTAATATGAGTTTTCACTGTGTGAATAATTATTGCATCACTGGAGAGGGGAATCCTCCGCCACAGCAGGGTTTCACTCAACGGTTACAACATGAATAGCAGTTAAAACAGTAGTAGAAGTATCCACTGCATACACTCATTTATACACACAAACAGTGAAGACACAATGGTGAGAAATCACAATTAGACTGGTATGGTGTATATACTTACAAATATATATGACATCATCTTTACATTAGTTGTTGGTTTTTTTCCACATCAATGTGTCATCCACATAATATGAGTTAACACATCAGAAGGCAACAGGAGGAGTTTTGTACAGGAAGTAGTTTTCTATACACGTCAATCAAATACATTTTAATGGGTCCAATCCTTTTGAACTCATGACAGTCCTGTTAGCTTTAGCTGTATTGTTTAGTGGCTACATTGGCATGCTAACTTGTTAAATATCCGCATGCTAATATTCTCAGTGTGTTATTCTGCTGATCTAGCTCATAGAACAGCCTTTCTTTTTTGGAATCTCAATATGTTGGATATTTTATGATACATACTATTTTTTTGGGGGGGATTTTAACCAACACCTATTTCAGCATTGACCGATAGTTATTTGAGACCTACCTTTTCTGTCTGAAGCTCTTGAGAAAGTAGTTTTGCTCGGCTGTTTATATGACTTCAAAACTTGGATGGATTCAAACTGACTTTAACTCAGTGAAAATGAGGCCATATTATTATGTTTGGATGACCTGATTGGCTGGCTCTCTCAGTCTTCTTAGTCCTTCAGCTTTCCAAATTCAGCCATGTCTTAAGAATCTGGGCTTGATAATTAGCGAAAGTAAAGAGGGTACATCCTTTTATGACCTGTTGCTGACACTCCTGTAATTCTTTGCATGTGGGTTTATAACACTTGTCTCTTCGTCAACTGCAATTGGTACAAAGTGCAGTCCTCTTACTGGACTGGAAACAGAAAACGGGATCATATATCACCAGTATTGATTTCAAGGTTGCTTGATTTTAAGGTTTCCATGGACTGGCACCACCTTATCTTGCAGAATTTTAGTCTGTGGTCGTTTTTAAATGTGCTGTACAAATATAGTTTGACTTGACTTGAATGTGTGTCTAAGGTCAGAAACGATGACAAAATGTTTTGCAAGAAGTGTGTAGAACTACAAACAAATGCACTGTTAATGCGAATAGTAACAATGATGTCTGCTTGAAGGCAACAGTAGGCAAGCTGCTTCTAAGGGAGTTAACTGCTCACTATTTCCTTCACAGGAAAGTCACACTGACCTCCAGCGTGGACCTTTCTAAGTGAAACTGAAAAGCTCTTCGTCATTTATGCGGAAAATATCTATTGAGTGCTTTGAGAGAGAGTTAGCCCACTGTCCTGCATATAAATCCTTAAGATGGACAGAAGCATTGCTCTTTTCTTACATGTTTAGAACACACGCATGGAGGCTGCATAGATGTTTTTGGTCTGTTAGGATGTTGACATCCTGAAAGCCATAGTGAAATATTCACGCTGGCACTTGCATGAAAACCGTTACTAAGTCAGCCTTCGTGTGCTGCCCTTCACTCAGAGTGCCTCATACAGAGCGGCCCCTTAAGTGTTCATGTTATTTTCTTTATTTCAAAAATAGAATCTTTAGATACTAACAATCATTTGGATGCTTATTTCCTTCACACTGCGATATGTAGGGATGTCTGCATTGAAATGAACATCCCACACATGGCAGAGGTGTGTGTGTCTCTCTCTGTGGAGAGTGGGGGGGTGGATGGGGCTTTGAGTGACATGCTTGTGCTGGCTTATTCTGACTGTAGGCTTTATCATTAAAAGCTTTTAACTGCAGTTCCTGGCTGATGATCTGAGGGGGCGTGTTCTGCCATGTTACCAGAAAAGAAAAAGTTTCAGAAAATGAATCATCCACACTGAGATTGTAACATATTGCATACTGAACTGTGGAATGGACCTGGATGAGGGTACAACATGTTAATATGCTTTATAAGTACAAACTTCAGCCCACACAACGGTAAACCGAGGATGTCCTCCTCTGTATCCACTCCTGACACAGGTACCATTGGATGGGACTGGTATTGAAAAAGATTTGTGAAGCACGGTAGTGATAATTTGCCATATTTACCTCATAATGTCAGTATTAAGTGAGTTGTCATAAGTTAGTTGATAAAGCAAGCAATAACAATCTTCTGTATGTCCAGTTATTCTGGTCCCCATAAGTACCTTGACTCACGAGTGCATTATGCAGAAAACCCCTCTTCATGATCATGTTGTTTTATGACACTGTGAATATTATATTCCGCTAATGTCTTAAGTATTCAGCTTTCCATAATGAATGTGCACAGCATAATGATATGCAGATTTCATTCCGCAGCCACTTTATTTAATGCTTCAGGGGTAAGATGAATACTCTAATGTGTCATGCCATTGTTTGATGTTTTCAGATTATCTCTCATCTTGATTCCCTCCCCATTGGTGAGATTATAGTGCTGAGGCTTTTCTTTCATGGTTGCAAATATAATAGACACGTTCAGTTAGGGCTGAAAAAGAAATCATTGTCTAATTGAAATAGGGATTTGAAGGAGTCCTATTTTTAAACGGCAAGAGTTATGATTTTAATGTAACTCGCATCAACCAACTGTTGGTTTCACAGATACGGTTATTTACGTAAAATGATCTTGCCAAAAGCAAAAAGCTGTTACTTTGCCAACATGTCATATCAGTTAGCCTCGACGTTAGCAACAACTCTGGCTGCTCCAGCTCCAGCACACTTAAGGTGGATTGACCTTTAAGGTGGACCAGCACTATTCTCCTTTAGGTGACAAGCTGCTCCACTGAGTCTCTTAGCTTTTTAACTTATTTTAACTGTTTAACTGATAGAAGGTTAAACAGTTAATTATTAATATCCCTACTGTGAACTCTGCTTTGTTTGTATCAGAAAAACATAAAGTTGAATGTATCCGCAACAGCATCATGTTGTATTTTTAATTTGTTACAGTCAGAAAGTAAGACTTATCTGGTGAAATCTATGACTGTTTTCAACGTTATTGTTAGAACTGTAATTTAATTTTTATATTATCATACCGTTACTCAGTACTAAAATGTAAGTATTTGTATTTTGGTCTGAAAAAAGTGGTATCCCCTACCAAATATCCATTCGGAAATCAGTAATCATTTGTGGGGGCCTCTACAAGGTTTCCTTTATGTTTATACACCTCAGCTTATGTAGTCACCCTCTCCTTGTGGTCAATTTGTTTTAAGTCTTGAATATATAGAGCAACCAAAAATGTGAATGCAATTATTCATTGACTGCCTGCTGCGCCTCTGACCGAAGACTGGAAAACATTCCAGGGGAAACACTGTACCCTGATACATTAAAATGAACGACGATGACCATGACTGTACTTTTTGTTTTTATGAAAACTTATTTGAGAACATACCACCGGCCTCTGACCTCACAGCTTCAGTGGCCAGAAGGAGTTCATCCCTAGGACAGGTCCTGATCAAAGATAACTCCAAGGTTTCTTCTGGTAGTATTTGAGGCAATGGCAATCCCATCAATAGTAGCTATATCTTTGGATAACAAGTTTGGACCCAAGTACCATAACTTCCGTCTTATCGAGTTTAACATCAGGAAATTGCAGGTCATTCAGGTTTTTATATCATCACTACATGCCTGGAGTTTAACTAGTTGATTGTTTCCTCAGGCTTGATCGATAGATATAATTGAGTAGTATAACAATGGAAGTTTATAGAGTGTCTTCTAATGATATTGCCTCAAGGAAGCATACACGTTGAAACAAATTGGTCTGAGTGCAGAACTTTGTGGAACACCGTATCTAACTTCAGTGTGCCTGGAGGATTTTTCATTAACATGCACAAACTGAGATCTATGGGATGAATAGGACTTATACCAGCTCAATGCATTTTCTTTGATGCCAATAAATATTTTTCCAGGTTAGAGGAATAGCACCTCGAAATGTCTGTGTATTCTGCTGCTCAAGTAGACTGTTAAGAAAGTCACACATCTGATTAGCGACTACTTTCTCAAGGATCTTAGAGAGAAAAGGATGATTTGATATTGATATGTTTGCTAAAATCCCCTGGATCTAGAGTAGGCTTCTTAAGAAGAGGTTTAATTACAGCTACTTTAAAGGACTGTGGCACATAGCCTGTTGATAAAGATGCATTGATCACATCTAATAAGGACATGCTAACTAAGGGTAAGACTTCTTTGAGTAGCCTAGTTGGTATCGGGTCTAGGAGACAGGTTGAAGGTTCGGAAGAAGAGATCTTTGATGTTAGTTGGTTAAGGTTGTTTGAGGAAAGCTGTCTGAATATATATCAGGTCTTGATGCTATTTTTAAGAGTCCTGAGTTTGATTTCCTACTTCTGGTATTGTTTTTTTGTTTGTTTGTTTTTGAAATTCAACATTTTCCAGTCTGCTGTTTTTGGGATATGAAATGATGATATAATTAGATTAGATTAGTTTGAGCTATGTTAATGGCTTTGACCTCTTTACTCAGCGAGTAGGTTCCAGCCCTTCGAAACCTGATGAGTAGACGTTGTGGTCAGTCAATAACATTGATTCACCAATTACAACTGAGGAAACGGGCAGAATGAGTGAACTCAAGGTAGAACAAGGAGTCTTTGTCATTTATGTACTCAGGGATGCAGATATAACTGGCATGTAGGGTGTGCACATGATTTGTTGTTTTTTTGTATTCCTTCTACACCAAATTAACAATTAATAATGATGGTCTAACATTGGAGTGGGCTGACACATATTTTAGTCATAACCCACAAGGAAGATTTCAAGTTACACATTTCGGCCCCTGCTTTTTTTTTATTAATGCTTGCTATCTTTGGAATTGCAAATAGCTGACTCTCATTTAAGCCCCCTGTGCATCCATGCATTATCTGTAACCCCTTGGGTGCTGGTGTGATGGGACCGATCCTAGATAACATAGGGCGAAGGCAGGGTGCACCCTGGGCAGGTCGCTGCTCCTCACAAGGCTCCCCTCTGGCCATGAAGAATACATTTTATTTTCAGCTTTCTCTACCATTTCTCAATTTACTGTTTGGGTTCCAAATGACTTTTTTTTTCAAGTCATGCTGATCGAAACCCTTTTACAGAGCCAGTCAGTGGCCCGACCTCTAGTACCCTAAAGAGAGAGGAATATAATCTGCTGCTGCCTCACTATCATCTGAAAATAGAAATTGTTCCTACAGTGCACATATTATTATATATAATGCACATAATTTACCCAATTTATCATTTAATCAATTAATGGACAAGTAGGTATATTTGACAATGGATTCTTGCTGGAAACTAACATGAGGTGCTTTGTAAGTTGTGAATTATTAATATGCATCTATTTTTTTTCGAGAAATAAGAAAGCTATATACAAAACAATATTCTTGGTCAGTGTACATAAACATGTATTATGTATATAGATAAATAGATATTTATTGTCATTGCCGGATATACAACAAATCTTTGTTGGGAGCTGTCTCAGCTAAAAATACAAATACAATAAAAAAATAGATAACAAATATATAAAAATGCTAATATATGAATATAAAAACACAGCATTTATTTTTGCACAGTAGCACGAAGTACAGTTTTATTGCAGAGTTAACGGGAGACAGTTATGTATCTGTGTGTGTGTGTGCGTGTGTGTGTGTGTGTGTGCGAGAGAGAGAGTTTCAGTGTGTGTGTGCGTGTGCAGTTGACTTCTGCAGCTTGTCCACAGCTCTGGGGGGAAAAGCAGTTCCCCAGCCTGTTTGTGCGTGTGCTGGGGGTTCTTAGTTGCCCTGAGGGGAGGGTGGTGAAGAGGGGGATTCTGGGATGTGAGGGGTCCTGCAGGATGCTGTTGGCTGGAGTACCGCACATTGCAACAATGGGTCAGGATGCTTTCAATGGTGAAGCGGTAAATGTTTACCAGCAGTTTCTGGGGAAGCCTGTTGCATCTCAGGGTCCTCAGTAAGAACAGTCTTTGCTGGACTTTCCTGGTTGCCTTTGGTTTTCCTGTTTAAATGTGTATATATATATATATATATATATATATATATATATATATATATATATATATATACACATTTAAACCTGACTTGATGCTGACATGCTGTACACAGCTTTGCCTTTGGTGCTGCTGCCTGCAACATCCTGAAGAGCAACCTGGCAACCTGGGCCCCATTCAGCTACAGATTTATCATATTCTAACTTACTGTAAAAAATAATTTACTAAAGGCCCTCTAAGCACTTAAACATAAGCAACTCAGAAAATGCAAATACATAGTGTTGGCCAGTTGGTCTGAGATGTTGAGGTTGAGGCTAGAGAGGTGATGTACTGTGAGACCAGTGGAGCAAACCAGAACCAGGATGTGGGTGAGGTTGAAGCATTGAAGAAGTCCCAGGAATTCTCTGGCTAATCTGCAGTCGTTATCTATGTGAAACCTGAAATCGCTCATCAGGAGAATGGAAGATGAGAGAGTGCTTAGCTGGGTGAAAAATTCAGAGAGAAGGTCGGGGCTGGGTATGTTTGGGCGGTAGACAATGGCAATGACCAGAGAGTTTGAAAGCCAGCTGTTCAAAAGAAGAAGTGGGAGGAATGTAAACCTGACTGTACCAGGACGTATCTTATCCATGTATGTGTATCTTATGGGTGTGGTCTACTTGCCAATGATGTAATCCAGGGGTTTTGCTTGGTAAGGCAGAGGAAATTAATGTTGTTTGTTGTGATGACATAATCCGGAAGTTAATGTGCAACAGGACCAGAGTGATGGGATGGAGTTTGGAGATGGTGCATGAACATGCGGTCAGAGCCTCTGTGAGGAGGATGGCCTCTGCAGAGTAATCCAGTTTCTTTAAGAATGTCCAAACAATCCATGCACAGGTGGATAATGTGGTCCATGATATGGAGAGCACTAGCACAGAGCTAACATTAGCATGTGACCAAGTGTCATGTGTATCCAAACTGTTTTATTATTGTATATTTATGTACCATAAGGCTGCCATAATTATTACTTCCTGGTGTATCTTGAGTGTGTATCTACTCTCCATTCTAACCTACAAATGAACGTTCTCTCTGATCAGGAACAGAAGCCCTAACAGACTGACTAAAAGCTTCCTTTCAACCAACAGAGTAACACGTCCACCCAGTAAATGCCCATACCGACACTGTGTCTATTTTTGCTTCACTCGACCGACCGTCTCTGTTGTATGGTTGTTGTATTTCTACCCCAGAGGATATGTTGAAGGCTGAAACTAATCAGAGCACAAAGTGAAAGTTTTTGCAAGTTAAAATCAGTTTTTTATAGGAACACATACCAGAAAGTGTGTGCTAAAGAAATATGGTGATGTAATAATCTATTTAGCTAATATGTCTTGTTAGAGCTGGGCCATGTTAGAAACCAGGTCCTCTGCAACACTAATACAAGTTTCCTCCCACTACAGGGCTGCCTGCTGGGTAGATGTGTTTGGTTGTGTTGCTTGGAAACAGCTCAGCTTCTCTGTAAGGGTGAGGCAGGACAGACTTGAAAAAAAGCAAACAGTCAGATTGATTCTGTTTGCAACTCTCTTTTAAATTGTGTTAGATAATTAGCAATGAGTGTGTTCAAAGCAGTGGGTAGGTTGCCAGTTGGTTCATCATCATTTATTGTCATTGTGCAAAACAGCGATGCACAATGAAGTAGGCCTACAACAACATTGAAGTTTTAAATGGTTAAGTCTATGGAATTATCATTACGCTAGCGCCTAACGGTTAATAAAAAAAAGTAATGTAATGACGGAGCTAACATTATCATTCCGTCTAACGTTAAGTACATTTAACAGGATAAAAATAGATGTGTGTCAAAAGTGGTATCGAGAATCAAGTGTTTTCCTGGGTATCGGTCATGACTTTCAAATTCTAGTATTATGAAAACCCTACCAAGGCCTGGCATGAGTTATTACTTGAGAATCTCTGACTGCTTCAATCAAATACACTGGATGGAGCTGAGCCATTTCTTGTGAAGATAGCCCACTGAGGGAAACAGAGCGGTAACACTGGTAAACCTTTAGAGAAGTAAGAATGAAGAAAGTGCATATCAAAGAAAGCTTGTGATGAGAGAAGAAGGAATAGCAGAGGGCAACAGGAAGTACATGGAGATGGGTCGCATATTTGCTCAACTATCATTGACTATCATCTTGGACTAAGCTGAGTCTGGGATTCACTGAAAGGCTACTTGCAGTGCTCAGTGTGAGCTTAGGTACTGCAGGAATGCTGTGTTTGTGGGATCATTTGTGTTTACTGGCGTCACCACGGCTAGATGCGCTGGGGAGGAGGCCTCAATGTTGACGCCGACAATCATCAATCATGGCTGAAATAACCACTATTGTTGCTTTTGGAAGTCACAGATATGCTAGCTAATCAAACTGTGTTTCATGTAAAGGCAAAATGACAATATTTACATTTACATTAAGGTCATTTAGCAGACGCTTTTGTCCAAAGCGACTTTGGCGTCATCGGGGGCTCTTTTTCAGGGAGATCTCCTGTCTCTGGGAAATGAGGGAATTTTCATGTTTCATATTATATAATCAAATCAATACTTTTTACCAAACATCTCCCACAAAAGGATGAATGCATGCAGCATCTGCAGCAGTTCCAAAAGTGTTTTCTCTTTGACTTATATACGTGTCGCCCATAAATTTTAAATAATTTGAAAATTCCTTGTCTTGTATAGCGCCAAACAAATGTTATGCATGAATTAATTTCACCTGGTAATTGGGACACATCATGTAATCATTGCATCTGGTCAAAAGGGATTACTGATGCATTTAAATAGGAATAAACAGAGGACCGGTCTGAAAAGAAAATATTCCAACTTCATGGGCAACAGTATATAAAAGTTCAGCTGCAGACATGAGCAACATGTTCCTCTGTTGTCACTGGTTAATATCTTTTTCAGTCTTTTGTCCTAAAAGCACAGTCTTTTTTTTATTAACATTTTTGGTGCTGCCTTTTTTTGCTTTTTGCAGACTTGCAGTCTTACTTCAGAAAGTGCAGACACCAATAAAAACCTGCAATATGAACCGGAATTGCTGAAATAGAGTATTTGTTTGACGTGGAATTAATAAATATTAAAAGGTGCTCAGTGATAATAATAGTGCATGCTCCCAATAGAAACATGGATCAATAGTTCATATGCAGAATTCTTTGTTGTATACATTAATTATATCATATTAAGTTCTTATATTAATTGCAGATTATATATGAAAAGCCATTAATTGGACAATGACTGGTTTGAAATGGTGACTAATAACATTTTGTTTAGTTATAAATTCGACAATATTGTGTAAATCTAAATCACAGCATCCATGTTTTTCTTATGGATTCAGTGGCTTCAACTCTGATTTATAGTCCGCATATACATTCAGTGAATTCTAGGTCCTTTTTTATTAAGGATGCCAAGTTCAGTCAGTTTCATCTTCATTCCAACACATCCACCCCCAGATTTCTTCCTTTACCTTCCTTCACCACTCCTCATCAGAAACCCCTCTTTCCTCCTCTTCCTCCCTCTGCTCAACTGCCTGCTCTGAGGAATAAATAAATAGATGAAGAATGTAGGGGGTGGGGGATTCGTTTGGTTCTCTGTTCGCTAATGCTGCTGAATCGATGGACAGTTACCACGGTAACAGGAAGGCTGGAACCAAAAATATATTCTATACAACGTCTTTAATACCTCCCCCAACATTCAGTTTGCTGACTGTTGCATCTTCCCACATCCACCTCTGTGAGCTCTCCACCCAACGCTGAGGAGATGCATGTTGTTCTGTCTGGTGGAAACCTTATAACTCCAAATGAGAAATGAAGGGAACACACAGCAGTGCATGTCGAATGGAAAGTAATGTGAGCACCATGGTGTAGGAGTGCATTTATGTCTCTATTACTAAAGATACTTCCTCTCCTTTGTAAGGAGCTTATTGATATTCAAGATCAATCTTAAATTTGCATAGTTCATATGCAAAGCTCAAAGTGAAGGTGTGTCTCATCACCTGGTGGTACAGAGAGCTCTTTCTCATGACTTTGATCTTCATCAGCTTAGCCTTATTGCATTAGTGGCTTTGGTGCACAGTGTTTTTTCTCTAATATACACCAGATATAATCAATCAACTGATGGCTAAAGATACCTTCAAGTTTGACGTCTAGATTTGCAGCACTTACAGTGGCCAGTCAGGTTGGTGTTGAGTTTGAATTGAGCTGAATTTGTAACGTCAGTAATTGCTGGTTTGGTTCGTGAATCAGGGATGCAGGACTCCAGTTAGTGGAGGCACTAATGCTCGTTGCCCGTCTGAATCTTGATCACTTCATCATGATTGGCATCGTTTTTGGAATCATTAGCAGGTTGTGGCCTGACCAGATTCTCGTGTAATCCTGGCTGTGACTGCTCATCTCGCTCCATAAGGTTTGATTTTCCCATGACATTGTGACGTGGCGCTCCCTTTAATGTTTTCGAATGTAATTGATCAGTCAGTCCCCTGCTGAGCTGAACGGATCCAGACACATCTCTTGATATTAATGTCACTTCATACAGTCTGACTCATTAAATGTAGTTTTGGGGGTTATTTTATAAAAATGTCTTCAGGCTTTCTTGACATTGAACTTATAAATAAGTACTTTATTGCAGTGTTTCTAACTATAATCATGCACTGCTATAAGTATGTTGATGATCCATTACAGACATAGAAAATGTTACCTATTGTTTTACGTATTCTAGTTCTCAGAACAAACAATCTCTCAGCTGAAACCTGCGCTGTGAAATAGTGACATATTACTCTTGCTTGTGTTTTGCTTCAGCTCTGTGGTAGTGACAGTGTGGGGTATTGCTTGTTATGTAATGGTGTGTGTGTGTGCTGGAAATACAAACCCCCTCGTACAGTATGTCACACATGACACACATGGTGAATTCCTCAGATCTTCCTTTAATTCCCTGTGATTTCTGCACGTGTTGATCACGTTCAGCCAGCAGACTTTTCTCTGTTTGCTTTCTTCATCTTTGTTTGAGACGCACATTTTCACTTCCCCTCTTGACAGTTCAGTCCCGCCTTCTTGCCTGTGAGCTTTGATGGAGCTTTGCATCAATTGAAAGGTGTTTTTTTTATTTATTTCCCCATGGGAAACAGGAAACGGGAAACGGCAAACGTGATCTTGCCACCTTTGTGTGGTACAATCCCAGTTCTTCTCTCACTCAGGGATGCCAACACCTCCGTCTCCTGCAGCTCCTTTCTTTGCTTTTTTTGGTAATTCTTGAAGAAGATTTAGCAGTTATCCCCCCGTTCTATTCAGGTTACTACAACACTGTCATGTTCTTTGCTTGCTACTGTGCTCGGAGATCAGACTTGCAGGTAAGAGACTTCCAGGACTGTGTGTAAGGTGAATGAAAGGGGAGGATGTGCATGTGATTCCATGTCAAGCTTAGCGAGCGACTGGAGGTAAACTCGGCGGTCTGGAACACAGGTGTACAGGTGGTGTTGTGTATTGTGTGTTCACCAGCTCTTGTTATATAACAATGTCTGTTGTAAAACTGGCAGGCTAGGCTTGTACAATAACCATCATTTTCTTGCCTCCAAACCGCTGGGCTTATTAACAATGTTGATGCAATGGTTGTACTTTAAAGCCATCTCCACAAAGATTTGTGCTGTAGTGCTTTAAATAGGAGGTAAATCAGCCATAATTGTATTATTCCGAGGTAGGGCTGCACACTTCATTTTGTAATAGATACTTCTACCATCAGAGTATAATGGCCGACATACTAGTATGCAGCACATTATGCGTATTTCATTTGTGGTGTGTTTCATTTCAGCACTGGTATGACTCATAGTGCATATCTAAATCCTCAAGAAATCATTACAATTAATATATTTGCACTGATTAACCAGGCATTGGTTCATAGAAATTGAAAAAAGATAAATCAAAAATAAATCAGCATGTTCCAGTAAAATCAGTAGAATGACCAGGAGAACCATGTCTTTTCTGGCTTTGTTTCTCAGGTTGATGAGAGAATAGTCAACACAGACCAACATATAGTATAAGCTAATTATCACTAGGCTCGTCCCCGGCCACCGCCACGGCTGGCGTCTGTCGTCCCCGGCCACCGCCACGGCACGGGTCGTCCCCGGCCACCGCCACGGCGCGGGTTGTCCCCAGCCATCGGCACGCCACTGGTCGCCCCTTGCCTGAATCGTCCCGTCCATCACTGTGTCAGATGAATGAAGTTTTCATACTCGACTTGGGTGCAAAGTTCCACGACACTGGGGCCTTATACTGGTGAAAAAACATGACATTTTATGTCGCCAATAGGTGGCGCTCTGATTGTGAGTCAATATTGCAGTGCAGACGTGTTCAGGGTGGGACTTTCATCAAACTTGAGAAGTTTGAACCAGATCGGACGATGGACACCGAAGTTATAACAGTTTAGAGTATTGTGGCGAAGCATGAAATTCGTCCATGTTCAGGGCGCCGTAATTGCGCTCCTGTAGGACTTTTGGAAGACCTTTTGATGATTTTTAATCGTCGAGGCCTCTAGAACAGGCTCACAAAGTTTGGTAGGAATCGGATCAATGGTGTAGGAGGAGTTCGTTCAAATACAAACCTTTCGATTGAAAAATGGCTGATTTACTGTAGCGCCCCCGAGTGGTCAATTTTAATAAAACTTTCAGGATATGTTCCAGGGACAGATGTCAACATATCCTGCAAGTTTCATGATGATTGGGTTAAATATTGTGGAGTTATGTGTATTGATTTCTAGAGCCCCGCCCCTCTAATGTTCATTGGCTTATAACTTCTGAACGCAACAACATTTTACAAAGCTTTTGATGGTTTTGATTGCCCAACTTGGTCTAATGATGACGCACAGCAAATTTGGTGAGAATCGGATCTACGGTTTAGGAGAAATTAGCAAAAACATGTTTTTCACAAAATTCAAAATGGCGGAAAATTTCGGAGGCGGACTTTGGTGCTCCAAGAGGCTTTTTTGTAGAGGGCACTTGCCTGCACATGTGTACCAAATTTTGTGTCAATTGGAGTTACGGTGTGTGGGGGCCAACGTAAGACGCGTTAGGTGGCGCTAGAGAGCCAGTTTTTTGTGTCCAACTATGAAACCTTTAAAATATCAAATTTTTCGCCAGTCCCCATGTGCACGGAAATTTTTTTCAACTTCTGAATATGATAAGGCCCCCAAAAAGGCCGTCGAACTTGCGATATAATAAAAAGAAAAATAATAATAATCCGTTCAGTTTCAATAGGGCTTCGCTGCCCGACGTTGTCGGCGCTCGGGCCCTAATAATAAAAAACAATACAGTTTCAATAGGGCTTCGCGATGCCCGACGTTGTCGGCGCTCGGGCCCTAATAACTTCCTGAAAAAAGAATGTCAATTAATAACATAATAAAACTGGCACGAGGAAATGAAAACACACTGTTATGGTTATAAATCTTTTCTGACAATGTCTCACTGGCCACTTTATACGGTATACCTGTTCAACTGCTTGTTAATGCGGGTATCAAATGAGCCAATCACATGGCAGCAACTCAATGCATTTAGGCATGTAAACGGTGGTTAAATAGATGTGCTTCCTTTTTTCAAACCGAGCATCAGACCAGGGAAAGTAAACAGGAAACAGAAGCTACCATTAAAAACAAACTCAATTGGACAACAGAAGACTGGAAAAAACGTTGCCTGGTCTGATGAGTCTCTGATTCTGCTGCAACATTTGGACGGTCAGATCAGAATTTGGCATAAGCAACATAAAAACATGGATCCATGCTGCCTTGCATCAACGGTTCAGGCTGGTTGTGGTGGTGTAATGATGTGGGGGATTGTTTCTTAGCACCCTTTGGGACCCTTAGTACAGGGGTCTCAAACTGGCGGCCCACGGGCCACACCTTTCAATTCCTGTTTGTACTCATATGCTAATAGTTATTAGTTATTGGCATTTTAGTACAAACCCCTTTATATTGAGACCGAGTACAGGTTCGGTTATCTTTTCCCTGATTTCAGGGTGGTGCCCCCGTTTGTTATTAATTATATTAATTATCCAATAATTCTATTGATATTAATAATTATCTATTAATAACCGAATCTGCTCCTGCTAGTTCCCCAACGGGGGGAGGGGGCATTCCAAATCATCTGTTCTGCTACAGATTGGTTCTGTCTGGATGCCAACTCCTAGAAGTTGAAGATCGCATCACTTTGATGAGACTAGAGAAGAAGACATACTTCAGTATAAGGATGGTGATTTTGGATTAATGAGGCACTCTGTATTTATGATTAAAATGAGGTTGAGGTTATGGCAACTCGGTGAATAAACGTGCAGAGATGCAGTGGTTGGATTAAAGGGAACCACATGTGATGTGTGAATTAGAAGGATAAGCTTCATGTTTTTGGATGAGCAGTTTGGTTGTGGTGTGCAACTCAACAAGACCTAACAAATACAAGTATCAGTGAAGACCTAAACCGGATTTGGTTTAATGCTGATGCATCATCACATTGAACAAGTTCTTTGTTTGTTGCTTCCGTCCCTCCAAAGCAGAGAGGCTCCACTCAGCAATGTTCCCATTCTTTCTCTGTGATCAATAATTGATGGATCCATTGGCACGGTTTTCTGTGATTTCTGCATACCCACATATACCAGTGATGCTGTTCAGGATAAAGATGTAGGCGCCATGTATTTGATTATTTCTGTCTAAGTGTAAGGTTCCTTTGAGCACTAATGGTGTGGACATTTCTCCATTCTTTTTTTTAACTCACTTTTTATTCAACACATTCATACAGCATACAGTTACCAATAAAGAGGCACTGATGTAAAAGCAGGTGCATCTGGTCCAGTTCCTAGTTCCTTCTGGTCCAATATCTGGTCATTTCCTTATTCTGAGCAGAAACAGATTACAGGAAGAAGTACAAAAATAAAAAAACCCAAAATAAGTAAAACAAATAAACTAGGGATGACTTTAAGTCTGGCATTGCTTGTATTACTTGTGCCCATCTTTCTTGCCGTGATCATGGTGTACACATTTTTCACCGTTTATCCATTGCACTATGCTTGGGGGCACCGGCTTCAGCCAGGAAGCTGTTTTTGTCTTTTTGGCAATTAAAAACATAATCCTCAAAAAGGAAATATTTTCTCATCAGTCATATTCTCAGGAGGTATGCCCAGAATAAACAGTGCTGGGTCCAGAATGAGGCCAACACCCAACATCTCCCCAACTTCATCCTGAACATCCTTATAGAAATTCAGCAGTGTTGGCTACGACGGCCTATTCGGGCCACACGCAGACGAGAGAGGTGGGCGATATTCTGAGAAAAAAGTGGCAAATTTGCTAGTTTAAAGTGGCTTAAAGTAGCACATTTCCTAGTTTTAAAGTGGCAAATTTGCTAGTTTATTACAACTGGCATTTATCTAGCTAACGTCCCATGAATGTCGCTTTTATCTTTCTAATTAATACATCACAACATCACATAACAAGCTTTGCTAAGCTGGCTGGCTGCTGATCATTTATGTTTTAATTGTTTTATTTTGATATTGGCCAAATTGTCATCTTATCTGTGTTCATTGATCGGGTGGTTTGGCTAAGCTAGCGGTAGCTTTCACTTGTTGTCATAGCAACGGCAAACATCCGTTGTCAAGCTATGTGTTAACTTCCTCTATGACCTACCGCTAGCTTAGCCAAACCAGCCGATCAATAATCACCCATAAGATGACAATTAGGCCCATATCAAATTAACCAACAATAACGATCAACAGCCATCACCCTAAGGACCTTACAAAGCATTGTCACACGTTGATATATATATATATATATATATATATATATATATGTATATATGTATATATATGTATGTATATATGTATATATATGTATGTATGTATATATATGTATGTATATGTGTATATATATGTATGTATGTATATGTGTATATATATATGTATGTATGTATATGTGTATATATATATATATATATATATATATATATATATATATATATATATATATATATATATATATA
The DNA here is from genome assembly GCA_029853015.1 of Chelidonichthys spinosus. Taxonomy (NCBI): domain Eukaryota; kingdom Metazoa; phylum Chordata; class Actinopteri; order Perciformes; family Triglidae; genus Chelidonichthys; species Chelidonichthys spinosus. The sequence continues at coordinate 9,205,067 of CM056835.1, forward strand.
TATACGCTTACTGACATAATGTGAATTCAGCATGAGGTTAAGCTCCTTCTTACCATTTAGCAGAAAATAGAGCAGCTGACACGGCCAACAAGCTGTGAGTCCTGGGCTTTCATTCAGAAACACAACACATGCAAGCTTTGCTCTGATAGAATAACACCACCTACTAAATGTTACACTCACAGCCACTGGTTGTCAATGATCACATTTTTGTAGACAAGCTTTTAGTGGTCCGAGCTGGGTGTTGCCTCGTGAGTTGTCCGTGCTGCAGCTGAGGCTGTCCTGCTTGTGGTTCCCTCTTGGCTGAACTCCCTACAGTGGGGTGGGGTGTGGGAGGGAACCTGTTTGCCGCAGTTACCGATGCAGCGATGGGGAAGCAATTCTTTGCTGTCCCACAACACTGACAATGCTTGCACACACACGCGCACACACACATCCACACACACACACACACACACGCACACACATAGACTGGCAATGAGCAGCCAGTCTGAGTGCTGCCAGAGGCAGTAGTTTGAAGAGAGCACTTCACAGCTAGAGAGATAGCAGTTTGAATCTCTTCACAGACACACACACACACACACACACACCTACAATCAAACACTTTTTCACACAGGCATGCAGGAGGAGAAGGAAAAGAGCACGGAGGTAAGAAAGACTTAAAGGCCCGATACAGTTCAGTATTTACAGGCGGTACATGGGTGAGAAACTTTAGCTGAATGCATGCATGATGTATGTGTGTGGCCGTGCGTGCATGCATGTGTGTGTGCATGTGTGTGTACGTGTGTGTGTGTGTGTTCAGTTGTCTGGGGTTGCAGCAGAAACTCTGTAGCAGAAAACTGCACCAGTCTATTTTTCTTCCAGTCTCGGTAAGCCCACAGCGTCCATCTCTGCTGTAGTTTTTTTGCTCTCACTCTCACTGACTTCATACCACAGGGAGGTTCAACTATACAGGCTTCTAGAGCTCAGCCTCTGAATCATTCATAGAAGTAAAGGACTGTACTGAAGGCCCTTATGTGTGCAGCTTCATTTGTGACACAGTTCAGTAAAAGGCAGGAAATGTGCCTCCACTGAACACGGAAAACAGCCAGTGTTATACTGTAAGTCCTGAGAGGTCCTGGTGAAACAAATCATTCCTTATGTCAGCTTCAGACAACAGAATACTTCTGTCAGGTACGATGGTCACGATATGTCAGATTATTAGAATCATAGTGTGACTTGGCTGAAAGACATGACAGACTACACGTCGGTCCCTGACCAATCATCACTGGTCGTCTTCATGTCATAATGTTATGTCAAGCGGAAGGGATCCGGCATTTTTGTCTACCCAAGCCTCCATTAAGATAACTGGTTTGCTGTCTAATGTTAATGACACTAGCCTGGTCACTGGTCTGCTATTTCTTGCCAGATGTTTTCTTTCTTCACTCTGTTGCCATATCTCGATAAAATGTTCCTCCGTTTCACAATTCCACTTCATAGCGCCAACATTGTTGTTCTTTTGCTTTGTCATTATACACAGAGCAGATCGCTCTGTTCTGCTATTGGTCAAAATGATGGCCGTCATGGAAGGCCGGTTGTTGTCTATGAGACACAATATACAATGATTGATTGTCGCTTGCGATAAACATCATCATTCTGGTCTGAGCAGACAAGGCCATTGAGATAGTCAGGATGATATTGTGTAGACATTTGGTTATAATGGGCACATTACTTATGATGCATAACAGAATGCTTGTTACGTTAGCCTCATTATCTCACTTAAATGGGGCAAAAATTAAATTTTTTCTTGATGTTGTAATGGTTGTAAAAACCATTAATAAATGTCATGTATTTTAATTGACCAAACAACGGTTGCAAAGATCAGATCATTTTTATCTATAAAGGGATGTACAGTATGCGCTGTCTTTAAGGTGGTGAACAATATCTGGGTGATCACTGATGCCTGTAGTTTCAATGGTGTTTGTGTCCCACTACCCAGGAGCCACAGGCAGAAGGCAGCTAGCAGCTAATCCTGTTATGATGTATATTATCCTATTATGAGATTTTCTGTGCTTTGACGATAACAAAAAATATATAAAAAAAACCTAAACTGAAAATCCAGTATGTCAAATCCAGTATTGCTGCACTGAAAAAGTAAACCATGACTGGCCTACTCCCATGACCACAGCGGGTCATCTTCCTCTTCCTGTTTCCAACCACCTGCATTTCGTCCCTCACCACATTTATAAACCTCCTCTCAGGTCTTACTCTTCCTCTTGCCTGGCAGCTCTGTCTTCAGCATCCTTCTCCCAATGGGTATCAGCATCTCTCTGAACCATCTCAACCATGCCTCTCTCACTTTGTCCTCAAACTGGATCTCTCCATCTAATAAACCTATTCTTAATCCTGTTCATCCTCGCCACCGCCTCCAAACCATACTTTCCTGATGGTATCCTTGTGTCTCAGATCACTCCTGACATTATTCTCCACTTAATAATTTTCGCCGCCTCCACTTCTTGCATTCTAACCATTGCACTGTCCTCCCTCTCAGTCATCACATGCATTCCTTACTGACTTTCATTCCTCTTTTCTTCAGTGCATACCTGTCCTCTACTTGCTGCCTACTGTCACGACTGATTACAATGTCGTCTGCAAAGATCATTGTCCACGGAGACTCAATCTCATCCGTAAACCTGTCCTTCAGCAGGGCTCAGAGCTGATCCATGATGTAATCCCACCTCTTATTCCTACCACACACATCACCGTTGTCACACTACCCTCGTACATTTCCTGCACCACCCTCTGCTACTCGACTTCCTCATACAAACTTCCTCCCTCTGCACTCTGGGAAAGCAAAAGTTTTGACTAAGTCCATAAAGACGCAATGCAACTCTTTCCGACCTTCTCAAAGCAAACATTGCATGTGTTGTGTTCTTTCCTGGGATAATTCCCTGCATTTCTTTATACTCCTATCTACTTTCTTCATCTCTCGAACTATCCCACTTCTAACCTCTTCTTCCCATACTTTCCTGTATTTTCTCATTCTACCACTAACTCTCCTTGTTGTCCTTCATCTGTCCACATGGCACACCAACTACCTTCCTATCTGTCATCACTTCACCTGGTCACCCGGCAAATCTTCCCCTACTAACAAGCACATGTCTTCCCAGAACTCCACACAGCAATCTTCCGTCTTCAACTTTCACCATTTGATCCTCTGCCTTGCCTCCTTCTCCTTGTTTTATTCTTCAAATGTATCCTATACAGACCTATGAGATAATTTCAGAGGACATTATGACATCTGTGTTCTTTTGAGCATTAATGAGCTGTTGGTCTTTTGTCTACGGTATGATTCCTCCTCCTTAAAAGGGAGATTTCTGCTAGACTCAGGGCCGTTCCTGCTGTCTCTGAGCCTTTTACATGAGAAGGCAGGGGCAAACTATTTTCCTCTGCAGACGAAAATACTTTGTTGAATAAACCTCGGAGAAAAGGCTGATCCTGTTTGTTGATCTTTATTGGGCAGAATAATTTTTTCCACAACATAGCTCTACCCCATTTCTTCTCCTATACCAAGGTGGAACTGTTTGAACCCACCTCTGATGCATCTGGTCTTACATACAGTGTATTTACCTTCCTTCCTTATCATTTAAGCCAGTTCTCTACCTTTACCGGTCATAGTGCCAATATTCAAAGTCCCAACACTCTCCCTTACACTCCTCCTCCTCCTCCTATGCAACCCTCCCCCTTAATCCAGGCTTGAGGCACTAGGGATATAATTTATTGGAAAATATTTATTTTGCTTGCATTTACATTCAAGCTGTAATCCAATCTCTATAATCATGTTCATGTGCACAATGATATCAGATGGAGATGGAAAAAAAAGGTTAAATCAAGTTTTATTTATCAGGTCTGATCTAGTGAATGTTCTGGTTACCTTGGCAGGATAAGATGTTTAGTTCCTTTTGCATTGTAATCCATTGTTTCATGGGTAGCTTTGGTTGTGTGTTGTCTGTTGAACCTCTGGATGTGGAGTTAAGTTTGCATCCATCCTAAAATGAATCAAAACATTATAAAATGCATGAGCATGTCGAAATTCTTCCTGAAAAGTATTTTCTGAGCACCAACAAAGCAGTCCCTCGTCTGTGTTGGCGAGCAGCATGCTATTGTTTGGTTTTTGGGACAGATTGTACCTAAGATATCTGTTCCAGTCACCACAAAACTCCACATTTCCAATCATGGATCCTCTATTGAAGCCTGGGGTGTCTAAAGTGTCATGAGCTGTCACTCAGATGAGGATTATGATGTGTGCCAGGGATAGCCTCCACATGAACAGGTGTGTCTCTGTTCTGCTGTTAGTCTCCTTGTTCACTGGATGTTATCACATTGGGCATCATTCACTAATATCTTATATCATAATATAAGTTTTTTCTTAAATTTGTTCTTAAGAAAGTTCCTAAGAGAAGTCTACACTGGATTCATGACGTGTTCTTAAAACGCAAAAATGACGAATTCTTATAACTTCTTAAATTGATAGCGCATGCCACTTGTCGAAACAAAAATCTAAAGAAGGTGGACAACCGGACTCCAAACATAAGAAAACTTAACTCGCTCTGAAGTAGAGGAAGCCGACTGCTGCAGGAAGTGAAAAGCAAACAAGCTGTTATATTCTGTAGTGTCAGCTGTGGATATAAAATAACCAGATGCATGGGATGCTGTTTCTGGGTCAGTGGATGCTGTATCTGGAGAAGGGCGTACAACTGATGAAGTAAAAAATAAACGTTTGATGTCAGATTAATTGCAAAGCACAGAAGAGATGCTGACCACTGGAGGTGGAAAGGACGCTCAGATTACAGGTTTAAAACTCTGAGACACTCAAAATAATTAATACACATCTTTAAAAAATAAAGATGCGCTGAAACCTATTTGTTAAGCTATAAATAATCATACTGTAAAAGTCTAAAAATAGTTGGTGGGTCAGGACTGAAGGCCGGTCCCAGGAGTGGGTCAGGACTGTAGTCTTGTCTTGTTGTTGTTCTTACCTAGAACAAATCCCACGTAATAAAAACTTAATGAATCTTCATGAACTATGCAAGTGGGGTTTTAGAAGAAAAGTATTCTTAAGAACAGTTGGTGAATGAGCTCTTTTAATGAAACACAAATGAGTCATCCTATCAGTTATACAGTGGCAAGAAAATTATATTTGTTAGTACCCTTGACTTAGACGAAGATCAGATCACATTTTATAACAAATTTATTCAGAAAACCATGAAATTCAAAATGATTCACATATTTTGTTGCCACTGTATATAAAAAACAAATCAGAATCTTTGTTACAAGCCAACTGGAACTGTGCAATTTGTGCTAGGACACGGTTTGTGATAATGACTAGGAAAGCATGTTGCCAAGTTCATTCATGCTTTCTCTCTGTCTTCCTCTCTGCCTCTCCCCCCACCCTTGCTCGCCCTCTCTCTTGCCAGAATACATGTATTGTTACGAGGGAAACCCCCTTGGTTTCTCTGGACAGTAGAGGAATTTGAGAGGTAGAAATTTGGGGTACAGAGAAAGGAAAGACAACCACAGGGAAGGATGAATAATTAATTCCCCCAGCCTTTTAGCTGTTTTTCTCTTTCACCCTAACGAGGAATCAAATTGTGGCTGAAGTTAATCATAATTTCTAGAACTAATTTGAGATTGTATTTAAACAGGTCCAATCTTGTTTGTTGAGTTTATTTGTTTATTTTATTGTGTGTGGTTGTTACATTCCCAACATAATAAACCATATTCCACACACATTTCTCGTACTGTAAGTTTTCTTTTCACTTCAAATTATATTATTCAAGAATTAAATTATAAATACATTATAGTCACATCAGCCGATAACAAATAACACAAACCAACCTCAGACCGTCAATATAACAAGGAAATCTTAAACCTCATTATTCAGGTGCTTTTCTGTATTCTTTTTGTCAGCAAATCCCAAACCAACAATATATGGTTCCTACTTAGTAAAGCATTTCCTTTATTTAACCTTTTCCTCCGTGTGCCACACATATTCTATAGTGCTTCCTATTGTCAAAAAGGTGGACTGGAGAGTGTGCCCTTTATTATCGCGGTATCACACTGCTAGGCCTCACTGGGAAAATGACTCCAGGGTTGTCGAACCTCAGATACAGGAAGAGTCTTCTCAGGGTCTTGTATATGAGTGAGGGAGAAATGGATCATGAGATGGACAGGTGGTTTGGTGCAGCAGCAGCAGTGATGCTGGCGTTTTGACTGTTGTGGTCAAGAGGGAGCTGAATTAGAAGGCAAACGTCTTGATTTATCAGTCCATCTACGTTCTCGCCCTCACTTATGGTCATCCGTTTGGTTAATGACGGAAAGAGTGACATTGTGGATACAAGCGGCTAAAATTAGCTTTCTTCCGTAGGTTAGCTGGGGTCAGCCTTAAAGAGAGGGTGAGGAGCTCAAACATACGGAGGGAGCTCAGAGTAGAGCCAATGTTCCTTCACATTGAGGTGGTTCTGGCATCTGATCCGGATGTTTCCTGGACGCCTCTGGTTAGAGATGTTCCAGGTACGCCCAACTGGGAAGTGGCCCCAGGGTAGATCCAGAAAATTCTGGAGGGATTTTCTAGCCTGGGAATGCCTCGGGTCTCCCCAGAAGGAGCTGGATAGCGTTGCTGGAGAGAGACATCTGGCAAGGCCTCGTTAGCCTACTGTCTGCGTGACACAGCCCTGCATTAACAGACAATGGATGGATGGATACAGGATTTGAACTCATACCATTGTGGTGTGCAGATCCACTTTGACTGTCTGTGTAGGAATACTTAAGACGATTTTGACATTTCTGTGCTCTTGGCTGAGTTGAACGTAGTGAAGAGACTTGTCTGTGAAGAAACTTCACTAGATCATGGCAATCTTTAAAAGCAAGTACCAACTGGTACTACCAAGGAATCTCCGTATTTCTATTCCGAAAAAGCAAATATCGTCATGTTGCGTCATCGACATTTCGACTACATATATCACCCACTTTAAATATAGATTCATGTATGTTCAGATGTTCTTTGTGGAGTGAGAATGCGTTGGTATTTTATTAATGGCTGTGTCTGTTGAGGCGTCACCGCAGCCACTTGTGAAACAGTGTTTATATTCCTCTTGAATGGACATATTTGTATTTGATTCATTAACCTTGTGTGGGCGAAGTGCTGTGTGTAAACATCATGCTTCAGCTACAGAGTGGGCTCAGTTTACAGTTTGGATTCCTCATATTACCTCTCACTGACTCATTGGCTCTGTGGTGGTGCAAATGTGCATCCAAGATTAGTTTCATTTTATAATATAAAATTTGATGGAATTTGAAACGCTTCTGTCTCTCTTCCAGGACAGACAGACAGATGAGCTTTTGAGTTGACAGCCTTGATGATGGAATTTGAATATTGGTCTGGTTTTGTTCCAGTGATGGGAGATGTTCTCTCTGTTCTATTCCCTAATAGTTTTTACCATGTCTTATAACATCACCCAAGAAATGAGTGAACTCTCTTTTGACTCAGTTTCTCATGTGAATGACGTGAATTGTTTCTCCCAGGCTCCCTGATTAATTAATACACAGTGACCTCAGTCACTGTTAATTAAAAAGTCGTTGCATTTTAGTTACTGGCCCTCTCTATCCCACACTTGAGCAGTGTTGTCTTCAGTCTTATAGGTCCATCTAGTGGTTGGTTTCAGATAACACAATATTGTACACTGAATCAGGAGTTCAGACAGTCTATGTCGATACGGTAATAGTGTGTAAGAACTGACTTCAAAATAAAAGCGTTCCGGTGAATACGAGTTCACTTTCAAATTATTTAATGAGTCAGTCAGTCAGATTTGATTAGTAATAAGTGAACAAAAAACAAAAACATGTGCATACATAGATGAAAAAATGTAAATGAAAATGATGAATTTAATGAATGATGACTTAAAATGATTATAGTTACACCCTGCAAACTGTATTTTAGACAAAAATTTTATTGCAATAGTGTGACTAAAACATTTCAAACTTATGAGTAAGGAATACAGTTCCAAAGACCAATGACTTTAAATGACAGTACCCCAACTGGAACTGCAACGATGCACAAAGTGGTTCTTCATCAGAAGATGAAGTACATGGGAATCTTTCTGTTGGTTCTTGCAGCCAACAACAGAACCATTGTGTGCTGTCGCCATACCTTTTATATTTTCGCATCACTGAAGTCAACAGTGCATTCACTACTCATCACTTAAAGCTGAAGGATGTGCTTTATTGCAACAAGGCCATAGGACATTTTATTGAGCTTCAAATGTGTTTGGCTTTCATGGAAACACATTTCCTGATAAATGGCAGTAAAAACAAAGGTAGGGTGGTCTTTTCTCATATGTGTTGGGTCTCTAGACACACCAGGGACAAACATTCATGTTGAAATTCACAAAAACTCTAGAGGGAGGGAATTGTGCCTAATATGTGACCTTTAAGGTCAAAATCATTGTAATGAACTGTTTCAACCAGTGAAATGTTTCCTCAAAAAGAAGAAATGCCCCCTTAAGAAATTACAAAGATGAAAGAGTGCAACTTTTTACTTTTTTTGACTTGATTGTGATGTGACACCGCATTTCAGCACAGGTTTTTAAAATGAAGAAATGATAAGAACATTTTACATTCATGGAAAACGAACACAAAATTAGCTGTTTTGTAGTTTTCATTTGTCAGGGGAAATCTTGGCCAGCTGGGGGCACCGTCCAACATCAAGACAGAGAGAAACCGCTTGGTTGACCTGCTGCGACATACAGCGACGTACTCGGGATATGAATTAACTTATATGACAGAGTATTATGGTAAATCTGGAGACTTAAAGGAGGTGGTGGAGGGTTAGGGTGATCGAGGTAGAGCGGGAGGAGAAAGATCGAGACTGTGGGCATTCCTGACAGAGAGAGAGGGGGGGGGGGGGGGGGGAGTGTATGGTGGGGAAAGTGTATGTGTGTGTGTGTAAAAGGGAGAGAGAGGGGGGTGTATGGTGGGGAAAGAGAGAGAGAGAGAGTAAGAGAGCAAAAGCATGTATGCAAATCCTCGCTCTCATAAAGCGTGAACCTTCTTTCCAGCGTTCTTGTTCGGTCCGACTGCAGCTCTCGTCTGACTGCCTTGAAGCTCTGTGCAACTGCAGAGTTCGTCCAGCTGGTTACAGGAATGTCTCCCATAGTCAAAAGCCCAGAGTGCACCCCGGTGCTGTGCCACTGCAAAGTTGCCTGCACCAACAACACTTTGTCATTGATGTTTGGATGCAAGGTAGGTTGCAAACCACTCTCTTTGCTTCAGAGGAACACGGTGATGTTGACAGTTGCTTATGTTGAGAGATCTTTCTTTCAGTGGCTGACTCTTGAGTATCATTCTCTATATGCATGTGTTATAGTTCCTGATTGATGAGAATTATGTGAAATAAGGTTAACACTGTTGGTTGTTTTTATCTATTAGGAAGAAAAATATTATTTTTCTTTCTGAAAGGCATTGCTAGCACAGGTTTTTTTCTATCTGCATCCCTCAGAGCTGTATTAATGCTTACTGGGGCTTAATGAGGGCATGTTTACTGTACTGCTACTATAATATTTCTGCATCCCTTCATTTGTCACGGTGATAGGTCAGGACTGCTCCTGCCTTTAATGTTCTGTAATCAGTAGGGTATTTGTTCATTTTATACAGGTTCCTTTTCGTTCACCTGCTACATGGAACTGCCCCAGTTATTACAAATGCATCCGCTACTTCATCTCCATGGACAGCGCCAAGGATAATTACATATAGGTACACAGCACAATTATGGTGTGTTCACACCAAGTGCAAACTAAAATTATCTGTGTGGCTTTGGCCATAGGATCATTTGTGTTTATTTGCATTACTTGCGCTGAATGCAACAGATAGGTAAGGGGGCTTGCCTGCATGTAGACACCAACAACCAGCATCATTAATCATGGCCAACATAACCACTATTTGTTGTACATGTTGTGGAAGTCCCAAATATGTTGGAAAACTAAACTTTGTTGTGTCTTGGTTCATAAAATTGACATGTAGCGCTCAGTGAACTTCACCGAGCTGTATTATCCCCTGTATCCTGCAAGTGACAGCTGGTTTACCGCAGCTGGATGAACCAAAAATAAAGTATTCAGCTGTGATGTAATAGCAACAAACATACATAAATAAGGGTTCTGAAACAACTAGAATGATGGTGATTTCTAAAAAGAAAAGTTTGGATTTATGGGTTCTAGGCTATGTTAACCTAGCCATAAATACAGCAGTTACACTATATTGCCAAAAGTATTCACTCACCTGCCTTGACTAGCATATGAACTTAAGAGACATCCCATTCTTAATCCACCGGGTTTAATATGACGTCGGATCCACCCTTTGCAGCTATAACAGCTTCAACTCTTCTGGGAAGGCTTTCCACAAGGTTAAGGAGTGTGTTTAAGGGAATTTTTGACTTGGCTTCTTCCAGAAGCGCATTTGTGAGGTCACACACTGATGTTGGATGGGAAGGCCTGGCTCTCAGTCTCCACTCTAATTCATCCCAAAGGTGTTCTATCGGGTTGAGGTCAGGACTCTGTGCAGGCCAGTCAAGTTCATCCACACCAAACTCTATCATCAATGTCTTTATGGACCTTGCTTTGTGCACTGGTGCACAGTCATGTTGGAACAGGAAGGGGCCATCCCCAAACTGTTGGGAACAAAGTTGGGAGCATGGAATTGTCCAACATCTCTTGGTATGCTGAAGCATTCAGAGTTCCTTTCACTGGAACTAAGGGGCCAAGCCCAGCTCCTGAAAAACAGCCCCACATCATAAAGACACCGTTATAGTAGTCGAGCCAGCTGAAGATCTAAGCATGGACAACTTTTTCCAATACCTGCTGAGACAAAAGTCCTTTAATCCTTGATATATTCTTTAAGTGGTAGTAGGCTGACTTTGTAACTGATTTAATGTGGCTGTTGAAGTTCGGGTCTGAGTCCACTATACCTAAGTTTCTGGCTTGGTTTGTGTTTTTTTGCATTTTCGTTTGAAGCTAACTTTTGACTGTTCCTTGCCTCCAGAAACAATTATTTCAGTTTTGTCTTGTTTAATTGGTCTTGTACTGGTATTGGACTATAGTCCCCTGATGATATTGTTATGTAAACTTGCTTTTTGTCTGTAGTTATGGTAACATATTTGGCTGTTTTTCATGATCCGAGGCAGTGGAAGCATATAGATATTGAACAGAAGAGGCCCCAGAATGGAGCCTTAGGGAATTCCACGTGTCATTGTTGCCCGCGCAGATGTGTAATTATCTATAGACACAAAGTAGTCCCTGTCCTTCAAGTACAATTCAAACCATTTTAACACTGTCCCACCCTGTTTAAGTGGATGTCATTGAAGACCTTAACAAGAGCCGTCTCGTTGCTGTGGTGTGGTCTTAATCCTGACTGGAAGACATCAACAGTTGTTCATGACCAGCCGTTCAGCTACTTAAAAACTGCTTTTTCAATTATTTTACTCAGAAATGGGAGGTTTTATATTGGTCTATAATTGTTTATAAGTGAAGTGTCTGAATTGTTTTTTTTTAAAGAAAAGCCTGGTAGCAGCCATTTTCAAGGCCTGGAAGACACCTGAGAGAAGAGATGTGTTTACAATTCATAAAAGATCTGGGGGCATGCAGTTTGATGCATTTTTGAAAAGGCCTGTTGGCAGAATATCAAGGCAGTAGGAGGAGAATTTCAGATGTTGTATTATGTCCTCCAAGGTTTTGTTGGTAATCAGATGAAATTGTGCCATGGTTTTGGACAAGAACACCTGAATAAATGTTCCACAGGTGTTTTCTGTGATATACCGTTTAGCAATTACTTTTCTTTGAACATTTGTCTGCACAGAGATAGCACTCTCAAAGATAACACAGGAATGATCAGAAAGAGCAACGTCAGGTACAACAACCTTCGAAATGCTAACACCCTTGGACATGATCAAGTCCAGAATGTGACCTTTGTACTGAGTAGGCTCTGTCACATGCTGAATCAGTCCATAGTTACCAATGACACAGTGACACAGTTCTTTAGTCCCTCTGTCATAGAGTTTGTCAATATGAATGTTAAAATCACCAACAATAACCACACAGTCAAAGTCAATACAGATTATAGACAGTAGTTCAGAAAAAAATCATCAAAAAGGTTGCACAGTATTTACGTGGCCTGTAAACATTTAGGAACGTAACTCGGGACGAAGAATTCAACTGAAGAGCTACGTATTCAAAGGATGCAAAGTTCCCATAAGATATCTGCTTGTATTGGAGGGAATCATTAAACAAAACAGCAACTCCCCCTCCTTTCTTATGCACTCTAGCTTCACTAATAAAGCTGAAGTTGGGAGGAGCTGATTCAATAAGAACAGCAGCACTGTTATTTTGATCTCACCAAGTTTTAGTTAAGAACAAACAATCAAGATTGTGCTTGGTGATAAAATCATTGATTAAAAACGTTTTTCCTTCCAAATACCTGACATTCAAGCCAGCTAGCTTTAGTGTGTTAAAATCATTATCTGCCCAATGTTTTGGGACTATGTGGTTGATGATGAATGGACGCAAGACTTGATGAATTTGCAGAACAGAGGTTTACAGTTTTATATTTAGAGAGGAAAAAAAAGCACTGATAAACTATTGGTAGTCGGTATTGCATTCAGGTTAGAAAGTGTCTGATCATGTCACGATTATCCTGGCCAAAATAATAGTGAATCATGATAGTATCCTTGTCAAATTATCAAAATTCACTTTAGATTTTGTTATTTAACAAAGACTTTTATGACATACAGGACACATCTTTTTTTTTTCTAAACATCATTTTTTGTGAAAAATAATTATTAATCTAAAATAACATGATCATAAATCATGAGCTCTCCCTGCATTTTAAAAAATATGCCCTTTTAACAAAGTATTTTTTATCGTATTTATTATTAATCATGCTCAATACCAATCTATCTCATCAAAGTTGTATGATCAGCATGGCAACGTTATATTTGTCATAAAACAATGTTGTCCTAACAGCTATTTTTAATGCAAGATGCCATTATTTCATTAGTTTCAAAATATATGCATTTCGAAGACTGTTCTTTTTATAGTGTACCAGCAAATTCTATGATACTACTTTACTACTACTTTTTTCTTGCATATTTGACTACCCTGATTTAGGTCTAATTGCAAAGCATTCCAGTTAAAACTATGAATAGTGCTTTTTAAAACATTCAGCATGTATTGGGTATTCATGTCCATAGAAGGGCTTAAACTCTTTGTTCATTTTCACAACCAGAGAAGAGAGGATTTTGCTCAGATAGCCCAGTAATCATGTTGAAAGATTTCATAATTCTACTGAATACGAGTTCAGATCTTATTTAACCTTTAATCAACAGTGAGATGTAGACATCAGTTATTCATTTGAGGTTCTTTCTAATGGATCTATCTTCCCAAATAACATTAAAATCTCCCATTATTATCATTCTGTCTTAAAATGACATTCTCTAAGTATGTTTCGCGAACTTAATCCCTTCTTAATCATCGTGTAAGCGGATTGTCGCCTTCAAAGTTAAATGTGATTGGATAATTATGATGAATAGGCTACGATGAAATTGTGTCCTCGGGGCATTCTTGGGCAAAGCGCTCACTTCCCTTGGCACCTCACCAATGCCAACAGCTATGACGTATCTCTGTAAATGTTTGTTGACTTGATATGTTGCTGAGGAGATAAGTCGCAAAGTTTTATCACCAGTGAAGTTATTGTGCTCTTTTAAAAACTACCCGGTGAAGTTCCATCCATACATCCATCCATCATAAACCGCTTATCCTGTTAAGGGTCGTGTTATGCTTTAAAATACTTTTCAACAACATATATACGAGAAGAGCTGCAACTACTCCTGCCCTGCCTGCCATCTTTCTCCATAGTTAAGTAATGTTAGTAAAGGCAAGGGCCAAAACCAGACAGACAAACATATTTTAGAAAGCTTGTCAGAGAATCATCAACCGCGGAATAAGGCGGTAGATCAGACCAGCAGAACTACAACAATGAAAACCAGATGATGTGGCAGGTAATGCATGGTGCTGGGTTGGTAGATGTACTGCAAAGCCGATAAAGGAAACAGGTTAGTAGGAAGGCGGGAAGGTCAGGTAATTGAAAGGGGTTACCGTAGGCAGGAGCTGCTGGATCTGAAATGGCAGCTTGAAGGTTTTCAGACAGACAGCAGGTGTTATTAACAGTAGTTAGATTAAAGCCTACATGTCGATTACCCACATGTTGCTTATTACCATATCAAATGTGTGTGCTTGTTCTTCCAACTGTAATACAGCTTAAACTTGTCAGATTGTCCACTGAGGTAATTTACACCTCAACATGTGTCTGTCACTCAGGTTTAAGGGACGTGATTATGTTTTCATGTATCACTGTTTGACTGTCTTTAGTTGTTCTGAGATCACTCCAGTTGAATTACTCTGATGTGATTTCCTGTTCTAGCCCTCCTCATCAGAATCCATAAATGTATAAAAAAAAATAAGTATCAACTACATCAAACTCCCAGCCTGTAGACAGGTTTATTCCATGGGCACAAAAGCCATCGCTTAGCGAAGGAGTCTGACACACTGAAGCAAAAAAAATGTGTAAGTTTGACTAAAAAAGCAAGACAAACATAGGGCAGGTGCTCTTTCTTTTTCCCATAGCTCAGCTCTCCTCCTACTGTCCGTAGGAATTAGGAATGCAGCAGAGAATGGGGGGGAGAGAGTCTAACTGTAGATATATAAAGCCAAAGAAAGAGGTCAGTGCACACAACGACTAGGAGATTCCACACTAAATCTGCACAGAGGCTCTGAATCTGCCCTCGGCCATGCCAACCCACATTTCCATCTCATCTTGATTCTGCTGTAGCGAACATCGCAGAGAAGGGATCCTCTCAGTGGAGCATGACAACACCACACGTGAGGGGTGACGCTCTGCACACAGCTCAGTCCGACCAGCCCCACAGCTACAGCATATTATCAACCTTCACGTCGAGAAGCATCATACTGGAGGAGCAGAGAGCGCGGACTTTATCAG
Source organism: Chelidonichthys spinosus (assembly GCA_029853015.1). Lineage (NCBI taxonomy): Eukaryota > Metazoa > Chordata > Actinopteri > Perciformes > Triglidae > Chelidonichthys > Chelidonichthys spinosus. Next base: position 9,220,142 of record CM056835.1, read on the forward strand.
GCTTTACTGAGAAAATGTATTTATTTTTTCACGTTGATTACCAAGAAGTACAAAACGTGACGGGATGAATGAAACATTGTGAATAATTCCTCTTTGAGCACTGTGAAGAGTGATGGATGTGAGATTTCTTCGAGCTGCACATCAAAATACATGACAAAAAGCATTTCAAGAGGATGTCCCGGTATCCTGCCACTAGATGACTTCACAAAGTATGACATTTACAACCAGCGAAGTCCTTAATTCCAATGCAATTCCTCTCCTAATAAGAATAGCAAGCCCTATTATGATACACGTTTATATATATATATATATATATATACTGCTTACATACAGGCTATGTGACACAAGCAAGCATCATGGCAGCTGTTCATGCAGGACTCCGGACCAGTTCCTATTTTTTCACTAAGATAAATGGGAAGGAAGTGTTCTTGTTGTGTTGTCAGCACATTTTGTGTTACAGGAATGTAATATTTGGCTCTGTTTTCACACTTACTTGAACAGAGAAGATTAATTAATTGTTGGCAGGTTTGAGGAAACAGCATTCTGTCTTTAGCCGTAGCCAAGAGATCAGCAATTCAGCGAAAGCCCGCTACCTTGAACAGAATAGCATAGCACTGTCATAGAGGAGGTCGTGGATTTGGTTCCATTGCTGACACGACAACGGCAAATTACATTTTCAACTCTTTAGCTAGAGTGTTGAACAGGGTGGAGTTGCTGAACAGGGTGGAGGTGGACTGGGCCTGTAATCATGTAAAAGTCTGTATTCATGATGGTGCATTAAACTGCCAGGATATCTCAATACCCTGGTATACCGTAATGCCACCCAAGCATACTATTGTTAACGCTCCTCCTGATGGAAAGAAAAAAAATGCACTATATTAATTGTATTTGATCAACAGCAATCACAAGACAACATACAACAACCAGATTTCGTTTTTGTCACAGCTGGTCCTTTTAATTAACAGTAACAAAACTACCTCCCAAATACTAACTCCCAGCTGATTAAATGGGTCAAACCATCTGGAAAACACAGTTAAAGTGTGCTCTACAGGACTGTTTTGAGTGAACCGCCCGGCACACATTCAGAGACGACCAGGGGCCCGTTTCACAAAGCAGGTTCAACAAACTCTGAACCTAACCCTGAACTCTGAGTTGAACAACTCTGAGATTGGAAACTCTGAGTTTTCGGTTTCAGAACAGCGGTTTTGAATTAGTTCAGTCAACTCTGAGTATGTAAACTCTGAGTTACGCGCGTGCCTGCCGACTCTACAAAGCCATCATCAATGGATTTCCGATACTAAGATTCACCATGGCAACCGGGAGAGCGTTATTAGATATTACCGAGTGTTTATGTAGAAAACGAGCTCATCCTGAGAAAGCGGAGCACCGTAACTGCAGCAAAAGTAGCGATAGTTGGCGTGTCAAACATTTACTGCCCGATCTAATGTGTATAACTGAATGAAACAGTCAATTGATCTAAAGGTAAAAAGTGTTCATTTTCACGTTTGGAGAGCGACACTGTGGTGTAATGGTTACCAACGCTGTCTATAGTGCAGGCGACAGCGGATTCCCGTAGTTCACGAAGTAGCGCAACATATAAATCATTATTTTTATTGGTCGTAATCCCCCAGGCTCAGAAAGAAAGTGGCCTCAGTTGAAAATTAAGCATAAGAATATTGCACAAATATGTTGACTAAGGCATATGATTTTAATCATATTTCACATATTAAACAGCAAATATAAGCAGGTATTTCAACACAGGAATGTACTTAAACATTTCATAAATCTCCCGTTCACAAAAACACTACCTCCGCAAAGAATCTGGTTGCGGATTACGTCCGCGATATGAAATGTTGAAAATGTCGGAGAATATTGTTTAGATAATATCTAATGTGATTGAAAGGAAAGGTAATCTGCTAGAATCACTTTTATTTCCATATCGATTAGGTTGACGATGAAAGGACGGCACATTTTTTCAGAGTTGGTTCAGATTCCGGAAAAGGCGGAGACATGTAGGGAGAAACTCAGGGTTTGTTGAAGCAAACCTGCTAGCGAGCAGGTTAGGTTCACGGAGCATGTTACCCGGGTAACTGACCCAGATTTATGCTGAACTGGCTTTGTGAAACCGAAAAACCAGAGTTTCACTCATCTCAGGGTTAACTAACTCAAGGTTTTCACTAAACCTGCTTTGTGAAACGGACCCCAGGAGATCCACATCTCTCTCATGATCTCGCTAATGGGCCATTTAAATTACTCCCACAAACACTGCACAACCTTGCACTAATCACCACAATGCCGGATTGAATGCAGCATAACTGGTCAAAGCAGTAGATATGAGCTCTACTGGACGGCTGAGGGCATTCGCCTGTGTACTGACATGAGTGAAATATTTGTACTACAGACAGAAGCAGTTAGAGATTAATATAAGCTTATGAAGACATCGGCCAGTTGATAGGCACACATCTTGAGGATCCGGCCAGGGATGCCACCAGATGCCTTGTGTGAACTGAATCATTTTGAATATCACTGTGAGGTCCTGGGCAGTCTGGACCTTCTCAGCTGGGTAGTTGTTCTCAACGTGTGCATGGATGGTGTTCAGTTCATCTGGGAGTGGCGTAGACCTCATCAGCATGGCTGCTTTTCCTTTTGTAATCTGTGATAGTTATATTCCTGCCCAAATCTTCCTGTGTTCTTCAAAAATCGTGAGTCGTATGTGTCACTGTTGGCCTGATACATATTCCACTCTTTAAGGACAAGTCCTAGGCCAGAGCGTATACTATAGACCCTATTGGAAGGTTGATGTAATTTGCCAACTGGGGACCAGGACAGATATCCTTGTCAGAATGAAGTGTAAACATGGTTGTTGCATGCATTTTGGAGACTCATTTTAGGTTGTCCTTGTTGAAGTACACTGCCAAAATAACTCCCTACAGATTGTCCAGTGCTTGGTGTTGGTGTGTGGTCTCCCTCGGGAGACGTTAAGGATGGCATCTCATTATAACGTGTTCTCGGTTGGGAGGCTGTAGGAGCAGGATGGAGGAATGATCTCCACACTCCTCTGATATGGTTGTGTAACCAGAGTTGTAGTTCTTCTCTCACACAGTATATTGTAGGTCACTAGGCTTCTCTCAGGCTTTGGTTTGGTACAGCAGACATGAATTTTAGCTCCGAGCCTTTCTTTATCTACTTGCTTAGGACATTTCATCTCATTATAGCAACTCCACTGTTGCTGCTATCAGCTATCAGTGCAATATCGGCTGTAGTGACATTAAATACAGAACAGGCTATATGCTCCTTAACTTTGGTACATGTTGGTGTTGATATTGTTGAACATTTTATTTATTTATTGTAGAAGAAAACAGAAACAGAAAGGGGTTGTGGGAAGAAGAGAGGAGAGAAAAACAGGGACAAACAATAAAAGCAACAGTGATGACAGTTTTCAGAAGTGAATTAAAAGATGTCACCTGGTCGTCCGCGTACCCACCAAACGCGATGAACGCGATTTAATCGCGCGACAAATGAAATCGCGTCGCGCTAGACGCTCCAGTTTTGACGCCGGTCCAATATGCCAAAAAACGCCTCATCGCGGCATCGCGTCGCGCGACGAGCTCGCCCAAACAACAACATTTCTTCCGCCATTTCATTCTCTCATCGATCATGGCTGAGATAACCACCATCGCTGCACTGTATCTACTCTGGAGAAGTTCCCAGCTTCGTCTGCGGGCTAGGCGCCGACGTCGGTTCTGGGTGCATGCTACCCTACGGAGGCGGCGTGAGCTCGGCGAGTTCCACCGTCTCCTGCAGGAGCTGCGCCTGGACGACGGCCGGTTCCAGCGGTACTTCAGGCTGACTGTTGCCCAGTTTGAAGACCTGCTAACCAGGGTACAGGACCGGGAGGTTTAGCTGCTGCTCTGCCCAGAACTGGTGCTTCATAGCCGGCCATAAGCCCCAGTGATAAACAATCGCAAAAAGAAAAGATCTCTGTGTGTGAAAGAGCTGGGATTGATATGTATGTATGTGTGTGTGTGTGTGTGTGTGTGTGTGTGTGTGTGTGTGCGCGCGTGCGTGCGCCCCCCAACTTTGATTATGGGCAATATATAATATAATATATAAATATTGTGGCAAAAAAGCGAGGGAACACCAGGACGTCCGTACGTCAGCACGTCGGTGACGATCTCAACGCTGATAGGCTGTCGCGGCGCGTCTTCACGCGAATTCGCCGCAAAAGTTCAATTATTTCAACTCGAGCGATGGCGCGATGAAGCGATGGCGCGATGAAGCGATGAAGTGATGGCGCGATGAAGCGATGAAGCGTCCATCGCGTCGCCCGGCGCGATGAAGCGTCTAATCGCGTCTTTGCATTGACTTTACATGTAATCTTGTCGCGCGATGAAGTTTCATCGCGTTTGGTGGGTACGCAGCCTTACGCCGCGTACCCACCAAACGCGATGAACGCGATTTAATCGCGCGACAAATGAAATCGCGTCGCGCTAGACGCTCCAGTTTTGACGCCGGTCCAATATGCCAAAAAACGCCTCATCGCGGCATCGCGTCGCGCGACGAGCTCGCCCAAACAACAACATTTCTTCCGCCATTTAATTCTCTCGTCGATCATGGCTGAGATAACCACCATCGCTGCACTGTATCTACTCTGGAGAAGTTCCCAGCTTCATCTGCGGGCTAGGCGCCGACGTCGGTTCTGGGTGCATGCTACCCTACGGAGGCGGCGTGAGCTCGGCGAGTTCCACCGTCTCCTGCAGGAGCTGCGCCTGGACGACGGCCGGTTCCAGCGGTACTTCAGGCTGACTGTTGCCCAGTTTGAAGACCTGCTAACCAGGGTACAGGACCGGGAGGTTTAGCTGCTGCTCTGCCCAGAACTGGTGCTTCATAGCCGGCCATAAGCCCCAGTGATAAACAATCGCAAAAAAAAAAAGATCTCTGTGTGTGAAAGAGCTGGGATTGATATGTATGTATGTGTGTGTGTGTGTGTGTGTGCGCGCGCGTGCGCGCGCGTGCGTGCGCCCCCCAACTTTGATTATGGGCAATATATAATATAATATAATATAATATATAAATATTGTGGCAAAAAGCGAGGGAACACCAGGACGTCCGTACGTCAGCACGTGGGTGACGATCTCAAAGCTGATAGGCTGTCGCGGCGCGTCTTCACGCGAATTCGCCGCAAAAGTTCAATTATTTCAACTCGAGCGATGGCGCGATGAAGCGATGGCGCGATGAAGCGATGAAGGATGAAGCGATGAAGCGATTTTCGCGTCCATCGCGTCCATCGCGCCGACGCTATCGCGTCTTCATCGAGTTCGCACTCGCGCGATGAAGCGTCTAATCGCGTCTTTGCATTGACTTTACATGTAATCTTGTCGCGCGATGAACGCGATTTAATCGCGCGACAAATGAAATCGCGTCGCGCTAGACGCTCCAGTTTTGACGCCGGTCCAATATGCCAAAAAACGCCTCATCGCGGCATCGCGTCGCGCGACGAGCTCGCCCAAACAACAACATTTCTTCCGCCATTTAATTCTCTCGTCGATCATGGCTGAGATAACCACCATCGCTGCACTGTATCTACTCTGGAGAAGTTCCCAGCTTCGTCTGCGGGCTAGGCGCCGACGTCGGTTCTGGGTGCATGCTACCCTACGGAGGCGGCGTGAGCTCGGCGAGTTCCACCGTCTCCTGCAGGAGCTGCGCCTGGACGACGGCCGGTTCCAGCGGTACTTCAGGCTGACTGTTGCCCAGTTTGAAGACCTGCTAACCAGGGTACAGGACCGGGAGGTTTAGCTGCTGCTCTGCCCAGAACTGGTGCTTCATAGCCGGCCATAAGCCCCAGTGATAAACAATCGCAAAAAAAAAAAGATCTCTGTGTGTGAAAGAGCTGGGATTGATATGTATGTATGTGTGTGTGTGTGTGTGTGTGTGTGTGTGTGTGTGTGCGCGCGCGTGCGTGCGCCCCCCAACTTTGATTATGGGCAATATATAATATAATATAATATAATATATAAATATTGTGGCAAAAAGCGAGGGAACACCAGGACGTCCGTACGTCAGCACGTGGGTGACGATCTCAAAGCTGATAGGCTGTCGCGGCGCGTCTTCACGCGAATTCGCCGCAAAAGTTCAATTATTTCAACTCGAGCGATGGCGCGATGAAGCGATGGCGCGATGGCGCGATGAAGCGATGAAGCGATGAAGCGATGAAGCGATTTTTCGCGTCCATCGCGTCCATCGCGCCGCGCTATCGCGTCCATCGCGTCGCCCGGCGCGATGAAGCGTCTAATCGCGTCTTTGCATTGACTTTACATGTAATCTTGTCGCGCGATGAAGTTTCATCGCGTTTGGTGGGTACGCAGCGTTAGTCTGAAGACCATATGGAAAAAGTCATGTGAAGATATGACAAGGTTCGTTTCTGTTTAAATATTATTTATTTTCAAATAAATAAAATGGCTGTATATCATAAATTAAAATCTTAATTCTGACCGAAGGTTCACTTGTTACAGAACACAAACCAAACAAAAACGACTAAAAACATCTTCACTGTATCCTATCCTTTGTATTGATTCCAACAGTTTGAAATAATTGGGAAACAAACTCATAAATAAATAGACACAAATATTCTGTATATCTCCTCAGTACAAAAGTAAGCAGCTTTCAAATAGAATGGAAGGAAAACAAGATTGTGTATCTGTGGTTGTTTTACCGTAATGCACGGTGCTGGACGATGAGACATTATGGTCTGTTTTTGCTGTGCAGCATTTTTAATGGTGGTTCTACAGCAGGGATCTTCAACAGGGGCTCAGCGACCCCTAGGGGGTCCACAGAGTTACTGCAGGGGGTCCCCGGCAATGATTTGATCCCAAGCTTTATTTCTTCCAAAAATGTAAATGTCCAGAAATACACATTAACATGAATACAACCTATAACAAGCAAATATTTATTCAATGTTATGAGGTGAAATACATCATTACAAAGTACGTTTATACCTGGCACTATGGGCTGCAATACACATTATTATTGACTGGTTTAATAAGAAACACAATTTTATATGATATGTCGTATCCCTGGCCTGAAAAACGTTGAAGGACCAGCAGTGCTGGCTTGGGTCTGGGACTGTAAAGTCTTCATTGTGCTGCTCCAGAGACCGGTACTGGCAGGGAGCAGCTTATTATCTGCATGATGAGAGGCTAACGTGGGGTTGTCTTAGTGGGATCGGGTGTGGAAACCTCCTTCCTGCAGTGTTTGCAAATCACTGTGTGTTCATTGATTGTTCCATCTGTGTTTTCTTTATACTCGAGCTTCCCACCCAGACAGCCAACAGCGTTAATGTGTTAAAAACATTAAATGCGTACATTCTTCAGATGAATCATTCTGCGTTCACGCCTTCATTTTGACAGTCCTAGTAATAATATTTGAGCTGATGACTCAGTAAGAGCAGTGAAACTTCAGCTCTCGATGTTACTATATTTAGATTCTCTCCTCTCGCCTATTCATGTTGTTATGCCAAACAGCAGTGGCAGCTACAGACACCTGCCTCCCCGCTCCACACACACACACACACACACACACACACACACACTCGTAGTAGCACCCCATGGAAACAACATCTGTGTTTGGGAGCAGTCTGTCTACAGTCCTGCAGCGGACAGACTGCTTTTGGCCTCTTCATGTCCTCGTCTGTTGAGAGGACGGCTGAGAAAAAGTGCGAGCATGGTGTGTGTGTGTGTGTGTGTGTGTGTGTGTGTGTGTGGGTGGTGGACTGGCAAATTTATAGCATAGCTAACGTTAGAATGCATCTTTTTGCTTTGCTGCCTTTAGGCATCATTGAAAATAACTTTTTTTGAATTGAAGTGGTTTTCATCTTGTGTTCTTCTAACCCCTTATTGTCTGTGTTGTATCTTGTAATGTCTCCTCTTTTATCCTTGGTGTATACACATGGACTTTAAAAGCATGCTCTTACTCTTTTGTTCAATGATTTAGTCAAATGTTACCTTGACAACAGGGTCATCTCCTAATTCTCATTGCTGGCAGTTTAAGGTTGTGAGCCTCTCACCCAAAGTGATACAAGTATGTCCGTGTAAAACTGCTGTGAAGCATATATGCCGATATGGCTGTTTCTGGATTGTCTTCTTATCAAGCAATAAAAGGTTGTTTCGCTTTTTTAGAAGAATTTTGTCATGCTTTAGTTCAGTCTTTAGATTTACTAGCAAAAGGTTCAGTTTTACTGGAGTGTACCATGGGATGATTGGATTGTTGCTGCCTCTGTTGGTATGTTTCAGTTTGGAATCACCGTAGACACATCGGCCCTGCATGTGCAGGTCTGACCCCCACAGAACTCCAGGAGCTTCTCAGCCTCCATTAGCGTTTCTGCTGCTGTATGCTTGGATACTTGGGATGTTGGGCGTGATTGATTGTTTCTGTTACCTGTTCTGTTTGATCTTGGTGGTTACATATGGTCCTGTTACTCTCTCCAGAACAGGCCACCTGCTGTACAGGGGTCACCCCACAACGGCCAGCCCCTACCCTGCATGAACCCTGCCTTGATGAACGCTCCTTGGGTGAGAGAGGGGATGAGGGGGTAGTATATTATTTGTATCATTTTGGGGATCAACCAGTATTTCCTCTACCGACATCATACATGCAAGTCATGATTGATTTCTCAGTTGTCACCACTCATGTAGTTCTAATAAGATTCCATCATGTTGATGCACTGTGACGAGAAATGTGACTTTTAACAGCATGTTGTGTTCACTGGGTCACATTTTGACTCATTGTTGTATCTCATGACCATCAGTTCTCACTACATCAATATTGTTCAATTTGACATCATTTATGACAGGACTGGGTTAACATGTTAAAGAGGAATCCATTTTGAGATATATGAATCTGTTGTTGTTTGATATTTGCAGGGTTTTCGTCAGAAAACAAAAATGGTTATTGTTGTTTTGTTTTTTATATTTATGGGCCAAATTGTTATCTTCTGGGTGTTTATTGAGTAGACAATGTGCTATAAACTCACAAAAACGCAAACTTTTTTCCTGGAATATTGCCCACCTCTCTCGGCTCCGTTTTTTTTTTAATTTTTTTTTTTTCTTCCCTACAGTGGCCCTAATGCAGCGTTGTATAAAACTGCGATGTACGTAATTGTGGGTGGAGTTTATTTGTATGGGAACATAATCTTGAAGGAGACGCAGAGTTGCTATTTTAACTCCATGGTTTTGAGGCTGCAGTTTGTGGCGTTGTTGTATTTTGATTTAAAACTAAATCACATTTTTAATAGCGAATAAAAAGACTTAAAATCATTTAAAGCTTGAAACGTCCTTGAATCGTAGAAAATGTATTTTATTTTCAACTTTAGTGAGCATTTAACATCTAGTAAGTACCTACAGAAGGTTCCATTTATATATTCTAATTATTCTCTGAGACATTGCCCACATTTATTAATATATCATATCCATAAATAATGGAACAAATTCAATTTGAATGTTTAATCTTCATGAATGTATTGTGAATCTGATGTTTTCTCTGGTGCCTTATAGTCGATGCTTATACAGCATTAGCATCTTTGATCCATCGTTTGTCATGCTTTTAAAAACATTTAAAATGTAGCATCATTATATTCATAAATTCAACATCATCACACCAAGAAAAGGAAACACTGAAAATGATTCTATCAATTTGCCAGTATGATGTCTGTAGTTTATCAAAATTAATTCTTTTTTGCATTGTCTCATGTCATTTCTGAGAACACTTTTTTGTTTTCCTCTTATCTCCCTTCCCATTTCTCTTTTCTCCGCTCTCAGCAGTACCACTACCAAGAAGACGACTCACCGCCTCTTGACCAGGGATTCCCACAACTCACCAACGAGGTGCGCGCCCCTGAGCTTGTGCACGTGTCCGAGAAGAACCTGTCCGAGATCGAGAATGTGCACGGCTACGTGTCTCATTCCCACATCTCTCCTCTCAAGGTCAGTTACCCAACCTCTCTCGCTTCATTCAACTGTGAGCTTTGGCCCCTGACATAGAAATCATTAGCCTCCGACCTTCATCCCAGTCAGCACCATGACCAGCTGCCAACATGACCTTCTCTCACGCTGTACCTTGAATATGACCACAGACCTCTCAGTGTTTAGAGTTCATCTTATATGAATTCACTGCTTCCATTTTGTTTGGCAAATGTATGGGAAGTACTAAACAACAGGGTTCATCTTATCGGCTGATAATGAGAACCACAAGGTCACTCAGATACATTAAAGAAACACATATCATTTACTTTGTGGGTTTATTATCAATCAATTCAAATCAATTTCAAGAGTCTACTTTTTCACAATATGTGAATTCTGCTCAGGTTATATCAACATTATTCAGACGTTTTCCCAACTACCTGTCATTTTTTTTTCACTTTTTTGTCACAGAAGCACAAATTGGTGACAAAATATGGTTGTCAGCTTGTAGTTTTTGAGCGGTTCACCTGCAGATGGACTTTGTAGGAAAGTGGCTGTTTCTCCTATTTGTGGTTTTCTACTTGAGCCAGCAGAGGGCAATGTTGGAAATGAAGAGCAGACTGGTTCGACTGCAGTTTCATTCAATGTTTGAGATCCTGGGTAAACCATTTGTTTGTTTCAGTGAATGTGGAATGAGTTGACTGCATAGCTGCTATGTTGCGGTTCACTAAAGCACAAGCAGAGTGTGGACTAGCATTTGGAGAAGGGTTTGTGAGACTCAAGACTGTGATTTGTAGAAATGTGTTACCACTGATGAAGGCAAGGCATATGGATGTAATATTTGAAGCCTGTGCAGTTACGTTAATAAGACAGTAGTGATGGAGGCTAGAATGCAAGGATGCCATCAACAAACTTCTCAGGGGAGACGGATGAAGTTGTTTCTTGCACTTAACTATCATTAGAAAAAACTGATATAGATCTGATATGATATGTTATATATGCAGCAACTCATTCTTTAATAATTCCTAAAGTTAGTGTTCAAAGCATCGTTATTGACGGAAGTGTCTCCCCCCCATAAAAGCATACAATAAACATGATATCTAACCACAGAGTTTGCAGACATTAATCTCAGCACCCTCAGGCGGTCATTGTGCTCTTTAGATTGTATTTTTCCTTTGATTGACTTAAAAGATACTTAGGGATACTAGATTGTAGCATTTGGGGTAATTTAGTGACGCGGCTGCAGATTGCAAACTGCCGAGATCAAAACCGTGGTAACGCCGTCCTTACCATAATCACAGCAAGGAACGTCAGTTGAACAGTTTTGCACTTCACATCATCCGCCGTTCACAAGTGTGTCTGGGGGCCTTCAAATAACGTTAACAACGTGAAAGTGTTTGATTAGTCCATTCTGGGTGACTGTAGAATCATGTCAGTGCAACATGGTGAAGTCAGTCACTCAACAATGCAGGTGATCATACATGAACGGAAACATAGTGATGAATATTATTTTCCATTTCTGCTATGGGATCCCTGCAATGGTACACACAGGCCCGTTAAGACACTCTATGGTATGAACACGTGGGGACCACAGTACATCTTCCTGTAGTATTGGTGCAGGATGATGATGTTTATGCTTTTGCCTGAATATAAGACCAGATCCAGCAATCCTCAATGTTTCCTATTGAAATCATACACTGTTGCCATCTACAATCAGGAGCTCTGAGTGACTTTGAGTCCGTCGTTAATGCATGTTGGTCATCCACGCATCAGATTTTGAATAGGCTCTTCCTAATTGACAAATAATGCAGGAAGCCAGAGTGATCGACTCCCTCTCATCTTCATCCAGAGTTAACTCCTTTCAACATGCTTCTCCTCTCCTCCCACTCAACATGTGACAGGGTAACCATTACTAATTTTTTTTTTATCCCACCTTCCCCTCCCCCTTCCCTCCCTCTCTCCCTCTCTCCCTCTCTCCCTCTCTCTCTCTCTCTCTCTCTACCCAAGTATATTGGATAGTGATCTTATTCTGTCATTTCTTACCTGCAGCCTGCACTGGTTACCCGTTTTGATCTTGCATACCCGGGTGTGACTACAGCAAACTACATGGCAAGTTTTATTTCATTTCATTTTTATTTTACACCGGGGGAATCTTGATCCTCTGTAATTTTTTTGGTTTTATTTAAAATTCTTCCCTCGTGGGACCTTGTACCCGATGACTGATATCTCCTCGGTGTTGCATGGATTTTGTTGTGGTGTCTTTCCTTCTTGTGGGCAGCTGCCTTTTTGTCACACTAAGGGCTCCAGACTAACTTTTTCACCACTGTGCAGAAAAACAATGTTGACCATCTTGAATGAAGGTAAACTTCTCCCGGATGAAAAATATTTTACACCTATCATTATGACATTGTATTATGCTAGCCATATGGAAAAAAGTCACCCCAAGAGATACATAATACACAGAAATTATTTCACAATAATCAATATTTTAACTTATTTAACTGCTGTCATTGTTTTACAATCAGCAACGATAATGGCTACATTCACTTTTTGCTATCAAAGTTGCGTTAGCAGTTTTAGTAGCAAGACTAAATGTACGTGATTACTTTCATCTCCGATCAAATGAAAAGTAATTCATCTCCATCTTACACCTCCGAACTGAACTCAGGAATACCATAGTAGTGTATTAACTGTAACGTGTTCATCTGAAAAGAAACCTTCCGGTCCTGCTGTGTGTGTGTTCACTCCGTTAGCTGTTAGCTCCGTTAGCCTAACACATCTAACAGGATTCTGCTAACAGTTTATGAGCAGTACTTTACTGCATATGTACACACAGTACATACTGTGCTTACAGTGCTGTGAAAAGTATGGGAACACTTTCTATGAAGGTCATGTATATAATGCATCATAAGCACATTCATAACACATTATAATGCATTTAAAAGGCTTCATATATCTTTCTAACTTCAGCCAGGTATAAAGACACAGAGAACTGCTCTAATGTATCTTAACAGATTATAAATTCTAAAGTTTGGTATATATAATGTGCTGTGTAACATCCAGGACTCAGATTCTTCTTTCAAACACTGGGGTCACTTTGGCATGGAGGAATAAAGCGTTATGAATGCTGAACTTATAATTCATTATGTCCATAAACCTTGTTATATAAGGTGTAATGCATGATTATAAATGTTATAATACTTATACTGTTTTATGAATGTGCTTATGGTGCATTATATACATGACCTTCATAGAAAGTGTTACCAAAATGATTTGCCCCTTCCTGATTTCTTCCTTTTTAATAATAATAATAATAATAATAATAATACATTTAATTTAATAGCGCCTTTCAGGTCACTCAAGGACACTTTACAAAATAGACTGGGTTATTTGGTATGTTTGCCACACTTAAATTTTTCAGATCATCAAACTGAATTTAATATAAGACAAAGACAACAAGAGTAAACACAAAAAGCAGTTTTTAAATGATTATTTCATTAATTGAAGGGCCAAAAGGTTATTTATTTATTTGTTTATTTCGGGCATGTCAGTTAAATCATCATCACACATCATTTTCACATAGTAACAAAAAAATACACATGGCCGAAAGGGAAAGCGGGAGAAGCCAAGGCTTATCCAGTCCCGCCCCCATTACACACAGGATAGAATCAGAATCCGAATCTTTTCTTTTCATTGCATCTTTCATTTGACATAACTTTTCCTTTTCCTAGTGACATTTGACATAACATGTTACAGCAGTAGGTGGTACAGAGAGCTGAAGTCCAGTGCATACAGATTACGTGTGTGTCTGCACACATGTCCATATTGTTCATCACAATAGAGCAACAGTCTCAACATGTAGACAAGGTCCGAGGGAAAAGAGAAGTAAAAATTTAAAAATAGAAAAGTAAAAATAAAGATAAAAAATAAAGTCCAGTGTAGGTACTAGTTTTGGAGATGGTGAGAGATGGTGAGGGAGCCCCCCCCCTTTTATTTATTATTATATATATATATATTTTTTTTTTTTATGAATCCTCACTGTACTCTGCAGCTTTCGCTGCCCTTGACTTAGCCAAGGGCTTAGCCATTTCCTCCCGGTTATTGGCAACTTCAGCTCGCTTCTGTGACGGGAACTCGCGAAGTGCGGAGAGGTCAGCGCGCATCCCGACCATGGCTGACCGATTGGTCACTATTTCTTCCCGGTTAGCGGCCACTTCAACTCGCACCAGTGCCGTGGAGTCACGAACTGCAGAGATGTCAGAGCCCATCCCGACCACAGTAGACCGAGTGGTGGCGTTGTCCAACCTGACCGGACCCTATGTGAAAAAGTAATTGCCCCTTTGGTTACTCAATCAACCAAAAAAACAAATTTCATTGATAGTTAAATTTACCAAGACACACCAGGAATGATTACTAAAAATTACTGAGAACCTGTCCGGCGATGTGAAGCTAAAAGGTCTCAAAAAGCAGCACAAATACTTCATGGCACTATGTGTGTATACATACATTCTCACACACACACACACACATCTTTATATACTGTACATACATATACACACAGATATCGTAGAAAAGTCCTTGAGGAGAAGATCTGTGTTCGATGCTGTTAGTCTTGAGCCCTGCCTACACCTTGTTACGTATGTGTGTAACCCATTTGCTTGCCAGTGAATCCCATGTGCTTGTTGTGGTGTTACTGTGATTTGGAGTTAATCTGCCTCTGTTAATGATCATGCATTACTATATATGGAAGAGTTTACTGTACCCAGGTTATGTGACTTTTATATCTTATTTAACCTACCTTTTAATAATGAAGCATACTATTTTAAAGGTCCCATATTATAAAAAACACATTTTCTTTGGTCTCTACACCTATAAACTGGTCCTCGCTGAGCCTGTTAACTCCCAGAATGAGGAAAACAAGCGACTCCTGCATGGCCTCTGCAGCCCACCCACTGGTACAACGGGGCTCCTACATGCTGTTCAGATTCAGCTCCCGTCTTTACGTAACAAACATTATAAGAACCTGGGGGCGTGTGTCCGACAGAGTGCCGTGCACGACGGTCTGGGTCTGGTCTCTTGCGTTTCATTTTTAATGACAATGTGCCGGCTACGGTTCGTGTTAGCTTGTATGTGTGTGCTAACCACTTCACATCGGACTGCTTCAGTAACGAGGGTCAGTACAAAGCTGGCTTTGCCTCGACACTGACCCTCGTTAAAGGATCTGTCCCAACCATACGGGACCCAGCAACTTCACCTGATCCACATAGGCGAGTCATAGCGATACATACACTGTAAACATTGGCGCATGCTACCGCTAACGACATCATCTCCGTGGCTCTCCAAGTAGGCGATGACAGACGGAGCTCATTAGCATTTAAAGGTGCAGACACAGAACCAGCCCCTTCTCAGCAGAGCTCAGCAGGGCTGCGACAAGGCTGTCTCTTTACACTCCTTCATATGCAGATCAGGAATGTGGCTTTCTTTTCTGGATTCAGAGGATCCAACTGACGGATCCTTCATTTCCCAACGTATCCCAACTCTCTCAGCATGAAATATATCATGAAGCATATCCTCCATCATAATATCAAATAAAAAGAATAAAATAAGATCTCTGGCTCCATCTTATAATAATAATAATAATGGATTTATATGGCGCTTTTCAAGACACTCAAAGCGCTCTGACAGGGTTCCAGGTTCCATTCATTCACACACAGTCATCCCGGTGGTGGTAAACTACGATAGTAGCCACAGCTGCCCTGGGGCAGTCATACACATTCACATGAGGCAAGCTGGGTGAAGTGTCTTGCGCAAGGACACAACGACCATGACACAGTGACAAGGGCGGGGATCGAACCACCGACCCTCCGAACATTGGCCAACCCGCTCTATCAACTGAGCCACAGTCGCCCCACTTAATCAGATAATGTTAGTCACCTGCTGGTTGCTAGGCAATGTGAGGGGCTGGGAGCCGTCTCGTTCCAGAGACCCCTTGGTTTGGCGATGGTGACCCGGGATACACCTGACGTAGACCAGGAAGGCTGCATCTTCTGAAGCTGACAACACTACAGACTGACAAACAATCACCACTGCCACGTTAACTAAATACATAGTTTACATTCTACTTTACTATTTGTCAACTTCAACATTCTCACATTGACCTGACTGCTAAGATACCTATTAAGATAACTATTGACTTTTTTGGGTGTAATTTCCCTGTGAGTCGGTTCCCTCGTGGCTTGAAGGAGGACCTGATTGAATCTGTAATGTGAGTGTGAGGAAGGCAGACTGAGAGAGACAAATGTGTGAGGGAGTTGTGAACCGGCCCAGGACCACGAATTCTGTGCTCAGCCTTTTTATTTACTCTCAGCCTTGGGACTTTTGAATGAAAAATTACTTTAATATAGCTGCTGTAATTGTAAAGGCAGCAGGGAGGCAAGAATTATGGTTTGTCTATGATCAGAGGAAGTAACCCCTTCCTTGCTGGCTGAAACAAGCAGCACCAACTGGAGAGTGTGACTCAGGGAAGATGTTATTGATTCTAACTGCTGCAATGTTTATCGATCGCCACCCTCCTTCCATGGTAATGTCCGCTTGTAAAAACACATTCATTTTGGAAACAGTTACTTCTCTGTCAGTCAGGCAGGTGAAGTTTGATGTCTACAAGTTTCCTGAAGGCTGCAGATGCAGTCACTGGTTCATGTTGGGTGAGGGATGGGTTACATCAACAGTGCACGTCCTTAGTATAACGTTAACCTCAAAGATTCACTAATCCACTCTCTGCTGTTACTTTTCCTCCTTTGTCTCTTTAGCCACACAATGGGAGGCCCCGATCACCTTCTGGAAGCACTCTGATTGGTTCTTTTTGGGTTAGTGGGGATGTGGATAACAGCAGTGCCATCATGGCAACAGAGAGGACACAACAAACACTGCACAAATGCTCTTCATGGTGGCACTTGTGCTTAATGCTACAGTATACGGGGGTCGTTTTAGTAGTTTATAAAAACGTAACCTCGGCTGCAGCAAATATCAGGTTGAACACATTTTATTATAAATCCCATGTATATCAGCATCATCTCATGGGTTTAACTTATATTATTACTTTTAAAATTAGGTAATGCTACCTGGATCACATATTGCATCTGTGCATTCATCATTCTGTATTGTAGACTGAAACTGATGAGCTGAACAAATGTTAAAGTTAGAGTCCTGGCACAAAGTCTATAAGGAAGGCTGCATTGCAGGTTGGGTTCTGGAAATGACTTTGTTATTTCTGTTAAGTTATTTTAGATGACTACGTTTCTTTCTAAATTACATTTGTTTAAAAGTAGTTCCCACGTGACAAAAGCACATTTAGACCTTGATTCAAATTGTTGCCTAGGCTGGGTGAACCCTGCCTGAACTTCCGGGAAATTTGGATTTCGCTCGGCAGTTTAGGCTGGACACCCTCAGGCTTACTTTCGCTGTTACATTGCCAGAATCTTTGGCTCCAATCAGAAACGGCCCTTCTCTCCTGGCACGCTATTGGCCTGCTCTGATTGGTTGTAGGACTATCCAATTGCGTACGGAGTCATTTGAACGATGCCCATTGATCCCGCCTCTTGAGCAGTAGAAACAAAGCGCAGCTTCCCCAGACTAATGTTCAATCTTAAAAGATTGACCTTAGTATGGTGAAAACCAGACTAATTGTTGCCCTGAGCTCACTGAGATCAAGGCCCATTGTGGAACCCAGTGCAGCATCACTAGAACTACATGCCATCAAGCTTTAGGTCCAACATGCATGTGAGCAAAAAGAAAGCCCTTCAGCTTCTGTCAGATTCAGTAATGGAGAAGGACTTCTTGGTTTACTGTAGTTTACCGTCTTTCAAGGTGTGCAGAAATAACTCCTTTGAAAGACATTGTATATTTATTTGTATGAAGTGTTTTGTAGTATGTGGGCAACTGTGTTTCCAAGAGAGAAAAAACCCAACATACATTCAAACAAGCACACAAGACACTTTTGCTTCCTCAGGAAGAGATTGCAATGACACACTAAAGAAAATAACGTTATTCTGGATTATCTCTTCTTGGATTTTAGTATTTAACCATATAATCAGTGGAAGCTAACCTTATTTATTTATGTATTTATTTAAAACTGCCATTTCCAAAAAGCAAAGGTAAAAGAGAACCATAAAACCGGTAGGAATGATGTCTGGATGCTTGGATACTCGGATGTACAGTACTAAGCATGTTGCTTTGACACTGAGTGTAGTTTGCATCCTGCCTACTAACATTCAACATTCATCTCTTAAATCCTACAGAATTGTTTGATTTTGTTGCAGTCAACCAGGCACTTACAGCAAGCAGTAATAGATACAAAACAGCCCATTTTAAACTGAGACAGCATTCTGTCCTAATGTATGAATGTCACATTACATCCGCCCTGTGCCAGCTGAGGTTTGCGGACCTTATTACTTAATTAATATGTTGTCTGATAAGAAGTTTTCTTTTGGTCCTATAGAAGCTGTATGCATCATGCTGTAATATTAAGGGGACAATGGTCATGGAAGAAGCGTTACAGGTCCAAATATTGTCTAAGATCAGAAAGACATGGGTTAAGAAACTTCACTCAAACCTTATTGTCATCTGAAGGTTCCACAGAAGATGTAATTCATTGTTGCAAAATCCATGAATATTCATGATACATTTATAAAACAGCAGTTTTCAGAGAAACCATCTAGATTTCCAGTCGGCAAAGTGATTCTTTAAAATGACTCCTACTTCTGCAGATGGACTGTTAAGTGCTGTGTCTGCCTCATTTGACAACTTATGTTATGTTATGTTTATTTATTTGATATGGACATCACAAATACATTAAGACTGTTCCAGTAGACAGACCAGATGCTTTGCTTGAGTGTGTTTAGCACAAGTGCTAATTTTCAACACCAGTCCATAGGCGGCTAATCTAAAAATACAGAACATATTATCAACAGTATTAGATAAAACCAAGTGCATGACACTACATCATGACAGTAGCATACTAAAAAATACAGAGCACAAGATCAACGAGAGGAGATTGAGCAAACAGAAATCAAAATAGTAACAATAAAAAAGTCCATATTTATACATGTGAGCATTGTTGTTTTGCTTTAAACCATGCTTTTAGTCCTCTGTTAAACAAGTTTGTGTCAGTCTCCAGTTTCAGGTGAGTGGGTAAAATGTTCCATTGGTTAACCCCTTTTATTGAAAAGGCAGACTGTCCAAATGATGTTGTACACTTGGGAACAATGCAGTCGCCATTGTGGGAGGCTCGTGTGTTTACTCGGCTTGAGCTACAGCGTCTTTTTATCAGTGCAGAAAACAGGGATGATACACAGTTATGAAGACATTTAAAAACGAGTCTGATATTACAGTAAATTATAAAGTTTTCAAATGCAATAAGGTTGTGTTTTCTCAGGATGCCGCAGTGGTGCCATCTCATTGGTTTTTGATCCATAATTTTTATTGCTTGCTTATATATTGCTATTATGGGTTTCAAAGTGACTTGAGAGGCTTGAGACCAAGACGTGATGCAATATGACAAATGAGAGAGAATCATAGCATGCATGTAGAGTTGTGCAGCTTTACATGACAGGTCTCTTCGAATAAAACGAAAGCAATTGAGATTTGGTTTAACCTTCTTGCAGATGTGGTGTACTTGTTTATCAAATTTTAAATTTTTGTCTCGTAAAATCCCCAGGTATTTAACCTCATTCACCACAGTAATTATTTCATTTTTGATCTTCACCTCAAACAGATCGTTCACAGGCCTATTGCGAATAGAAATACACATAGAAACAGTTTTCTTGACATTCAGGGTTAAGTGAGACATTTCAAGCCAGTGAGTGACTCTCTTAAGTGCTTGCGTGAGGTGGTCAGCTGCTTTGCTAGCTGTTTTAGCAGATGCATAGATGACTGTGTCGTCAGCGTACATCTGGCAGCTGACACCTGGGCAACTTAGTGGCAGGTCATTGATGTACATAGTGAACAACAGTGGTCCAAGTATGGACCCCTGTGGTACTCCCATGTTGTTGGTGAGAAGTTGGGATTTTTCCCCATTTACCTTGACACATTGTTGTCTTTCCCCCACATATGATTTAAACCACTGAGTGGCATCTGTAGACATTTTAAAACGTTTTAACTTGGCCAAGAGGACACTGTGGTCGACAGTGTCGAAAGCCTTTTTGAGGTCCAAGAACACTGTCCCCACAACATGTCCCTTGACCATTAGACCCTTGACCCTCTCAATAAGATAACAGTTGGCTAATTCTGTGGAATATTTAGGCCTGAATCCAAATTGCTGTGGATGGAGCAGTTGGTTGGTCTCCAAATAATCCGTCAGTTGTATCGCAACAATCTTCTCCAGGACTTTTGAGACTACAGGGAGGATAGCAATAGGCCTATAGTTACTCGCCATGTCTTTGTCTCCCGACTTGTAAATAGGAGCAATTATTGCTGTTTTCCAGCTTTCTGGGAATGTGCTTGTTCTTATTGAGAGGTTCACTAAATAAGTAATAGGCAACAACAAGTCTTTCTGATATTTCTTAATTAAACCTGCATTTAAATCATTAATATCCTTTGACATTGAGTTGTTCATATTTGCAATAACCTTTTTAACTGTATCACTGGATGCCTCTTTAATGCAAAAGTCATCTGAGGAGACATTATCACATTCTTCAGGGGATATCTCAGGGTCAGCTGAATTAAAATGACTAGCAAGTTCATGCACAGACTCAATAAAAAAAATGGTTAAAAACATTTGCCATTGACTCACTACTTTCAATTCGGTTATTGTCTACTTTAAGACTGGTTATTTTGGGGTGTTACTTGAGTCTGTTAGTTTATGGATCTGCTGCCACAGTTTAGAACTGCTGCCATTAGCCTCTTCAATGAGTTTGAGGAAGTAGTTACTCTTCCTTCCTTCCGTAGCTCAGACACCACTTTGTTCCTCAGACTAGTGAAGGTAAGGTGGTCTGTGTTGTTTTTCGTCACTAAGGACTTTTTAAGGGCAAGATCTCTCTTTTTCATGAGTTGGTGGATACCATTATCAAACCATGGAAGAGATCATTTCTTCGGCCTGCTTTTCCATGTTTTTGTATGTTTACTTATCAGATTACCTAAAATTGAGGTGAACTTGTTTACACTGTGATTCAAGGTTGACTCTTTAGTTATGGTTTCCCAGTTTACTAGTGATAAATCATTTTCAAAATCTGCCATTTTTGACTTAGGAATTCC
Source organism: Chelidonichthys spinosus (assembly GCA_029853015.1). NCBI lineage: Eukaryota > Metazoa > Chordata > Actinopteri > Perciformes > Triglidae > Chelidonichthys > Chelidonichthys spinosus. The sequence goes on from CM056835.1 coordinate 9,241,345, forward strand.
TGTTGTCTTTTGATTTACAATTTTGCTATAGTGAACAAAGCGTTTTTTTGTTAACTTTCTTACAATTAGTACCATATTATGATCTGAAAGACCAGTGATTAGTGTACGTTTTTACTGCTCTCTCTGGCCTGTTTGTGAAAATCAGATCAATGAGTGTCCCACTCTTTCTTGTAATGCGGGTAGGTTTGTCAATCAGCTGTTTGTATTTAAATTTCTCCATGAGTGGTTTCAATTTAGATTTTTCACTTTTCTCCATCCAGTTTATATTAAAGTCACCAAGTAAGATACATTCATTACATTTATCACAAATAGAGAGAAGACTATTTAATTCATTATAAAAATCTGCACCATGAGAAGGAGGGTTATACAGAACAACAATATTAAAATTCATATTTGGTGAGAGAGTCACACTAAGTCCCAAACACTCTAGGTTCATGCTGACATCAAGGTTAAAACATCTAAAATGCTCCTTTATGTAAATAACAACACCCCCTCCCTTGGTTCTATCTTTCCTATAGCATGAGTATCCTAGTACACTGATTAGATCACTAGAGATATTACAATTAAGCCAGCTCTCAGATATACATAAAAAATCCAAGTTAGATTCCATAAGCAGTTTCCTAATCTGATCTATTTTTGGTAATAAGCTTCTAATATTTATATGGCCACCCAGCAGGCCTTTGGGTTTCGATTCGGGATTCCAGATAACTTGTGCATGGTTTACTGTTTGAAAAAGTTTGAGTTCTCTTTGTTTTGAGTTTGCACAAAGACGTGAGGCTATTTTGTCCCTTGTTTGTTTCCGTGTTTGTTTACACTTGCCTACGGTCCCACGTTTGTCCTCATGTTTACTGTCTGTTGTTGTCAGCTTATGTGCAGAACCGTGGGCATCAGGACTCACCCCAGTGTCAGTGACAGCGTCCTTAGAGTGCTCAGGTTGTGCTAGATGACAGAGCGCTGAGTCCGCCGCGGATCCTCTGGGCGCTAGCTGCCGCGTTAGCCCCGCAGCTTCCATGGCACACGTAGATTCCTGGCTTTCAGGTGGGTCAATTCCAGCCACGGCAGCCGAGTGCATCCCATCCGTCCGTGTCTCCAAACCATCCTGCCGACGGGACGCCATCCAAACCGCCTGACCCCCAGAAGTAGCGCCCCCGCTGACCCCGTCAGCACGGACGCCTCCCGGCGGCACCGGAGTCCAAGGAGCGGGTTGGAGAATCGCCGCACACGCCAATGCAGGCTGGACGCGCTCAGTAGCTGGGGATGAGATCTGCGTCGGAGCGACATCCCTCGTTGTGGTGAAACACTCCGCCGGCTTGGAAACAGGCCCAGGGTTCAGGTGAACATCCCCTGATAGAAGGAGTAGCAGCAGCAGCACCTTGGTTGTGTGGCGTGCACGCCAGCCATCGTTCATTCTTCTCAGCGTGGTCTTACATGTCGGCTTGGGGATCCGAGCTCGGCCATCCCTGAGGACGTACAAAGATCGCGATTGAGCCACATCCTAGGAAGTTCAGTTGTGATTTCCCGGATAAGATGCCAAATGGGTCGTCTGCAGCGTTATCCACGCAGTATTGTGCTTTGTCAGCTGCTGTCCCAGGTGTGTTGCAGGTGGACAGAGCAGGCACCAATAGTAGGACGCCACACACGAGAAGGTGCAGATTGGCGTTGTGATGATCGGATTTTTTCCTGTTTTTACCACACGGATTCAGAGCACCGTTTGATAGTTTGTTTAGAATCCAGATAGAAGTTGAGTAGATGCAATTAGAAATGGTGCGGTTGATAGAGTTATGCATGGGAGTGGAGCCAGCCAGACCACCCGCTGCCACCGCGGCCATCTTGTCTGATAGTTGTTGTCTCACTACCTTTTACTGGAAGTGAAACTTGAGTCCCAACAGACGTTACCATTATATACCAACCCCATCTCCTAAAAAAACTTGCATAGTAAATTATATTTGAAGGAAATCTATTTCGTCATGAATTATGTTTGCTCTTGACGTATTCAAAACGAGTCCGCTGAAGTCAGCATAATGAGGAGATCTGGGTGGTGGACCGCCAAACAGAAGCCAGGAGATATCAATTTAAAAAACTAAAACCTATTTGAACACTTTTTGAGAAGTGTTTTGGCTCCACCATCTCGTCAAATCCTGATTTAGCAATGTTTAGAGCGTATTCTCATGAGCGTATTATTTTTGTTCTCTTGGTCCTATCTATAACAAGTAAACCTGCAGTAACTGTAACTATTGTTTAAGTGGATAAAGGCAGATGGTAAGCTGGCCTAGTGCGCCACTGTAATGTCTAACACCGCCAGGACTACTAGTCAGAAGAATTCTGTTTGTCAACAAAGCTGTAGCTATTTTCGTAGCCTTTACAAAGTACTTCCATTGTCTAAATTCAACTGAGTTCTTTTGTTGCTTAAACTTAACTAAGTACTTTTATTGTTGACATTTAACTAATTTTGTTGCATAAACTTATCTAAGTACTTTTGTTGCCTTAATATAACTAAATACTTTATTGGCTAATCAAAACAACACACACACCCCTGTACTACCTGGACTCTGGAAAAAAGAGCAAAAAAAGGAAAAGAACTATCAATAAATGCCCGTATGTGGCTCAAAATGGAACCTCTGCCTTGTCCTCTGTCCAACTCCCAACCATCTGACCGTGGTAAGCCTGTCCAGACTTTCTCCACCTGACCCAATGCCGCACCTCACCTAGAGTGTACGACTCTTTTTCATATTTTATTGCCTAAACATAACCAAGTACTTTTGTTGTGTATGATGAAATAAGTACTCCTGTTTTCCTAAACATATTTAAGTACTTTTATATCCCAAAGATAACTATGTTTTTTTTTGTCTGACGTTAAAGCTGTATTCTACGATTTGACACACACACACACCCCTCCCCTCTGTGCTCCTCCGAGCTTGTATCGTTCTCCCCTCTCAGCCTCCCACCTCCCTCTTATTTTACAAAAATAGTTCACCGAAATGTGTTTCTGAAAACATTTTAGGCGAGAAATAAGCTATGCAGTTGCTGAATCTGTCTTTATTTTAGATCGACAACGGTCAGTTTAAAAGTTTATTGAGAGCTTGCGGGCGGCGGCACCGTCTCTCGAAACTCGCTGCTCTGCGAAGGCATTGCACGGCTTCTTACATAGACAATGAATGGGAAAATTCCCTCCGGGTATGAACTCAACAAAATACCTCATATATCCAATGAAATGAAGCACTGCAACCATACAGCATTATCAAAATCACACTTTTGCACCAAATGGCACACACTTCATTCATATTACCATATTTGTGTCATACCAACTACACACTGTCGGCATAATGCAAAGCATTAGTATGCTCATCTTTAGTATGCTTTGCCATAATACTAAAATTGTTCAAATTGTAGAGTATTCTATAAGGAGTGTTCACATGCACAGCAATATTTGCAGATACACACACATGCTGTTGAAACATTTATTTTTTTATTTTTCACAAAAATCAGTCAGTGCAACAAATTCACAGCAGATATATTTACATTGGAGTGAACAAAAATATGCCGTCAAAACAGTTAACTGAAAAAGAAAATTGCAGAAAGAATGTGCAAAACAAAAAAAAAAGGCAAGAAAAATAATTAGGCAGCATCTTGCCGGACAGCTGGGTCGCCTCGTCCACATCACAGGCAATCCCTTGCCAGACATTGAGGGAAGAAGCGTCTTGAGTGCCTTATCCATCCCTGAATCACACCCACTTCAATTTCATCACATGCCTCTTCCATAGCCTGCACAAGAGGCATGCGCACAAAGGGCTGACGGTCATATACCTTCCACCACCATGCTGAAAAGAACGCTTCTATGGGGTTCAGAAATGGTGAGTATGGTGGGGGGTATTGCACGAGAAATGCCGTACCGGTTTCTTTCATAGTCGGTAACATCCTTCATAAGCTTGTAGCAGCAAGGCTGCAAATGACCTGACAGGAAGTGGAAGGAAAGTGGGGGAAGGGAGGTGATTAAAGAGACACCTGGGAGCTGCAGTGGGAGAGAGTCAGTCAAACCAAGAAAGTGGAAGAGGACAGAGAGAGGAGTGAGAGAAAGAGAGAAGGATTACCTTTCCTTGGTGTCTTTGCTACAATAACCTGACAATATAGCGGAGATATAAATAAGAGAAGATGGGATCGATTGGACTTTCGAGGCCCAGGATCAAATAAGACTGTGAAGGAGATGATCCGTTCTGGAGCGAGCTTTGGGGTTCAGAGTCCGGCCTACAGCACCGCCTTGACCTGGTTGGTTCATACCACGCTCTGGTGGTATGAGAATGTTGTGGAGTCTGTCCAGAAATGTGAGAATGTGGGCTGTGTTGTATGGTCCAAGGTTGGCATACTGGTGGAGGACACCATGTGTATTGGAGATGGCAGCGCACATTGTGATATTCCTACCACATTGGCCAGGAACATCTATAATGGCTGTGTGGCCAATGACCAGCTTCATCTATAAAGATGAACTCATGTGGGATTGCATGAGCATCCATTTCCAGTACTCTCTTGAAACAAACAACAGAAATGAGTCAAAATGTTATCCAGTACACTGGGAAACAATGTTGCGTGTAGTGTACTGCAGTCACTATTGTACTTACGTCCACATATGCTCGTCTGAGCTTTGTTTCTTTGAGAGTTTCTCTCAAAAGGCACCTTATAATTTTGTTTTATTCTGATTTGGTTTCGCTTAAGAATGCAAACCAATGTGGACAGACTGACTCATTGACTCATTGTCTTGGATGATGTGGCTTTGAATTTCTCGTAATCTGGTTTCATTATTTTCCAAAACCAAGTTTACAATGGCAGCTTCCTGTACTCCAGTGAACATTTGTCCCCATCCTCCACCATGGATGCGTCTCTCAGTCCTTTAGAAAAACTAAAAAACTCATATATAGGGGTTGGACAAAGCAGCCTAAAGATTATTTCCCCCACAGTAGACTAAATTCTACAGGAAACTTGTACAGTTATATGACATCAGCCATTAATGAAGTAAACAGCTGTCACCCAACTGATACACTGGGGTGTGCTTCATAGTGTGAAAGACATTATGGTTACATTCCTGTACTCCAACTCAACAAAGGTTGCTCTGATTTCATTTGAAAGTTGTTTTCTTCTTTTTTGTTTTGTTTTGGAGACTTGAGAAGAGGTTTCGCTCTCTGTGTGTCAGTTTAAATGTGTGCTATGCATGCCATATTATTGTGTTAGCAAAACTGTCAGTACTTTTGTCTCCTAAACTTAACTAAGTAAATATGTTGCTTAAAGATGACAAAGTGCTTTTGTTGTTCAGAGATAACTGAGTTATAATTATAAAATGCTGAGGCCTCCAAAAGGCATGTTCAATCCGCGTAAGAATAATAAGCAACAAACGAAAATACAATATGGCCTCGCCAGGTCTGACGTTGGCGCTTGGGCCCTAATAATAATAGTGCATATGACTTATATAATGCTTTTTAGGTACAAAGACACTTCTCAATCAGTCAGTTCCAAACGACAACTTTTCAAGAAAAAAGTATTATGCTGGCATTGTGAAAGATGAACTTGGAGTTGAACATAGAAAGAAAAACTGATAGCACCCCACCAAAATGAAATGGAATGTTTAAGACCAAACCTTTAGCAATGCTGCTTGAAATCCTGCCAAAAACTCTGGACAGGAGAATGCTGCAGGAACACAGATTTAGTAACAGTCAACTCCAAACAAGTGTAGTAGTTATTTGTCGTGGTATATTAATATAGTATAGCTGTAGGCAGTAGTCACATGTGTGGTCTTTTGTTGCTGTGCCTGGTGATGGTAAACGCAGTAGATGATCTCGGCTGTTTCAGCGCACATCCACAGATCCACAGCCTTTATAACTGCTGTGTGATCCATGACCCTGTGTTGGTGTTCAGAATTACCTTTTCGTATGTATTTCTGTTGGCAGTGAGAAAAAGAAAGGTAGTGAGGAAACACAAGGAGTCAAGATGTCGCGCAAAGATTGACCAACTTCTCCTGCTGATTGCTTGTTCACCAGGAGTTCACATCAAACCTAGATTGAACATAATGATGCACTGCAAATAACCCACAGACCCATCTCTGTGAAAGACTTGTTGTCGACACTCAGACACACTCTGGGATCCTCCGAAATTGATTTGCTCTAAGTGGGTTTCTCTAAGAGGTCAATTTTATGCACTTTTGCCATTTTCCCTTAAAATAGTTTTTTCTTTGCTGATAGAAAAACCATCAGTGAACAGGAATTAAAGGTGGTGCCAACACTCAAGAATAAATATGAACAGTTAATTTAATATATTGTTGAAAGAGAACGTCTTAGCAAAAAAGAGGACAGCATTTTAAAGAGGTCAGCTCTTAAACAGAGGAAAGGGAAAGAGAAAGCCATTAAAGAGAAACAGCCATTACTACAGAGTAATGTTACAGCTTCTCAAATCATGAGCTGGTGCCTGACGGCAGCTGGAGGCTGGGTCTAAGCATCCTGTGGGTCAAGATACATGCTAACCCTTTTTATTCATTCAGACTTTCAAAGAAGACCTTTTTCTTTGTTTCTTCAGCTGCATTTCTGCTCATCTGACAGTGAGGTATGGCCAGAGACCTCAATGAATATTTAATGCCCTGAAAAAGTTGCATTTTCCTAATTTGTATGAGAAAGATGACAATGAAGTTGGATTTATTTTCACTTAGAGAGGCTGTATCAAAATCAGCAGTTGTTATTTTTCTGTTTTAATTCTAAAGAACACTTCTTTGAAAGGCTGAATTGCTTGTACGCTTCCTCAATATTACAGCTCAAATTTCTGTAAAAGAGCTGACTATTAAAAAGCATCCATTAACCCGTAAACCCTAAGCATTATCAAAAGGAAAAGTATGTGGAATTAAATGGGAAAAAGGAAATCGTGGATATACAAATGTAAAGCACAATTATTTTGGCTACAATTATTTATTAAATCTCAATAATTGCTTTCATAATATGAAAATCAAACATTAAATGCAATGTAATGACCAAGAAATCTTCTCTAAATATGTGATGATAATCACAGAAATGTGAAAAAATCAGATCGGTACTTCAAACTTTGGGATAATAATTGCAATGAAAATACCTGTTAATTCCCGCTGTCTGTGTGAAACCAAGAACATGTGTTTAGTATTGTGTCTGTGTGTTTTAATGTGTGTTTGTCGATCACCCAGCAAGGTCAATGGCCTGGTTCAATGTGTCAATCTCAGTCAGTGGGCAGCTCTGGAAGTTGAACACAGTGTGTGTGTGTGTGTGTGTGTGTGTGTGTGTGTGTGTGTGTGTTTATACAACTTCAGTTGTAAATGGGTGATATGTATATTGAGTATTTTGATAAATGGCTCATGATGCTTGTACCCAGACAGTGGCTGGCTGAATGGTAGATTGTTGGTGGAAAATCGGATTAAAGACAACCTGGTGGACAGTGATGTGGTCTATCCCAGAACACAGTGTAATCCTCCCTGCACTGATCCTCTTCACATTATTACTGCTGTACTTTGTTCAGGCTGCAGGATTTTGGATAAAATAAGTACCAAAATATCACTCAAAACTCTTTGTTTATACAATATGTATATCACAAGTATTGTTATAACTTTACAGTATAATATATGTATATACTGCCACTGCTGTAGCTACCATTGAGATGTCAAGACTAGGGTTGTCAAGAAAATAAAAAACTAAAAATTAGAATTGGATTAGATACTAATTTGCAAAAGTATCGATACCAACAGTGCCATCTCTGCCTCCTCCATTGACGCACAACTTATAAATGCATAAATCAAACAACTATGTATAGGAGAGAAGAGCCTCTCCTTGCTAATACAAATCTGGCAGAATTGTTGTCATGAATGCAGCTAATCAATTAAAACATTTTAATAATATTTTTAAAGTCACTTTTATAAATTTGAATTTACCATCTTGTATCTTTTTGTAGCTAACTGAGTAAGCTGAGGTCTACTGTAACATTTGTAATGATAACAATAATATGATTGCACAGAAAACGATGTAGGGAGTTAAGGCCTATTCTACACTGAGCCCACTTTTTTCATTCTAAATTGTCGCATGTTAAACAAGACTAGGTGAAACCTGGTTAATGGCTGGACCGTGTGTGGTCCATGTGCTTAATTGCAGATCACATGACATGGATTTGCATTTCAATTATTTTACACCAAATGAAATCAGTCTCTGCAACCTGCAGCCTGTCAGTCAGTCACCAGGGCAACATTGTTGTTGATGAACGCGACGAATCACGTGATTTCCTTCCTGTTTTATTATTGTGGCATTAGCTGCACCGCTGCCTTTGAAACATTGTACTTAATACTTGTCACAACAAGGTTCCAATTTCTACGTTTTTCCATATTCTGTCAAATAGTGTTTAGAGTGTGGTTTGGCCCTTCAGAGCCACCGTAGAGCTACATTTCAACTGAAAAGCTCGTCCACCTCATTGCTCAAAGCAAGACGCTGTATGACACACAGTTTCAAGACAACGAAGATGCAGAGGTGAAGGAGAGATTATATAAAAAAACTCATCAGACTCAGTGTGAAGGTTTCTTTGTGTAACACATTTTATCGAATCACGGATAAAAAAGGCCTTGAATGTTAGCTTTACTTGAATTATAAATGCATGCATATTGGAGGATACCTTTCTTAAAAGACAGTACCTAACTGTTTTAGTTGTCTCAATAATTTCTGAATGTCATAAAGTTCGGTCTCTGGAAATATTGACGTCTTGCAAGTGTTTTTGGAGAACAAGAGAATGCTAATGATGACCTCCTTGCGAGGCCAAGGGGTGGCTTGACGAGATCAGTCTTGTCCCCGCTGAGTTCTCCTCCCCAACGACGTTTCCCTCATACACACCAGACAGAAAGTCATGTTTCCTCCCACACACAAGCATAACTTAAGTGTGACCCTGGGGACACCAGGATCCTTCACTCCAGATGGCCAAAACCTCCTACAGCCCAACTTGACATCCTATCACAGCCCTCCACAGTAACAGGGATCCAGCCACCCTGGACTAACCAACCTTGACACGCCAAGCAGTAACAGACACATAAAGTTCCTATTCTGTGATCCTAGCACTGTTTCACAATAAGAACGCATGTGTAGACACATATATCATAATATCTCTATCTGTAAGGATGCATTTAGCTGTAAGATAGTCATGACCCAGAAAAATGAGAAAACAATATGTTTCCCTGGAGACCGTTTAGTTGTTTTGTAGGAGACACGGTTGAACTGGACATACATTCTGACCAAATCCTAAAAAATTCAGTTGAGGCAAAGATAGTGTTGAAGAAATGTTCTGCCTTCCACTGCGTGATGTTGAGCAGAGACCAGCTGGCTTTGTTGTTCACTAATGCTGCCCAATAAGTTTGGCTTTGCTGGTAAATGTCAAATATAACAACCGTTCCACAGGAGGTTCTAAAGAAATCAGCTCCATTTTACATTTGAATAATTAGCACAAGAGCTGCTCTTATTTAACATAAACTAACGTCTAACATTATTATTCATCAACAGATCATTTGTAAGCAAAAACACTTTTATAAAACTTGGTCATGGCATCTCTGGTGACCCCCACCCTTATAGAGAAACAATAAGCAGGTTCTGACTGCAGCAAACACCAACCGACTGATCATCTAAAACTACAATATCCAGACAAAAACCTCAATGCTTTTGTGAGATGTGGACAGAGGAGAGAACGCTATGCAGAAGCTGTCGAAACTGCAAACTGTTATTGATCGCAACCATCTCCTGTGATTGCCAACTGAGAGGTCTGTTTAAAGACACTCCAGTACAGGATGAGGCAGACGTAGAAGAGAAAAACACGGCGCGTCATCCTCCCCACCCTGTTGTTTATCATTGTCCAGCTGTGCGGTGTCATTTTTCCTGGCAGTTAGCCAGCAGAACTCCTCCTCTTTAGTGATGGCAGGGCTTCCATGCTATTATGGGAGGTTGGTCCGGAATACGCTGTCAACACACTGATGGGAAGGAGCAGGCCTCTTTCTGGTCTTTGTTGTGGTTCTGTTGCATCTGGGTTCAGATTTGACGGATGAAGAAAGGCGGTGTGCTTAGGACAGGTGTGTTCATGTGGGAGGCCAGCGCCTGGCATATGAAACACATCTTTAACTTATATGTGTCACTGTCAGGGTCCTGATCCCATCTCTCCAGGCAGGTTGTGTTGTAGAACTAAAGGACTCTGTGTGGATGCTGTTATAAGTTTCTGATACCGGTGGATACTGACTACATTTATATGCAGCAAATATCCAAATGTTTGCTTTAATGTGTGTTACTTGACTGCAGGATCAGATCTGTTTATTTGCGTCACTCCAGACGTGCCGGGAGGAGGAGGAGGGGGGGGAGTGGCTTACCTCGGTGATGACGGCGACAGGATTCCATCAATCATGGCTGAAATAACCGCCGTTGGTACTTTGTAATGTTGTGGGAGTGCCAGACACACCGATTGATCACACACCATCACACATCAACATCAACACAGAGAGAGGTGCAGCTGGGGAATACAGTTAAATATATGACCCCTATCACACAGTTGCTGCAGATTGTTTCAGCTGCATATGTAAATATATGTTTTATATATATATGTTTGAATTGATACATTGTCTAATAGATAAGGGTTTAAATGTGGTGACTGTAGAGTTCCAATACAGTGAACTCACGGTCATGTTCAGGAAACCAGTTTGAGACGATTTGACCTTTGTGACCTGCGTGTTGTCCTGATGAAGGCAGCATCAGGAGATGGGATCACTGTGGTCAACAGCAATACACCAGTAGGTTGTGGCATTTAAACAACGCTTAATTGGTTTTCAGGGGCCCAAAGTGTGCTACAGAAATATCCCTTACACCATTACACTGGGTTCACACCTGAAGCAGCAGGATCTTTAGAGAGCCACTGACAACATCCTTTCAGTGGCAATGTAAACCTGTACACACAGGATGGGTGATGGTTCCAGGTTTTGATTTATTTTCTACCCGTGTGGCGAGCGAAGCTGGCAAAAAATCCCACTGATAAACTAATATAAATTATATGTTATAAATGATCTCATTCTGAAAAAGGATAAGATATCTCCCACACACGATTACATTTCAAACTTAGAAACAGAAGGCTACTGCTTGCAGAACTTTTGACATTGTGGTGCTTTCCGGAGTGAACCGACTGTTACAGCCAGCACCACATCCATGCTTTCATGCTGTTTAGGACAGGTTTATCCCTCCATTTGAAAGTCCCAGCAGACACCGAATTCATCAGACCAGGCAACGTTTTTCCAATCGTCTATTGTCTAAGTTTGAGAGAGCTTGGTTGGCATTATTTCAGTAGTTGTTGCCTTTCTATCAGCCTGATCCAGTCTGACCATTCTCCTGTGCCCTCAACAAGGCATTTTGGCCAGAGAACTGGATATTTTAGCTTTTTGGACCGTTCTCTGTAAATCCTGGAGGTGGTTTTGTGTTAAAATCCCATTAGATCTCACTTTCTTGCACTTTTTTCTCACACTTCTTCGGTAGTGTAATGAGGGTCCTAACATAAAACAAGCCATTGACAACTTTGTAAATGGACAGATTGTTTATTAAGAAGGACTGTTTATACAGACAATACCTTGCCGGTCACTGCCATCTTGAAATGAAGTCCCAACAAGTCGATTGAGGAACACAGATCTCTGCATCCTCTGCAGTCTGCACGCTCTCTGGCAGCCCTTTCATCATGCTCCTGCAACTATTCCTCCGTATATTCGGGTTTGACGGACGCTCATCAAATTTAAATGGTGGACTTGAAATTCTTTGTCATATTCAGTATGTGTTCATTAATGACTCAAGGTCTGTTACTTACTTACTTGGAGTCTCTAAAATGGTTTATAATTAGTGATTTCTTTTTATCATGAGAGATGCCCTACCACTGTTGGCATTTTGGAAGCATCGGCTAAAAACAGGCTAGTTTAGAATGCATTGAAATAGTGTTTTTTTTTTTTTGCTCCGCAACGAACGTTTAAACTCGTTATCATGCGAAGCATAACCAAAATCCATTTTGCACCAGATGTCCCCTTTAAGTCACCTTCACACTGTTTGGTTTGGACTTCTGCAGACTGCTTTGACCATGTCTTCTTGTCTAAATACATGGAGTTGCTGCCACATCATTGGTTGATTAAATATTTGTGCTATTTTTAAATATTTCTGCTGTTTGGATATCAGGTGCGATGCTAAACTGCATTTAATTTTGTCTCAGTTCTGAACACTGACATACATGTCATTAGATGAATGTAATCTATTATAACAGAATATAATAACAACATATATAGCAAGTTATTAGCATAAAGAAAATAAGTTAAACACGTCATTTGTGGTTTATTGTTGCTTTATGTGGCTGCAGGCGTATACAGTGAGAGCAGAGCACCACCCACCCACTCCCCTGGAAACAGGGAGCTGCCAACAACCTCTTAGCAGCTTTCGATTGGAGCAGAAGATGTAGTTTCCACGTGGAAAATGGTGGTCCCTCCTCCCTTTCTCTCTCTTAAGCCCTCTCTCCCTTCGTCTCTCTCTCTCTTCATCCCTCCCTCTCCTTGCTTTTGTGGCTGACAGAGACCTGACTTTGCTGTGTAGACGCTCCCCCTTCCTCAGCGTCATCACGTCTTCATTCCCTCCCTCCCTTTTTTGCTCTCGTCTCTGTGCTACAGTCTGCTGAAACAAACCCCTCAGTCCAGATGGGCAGCAGCTAGAGCCGTTGGGCTGTCACTGCAGTCCAAATTGTCATTTCACCTGTCGCTATGTTTGCCTCTATTTGGTATGCCAAGAAGCTAGGGAGACGACTTGTGCAGAACAGCCGGAAAGCTAAGATGCTGAAAGACAAGGTAGGTTCACCACTGTGGTTGCTTTACTGATTTACTTTGGGTTAACACAACAGGAACAGGATACAATGTCATGGCAGATCTGTGGGACAGACAATAACATCCTTCATTTTCATGAAATATGTTGCCCTTTATTCATACATGTTAGGTACTGCTGCAGCAGGTAGTGCTACTTAATTTCACCTGTTGAATAATAGTGTTGACATCTGTGGTGGAGATTTTATGTAAATGAGTTGACTCAATTGCGTCCTTTCTACCTCGTTTGAGGGGAAGAATGAGCGATGAGGGCACACGGAGCTTACTGGCAGATCTTGTCTTTTGACCTTGCTTATGCATATGGGGACTTAAAAGCTAACTCTTTCTCAACACATTAGGCTGTCTGCCAGTGCCAGTTTTCTTCATCCGCATCTTTTAAGTCATCGGACTTCAGCGCAGCCAACTTTTGACACTGCAGACACTTCTCTCACCATGGAGTCATCTGACTTTAAACAAAATGAGTAGGTACTACTGGACAATTTCTTTTTTAATTGACCTTAGATATTCCGCTGACTCCCCAGCTTCCATTTAGCAACACCATCAGGTATGGGGTTATTTTTGGAATGGTAGATCAGAAAAAAAAATGTTTCTTCTAATTTATGTTTAACAGACAGCAGTGCAAGTGTGACAAAATCCACTTTCTAGAATCTGATTGCTGGCAACTCTGGTAAACTATTCTCATGGCAATGTATGAACACTGAACAAACACTTCCCAAAAGGCAACAGGTCACAGTAGGCTATAAAACTGAAAAGCATCTCTTATGGTATGAAACTTAAAATCCTAAATGTATAGAATACTACGAAACATTCAAAGCACCCAGACATTTGTACGTTGTAAATTACCCAGATCTTCCAGCCATCTGCATCCCATTGAGCAAGTGCACCATCCTAGAGTGTGTTTCCTTTAACTTAGCCACTTCTTCTTGGCTCACATGAAAAGCAGTTTGTCATGATTTGATGATTTGAATGAAGGCCATTTAAGTTGTCATACTGTGAAGTTGATACGCAGATTAACAAACATCTGTTTCTTACGACGGCATATTAGTGCCGCTGTAGTTAATATTCCAATAGTAGCAAATTTGCTACTTTGTAAATTCCCAGATTTGCTACTTTATTCGCATATAAGTTCATAGAAGAAGTAAACACGTTGCTTGACCGGATGTTTGCCGTTGCTGTGATAACAAGTAAAAGCTACCGCTAGCATCTTAGCCCAAACACCCGATTAATAAACACCCATAAGATGACAATTTGGCCCATATATAAAAAACAACAGCCATCAGCCTGGTGTGTTGTGACACGTTGTGATGTAGTAATTAGAAAAATCAATGTTACATTCATTGGAAGTTAGCTAGCATAGATGCCGCTTCTCAGCATCGTAATAAAGTGGCAAATCTGCACTTTATAAAGAAGCAAATTTGCAACTCAGAATATTGCCCACCTCTGCAGTTTTTTTTCCCTACAGTGGCCCTAATACGCCGTCATAGTTTCCCAATGTAACTATATGGTACATTTTGGGCTTAATGGCATCATGAGACAGACCTGGATGTTGGAACTATGTTGGCCGCTCTTCCTTGGAGTTTTTTATTTTTATTATAAAATTTTGTACAGTGAAGGGTGCAGAAGCTAACGTGTGATTCTTTTTGATAGGGACACCAGGTTAAAAACTGATGCTGAAAGTAGTGAAATGTTAACTATATTTGAATTTGCATATCAGATCTGCCACAGTAGTCATCTTGTGTTGATCGCTGGAAGATGCCTAGTTTCACAACATATTCCTATCATCAGTCAGTGGTAGCTTAACAGCAAAGCTCTCAGTCAGAATGTCTATTCTTGCAGTAGTAGTAGTTGCTGAGCAGCTCTTTTTTTTTACCTTTACAGCTTCAGGGTCTGACACACTCACTCGCTTTTGCCAGATTTAACAACTTTCACTGTGGACTACCACTGCTCTCCATTAATTGCAGCCTTAATCCTACTGATTATACTCTGGCTACATACATAATCTGTGACCCCTGCAGTGTGTGTGCTTTTTGTACAAATGAACAAAAAGCACCGTGCTGCTTAGCAACGAGTGTGTGTGTGTGTGTGTGTGTGTGTTTGTGTTTGTGTGTGTGTATGTGTGGTGGGGGTGGGATGAGGTTGAGGCTGACAGAGTGCTTGTATTTTACCTAAAGGCCCAAGAGAGGGAGAGGGAGCCAGTAATAGAGAGATGAAATCAGGCCTTTTCAGTGTTCCCCATGGAACACCAACAAAAATCAAACAAACAAAACAAATCAAGGGAACATGAACATATATATATATATATATATATATATGGGGGCACATACAAGGGGCCCTAGTTTCGTAGACCAGCGCAGGGCGGCGCAGGGTGGCGCAGCCGGCGCAGTGCAAGTTTCGACCCGCGCAGCCTTGCGCACCGTCAGTTTGGCAGTTTGGTGGATCGCCTGCGCCAAGATGGGTGTGGCGGCGCAGCAGGGGGAGGCGTCACAGATTCAGCTTGGCGTAGCGAAAGTTGACGAAGGCAATACTGTGAAGTCCTCGACAGTGACCGACAGGTCCATGTGAGGGCAGTCTTTCCTCAGGATGAAGAGGAGTTTGGCTTTATGCAGGTTAAGATTGAGGTGATGCGCAGTTGTCCAGACGGAGATGTCTGTCAGACATTTTGAGATGCGGGTTGCAATGTGAGTGTCGGAGGTTAGGGGAAAAGAGAGAAACAGCTGGGTGTCATCTGCATAACAATCTCATCTAAGGATGGAAGAGACATGGGTTCAAAATTTGAAATGCTTCACATTTCTCAGGGGGGAATTGAAACTCATGGTGGGCAGGCAGGATGGCAACATCCTTACTGGCCTTAAATTAGAGTCTGGGGTTATGGCAGTTCTGAGAGATGAGATCTGAGAAATATTATGATCTTGTCTTGCCTGAATGCGGACATTGTGTTGTCATACTAGCTGCAAGTCTACGTGCAATTTTGTTCAGCTTGTTCCGCATTTCTTGAAATATGCTTTGGAGCCCGGATCTGTTCATTTAGCCTTGGCAGTGCACTAGGTTTCGATTTTTTGTCTCTTGCGGATGCAATAGTGTCGAAGATGTTTTTGGTGATATTATTAACATTGACGGCAAGGTCTTCAGTGGTGGAAATGGACATAAAACAAGTGATAGATTAAATGATGGTGAGGAAGGCTTTACGTAATTTGCCCATCGATAGAGGTTTTGGAGTGGAGGTAGGCAGCATATCCTTAAATCTGATGGTACAGAGTCTTCTATGACCAGGTCTACAGGGACATAGCAGGATGACATTACTCAATCTAGAGTGTGACTCATGGAGTGGGTCGGACCACTGATAGACTGGAATAGGCCAAAGGATTCAATTATGTTCTGGAATTATTTTGCCAAGGAGTTAGAGGGGCAACATATATGGAAATTAAATCTCCTCATCATTGGCATGATGTGAGATTGGAGAAATCCTGCAGAAAAGCTGGATTTGGTTGAGGTGGTCTATAGTCATAACTTGCTGTATAGCAGAGACTATTCAGATCATTCACATCCTCACATGATGGTTTCAGTACAAAGAAACAAATATACTTGATAATTGACTTGAATGTATTTATGCATTTCTATTCATTTGAGGGAGATACTGGTTGAGTGTACTCGTGGAAATAAGTGCATGACAGATGTTCTGGTTGGATAGGGGACAAAGGTGATGGAGTGCATACTTATACTTGTATGTAAATGTGTGTGAGAGAATTCGGCTTTCTTCAGCACAGCTGGGAAGCAACTAATTGTAGCTGCGTATCACATTAGTGTTAAAATCAACAGATTTCTTTTTTTATTGGCTTTTTTATTGACTCCCTTATTGACCAAGAGAAGCGTCTGGCAGTCTATCTGAGCATAATTGTTGTAACGCCGAAGCTAATGTAAGTGATTTTATTAAGGTTAATTTTATCAAAGTGCTTAGAGGATTTCAGGTCAACAGAATACAGTGTATCATACATGTACTATATATGCCTCGGACTTTTATAGTGAAAGGCAAGAATGGAAGGAGTTGATCTGGTTAGCAATTGAAAGTAGTTCTAAAGTTTGCCATCTCACTTCTGTGTTGTTTACAATATAGTGTATGTTTGGATTGTGTCTCTTCAACGTGATTGGTTGACGACTATTCGTGGTATGGAAGTTCAAACCAATCTGAAAGAAAATTACGTCAACTTTTTGCCACACAATATTCCTATTCTATGAGACTAAGCAAAACAATCTTTTGACCTCAACTGTATTTGTAGAGAAGCCTCAAAGAGTGGGCTTGCATCTAGATCAGATCCTTATACTGTATGTGTTTACATGATGTATCAATCTGTTGTCAGAGATGCTCCGTTGTTTCACTCAGTGCAGATGTATAATGTGCTGCTATTATTTTGGTGTGCTATATCTAAAATTGGACCACAAGATATCAGGTTGTATTATGGTCAGTGAGATGAGCAAAGAGGTGCTGGTGAGGTCAGAAATGAGTCACCAGCCGAGGAAAAGGATGGTTTGGTCTGACACGATCAGGTTATACAGTATGATGCCTCCTGTTTAAAAGGGACAGGTACTGTCTGTGTGTCTGGGGATGAGATGGAGACCACCTAACTAAATGATGGGATCATTTCATTTCTGCAGCTTGAAATGATCCTCTCTCTGCCCTTGTTTCCTGTCTCCCTTGTTTACAGTGGAGCAGATTGGCGTCTGACAGTTGCTGTATAAATATGTTGCATCTGCGTGTGCATGAGCACAACAGTCTTCCTCTCTGTCACTTTGTCACAAAGTGAGTGAGAACAATTGAGAGCTACCTGGCTCTCCACTTCCAATAGCAGCTTGCTCTCCAAACAACCCAAATTAATCTGTGTCTACAGCTGTCCACCGCAAACTCTGCTTCATTTCAAAGGACTTAGCCAGGATCACAGAAACCCCCACAGCTGTAGAATGGCTGTCTGCTGTTAGAGATATCATTACAAGCTGAGTCTACATAAACACCCACACAAAGTAATACATGCATATGACAGGGGAGGGATTTGTGTAGTACTGAAGTTGTGTCAATGCATTTTTTGTTGATTTGAATTTGAATAATTTTCTGTTTTTATCTGTAAAACAATATCAAACATTGGCTGGTTGCTGCTGCACGATTAGCTCTTCTCTTGGCTTAGTTTTATATCATATCAAGATCAAACCCTTTTGTAATGTACCCTTTCTCTCCTTCTGCCGTTCTCATGGATTTACTTGCTCTATGCCCAATCACTGTCTGCTTCTCTTTAACTCTCCTGTGGCTGTTGCTCTCATGATGTCCCGGTGGCAGAGTAGCCATTTGCTGCGTGGGAACCAGCTCCTTTCGATAATGGATGTGCACTCCTGCAGCCTGATAGCAGAGTGGGTTTTTGAGAGGGCCGATGTCAAGCATCTGGAGAGCCGAGTGACATAGAAACATGGTGATATCTGTTTGACTCGTTGCTTATATTTTGCTTAGCCTCTACCTTGTTTTATCTTGTGCCTGAAAGTTCTCAATATCAGTCAGGTGATTCATCCAGCACTAAAGCAGAGTGTCGCTGCTTCCAGGGAGCCCGGGCCTGAGGTCTGAGCTGTCCTAACATCCACACATTCTACTGCAGCCTGTTCTCCCAGAAAACAGGCAGTGAGAGAATGAGGAAGACTCACGAGAGGCCAGAGTGTGGGAGGGAGACGGTCGTGGGCTGCAAGAGAGAGAAGTCATTAACAAATGAGCAAATGAAAGAGACATAGCATAAAGTGAGAGAAGGAAGAAGAGGAGGAGACAGACAGGTAGATGAAGCCGCTCATCTCTCTCTTCTGGCTGCACCTCTTTACTCTTGCTGCGTGAGACGAAAGGTTAAATCTGCTCTATTCAGAGACTTTTCAATTATCCCCCAGCCAGTGTTCAGCATTGTATTTGATTTATCTCCCACTGCAGTACAGACTACGTTGTTCCCATTGTTTTATTTTTGCTCTTTACGGCGTATTTGAATGGGTGCATGTTTTTTATGACATGGGCTGCCGTAGCTCCGCCTCTTTTCCTGACATGCTCCATTGATCAGTCTCTAATCTAGTTTAGGCTTCCTGACAGAGCTGACTTCCCTCAGGCATTAATTATGCCTCCATGTGATTTATATCAGTGGGCTCCAGCACCCAGCACTCTACCCTGTCTAATCCAATCGGATCCACGTCTGTGGCCCAGCCACTGCAGCTATCACCCAATCAGATATATTGAGTATGTGTCGCAAGTGTTCCCCCCTGCTTACATTCCCCTAGAGCGATCTGTCCTGGACAGCCCCACTCCATCCAGTGTTTTAAAGTCCTCCTATGTAGAGAACGTCACACCGCACACAGCTGTGAAGGGGGCAGATGTATCTAGTGTAGAGCCTCTAATCCACAAAAACTACTTCTCACGGATGAGAAATTGATTTTAACAACAGCGTTAGCTGGTATCTAGAGGTACAGCTGAACCAGGGATTATATTTCTTCTGAAGATGTGGGAAATTACTCAACTTTTTTTCTTCATTTGGATATCTTTACTGAAACAGGTTGTGAGTAGAAGACCTGCTTGGTGACCTCTGTTAGTGAGGGTACACAGAAAATCAGGTCCAAGATGAGCTTCATGTGGAAACGACAGTGGGACAGCATTTTGAGTAACTCATCTCTGAGCTACACTGTCCACGGAGGAAGTGTTCCAAACCTTCTGTCCCTTCCACGCTCCGAGGGCCTGGCGACCCTGAAAAAAAGACTATCCATGGATATTCTCAGAGGCTGGGCCCCGGACCTGGGGAGCCTGACCATGGGGCTCAATCTCAATCTGAGCCCAGTGAAATGGCCCTCGCTGGTTACCGTTTGTAAGTGGAAACAGTCGCTGACAGAGAAGCTGAAGAAGAGACACTGTAGCACTGAAGACGAACCACAGGTTAGAAACATTGATTGTTTAATGACGGTTAACAATACGACACATAGCTGTTGTTGTACTTTTTTCTTCATGCTGCTGATTGCTCAAAATCAGAATTATCTGTTTTGACAAATGACTAGGTGCTTGTCACTGCACCGATCAAAAGGAATAATGGCCGCGCTTCATGATTCACTGATGTCATTGTCTTTATTACTCTCCTTGTACACCGTCTGACAACGTGAAATCTACAAGAGACGATAAACAGTATTTTAACGACATGCTTAATTACACAGACTTAATCTTACAAGACTGTAATTAAACCAATTACCGTGTGCTCCTCCTGGACCACATACAGAATCATGTACAGTATCATACTCAGCCCATTGCATCTGACCCGCGATATACACTTCCTGTGTTAAAGGTCAGGTCCCGTGACCTACTACGTCACATGCATAATATGAACTTTTTAAACATTTACCCTACATTAATTTTGTTACTAACATTATTGCATCTATTTACAATAATTGTTCAAATGAACTTAAACAGTTATGAATAACCAAAGACAAATTATATATTCCTCCATGACAAGTCCTTGTATTCAACAGTGTATTTCTAAGATACCAGCACACACTTATTGAATCTATTTAAATGTTGTTGATTCCCTCTGAGATAAAGACTCTATCAAAAGCCAAGAACGCAGAATCAGTACATTAACTACATAATAAAGTCACATAAATAGAGTAAAGGTGCCAGTGGACCAAACAAAGAAAGCTCATTCATGACTCTGTCACAAGGTCTTTTCATTTTAGGTTTAAACACTGAGACCAGCTATATGTGAAAATAATGAAACCATCCACCGCTCCCTTGATTTTACAGCCTGTCCCATTTTGTATATGCAGTGTAATTACAAATGTAGCTTTCCATCCAACAGGCTCCTTTAATTTATGGAATTCATTAGATGGAGGATATTTCCTATGAGACATGTGTTGTATCAGTTAATGGAGTAGCTGGTTATCTGTCAACTCAACAACCAATGGCTTTATCAGGTTTCCACTTAATTTATGTCCACCAACACTGACATTAGTAGGACATTATGCAGCATTAGTAGAGTTAGCCCACAGTTCAATACGTACCTCGGTTCTTGGGTTACGGTTTTGGTTCTGTTTTGTACACATTTTGTGCGAAAAAGGAGATAATTGCTATTTATATATTCAAAAAATATGTATCTTTTTTTTTTACATTCAGACACATTCAAGTGTATTCTATAGTAAAAGAAAGAAATATGTTTAACAATTTTGTTAACACTTTTAAATGCAAAAGTGCTTCTTAGCCTTGACTGGTATAGGAACAAAGGGGTAAAACAATTTCAAAAGCAAAAGTACATATTTGAAATATGTACATATTTAAAACATAGTAGGAGGTTTTATTATTTATTTACAATATTGCGGATATGGGGCTCAAGGGAGAGGGCTGAGTCAAAAATGAGTGTGGAGTTGGAGCCGATGAGGAGGAGTTCAGTTTTGTTGCTGTAGCTGTTTGAGGAAATTGTGTTGCATCCAGGTTTTAATTGCTTATAGGCAGGATTTGATGCGGCAGAGTGAGGGTTGTGGGGGATTTGATGCTGAGGTAGTTCTGGGTGTCATCGGCGTAGCAGTGGAAGTCACGGTTGAAGTGGAGAAGTATGTGACCAAGGGGGATAATGTAAATGATGAAGAGTAGGGGGCCCCGTACAGAGCCTTGGGGAACACCTTGTGTGACTGTGGCTGTAGGAGAGGTGTGGTTATGGAGAGAAATAAAATGAGATCTGTTGGAGAGGTATGACTGAAGCCAGCTGAGTGCAGTACCTTCAATGCTGAGGTCTTTCCGCCTGGAGAACAGAATGTTATGGCTCACGGTATCGAACGCTGCACTCAGGTCGAGGAGGATGAGGATGTTGAGGGAGTTGGTGTCATAAGAGGTGAGAAGATTATGACTTTGAGGAGAACTGTTTCAGTGCTGTTAGTGTGTTATAACAAAGCTTTGTAATGTGGTGTGATTTAAAGCAATACTAAAACTTTACACAAATGTCATGGTTATCTAAAAACAATTGCAACTGAGTGAAAACTACTTTCTCCACAGCTTCAGGCAGAAAAGGTAGGTTTTAGGCTTGAAAAGAAATGCGTCCAGATTTTTCTTTTTGGTGAGAGGCTGCACTACATCATGGGGGGGGTTAGCTCAGGAGGTAGAGCGTTCGGCTGGCAACCTTAAGATTGCCGGTTCCATCCCCGGCTCCTCCTAGCTGAGTGCCTGGTGTCCCTGAGCAAGACACCCCACCCCAATTCCTCCTGACGAGCTGGCTGTCCTGCGTGCCCGTGCGAATGGGTGAGTGAATGGGTGAATGTCAGTCATTCCTGTAAAGCACTTCGGAGAAAAGCGCTATATAAATGAGGCCATTTTCCATTTATGTTTGAAAGCAGCTGGGACACACCCTACAATAAGAGAGGCTTCAATGCAAGGAAACTCGACCCAACAGTATCAAAACTTTCTCTTAGTAGACAAGAGGAAATGCCATCAAGATGGCAATATGTGGAGTGCAGATGTAGGTAGTGCAACCTTTGATAATAAGGACATTGATATAGGCGGAAACTGATCTATGCTAGGCATAGAGAAGAGACAGAGGATCCAGGTCCAATGGAGTGGGTGAAAAGACGAGATCTTGGTGATAAAAAATGAGTGTGGGCGTGTGTCAGGGTTTTAGAAGAGAATTTAAACACTAAAAAGAACATGAGGTTGACTGTTACTGGACGGCTGGACTAACGGCTCTCTGGTATTTTGCTAAGCAATTGGGTAAAATTCCTAAGGAGATATGGAGATTGTCCTTCTTCCGCTTCCTCTCAGCTACTAAAGAATTACGTCTGAGGCCTGAGTAGTATCGTTCAGCCAGGCCTCTGAACGTGGTTTGGTGCCTTTAATCCTGACTATTACAGTAAATAAAACAGGCAGACGATCCGAAATGCCTGAATCACATACTTTTGTAATATCAACACATACAGCATAAGACAAGTCAAGGTCCAATCTGTGACCCTTTTCATGTGCCGGGCCAGTCACAGACTGAGGCAGGTTCAGAGAGTCTATTAAGTTAATATAATATTTAACTAGTGGTCTGGCTTCCCAACATGTATATTAAAATCACCAATTATAAAAAAAAAGTGATTGTCAATTATAAGGTATATGCCTACCCATATTGAACTGTGGTGGTCGGTACAACACCTCACTTTAGTGGTCCTAGAGGAGGTCTGAATATCACAGCCAGGAGGGAGAATTTCAGAAGAAGGGTTCCAACAGAAAATCCAACTTGTGAGAAGTGAAGAAGTCATTGAGCCAGAAGGTCTTATTTGCTAGCGATCTAGCATTAATCAGAGGCATGAAGAGTAAAACCAAGGCCTTCGTTGAAACACAACCCAGTAAGCGACGGTTCATGGTTCACCCCATTTGCCCTGCAGACCCAGGATCCGGGGTTCTATGATGACTGTAATCAGTCATTCAGTATTTGAGGAAATGGACCTGAGAGAGAGGTGATACAGGCTCCAAGGCCTCTGGTTGAGGACCCGCGCTTGAAGGAGGAAACACAAGTCGCCCATAGCATAGGTGGGGGATTTATTCATTTTCTACAATAAAATACCAAAACAGTTTTTAAAGGGAGTTAACCAGTCTGATGAGGGATTAGACAACATATGGAAACCTGTGCCTTTTTGTATCAGTATTGCTGCTGTGACAGTTAGCAGAGCAGTTGCAGCTGGGACAACTCTCATTCTCCAGATGGCCCATCCATCTCTGAGTTACATTTGACTTTGCTAAAATGTTTCAGAGTCACATTTTAGATATAGAGAGTAAGTGGAACATGTCCGCTCTGAGAGTGAACAGGTGAAAACAATATGAACAGATATGGTTAATTGGATTAGGATAAGAAGCGGCCGCTGAATTTGTAAAACTATATTTCCTTACCTCCCCTCCTTGGAAAGACATTACTGTCTGACTTTCATCAAGGATTCTCTGAAATGCTGTTGTTTATCAGGCCTACAGCTTGAAGTTGAACTTTAAGTGCCCCCATGTGGCAAGTTGAGTGTATTGCATAAATGCATATTACATTTTTATGTAGATTACTGCACTAAAGTAACACATTTCATAACAAGGTTTCAAGGCTCTTTCAGTTCATAGGTTCTTTGTTAGTTCAGATATGCTTCTCATCACAATGAATGCATGTAATGCATTATGTAATTGAGATTGTTTGGATGACCGCATCACTGTGTCTTTCAATGAATTAAATGTTCACATGGATTTTACACATGATATGCCATGTGTGTTTGTACGTATATATATATATATATATATATATATATATATATATATATATATATATATATATATATATATTACATGTATGCAAATGTTTCATGCTAAGCAATCACAGAGAGCTCAACAAGTAATATATAGTATGTAGACGTTGCTGCAAATGTAACATCAGTGAAATCAAAAGCTACTTTGAGATTAAATGTGCGCCTCAGATATGAGTTATGCTCATATGCTGTAGCTTTTGGAGAAAAATGGATTAAATGGACAGTCTTACTCTGTTTGTTGTAGTTAACAACACACCTGTGTACTGTAGACTTGGCTGTACACTGGCATGTGTATTTATCGTGGACTTTAATGGGAGTGATTGAATTGATGTAAGAGATGAATAAATGAATATATTTATGAATAACATTTAAACAAACACTATAACATGAAGGGACAGATGCAAACTGAATCCTAAACCTGCATTCCAACATCCAGCAAGAAATGATCTGTTTTCAGCAGAGAACCCCTCATTGTGTTTCTCAGGAATAACCCTTGGAGTTATATAGTATGACTAGGATGTCACAAGCTCCGTATTTAAAGGAGGAAGTATTCCTTTACAGCATAAGGAAATGACATGTGGTATAACAGTTTACTAGTGACTAGTATTTGTATTTCAAGGGACCATTGTTTAGTTGTTGCTTGCAGGTCTGAGCAATGTCCAATGTCCAGAATCTTCTATCATGATGTAGGTATTTTCATATCTTTTCAATGACTCAAATACGTTGGCTTATAGCTGCAGCTGCATTTTAGAAAAAAAAAAAATGTCAAAAAAATTTTGAAGTTGGAAAAAAAAATTCCAGCTTGTTTTGTTAGAAAGCTGTGATTTCCATCACAACCTGGCATTTTAAGACTCTCCCAAACCCCTCAAATTGAATGAGACAGAGAGGAGGGGTGAAGTGTGATGATGATGATGATGATGATGATGATGATGGTGATGATGAGGATGATGATGATCAAGAACAGAGCAATGCAGAAAAGCAACAACATCCAGTCGTTATGAAATGAGGCATGTGGAAGAGTGAAGGAGTGAGAGTCAGGCTGAGTAATAGGTCTGTTTGTTGATGTGTCCATTTCTTTCTAAATGACCGACCATCCATCCAACCGTGCCCTCCGCTGCCCACACACACTCTTCATCTCTCAAACACACACACACTCGCTGCTCGCTGACGCACTCTCACCTACGAGCCATGCTGTTGGTTGCCCCCGTCAACAGCTCTGATGAGGTATTATTCTCCATCACTGGCAGTCGCCTCTAGTAGATAGAATGGAGAGCAAAAAACGCCCACACACATAGTAAAGCATCACATAACAGACCATGTGGAAAACTGGGTATCCCTCTATAGCTAAAGCTCGTTTTTTATATTGCATATAGCGTGGGTGCTGTCATGGTGATGTCATCTCCACATGGGAATCCAGAATGAATTAGCATTTTTGTGTTTCAGACACCGTGAAGCTCACGGATCCTTTCCTTTTGCCTAATATCTCATGTTGGATGTTTTAGCATCAGATGTGACTGAAGAAGTGCTGGGAGGTGGGCTTGGATCCAGTAGGTTTAATGCCAACATGTGCTTTCGTTTCACTGCACTCTTTGAGATTGGGTTTCAAAGCTCGGGATCAATAAGAGGATCAGTAGCTTGAAGGATTGGTTGCTGGATCCTTTTCCTGTTGGTTTTCTGTGTTTCTGAATGGTGGAGAAATACAAGATCCAGGGAGAAAGGAAGGGGATATTGCATCCTCTGTGGAATATTAAGAAAGGAATATAAATAATGCCTTAAGTTACATGTTTAAAAGGTCTCTGTCGTATAAAATACCCACGGCCAAAAGCTTTTTTGTTTGTTGTTGCTTTTTTGTGCCTAATTAAAGTTCTAGAAACTCCTGTTTCCTCCAGTTCCCAGAAGCACCGGCCGATGTTTCTGCCTGGAGATGTGGATGCTGTCGAGCAGCACTGCCAGTTGAGTCATTTATTGACAGAGGGCTAGCAGCTAACGCACAGACAAGACTCTCTCTCTCTCTCTCTCTCTCTCGCTTGCTTTCTCCCTCTCTCTCTCTCTCTCTCTCTCTCTCTCCTTTCCACCCCCATTCTCACTCTTATTCATTCCCCCTCTCACCCCATTCCTCTCTATCCCAGCTCTCCTTTCCCCCTCCTCCCTCTCACTCCATTTCACTTCCATTGAGTATCTCTCTCTCTCTCTCTCTCTCTCTCTCTCTCTCTCATTTCCCTCTTTCTCCCTCCCCTTTCATTTATCGTTCTTCCACTCCAGATATCCTGACACACACACACACATACACCCTATGTACAGCAGCCAGCCAGCCAGTCGCTTCATTCATCATTCATTTTGGCCGAGCGAGCGACTCATACATCAGGCAGGATCGCGTCTTGTTTCTTCATAAGTGCACCAGTAAACCTCCAGAAAAGGAAGAGAGAGAAGCAGCCGACAAAGTGTGGAAGTAAGCCGAGGTTGGTGATGCATGGCAGCAGCATGACTGCTTACCTGAGCAAACAGCAGAGTTGCTTCGCGGACTTGGATGGAAGGGGGGGCTGCGAGGAGGTGCCGTCTTCCTTCAGCTGGCATCGTCAGCACCCCAATGATCACCAGCAGCCGTGCCAGCGCTACCATTACAGATCTGTCCCTGGTGGTGAGACCCTTCCCCGAAGGGGGGGCCAGATAGCAGCCTGGCATTTGGACAGCACGTCCTCCAGAAACCCCAGCCGCTTGGCGTCAGTAAGAGCCAAGGGGGGGAGCTGTGACCTGTGGCCCCCTGAGTGTGGCTGCGTCCAAAGCTGGCAGGAGCCCCATCAGGTAAAAACTGTACTACTGTCAGAGCGTTTAACAGCCGATGTGTCCATGAGGACCAGCAAGACGTTGGATGGATTTAGTGGCTGCTGTAGTCTAATATCTGGGAAATAATGATGTAGGAAATTATAGAGCTGAACTTTTTAATGAAAGAAAAAAATACATACTACATACATTTGTCAATGGATGATGAGTATAAATGTGGGAGTGGGTTGTACACGAAGATGTCCAGCATCTGTAACCATGTAGTTGGATCTGTACGGTGAGTACATCTCAGGAAACTCGCCACATTAATACCTGCTAGCTTATTAATGTCAGACAGCCTTGTGACAGCAATATGATAGAACTCTCACTTTCTGACAACAGTTTGGCTCCACCCACAAAAAACGTAATCGCTGTTTATAAACCCTTTATAGACCCTTTTAGTTTGCAAACAGTGACGTGTACATTTTTCAGAATGTTGCTCTGTCTTCTGATTGCATCAAAAGTATGCTGGCGTCTACTTTCAAGCTATGTAAGAACATTAACTACCAAAGATCACAAATGCAACCTACAGCAATGGACTTTCCAGATCTGTGTTAGTGAGTAGAATGCATTGGCAACATCTAAGAGCGAAGACATTACAAGCATCAAGTCAGTAGATAATCCAATAACGTATCTTTGGTCATGGACTGAAGTTAAATACCTTTTAAAATGGCCGCTACAAATGTTGCCCGTGTTTGGGTTTAACGAGTGACCGTATTTGGTGATTATTGTGTACGCCAACCAGTTACATTAGTGTCTAGGATCAACAACGGAAAGGTGCTGTGAAACGGCCGTGATGCCGTCTGAATTGTGTCCAACTTGAGATGGCTGTTGGAGGATCGTTTTGATACAGGGACGGACTGGGACCAAATATCGGCCCCGGCATTTTAGCCCAGTCCAGCCAACTACATAAGATCACAAAAAGCCGGTCTGTCAGGGAAAAGAAAAGGGGTGCTGGGATGGCTCAGTGGTAGAGTTCATGCCCCATGGACCGAGGCTAAGTCTTCACTGCAGTGGCACTGGGTTCAAATTCAACCAGCGACCCTTTCTGCAATGTCATCCCCATCCCTCTCTGTCTTTGACTAAAGTGTTTTGGGCCAGCCTAGTGCCAATTGAAAAAAAAAAACAATGGGCCGCCGATCTAGGCCTACCACTGTTATGGGCCGGTTCATGAGCCGGACAAAAAAGAAAGTAAAAGTCGTCGGCGGTCCCAAAATGCACGTTGGCCCACAGGGAAAATTCCTGGTATGCCAGATGGCCAGTCCGCCCCTGTTCCAGACCAACACCCAGTGTTGGTGTTGGTAACAGTTTTACTTCAATGTTTAGATTTTCTAAATCTGGGTGACTGTGGAGATCCACCACTACCGTTGCCAACATGCACGTCCATATTTTTGATGATGTCGGCTGTAAAAGGGTCTATAGCCGGATAGAGGGCAGTCACAGTATATTTAAACACAATAGCCAATGTCAGGATTCAAACATGAATCAACAACACTAAGAAATAAATCAAGTATATTAGTTGAAAGATGTGTTATTTTTGGGGTTTAGTTATGACGTCCAGGTTGAAGATAGTTTCAGTCACTTTCACTCTAGTTGAGCTTTTCTGTCATCACGCTCCATTTTCCTTCACCTCACTTGGACCATACATAAGCATCCACATCTCACATTGTGTTGTTGACTTATTTTTACATGAGTTGCCAATGAATTATTGATACACCCCCCATTTTCATGGGCTACTGTACATAGAGGTGCAGCTGAATTATTGAGCAAACCTCAACAAAAGAGCACAGGAAGAAATACCAACGTATCTGCTGCTGCCGCGCTGCTTTCTACGCCCTGATGACAGCAATCACAGTAGGAGTACGAGTTGTACTCCATCATCCCGTCATGGCTTTCTTATGTCTCATCTGATGAATGTGTTACCTTCAGCCAGACTGGTCTCCTAAAAATCATGAAACTGCATTGAGAATCGTGTTTCCAGGGAAACGCTGTGGATTCCATTTGCTATTGACGCATCACAAAGTTGGTTTCTATCATTTAGTTGTACGGGAATGAAAAGACATCATACCCAACACTTTACCAACTCTATGGCTTCAGATGGGACATGTTGGATGCTGTCCTGATTAATACGCTCTGCATTTAGCCTTTAGCTAGACTATGCTGTAGTGTGGAGCTGTTCTTATTTTTCTGTGCTGGTAGAATTCTTAGAATAGACTGTTTATTATCACAAATATAGTTTATAGCTCCATGAAAGCCTCTTTACATATCATGCACAGTGCTGCTGTGCTGCTGGATCTCTGGCCTAATGTGTTGTTGGAAGCAGCTGATCACGTGGCAATGTAAGGAAGCATACACAAGAAGAGACATGAGCCTAAGTGCAGTTAAGCATGCCATTTAAGTATGCAGTTGAGTGGCCTTTACCTTGTGGGGTTCTCTGTGTGTGCATACATGTGGATCCACAGGGGCAGTGGTATCCATAGTATGCTTGTATTGGGTATTGTAGGGCATAACAGCACAAAGAACCTGAATGGAGTCTTTTTAAAAAGTATACTTTTAAGCATCTTTTCAGCTTCTCTGCAAATGACATGCTTAGTGCCTGGGATTTCATTTCCAGAACTATGCTGTAGTATACACCCTTCTTTGGTGTGGCACAGGTTAGTGCATAAAAGCATAACAGAAAAGGTTTGATCCTTTTGTTTTTGACAAGGAAAGTCAACATCGTTACTAGACATTACCTGTATTACAGAGGAGTGGTGTGTTTGTGTATGTGAACATATGTGAGTATTTTCTTGTCTTTTAATAGACAATTGCCCCCGATGCTGCGCCATCAGTGTATGAATGTGTGTGTGAACGGGTGAAAGTGACTAAATGTAGTGTAAAATGCCTGGAGTAGCTAGTTAGCTAGAAAAGCGCTATATAAATGCAGGTCCATTTACCAATAGATAAATTAATTATTTTAAAATTTGGCGGTAAACGATAGTAAAAGGATTTTCTTGAGTTGAGTGTATTTTTCTGTGAATTCATTCATATGATTAGTGTGTGTGTGTGTGTGTGTGTGTGTGTGTGGCAAGCAGATCCATCATAATCCCTATCATTATTCCTCCAAATACCAGTTTCCTTAAATGAGTTCGAGTTTTGTGATCCTGCATGGCCACCTGTAAACTCTCTCTTTTTGTTAAATTTACCAGCTTCTCTTTTCCGTCTCTGTGATGCTCAGACTCTTTTTCGAATGTGCCACACTAATTTAATAATCCGCAAGAATGAAGTTTGAGGATTAAGATGCGAGGTGCTGCATGCTAATGACCTGAAGACACAAACTGGACATTGTTCAACTGTTTAATGTTGAATCATATACATTTGCTGTGTTGGAGGTTGAAGTAATTTTCTTTTTTATAAAATGATGCTTATTGGTTTGCATGAGCGAGAGAAGAGAGTAAAAAGTTATCTGGGGCGACAACAGACTTTAAACGAACCAGCAGCCAGTCCTATGGAACGTAGTGGGCTGATGTAACCTGCAGGCTCAGCTGCTGATAGTTGGGATGGAGACATGAGTGATGACATGTGATGTTTCTGCACTGATGACCATCTTTCACAGCATCATGTCAGTCAGTTACAGTTGACTACGATTACAGTCTGTAAGGTACTATGATACTTAAGTAGTGACATAAGTTTCCAGCCTAAGATTTGTGATGGGAGCATTTCTAGGTTTTCAGCACAATTGATGTGCATTACATTCTTTTTTGTATTGTTATTATTCACAGGAGAATGGTCAGCCCTTCCTTTTGTTATTTTCCGGGTGCGTTTGAGTTATATTCATCTTATGTGAACAAAATCAAAGGAAGAATTTCAAAGGAATCTCCGAATGCATCCTTGAGCATCTTCTTGTGAAGTGAGACTGTTTACAGACTGAAAACCCTGACTGCTGATTGGATGTTCACTCACAGAGTTCCTCCCTTGGGAGTGTGATCTTTAACCATCTGCTCATTTACTGCATGCCATCAGAGAAAGTATTTTACGTGCTCTGTGTGACATTGATTTAATTTCATACTGCGCAATTTATGACCGCGATATATTTACATGACTAGAGGTCAAATAAACAGTTTGATTGTTCCAATAAACGATAGAGATTAGAGAGGAGGGCTGCAGAGGTAAGAAGTCTCAGGCTTGACGACGGTAAGGTGAATAGGTTGGTGTCATTAAAATGTTGGCAGGCATTCATGGCACGTTTCAACACAATCCTAAATCCTGCAATCAAAATGTCCAAGCATCTTTACTATCAGTATGGCTTATGTGTACAGGAACGTCCGATGTCCACTCGTTTTCTCCCCATCTTCTCATCCTTCTCTCTTGTTAAACCTGTTCAGCTGTAATAGCCGCGTATGAGAGGAGAGTATTTGTACTGTCAGTCAGCAAATGGAGGTCTGTTGAATTGTTGATGATACAGTGAGCCACAAGCTTGTCTCCTGTATATATTTATGGAAAGTAGGACAGTGGTGGGCCCTCTATCCCTCTAAGTCTCACCCTTTTATCCCCCTCTTTCTGTGGTTCTCTTACAGGCCAGCCCTGCCCCGATAATCGTCAACACGGACACTCTGGAGTCGGTTCCCTATGTGAGTTTAAATTTCTGTCTATCTTTTTATGCAACTTTTGGTCTTTTTCCGTAGAGGATTAAACACACTTGAGTAGGAGCACATTAAAATGAATGTTAATTCCTGCTCTATTTCTGAGTTGAGATAGTATTTGCGGCGTATTAGTACATTTTCATCGTGTAACTTATCGTATAAAAAATGAGGTTGCAGTGCTGAATTATTGATGTTTGTCATGAATAAATGACCCACACAAGGCTTCTAAAGACGTTCACCTCACTATTCTTCATCAAAACAAGCTGGATGAAATGACAAAATGGGCTTCAAGATTTGGTGTATTGTTTATAATACAATTCACATGCTGTTAAGCTAACAGTTAAAAATACTTGGACAGCAACATCTGCCTCATACAGTGACAGTGACAGTGCCAACATTACTAATTATTAAGGGAGGCTTTTAAGAAATGTTTCATCTGATTGAGTCAAGATCGTATAGCAGTATCGGATAAACTCTCCTTCTTTTACTGCCTTCAGGTCTTGCTTACTTCTACAGTCTTATGAAGGTCTGATAATAACATCTGATGCTGCTCAAAAATAATGTCCAACTGGGAATATGAAATGCAGCGTGTCATATGCTTGTGTGCTATTCCTGTATGAATGCATAATGACGGAAGTGCTCGCTACTAATTAATCATCTCAGTGAGAAACAGAATGAGACTCCTCTGTAGCTAACCTCCATGTAACAAAAATAGCTATTTTAAAATCATGTTAATTAACCACCACCTTAAATTGTTTCCATTGAGGTGATGCCTCTTGAGCATGAAAGCAGGATAGAAGATGGTGAGAAGGTGAGCCTCTCATCAGAGTGTGGTGAACTGGATCGGGAGATAAATTACGCTCTGGGGGTGTTGAAGCCTGTGCTCAACCATGTCATCTTTTGTCAAACTGGCCACTTTGCAAGGGCAAAGCACTCAAAGACAAGTTTGACTCCATCTTTGCTGCAACCAAGTATATGAAAGCTCTGAACACTATGCGTCAGTTGCGTGTTAAACAAAGTCACACATTGAAAGTGTCAGGTAGGGTTGCGCTACTTGAAGCAGAACAAGGAAAAAAGCCCAGCAGATTAGAGAGACTGTGGCCACTAAAGAGGTTCAGCTGGTGGCCTCTAAAGACGCGTCCAGAAGACAGAGAGCCAGATTGATCCAGATTGAGCATCACATCCCGGTCATATTGTGCAGATATTTATAACATATAAACCCCACAAGTACAAAACGATCAATTTCTTTGAAGTTGAATTAAACCAATCATCTTTTCTTCCTGTAAAATCAAATATGACATGTACTTGGATGAGAGGTCCAATCAAATGCAACGGGTTTGATTGAAATCCTCCTTGTAGGAAAAAAAATACAGTAAAGTACAAAAGTACAGAAAAAAAAGGCGGTTTTGTTTCACTGCGTCTTTTTGGAGAGAAACCACAGGTGAATGGGGAAAAAATTAACTAATGGATATTGCTGTAAAACCTTATCAGTTGATTACATTTGACAAGACAATATTTGTTTTTGTATTACAAGTTTTCTAAAAATGTGTGTTTAAAGGACTCATCTTGTATACATCAGTGTATCAGTCTTTACTTTAGTTTTAGTTTTGACCCTCATTCATGTTGAATCAGCGTGCAAGAACACTATATGTGACTGTCAAGTCTCTGGGTTCTATTGTTTGATTGACAAACATTTTCAGGTACATTCTTTAACTTTTATTGAATATGTACAAACCTTTAACAAACAAGCTCAAAAATCAAGATGGCTGATGTTATCAATGGACAATGACATGGAGTAACGCTGGTATGGTCCTTTAAATATACAGGACCATACCAGAGTGGGAGTTGATATCCTAGCATGGCCTGTGTCAACCTCCGGGTCTGTAAAGTGAAGCCAATGCTGTTATACCTTAAACATGCATTCTCTATACTGGTTCTCTACAGGGGGCGATCTCTAATCCATTGGTCTACTTCAATACAGCATGATGTTTATTAAGTAAATGATGGTCCATTTAGAGTCAAATAGACCATATGAACCTCATGATGAGGAGGGCATGATGGCATGAAAGATTTTCGCTTGGATTACATCAACTTTTGCATCGATTACTCCATCCCTACAAAGGAGGTTCAATAGTATCCCAATAGGAAACCATGGATTACCAGTGACTAAGGGTGCACTAACACTACACCATCTGTTCCGTGCCCAGGCACGATTGGGCCTAAGCGGATTGTTTAACTAGTGTGAGTGCTCCGTTCTGTGCCTAAGAACGGTACACTTCCTAGCCCGCTGCGAAGAGGTGGATTCCAGCATGGAACCTCCCTCTCATTATCTTGCAGTGTTCAGCTCAGTATTAGGATAGCTTATTAGGATGTGATGACGTATGTACAAGAGGTAATCGGGCTTACGCCCATTGGGCTTGGGGCAGTGTGAATGCAAGCTGGCAGGGGCTAGGGAGGGGGGACCTGGTGTGAGTGCGCCCTTAAAGGCCCTACATATTCAACAGAAGAGGGCATTTAGGACAGGTGAACGCACCAAGCTCAAGCACATCCAAAAACAGTTGAAGCAGTGGCTACATGGGGTTGAACAATGATTCTTAGGAGGAGAGGAGAAACTGCAGAGGAACAAAGCCAAGGATGAGTGGGATGACTGGATTTCACAGAAGAAGTAGGGGTGTAGCTGAGGGGAATCAGCTGGCTAATGAGCTAAACCATAATGAGCCCTCTCATGCTTAACCATCCCCTGCCAACCTCTGCAGCAGTCCAAACTCCAGCCCTTGCCACCACCACCTCTCTCCCCCCTGCTGACATCCACCACTGTCCCTGCCACACACCCCACTCCCCAGACTGGCCCATACATCCCACAATCATAATCAGGTGAAGAGACAGTTGCAGAGACTTCACCTGGGATAGGCTACTGGACCAAAGAGTACTAGTGCTAGACATCATGCCTAGTCACTGTGCCCAAGAAGGGGCACCCACAGACCCCAATGACTACAGGCCCATAGCACTGACCTCCTACATTATGAGGTTTATAGACCTGTCTTGACACATCTGAGACCTCTCGTATGTTCATCACTGTGCAGTTTGCATATCAGCCCCATATTGGTGTGGACGATGCAGTCACACATCTGCTGCAGAGGGCATATGCATTCCTGGACAGACAGAACAGTATGGTGCGGATCATGTTCTTCTATTTCTCAAGCACCTTTAACACCATCCAGCCTAGGCTGCTGATGGAGAAATTGAAGAGCATGTAGGTGGAGCCCCCCTTGATCTCCTGGATTGAAGGCTACTTGACGGGCATACCACAGTTCAAGTTGTGTCATCGGCAGAAATTCTCTGATGATACTGCCATTGCTGGTGTGGTGTGAAGTGAACCACCTGCAGCTGAACATGGCTAAGACTAAGGAGATTGTGATTTCAAGAGGATGTGGAGATTGTCAGCTCCTACAAATACCTGGATGTGATGCGAAGAAGCTGAGGTCCTTCAATGCCACATGTTCTACCAGTCTGTTGTTGCGAGCACAATCTACTATGCTGTGGTGTACGAGGGTGCAGGCAAAAGACGCCAACAGACTGGGCATCAAACTCACCACTTTGGAGGCGCTAGCGGAGGACAGAATAATGTCCAAACTGAGGACTATCATGGCCAACACCTTCCACCCCCTCCTCAAAACACTAACACTGTGCTGAGGAGCGATACAGGAGATCCTTCCTGCCTAAAGCCATCAGACTGTAAAACTCCTGTACCAGGCTGGAGGTTGATCTGGACTAATACGGTGCCTGCATCTGTTGCCAGGCGAAGGCTACACTCCTCATAATAGAAGTTTTACATCACAGTCAAACACTAGGTCTCGCTATAAAGTGTCAGAAGGGCTCGTCTCCCCCACTCAGTCACTATTATATCTAGGTGTGGATATTGATTCAGTTACCATGAGAGCAAAGCTGTCTCCACCCAGGCTGGATGTGCTAAACTGTTGTCACACGTCATGCTCCATAGGATGCTTATGGCACAGTCAGACAACATGAAATGCAACATATATGCTCAGCGCCACTGCTGGAAATAGCCAGGAGTTCTCTGCTTTGGCCACACAGACACCTACTCTCCATGGGGTGGGGTACATCCTGGGATACAGCACCGTGCTGGAGACTTTTTCGGAGTCCCATACTTGTTAAGTAGTTGTGATGTGCATCCTCTGTACCATGCCGAAGCACGATTGTCCCCCCTCCTCTGTACCCCACCACCTGCACTCACACTGCTCCAAGCCCAACTGGGCCTGAGCGCAGTTCCCTCTTGTACATTCGTCATCACGAATACAACCCACGCATGGCCTTACCTATTTTTCCAAGAAGCGCCGTCTCAGAGTCATCACAATAGAGAACAAAACAGAGAACATGACTGTAACTTTACTGACAAGTCGTGTCTGCACATAATTCTTGAGCATGAGAGCGTAGCTGAGTAGAATTTTCAAGCCCAACCCAGAGTCCTTCTGTGTCTTGTCCAGTCATCAACAGTATTTTCAGTCTTGATAATAACAATTTTATCAAGGAGCGGGGGGCGATCTGAAAACTGATTGATAATGAGTGGAACACCCTATTGATTATACGTCA
This sequence comes from Chelidonichthys spinosus, assembly GCA_029853015.1. Lineage (NCBI taxonomy): Eukaryota > Metazoa > Chordata > Actinopteri > Perciformes > Triglidae > Chelidonichthys > Chelidonichthys spinosus. Next base: position 9,277,585 of record CM056835.1, read on the forward strand.
TGTCCAGATTGCGTACCCATGCGTGTGCTCAGGCATGATGAACTGTAGTGCCAAAGCACACCTTTTTTAACCGTGCCAGGGCAGAAGAAGTGGACTTTGGCTGTTAAACATGTTTGGGCAGGGTACGGATTGCCTAGTGCGCCCTTAGACTACATAAGCTTTGCCCTGAACCCAAATGTTATAAAATAATTGTACCTCCAGATTCTAAGTGCATGGCCTTCTAAATTGTGGCCACCTCTGGCTACTATTACGCCAGCTGATATCATTTCTGTTTTAAATTTGGAACATAATTATGGACTAGGCCTGTTTATATATTATGTGTTATATTTCGCAAATGTGGACACAGTGGAGCCGGGCAGGGCTTGAAAAACGTTGTCTGCACTTGCAAGCGGGGATGATGCTGATACTCATAAAATTATATGGATTATAAAACTACATTACTACAGGTGAATAGGGTAAAAAATAAAATCAACGAATAGGTATCACCATAAAGTTCCCCAGTAGATTATTTCTACTGAGACAATTATCATTTGTATTACAAGTTTTCTGAAAATGTATGTTTAAAAAAAATGGTTCTTTCCACCAGCCAGAAAGAAGAACATGAAAAACAATGTTTTTTCCGGTGGTGTCTCCCCAATGTTTGGAAGGCCAAAAACTAGTAGTAAATGTCTTGCTCAGTTTGTTTTCTGTATCCTCAGGTCAATGGCACAGAAATTGAATATGAGTTCGAGGAGATCACTCTTGAGCGGGTGAGTATCTCACATCTCCAACAGCTGTGTTTAACCTCTGATAATCTATGAGAACATGCATCTGCACTGTGGTGCAATGAAATGGTCTCCTGAAGTCTTAAAATACGATGCAAAGCTGTGATAGAGGGAAGTGGAAACATCCACGCCTTACAAGAGGATCTACGTTCGGGAATCTGTTTACATCTCCAGCTGCATCCAGAAATGGGTGGCCTTTATTAATTTATTCTCCTAGTTAGTTTATACGCCCATAATAGTGTTTTCAAATCACGACATGCTATGTTGAGAATTAAACAGCATATATGCACTTTCAAAACTAGACTCCTGAGCTTAAACAATTACTCTTAAGTCCAATTTAAAAAGTAGAGCACTCATATTCCAAGAGCTAACATTTACTACAGACAGTAGTCAGTCTCCATCCATACTCCAGGACCTCAGATATCACCAGCAGTCAGATGATAGCCACAGTCATCTTATTTAGTTTCTGAGCACCGACAGGCCTCTTAAGTCATCACCTGGAGAGCTGAACAGTGTTTTGGTGCCCTGCAGGGACACTCAGTGGCTTTTGTAATCAAGAGAAGCTGCTATTCCCATCAGCTAAAAAGTTAATTAAAGCTTCCTTTCAGTGCGCATCCAGGGGATTTTGTAATGGCAAACGTAAGACTTTACACATCTGAGAACAGAGACACTATAAAGCCAAGATGTTCAATCATGTATCAATACATCATTGACTTTTAAGCAAGTTGTTACTTGTGCTTTCCACCAAAAATTTAAAGTTAAGCAAAGGGCTATCCATTAAATTCACACTTTACAGGCAATGAGAATGCATTTTTTGTTGCATAGTGTTGTCAAGTAGTTCACAAAATATATTTGAGTGTGATTGTGTCAGTGATTTTTAACCAGGGGTACTCCAGGTGGTAAATATTCAGTTCCTAGGGGGGACTTGGGAAGATTTTGGATTAGCTCAGCTGATTTGAATTAAGTATTTAAAAACTAGAAAGAAACATATTTGTGTTTCGGGATAAAATAAAATAGCTAATTGGTGTGATCCTGATCCCTTGTCTATTCGTTTAATTGGCAATAACCAGTGAACACAGCTGCCATGGGTTTTTTTTCAGCTGAGATGAACACATCTGGAACATGACAGTTGATGAAGGGCTGCTCATTTGATAGGGCTGTCAGACAGCCACTACTATATATGAATGTTTAAGAGAAAATGCTATTGTTAATGAGCAATATGTCCATTATGCACAGCTGGACACTTGCATCAGCATTAATAATGGAACTGAATTGTCTCTCTCTCTATTGAAATTATAGCAGCAGCAGCAGGAATCATATTTCTCTGTCTTTATGAAAAGTCTCAATGAACAGTCGGGGACGTGCAGCTCGTGTATAAGCCTGTCTGTCTCTGACTGCTTCCATGGCTGCAGGGTAACTCAGGGCTGGGCTTTAGCATTGCCGGAGGGACAGATAACCCACACATCGGTGACGACCCGGGCATCTTCATCACCAAGATCATCCCTGGAGGAGCTGCTGCTGAGGATGGACGACTGAGGTCAGTCACTACACTCCCCACACACCTTTAAAAGAGAAAAGGCTAGAACGCTTTTCAAACCCGAAGGAAAAGAAACTTAACACTTAAAAGAAATGTCTGAAAAGAAATCTCCTGTCAGAGGATGACTTAAAGATAATCTCTCTCACCACTGACTATGTCACTGTACTCCTCCACTCCTCAACTCGAAAATATACCCTCAGAAATCTTTCATAAAACACATATCTGAAATATGACTGCACATTTCTCTTGGTGCCCATGCATTTGAATGCATATTAATGACTAAAACATCTGGCCAGCTGTGTTTAACAGACAAAATTTTATCTATTGGTTTCAACCATGAAAGCATGAAAGCTCAGCAAAACCTCTTGATCTCATGGTACAAAACAAATGTTAGTTAAATGTAACAAAACCCCTTCATTAGGTTTCAGAAAAACATCATAGTTGGGCTTCAAATAACGATGTGCAGTTAGGTTTAGGCAACAAAACCTTTCCCTTCACGGGACAAGCATTATCCAACACCCATCTCATGGTTGAAAGAGTCACTTGGATGCGTTTCATTTGTGTGTCCACCATGAAAATTATCTAAATTAACTTTTCATTGTTGTTTTCATGCTGAACAAAAATGGACAATTTATGTTCTTCTACACAAAACCAATAGGTTGCATTTAATGCCTATTTAGTAACCTACCGTGATACCGGACCAGATCAGGAGCCTTGCAGAAACTCCTCATCAGTTTAACAAGCATATATTTTTATGAATCCTCCAAACATACACTAGTTTAGCAAATGATAAATTATTTTTAAACATCTTTGTACTGGAGCATATTTATTAATTATAATCCGAAATCAAATGCAGTATCTTGTTTATTTAATCTCAGTAGCAAAATATGAATTTGTTTCAGTTGAACTGGAGTCTCTTCTCTTTCGTAATAAAGTACAACACCAACAAAAAAACTGCAGTATTAGCTGCGACTGAGCCCTGCTAGTTCACACTCTAATGCCTGAGGGTGACCCACCATCTGTAACAGCATCATTAAATGAACAGAGGGAGTGAGGATACAGGAGTTTATCAAGCAGGCAAGGACACAACATGAGCTCATCCATCAGTCTGGGGAGTGAACACTAAGTAGGGAACAGCTTGATTGACAACAGTTAGGACCCTCAAAACATTTGTTGGGCCTTTTCTGGTGTAATGTAAGGCTGGTTGTGCCAGTAAATGTATTGTGTTTCATCTCATTATTCAATCTCTGACATTGTTCACAAAACACGTCTTCCTCTTATCATCCAAGTACCATTAGATTGTTCTTCTGTAATTGCAAGTTCTCAACAGTAAATGCATCCCTATCATGGTTATTTGATAAGGCTTATAATGACACTAAAGGGAAACCTCTGGGATTTTACAGTTTGACATTTTTGGAAGTGTTTATGAATTGTTTAACAAAGAAACAAAAAAACACAGTCTTTTTTATAGCAGTGGCGCTGGTGGATAATGTGTGTTTGTGGTTTCGGGCAGCTCCTGGCTCCAGCTCTGGAGCATTACTGTCAGATCACAGATGCCAGAGAGGAAACTAATGCATCCACAGCGTCAATCTCCAGCATATAGCAGAAGAAGCAGCCTTGGCATAAATCACACTTAGCCTAATTGATGGCCACCCAGTCCTAGGTGGGTGGCAGGACTAATGCATTATGGATGGAGTCTAATCTCTGTGAGGAAGGAGGCCTGATGGGGATTCAGTTTTCTATAACATTATAAAACACATCCTGACTGGCTGCTCTGGGACACTGCAGAAGAGCACTAAGCACACGTAATGCTTAAGAGACGGCTTGCAGCGTTTTAAGTGTTTCTCGTGGAATATGTTGTTTTGGAGACGTAAAAGCATGAATGTAGTCACCACTGAACCCACAATCACCCCACCATTTTATTCATAGTAGATTTCTATTAAGCTTCCTTTGTATTTAAATTCAGACATCTCTCACAATGTCGAGCTTTTTTATTATAATTGGCTGTTGAGTGATCGCCAACAAGAGCTCTTATTGTACCTCCTGAAAGGAGCGTTACTAATTGTGCGTAAACTGGAAACATCAATGTGTTGGCGCTGAGCACTCACCCGCTGCATTATGGGTAGAGCAACAGATGTATTAGAGATATTTTTCACTATATGTTTAACTGTTTGTGTGTCTGTAATCCATGTGTGGGTCGTTCTTCAGTCATGAACTGTTTGACAGTGGAGAAACACACTCCGGTAGTGCTCTGCAGCGTGTTGATACCCCACGGTGCTCTGTTACCACTGGACCTTAAGGGTAACTGCGGTCCTGCAGCCTCCACTTCCAATAACACAGTCATGCTAGCCTCCACATTGTTTTGCGCTGCGTGTAATACTAGGCATTACGGTAATAGCTTGTAAGAACTGACTTCAACATAAAAGCAACATTCCAGTGAACATGAGTTCACGATACAATGAATTAATAAATTAGTGAACAAACAAAACAAAATGACATACATAAATGAAACAATATAAATAAATAGGACATACACCCCAAATTTCAATAATTTACAATATCATTCAGAGGGTATCTTCGCTGTTAAATTAGATTAGAATAAGGAGGGCAGCCTACTGTTACAAAATATCATACCAATTTTGGTCACCTGCTGAATATGATGAGTCCTCCAAAAATGCAAGTCATTCTGTAAAATAATAATAAGAAACATTGGAATTACAATAGGACCTCGCCGGTCCCGACGTTGTTGGTGCTTTGGCCCCAATTAGAATTTCAAGGGAAGTTGGCTCTTATGGGATTTAAAGGGCTTTTTATTTTGGAATGCGACACCAGAATGAGTGGAGGCTGCGTTGACATTTACTGGGTTTCACACAAACAAAAAAACAGAAGACAAAACTGTCTTTGTGTTTGGGTTGTAAAACAGCTCAACATAACAGAGGACGATTTATTGTTTTAAAACTTAAACATTTTCAGATTTTCTGATGTTTTGAAATTAAATAACAAAAGAATGAACAAAACACAGATTCATTTCTTTTTCTAATTTTGTTTTGAAATGAAATAACCAAAGAATGATGAAGGATTGACTGTCTACTTCTATCTTAAGTTATCTTTACTTATCTGCATATAACATGCTATTTTAATAGATAGTCAGGGATTTTCATTATTTCACCCTTGCTTTGGTAATAGAAACTATGTGTCCCATGAAAATATAGACCCTTTGAACTGAACTGAATTGAGAAAGGTGATTGGACAGGTGTCATATCATCAGGTCAGTTGTCAGTAGTTTGCTATTCGTGAGTCGTTAGTCAAAATAACGTCAACCGTGCTCGCTTCCATCGCATTTCCAAAGTGGTTTTGTTGTATAAACCTGTTTGTGTGTGTGTGTGTGTGTGAGAGAGAGAGAGAGAGTGTTGGGACCCCGCTGATCCCAATGGACCCTCATGAGAGTTGTGTCCTTGAGTACCATTTGGTCAACGCCTCTGGGGAATTCAAACTGAGACACTGGCTGACTCTAATATTTACAAACTTGTTTTCTCTCCCACTCTGTCCTTCACACATCACATACATACATATACATCGGAAAGTGGATAATGTGCACAACATTTCCCGCAGTCTAAAACTCACGTATGAGTACATGGGTCACCACTGGAAGCAAACACACAGTCACCTCTGTCATCACAGCTGTGTGTCTACAGGGAGATGCAAATAATATCTACTCAGTTTTCTATCCATAAAGTTGCTGCTGTCAAATTTCTTAACATTGTCTCATAATTGTGATTGAGTTATAATGGTCAAAAGACCAAGACGATATTATAGCAATTAAAGTAGAAATATTTAATAATAACCTGAATATTTATAATGATGCGTTTGTTTATTTTGCATTTTGTCCCTTTTTTTTTGGCAAATTAATTCTATTCAAAGTACAAGTGTAAGGAGGTGGAGAGAGAGTCTGTAACCATAACTTTGAATTATGACATCATTTCATTTTTAATTATCATGATTTATCATGGTTTAACTGTGATAAAAAAGTATCTCACTATAAATCGTTAATGTCACTTGATAGAAGTGACATTTTTCAACTTTAGAAGTTTTGTTAAAAATTCATGATTGAAAAGTTGGCTGCTGTTTATCCGCCTCACACACTTACACTGATTTTGAACTGAGTGTAGTTACCAGTTACTGCCATCAGGTCAACAAAGTCCCATCAGCCTGGAATACAAGGAAATGGGTTTATTCCCTCTGTGATGAACAAATTCAGATAGCCTCGCACTCTGACCTGTTAACGCCATTCTTGTCAACCATATTCAGTTTATTTTGTATCCGTGTGTGAATTGAATTTGGTTGAGTGAATGTAAGTCCTCTCTCATCAGAAATTATTTTGCTTAATGACGGACTAAAAGCAAATGTTTCTGGCTGAAGCCTTGCTCTTAATTCTTACCAATAATAATCCTCATTATGCACACTGTTCCTCTTCCAGAGTCAACGACTGCATCTTGCGGGTGAACGATGCAGACGTGTCGGAGGTTTCTCACAGTAAGGCAGTAGAAGCCCTGAAGGTCGCAGGTTCCATCGTCCGGCTGTATGTGCGGCGCCGCAGGCCAATGCTAGAGACCATCATTGAGATCAAACTCGTCAAAGGACCAAAAGGTAGGCTCACACACACACACACACACACACACACTTATAGTACTGGTAAATCAATCACACATTGATTAGCAGTTGATTCACTTCTGTCCTGTTGTTTAATGTAAATACTTTCTATAGGAGTGCTAACCAAAATTATTACATTTTCACTGCTCATGAAAAAATTAAGTAAAACAACTTTTTTAACCATTACGATGGCGTATGAGGGCCACTGTAGAAAAAAAGGTGGGCAATATTCAGAGAAAAAAAAGTTGCAATGTTACTACTTTATTGCGATGTTAACAACCAGCGTCTATAGTAGCTAAAATCCCATGAATGTCGCATTTATTTTTCTAATTAATACACCATAATGTGTGGGTGATAGCTGTTGATGGTTATTGTTGGTTTTATTGATATGAGGCCAAATTGTCAACTTATGGGTGTGTATTGATCTGGCAGTTGGGGTTAATGCTAGCGGTAGCTTTCACTTGTTGTCATAGCAACGGCAAACAGCCAGTCAAGCAATGTGTTTACTTCCTTTAAGGCCGCTATTATAAAGTAGCAGATTTGTGACTAAAACTAGCAAAATTGCAACTTTATAAAGAAGCAAATTGGCTAGTTTTAAAATAGCAATTTTTTTTTTCTTGGAATATTGACCTCCTCTCTCAGCTCTGTTTCGTTTTTCTTTTTTTTTTTTTCGACAGTGGCCCTACTACGCCGTCGTAACCATGTATCCCAGTACAGCTGAACAGGATTCTTTTCTGGCCCAATCAAAAGAGAACACAAAATCAACACAACTTCCTGTTAATTGGTACATCATGTTGCAGGGTAGACAGTACGGCGAACATTTGAAAATGGCACAAGACTTTCGAATGGACAAATTAAATATGTAGACAAACTTTTTATTATATTGAATATTTAAATACTCGTTACATGTGCTGTTTATCATGATATATGATCATCACATGATGATGGTGTTGTCTGATCCCTGTAACTAACTAACTACCTTCTCACACACACACACACACAGGGCTTGGCTTCAGTATTGCAGGTGGAGTTGGGAACCAGCACATCCCTGGTGACAACAGCATATACGTCACTAAGATCATCGATGGCGGCGCAGCACAGAAGGATGGCCGGCTTCAAATCGGAGACCGGCTGTTAATGGTGAGGATGCATTTAAGTTTAAGAGCTTGCACAAGGACATTTCATGTTACAAGCTTTCACAGATGTTTGCACATGAAAATACAGTACAACGTCAATAAACCTCATTGGAAACATTAAAATAGAATAATAAGCAACATACTGTATTAACTAGAAAGATGGAAACCACTCTCAATTATAACAGAATCCAATTCAACAGTAATTAATACTAATCATAATAAGCTTTGTGAAGCTTAGACTGGTGGTATTTAATTGCACTGCGACATTCACAGCTGCATTGTTACTGACTTCATACTCACCATCACACACACCCAATGTAATATTAGTGAGTGTACGGTGTAGTAGTGCATTGTGGGTACAGCTTGTTTGTCAGTGAATAAAATGCAACAGCTCCTTAAGATCCATGAGGAGACACAAGCTCCTGTGTCTTCACTGTCATCATCAGTCAGCTGATAGTTAAAGGGAAGATTAGCCCTGAAGTTAGCAACACCTCTGGCTGCTCCGGCTAAGGAACACTTAAGATCTTTAAGGTAGACCAGCGCTATTCTCCTTTAAGTGACAAGCTGCTCCTCTGAGTCTCTTAGCTTGTTTTATCTTTTATATTAGGTTTAACTGTATCTGATAGCATGGTTAAACAAAAATTATAAATAAAGATTTATTAATAATTCACTCCTAAATCCTTGCTAAACACCTCACCAAGATGCTGATTCTCCCTGAGGACTTAGGGAAGATCTGGTGGTTCTCACAGGGGCAGAGTTGCCTTTGGTGGGGGACAAAGCCGACTGCAGACAGTGAGACAAGCAAAAAGTGCTCCACACTGTAACTTTAGTATTAGCCCAATCAGTCTGAGGTTTGTGGTTTGAGTCTGGACTAGGGGAGCCCAGTGGCTTAGATTACAAAGTGTGATTGCCAGACAAAACAAACCGTTACAGGACAGTGTGATGGTTCCCTCAGCTAAAAAGCTACCATTGAAGCGCTGGCAGTGATGGGAGTGGGACGAGGCTGGACAGAAAACCTGCAGCTGCCTCCTCATCAATGAAGCTCTCCTCTGCCCCGGAGTCCATTAGTGCCTCAAGAGGTAGTGACAGTGACTTGCCACACGGAGTTGCAGATAACATGATTCTAGACACAATCTCCTCTAGGGACAGCCAGACTCTCCCCAACTGTATCACTCTCCAACTGTATCGAGGAGAATTACAGGAACCGCCGTTCTGTAATACTACCATGTAGCCAAATAGTTCAGCTAACTAAGGCTGTCATGAATGCCTAATTCATCCTTTAATAAACCACTCAAACCTTTGAGAAACGTAAGGCAGAGCCTCATCATTCATCCGTAGTCTGACGCCAGTGTTCAGAAGTCCAAGGAATAGTCAGCTCCAGTCCTGGCTCCAGATCTAGTAGCTGGCTTGAAGCATTTCAAAAGAAATCCCAGGTATTTACCCAGATCCCCTGAAAATGGACCAGGATGACGGTGGCTTCCAGGAGACACAAGGGTGACTTTAATGTTTAGCTGAGTACTGAATCATGTTGTCCATGTTGGGTCTGAAGGTTCCTGATTTCCGTGTCTGACTCAGCTGGGTCCATGCTGGTCATTTTCAGCACAAGAACTGTACCGGAGTAAAAGTTTAGGAGAGACAGACAAGATCCACAGGGGAAGGGAAATAATAAAACAGAATGAAAAGAGGGGAGAGAACTGCCGGTCCCAACATCCCATCTTCATCATCTTACAATACAATCGTCACTTTCATCTCGACAGAGATAATCAGGTTACATCGTACAGTGCATTAACTAGTCTATCAATCACACAGTGTGCTTTCACCCGACAGCCAGCTTCCTGCAGCTTCGGTCTCCATGATGATTACGTGATGAAGTGAGTCCCCGACACGCGTTTTTAAAACAAGAAAGAGGACTGGATTAGTAGTGTAACAGAGAGCTTCCTGTTGAGGAGGACATTCCTCTTGCTTAACCAGCACTTAATTGAATTAGCTCCCTACTGTCGTGTTCTCACCCCAACACCATCTGTCATAATCCAGTCTCCTGGAGGCCGGCAGCACGCCGGTCTAGTCTGCAGCGAGCAGAAAACCCAAGGCGGCCTCTAAAACTCCAGATTGAACAACAAGGACTGTATCTGTGTCTCTCAAGGTGAACAACTACAGTCTGGAGGAAGTGTCTCATGAAGAGGCTGTGGCCATTTTGAAGAACACATCGGACGTTGTCTACCTAAAGGTGGGGAAGCCCACCAATGTCTACCTATCAGATCCCTATGGGCCTCCTGATATCACACACTGTAAGTCCTCGCCTCTTGTATCTGCGTTTGCCATTAGGTTGAACCACATTTCAGAGAGCAAGCGTAGACGTGTGTCACGAGTAATGATGTGTGTGTGCACTAGACTGTGATTCACTTTCTATTTCACAAATACACAACCTTAAGATGCATTCACATAATCCTGAGTGTCACCTTTAACCCTGAATGTTGAAGCTAAATTGAAAATTAGAAATCCAACATGTGCAAGAATACTTTCTTGACATCATGGACGTTGGTAAGTGAGTTTGTCTGTTGTCTTGCTCTTCTTCCACAGCTTTCTCTCCAGCCATGGAAAATCATATCTCTTCCCCCGTCAACAGTGGCACCCTGGAGTACAAGTCTGGTCTGCCTCCCATCTCCCCTGGGAGTTATTCCCCCCTCCCTAAGCACTTAGTTCGGGAAGAGGATATAAACAGGTTGGATGGTTTTTCTTTCTTACGGTAATTACCTCCCGTCCTACCAGACAACTAGAACCACAGGTAGATTTGTCTCCTGTCTCCCCCTCCTCCTGACTCACCTGTGTTTGTGTGGCAATTCAAAAAGGAATCAAAACTCCATGAGGAGTTATGATGCAATATGATTGTTTGTTTGGATCCATTTGTTTGACCATAAAGTCTGTCCCCCCCTTAAGTGTTTTTCAAACAAAGAATTGTGGTGCGATTAAAGTTCCCCTTGAACCCCAATCAGGATCTGAAACATTACTGAAGCAAATATTTCTAAAATAAATAATCCCCAGAACTAGCTCTTTGAAAAACTGCTGCAGTCCCATATTTCTATGGTACTGTGTTGTGTTTTTGCTTGAATGTCTTCTTTTTTTCTGGATGATGTGTTCAGTGACACCTGGAAACCAACGTCAAGCACAGCTGTGGTTTGTGTTTGTGGTGTGGAAAGACTTGAAAGATGTTGGTTATTATCAGTGGAAGTGATGTCGTTGTAGTAAACGTTGCCTTAGGTGTTCAGCAAGAGTGTACACTGACGGGTTGGGTTGTGGAGAAAACAGCGTCTGTCCTGTGTGTGGCATTGATGTGGCATCAGAGACAGAGGCCATCTAGCTGTTTCATCAGGGCTTTGTTGTGTATTTGATCAGGGATCAGCTTGTTAAAAAAATCATCTGTAACGGGATATATCATTTTTGCCAACTCATGCCCCACGCTGGTTGTTGCAGATTTGTAATATCAGCTTGTCATATGACAAATCCCTGTCTCATCTGTCGAGATAAGCTATGCTCATTAATAGGCTGCATGGATGCGATGAAGCATTCAGTAAACTGAGGGAAGCTGTTGGACAGACCCACAAGTTTATGTGCGTAGATGTGTGTGAGTAGAAAAAGCTATTAACCAACGGCAGAAATCAGAAATGTTTACACATGTGGGAGAGCTTTAAAGGCCTCCAACCCAGCACAGTGCAAGTACTTACCATTACTGGAAGTTACACATATGTTCTCTTTTTGGATGTTGCCTGCATGATCAAAGATTGAACCTCGCTGTTGTTTGAAGCGTCAGTAGAGAAGCGAGATTAGGAGGGAGTTTGTGTACCAGTCTTCCCTGTCTCACTGGAGGGGGTCCCAGCCAAACATTAGCAGCTCCCCACCTCAGCTGACATAACACCTAATCCCACAGCAAGCTGCCACAAGGATGAGGACCAAATGACCAAACTCAAACCTGAGAGGAACGCTCACTGGGTGTCTTTCTGTTGGACTAAAAGTAAGCTCGGATATCACAATGAACAAACAATGCTCCTACTTCGCTTTTCGATTAGGTCGCATACTGTGGCAACTGTTATGTTGTGTGGTCACATTTCATTTGCAAAATAAAGAGGCATTTTGCAGCAGACATTTGACATTCCCACAGTTCATTTAAGAGGAGAACTAGCGGCACCCGTGTTGAGCTTTGTTGAGGGAAGGATTAGTCCTCCATTCTCTTTGGATTTAAGAGGTTTACTATTCGCTCGTGGCCAAGGCGCTCCAGATTACCTAGCTGACCTGAAGTGAAGCACTCTGAACACTGTTTGGATACCAACTCGTTGCATCTCCAGTAGCTTCCTACTCACCCTGGATACAAGTGCTCTTAACAATGTGGAGCCACGCAACTCATCAATGCGGAGTCTCTGCTGATTCAAACACCACCCTTATGTGTTTTGGAATATACATATTATACATTTCAGCTTTACACATGTTTAGGAATCACGCTTATTCCAAATTCACAACAGCATACCAGAAGTATTACTTTTTAATTACTTTACAGATAAGATTATTAAGTAGCAAATTTGCTACTTTATAAAGTAGCAGATTAGCTACTTTATTACGATGCTAACAACCAGGTTTTATGCTAGCTAAGTTCCCATGAATGTCGCATTTATTTTTTTAATTAATACATTACAACGTGTGACAATGCCTTGTTAAGGTCCTTAGGGTGATGGCTGTTGATGCTTATTGTTGGTTTAATTGTATATGAGGCCAAATTGTCATCTTATGTGTTTACTGATGAGGCAGTTGGGGTAAATGCTAGCGGTAGCTTTAACTTGTTGTCATAGTCATGTTGTCCTTTGCGGGATCTAAGCCACTTGTTTATATCGGCTATATGTACACGTGAATAATTCCAAAAGAAAATGGAGGCGAGAGAGGGGGCACGATTCTTTATTTTATTAAAAAATGTCATAAATTTGCTGCTTCACAAATTTGCTAGGTTGCTAGCGACTTTTTTCCTCTGAATATTGCCCACCTATCTCTGCTAATCCCCCCCCCTACAGTGGCCCTACATCATATTCATCGTATGACTGTAATATGGTGTAAAGGTCAAATATTAAGCACCATGTTGCTTTTATCCAAATTCTTCTGAAGCTCAGTTATTTTCACTCATTACCGGCTATTTTAAACTGATGCTTGCTGCCTGTCCTTTCAGACAGCGGGGTGTTAGATATCCCGTTGTTTTCTCTTACATTAATATTTAGATACTTCTCTGACTACTGCACGTCTGCTTTCTGGTTTGAAAAGAAGTTCCAAAAATTGTGGTTTCAAAGCAAGTTAAAGACAAATGAACAACAGAAAAAGAGTGATGAAGTGCACCTCAACAGGCCAGCTGACCAGTCCCTTTTCCAAACTCTAAAAGGCACCTACGGGTTCCTCACAAGGTCACTGCATGTTGGTCTGATGTGGACTGACTGTGTGCCTCAGCTCAGCTCATTCCACTATGAATGATTCAGCAGGAGAAACAAAGCCAACTGTCCAGACCTCTCTGGCTTCTGTGTCTCACCAGCAGGTCTTTACAGAGACTCAAAGTAACAGCTGGTGGAAATTGTATTTTTGACCACTTGCTCTTCCTAAATGCAAGACGTCATTTGCACATGTCATATCTCTGACCTTTGACCCTGCACCCTGTGCGATCAGATGATGTACCCTTATGTCGTTTGGTGTCCGACGACATTCACACTCATATTTCCATTCATAACGCTGAGAGGGATTATACAGCTTGATTTGGTGTCGCTGTCATTATAATGATAGTTGAGGTGGTGTTGTGCTGCAGCATGCAAGACAGGCCAAACAGTGACATCACACGTCTGGTGTGTGTGTGTGTGTGTGTGTGTGTGTGTGTGTTGGCGTAAAAGAGAAGGGGTGTACAGTATGTCCATCTACTACATTATGCACAAATGACTACGTTCCAAACACACATACAGTACTATGCTCCAGATAGAATCCACATGAGTTCACAGACAGACACACACAGACACTCACAGACCACACGGACACACACAGACCCACACAGACACACACAGACACTCACAGACCACACGGACACACACAGACCCACACAGACAGACACAGACACACAAAGACACACACAGACCCACACTGGCCTAACACACTGTGATGTCAGTGATGAGTCCCTGACATGGACGTTGACTTCAGTACTTTCAAGGACGTGACTTTTTCTGTAATCAGCTGTCTTGTTTTGTTCTGTCGCATGTCCCTGAGTGTGTCTGTCAGCCGTCTCTTTATGTATGAAAAAAAACAACTTTGTGAATTTGAAAAGCAAACATACAGCGTTTTGTGATAAAAGATGGGTTATGATGTTTGGTTTTGACATGTTTACTGTTTCCTTCCTCGTAGAAACCCCTCATTAGATGAAGGGGAGGTTCACAGATTTGATTCCCAGCACTTCCAATTGAGGTGAGATATTTGCTGAGTCACCGACTGCACGGCCTGCATGTTCGTCATCGCATGTGTTTTCAAGCACGAGACCCTTTTAATTTGGATTCAGATGTCAGACTAAATATTGTGAATCAGTTCTGAAGCGCTGTTGAATATTTAAACCCAGAAATAACATTTCTATTCTCCACAAAATAAAGTGACTTTTTTGAAAATGTAACCATGACTTCCGTCTTCACAGGAAGTTTGGTTAAATGCAACGAACCAACTTAGTCATGTTTAGGAGAAGAGGGTTGTTGACTGACGAAGGACTCGCATGAATAACGGGTGACAAATGATTCACGTTACTAATGACTGATGTGATGTACTTTTGGTTTTGCACGGGACATGAACAGCTGTCTCTTGGGCTTACGTCCTGTGTTTATTTGACCCATCCACCACCCAGCAGTGCTGCGCTGACTGTCTCTCTTCCTAAATCAGTTGTTCTGGATGGAGCCCTGAGCAGTGTTAGCTGCGTTACATGACGCGCTGACACTGAGAACAGGTTGCTGGTATAGCATAAGTGTGAAACTCCTCCATAGACAGTGAATTGGGAAAATGTTCTAGAGAGAACCCAGCTGGATGATCTGAGTACATTTTCTGTTTCACCACTCAAAACACTGCAATAGAATAAAGCTTATTGGGGTAGGAAGGTCATTGTGGAGCAGCTCCAGACTGTTACTTCTCTCTTTGAGTAGCTCATGACAGGGCGAGTCTAGGAGTTAAGCCGAGACCATCTGGGGGTTATGTCAGGCTGTAGGCGCGCAGAACGTGTTTTTTGTTGCTGCTGTTTTGCTTGGAACATTACTGCCCAACAAGGACTCAGTGGTCCTGTATATTCAATTTCAGAGCAATATACTACATCACAAGATATTCACCTTTACTGAGGTACTCAATCGTATGCAAATGAAGGCATAACAGCCTCATACTTCATGAAACAGAAGTGGATTGTGTGTTGATGACAGCATTGCTGTACATAGTGTTTGTTTAGGCTACTAAAATATCTGCAAACAATATTTTCAAGAACATGCAACAATTCAGCTTATAGAAGAAAAACGACAACATCATAAGTCCGATTTTGTGGAGGGTAAAACAGGAGATTAAAGTATATGCGTGCTGGCCTACATCCAATGACTGTATATTGAAATGGTCTATTCCCTTTGCGGTTGACAAGTAAAAAGCACTATGCTTGAAAGAATGACTTCTACTGTTAATGTAATTTTGTCTGGCCAAGGAATTTACTGGAATCATCCATTTAAGTAAAGAGTGTCTGCAGTCGAAAAGTTAAAAATAAACTGAAGCATATGAATCCTTCCTGTTGCTGTTATAATCTACTCTGCTCTGTAAACCAACAGACCATTGTTCATTCACACATGGGAAATCAATTACACTGTTCAATATCAATATCTGCAATAATGTGAATTTAACACCTCATTAATATTTTGCCCTTTACCTGTTAATTATTTATATATTCCTATATTACTTTTTTTAGCTGATGCTTCTTGTTATTGAACTAGCTCTCCCATTTACTGCTGGAACACTGTAAGAGTCCCACCGTGGGACAAATAAAGGATTCTCTTATCTCAAATGTGGACAAACAGGTCACTATTATATCCGCCTGCATGATAGTTATTGCTAAATACGCAAACAGGCTTGTGCGTCACTAAAAATGCAAAGCCTGAAGGAAGTCTGACAGGTGCTTGTGGGCATGGAGGCAATTGTAGGTGAGGAGGAGGATTTTAAAGGATGCGGAACAGAGAGCCATTGACGGTGCAGGAGGATGGGTGATGTGCAGCCAGTGACGGTGCAGGAGGGTGGGGGATGTGCAGCCGGGGCTCGGTGCAGGAGGGTGGGTGATGTGAATTGACAGTGCAGCAGGGTGGGTGATGTGCAGTCAGTGATGGTGCAGGAGGGTGGGTGATGTGCAGCCAGTGACGGTGCAGGAGGGTGGGTGATGTGCAGCCAGTGACGGTGCAGGAGGGTGAGTGATGTGCAGCCAGTGACGGTGCAGAAGGGTGAGTGATGTGCAGCCAGTGACGGTGCGGGAGGGTGGGTGATGTGCAGCCGGGGCTCGGTGCAGGAGGGTGGGTGATGTGCAGCCGGGACTCGGTGCGGGTGAGGACCCTGGCATCTCCAGACACTAACCTCTCTGCTCTTGTCTCTCACTTCACTGTAGGCCTCCTGAGCCAGTTTACAGCACTGTGAACAAACTCTGTGACAAAGCACCCTCCCCCCGACACTATTCCCCAGTGGAGTGCGACAAAAGCCTCCTCCACTCCGTCCCCCTCCCATATCACTTAAGCCTGTTCCCTGACTCGGACTTCACAAGGTACTTTGCACGGCCACCTCCGTGCACGCCGCTGCCGCCGCCGCTACGTCCCATCCCACCGTATTTAAATGGCACGTTACCACATTGTCTCTCATGCACTCAGTTGCTTGCTCCCTCCTGTCAGGAACCGATGTCAAGATGTTTTGTTTTTTTCCATTCTTCCGTCTTTCCTCTCCCTCTCTTCAGGGCTCTGATTAAAGGAATACTTCACAGGTGGAAACATGAATCTGTATTGAAAATGGGTCGTATATGTAGTTGAAATATAAAATGCATTTTGAATTTGGTGCCTTCTTGACCAAGAAAGGCAGACAGTGCCTTTTTGGCGCATGTGCATGGAAGTCAACAACTCCCACAATGCACAGCTCCGCAGGCTACTCCCACTGACCTGTCCACCGCCGGTTTGCACTCGCACGTCGGCGTCTCAAGTCATCAACAAGAGAGAACAACCCAGAGAACATGACTGAAACTTTAAGTCGTGTCTGCGCATATTTCTAGTAAACACTCTGGATCCGTACATTTGAGCGCTCCAGAACGCCGATTTGTTTCGCCCAATGCCAGGCGGCTCGTTACGCTCACCGGGCCGATGGCGAGCCTACCACTGATCTGTAATAGGGCTGTAGCCTCAGTGGGTCCCGCCCCCTATAGGCAGGTTGAAAACATGAGGAACTACTGTTGTAGTCTTATCCCCTCTAACCAAAGCAGCCTCCGATGAAGCAAAATGACGATATTTTTATCATCGGAGGCTCTTTACCAGAATAGAAACACAGAACTCTTCGGTCTCTGGGGAAAATGAGGGAATGATGCACGACCATTCAAAAGTACTACCAGATTTCTAAAGATACAAAGCTTAATGCAAATATGTGAAGTATCCCTTTAAACTGATCACCAATACACTCAAAACTGAGAGCCAAGCAACCGTGAGAGCTCAGTTTGATCCTGACACTGGACCTTAGATGAGGAATATTTCTTCAGACTATAAAATGTCAGGAACATGTTGGAAGGAACACCAAGTTTAACGGCTGTTTCAAATGTAGTTAACTTATTGTGACCTATTATTCATGTTTAAAATGCCCCATGATTTATCATGCATCAACAGCAGGGGGTTGATTGAATGTCTAATGTGAATCATGCAGCTATATTAACAACAGCAACCAACCAGTCGCTATGAAGGATCAGAGACGGAGACATGATATGATATGATCCATCCTTCCATTGTCTACCGCTTATCCTGTATTCAGGGTCACGGGGGGGCTGGAGCCGATTGATATGATATGATATGAACCAGAAATAAATCCCTCCTACAGGTATCACATGAAACTAGGTGATGAATCCATTGGTACCAACCATGTCATGCTAGCTTGTTGGGGAGGAGGCAAAATTGCTCTCATGGGGAAACTTGGATGGCGAATTTGAAATGGATTCATTGACCTCTCACCACAAGATAGCAAATTAAATTGAGTAGGCTACCCACGAGTCCTTATGTTAATCCGTGCAGTTCGGGGCAAAAATTGTGTCAAATGAGCTTAGTGGTGTTCATTTGCATTTGTCTAGTAGCCATTTCACATCCAGAGACTATTCTTTTGCTTGACATTGCCATATAAAATAACATATCTCAAGGACAATCACAGCCTCATGACGCTTTACAACCACACAAGAACGAGAGCATTTCCTTGGTTTATTGACAATAAAAGAGTGTTAGATTAGAAGTAATCACCATCCAGTTGGCTGGAGCCAATCCCAGCTGGGCAAAGGCAGGATTCACCAGGGCTGACACGTATAGACAACCATTCACACTCACATTCACACCTACAGGACATATAGTGCAGTCCAGTTTGAACACAGCCCCAGCACTGAAGGTGTCATGCTCGAGCACATGCACGGGCATGCAACGTGGACATGGCGTAGGCTATAATCGATAGGCCATCCCTCTCATTATCGCTCAGTTACTCAGATCACAGTGTAAGTGCAGACCGGCAGGAAACTGGGGAAGGGGGGCAATCGTGCCTCTCAACTGGCCTTTGTGTGAGTGCGCCATTAGAGTCAATAATTAACCTGCATCTCTTTGTACTATGGGAGGAAGCCAGAGAACCTGGAGAGAACCCACACTGACACAGGGAGATGTAAACAGAAAACTGGACCGAACAGCTTTCTCTGAGCTGATAGTGCTAACCACTATACCACCTACCACCTTGCTCTAAAGAGAGTCGAGCAAAAGGCCTTTTTTCCAATTCACCAGCAGATGGCAGCATGCTGCTTCCATTCATGATGACATTCTGGACTTTGTTGATCATTTGATTTCAGAGTTGCTCAGTTTTCTAGATTTCATTCCTTTTTGAAAAGACAGAATAACTACTGTCATCAGACAATAAGTTACCCTTCTGGGTATGGCGGCATAGTACCTTAAATCAGCCTTTCTGGCCTAAATATGTCTCAATTTGAGTCGGTACCCTGTAAAATGCTACTTGAACCCTGCAGAAACGTCAGTATATGTTTGCAGACTCTCCTTGTATGTATCCTAGCGTGTGTTCATCTGTGTATGAGAAACCAAGCCAGTATGTGTGAGCATGTGACGAGGTTCCTTTTCCGTCACAAATGAATTGGGGACAAGTGATCCTAAGTAGAGCACCATCCCCCTGTGGAGCTCCAGCAGTCTCTCTGTTGCCTTAGCGAAGCATCACTGAGGCGTTTGTCGGCGTGCCGTGCGATTGTTGTCCACCTCTCTGTCCTCCACCAGCCAGGCTGAAGATGCTTAAACCCAGCGACTCCCCCGAGCTGATGTACTATCTGAACTGTTTGTACAGGGAACCAAGGAAGGTCCTGCTCCACAAAGGCTCCACGGGCCTGGGCTTCAATATCGTGGGTGGTGAAGACGGAGAAGGCATCTTTGTGTCCTTCATTCTGGCAGGAGGGCCCGCTGACCTGAGTGGGGAGCTCAGGCGAGGCGACCAGATCTTATCGGTGAGTGCAATTCATCCTGATTTTATAGCAAGGTCATGTTGAAAATCATTCAAAAGTGATTTAGATTACAAGTCATTTGTTTATCGGGTGTTTGGCTCATGTTCTCGAAATATGTGGCCTATTGATTGAAAATACCTTTCATAACTGAAAAAACAAGCTTCTCACACCAATGTAAACCATCTGCTTTCTTCTTACACAATGAAAAAGAGAACTGATCAAAGCTGATAACAACAAGGTTCCCTCACTGCAAACACAGATCTACTTTTGAAATGGTTAAACGGTGTGTTCACAGCATGTGAACGGTATGAGGAGTGTCACAGTCCTACTGGCCTAGATTCATTTTCAAGGCCAACAACATTGTCGTTTCTTTCCATCCCTGCAGTATTTCTCCAATATTACCTACCATGGTTGTCGGTGGTGTTGTAGCTACTAGGACCTTTATTCCATGCTGATCTTGTTGGATTGTATTCCTGTGTTTCTCATTCAGAGCCTGTTTTGTATCCCAATAGCTTTCAACATCACTATAGTTGTTTTTGCTTGGGGTTCAAACCTGTAAGTCCAAACAAAGAGTATTGTTTGTTGTCCTGTTGACCCTCCATTGATTAAGGAAACTCCGTAAAAAAAATGTGGACATGGGAAAAAAGGAAAAATGTGATTGATGCTTTGTACAGAATAAACAACTGAGAGCAGTGATAACAGTAGGACCTCTAATGGTTGACAAAATAACTAAGTGCAATAATGCCCTGATGGTTCCACGGGAGCCTGATGGCTGAAAGCCCCCATTCTAGTAACCCTGCATTCTGGCAGTGCAGTGTTCTATTGGGGTTGTAGGGTACTACGAGCTCTTTAAGATATGATTGCACCTGATCATTAAGGGCTTTGTAGGTGAGGAGGAGGATTTTAAATTATGTTCTGGATTTTACAGGGAGCCAGTGCAGTTATTAGTAATTTGATCTCTTCTCCTAGTTCTCGTCAGAACACAAGCTGCAGCATTCTGGATCAGCTGAAGAATCAAGAGAATTACTGGAGCAGCCTGCTAATGGCAGGACTCGCTATAATCTAGTCAAGAAGTAACAAATGCATGGATCCATTTTCTGCCTTGTTTTGAGACAGGATGGGCCTGACTTTAGTTGTTAAGTTGTAATTGTTTTGTAGGTGAAAAGGTGCACCCCCAACAATGGCCTGGTGTTGAAGTCTAACATCAGCTTCCCCACCTACAACTTGATCTGTTGCCACTTTCAGTAACAATGAAGACTTAAACCGTTAGATTTAACCAGTGACCAATTAAATTAGCTTATAGTCGCGGAAGCATCTTGTTTTTAAATATTTAACTGGAAACCGTTCTTATGGTAAATTTACAGATTTGCACTGTTGCATGTTTAAATACATATAAAACAAATTATATAAAGTGGAATAGGAAGTGGGAAGTAGCTGTGTGGTCGTCATTAGAAGAGCTACTTACCCCTAAATAATCCTGAGTGTGTCTCGTTGTAAACAGGTGAATGGCATCGACCTCCGAGGAGCTACACATGAGCAGGCAGCTGCAGCACTGAAAGGAGCTGGACAGGTGGTCACCATCATCGCCCAGTACAGACCAGAAGGTGGGTCACCTGTGGTGTGAACAGACACAGTACAATAGTAAGGGGGGTTATAATCGGGTATATAATATATATATATATATATATATATATATATATATATATATTTAATATTGAGTTATAAATGACCTCATGTTTACATTTACATATATTTACATTTAGGGCATTTAGCCTTATTTAGCATTTTATCCAAAGTGACTTACAATAAGTACATTTGTTGGAAGACAGTGTAACAATAGAACAAGTTCCAAGCACGCACAATTGCTAAGTTAGCCCGTAGCTGGTAAACAACAGAGATAAGTGCTAAGATACAGAGTGCAAAATGCTAAAGTTAGTGCCAGTACATACAAACAAAGCAATGAGTACTATGTTTTGTGTGTGTGTGTGTGTGTGTGTGTGTTTCATGTTTCATTTCTTACTTTCTTTACACGTTACACATTTTACGACTGTTACAGCCCTGTTGAACAGTTTCCCCATAAGTATCTTTGCAAATATGGTGAAGACTGTGTCAGAATAAGCATTTTTGATACAGGAAAACTAACCTCACAAGATAAATGTCTGCATCTGATATGACAAGACAACTTTTAGCATCCATGTATGAGACGCACCAACGTCCAACTCAAACACAAACCCTCCCGCGTCATGATGAGATATTCCACAACATTAACCACATGTTACAACATTAACCAAAACTGTTCCACATGTTCACCACGTGCCAACATTCTGTGTCTATACCCACAAGCTGCTTCCAACCAAGCAGCAAAATGAGACATGTAAGGATGAAATGATGGTGATTTGTTCTGTATTCACTCTATAATGTGATTCCTACATATGGTACCTTAATGTGGATTTTATGTTTATAGTCTTTCATGAATTGAAAAGTGAAACCTATGAAGAAGAGGCGGTGTTTTAAGTTCTTAGCTGGCCTCTCAGGCAGCTCTGCCTCCACGTTGTGACAACTTCACCAACCTGCAGCTCAGCTTTAGCTTCTAGCTAAAACCGGGAATCGATGCCAGGTCACTTCTAATGTTCAAATCCCATCGTCTCTTTAGTCCATTCATTAGAACCATATGGCTCCGAAGATTCTTCCTCTCAATGGACTTATGGATGAGAAAAAGAGCTGCATGACGTCTGTCAGCTGATTTGTTCAAGACAGTGTGCAATCTCAACAGTCTTTGTTGGCCTCTAGGGGGCGATCAAGCAATGGTTTCAGTCACAGGGGCTAGACTCTCTTTCAGTAAGCCTACTGGCTGGGTCTCTCAGTCATCACTGACTCGTTGTTTGGCTCTGACCTTGTTAGGGAGAACGTTGTCGTTCACTGGTCAATGAAGAACTAGTGATTGTATTGAGCTGTCTAGTCTGGATACTATTTCTTTACTGAAACTGAAAGGCAGGCGCTGATAGTACAAACCTGGCTAATGGAAACAGTGCTCATGTTGAACACAAGGACAGCTTTATTTCCATCAATCAAATAAACTATCTCTAATAATACAATTTAAACAAAGTTTGTCAAGTTCCCGCCTCCTCCATGAACTGATGCCTAGCTTGGCCAATGAGACGACCCAATGTCCATTTCCACAAATGATTCTCGTTCATTGAGATTTGGTCATTCACAGACGACACATCTCTGGTGATCATCAGATGTCTGGT
The DNA here is from genome assembly GCA_029853015.1 of Chelidonichthys spinosus. NCBI lineage: Eukaryota > Metazoa > Chordata > Actinopteri > Perciformes > Triglidae > Chelidonichthys > Chelidonichthys spinosus. The sequence continues at coordinate 9,300,696 of CM056835.1, forward strand.
AAAAAAATACAAGAGATGTGTGGCTCTGTGCATTTACCCAGTTTGTTGACTGGGTGTCAATGGGAAGCAGTTTTAATTGAGTTATACAGTATAATGGCAGTTTCATGACTTTCCTACTTTTGTTGTGCAGTTGCCGTACATTAAATGTATTTTTTTTTTTTTTCTGAAAATGTTGAATCGCAATGTCATCTTCCTGCTGATACAAAGTTCCCAAAGCGAGTTTATGAAAGGTGGAAATGATTTAACCTGATTCATCAAACAACATTAAATAGTTTTTTGTTTTATTTGCCTTGTAGCTGCAGCATGTAAATTGTAAAAACCCATGCAGGGCAGTTTCATGCTAATTCCGATCTACCAGACTGTCTGCCAACCTTCTGTAGGTTAACGTGTAGTGGATCAGACAGCTTTGACTGGTAGCATGCCTTCTCTGGTTAAGGTCTACAGCAGCAGGATGTGCTCGGGGTTGTAGAGGCAGTGACTCATGGACTGTCCAGACCCGTATACCCAGACCTGTGGTGCTAAAGTTCTTTTCTCTGAACATTCAAGATGTCAGCAGCTTTTTCTGTAGAGACTCTTCTTGATTTATACTTAGAACATCAGATAAGCGATACCATTGTTGCCAACAACTGCCTGAAGATGCTGGTGTTAGATTGCTTTTGCCTCTCGAACAAGAGATGTTGAGAGCTGATGAATATTTTACATCCCAGAAGATCAGACTGACTTCTCTCTGTCTCACAAGAGACTCTTCAGTGGTGATGAAGACCAGTAATAAGCTACTGGACTTGGCATCGGGTTCAGTATGAAGCTTTCTGTAGTCAAGAGTCTTAGTTCTGGGATGAGATCAAATGGTCCCACCTCACTTCTCCAACGTGTTCCTGTCTGAGCGGAGCACTGATTACCTGGGCCATAAACACGTCTGGGACTAACGCCTGCTTTCTCTTCTCACCATCAGAACTTGCTCTGTGCTCACCGCGACGGGCCTGCTCTCCAACACCAGGTTTGTGCCATTGGCACCATGTGGCTGCTCTGAGCTTCAGCATCATTCACCACCGAGTGAATGTGATTACAGACAGTCTGTTCACTCCTCTTCACCGAGCGTTTCACCCATAAGCACACTTGATCCTTTCCTCTTCCAACCTGGATGACTCTCACTCCTTCACTGCACATGCACTTCTTAAACCCTGCTCACTTGACCTTTTGACCCTGTCCTCCCAGGTCCTGACCCTGCAGACACTGTCCTTCCGTCTTCCCTTTTTTAAAATGTATTGAAAATGATGTGCTCTTTTTCAGTATACTGTGTATTTACCAGTTGCAACTATAAATTTGTTCAATGTTTCCAAGACTATAGATTCTATACTAAAAGTTTTAACAACGAAACTTAGGAAAATAAGTAAAGACACAGGCAGACCCATAGATTTCATGTAAATGCAGCAGAATACAGCAAGCCAAGGCTGGTTCATTAACCAAGACACCTAGATGTGCAAAACGTGGCTTTATATAACCTTCTCACCTAGTTTCTTTTAGTAACATCCCACTTTTTCCTATGCTATTTTTATATCATTATGTTTACATCATTTGCTATTTTTGATCTTTGCCAACTCCCTCCTACATTTCAGGGGAAATGAGAAATTGAATGATTCATAATAATGTTTTCTTATGAGTGTAAAATCACCTTAAACTAAGGATCGTTGTGTGTTCGTAAACTTAAAATGAGGCCTTCATATCTAGCAGGTCTTTCCTGTATTCTGATGCATTTAACTTAATGTGGGTTGATACTTTGATCTGGATATAGCATGAGAAAGAAATAAAGGTACATTTTGTAAAAAGGTTGGCTCATCTCAGATCACATATTTGAAAATATTAATTGGTAGTGTGCTAGCACACTACCAATGCAGTTAGCTGCTTAGCTGTAACGTTGACCTTAAATAAAGAAGCTTACTTTGAATCCAGATCCAGTAAGGTTGCTGCTCTGCTGCTTGTGTTAGTTAGATTCACCTGTGCAGAAGCAGAATGATTTAAATTAGATTGTGATTTATGATGATCCGGTATGAAAGGAGATCTCCTCATTTCAGTTTCTTTTGCTAACACATTTTGGCTCATCTTGTTGTTTCTTCCATAGCCTAATAAGTGGCACGGTGAAGAAGCAGTCAGGGGCAGCAAGGAAGAGTTTCATGATGAAGTGAGGCAGCCTATCATGTTCGACGATTTATGTCACAGACAAGTTTGGCTGCACCTTCAAGGCAAAGCATTCAAACACATAAATGATTGGCATGTATTGCGGTATGTAGATTGCGGTAAATACACTCATCCCAGTGGCTCCTTGGGACATCGGGCAGCTGTGGTTAAGGGTCGTCCACAAATCAGAATATTATCAGTTAGATGCCAGCTCCTCCTGCTCAAGTGTCCTTGGGCCAAGATGTATGATGAATATTTAGATTCGATCCTGATGAGCAGGTGGCACTTTGACATGTACAACCCGTTTTCACTCCAAACCTGACAAAAACCAATGGTTGGTCAGAGCCTCCCAGCAACGGGTATAGCGGCTGTATGCCAGGTACCCGGCTTTCTAGTAACTCCAGTGTAAACCCTTCTGTGGTGTTAGTGGACAGTTAGATGATGTAGTATCAAGAGTGGGATGGTCGCAGAACCAATACAGGTCTTCCGGGACCCTGGTATCAGATTAATTCACATGAACGGACGGAATAGAATAAGCATTACGTGATGGACCATGATAGTTCTGATACCACTTTGGCCACTCTGTCAAATCTTCTTCAAATCCGGGGGTTTGGTCCTGTGAGAAAATGTTGTTCTGTTGTTGTGATTTGTTAATCACGTGACTTGTTAGTCACTCAGTAGGGACATGAGACATTAAGGAAGTTGACACATCAACCATACTCTTTTCCTACAGCTAACTAAGTGGTTCTGTTGCTGAAAGCTAACTCGCTTTAGTAGCATCACTGGGCTGTCCTCTTATCTTGTCTTGCAGAGTACGGACGTTTTGAGGCCAAAATCCATGACCTGCGGGAACAGATGATGAACCACAGCATGAGCTCTGGGTCAGGATCCCTGCGAACCAATCAAAAGAGATCCCTCTATGTGAGGTTGGTCTTTTTAGGATTTCATTCCACGCCCCAAATGACTTAAATGTGATGTCTGCACTGATGTATTCCAGGGAACATGGTAACATTACAGGAAGATGGCTGAGCCCTAATGCACACATGCATGTTAAAACCAGGTTTGAGACCTGTGACTGAAACAGATGAACATTTCCTATTATAGCACCCCCCGATGGACCAACAGTCACTATTCTCTGTGACCTTGTAACGCTGTGCTTCTAGTTCCTCACTATCCAATTAGAAAAGACTTCAGTCGGAGGGATGACAGCGAAGAAAACATGAACTCAATGCATTTCCAATAATAATCCTGATATCTTCCACTGAACAGGGCACTGTTTGACTATGAGAGGTCAAAGGACAGCGGCCTCCCCAGCCAAGGGCTCAGCTTCCGGTATGGCGACATCCTCCACGTCATCAACGCCTCCGATGATGAGTGGTGGCAGGCCCGCCGCGTCACCCCACATGGGGACAGTGAGGAAATGGGTGTCATCCCTAGCAAAAGACGGTGAGGAGAGGATCACAAACTGTCTCTGGTTGAGGGAATTCTAGAAGTGTGTCGTCGTATTTGTGTGAATAATATTGATTGTCCTGAGCGGTCATGGGAAAACTTAGGAAACACAGACAGCAACGTATTCATTTTATTACTTATTTTATGAGAATGACAACAGGAGTCCTCTCATCCACCCAGGGTGCTGACGGGGGGAAACATACGATTTTAAAAAGCAAAAACAATCAACCATTGCTAGCAGGCATCTCTGGTTGTGAAGCCAATCCTTGCATTCTCTCTGCTGGCCACCAGGAGGCGACTCCTCTGGTTGCAAAAAGAAGTCAGATTGCATGGAAGTCTATGTGAAAATCTACTTCTCCCTTGATTTATTATCTCAGTAAACATGAGTTTATGGTCTCAATCTCTAGTTTCAAGTCTTCTTCAATCCATATTATAGTATATCTTGTGATTGACAGGTCGCTACCACGCTACCAATTCGCTACTGAGATTATTCTCAATATTCTATTCATTTTTATTTGATTTTACTTAGCTGTAAAGTTGCCCTTGAATTTTGAAGCTAAGTAAGTGGGCTGGTACATTATAAAAACACACTAATGCATATCAGCACACTGGCCTTCATCAGACTCACAGTGACACACAATGAACAGAATCAAAAATCAGTCTAATTCCACACACCATATATATCTGACGAAGCACATCCAAACTCATTGATATATTCTACGTTATATTGCTCTACATACACAGTTAGCAGCGATGACTGGGGTGAAAGTACATTCTAAGATGATGCGTAACAGAGACAGTTGAGTTGTAATGTGGTTCCACCTTGGGTCATTGAACTGAATGTCTGTAGCTAACGGTTGACGTGGCTTTGCTTGGCAGGGTGGAGAGGAAAGAGCGAGCGCGTTTAAAGACTGTGAAATTCAATGCCAAGCCAGGGTCATTGGATTCAAAAGGGGTGAGTACCTTCATGAGAGCTGCAGAGTGCCATTTATAGTAGCACATGAATCACTCTATCATAGATATAACTCTATCTTGAAAACTTCACAGTGACTGTATGGCTTCTTATGTCCCGCATCATCATGAGCATCATTGTCAGACGTCGGTTCGTTGGTGCTCTACTGTCCTCACTGCAGTCTGAGGTCCATGCATAGCTTACAGAACAGTGAGGTTGATTTGGATCAGTAGTTCCATCTTGTGTGTGTTCTTCATTCACATCAGAGGGAAAAAAAGAGCTTTTAAGTTCCAATTAACAACTAAACGTTTCACTTTTCAAACACGTTTAATTTCTACCGCTATATAAACTCAAAACCACAAGTAGGTGTGAAATGTTCACTTTCCAACACATCTACTGTATGAGCAAGAATTTTAATAAACATGAAATTCCGGAGCAAAAGACTGAAGTTTGTGCCGTTGCTTCACCCGAGCACGACTCCACATGAAGTTTTGCGTTAAGATTATTCTCCATCAGCAGCAAATGAAAACAGCATATTCATTATTTTAACTCTCATCCTATTGAGTTCCTTCCTTTGGCTCCATCTCTGCATGTATTTCTTGTTTGTTTGCTTTGGATAATCTTTTCTATGGCTAAACCCAGTTATGTTACTTCTCTCATGGCATGATCTCATAACTCTTTGCTTTTACTTTAAATGCCTCTGATGCAACTGTGGAACATCAAGAAGGGGATCTACGGTGTTACTCCCCCGGATGGAGGGGACCAAGACCACTGTGTAACTCCCACGTTTTAAAAAACAATTATTTAAAGAGAGTTTATCTGATAACTTTCAAGTTAATTATAAAATAACTCATCATGGTTTCATGATGATGATGATGATGATGATGAATGTAAATCTAAGGTTTTGTTTTATTCTCTACCTAAATGATCTAACATGAAATCACAAGATGTAAAACATAATCCCAAGCTTGTATCATTCAGTGAAACAATTTAGTATTAAAATAGAATATGTACAGATATCGTATATTACATTATTTGGGGATACAAATCTATAACATGTCTGAAAGCAGCCCATCACACTTCACATCGTCTCCTTTTGTCAGATTAACAGTTGAAAACTGAAATACAAAAAACACAGCATCATTTCAATGAGGATCTCAAATAACTGTAACCCGCTTTCATCAAAATATAACATTCTGAACTATTGAAGTAGAATGAAATTGAAATGACTTTCTTGCAATCTGGGAGAAACCGTTGAGTTTTCACCGTAACAACTTCTTGACGTCCCACTTTCTGCAAGCCGTTGTTGTGTCTGCATGAACATGACAGATATCCCTGTTTGCCCCATGCTTTCTCTCCCTTCACAGTCATTCAATGACAAACGTAAAAAGAATTTCATCTTTACACGAAAGTTCCCATTCTACAAGAACAAAGAGGGTGAGCAGGATGGCAGTGATTCAGACCGTAAGTAAGCTCAGACACACGTGTAGGGCTGATAGGAGTTCTCTCATCATCATTCCCTGTCGTCTCTCTTTTCTTTCTCTATCTGTTGGATCACAGTCGACATTCTGGCTCGAGTGCTAATCAGTCAGCAGGAGAGACACCAAGTCAATGCTGTTCACTTCAGTGTGATACGTCCCCATATGGTGACATTGTACGGCCCAGTTTCTCTTCAGAGACCATTCAGTTTCAGCTCTACCGCCCTCCTGTTATCATGATGCGTTGGCCCCCCCTGCTGGCTGATTGGTGACATAGACAGAGCTGCCACCAACCTTTTGCTTATATTGCGGCTGTCCTCCTTCCTCTCTCTCTCTCTTCTGTTCTGGCTCTCTTTGGACGGCCAATAGGACATCCTGGGGATAGGTGATGATGGGTATGGGACAAAGACATTCAGTAAGTTGGTCCAGGAATGATTCCTCCTCTGTGTAGCCATGACAACAACAACAACCATCCTGCCTGCACTGTTGCATGCTGCATTTGTTGGATTTCTCCTGCTCCTCAGTGTGCTGTGTAACCTCTGTCACATGACGTAGAGCCAGTATATTTAGGTTCTTCTTGGTTTCTTTAATGTGAAAGGGGAGGAGCTTGTCATGAAGCGTTATCAGCTTTTATGGATTTACCATCTTGTTTTGTAAACCAGGGTTGATCTTTTCTAGACATTCAAATGAAGTCAGAAGGAGACTTGTTTTATTATAATAAATAATACTCTTAAAAGTAAGCTTTTCTTGTCAACCAGTCTGTTTTACTTATTTGTTTGGTATGTAGGTGTTTGGTATTAATTCATGTCCATTTATGTATTTATGATTCTGGCAGACTTATGACTGCAAACATTCCCATCCTACACTGTGCACTCTGTTAATGAGCCACTAATGTGATTATTGTGTTCCGGAGCCTCCTAAATGTCTATTATCATGCTGATAATAATAGATTGAATTTTGTTTTGATTTTAATAATTGCACCCTGTACTGACGCCTCACCTTATATGTTGATACTGTCGAATGCATGTTTGCATGAAAGTGTTTTTGTATTTACATGTGAGCATGTCACAATTATGTTATGTTGAGGTTTTTTGTAGTTATTTTGTAATGTGTGGCAGTAGAAGTTTAACTCCTTTAGGATCCAGGTACATGTACTTTCAACTGGTCTAAATAGAAAAGCTCATTTGGACCCTTTACCCACTGACTTCAAGATTACATTGAAGGCTGAATACTTTAGTGATTCCTGTTTTATTTATCACTGGATGCAGAGTGGGAAAATAATAGGATAAGATAGAGCATCACACTTATACAATAAAAACTCAAATGATTTGCTAAATGTTTGCACAAGAAGTAATGTTTAAATTCCATACAAAGTTTTATGCAATATTTGCTGGGGTCCTGATATTATTCAAGGCTGGAGAAGTGGGTGGTGCTTAATTGGAGGTCAACATATCAGTACATGTTTAAAAGTGAATGAAATCATAGTTAATTATTTGGTTCGAATAGAAATGACTGTGATTCATTTAGCATGAGCTGTATATATGCAGTTTTATATGGGTCATCAATAAAACAGAACAGAAATAACTGCTGCCATGCTCGTGTAATGAGAATGTGTCCAAATAACATTCTACATCTTTTCACTTTTTTCCCACCAGGGAGTCAAGAGGATGTGATCCTCTCATATGAACCTGTGATGCGGCAAGAAAGTAAGTTACTTACTTTAATATATCATCAAAGTCAGCCCGCAACATGAACCAGTGTATCAGGGCCCACTCCCACAAGGCTCAGCCACTCTGTACCTTGTCCCCCCTCCCCCGTTAGGTAGTTTTCTAAGAAGCACCATCAGAGTCATCACAATAAAGAACAACACAGAGAACATGATTGAAACTTTACTGAGGAGTTGCGTCTGCACATATTTCTAGTCAACACTTGACTTCTGCATCAAAGCATGAGAGCAGAGCTGAGTGGAAGCCAGTGGTGAGGATTCTCGACAGAGGCAGAGTGGCATTTGTATTATAAAAGGACAGAGCGTCGCCTTATGTCCCACTCCAATTTCACTTTCAATTTTTCAATTTGTCTGTGTCGTCAACAGTATCTTCAGTTAAAAAACTAAGCCCACCTCGTCCAACATGCTAATATGAGTACAATACAAGAAGGCTGCCATCCTTTTGAAAAAATCCTCATCCGAGTTGAAATCATGGGGAAAAAATTCAACTAAATATAACTGCCAATGGCTGTAAAAGAGGTCATTTGGCAGATTAGAGTGCACTCCAGGTTCCCTACCCCCGGTATCTAAATGAGCTGCATTACAAGTACTGCAAATGTAGTCTTTCTCTTTAAATAACCACAATTCCCTTCAACAACACCACTTGAGTGAAATGTAAGAATTAAAACCTCACATTAGTAATAAAGGATATCCCAGCAGCCGCTGGGCAGCTACTGGATCCCCAGAGGATCCAATCAGAGAGGATGATGGTAGTCTTTACTGGATGTTTCTAAAGACATTACTGGATACGGTAGTGTTACTGACTGTTTGCTCATAGAGAGTTGATTCTGTGTGCTGGAACAGACCAGCAGGACTTTGGTCCACCACTATCCAAATCTAATTATCCATATTTGTTGTCATATTTCTTGTAATGGTAAAGCTCCCCTGCATGAAAAATAACCCCAATAAGATTTACTTTCATTGTTGTCTTTTAAAAAAAGAATTACCACCTTTCTTCTACTTTTCCAGTTAATTATGCCAGACCTGTCATCATCCTCGGGCCGATGAAGGACAGAATCAATGATGATCTGATATCAGAGTTCCCAGACAAGTTTGGGTCTTGTGTGCCTCGTGAGTATTTGATGGAATTAGAGCAGACAGTTGTTTTGAATAGTTGACGGACAATAGTGAAACAAAAACATGACAGGTTGCATTCTTGCTGCATAATAATAGTGTAATAACACACCCCACACCAACAATAGTACTTTCTAGCAATTTCTTGGAATGCAGCTCTTTATCACTTGGGGGCTTTTCCTCATACACCATGGATCTGATTGTACTGTTTTTGGTTCACTACATATGTAAGAGAAAGCATGCCATGTAAATAATTCATGTATTTCTGCCATAGTTATAGAAATGGAAGGATTATTTCTGCTTTGCGTTTTTGTGTGTGTGACTCCGCAAGCAAAGTTGACTCCTGTCATAAATGTCTTCTTCATCAGCCAAAGCACTTTTTGTTTTGCATGTTTTTATTTACTCATCTCTTTTATTTCAATACACCTTTCAAACCGTATAAAGCTGCTAACAGCTCAGGGAACCAAGGTGAGTGAGTGGACGAGCTCAGTTGATTCTTTCATCCCTTTGTTAGAAAGTGTGTCCCCATAAACACTTCTACTCCCTTTTGTCCTTTTGAAATGAATGTTTATGCAATTAGTTTGAAATGTTTAGGTACATTAGTGTAATAGTTTTATATAACACTAAAGTCATATATATATATATATATATATATATATATATATATATATATATATATATATATGTTTGAATGCAGTAATAGAATACTTCATGACAACTTGTGAGTCGATATCTTTAAATGTGTTAAAATGTGTTTGAAGATTCAGCCAACAGCCATCAACAAGCTGGACTAGTTACAGCACAGAGCTGTCTCCATTAAAATTATAATAATTCAATAATTATATTATGATTATTCTGTTTATTATTTATTGGAGTATAATTTGAAGAAACAGACACCAACAGTATCAGTGGTGTAAGAAAGAGGCTCCACCTTGGTCTCATGTTGTTTCTGTTACAACAAGGTGTCCCAACTCATGTGACTAATGTCAAGCAGATTCAAACTTTGTTTCTATTGCATATTTCATACACAGGGCAAAACAATGTGCTTTACATAAAGTAACAATGTCCATCCATCCATTGTCTACCGCTTACCCTGTATTCAGGGTCGCGGGGGGGCTGGAGCCGATCCCAGCTGACATTGGGAGAACAGCATAATATACATACAATTATTCACACAACAAAGAGAATATGTGCAACGTACTATTGGAGTCAACAGATGTTAGTGCAGTCATAGAAAGAATTAGTGCACAGCACACACACACTAGAGAATAGAAGAAGAGAATCGTGTTGAGGTTCTTCATCTTTGGACATTTGCTGCCTTCAAATGGAGCGTGTGAGCTTGTGGTCCTGACGTGTGAAGTTTCCCAGCAGCCATTCTGTCATTGGAGGTAGACACAGGTGTAACTGTTAAAAGTATCTCCACCTGTGTTTACCCTGCAACGAGGGTTGAGAAGGTCATTGAGGATACCGTTGCTAGGCAAAGCAAGATAAATGATGCTGATGTCTACAAGCCACCAAGGCTCCCAGGTTGCGCTATGCATGGGAGATATAAAAGAGGGCAGGTTTGTTGTGTCACCAGGACACAAATGATGGCCCTTAGCACCACCTGGTGGTGAACACAGTCAACATGTCCCCATTTGAAGGCTGCAATAGATAGTTAGGCCACATTCACACTGTACACGTGCGTTGACGGATTTTAATGACTTTGCATGGGCTTGCCGAAATGAATTGTGGGACGGCTCCGTTGCATTGCTTGTGTCGGAAACTTCAACTTTTCAGCCAGCCAATCAGATCGCGTTATGCAACCCCCCATACATGAGACCTGTACAGTCTGTATGCCCCCTTAGTGTAGAGTTCACCTTTAACAGTGTTACTATGTGTTTTTAGATGTTTTCAAAGTGAGTAAGAAGCTTTTTGTCCTCCTGTCACCAAAGATACCACTCGGCCTAAGAGGGACTACGAGGTGGATGGCCGAGACTACCATTTTGTGATGTCCAGAGAGCAGATGGAGAAGGACATCCAAGAGCACAAGTTCATCGAGGCAGGACAGTACAACGATAATCTGTATGGAACGAGTGTCCAGTCTGTGAAATATGTGGCTGAAAGGGTGAGACTCTCGACCTGTTTATAAAAGCTGCATGATCACTGCACCACCGGAAGCACACACATACACAAATCTATGGGAATAATGTCATATTGTTTGTTAACCTGGTTTATATGTATTCCAAAGGAAATAAGAGATCTTTGACTTGATGACGTTCAGGGCTTTGTTCAGATTAACACCATGTGAGAAGATGTATAAAGCATGCACGGTGCAGTTTAGATGATATATTGCGTGGGTTTGAAGTGGTACATGTCTTTGTGTCAGGGTAAACACTGCATCCTGGACGTGTCTGGAAACGCCATCAAGCGACTACAAGTAGCACAACTCTATCCCATCGCCATCTTCATAAAACCCAAGTCTATTGATTCATTAATGTGAGTATTCATTTATCTTGTATTAATCAACAAAGATTTATTGGAATTTGACAAGACTTGACTTTAAGTCACCTTTTATATTTATAAATAAAAAGTATTAAATGGTTTATAAGTAGTAGTTATGGTTGTATCTGTGGTCACACAGAAGTGGAGGCTGCTGTATGAACAGATAATTAATTAAAACTCAGTTGTAATAAAGATAAAATATGCACATTGTACAACTACATTATAGCATGTTATTAACCATTCATTAAATGTTCGTTACATGTATACTGCTTATAAATGCTGAATAGTGGGACTTAATATGGAGTTTCTGTTCAGAGTTTTAACACCTCTGTGGCTCTTGGGTCATTCCAAAAGTAGGACACGCTATTTCAACTGTTTAACTAAAGTACTTTTATCACTCGTATTGTATTAATTAAATACATAACTGAACATTAATAAAGATGTGAAATCAGTAGTGTACGGTGTCCATGAAGGTTGAGGCAGTGTGTAGGTGTTGTAAGTAGAGGTGTGTGATATGATGATAGAAGATTATGAATCATTAAAAAGGCCATGGTCTGCCTGATCTGATTGGTCGTTAGCATCGTGATCAGGCGGCAACCTTCGGTTCTGAAAAGTGAAGCTAATTCTAAAGTTCCTTAAAGCTGCATTATCTCTGCTGGCCATCAGGGGGCGACTCCTTAGATTGTATAGAAGTCTATGAGAAAATGAGCCCCCTTCTCTCTTGATTTGTTATCTCAGTAAACATTGTAAACATGAGTTTATGGTCTCAATAGTTTCAAGTCTTTAATCCAACGTGATTCGTAAATGATGGACCATTTAACGTCAAACAGACCAGAAAGCAGTGATGCTTTAGGGGCGGGGCTACCTTGTGATTAACAGGTCACTACCATACTACCAATGCTAGTTTGCTACTAAGATGACTAACACTTTGCTGTAAAGTTGACCTTGAATTATGAAGCTAACTTTGTGAACAGGTTCACACCAGAACCCAGATGGATCCACTTCATCCTCTCTGCTGCTTGTGTTCATCAGATTCACCCGTCGCTCTGCAGTCCAAATATGGTCACTTCTGTTGAAAAAAAGATGTCCAAGACTGGGACGGGCAAAATACTGAACTAGTCCACAAACCAACGGGTGACGTCGCCATGACTACGTCCACTTCTTACATACCTGCCGGTCTATGCTGGTGCTACAGTGCACATTGTAATGGTTGTGTTCTATGGCTCCAGTGTTGCTAAATTGTCTTCACAGCTGACCCAAACACAATAAACTGGCTCTCTCTACTTTCAGAGTCGGGGGCGAGCAAAGCTTACAGATGGAATTCCCCTAGACGTCACCACCTTTAGGCGTCTCCCACAGGGAACACAGTGAAGGAAACCTTGTTGGTAGCGGTTACAAACACTGACTTAGTGAACGGCACCCTAACCTGTTTTTAGCTGAACTGAGACTATTCAGGTCAAACAGATCCGCATTGTTCTTTGTGAAGTTAGCTGGAAATGATGTAATCTAGCCCTGCTGTGTTGTATGGAGACCGCACCAGACTCCAGTTTAAAAATTCAAAAATACATTGTCAGGAAGTGTTCATACTTGGCTTTGTGTGCTCTGATGAATTCATCATGCAGTTAACTCATCAGTCATAATAACATTTTTATGAAAAACCAACTCCTGATATTTGCTCTTCACAAGTGTTGAGACAAAGGAAATAACAGACTAAACAAGCAAACAGCTTTAAACTGGTGACGTGTTTTCTTTTCAAATAAGTGTAGGGTGGTGAATCCGTGTAGTCCGTGTAGTTTTCCCAAAGTAATAAATATTTCAATAAGTGACTGATGCATATTTAAAGGAACAAACTAATAGTGTCCAATTTGTGTACAGAAGTTGATTGTTTTGTTACCTCGTTGGCCTTTAGTGTGTTAAAAAAGAACATTTGTTTGGTTGTATTGTTCAGTAACTTGCAAAATAGTATTGAAAACCAACATGAAAATACAAGAAACATGAAAATAATGTCAGCCTGACATGCTAGTCACGTAGCATGTATACTTGTTCTACCGATATCAAAGCAGTGCGCCGGTATAATCAATCAAGGAATCCAGGAATAGTGATATTAGGCTAAGAACATTCACTGCATTGACACTGCATGTCAAGTACCCATACGAAAGGAACATCGGAACATTAGCATCGGCTATGGCTGACTAGTGCTCAAAAACAAAGTTACAACTGCTTTAAACCATTTAAAACTGTTTAAAACCGTTAAAAATACTAAAAATGCTAAAACCGCTCGCACATTGTATCATAACACATGACTGCCATTATTAAATTACCAATTATAATGCTGAAAATACTTACATTTGTGCGATTCCAGTACTTGAGCCATCGCTGTGTAACATTTTTCACCAGCTGGCTCTTCAATGGCCGGTCACGCACGGTGGATGCCAGGAAATTCCTCAAAGCTTTCAAGTGTGGGCCTTCAGAATCTTAATTTCCAGGGCTATGTAGCCCTCCGTCTTGACCCTAGCCCTTGACCCAAATGAGAATTGGTACACCCCTACCCCTCACATTAACGCGCAAAAACAAGGGGGAGGGGAAGAGTTGGGGGAAGGGGTGGAATTGAGATGCAGCCTAAGACTTGTGATAAAATAGTGGATCGTGATCCTGCCTAAAAACATTGTGATATTAGGCAGGAGATATCACTGCAGGAGAGAGGAGGGACAGGAAGTGAGAAACAGGGTGAGCAGTTTAAGGACGGAGGATGGGAATGCTGGAAACCCAGGTTTTAGCAGGAAGCAACACAAAGACACGGTCATCACAGTTGTTGTAGGTAAAAGTAGAAATCTGACACTGTGTGTGTGTGTGTGTGTGTGTGTGTCCTCCTGTACAGGGACATGAACAAGAGACTGACAGAGGAACAAGCCAAGAAGACGTTCGACAGGGCGATGAAGCTGGAGCAGGAGTTTGGTGAATTCTTCACAGGTATGATGTTAATGAACGCACAAATACAAAAGGATTTAAATGAAACACAATTAAATCTATGATATTAACAATAAAAATGTAGGTTTTTACCTATATAAAAGACGTATCGACATAATCCCAGCCAATCTTCTTAGGTACATCTACACAACAAACATTGTGTTGTTGGATTTACTCTTTATTTCCTGTCAACTGTTAGGTTCAGGTAAAGTTAACTTAACTTAATTTTGCAAGTAAAAGTAAATTGACTTGATTTTTCCTGACAAATTAAGCCTAAAGTTGACTTCTCATGTACAAAACATTTAGCAGTTCAAACAAACACCAGTCTTGATCTACATTATAATCTGTAAACACAGCATTCAAATATTACCAATTCACCGCAAAATAATTACACTTCTAGTGGTCAGAAGTGATGATTGAGAGGGATTTTGTATCAGTCGTTGTTTTATAAGGAAATTATTGCAATTATACCTTTAATCAGTGATACATCTGTTTTTTTAAGTAATCAATAGTGCATGAGATGATTCTAAACAGATTGTTAGATAGGGTTATGATCCTGCATTTCTTAACTTCATCTCTTAGGAAAATAGTCCAATATAAACATACTTTGTTCTGCCTTTTGTCTGTCTTTCTTTGAGTCAGTCAATCTGAAATGTGCAATCATTTAATGTAAGAGGATATTATGTTTAAGCCCCTGTGTGGTGTTTAGGTAACACCTTCTATGACATCCATGTCTATAATGCATGAGACGTACTTGCCTTAGAATCAACTCATAGCACCGTATAATTATAGTTAACACTCATATATAATCCTAATGCTTTATAACAATAATAAAAACACATCATAAATTATTTTGTAATTACTTATAAGGTATCATAGTACTTCATTATTCATTCATTTATTTGCAAGGACGGAAGTGTATTATAATTCCCACAGGTGTAAATGCGTTATGATCTTTTTTTAATAATTGATTATAATAATTGTTACCATCGTTTTATTACTCTAAGTGGTCATTGTAACATCCAGTGACCACTGAGAAAATATTATATTATTATTTATATAATATATTATAATAGATTAAAACTATGGGGACTATAAATGTTGTTGAGTGACCCGTAACTATTCTGGTATTTGACACTATAAATCATTATAAAAGGCTTTAAAATGTTTTATGGTTATTGTTATAAAGCATTAGGAAACAAGTGTTTATAACAAAATTTAAGAATGGCTATAAGCAGACAATAACACATTATAAGTATTTATATTCTTATTCTTCATTAGAAGTGTAATCCTGTATCTACATTATGCTTGAAGTGTTAAACAGCTGTGAAGAGGTGCATGTGTGATCATTGAGATGTGATGCAGCTGTTCTATACAAGCGTACATAAAGAGTTCCCTTTGCTTTGCAGCCCTGGTTCAAGCAGACACCTTAGAGGACATTTATAACCAATGCAAACAGGTGATAGAAGAATATTCAGGACCGTATATCTGGATCCCCTCAAAGGAGAAACTATAATAACTCATCACCCTGGAAGGGAGCCCGGACTGCTAGAAACTAGTAATAAGTTGTAACATGATAACTGTATGGCAATGACTTCATAAATTATTATTGTGTTGTATGTTTTATTGTGTTGGGTTTTTTTCACTTTTATTTGGTTCTTGCTTCGTTTTTCCTGAATGTATTCCACAAAATGAACAATTTGTATATTTATTTTTTTTCTTTGTGTTTTTTTTTGGGGGGGGATGAAAAGATATATGATGAAAATGAAATAAATGTGTCCACATCTACACTGTGTGGAATTTCCAACAGGAAACTGTAGGTGGCGTATCAGTGCAGATGTAAAGTATTGATTCCAACTGCAACACCTGAACACTGCCACGTCTGAAGGTCGACGTGCGTTCTGATTTTGCTTCACTTTGTGTTTGTTGACATTTCCTCCTTGAATGACTATTTATTTTTCTGACACGACATTGAGGATGTGTGAGGGAAATGTTTTTTTCACTGTAAAACAATCATGTTTTTTTTTTTTATTCAAAAACACATCTCTCATCAATCTGTTGCATTGACAATGATTAAAGGAAGAAAGCTGCTATCGGCATCGGAGATGTAACACTATATTTTGCTACTTAAATTGCAAGGGGGCACAAAAGCACAGAATTATTTATTATTGAAACTGACTTTGACTAAAAGGTCATTTACAGAGCATGTTTTACTTGAATGATGTAGTATGTTGTGACTGTGTTAGGATGGGTGGCATTATTAAAGTGAAAGAGACATTTCATGTTCACAGTATTTTGTAGATTTGGGGTGGAAAGGGTTAAATAGTGATTAAATTCAATACTGAAACACATCTTTGTCTTTTGAAACTAATAGCATGACAGTGGAGAAAAGGAAAATCCAGAGTAAACTGAGAGCATACATTTCACTAAATGCATATTGATCTTCTTTGGTAACATTATGAAGTCATAACTAAAAAAAAAATAGATTTTCAATTTTCAATTTATTTTGACGACACTGATTCAGATAGCGTGTCCTCCTCCAAGTCTTAATGAGAATATTTTGATAATGATTGGAGTCATAGAGGACTCTGCTCACAGTATTACCCTACTACAGTATCTTGGTGTTTCCCTAGAAAGTGTTTCCCTGCTGAGATGCAGTGGAGGGATTGGAACACAATTTTGTACTAAAAATAATTTTGGATGAAAACCAATTGATTTCTCTAACTCTTGACTCAGTTTCAGACAAACTTTTGAATAAATCTTTTGCACAGAATTAGGACTGTGGATTTTGTCCCCCATCATTTCAGTATTAACAGAAGGAGTGACTCCAGCAAACAAAACCTGTTTCCATGTTCATACGGGCCCCTGGATATTGTGTTAACTCAGATAAGGACATTTTTGAACCAATCCTTTCTTTTTTAGGGATGCAAATGTAAGCATTTCAAACTGAGCGGAAATGAAAAACACATTTTTAACTCTCTAGATCACAACTCCTGTCATATTGATCACTTATAGCCTACATGCTAAAATAAATTATAAAAAAAAACATTTTTTTCATATTTTTATATCAAAATACAACTTTTTTTTCTCTGTGGAAATCAAAATATGATGTGTGCTTACATCAGCTACCAACCCATTTCAACCAATAATATCATGACATCAATCAATCAATCAATCAATTACAGCTAGAGAAGGTTGTGTGCTAAACTTTTCAAATCGAATTCCTCCCAACGTTATGTCCCGCCTCCTGCCCTGTTTCAGCTCCACTTTGAACGACTGATGATTATGGACACAAAGTCTTTTGTAAAACCCTCCTGCTGACCCCCAGGTGGATCCTTAGGGACCACATCTCCTTCTGGTCCAGTAGAGCTGCATCCAGCTGCCTGTAAATTACTGTGAGACATTTGCAATCTTACTTATGAGGGTAGAATGATCCACCCTTTGGGCAGGATCTGGTTTCAGCAGATAGGACAACAAGGGCTGTCCTGGATCAGCCAAAGACTGAAAGTGATGTGTTAGGAGTGGACGAGCCCTGATGTCCTGAGCAGACGTTTGTCCTCTAGTTCACTCACCAGAGGCTCGCCTTTTTTGAAAGGGCAGATAATAAAGTACCTCGCTTTGTTAAAACTCTAAATCTGTTATGTATTTAAAGCACCTGGAATGACTAATGATAACTTTGTGTTCTGTTAAAATGCAACGCTATTAGTTGTTAGGTTCCCATGATAACAGTTTATGAGTAATATACTTTATATTCTATTTGATTTAGACAGCATGTTTTACCTGTTAGAGTAAATTTAGTAGTTACATTGAATGCAGGTTTGTTTCTAATCAAATGGAACATTTCAAAAGTGCACTTATTCATTTTTTTCTAATAACAAAATTAGGAAATTGGTGATAACAGTAATGTATACGGTTTTAATTAAAATCCACTGATTATTGTGTAAGATGGCACTGTGCAATCTGAAAAGAATGAACCTGTTTGTATGGACCACATACTGTTCCCGTAGTCCACTCAGAAGCATTTCAATCACGTGTTTTCGAGAACCACCGGATACAGAAAGGATCATATTTCCATGGCCATAGATTGGTTTGAGTAAAACATATTTTCTGCACTGATCTGTGAAGATCAACGCTAATGTTTCCTTTAATTTTTGCATTATCTATCTCTATATATTTCAAGGTATCTGCCATCATTCTTTTGCAAATTGTCCATAACGTATTGGTCACCACTTGCCTTAACAGATTAGGTTTACTGTATATCAGAGATGAAAGCTTATATATGTACTTTTCCTTACAATAGAACATTTGATCTAAACCCCCTTCACATGTAAACTTCAGTTAAAGAAGGCGGGATCACATCTAAGCGGATTACACTGAGGTTTGTGATTTTAACTTCAAATGAACATTTCTGTGGCAACAAGAAAAACAGTTAGAAATGGTGAAAGCTAGGAAACCTCTATATTTTGATTCTTTTGAAAGTATTACAGGCCAGTGATATGTTGACATTTAAAAGAAAAATATATCTTTATATACTGGCTTGATTCTAATGCTAAACCTTATACAGTACTTCTAAAGTTGTGAACATGGAAGACATTTACGGGCCAGTGTGGAAAGGATGCATGTTGCAACAGTCTTCTGTTTCCTGTAGATGTGCACTAACATGTGCATCAAATAAAGTTTCTGTGCTTAAAACATGATCAAACTGCAGATTTGAATCATCAAATTGGACATGCTTCCACTTTAAACTTGAATAAAAACACTGTTTTGGTTCAAACATTTAGCATATTAAACTCAAATTCACCATTTATTATTCCACATTATGATTTTCCTACTGTTAACAGTATAAAAATACATTTCTACACAAACAAAAGTTCCCTGACATTGTGTCCGTGTCACAGTTGATATACAGTTGACCAGCAGGAAGTGGCTTATTACGTGGAAATCAGAGGGGAACTCTACAGTGAAGCTGCTTCTCAGCATGAGCATTGTGGTTTCAACAGAGTGCAGTTGCTGCATGGTTTCCAGTATATTCCATCGGTCCAGTTCAAATGATGCATTAACCAGTGATTGATGAATACAGTGTAAGTCATGTGATACATTGTTTGCATCATGAATTGATTCATCTTGACATTGAACACCTGACTGTATTTAGTTGGGATTGTAACACCTGCATTGGGACACAGCACCATCTTTTTTTAATACTATGTTTGCATAGGAGCTCAATATTTTTCTGCAATATCAATGTATCTGTTAGAAATGATTGCTTAAGCTAAGCACCCTTTGTGTAAGTGAATGAATGACGGGGGGAATGAATGAGTGATGGTATTGTATCCAAAAGAAAAAGAGTCCAAAGTCTAATACTAAATGTGGGTTTGTTCTCAGAATCTTGACGTTTTGTTTCTATTTGAGCATCTCACCAGTTCTTCCCTTCATGTTGCTGCACACACATGTTTGTATGCTGCTGTGCCAACTACTGTGGTAGACCTCTTCTTCCATCCAGGTTGATGTGTGTATCATCCTGAGGCTTCATGGTACAGCTGGCACTCTGATGTCGGCTATTGTTAGCTCTGCGTGGTTGCAGAAGAGTGCTCCTTTTTTTTTATTATTATTATGTTACTTTAATTTTTTTAATTAATTTCATCATTATGTGACGTCTTACATGACATGGAAGGTTATTTTGCTTTGATCATTTATGAACATCTGGTTGCATTGGTGTGTGTGTGTGTGTGTGTGTGTGTGTGTGTGTGTGTGTGTGTGTGTGTGTACATATAAAACTAACTTTTCAAAAGCGAAATTAAAAGAGTTATACATTTAAAACTAACCTGTGTGTGTTTGTTATGAATTATAATGTATTTAAGATACCACATATTTGCATAATGCATTGTCAACATAAAGTGAAGATATGTGGCCTGTACTGTTAGGAGGTTTAATCCCACATCATGAGTGCAATATTGTATGGAAAATCCGGTGAATGCCAGCATGCAGAATCCATGACGCAGCTGCAGCCTCATGTTAGGGGGGAGCAGAACACAGTTTTCAACTGCTTGTTAATAAGAGATGGGAAAAGATTCACTCACTCACTCAACTGTACTAAAACAGTTAAAGGATCCTGGAGTGTCAAGTCGGTTAAAACGATTGAGCGATTGTCCATCCATCCATCCATCATCTACCGCTTATCCTGTATTCAGGGTCCTGGGGGGGCTGGAGCTGATCCCAGCTGTCATTGGGCGAAGGCAGGGTACACCCTGGACAGGACGCCAGTCTATCACAGGGAGACATGTAGAGACAGACAACCATTCACACTCACACTCACACCTATGAGCAATTTAGAGTCATCAATCAACCTATCCCCATCCTGCATGTCTTTGGACTGTGGGAGGAAGCCGGAAAATCCAGAGAGAACCCACGCTTACACGGGGAGAACATGCAAACCTGTTGTTTTTCATTATGCTATACATATAAAGTTTATATAGACCGGTTTATTTTATGGAGTCATAGCAGCCTCAGCTGGCAAGAGAGGACTGAGTCGCGGTGGTTCATGGGACTGGTTGTTATTACAGTCTGTCACGGTGGTTCATGGGACTGGTTGTTATTACAGTCTGTCACGGTGGTTCATGGGGCCGGTTGTTATTACACTCTGAGTAACGGTGGTTCATGGGGCCGGTTGTTATTACAGTCTGTCACGGTGGTTCATGGGGTTCATGTACAGGAAGTTGGCCAATATAGGGTAGAAACAGAGAGCTCTTTGGTGCCAAAAACGGCCAGAACTGGATGAAGCTTAACATGGCCATATAAGTACAGATATAGGTTTAGGATCAGGGGGGCAGATCAACCTCTCTCTCTCCTATTGGAGAGGGAGAGTATCAATTCACCAAGGTAACGGAATTAGCAGGAAGTAGGTAGGTTCTGAGGGAAAGTGCTTCAAAAGAAGCACATGTGGCAGGAAGAGTTTAGATTTCCTGAGTTCGAGGGCTCGGTAGGGTTTTTCAGGTGGAACAGGTGGCAAAGCTTTAGGCAGGACTTTGCCAGAAATCGGAAGACCCGGGTGTGCAGGCTTGATATCTGTTTCAATAAAGATTGCTTCATCATTCCACCTGCCTGACTCGGCAGATTAATTTATCATTTAACTACACAGCAACATCTTCGAGGAAGACTACCCTAGAAACAACAGATGTGATGTAACTGAGGAGCTTCAATACACACAATCATTAAATATGCCAACCAACATGAGAATGGTCATGTCCAAGCTGCCATTCAAGCTCAGAGAAAGATGGAGAACAGCAGCACATGAAGTATTGGAGAGATTCAATGGCAGAGCTCGGTTTAGAGATCTTGTTGTGTTTATTGAAAGACAAGTGAAGATACTGCCTGACCCACTTTTTTGGAGACATCCTAGACATGCCATCTGTTTCAGCTGGATTAAAGGGTGTTAACAAAATCAAGTACCAGCCCAAAGTGAACAGAGTCAGAAGTAACAGCATTGTTGCAGTTTACGACTCCACCATGGAAGCCAAAAATTCTGGTTTCAGAAGGTCAGGACTCTTTGGAGAATGACCAGAAATGTTGCTCTCAGGGTCAAAGGGCAAGAGTGTCAAAGGAAAGAGTCTCCAGGAAATAAGCATCAGGACAAAATACTCTTGCTAAAAGAGAAAATGATTGTTTTGGTTGTTGGTGTAGTGGACACATGAGTAAAGATCATATTTATAGGAACAGGAGACTTCCAACACACACTTGGAACAGTCCAAGGAAACCACACTTGCCACATCATCTGCAGAAACTTTTGAGGGACCGGAAAGAACGACTGCACTCTCTCCCCCAGAGGAGGTAAGATCATGCAAATGTATGCTTTTTTTGGATCCTGGCAACACGGCTACATTCTGCTCAGATTAGCTTGTGGAAGAGTTGAGCAATACTGGCAGGATAACCAGCTTCCTCTTATCAGGCCAGGTGAGGGCAATTAGTGGCTCTTTGTCTGAGGCCTGCTGGCTGTGTGGCAGGACCACTGTGTTGTGCAGGTGAGGGAGATATGGGGAGGCGAGTGGATTGTAGTGTGTTACTGGAAATTACATTGGCTCACTACCGCATAACTTTTAAAATCCTTCTTTCTACATTTAAATGTCTCTCTGGTCTCGCTCCACCCTACCTATCGCGGCCCCTCATGACCGTTGGACATCAGGCAGACCCCCTGAGACTTTTATTGTTTGTTGACTTGTTATTGCTATTATTGCACAGTGCGAGTGAGCTTTATCTGTGTCTTGTCTCTATAATTTGATGTTGTTTCTTATGTTCTGTTTTTACTTTTTCTGTACAGAACTTTGGTCAACTGTGTTTTGTTTTTACTTTATAAATAACACTGGATTGGATTGGATCCAGTTCTGGTGCAGCTGTGACCATATTGGTCCAGACTGATGTATCATAGCCCCATGCTGAAGTGGTAGGCTACAGTCAACATATAACTAATATCATACTCTAACTCTCTAGGGAAATATACAGCTTTGACAGTGCTGCTTAGATACAGAACCCCATACTGAGCAAGCTCAATGGCTTAGTGGTATGGTAATGTAGGAGGGAGATTCCCTTTGAGGTATCTCGTTGGCAGTGGATGTGACTTTGTTCCCTTATTGCATATTTCGCGCCAGACTGCTGTTTTGCCTGGACTTCTGGACTCCGCACCGGTGCTGTCCAGCCCATGTGCAAACGGAGTGTTAAGTGGAGTCTACTGGGGACTATTATAACGGTTTATACTGTATATCTTGTTGCTCAGTGGGTCCCGCCCCCTATAGGCGGGTTGAAAACATGAGGAACTAGTGTTGTAGTATCACCCCCTCTAACCAAAGCAGCCTAAAGAT
Source organism: Chelidonichthys spinosus (assembly GCA_029853015.1). Classification (NCBI taxonomy): domain Eukaryota; kingdom Metazoa; phylum Chordata; class Actinopteri; order Perciformes; family Triglidae; genus Chelidonichthys; species Chelidonichthys spinosus. The sequence continues at coordinate 9,323,889 of CM056835.1, forward strand.
ACAACGCTTAATGCAAATGGGTGAAGTATTACTTTAAGATGGGAGAGTCTTCTGTGTGAAAACATACAGTCACATCCCAACACAGGCGTGTCTGAAGAAACTCCCTCCTCCCCCACTACCTCTGGAAGGACCAGAGAGGTAAGCCTTTAGTATCGGTGATGCCCATCAGTGATCTCTAGATTCCACTGTGATTGGTCCAACTGCAATAGAACTCAGAAGTTGCAATTGGCTGATTTCCGCTTGTTTCAACTGAGCAGACCACCGGTGAATCTTTCTCTTTCTCCTGGACTTCAACATGAGAGCAGGTCTTCCCCCTTTCCTGAAAACCCCCTGGCCTGGATGGTTGGCCTCCCATGCAACCAAGGCCCAGCAAATACTGGCCTTCATACAAGCAGCGAGACTTTGAAGGACAGCAACTTTTCTGAAGACAGCAACTTTTCTGAAGACAGCAACTTGACTTAAGAAAGAATAACTAGGAAGAACCAACCCTTCCTCAAGGACTGGTACCAGTACCAATCTGGGCAAAGCTTAGGAACTTAATGTGACAACGTTAATGTTTAAAGGTGATTTTGTAACTTTAACTTTAACTTTAACTTTGTACCCTTAGTTCAGTTGTTAGTGATTTAGAACCGTTTTGCATGATCACTAATACAACTTTGCTAATGGCACACTCAACACCACCATTAATTACACACATACAGAAATTTGATCTCCCACAAAGAACTCGCTCTCTCTAACTCAACCACCCGGCTGACAGTCAGCACACACACACACACACACACACACACACTCCAACTTCCTTCAGATGTATTAGCTGTTTAAGGTAACTGTATTAACAATTTTTGATTTAATTATTAATCGAAGTTCCTAATTGATAGTTAGTTTATCAAATGAAACTGAATTAGAGGAGATCAAAAATATGCCCCGATCGCACCATTTATAAAGAACTTTGCTTTGTGGCATAACGCCACAACTGTATCTCTTTTACAGAAGCATCCCGGCTATGTGGAACTGGAGAGGATGTGACGTCTAACACAACAGCGCCGACTGCTGTGTGATGCATTAAAACAACAATGCGAACCCTTTCCATCTCAGTAGCTTATACCAAGACGAAAAAAGGAGTGATAAAATGTAAAAGGGGCTACTTTACCTCCGTCAGCACTATCACCGTTAGTTAGCACTGTTAGGGTTGTTAGCACCTTGAGCTGATAGCCGCCTCAGCCGTTTCCATGTTGAGAGTGGTGTGGAGGCAATAGATATGCTCTGAATTCTGTAGGCTACTGAACACCTTTTAAAACATGCTTCAGCCCAACAGGAGCATAAGACCATGTTCTCTGAAAGATGTCAGAGAGTCTATAGACCAGATTAAGTGCTGTTACACTTTAACCCCATTTCCTCTTTTCCAAAAGCCATTAATGCAACTTCATGTTTCACTAGTAGTTGGCTAGTAACAGTTCCTGTCTTATCTAAACTGTTTGTTGCATCTTTCCTTTCGTGTGCATTGTTTGCCACCTGCTGGTGAATCTTTGCAATGTCATCAGTACGTTCCTCAAATTATACTCATATAAGGCCCAAAAGCACACATTTGAACTTTGTGGGAAAGTGTCCCAGTAAAGCACAATAATGAGCAAACATTAACAATATCAGGACCATGAAAGTAAAGCAGCTAATTGTAATTGAGACATTTTAAGGATGTTATTACACCTATGCTTATGCTAAGGTGCCACAAACTGTTGTAATCATAAGGTTTTGCTAAAAAGCCATTTTCTTTTTTAAATCAAAGTATACTCAACCCCAAATGAGAACTACTGACGGAGCCACCAGCATATGGATTCATGTCAAAGATGTTGTTTTTTTGTCATGTCAGTTGTTCATGATTTTTGCCATGGAGCTGAAGATGTCAAATCATACATCACAAACTTGCCTCAGAGGGCTTTACAATCTCTACAACATCCTGTGTCCCCAACAGTGTATTAGAAAAAAAAAAAAGAATGAATATTTATAATTAAAGAGCTGGAGGTGGGAATATTCAAAGAAAAAACAAACAAAAAGCATGAATTTGCAAGTAATACATTTACAAGGAAAAGGTAATATTCTTATCATAGTGATACTTAATGAGGAAAAACACCAATTTGTAAGATGATAAAATGAACTAGAAAAAAAAATACTTTTTCGATTTTGATATTTATGTGGCAAATTTACGAGATTAAAACTCACAGATTTAAGAAATTATGAAGCTATTTTTATAACTCCCTTTTTCCTCATAAATGTATTACTTTATCATCTTGCCATTTTCTGACTCTTAAATTTGATATTTTTATTTCATAGTATAGGCCTATCTGAGTTTTTACCGCCCGTTCCCATATTTTTTGTTGTTGTTTTGTTTTACCTACAATGACCCTTCTATTACCTTGTAACTGAAAATCACTTAAATGCAACATTCCAAATGTTAATAATCTATCTCTAAATGCATGGCAACATTTTCTTACCCATCATGGAATTACGTGACGGCATTGTCGCTGCATTGAATTCTGTCTTTTTGATATCTCACACTTAGAATTGAGGGACAAATGAGGGCTTCTCTTTCCACATCTCTCCATGTTTTCAGCTCTACTGATGATACATTTCAAGCCTCATCTTGATATTTGTCTGTCATTTAGAATATAGAATATAAGATATGGTTTATTGAACATAAAGTTACATTTTGATTGAACTTAAAAAAATGTATATATAAAAAATATCTCAAGTACTCCAAAGTAGTGGACAGACGTACAACAGATGTCATACATTTAGCTCCATTATTCTTCCTGGTTCTACCATCAGCCAACATGCGGTTGCTCAGTGACACTACGGCAGAACGGATCCAACTTCAGGACAGTTCCCAGTTAATAAGTCGCTTTTAGAATCTCCTCGATGAAAAGCAAAGTCCCTCGAGCTCAGAAGAGTGGACCGGCTATTGTTGCATTCTTCGGGAGATTAAAAATAGCTTAAACCGTGAAATACCACGCGGCCAGCGTAGTTCCGCCGGGGAACACCGGCGAATAAACATCAGGTTTATAATATCGTTATGTTGCGTTATTTAGCCTTAAATCGACCACACGTGTCCAGAACATAAAATGTGAGGATGTTACACTAATCTCAAAACACTACAATATAACGTCGCTTCTCATTGGTGAAATCCAACTGTCCATCAAAAAGGAGTGTCCACTCACAAGCCGCTTTGCATGACGGGGTGGATATGTTCAATGTGTACAGTATGCTGCAAAACTGTTGATAATTTCAAGACTAAAGCATTTTAAGAGGACCTAAGCAAGTGTGCCCTCGGTGACTGGCTCGCTGCGGACGGGTACGTAGTGTTGAACTGCCTGTGTACGTTCCTCTACGCCTTTGTGCCAGATATCACACGCACAGACACCCAGGAAACAAGTAGTTACTAAACTGTACGCGGCGTCTAGGAAATGCTTTTTGGGGGTTTGGTGATGCAGCCCGCAGCTTTTCGGTGACCTTTGTCAGCCGGACGGTGCCGCGAGGTAAAGTTAAGTCAGGGATGTTGTTAGCGGGGAGCGTTACAGGCCAGCAGCACTTTGCAAACCGGGGGAGGGGAGGGATATAGCTGTGATGAGAATTTTCTCCCACCTCGAGGAAAACGAAAGTGATTTCTACAACATTCTATGACTGAACAAGTGCGTGTTTCTGCCAAAGTGAACGCATGCTGCCGTTACTTTGGTGGGTCGAGGTCGTTTCATGTGTTGCCTTCGCCGACGGTAAAATTCATCATATAGCGAAGTGCTGCGTTTCTGTACCACTGTCGAGTTAGACGCAATTAAAAAAAGATGACTTCCGGTTGACATTTTAAAAAATAAAAGTAGGGTTTGACTGCATGACGGAAGGGGTAGTCTACTTCATGCGTTATGTACAATGTGTGTAATGTACATTTTATTGCCAGAGTAATTACGTCTCATAATCACCAACAACACAAAGTGGGCACCAGGGGTGCCAGGACCCAGACTCCAAGGGCCCCCCAATGCCCAAGACTCACAATGTCTAGAGACTTAATGAGAGAATTCTTGAATTTTGATTCAAATGTTGCAGGTTTTAAAGTACAATATCAACCTACACAGACCAGGTAGTATGTTTTCAGCAGGTGTCTGACTACATAATGAAGCTCATAGGGGCTTCAGGGACCATCATATTTTTATATATTATATACAAACTCTCTTTCTATTCAGTTTTATTTAGTGAAGTGTCACATGACAAGAAAAGTTATCTCAGGACATTTGTTATTTTTACTTTATTTTACTCTTTTAAAATCCTATTTAAGCGTGTCTGTTTTATAAGGTTGTGTGTCATATTATGTCATATGTAAAGCACATTGAATTGCCTTTTTGTTAAAAAAAACAACAACTATTCAAATAAACTTGCCTCAATAACTACAAATCTTACACCTATTTCATAAAGTGAATTTGCTTCTTTGTATTGGTATATATTTGGGATGTAAAACAAATGCTGCTTTAAATCACACTCAGGTTTTGATCACATCACACGGAACAATATCTGCTGCCTTGACAGAATCCGTTCTACTCATTTGATGGGCACACGATTTCCTGAATATTACTTCATAGAATAAGAGCTTCGTCGCCAACACTATTTTATTTTGATTACAAATCGCTTTGCTTCCGGTCTTGCGTGTGTCTTATTCTGACGGACTTGACACATCTGTGTTTAGTACAGCCAGTGCTGAACTGTTATGATGTGTCAATAAGTTAAAAGGTGGACGGCACCAATGATGATAGGGCCCCACGGTACTTGAGCAGGATATTAGAGGTATGTTCAGACATTAAGGAGGCGTTCATGACAGAGAACTTGTGCTTTTATTGATTTCCCGTTAAAACCCGGTCGCTGTTTTCTCAACCTCTCAGTCAGTCACTCCGAAAAATTGTTATTATCGCTGCTGTGGACATGATGTCCGCCTGCTGGGTTTCCCCTTTGAATGTATGTGTTTCCCATCGACATTTCATTGATAACCAGTGTTATAAACAGACCTCGCTGTCGCTGTTAACCGCCCGCTGAAATGTTTCTGCTCTCCTGTCTCAAATCGCCGTGTGAAATAAATGGCAAGCAACTGTTTCTCATTGAGCTGGTATGACTTGCCCCCCCCCCCCTCCTTTCCGATCCGTATCGATGGATGTAAACCAACAGTTGCAACGGCACAGACGACTATATGTATCGCAGTTTCGTCCACGAGTTGTGTCAGCAGCTGTTCAAGAAGCTTGGGCTGCTTCGGGAACCATTGCATGTAAAAACCGTGACACGTCCAGTTAGCAGGCTGTAGAGCTAGTAGGCTAACTAGCTACTTTTATTCCTAGTAACACTGCTAGGAAATGGAGCCACTGGCCAGCAAAACATTGTCCACAGATGCATGTGCCTGGACAGAAAATCCCCAGTTTAATTAATCATTGTGGATGTTTTCCCCTCGGAGTGGGAGACATTTCGACGATCAGTCATCCGAGAGTTTGACAGGAGTGAAATATCCCCACTACTGTACAGTACTTGGGGTTTCTCCTCCAAACCAAAGCAAGATGGACTCTCATTCGGCTCGTCTGTCTTGTCAGGGCTCAGATCGACATTTTCCACGGAGATGAAAATGTGTGCTTCGAGGTAGGAGCACGTTAGGTAGGCAAACGGGTCGCGTTGTCGCACACCTCACACATTTTTTAGTGCTATTATTGTGCGTGAGGAGCTCGACACAGTAGCTCAAGACTTCACCAACCCCCCCGAGTCCGATCGGGCATCAGCAGTTTTACCTGAGGACACAAACTAACGCTAAACCTCTGCGCAGCGAAATGCTCACTGCAACTGCGCCCGCTGCATGTTGGCTGTATCATGTTGTGTGAAACGCATCCAGTGGTCGCAGGGTTCTGGCCTACATGTTTTGGTTTTCGCCACAAGGGCGGATCGACTGCACGATTGAAGTGATCAGTAATCAGATCAGACAAAATGTCCCACCGTACTCCGACGAGGTCTTGTGCTATAACGCCGCGTTAATGACGATCGATCTGTGAAAGTTGCTTCGCACACGTTTCTCCCGCAGCCGAGCTCGTTGTTGTTGGAACATTGTTGTGGAGATGACAGTGTAACGCATGACTGAGAGCACTGTCTTGTATTTTATAGGTCATCGTCATTGCATGAAAAGGGCTCTGGCAGATTCATCTCCATCACTCATACAGAATTCCCATAGCTTTTCTTCTGTAAGTATCCCTGTTTTCCACATTCATACATGCATACACACAGGACGATGTCCGCGAGGATACGTCCAATCTCTCATTCATTGATTGTTAGTTTCACACTTGTGACACACACACACACACACACACACACACACACACACACACACACAACAAGTGGAAACGTTGATGAATAAAACCATTAAAGGAAATTATACAGAGATGTTTAATTACTGATGTTAAGGCATTCCACTGATTGGTGTGTGTGCAGAACATGACAATAATGCAGGTAATAAAAATAGAACACAGCTGTTATAGGGTGCATATCTCTCCCTAGTGCAATGCAGTATGGTGGAATTAAATTGACATTAAATAAAATAAAATAAGAATATAAATCTGTCAAACTTCACAACTTTTTGCAGCTTAAACATTTACTCCTTATTAATTTGTAATTTGTTTTTTAAAATCAAATTGCACTGGTAGGAGATGTAACGTATGTAAAGTATGCAAAAAGAGGCCAGTTGATTTTGAAGGAATGGATACAAATATTGCATCTATATTTATATAGCAGTTAATCAGAGACATGATGAGCTTTCCACCAACAAAAAAAAACATGCTCTATCTCATACGTTTAATGTCAGTTATGGTATCAGTTTCTATTCCATCTGTCTGCTGTCAGATGTGTCTGCTTGCTTGTCAGATAATATTCACTGGAAAAAAAGACACATTTTTTATGCAAGTGATTTACTGTATTTTATGTGATATATATATATGAGAAACATGGGCCCCACCTCACTTGCCATGCCTTGAGAATTACATTTTTTTTTCACAGCATCATCACCATTCATATCTGAACAGCCGAAGAAAAACTCAGGTCTTATTAAAATCAGACTAGGTAAAAATACATTTACAACTCCTGCATTCAAAATTGAACTTAAGTACAAATTACCAAAAGTAAAACTACTTGTTATGCATGACAATATATTATATTATTGTGTTAATTAATGATGCATTAGTTTGTTCACCACTTTAATGTTGCAGCTGGAAAAGATGGAGCTAACTACTTTATGAATTAATACTTTTACTACATCGTCACATCTGGCCCACTAGACGTATGTGCGAGTGTCTGTATCTGCAGAGATGCTGCCCTCTGCATGTATGTTTGCTTTTCTTTTTAATAATGGATCAATTTATTCTTCTGACTCATGGCTTTGTTCTCACGAAAGCTGCTTCCTCTCTTCATTCACTCTCTAGCTCGCTCGACCACCGCTGCTCCTGCTCGCTCTTTGAGCTGGAGAGAAGGGATTCATTTTAAATGCTACCAACAACAGACAATTTGTCTGCATATTATATCTTTATTTATTTAGTTTATTAATTGATTTATAATGTGTATTAAGAATCTGAATCCACATTTTAGCTATTACTAATATTGTCACGTAAATATAGTGAAGTTAAAAGTAAAAACAATATTTCCCTCTGAGCTATAGTGGACTGAGTATAAATGACATAAAATGGAAATAATCAAGTAAAGTACAAGTTCCTCTCAAATCACCACCACTAGAACAAGAACATACAACTCTGTACAAGAGCACAAAGTACTTCATATATGTTTGAGCATGGGCCAGAGCGAGCTCCATGTCATCGGTGGCAACCTCCACTTCTGAAATGTGAAGCCATGCTGAAGTGCCTTAAACTTGCATTCTCTCTATGAGCCATCAGAGGGATGGAAGTTAATGAGAAAATGACCCTACTTCTTGATTTACATTTGCTTTATTATCTCAGTAAACATTATAAACATGAGTTTATGATCTCAGTCTCTCGTTTTAAGTCTTCTTCAATCCAGCATGATGTTAATTTAGTATTATGGGCCAATTAGTCAAACAGACCAGAAAGCAAGGATGCTTTAGGGCTGGGCTACTTGTTGATTGACAGTTTGCGACCACAATACCATTCCTACCAGGCTACCATCACTACCAGGCTACCTTCACTACCAGGCTATCATACTACCAGGCTATCATACTACCAGGCTATCATACTACCAGGCTATCATACTACCAGGCTATCATACTACCAGGCTACCATACTACCAGGCTACCTTCACTACCAGGCTACCATCACTACCAGGCTTCCTTTACTACCAGGCTACCTTCACTACCAGGCTACCATACTACCAGGCTTCATTCACTACCAGGATACCTTCACTACCAGGCTACCATCACTACCAGGCTTCCTTTACTACCAGGCTTCCTTCACTACCAGGCTACCATACTACCAGGCTTCATTCACTACCAGGCTAGTGTCACTACCAGGCTGACGTTGCTACCAGGCTAGTGTCGCTACAATTGCTACCGTCTACTAGGCTACCATCGCTACCAGGCTAGCATCACGACCACGCTACCAATGCAAATCTACTAAGTTTCTTTAACAATTAGCTATAAAGTTGACCTTGAATTGTGAAGCTAACTTTGTTAGCAGCTTCAACAGAATCTAGATGGATACAGATCCAGTAAAGTTGTTGCTCATGGTGCCGCTCTGCCACGTGTTCTCCTTCGCGGTCCAAATATGGTCACTCCCTGGTTGCAAAAATTGAACACAAGGCTTCAAAACCATAGTCCACAAACCAATGGGTGACGTCAAGATGAATATGTCCACTCCTTATTTACAGTCTATGGAGTTGTGTAAAATTGTTCAACATCTCCAACATAGGGCAGGGGTCAATTTTAAGCCATATGCAAGCTCACAAAGTCACAATACCAAATATGGTTTGAAAAATCTAACGAGAACTTTGGAAATGTCAGTCTGGAATATTATGGAATTTTGAAATGGAAATTAATTCTCTTAATTCTTAATGAAACCATTTCCTCTTAAATGTGGTCACATGAAATAATCAAATAATATTTAACGTATAAATCACTTTACTTAACTACGACTTGATCAACTCTTTAGGTCTGCAGCTCAGTGACCACTTTAGCACGGGAAACTCAAAGGTCATTATTGATCCTGTGCAGCTCTTGTAGTTACCAGTAACAGAGAAGAGCAAAGCTTACAGAAGACTATTTTCTCTGTACTCTTCTTGTCAGATTTGAATCATTAATCATGTGATGTATTCTTCCCTCTCCTTAAGAGCTGACACTGGATTGTTGGGACTGATATTAATATTAGGGAGTAAACACAATCTGATATTTAAGACTGAAACAGCATACGAAAGTAGTTTAAAAATCACCCCCATGCTGGTTTGTCTCTGCTGTTGTGGTGCTCAGCCCCTCCGGTACCTCGAGACCAGGGGAACGTTTCTTTTTCTGGTCCTGACTAGTTCGTTGTGCCGGATAGCATCATACAGTAATGTTAGCATTTAGACACCTTGATCAGATGTGGAGTATGGGTGGGTCTTCCAGCAAGGCATACATCCAGCGAGTCATTTTCCTCTCCAGGCAAGAGCAAGACGCAGAAAGACACAGTTAATTTCTTGGCTCCAGCTGTATTTTGCTAAGATGACTTAGTTCTTGTACTTCATGTTGTAACTGCTTCTTGTCTCACTGCTTCTTGTCTCACAATTCACACTGCTTAGCATAGTAGTAGTAGTACATAGGAGCGTTCGCGATGACACCCTTTCTAAATAATGCAGACATATTTTTTTCAACATTATATTCTTTAAAAGTTTTCATATTGGCGCGAATTGGACAGCACAATATATCTAAGATAGGTAAAGATGGACTGATAACGATAAATTGACTGGATCTACTCTTGGTGTGTTTTTAGCCGCAAATTTAGAGAATCCAAAAGGGAAGGAACTAATGATTTTCTCATGATTACGCTCTACCTAGTTCTCCACAGTGATTCTCAGTGTAAAATGTATGCTCTACAAAAATGCCCGCAATTCAACATGAAAAAAGCCGTTGTCCATAGCAGGTACACTACATCTTCACCCGTCTTTGATTATGCAAAATGATGATGATAAATTAAAAGTGTCTGAGAACTCAATTTCCCTGTTTGCTACGGCTTCAAACACGATGTAGTTCAGTAATATTGCACTGCTTCCTGCCAGTGATTCACAATCATGAATGTAGTTAAAGGTCATGGTTTTTATCAATAACCTGACCACGGTTCCATCAGAGGATGACCTACATTTTCTAAGTGATACGTATTTGATATATCTCAATATAAACTGGCATCTTATGTGAAAAAGCAGTCTAAGGTTTTTATTTGAATTTGTCCTAGTTCATCTTTTGCAGTACTGTTTATGTAACTCATGGCTCCCAGAGTATGAGCGGATCCTCCAAGGCCAGATAAGGCCGAAAATGAGCATATAAAATTAAGGCTAATGAAATAATGGTCAGTTGGGGGATAATTTGGCTTCTTCCTTTGCTGCCTTTGCTCATGTTAAATTAAACCAAGCATAGATGGAAGCTGTAATCGAGAGGTTTAAAGAGACTTTTAGCTGTAAATGAATCACACTTTTATAATGCTTTAATTTGACATGGACACAGATCAGCTCCCATTTTTTGGCATTCATGATTTATTCTGCGACAGCTGGAAGCCAAACTTCAACTCATGTTGATATTCGTGACAGCACTGAAAGGCATATCTCGACATTTATCACAGATCTGTATCTCGGGATCAAACTTGTATTTATATGTATTATATTTGGATTTGGAATTATGGCCTAATGTTAGTCACTAATATTTATATTATATTGCAAACCTGCTTAAATGTATTGAATGTTCTGGTCCCTTCATCCACATTATGGGAGTACAATTACAAACCTCCATCACAAACTATTCTGGCAGTAGGTATCCTTGCTTCCATTAGAGAATGGAGAAGTAATGGTGCAAGTTTTCACTGTACATCTTGAGTATAGACATGGTCTTATGGTGTGCCCGATCTGTTTCTTTAGGTGCGGTAGTACCATGAAGGGTGGAGGAAGGGGCAAGGAGCCACCTGTTGCAGGCGAGGTTACTGGCAAGCGCCCCAAACGCAAGTGCCTGCAGTGGCACCCACTTCTCTCCAAAAAGGCTCTGGATTTCTCAGAGGAGGAAGAAGAGGAGGATGAAGAGGAGCTTGAGAAGGTGAGTGCGTTGACAACAATAGATTTGTCACATGGATAGAACAAAACATGGCACAGCATCACATCCGACGGCCTCTGAATGTGTTCACAGCAGCCGGTGCTGTGTGGCCAGGACCAGGCCCTGCAGGTCCAGTGTGGAACCACGACAGAGGAAGTGGAGGAGGACTCGACTGAACAGCGGGCACGGCGGCCAATGAATGCCTTCCTCCTCTTCTGCAAACGCCACCGTTCCCTGGTGCGGCAGGAACACCCTCGCTTGGATAACCGCGGGGCCACCAAGATCCTGGCTGACTGGTGGGCCGTGTTGGAGCCCAAAGAGAAGCAGAAATACACTGACATGGCTAAGGAGGTGAGCCTTGGATTCACATGATGTCGACCTCTCTCTTACAGCAGCAGTAGACAGTTTGGAACATTATTTTCAGTCTGGTGATAAACTCCTAGTTTGGCTCATCGAACTTCACGATTGTAACAAAAGAAAGTGAAACCATTGATTTACTGTCTGATGTTCTGAATCACGAGTTTCAGAAGATACAATCCCACAATGCAGTGCGTCATCCACTACACCTGTCAGTTGTGGCCCAAATGATGATTCCTGTGTCAGTCATATTGATCACATGGTCCTGGTTAAGCACTGACTGTTTAACTCCTCAGAAATAATGAGAGTTTTCCCAAATTTTATTTTATTGTTGCATATTTTGTCATGTTAATAGTGACTTACTATGATTGAGATTTGATGATTTGAAACCAGGAGCAGGGAGTTTTGCTTGTCACCTAATCAGTTATTGTCTTTCAGTACAAGGATGCCTTTATGAAGGCCAACCCGGGCTACAAGTGGTGTCCCACCACCAGCAAACCAGTGAAGAGCCCCTCCTGTCAGCCAGTCAGCAACCCCCGCAAAAAAGTTTGGTCCTTCTCTTCCAACTCAACCAAGGACTCTCCCACTGCCAAAAAAGTGCCCAAACCTGACAGCATGCCACAGTTAAACTTCGCCATGGCAGGTGCGTGTTGTAAAACATTGATCGTTCACTGGCAGTATGACAAACTGTGGGATTGTTTTTGTAACTCCTGTCATTGTCAGATCCTACCAAGATGGGAGGCCTTAGCATGCTGCTGTTAGCTGGGGAACATGCCCTCACAAACCGAGAGGTAGGTCACCCATGGGTGCACCCTTGTAATGCACAAGCTCTCTTATAATGGTTTTCATTTAGTTTTAATTTAACAGACTGACTAACCTCAGTCCTGTTTACCTCTCTAGATCCCTTCCAGCACTAAACCGAGTTTACCTGACACAGCCAGCGAGGAGAACTCCTTTCGAGGGGACGAGGAGGAGGTGTGTTCTCATCCTTTACTTCCCAGACCGGATATTTGAGGTTGTCTAGGGAGCACGATAACAAAATTACATTAACGACATAATTCGTAAATATGGTTACAAGTAAGGAAAAAGCTGTCTAGCTTGCTTTAATGGTAGAGAAGTGAAAAATATAGCCTTATTTAAAAAAAATTCAGGATACAAAAATAAATAGTTTTAATTGATGTATCCTTTATATATACAGGGAGACCTTATGATTTATGATCATCTAAGTATGTTTATTAATATTAATTTATATATAATAATAATCCTTTTTTTTTTTTTTAACTAAATTTAAAGTGGGTACAATAAGTTTAGCGCCATTTTAAAACGCATATTTTGATCATTTTGGGGAAAATATTGTTGATTCATATTACTTTTGACCAGGATCATTCTACACAATGAAAGCCTATTACTTACTAACCTACTCAGTACTACCACTCAAAGAATTGTAATATTTGTATTAAAAGATACTTAGATACTAGATTACGAGGATTGAAGGGTTAAATGGTGATCCACTGAATCCAGCATTGACTAGTTGTTGCTCGCCTTATTTTAATTTGCAGATATCATCTCGGACAACAGCAAGCGGCGTCCCCGTCCTCACGGAGAACAGAGTGAAGAGCGCTGCTTCCTCACTGACAGAGGTGAGACTGCATTCCTCTTCATGAACGCTGAGCCAGTAATCATCATCCAAGCCTTTGTAGAGACTTTGGTTCAGGACAGAATCATTAAAGTGCAAAGGCAACTTTTTAAACGGTTTCTGACTTAATTCCCTATTTATAGCAGACATGTGTTATGTGTAATGTGAGTTCCTCCAGTCACGGCAAAAACAAGAAGATTTGAATCAGTCATAGTACTTCGGTGGAAAAATAAATCATCACAGTCTTATTAATAAATGGCAACAAAATGATGTTAATTTGAGTTCACCCTCGGGCCACCATGTCAGTACTGCACATTAGGTATCGCATATTTAATCTATCCAGCAGTTTGATGCCCTCATATTTATTGAGCAAATACAGAATGCCTTCAAGAGACGAGTTGAAGGATGTTTTAAAGAAAAGCACCAGCTGTAACAAACAAAACCCTTAGAGATCACTTATGTTCGGCCTTAACTCACGTTGTCCGGTATCAAGAAGCTGGCTAACTTTGAACCAGGTTCGATGGTAACCTCTCTCACTAGCTCGCTGACCAAACAATGTCATCATGATCCTAACAAGCACAAAAGAGTTTACAATGAAGTGACATGTTGTAGAGAGCAGTAGATGTTTTTTTTCTAGATCCGTAGAAATACGTTGCACAGTTAATAACAATTACACTAGAGTTAGGTTTCTTTCATCGTGACAGTGTTCAGGCTTTAGTATCTCATTCCATCCCTGCAGGTCAGAGTAACCTGTGAAGACCATTGGACATCCAAAGTATACCCTTTGTTGTCTTTTATTAGAAGAAAACAAATGCACACACTGTTAATTAGTCCCGTGATAATAAATTAAGGGTTTGAATCAGATAGACCTTAGATAGTCAACTTCATAATGTGCATTGCAAACATAGTCATAATACATAGATTAGTCTTATATCCTAACTTTTAAGAATTTGGACATTATTATTGTTTTAGAATCTTTTTATGTTGTGTTATGTGGTTATATTATAATCGTTTCACTGTTGTAAACTAAATGTTCCAGCTGCTGTCAGCGTTTCATCTCATATCATACTAAGTATCCCTAAACCAGGTAATAACCATCTGCATGATACCGGATGTTAGGCTCAATTAAGCCATGTAACCTGCAGAGAGAAATATTCTCCTATAACAGTAAACATGGTGCTGTGTGGTGAATGTGCATTTTATACTAAATAATAATAGTATCTTTAGGAAGTTAAGCAATGTGATCCCATGAAAACAACTGGTGACACAGAATGTTACTCTATGTTCACAGTCATCTCCCTCTGTGGCGTCTGAAGAGAAACCATGCAGTCAGTCTGCTCTGTTCCAGCTTGCTGAGGTAAGACATCTGACAGTGTGCACACATTTATATTCATTTATTAACATTAATAATGTTGTGTTAATGCGAGTTGGTTATCTTCTGTGTCAGAAATGTAATTTTTATGGTTTGGCTTGTTGGTGTAAAGAGCTACAACTAGAAAATTAGCCAACATTGCAAACATTGATGTTCTAATTCCTACACCCCCTACTGGACTCTATGAGTAATACTCTCCTCCAAATGTAAGCACCCATTTGCCAACTGAAAATTTGCATTAGCCAATCAGGACGTGCACTTGGCAAGATGAATAGATAAAATAGAGAAAACGTTTATGCAATAAGTAGAAATCAATTTATCAAAGAGTCTATGGATATGAAATGTAGAGCAGTTGTATTAGATATATTCATTTGTGTAACCTTGAGTCTTGTTGTTGTGTCTGGTTAGATGTGCTTAGCGTCTGAAGCAGGGAAGATGGACTCTGTGGGATCTCAGCAGCCAGAAGACAGCTCCTCTACAGCCGCTCTCCAGGAAACTACAAGCAAGCTGGAGATCAAGGAGGAGAAAGCCGACGGCGCCGACTGTCCTGCCTCCTCTCACACATCAGCCCCCGTACCTTTGCTCTCCTCTGTCACTTCTACCTCCACTGAAGCCATTCCCCCGCAACTCAGCAGCCAAAATGCACGTGTCAAAAACAAGGGCAAGAAAAAAGAGGCGGCCAAGTCAAACGATAACAGCGAGATCCCTTCCTCGGCGAAGAAGATCGTCAAAAAGTATAACAATGGGGAATCTAACGTGGATAGTGTCTTCAGTACAATCGAGGCAGTGGCCAAAGGGGCCTGGAAGGACACAGAGGACAAGCCCAAGAAGAAGATCCCGAGCAGCCCTAGTGCTGGGAACTCTGGTGTGCCTAAAAAGAAGAGTAAGTCCAGAATCAAGACCTCTGTGAAAGAAAAAGAGGAGGAGATGGAGGACGACAGGGGGCAGTGTGGCCCGGACACTTCCTCTGAGGTGGAAATGAAGGAAGAGACGACTGACGTTGGTCCAAAGACTGAAGCAGAAGAAGCAGGTATAGAAAGCACAGACCTTCAGGGCAGCATGGTGGAACCCCATCACTCCCCCGGCAGCCCGTCACCCGCTAAACTCAAAGAGGAAGATAAGGGGAAGGAGCGGTTGAGTGAAGGGACCGGTGACCCCAACACAGAGAGCCACGGCTCCAGGAAATCAGAGCGGAGCTGCAAAGGCGCCTTGTACAAAACGCTCGTTTCTGAGGGAATGCTGACTTCACTGAGGGCCAACATTGACCGAGGTATCCGTTTTGATTCACAGGCGAATAACAGTAGGAGGCATACTGTAGTCTGCAGGTTTTATGAATTCTCTTTTTGTGTGTTTTGTGTCTTGAAGGAAAAAGAGGTGCTTTCCGTACGTCTGATCATGACGCAAACTGGAGTGATGACAGCTGGACAGTTTCTCAGATTGGACCTAATAATCCTAAAAAGCTGAAAAAGTCCAAGTCCAAAGATGAATGTTCGCAGGGGTGAGTTATGTCTCCTTTTATTACTATGTTGTACCTTCCTGTGGAGAATGCTGTTTACAGGCCATGCTTATTTAGTTTGTCTTTTGGACAGGATTTATTCCTTCAACGGTTTGAAATTCCACTATTTCTTAACCTTTTTCATCAACATTCTGACTATGAGTCATAATAATTTTGCACCACAAAAAATAGCTTACATGCATGTCAAATTGGAGTAGCAGAGTCCTGGTGCTGATGAGTCCGTCGTTTTCTTGTTTTCGATACATCACTAATCTCTGGAGGGACATGGATGTGGGCTTCTACCTCTGCTTTGTTTGTAGGTCAGGCTATTGATTGTATGCTCAATTATGTCAACTCTGAACCTCACTTGTCAGCCTAGGGAAACTGGAGGAGGAGTTTGAGAGGAAGTTTAACAGCCTGCCACAGTATAGCCCGATGACGTTTGATAAGAAAGGGACTGCTGTCGCCAAGAAGAAGAAGCCTGACGCCTCTGTTGTCCAAGAGGAAGTCTCTAAAGCTGGGAAAGGTAAGTAGACGAGCCAAGAGTTCAGCACTTTAATGAAACCAGTAACTGTTCTTGAATACCCTCATCATCTCATCCATGTCCTGTAGAGTCATATCTTCTCTTTTGGACTCCATAACAGCATTTCCATGCTCTTTTTTTCCTTTGTTTTTTTGCTATATCAGGGTCATCTCCATCTCAGAAAAAGACTTCATTCCACAAGATTGTTAGGAAGCACAAACACAAAAAGGAGAAACCAGGTGCAGTGGACAAAGGTGAACTAGAATGTTGATGTTTGTGCTTTATGAAGCAGGTGATTTAACCGATGCCTCGAGTAGTATTCCTCTAATTTTGCACTAATTCCTTCATAAATAAATGAATTACTTCATACATCATCATTAATTAAGAATTAGCTGTTGAGGCCTTTGTGGAAAAACAACAACCAATCTGATTAAATTGCAATGATGCTAAACAAATGAAGTGTCATATCTGTAACATAGCTTCTTGTTAGGAAGACTGAAAGACATTTGATTGTCCTCTCTACCCCACGTACTGAACCTTTTCTCCACATCAGTGGTACAGAGTGATTCCACCGCGCTGGATTCAGACTCTAAAGCCAAATCATGTGCCCCAGTTGCCATAATGTGCCCAGATGTCCACGGTGCCGCTAGTATGGAGATGCTAGTCGGCAGCCAGAAGAGGAAGGCTAGGAAGACCAAGATCACACACTTAGTGCGCACAGCTGATGGCAGTGTGTCTCCAGTCGAGGGTGAGTGATGAGTCATTGATTGATTGATTGATTGATCAGTAAGTGTGTGATGAGAAAGCTCTGTCTGTCTGTCTCCGTCTCATGTTCATGGAGTTTTAACAACTGTATGTTGAAAAGAAACATCTTAGTGTCATAAATGGAAGATTTTGAAAGTTCAAATAAATAATTTTGTCTCATTGAATTCATGCAATTAGTTGTTATGTACTTGGTACTGTGTCCGAAATCCCAGGGAGGAAGTACTTCAGACCTCTTCAAGATAAAGCCATAGGTTCAGCTGATTACAAGGCTTTAGAATTGTCTAGACCACTGAAAAAAAACAGTCATTAAAATGAACCAAACATTTCTACATAGAATGTAAGAACATGAAAATATTAATAGTATTTACTAGAATTGTATGTTTTTTGTGTTTTGTTTTTACAGAGGATAAAATTAGGGACCTGAACCAGGAAGAGGATAAGAAGCCATTACCCCAACACACTTTATGCAATGAAACAGGGTGCTACAGTAATCCCCGAGGACAGGAGGCCGAGAGGAGCACCCTTCCACAAGAGCTACCTGCTTTCTTCAGCCTGGCGGCCCTCGCTGAGGTGGCAGCCATGGAAAACGTTCACAGGTAGAGACCAAGCCCACCTTCTGTACGACACTTGGATTATAACACGCTTCAGTCAATATCGTGTGTGCTTTTCATCTCATTTACTTTTACAATAATGTCAAGTGAGTTTATTGAAGATATTGATTGATTTAGAAAAATACTTGTGGCTCAGGTGTAGAGCGGGTTGGCCAGTGTTCGGAGGGTCGGCGGTTTGACCCCCGACCTTGTTACTGTGTCATGGTCGTTGTGTCCTTGGGCAACACACTTCACCCAGCTTGCCTGGTGTGAATGTGTATGACTGCTGTATGTTTGAGGTGGTGGTCGGAGGGGTCATAGGTGCACTCGATCGTAGTTCACTACCACCGGTATGACTGTGTGTGAATGAATGGAACCTGGAACCCTGTCAGAGCGCTTTGAGTGTCTTGAAAAGCGCCATACAAATCCAATCCATTATTATTATTATAGTTTCCTGTTAAGCACATGCTGTAGCTTATTTTCTGGATTGTCTACGCCTGTTAAAGGGACAGTTGGATGCTATTAAACTTGTAGTCCGTAAGATTTCACTTGTTGTGACTGCAAGTTAAAGCAGGCACAACATTGTGAATATAGTGTTCCCTTTTTTAGGTGGTCTTTCTTTTAGGAGGCTAAAATAGGCTTTGTTGTTCCCCTTGTCCACAGCAGTACACTGCTTTACTCGCTTGCCGGTCCTCCTGAGTCCTGACTGACATCTACTCTAGTTAATCAACTGACTGCTGATAATTATTGCTATGCTAACATTGTAGCTGCTCCATCAACACTCCAGATAAGGTCCACATAGTCTGGTCTGGTCTCTGGACTAATGTGAGCTACCATCTAGACCTCTGGGGGACCACAGACAGTCTCTAGTTTGTCCACATAGTCTGGTCTGGTCTCTGGACTAGTATGAGTTACTATCTAGACCTCTGGGGGACCACAGACAGTCTCTAGTTTCTCCACATAGTCTGGTCTGGTCTCTTGACTAGTATGAGTTACTATCTAGACCTCTGGGGGACCACAGACAGTCTCTAGTTTCTCCACATAGTGTTAGTCTGGTCTCTGGACTAATGTGAGCTACTATCTAGACCTCTGGGGGACCACAGACAGTCTCTAGTTTCTCCACATAGTCTTAGTCTGGTCTCTGGACTAATGTGAGCTACTATCTAGACCTCTGGGGGACCACAGACAGTCTCTAGTTTCTCCACATAGTCTTAGTCTGGACTCTGGACTAGTATGAGCTACTATCTAGACCTCTGGGTGACCACAGACAGTCTCTGGTTTCTCCACATAGTCTTAGTCTGGTCTGGTCTCTGGACTAATGTGAGCTACTATCTAGACCTCTGGGGGACCACAGACAGTCTCTAGTTTCTCCACATAGTCTGGTCTGGTCTCTTGACTAGTATGAGTTACTATCTAGACCTCTGGGGGACCACAGACAGTCTCTAGTTTCTCCACATAGTGTTAGTCTGGTCTCTGGACTAATGTGAGCTACTATCTAGACCTCTGGGGGACCACAGACAGTCTCTAGTTTCTCCACATAGTCTTAGTCTGGTCTCTGGACTAATGTGAGCTACTATCTAGACCTCTGGGGGACCACAGACAGTCTCTAGTTTCTCCACATAGTCTTAGTCTGGACTCTGGACTAGTATGAGCTACTATCTAGACCTCTGGGTGACCACAGACAGTCTCTGGTTTCTCCACATAGTCTTAGTCTGGTCTGGTCTCTGGACTAATGTGAGCTACTATCTAGACCTCTGGGGGACCACAGACAGTCTCTAGTTTCTCCACATAGTCTTAGTCTGGACTCTGGACTAGTATGAGCTACTATCTAGACCTCTGGGTGACCACAGACAGTCTCTGGTTTCTCCACATAGTCTTAGTCTGGTCTGGTCTCTGGACTAATGTGAGCTACTATCTAGACCTCTGGGGGACCACAGACAGTCTCTAGTTTCTCCACATAGTGTTAGTCTGGTCTGGTCTCTGGACTAATGTGAGCTACTATCTAAACCTCTGGGGGACCACAGACAGTCTCTAGTTTCTCCACATAGTGTTAGTCTTGTCTGGTCTCTGGACTAATGTGAGCTACTATCTAGACCTCTGGGGGACCACAGACACAGGAGACTACATTTGTTTTCCTCCATTTGTGATTCAGCAACATCAGGACGACAGGAGGGGAATCTCAACGCTGATAGGCTTTAGTGACGCAGCGTCACATGAATTTCTTCCTCAAGTTGAATTATTTAAATATCATAATATATGCACATGTTCCTCATTTGCATCACGTGTGCCAACATGAATTTGCATCCATCGCATCTTTGCATTGACTTTGTATGCTACCCTGCCGCACGCTCCCTTTGTCATATCATGTCTGTGATCCTTATTCATAATGACTCAATCTGAAGAATATGGGTCTTTGTGCTGGTGGGTGTCCAGGGGAACATCCCCCATAGGAACACCTGACGGTGCAGCATCACCTGTAATACAATGGCTTCTCTTATTCTCTCTCTGACAGTCGCATTATCTTGACCACATCCCATTATAGTCATGCACCACTTGGCTTCAGCCAAATGCTTGCATGCATCCTGCTTCATATCTTGTTTCGGTCCCAGAGTCCAGCTCATCGATGACGGTGTGGACAGCTGTAGAATGTGTAGGTCCCCTAACATGACTCCATCCACTGGTAAACACAATATAGCCGTTATTCATTGGCTGCTGTCTCTTTGCTGATTTTTTCGGGGGAATGAAACCTGCCAACAAATGGAGCAGAACCTTATATGGCACGTTGTGAGATTTGATCATTGGCGTAATGGAGTGCCCCGAAACAAGCTGAAACGAGCAATTTCTAACAAGCTTGTGCAGGTAAGAGGGTTTGCTGGATCTGACTTGTAACACTCAAACAGATCTCAGAGAACAGTCAATGAGGATAAGAATGCTAAAAAGTTACTGCATGATATCCATTTTGTTGGTCTTCATTGTGTCTCCTTTTAAGTATCACCTCACTGCACCTCAACTCAACTGACACATGTATGGGGAGAAAACAAGTAAAGTGTTCCTTAATGTCCCATTTCAGAGGCCAGAGAGGCTTGGCTGAGAATCCGAAGAAAGAGCTCGCCCAGACTCCGGTCCTCATCTCCTGCGCTGATCAGTGAAACTCTGCTGCTATAATGAGAAGCCACGACATGGACATTGACAAGAGGAGCGTTACTTTCCTACACTGAATGGAGACTTGATCAGGAAGCTTCGGACAGACTCCACCTTACCCTCGTGGTGAATTTGCTTGAGCTCGGGTTCCTGGTGGGGGGGAAAGAGACCCTCTCCTCCTCCCTGCCCCTCGCTATCTCAGTGTTTTCCCTGAAAGCCTTCCATTGGTTTGAGGGAGGATGCCTTTCTCAACTCCTCTCAACCCCCTTTAGATGCTCTGTGTGGGCCTGTGGAAGAACCAAGCTGTCCCCCCCAGTGCATGGCTTCCCTTATAGAGATGGTTGTCATGGGTTTAATGTGCACCGTTTTGTCAAATAGAGGCAATTTTTAAGGTCAAGTCTTGCGATTTCAAAAAAGAAAATAGCATTCTAGGTAGGACAAAGAAACCCAACACTGCATCCGTTTTCTAGGCGAACACAGCTTTCTGTCACCTTTTTACCTCACACACACGCCTACTGAAGAGTTCCCTCCACCTCTGCTAGAATACCTCTGTATTTGAATAGTCCTTACCCCTCCATTCCTTCCAGCTTCAACCCAAAATGACTTTAACCAGGGTAAATGATCATGATGATAGACTTCCATTACCAACGACTTGCTTCGTGTTAGCATCCCTGTGGTACACGGATCTGGTGTACTCGAACTACAAAGACATCATGGTTGAGTATTTGATATGTAAGTTATGTTGCTACTGTAAAACTGTTTGTGGTAGCTACGCATAATCATGTTAGACTGAATGTGTAAGAATAGACCTGTGCATCCTTTGCATCTGAACTAGAGATGACTATAGTTGAGGGTGTTTGTTGCCCTGCTTATTCTTTAGTAGTGGGTTCACAGTGTCCCTGTCAGGCAGGTTAGTAGGTCGGCTTTAAAACCTCTTCCTGCGATGGCGAGGTTTGTGTGAAAGTGATTCAGATATAGCCTTAACCCTCCCACCTAGACCCTTCCACTCAGACCTAGAACCAGCTTCTTGCTCAATGCCATCATGGTCCTAAAGTCAGTGTAAACATTTTTGAATAGTGAAATGCAGTTTTGTCAATACTTGATCTTATTGCAGTTTGCGTAGCAATTAGAAAGGGTTAATTCCTTGTGTGCAACTTATTTCATGGAATAGGTGTTTTTTAATTCCACATGCACTGCACTAATTTGTAGCTGAAGTTTAAGTTGCTCTTGGAAGGGTAATGAAATGCCTCGTCTCCAGCAGTCCCAGTGTTCTGACGCCATCCGACGCCTCTCAACAGTGTCTTCAATGTCCTCAGGACCCGGCTAAAGCCAGCCACCAGTTCCTCTAGAAAGCATCCGCAGTTTGTTCATCTATGTGGATCATTTATTTTCTACAACACGTTTCATAAAATTAGCAATTTGGGGGGGAAAACACAATACAGAAACCTAGTTTTGTGCAACAAATATTGATTTGTTGTGTGATCATCAGAATGCTATGGTTCCTCACAGCACGGATGGAGACGAGGCATTTAAAAACAAATTCCCCATTTTTGTCCTATCAGCCTTTTGAGATTTTATTGCCAAGTAATGGTCTACTCAGAGGTCACATGTAATCAATATATTTTTTTTTTTTTTCATTTTTTTTTTTTTAGAAGTATTTATATTTAGAAACAATGTTGTGTTCTTTATTTTCTGCTTTGTTTTATTAATGTTTGGTCAGAATCATTCCATTTCCATGTCACCGTCTTGGTCATCACTTTGTTTACAGTTAATCAGCTGTAGTAGTGAGGAACAAGAAGCAGCTCAGCTGCAGGTTTGCTGTCTTCCAGGAACCTGGAAGAGCTGCCACAGGTGTGGAGGGTAACCGTGAGCTACAGACTCCCCCCGTCTCCTCACCCAGCAGCCTTTTGTTCCTCTGTGAAGACCAATACTTATTTATCACATTTTCGATTCGCATTTCTAACTTTTATAGCTCTTTGTTTTTCTATGTGATCGTTCTTCTGTTAACGTGTGTGCATTTCCGATGCTCTTTTTACTCGGTCCTCTTTATGCTTTTTCCTGAGGTCAAGTTTACTGGATAAAGAATGTTGTCAACAAAAAAAAAGATCAAGCTCATAGACGATGATTGCATCTATGCTTAAACTGCTAAGCAAACAAGCAGAGAAGATGCACAGTCTCTATACAACGAGCTGGTCTTATCACCTCTGGAGGTGTGTTGGACTGTGACTGCATCACCGTTTCTTGGATAGAAGTGTTCAGAGAACTTGTGGACAATTGATGACCTTACAAACCGATATGAAATGACTGGGTCTTAGAGAACTCAAGCGTCTTGAAATGTCTCCTATATCAAGGTATTGTTACATGGTAATAATGTTTTGCTTATGTAGGCCCTTGTGTACAAATAGTATAGTACATGCAACAAATCTCTAATTCCTCTCTAAATTTGTCCTTATTCTCTCACAAACGAACTGCAAATGTTTCCCACTGAAGCTTAAGTGAACCACATTATGCTTTATGATAATCCTAATAATAAATAGTATATCTATTTTTTCAGATATGAGAAGAAAAGTTACATTTAGGATGATATCATCCAAGCAGTAAACTGTATAGTTCTTCCACTGACATCAGTGTAATTCTTTGCAAAGACAAAGAAATTGTCTTCCCCCAACATAGAGATATATTTGCTTATAGCAAGTGCGTTTATTGACGTTTGCCAAAGAAAAGGGAACGGTTTATTCAAAAGGCAATCCTGTCTTTTTTTTTTTTTTTTTTTTTTTTTTAAAGAAAGAAAACTGGCATAACGGTTGCACTGCATTTCCCAGGTGTGTAAATCTTCAGGTAACTATATCAGCACAATTCATCCTGTGTATCTCATGGGATTTCCTCCATGTTTGAGCCCAGAATTGGAATGGAGTGCAACAAAAGGGTACCGCTCAAGGCCTCTTTTAATATACAGTATTTGCACCTTATGACCCAAACCAAAATTAACTTAGTCTTTGAAGAAAATATATAATTTTTAACCCACTATGGAAATTATGCATTTATATGCGAGAATCCAGTCAATAACAAATCCACACATCTAACAAACAGCCATAATATACTGTCATTCCCATCCCCTCACCTTTTCTATCTAGAAAATGCTTCTATAAAGTTGAAATTCCTATATTAGTTACCTAAATGACTATAATACCCTTTTGTGCTAGTACTGTCTTCTTGAATGTAATCATTTTGTACCTGTATTTTTCTAATTCAGTCTTGATTGTACTGTACGTATGCTATGATGGTATACTGTTCCTTAGGTGCATAGTTCGTTCAACCAACAGTTCTCATGACAGGAAAGCTGCTGTGCTGCGAACTCAATGGAAATGTGTGGAGGTTTTAAGTCCAAAGGACTTACTGTACTGTGTGAGCATCCATGAGACAGATAACTGAGAGATTCTTGCATTTTGAGTGGTGGGACAATAGTTTTCCCTAGTTTGCTACTTATTTTAATTTTTTTTTTCCTTTAGCAGTTAAAAGTGAAAGTCTGAACAGGACAGTTTATAAAACGAGGACGTTCCTGAAATCAGATAGAACAATTGAATGCTTGAGTTTCAACTTATTTATTACTGTTTTATAGGTTTAGTTGAATAAAAAAAACAATAAAATATACAAATGAATATGCATCCATTTATACATGAATGTGTATAAAATAATCTACCCTTTACTGGAATGTAGATCATGGCTTTCTTTTTGTTTTTGTTTTTGTTTTTTTGTGAAGAGGTTATGCCAGATCTTTTAAGTCTCTTTCCTCCGATAGGTTTGTACAACATGTGCTTCATCTAATTTATGCTACTGGTAATCATCAAGACTGAAGTGTGTTTTTTAATTGTTACAGCCCAGTGGTTAAATGCAGCCTTGCCTTACTGGAACCCCTGCTTAGTGAGGGATCCCTCAGCCACCCACCCAGCCTCCCTCCCCACCCACAACTCCTATGTCATAACACTGTTTGCTGATGCAAATATTATTCCTTTTACACTTTCTGCTGACGCAACTATTACTTCTTGAACACCTATTAAAATAACATCTATTGCATCTGTGTGAAAAGACGTGTTGTTCCTGTTGCTTTGTTGAACACACCGTTGCTCTCACCTGAAACTAGACTGTCCAGGACTCATTATCTCCTCACAGGTCAACACATACACACTAGAAGATAAGTATTTAATACTAATAAGAATGTTACAGAATAGAAACAGAAGTCATTCCCCTATACATGTTTTACATTTGAATAACACTAACTGACACTACATCACCACACTACACCCTGCCAACATATGGCTCATTGCCCACTTTTAAATGGCCAATGGGGCATTTTGAACAATAAAAAAATTACATTGTAATATTACTAATGAATGACACCTGAATGTAAATTGCACATCCTAGTTGCAACACTAGATTTTGACTAAATTTAGTCTGTTAACTTCTGCACAGAAACCAATAATTTATCATTTCTATTTGTTCCATTACATCTTAATATGAGACACATTTATATTTCACATTTGCATTGAAATCTTTAAAGTGGGTGTTTAGGTTATGAACAGAGTGCAATATTTGGTGATTTTTGTCTGTTTTAACTGCTTATTTACAGGTTTACAAATAACATATTTTTTTAAGCTGGCACTGAGTTGGTATTCATTTAAAAATAAATAAATAAACTACTGTAATGAAAATATAAATGATTGGTATGTAATGCAGTATAACTGCAACAAAACCAGTTTGGCATGTGAGTAATAATTCTGTAAATGGCGCTCAATCCTATTTTTTTTTTTTTTTTTTTTACTATATTAAACTATACTATATTATATTATACTATATTAAACTATACTATATTATACTATATTAAACTATACTATTCTATACATACTTTACTATACTCAGTTGTTAGGGGTGGATAATGATCATTATAATAATAATGAACACTATAAAAAAATGCAAATGCAACAAAAATCTTTGCTGAGAAATACCATGTGATTAAATCCGCTTCACTGTATTGTGTTGATATATTTTAGGGTTGAAGACGGATGGTTTCGACAATAAACAGATAAACGCACACTTTCAATCGCACTGAACCGGTCTGTCCACGTGACTTTTGTGTCACATGACAACGCCCTGTAAAGCCTATTTTGCTAACGCTAACAAAATGGCAGCGTTCTTACAGTGGCGAAAATTTGTCTTCTTTGACAAAGACACGGTGAAGGAGCCAGTGGACAATGGGAAAAACTTTGTTCTTCCTGGCGGAATATCGGCGTGTGATTCCGGCCGGGGTCATATTGTTCTGGGAGATATCCTTCAAGGCTAGCGTCCACTAGCTAGCTCAGCTAACGCTTGTTCTAGGTTGCTGACAGCTGATGCTGGTTACGACTCAGCAAATGTGAAAGCAACTCTCCAACAGAGATCCTTCGGTATCTTATTTGTTTATATGCTGAAGACTGAACGGTACAGTACCGCCAGGCTGCTCTGTGTTCTGGTATTGGAAACAGCTTCACACAAAAATCTACCAGTTTAGTGGACTGGAGCTGCTGCCTGCAAATACCACCAAATGTTACTAAACGTCAGACTCTACGAGTCGTTTTGAGCTACTCAACATTTCGGTCTGTATTCTATACACTATACGATTAATGACCAACGTAACTATTGATAAACCTCCATCTCCATAGTGACGTTGACTTGGTTGTGTTGATGGTATATCAAAGGGTTCAGGCCTGATGTGATGGTATCATCAGCAAGCAAGCAAGCAACATGCATACTTGCTGATGCATGTTCTCTCTACACATCCTGCCATGCATACATAGCGTTTGTATCTGCTTTATATAAAACTGTCTTACAGAAATACTACATTATGTAATTGATCGGCAGGGTTAGAATTGAAAGGAATAATTTATGTTCAGTCTTGCTTTAGTTCCCTTATCAAAAAACTGCCTCACAGTGCATACACGCCCTGCTTCCTGGATCTCCTGAACTATACAATGTTGTCCTTAACCTCCTCCTCTTACATATGGATGGCAAGATCTGGCTTTTGACCCGCTCCCTGCAGTTGACATCTTTTCAGGCCTACAAGTTGCGGGTGACTCATCTCTACCAGCTGAAGCAGCACAGCATCCTTGTATCAGTGGGACAGGATGAACATGGAATCAACCCTCTAGTAAGTGAGCGGTTCCCCGGAAACGGAACAATTTTGCCGATGACTTGAATAGACCAGGGGTTCCTAAAGTGGGGGTCGGGACCGCCGGGGGGTCGCGAGACGCCGAGGGGGGATCGTGAGATGATTTTCATTACTTTGACTGAGATATTCTGCTTTTATCTGACAGTAAATTATTTATGTAAAATCACACGCGTTCTTATGTTTCAGTCACCTCCAGGGATCGTTGGGGTCACCAGTCTCTGGCACCGTTATTTTGGGGGTTGCAGGCTGAAAAGCTTGGGAACCCCTAGAATAGACCACCACTAAAGTGAATCTGTGATTATGTTTCAGGTAAAGGTCTGGAATCTTGAAAAGAGAGACAGTGGAAATCCGCTGTGCACAAGGATTTTCCCTGCAATTCCTGGCAACAAACCGACTGAAGTGTCCTGCCTCAGTGTGCATGAAAACCTCAACTTCATGGCTATAGGTGAGACACAAAGAAAGGGACTGCATGCATCATCGCACAGCCTCATATTATGGTTCATAATGGTGTTTGTGCTGCTTGACAGGCTTCACAGATGGCAGTGTGGTTTTAACCAAAGGTGACATCACCAGAGATCGTCACAGTAAAACTCTGACTCTGCATGAGGGAACCAGCCCAGTTACAGGCCTCGCTTTCCGCCAGGTGGCAAAGGTCACACATCTCTTTATTGCCACTTTGGAGAAAGTCCATGTAAGTTTGGTCACTCACTTCACTTCAATTAGACTTATTTATACATGCCAATTTTTCATATAATGAGAGTAATACTTTTTTTTCTATGAATCTGCTCTCGAGGCTGCCAGCCTGACCTCCCGTCCACTCCCTTTCTGTCTCCCCTGCTCAGTGCTACACCCTATCCATCAAAGAGTACCCTAAAGTAGAGCTGGATACACATGGCTGTGCGCTGCGCTGCTCCTCCCTGGCAGATCCCTCCCAGGACTCCCAGTTCATTGTGGCTGGCGATGAATGCGTGTACCTGTATCAGCCGGATGAGCGGGGTCCCTGCTTTGCCTTCGATGGACACAAGCTGTTGGCCCACTGGCACCGCGGCTATCTGTTCTTACTCATCAGGGATGCAAAGTCGCCCAACAAGTAAGCACAACATGGCTGACGGTGTGTTCATCACTGTGGGGAGGAAATGATGGTGGATTTAGGCTGTGTTCATATTATTAGTTGAAGGTAAAATAGGCACAGAAACACTCCCGACAGCAAAACCAATCAGCAGCTGAAAACCAGTTGCTGCCCATGAGTGTCATTGTAAACTATTACGTCCATGTCACATTGACATAAAGTCACATCTACTGCTTGATGTCCACTGACCCTCTTTAGCTCCACATTGGGTAATTATCTCAGTCTTAGACATGTCATACTGTGCGTTATAATAAATAAAAAGAAAAGAACCTAATGTGATGTGATGTCAGCTGAACCTCGTGTAAAGGTACATCAGTAAATGATGATTCGGGGAGTTTTTCTTAACTGATTTAAAGGCTCAAAGGACAAACTTTGTCGTTTTTATATTGGCCTATAGAAATAAAATTGACTTCTATGAAAGAAGGACAATTAGTCAAAAAAAAAAAAGCAAAAAGATCTGATTTTCAAGGTGAAACTGAAGGGTTTTTTTGATCCCGTAGAGCAAAGGTTCACAGGTTCCTATGTGGCTGCTGACGGTGTTGTTTCTATCCGCAGGGCAGAGTTTGGGAGCAGGGAGAGCTCTCCATCAGAGAAACAGCTTCTCACCGTCTATGACCTGGACAACAAGTTCATCGCCTACAGTGCCTCTTTTGACGATGTCGTTGACGTGGTGGCAGAGTGGGGCTCCTTCTACATCCTCACCAGAGATGGGAAAATGTTTGTTCTTCAGGAGAAAGACACACAGACCAAACTGGAGGTGAGTCCAGCATGGAGGGTGCCACCGCTGCTTGATGAGTCATGACTATCTTAAGGCAGGGGTCAGCCTTTTGTCACATAAGACCACTTCTGATTGTGACAAAAAAAAAAAAAAAATCAGATCATCCTCATCCTAGAAAAGTCAAAAAGATGACAAAAAAAGGATTAAAAATAAACTTGGCTGTAACTATATTGCATGCCTCTGTCAGCTGGAATGACCAAAATAATAATATTCTGCCTACAATCTCCCATCATTGCCTGCCATTACAAATTCACATTTCACTAAATCTCAGGGAATGTTAGCTAGCGGACAGCGAAACATGTCTGTCTCTACCTGATGTGGCATCGTTGGTGCAGTTATATTCAAACGTTACTGGTATTAAAAAATGAATAACTACCTCAAAAAATAGTTTTAAAACTGAATCTAACCATTTGGCAGTCTGTGGCCCACTAGATGGCACACTGAGACCCATCCATGGACCCCAGCACAGTGGTGGAGAACAGTAATCAAGAGTTGGGGGTCACCTCCTTGTTTGTCTTCTAAGATGCTGTTTAAGAAGAACCTGTTTGTGATGGCCATCAACCTGGCTAAGAGCCAGCACCTGGACAGTGACGGACTGTCGGAGATCTTCAGACAGTACGGGGATCACCTTTACCTGAAGGGAGACCATGACGGTGCCATCCAGCAGTACATTCGGTAACTGAACATTTGCCAGATGCCTGATGACTCATTTTAGTTGCCAAGCAGGCAAACGTTTGTGGAGCCCTGTATGTGCCTTGTTGGACTCGTCTGAGTGTTTTCTTTACGATCACACCATAAACGTGTGTGAAAAGTGTTCAGAAAGAGGGGGAAATGAGCCACGATGGTTTTGTGGTCATTTTTAGTGTTACATTGAAACGTATTGCTCTATCATGGCTCAGCTTTTCAAAGCTGGATTGCTGATCAGTCTCCACATTTCTACATCGCCCTTTAAAACAGCACCATTGGAAAACTGGAGCCATCGTACGTCATCAGGAAATTCCTGGACGCGCAGAGGATCCATAACCTCACAGCATATCTGCAGGCTCTGCACAGGCAGTCGCTGGCCAACGCTGACCACACCACTCTGCTGCTGAACTGTTACACCAAGCTGAAGGACAGCTCCAAGCTGGAGGAGTTCATCAAGGTGACTGGCTCGTAGAAGGTTTGGTAAAACATACAAACGGTGAAGGGACTTGGACACTAACATGGAACAGTTTTGTTGATGATAACAGTAGTAGGTTTATATATCATTATAGTAAGACATAGTTTGAAACCACTTTCTTAACAAACCCGCTCACTTATAGCTGCCGTGTTCTAACACCATCATCCTCTTCCTCGTCATGTTCCAACAGAGCAGTGAAAGCGAGGTCCACTTCGATGTAGAGATCGCCATCAAGGTTCTTCGGCAGGCTGGCTACCACAGCCACGCCGTTTTCTTGGCTGAGAAGCACATGCACCATGAATGGTACCTGAAGATCCAGCTGGAAGACCTCAAGGTAAAAGTACACCGCTTCCTCAGAGGGATAGAATGGAATAGGCTCCCTGATAATAGAGAAAACACAAGTAACTATCATAGTTTTTCCTATGGATTGTCAGCACTTTTGCAGCTAGATGAGGAAAGTGTAGATGAGGCTGACTTTACCTTACTGGGACATTTAGTGACAATAGTGTGAGTATTATATATAATCAATTGTTGTTATTAAATATTGTTGTGTTTTACTAAATCGGGTGCAATATATGAATATTCTGATGAGGTTTGACTGATTTTTGGAGGTTATTTTAACCTCATCGTCTGAGATTGGGACTTGACACTGTGTGCAGCTTTACCTTTGCTTGGAAGTTGGGGTCATCTCCAAAGTTCATGGGAAATAACCAAGAGTGCCTTTCAAGTTTTAATCAATATGTCTCACTTTTTTCATAGACACTTCAAACCTACTTTATTTCATCTGGACCTCCTTCATTTGCAGGCTCAAACTTCAAATGTTAAAATGATGCACTTGGGCCAGATGAGGTGTTGCCATCTGGTTTTGTCCATAGCTTTCTCTTTTTTTTTTCTATCCTAGCTCAGTTTGTGAGCAGCAACTATTTTTAAACACCTCAAGCTGAAGTAAAGCTTAGTATTGTAAATTGTAGTCATTTTGTTAAATGTGTTGCTTCCATCAAGCTTTTTCTTTTAGTTAATTTGCATTAAAATGCTCGGATGGCAACATGACTTTGGGTTTTTGAACAGAAATCCAAGCATCCTTACATTTACATTTACACTCCGTTTGCCTAAACAACGGCGAAGGTTGAAATGCTGTTTCAGCAAACTCTTTGAAGCTAATGAACACTTTGCCAAGGATCATTTGGAGCCAGCCAATGAAACTACCAACATGGATTTAGGCCTTGTTGCAAAGCCAAACACAACAGCGCCACTGTGTGGTATAAAATGAAAAAACAAGAAAATTAAAGTGTAATTATTTGTAAAACGGCAACTGAAATGTCATGTACCTCAGTCTCTGATGTACAAAGTCTGTTTAATCACCTAGGAAACGCTGTGAATGCTGGATCTCATCAGTATAATCCTTTGCAGAGCGACAAAGGAGGTGAAAACAAACCCCATACGACCACGGTATAATCTGTCAGTCTCTCCCTATATTCTCAATCAGCATGAATGCCAGCTGCAGGGATGCAAATATGAATACCCAGCAAAAAAACACTGAGGAAACAGGAATGAAAGAGGATTTCAACCCCCTGTGTGCCGTGTTAATTGTAATGTTAAATGATGCAAATGTGCCTGGTTGTAGTGGGTTTACTGGGACAAGTGGGGGTGAGCATCCATCGCACACACGGTAGTTCTTATTTCAGGCTTCAATAGCGCAAACATTTTCAAATCCATCAGCAATGTGAGAGACAGAAAACCCTCTTATTCCTTTCTGAGATGCTCCCTCTCTCCCTGTGAAACCCAGAACTACCAGGAAGGGCTGCGCTACATTGGACGTCTGCCTTTTGAACAAGCTGAGAGCAACATGAAGCGTTACGGCAAAACGCTGATGCACCACAATCCTGAAGGCACCACGCTGCTCCTGAAGGGTTTATGCACCAACTACCAACCCAGCGGAGAAGCTGCTGAACGAGACAGCCTGGACAGGGGTCGGGCCAACAAGGTGGGTCTGCAGTACTTTCTCTTGGATCGAAGAATCTCCTTGATGCAACATAATGTGATGCCGTAATATTCATGTGACCCTTAAATTACATCAAAATGATATGATGGTTCTTATGAATAACTGTCCATATTTGTTTTTGCTATAAGGCCAACTCCGAAGAATTCATCCCAATCTTTGCCAACAACCCTCGAGAGCTGAAAGCCTTCCTGGAGCACATGATCGAGCTGGACCCCCGGTCTCCCCAGGGGGTGTATGACACACTGCTGGAGCTCCGGCTGCAAGACTGGGCACACGAACAGGACCCTGTGGTCAGTCCATAACGCATAAACTTGCATAATAATAATAGTATACAGAAAGAAAATGAGATGGCTTTACTTTTTCCCTCTCATGCTCCTGATTTTCAGAGAAAAAAGGTCCTGCAGGGGGAAGCAGTGTCTCTGTTGAGGAGCGACAACACAGTGTTCGATAAGGCCCTGGTCCTCTGCCAGATGCACAACTTCAAAGAAGGCGTCCTCTACCTATATGAGAAGGGCAAACTGTAAGTTAGAGAGACAGAAGAGCCCGGTCTTTATATGTATGAAGCCTCTTAAAGTCCTAAAGACATTGTATTACTCTCGGCTTCCATGTGGCATGACGAGCCTCAACGTTTTTGTGATTATTTAAATGTGATAATGTCATGACTGTGGACACATTTGACACAAGTAGCATGTTTTGTGCAGGTACCAGCAGATTATGCACTACCACATGCAGAATGAGGAGTACAGCAAAGTGGTAGAGGCCTGCAAGCGCTATGGAGACCAAGAGGGTTGCCTTTGGGAGCAGGCGCTGGGATACTTTGCCAGGAAAGAAGAGGACTGCAAGGCCTACATCAGCGAGGTCCTCCATCACATTGACCAAAACAACCTGATGCCTCCCTTGCTTGGTGAGCTGGACATTTCGCTTTAAACTTGATGCATGATGTAAATATCACGTTGAGATGTCTCCAGTAGGATGTCACAGGATCCCATGTATGATTTTCTGCTACTGTAGTGGTGCAGACACTGGCACACAACTCGACAGCCACTCTATCCGTCATCAAGGACTACCTCATCAACAAACTGCAGAGGGAGAGTCAGCAGATAGAGGACGATGAACGCAAAATCAGTCAGTACCGCGACGAAACGGCTCACCTCCGCGCCGAGATCCAGGAGCTCAAAACGAGGTGGGGGAAATGAAGGATGGGATTTTGCATGAACCAGTGCCTCACTGCACTTCTATCATCCTCATTTTTTGGTTGTTGCTTCTGTAAGGTAAAGCCACTGTAGCTCAGGGGGTTGGAGCCGGTGGCAGGTGGTGTCTGATTTGACCTACAGAGGTCATAGGTTGCCCAATATAACTGTAAATGTTAACTACATTTTTTCTGAAGAGAGGAAGGAAGGAAGCTTCTACTTTACTCAGATGAAGAACACTTGTTTCTATTTTTTCCCTCTTACTTTATCGGCAATGAAGTTATGGTTTCTTTCTTTCGACAAATGTACTTATTGTAAGTTGCTTTGGACAAAACCGTTCACTAAATGCCCTGAACGTAAATGTAATATTTCTACACAGTGCAAAGATATTCCAGAAGACCAAGTGCAACATGTGCAACAGCCCCCTGGAGCTGCCATCGGTTCACTTCCTGTGCAGTCACTCCTTCCACCAACACTGCTTCGAAAGCTACGCTGAGAGTGAGGCCGAGTGCCCAACTTGCACTCCCGAGAACCGCAAAGTCATGGACATGCTGCGTGCCCAGGACCAAAAGCGTGACCTTCACGACCACTTCAGCCGACAGGTAAGAAGACCTGATCTTTGATCTTTGACAATATCATTAACTCCCTTTCATTCGGTTTCATATTCTATAATAAAATCTGATAATCCTCTTTAGTCACTAGGTTATACTTTCATTTGTTTTAGCCGTTGACTACAGTGTGATACATGCCTAAACATCCTGGGAATGCTAAAGTAAATCCAATTGTTGTGTCTTCTCTATGGTTTTCAGTTACGCAGCTCCAATGACGGTTTTTCTGTTGTGGCTGACTATTTTGGTCGAGGAGTGTTTAACAAACTGACTCTGGTCACCGACCCACCTGGCAGCAAGACTGCTGGGAGCCTGGAAGTAAACCTGCAGAGAGACCTTCTCATCCACACCAAGAGAAACTGCTAAAAAAGCTCATCTTGTGATTCTGGTCTGAATCCTGCCCGAGTCGTTGCAGGCTCTCGACCATATGCTTTTCTGCATGCCGGGATGCTACTTTATTTAGCGGCGACTGCAGCTGCCTGCTTTTAGTACCTGTGATGGACCTATTTGCATAATTGTATTCCTAGTCATGATTCACTGGGGACTGTATAAATGTACTTTAGTTTGATACATGTGACTTAAAGCCGTGCTTGGAGAATTTTGCTGAGATGTGTTTTCATGTATTAATTAGTATGTTGCACTCAGAAGTAGCTAAGCCGTCTGTCAATGATTAAATTATAATAATACATTGATATCTGTCAATCTAACTTCAGGATTAAAATTGTGAATGAAGTCATTCAGTGATTCTTTTGATATGGGCATTAAGGGTCATGATGAAATCATGTATTACATTGCGTAATGATTATCATATCAGGTCATATTACATTACATGATGTAGTGACAAATATGACACACAACATATGTATTTTAGTATCAGTTGCACTTGTTCTACATAGGCTCGAGTCTGCACACAAAACCTGTTCATACACTGATCTGTGATGCAAAATCTCACTGGTCCATGAACCTGAGGGCCCAGCTGGCATTGGTTACTTGGACCCTAGTCACCTGGATGCAGGTTTATTTTCTTGTTGCTGTAATCTTGTAGCCCCTGTACGTTTGTTATTATTATTATTATTTCAAAACTAAACAGGTTTCTCCATTATCAGTCACATTTAATAAGGTGATTCAAGTGTCTTATAATTAATTTTAATTCCATGAAGGTTATTACTTTATATGATATGATGCTTATTTAAGAAATGTTTAACATCACTCATTTGAACTAAATCCATTTTTTTAAGGAGGCATGTGGTTTGCTCAGACTTTACCTGGAAGTGTCGTCATTCTATTTTACGCCCACTATCTGGACGTGGACCAATTGACAATAGCCAGAAGTTTTCCAACGTCACTCACCTCACGTGTACCAATCAAGGGGCAATGCGTGGAGCGAGGTGGGCGGGCTCTGGGAGTCGTTGCCGGTTGTTGCACTCAGCGTCAAGCGACAGCTGGACTTCATTACCGGATGCGAGGGCGTCTACTTTTCAAAACATGAGCACATAAAGGGTCCGCTACACTTTAAAATGGTACATTAGCCCATGTTTTAGTAGTACCCGAACTCAAGCTATCCTTCTAAATAAGTGTTTAGCTTTTTATTGTGAAATGACATGACGTTATTCTCCAAGGCGGCTAAGCGGATTTAGCTAGCTATAAGGTAATGCAACTTTGAGAATGGCATTCACAGCTATTTTATTTTTATTTTGTTGAATGCATTACATAGTTAATTATCTCAGCATGTCCATTATTTTTACATATTCAATTTGGTTCCCAGTCAAAAATAACGAACACGGTCGGCTGCAGTGCCAGTCTGTTAGTCTACGGTGTGTTTTGTGCCTAAAAGCTAACCGGAAACACTATGTTTGGTTGTTGCTAGCTTGACATCAGTCATTCTCCCGGCAGCGGCTTCAGTGGATCCAATGAGGTGACGCCGCGTTCTGGGCCCGACTGTTGAGAGCGAGCCGGTGATAAGGGGACCTAAAACGGCCAAGTGTGACAACAAAGAGGCTCCGAATCAAAGGTAAGACCAGGAAAAACTGATCACAGAAGGCGACCGGAAACGCTCGGTCAACACTTGCATTTGTAGCGGCTGTGGAAAGGTAAGTCGAGCTCATGCCACACCACAGTGTCAGTCATGCTTTCATATTGATGTGTGTCAAACAGTGAAGAAGCTAACGGGGACGTTAGCTGTCAACTTACGATGGAGCTATGTCGTCCCACTCAGCAGTGCGAGCTTTCATTTGGAAAGGTCCAGAGATGGTCCACATTGTCCCGTTGCGTTTGCATTGAATGGTTAGCGGTGTGACGCTAACACGTAACAGTCATTGTTGTATCCACCTTGGCTAAAGCGTTATAGCTAACACACACCAGCAACTTCCCCTACAACTCGCCGGTTCATATGAGGAGGTCCAAAATGTTTGTTTTATAATAGTGAGACTTACATTTGTGCATCCATTTTGCGTTCATGCGTCACCGCCTCACCGGGCGAACGGAGGAGTCGTGATGATTTCCTGATGTTTCTCCCTTTAACACCAACAATATTCTGCTCACCGCTCTACTCAAGCTGATGACTATGGGGTGTATTATCGGTGTTTTCTTGTAAATATTGAAACTGTTACCTACACCATTATTACTGCCACGTGTTTGGAGCTGTGTACACCTATTATGAGGGTGGGATCAGGTGCATTCACTGATTTACATATCCGTGACCAAAGGCCATAGCACTCCCCGGCAGCAGTGGACACCGCCACACATGGACGTGTCTGAAAAGACGTATGTAAATGGTGAAATTAAAGAAGTTTCTATAAACTGGTGAAGTTATCCAGTGTAAAAAAAAAAAAAAAAAAAAAAACACACCTTGTGATGCATCTGCATCTCTCCAGTGCAGGTGCAAGGACAAAGATGAGAAGTGGATTCGGTCTTGACTTGACATTTGGAAAACATGGCCCATGTGAGGACCAGTGCAAATGAATCCAGCTGATTATATATCTTTACTTTGTTCATCTTTACAGCTCATCATGGGGGGCAGAAAGTTGGCCCTGGTTGCTCTCTTCGGCTTTGTTCTGGCAATGTTGCCCTCTCACACAGGTAATACAGGCCGTCACATACGCAGACATATGTTACTATCAAGAAGCCCCAGTTGGCCCACATACAGCTATTATGTAGCATGTTTAGATAGAGATAAGCTAGATCAATAATGCAACTCTTCTGTACCTCGGGCTCGTTAGCGTTACTTGTCTGCCTTACCAGCCGTATGTAACATGTCTTTGTGTGTGCAGTGACTGTAGCTGTCATGTCAGTGGACCTGGGCAGTGAATGGATGAAAGTGGCGATAGTGAAACCCGGTGTGCCAATGGAGATCGTTCTCAACAAGTGAGTATACCAGAGTGTTTGCCGTGGTGGGAAAAGGACAAAAGCAAGTGAAATGAATGCAGCATGAAATGGCATTTCGGTGTTTAATGACTGCTGTGTGTTTCTTCAGGGAGTCGAGGAGGAAAACACCCATGGCTGTATGTCTGAAGGAAAATGAAAGGCTTTTGGGAGACAGTGCATTAGGAATGGTATGAACTAAAGTCAGCTTCATGTCACGAATTAATGTTGCACTTTCAACGCATAGTTCATAAATGAATTGACCTCAAAATAACTGTTCTTTTCCTTGGATGCTATTAATGGACACCTATTGGATACGTTACAGTCTGTGAAGAACCCTAAAACGGTTTATCGACACCTCCAAAGTCTCCTCGGTAAAAAGCACGATAATCCCCAAGTGGTGCTCTATCAGAAGCGTTTCCCTGAGCACCAGCTGCAGGAAGACCCAGTGAGAGGCACGGTTCACTTCAAAAACTCAGAGTGAGTTTATTCACTTAATTTATTACGTTTCCACTATAGAATAAATGCTATATGAAATGATCAATTTGTAATATTGAGTCTTCAGGATAATCCTCACAATTCATAAGGACGGTCTGTTTAGTTTCTACATGTGTATACTAATACGCTCTGTCAGTGTAGATGCTTGTTATGTTTATCACCTCTGAAGGCTGCTTTGACTGATCTTCTCTAATAACATGACTGATGTTGAGCTACTGGAGCTGTCCTTTATGCTATTCTAGCTGTGGTCATGCAAATGCAAATCCAATACCAGTGTAGCACCTGCAAAAAATAAATGATATCAAAAGATTCTGAATAGTAACACAATGTTTTCCTGCCAGAGAAATGCAGTACACAGCTGAGGAGCTCCTCGGGATGCTGCTCAATTATTCCAGTGGACTGGCTCAGGACTTTGCAGGTCAGTTTGCTTGTGGAAGAAGATGCATCATTGACTGATAATGTTCCAAAATGTGAAGTATATTCATTCTTTTTTTTCTCTTTATTCTTCCTGAACCTACCAACTCGCAGAACAACCAATCAAAGATGCAGTGATCACCGTCCCAGCCTTTTTCAACCAGGCGGAGCGCAGGGCCGTTCTGCATGCCGCACAGATGGCAGGTCTGAAGGTCCTTCAACTCATCAACGACAATACAGCTGTGGCGTTGAACTACGGAGTCTTCAGGAGGAAAGATATTGACAACACGGTTAAGGTGCGTTCAGCATTACTCCCAAATGCATGTTAAAGAATCAGTGTGGCGGTCA
Source organism: Chelidonichthys spinosus (assembly GCA_029853015.1). Lineage (NCBI taxonomy): Eukaryota > Metazoa > Chordata > Actinopteri > Perciformes > Triglidae > Chelidonichthys > Chelidonichthys spinosus. The sequence continues at coordinate 9,362,746 of CM056835.1, forward strand.
ACATGGGTGTGTAGACGTGCAGATTCAAGGTAGCAATGAATATATCTGCTAACGAGTACCATGTGACTCGCTCCCAGATACACGTTCACTGGAGCATTTGTTTGAATATTTGAACAAATATGTAAGCCATTTGTAAAAATGTACATCTGCAGTAGGAAGCGCCGACAGTCGAGGCTATTAAATGAAGGTGGAGACATGGACTATGACACAGCTGTGATGTTGGAGAGATACAGCAGAGGGCGCTAGAAATACAATGGGATTGTGTCTAATCAGCTAGTCTTTGGGCATGCTTGGCCTGACTGGATGACGACTTGCAGAATAGTATCTCAGCCATACAGGTTCTACTCCTCCCCCAGTGAAATGAATCCATCGTCCTCATTGTTGGACCCCGATGATGCAATATGACACCATGACTTCTCCTCTATTGAGCCTCCTTGGACAAGAAGTCAAAGTATTAACAGACAGACTAACCTCTTAGTTTTGGTCTTTATCAAGAGATTTGGTGACAATAACAATTATAGATTATTGACCGCTTTATCTTTGAATGTGTTTTACTATTAGCTATAGGAGTACTTGATAAAATTATTTTTCATGCTGTATCTGTCACTGAAGGGAAATAATTTCAACTGACTACAAATTGCCTAAAATCTGATTTGATTCCCTTTTCAGAATGTGATGTTTTATGATATGGGCTCGGGCAGCACAACTGCCACCATCGTCACCTATCAGACGGTAAAAACCAAGGAGGCTGGCACCCAGCCCCAGTTACAGATCCGAGGTGTCGGGTGAGTCCAATGATCCCATGATGTGTTGTCGCCACGGCTTCTATCAGCAAAGTGTTTATTGTGTTAAATGGTTCAGAGAGAGAAACTGTATTTTAGGGTTCTAGTGCAATATATTTTAAAATGAGTGTCTTTCAATTTCAACCTCCGAGACCACATTTAAAATGTTAATTTGGTCCTCAGACTAAGGTGGTCTCCTGTTGTTCTGCTTGTAGGTTTGACCGTGGGTTGGGGGGCTTTGAGATGGATCTGAGACTCCGGGACCACCTGGCCAAACTGTTTAACGAGCAGAAGAAGAGCAAGAAAGATGTGAGGGAGAACCACCGAGCCATGGCCAAGCTCCTCAAAGAGGCTCAGAGGCTCAAGACGGTGCTGAGTGCCAACGTAGACTTTATGGCCCAGGTGAGTCATGAATGCCAATAAATCTCTAACTGCGAGCGGGCTCCCGCTGGTCAGTAATTGGCATAAATCCCACTCATGAAGCACCATTGCCTCTGCGAACAGTCGACACATTCATTCTGCTCACGTTTCGTTAATGAGACGCATTGTTTTTTAGGTATTTCTATAATAAAAACTCTTAACGTTGGGATGGAGTACCACTGCAGTGAAATGGTGGAAATAAGGCAAAGATCATTATGTTTGGATGACGGATGAATCTATTGGTCTTCTTTGCCCTTTGGTTTCTCGCAACATCTGTTACATCTCCATATTCCAGTTAGAGCACTGAGTTCCACCATCAGATGCTCCTGGATGTCCCCAGAACCAGACACACTAACGGTATTCTCCGGGACAGCCTACTAATTCATCTAAAAACAAAGGAACATTTACATCAATGCTGTGTTCCTCTGTTCTTATTGTTGTTTGCTTTGTATTTATCCGTATCTTATATTTGTTCAGCACTTTGGTCAACTGTGGTTGTTTTTAAATGTGCAATACAAATAAAGTTTGACTTGACTTTCAGGTGGAAGGTTTGATGGATGACATTGACTTCAAAGCTAAGGTGACGAGGGCTGAGTTTGAAGAGCTTTGTGTTGATCTCTTTGAAAGAGTGCCTGGCCCGGTGCAGGACGCCCTCACCACTGCAGAAATGAAGCTGGTCAGTAGTCTCATTACTCTGCAAGTCTTATCTCTAAGTGCAGCCTGATTGTCCCACATGACGGGATGAGATTAAACCTTGGCTGTAGGTCACTGCAGACGATACAGAAAAGCTAGATAATTAAGACCAGGAATGTAAATGACCGTTTTGTATTTCTGCCAACAGGATGAAATTGAGCAGGTGATTTTGGTGGGTGGCTCCACCCGCGTCCCCAAGGTTCAGGAAGTGCTGCTCAAAGCTGTGGGCAAGTAAGAGTCAACCACTGAGATTGAATAACTTTCACTTTTAAAAATGAACATAAAGAAGCACATTCTTTCACAACTAGTCGATACAGAGTACTGCTACTTAATAATACCATTATAGTTCCAACAATAACTTTGAATACATTCAACTTTGTGTAATTTTCTAATACAAACGGAGCAGTTTGCAGTAGAGATAGAAATACTTAACTGTTTAACCTGCTGTCAGTTACACACACAGTTAAAATAAATATTAAAGATGAAGACGCTAAGAGGAGTAGCAGCTGGTCACTGAAAGGAGAATTGTGCTGTCCGCCTTAAAGATCAGGCCAGCTTAATAGGTCAGCCCACCTTAAGTGTTGCTTGTGTGGCTGAGTTTTTGTTTTTTTCTTTATTCCTGAGCCAGTTGCTAATGTCGGGGCTAACTGCTACAATCACAGCTGTAATGGCACGCTCTCTCCCTCTCTCCACTGAACACTTGCTAATGTTATGTCGTTCATTGATAGTTCCATCTCTCTTCTTTTTTCGCGTTGATGCGTTAAAACAAAAAAAAATTGTGCATTAACTCGGCTTAGAGAAATTAGGCTAACCGACCTGCATTAATGCGTTCATTTTGATAGCCCTAATTTTCATTTTAGTTTTTATATTCTATATTTGTTTCTTGACTTTTGTTAGGCTACTATGTTTACTGATAGGCGCCAATACACCAAAGCAAATTCCTGGAATGTGAAAACCTATTTGGCATTTAACCAGATTCTGTTAAGTTTCAGATCAGCAGGTTTGGCTTAATTGGGAAGAGTCGCAGTTCTAATGGTGTATTTGTATTTGTCCACGCAGAGAGGAGCTGGGGAAGAACATCAACGCAGACGAGGCAGCAGCCATGGGCGCCGTGTACCAGGCTGCTGCTCTCAGCAAGGCCTTCAAGGTCAAACCTTTCCTGGTCCGAGAGGCAGCTGTCTTCCCCATTCAGGTCGGTGCAGGACATTCACCGGTTCATGCTGCTGGAGACCAATCTTTCAAACACGATGCTCACAGTAGCAAAATCAGATCCTGAATGCAAGCCATGTTAACACACGGCATGTTATTGAACTCCATCAGGTGGAGTTTACCCGTGAGACGGAGGAAGAGGGGGTCAAATCCCTGAAACACAACAAACGTGTCCTTTTCCAGAGGATGGCGCCCTACCCCCAACGCAAGGTCATTACATTCAACCGCTACAACAGTGACTTTGCTTTCTACATCAACTACGGCGACCTCAGCTTCCTCAGTCAGGACGACCTCAGGTTGGTCAGCTGTTCACTTCCTTAGGCTTACAATGTTTACAGAAGCTTTTATGGCATTTGACTTAACTTAGATGGCTTTCAAAGAAACAGGAAAAAAAGCTGTATGATCGCTTCCATGTTGTAGCTCTGACTCTTCACTGACTCTCTCATGATCTGACTGTTAAGCTCTGCTCTCTGCCTGTTGTTGCTCGTGTTTTCAGTGTGTTTGGATCCCTGAACCTGACCACAGTCAAACTGTCTGGAGTCGGCGAAAGCTTTCAGAAACACGCAGACGCCGAGTCAAAAGGCATCAAAGCCCATTTCAACATGGATGAAAGTGGCGTCCTCCTGCTGGATCGGGTCAGTTTCACATCCACACAACCAAAGCAGTGCTAGGAGGTAGCTCCTCTTTGTTGTAAGGACACAGTTATTGACTGTTTCTACCCTCTGGTGGTGGCAGACTTACAAACGGATGATACGTGGTGTGTTAGTATTGACATGTCATTCATTTCAAATCGCAGAATGAAAACATTTCATTTGTATATCAAGTTAATATTTCACTGTTGTACTGCACAGGTGGAGTCTGTGTTTGAAACCATTGTGGAGGAGAAAGAAGAGGAATCAACATTAACTAGTAGGTTTTCCAAATGTATATCTGTGACCTCATTCATCTAAAGTCTATGATCAGTGTTGATCAAGAGTGGCATTTTATGGGCGTATTGTCAGGCAGACGCAGCGACCATTCAGTGTGGGAGGTGACGAACAGGTGGAGAATCAAATGGGGCCCGTTGTTGCTATTTAGGTTACCTACATCACCCAAGGGCCTGGGCTTGCCCCTGGGGGATGTTGGGACTTTGAAAATGTATTGACTTGAGTCCTGCTTGATGTGTTAAGTGTCCTGAGATGAATGCTGTTGTGATATGACACTATAAATAAAATTAAATAGGTGATTATTGGTAAATAAATTGTAATTAGTTAATTGAGCAAATGCTAAGTAGTTTAAAGTACCTTGTAGAAGTTTTTAGAACGATAGGTTGTTGTGATGCTTTGAAAGTACTTTGTGTTTTAACATGTAATGTGATTACTGATTGGTGCAATTGATCCTTTGGTAAGCCCCGCCTCTGGAACGCAAAAAGAGATTTCGATGGGCAGTGCAGTTAGTGACAGTGTGGGCTCCATGGAGGGGGAGCAGCTAATGAAGGGTTCTATAGCCTGTATTATAATGTATAGGACTTTTTATTAATGACTAACTGAGCCAACAATTTGCTCTCTTTCAGAACTTGGTAACACCATCTCCACCCTGTTTGGAGGAGGATCATCTGAACCCACCCAGAATATAACTGAACCCGCCCAGGTAATTACATTTGGTCTGGGTTTGATGTGTTTATTCAGCAGTTGGAGGGCTATATGAACTAGATGAACCGCTGCACCTCCATGCCCTTGTTTTTCTGTAACAGTTTAACAACTACTTGATGATGCACAGGCATGCTTGGCCCGAGACCCTAGCTAACATTGTTTCCTAATTTCTCATGTCCAGGACGAGGAGGAAGTGCCTCCAGAGTCTGGAAAGGACGGCAAGGACGAGGACGGTAAGACTGAGGCCCAGAAGGACGAGCCTGCCAAGGAGAAGCAGGAGGATTCAGAGAAAAGTGACGGTCAAGACAAAAGTCAGGAGAGGACAGAGGAGACGGGCAGCAACACTGATGCCAAGGTAAGATCTGTCACCTCTCTGAGAAACGCAGGATTCCTACATCATTGAAAACGTGGGAAAATGAGCGCAAGACGTGTGCTGGAAAGTCTTGTGTTGTCTTTGAAAACTTCAACATTCTCCTCTTTTCATCTAGCTAAGAATAAATTACTAGTCTAAATATTTGGGAAAATGAGCGCAAGACGTGTGCTGGAAAGTCTTGTGTTGTCTTTGAAAACTTCAACATTCTCCTCTTTTCATCTAGCTAAGAATAAATTACTAGTCTAAATATCAGAGCTCCTCAAAACGAATACCATTGCTTTCTGAGAAGCTAAATACTAAAACACAAAATAAAAACCCACAATTGTAGATAACATGTTTTTTGTCGTCAAAGTAACAAAGTATGACTCATTGGTATTCCTACCGTGGGAAATGGTTATTTATCATGTGATGTCAATCAGGGGGACACTGGGATCAGGCCTCCAATGTTAAATTGGTTAGCATCCTTGGTTCAGTTTGCTAAAGTTGATGTGCTTGTTAGCTTGTTTTGCCTGCAGAGGTTTGCGGTTTGTGATCGATCTTCTCATGGTTCTGACTTGGGCACTTGTGAAAGTTTGTATTAAAAAAAGCTTCACACATACTTAGTGTTGAAAGTGACCATAAATGTGCTGGTATAGGAGGAGAAGGATGGAGAGAAATCTGGAAACGCCGAAGCAGAGAAGGATGCAGAAAAGAAGGCAAAACCTCAAAAAAAGAGCAAGATCGCCGAGGAAATCGCAGTGGAACTCGTCATCAACGACATCCTCAACCCCACTGCTGATGATCTCACTTCCTCTAAGAAGAAGTAAAGCAGCACGTTTTATTTCTACAGTGTTTCTGTTTTTTTGATTCTCAGTTTTATTGGCTAAAACAGGTGTTTGTATGTCTTCAGGTTGCAGGATTTGACAGACAGAGATCTGGCCAAACAGGAAAGGGAAAAGTCACTTAACAGTCTGGAAGCGTTTATCTTTGAGACTCAGGTAAGTTCTAATTATTCAGCATCTCTCTATTCATCCTTTTTGTTTTTAAGAAATGTGGTGTGGCCAGTGCAGCTTTGCTCAATAAACATGTGGGTTGTTATCACTCAAAGGATTACAAATATAGCATATCGGTGTATCAATGCTCATAAAAGATAAAAAATCAAAGATATAGGATTACATTTTCAGATTAATATGAAAAATAATTGACCCAAAATGTCCAGGAATTCACATTCAATAAAATGTTATTTATATATCGCAATATCACAAATATGCCCCTGGACCCTCACATCAGATAAAGAAGAACTTGCTAAAAAACTGTAATAGGGGGAAAATACAGACACCATCGACTCATCAGGAGCAGGAATAACCCGTTCTGGATTTGTGGTTTCTTTTTTTTTTTTTTGTAGACATTGGTTTGGGGTCTCATCAAATACGTAGGGCATGTGCTTCTATGGTGAGAGCAAATAGTGTCTTGAGCAGGGGTCATATTAATACCTTTCCTAGAACAAAGAGTTGACTCAATCTGGTGATGAATCAGCACTGTAGCAGGAGTCATATAATACACTTGTCCTAGAACAAAGAGTTACTCCTGGTGATGAAACACCAAGAATATCACTTGTCCCACCCAACACGATAACGATGTAGCACCGGAAATGAAAGTGATCACAACACAAGACACTTGGCAACTGGGAAATTACAACAGTGTTTGCCGCTAGTAACTGTATATAGAAGAAGGCCAGCAATCACAGAAACCGATGAAAACTGATTTTCCCCTGTTAATATTAGATGGATAAAGTACTAAAATTACCAGCATAGTAAAATGTATGTAAATGGATATATGAACTACCAGCATGTGAATATGCTGCATAAGAAGGCCTGTGTTTTCAATTGTTTTTGTAGGCTACTTTTAAAGTATCAGTCTTAAAATAATTCAATGTAAAGATGAGTGTAATCAAAAAGTGGATGTAAATAAACAGTCATGGGACCACATCCCCTGTCCTCCTAAAAACACCCAGTGCTGTGGTTCTTTCTCCAGGACAAGCTATACCAGGAGGAGTACCAGCTGGTGGTGTCGGAGGAGGAGAAGGAGCAGGTCGTGGCCAAGCTGAGAGAGGCTTCGGAGTGGATGGACGAGGACGGCTACGCGGCGTCCACCAAGCAGCTGAGGGAGAAGCTGTCTCAGCTGAAGAGTCTGTGCAAGGACATGTTCTTCAGGGTAGAGGAGCGACGCAAGTGGCCAGACCGCCTGGCTGCCCTCAACAGCATGCTCAACACTTCCAGCTACTTCTTGAGGTGAGTGTTGAAAGGAAAGAGGGACATGTCAGGGTTTTGTGGTGACTCTGTGCATTTGTATTGACTCATTACCTTTTTCCTTTCAAAGGAGTGCCAAACTGATTCCAGAGGATGACCAAATCTTCACTGAAGTTGAGCTGAATATGCTAGAAAAAGTGATCAACGAAACAACGGTAGGTGGTGAACGTGTTAATGTCGTCACACTGTCGTCACACGCTTCTGTGGAGGATTTTGTTTCCGTGCAGCATTACTCTGGAGATTTTATTGTTGATCTGGACTTTTAGGACCCACTCCCACTAGGCCCAGTTGATCCGTACTGTGCTGACGCAGTCAATACCTACCTGCCTGTCTACCTGTGCACAGTCAATACCTACCTGCCTGTCTACCTGTGCACAGTCAATACCTACCTGCCTGTCTACCTGTGCACAGTCATTACCTACCTGCCTGTCTACCTGTGCACAGTCATTACCTACCTGCCTGTCTACCTGTGCACAGTCATTACCTACCTGCCTGTCTGCCTGTGCACAGTCATTACCTACCTGCCTGTCTGCCTGTGCACAGTCATTACCTACCTGCCTGTCTGCCTGTGCACAGTCATTACCTACCTGCCTGTCTACCTGTGCACAGTCGATACCTACCTGCCTGTCTACCTGTGCACAGTCGATACCTACCTGCCTGTCTACCTGTGCACAGTCGATACCTACCTGCCTGTCTACCTGTGCACAGTCGATACCTACCTGCCTGTCTACCTGTGCACAGTCGATACCTACCTGCCTGTCTACCTGTGCACAGTCGATACCTACCTGCCTGTCTACCTGTGCACAGTCGATACCTACCTGCCTGTCTACCTGTGCACAGTCGATACCTACCTGCCTGTCTACCTGTGCACAGTCGATACCTACCTGCCTGTCTACCTGTGCACAGTCGATACCTACCTGCCTGTCTACCTGTGCACAGTCGATACCTACCTGCCTGTCTACCTGTGCACAGTCGATACCTACCTGCCTGTCTACCTGTGCACAGTCGATACCTACCTGCCTGTCTACCTGTGCACAGTCGATACCTACCTGCCTGTCTACCTGTGCACAGTCGATACCTACCTGCCTGTCTACCTGTGCACAGTCGATACCTACCTGCCTGTCTACCTGTGCACAGTCGATACCTACCTGCCTGTCTACCTGCGCACAGTCGATACCTACCTGCCTGTCTACCTGCGCACAGTCGATACCTACCTGCCTGTCTACCTGCGCACAGTCGATACCTACCTGCCTGTCTACCTGCGCACAGTCGATACCTACCTGCCTGTCTACCTGTGCACAGTCGATACCTACCTGCCTGTCTACCTGTGCACAGTCGATACCTACCTGCCTGTCTACATGTGCACAGTCGATACCTACCTGCCTGTCTACCTGTGCACAGTCGATACCTACCTGCCTGTCTACCTGCGCACAGTCGATACCTACCTGCCTGTCTACCTGCGCACAGTCGATACCTACCTGCCTGTCTACCTGCGCACAGTCGATACCTACCTGCCTGTCTACCTGCGCACAGTCGATACCTACCTGCCTGTCTACATGTGCACAGTCGATACCTACCTGCCTGTCTACATGTGCACAGTCATTGCACACCAGTCTTCCACGAGCTGTTAGCTTGATAGCTATGAGTACTAACAATTGCCATGTTTGTTGTTTCATTCATTCTGATCATTTTGGGGGAGTGGTTTTGGGAGGCCAGAGGGGACGGTTGTCAGTGTTGCTAACTTGGTGATTTAGATTTATTGACTTTTAGAGTTTATGCTATACTCTTGCTAGTTTGTCAACGTTACCAACAGTCGGTTCCTCACAGTGGCACAGAATGCATTTCATAACAGCTTCCACAGGCTGAGTAGTTCTTTGTATCACATGAACTTTCCTCTGTCTGCTCCAGACTTGGAAGAATGTGACTGTAGCAGAGCAGGAGAAACGCACCCCGACGGAGCGGCCCATTCTGTTGTCCAAAGACATCGAGTCCAAGCTGGCTCTGCTGGATCGGGAGGTGAACTACCTGCTCAACAAGGCCAAGTTTGCTAAGCCCAAAGTTAAAGCCAAAGCCAAGAACAGCACCAGCTCCGATAAAAGCAGCAAGACCAACACCACAGCCGAGGAGAAAGTCATCCCTCCCACAGAGGAGAGCACGGACACAAAGAAGGGTGCGTTCAACAGCAACACTAACATCTGCCTATCATCGGTCCCTCGTGACAACTGTGAAGAGACTTAAAATAACATTTCATGTGTTTTTTATTTTTTTATTCAAATATAGAAACTCCACAGGAGGCGGAGCCAGGAGAAGCCCCTCCCACTGAAGAGAGCACTGTTCAAACAGACACAGACAGCCAATCACAGAGCATAGAAGAAACCACAACCACAGGTCGGTCTGCCTTACCTGTTGCTGATGATGATGCCGGAGAACTTTAGGGGGTGGACAAAATAATTGGAACATGTTCAATGTGGTCCAACAAAACATTAATCTAGATCACTGACCTGTTTGAACACTCCCTACACAAATGGAACATTATATCACTGCTGCGCTATTGTTATAGATCACTTATGCCTTTCAATCATTCTGTAACTTTATCCAGAAACAATCTAAAGTCCAGGCGTCTCATTTTTAACGAGGCATGTAGAAAGCAAACGTGGTGGTGGAATGTGATCACCTATGAACACTCTGACCCACGAGTATGAATATGGACACACAGATGGTGAGGGGAAAGAACTGAAGCCAGATTGTTGAAAATGATCTTATCTCTCAGACATTAAATTTAACTTCATAGCATTTTCTAGTGAGCCATAATGATTCTATTAAAAACCTTTCAATTGTAAAAGAGAGAACTCCACATGAAGTGAAAATAATCATCGCTTGTAGAAATCAAATAGCATTACATTAGTTAAGTTGCAGAACAGAGCATCAATGTTTTATAATCATAATCATTCACAATCATTACAATCATCCTTTTAAAAACAACAGTTAGCAAAGTGCTTTTGACAGCAGAATATAAATGTAGTCAGAAACACAAATACAACAAACATGTTAGCAGAGATGAGTTAAAGATAAAATAAAATATACAAATAAATAAAATTAAAAATAAATAAGTTAAAAACGGGCAACATCACATAAGAGCCAGTCTATAAACGTGTGTTTTAAGAAGTGATTCAGCAAGCCTTAGCTAGTTTTCACTAATATCTTCTAATGCATTCATCACCAAGTACGTTTTTAGTTTTCATGTAGTTTTTGTTTGTAAAGTCACTGCACTGAACATGACTAACTGAAAACCGCTATCTGAGGTATCGGAGACAATGTCTCACACTCCGTCTCACACTCCAGTCACCTCACATTCTCACCACCTGCACATGTGGATTGTGTAAATAAGTGTGATTCAGGCTGGTTGGCACCACTGACTGTCACGATCATTGTTACTGTAAGAATATACTTACTGCGGTGACCTTTGCATGGTGTTCTGATGCATGATGGATTCACTGCTACTGTTGGGATGACGTGAATGATGAATTAGAGTTCAGGGACCTGTGGGGGTGGGTGGGTGTTGAGAACCATTGATCATCATTTCTATGCATCAACATTCATGAGGTGCTTTGCATTGACCATATATAGTTGATTGTGGGTGTGTAGAGGGTAAATGAGGCTGATCCACATGCACACTTTTTCAAGTTGATTTGGGATTTAGAAAAGGACATTTCCCACCGGCAGGTTTTCTAAATCGCAATAGTTTCCCTCATTTTTACATGATGTTCATTCAGTGTGGAGCCTCCACGCTGTTTTAGAAATAAGATCCAGGTGATATCCGACTACAGCTATGAGCTCATTCCTCCACCAGGGGGCCCACTCAGACAAAATGTGGTTTTATTTTTAACACATTCAACAAAGTCCAGCTGCTGCAATCCATTAAACAACTTTTATACATCTCACTTCACCAATTCTGAGTGCAAATAATGAAGGCACAATGCAGATTTTTATTTTTAAATAACTTGATCTATACTGCAACGCTGTACCAGACCACATTTCTTTTTCTGAAGCAAGGAACACAACATTATAATACTTCAACATCTTACAATGACATTTGGTCACTTCTGGACAATAAAGTGTAATGACAAAAACCAACATGTCATAATATTGGAATGACGGATTGTGCTTCTGTTTTTAGTAATAAATCCTGCATAACAGTCTGATTTCTATTTTTTAAGTCAGCTGTTTGCTTCATTGTAAGTTGTGAAAGTGGTTTACGCAAAAGCTCATTCTTCTATCGTTGGCATTTCAGATTTCAGGCTTTGCAAAAGAATATGCAAATATTTTGTTGTCTTACATTTCATTAATGCCTCCTCCTAGTCATAATCAGTTGTGTGAGTACTTATTATCAGTGAAGCTGTTGAGATGACGAGCCTCTAATCCAACAAAGGCCTTTTCAACCATTGATGGAGCCGTTTGTGCCTTATTAAATCGTTAAACACTGAGTTGCTCAGCATTTGCACTGGAGAGGGATCGCATTCACCACAGAGCGTGTGCTTGTCTAATATTCTAATTATAATTCTTATTATATAATCCCGTGTACACACAGTACTCATTTCCTTCTGTCCTCGTTTGCAGGACCAACGGAGAAGGCCCAACCTGAAAACCACATAGAGGATGAATTATAACAGCTGGAACTGGGAGAAAAATCACTATATTTATTGACAGTGGATAAATGTTTGAGTTCCTTCTTACTCCTTTTTGTTCTTTTTTGGTTTTCCTTTAATTTTGTCTTTATGTCCTTGTTTATTGAACTGCCTGAAGCAGCTGATTGGATAAGGATTGGAGACTACTCATCCCCCCCCCCCCCCCCCTCCTAGTGTGCTCTTCATCTCTTTAGTCTTTCATGGATTCTGTAAGCAACAAACACTTTAACACCATGAGGAAGCAGTTCAACAAACATGAAGTCCAGGACTGTGTCTGTATGTTACAGATGCACATCGACCAAATACCTTCTCTTGTCCAACAAAGGGTCACATCCATGCCGATACAAAGGAGAGGTTAGCAGTGCTTGGCCGTATTGTAACTATAAGGACATTTGACAAGGCTGAGTGCTGTTATACTGTGGTTGGTCATTCATGCACATTTCATGTCCGGCTTTGTCCTCTGCACTGTGTCCTCAACCATGCTGTGTTGTTATGAGGTTAGTATTCGTCCAACACCTGCACCTCTACCGACTCGCCCCGGCCGCTGAGGACGGCACCTCCATGCTGTTGATGACATCAGAGCGTGAGGGCCGGTTTACTCAGTGGATTCCAATCCAGAATGTATTTGGCTATATATTCTGTCGGTATATATGTAAACCATAACTTAATTTTCATACAGTATATTTAAAGCCATTGGAAGTACAGTCTGTTGGAAAGCATCTTTATTCTGGTATAAATTGTTCATAAACATTGATACATAATGGAAGGTCATACTTTAATTTCTGACTGGGCTTTTGGAAAAAGCAATTGGCTGACATTAAACGATGGCTGACATTAAACTTGAGCAAAATACATCATATATATATATATATATATAAATCTGCAGATAGTTTTTACAAGCAGAACTACTGACGGTGTGTCATTTAGTCACTTACATGTCCTTTTTTCAGTCTGCTTACTTGATGGAACTTGTTTACTGGAGAAAGTCCAACATTATGCACCCCTTTAGTTCATTTACGGTTTCTTTTCCTTATTTTTGCCTGAATTGAATCATTGTAACCTCCTGCAAAAAAAAAGCAGCATGTTTGGCTTCATGACATGTTGGTGATTGACCTTCAGGTCCTCCTGAACACACTGAACTTGTTCTGAAACCAACATGCCAAACGTGGATCTTTAACAATCAAGAGTTTAATTCTGTCATCCGGCTAGATCAACTGAAATGCCTGATGAATTATTTGTTCCGTTAATGCCAGTGCAACCTTTGAGAGGAGCGTGAATGTCTTTCAGTGACGGTGGTCAAACTCCATGTTTTTCAAAGTCTCATAAGCTGCTATACGTTGTAGAAGAGCTGGTGTGTTAGTGTCGTCACTGTTCTTTACCTCGACATGCCCTGTGACGCAGATTCTCTCTCACATGTTTGCTCTGTTTTTCTGTGAAAGCAGCCGGGGGATTTGGGGACTCGGGTCAGGATTTGGGGTCAGCTGTTTCTGTGGTTGCAGCAACAAAAGAAAAGTCAGGAATGGAAGATGCAAACAATGTTGTGTTTCTAAACTGTTAATAAAAATCTTTGTTTTTAATTTTATTGTCATTTTTTTAAATGTGTTTAGATGATGAATTACTTAAGAATCGGTGCGCTAAGCAGACTAGCCAGGATAAGACCTGTCCAAGTGTCCTGGACTTAGACTGTGTTCCTTCCTGGTGCTGCTGTTCTTTACATGGACCTCACCTGCCTTTTTACTTAGTCAAATTATTACTGCAAAAGATTATATTTGTGGTTCCACAAATACTTTGCACAAATCAAAAATTAATGTTACACACAGAAATGTAAGACGGCATATTAGGGCCACTGTCGGGAAGAAAAAAAGCTTTGTTTTTGTCCTCCTACAATGGCCCTTATACGCTGTTGTAGAAATGCCTGACCAGATAAGATATTATAAAAAAATAAGAAAATCATTTTAACTTAATATTGCCTCTTGTTATTACTTACAAATCAAGCCTTATCCTCCTCCTGTCCTCATAATGTAGTTTTTACAGTTATCCAATACTAATTTTACTTCATGAAGGATCGCAGGAGTTTTGCCTACCCTGTTTACCACAAACTGGCAAGCAGGGGCTAACTTTTTCTTTTTTTTAAATTCTATTCTATTCTATTTATATGGAAAGTAGTTTGAAAGTTGCTTGAGTCAGATCCTTGACTAAAGCTCGTTTTGAACCCATGGAACACATTTCCTTGTGCAGCCCTGAATTATGTTTTAGTTCTCCGACGAGCCTTTTGATTGAAAATTTCACAATTTTTCCACACCATTTGTAATGGTTCACTGTTAATATGTTACAGTGTCGATGGAAAAAAGCAACCTGGGACTTAACATTTGAACATTTCTTCTTTTGAGTAAATACTAAAAGGCCACCTGCAGACTTGTAGTCAGAGATTGTGGTCCAGCCCTCCACTACTGTGTGTGTGTGTGTGTGTGTGTGCGTGTGTGTGTGTGCGTGCGTGTGTGTGCGCGTGCATGCAGTGAAGCTCACATTGCCATGGAACATACCGGCAAAATATGCTTTATTAAAAAAAACATAAAAGTACAGTGTTGCACAGTTCTGTGACATTTTCCCACCCTAAAAATCTCCTAAAATATATTATCATAAATAACCATAATGTATACATATAAAATACCCATTGTCAAAAACCTTTATATGAAACAGAAACACAAAACCCCTGAGTGTAAATTATAATAGCTACCACACTGTTTGTAACAAATAAACACTGCCCTCAATTCCATGACCCAATATAGGAGTATAAGGTGAACAGAAGAACCTGAAGCAGCGTTCAAGGCTCTCAGGTCTCGTAATGAGAACACATGCAGTGCTATTGTTTGTCTGATTTGTTGGTGAGGATGAACTCCGTATCAATGAAGCATACCCAATAGGAAATTATGCTCTTGCTTACTTATGTTCTCTTCCAGGCTAAATGAAAGCACCTGTCTAGTATTCTCCCTCTCGCATCTTTCAAGGAACCTGCTTTGTGTTTGATAACACCAACAATTATCCAAAATAGTCAGAGACTTTTGCTGTCACTCGTTTATCACAATTCTCATGTGGTATCGTAAACCTCACTGAGTGAACGAACAGGACTCAGCTTTCCAAGCTGCCTGGACCCACGTCACGCCTCGTTATGCAGAATTGTCTTGGTGGAGTTGATGTTGGATTTCTGGTAAACAAGGAATGCTACCAGAGTGAGGCAGATGGCTCCAACAATGCCCGCAATGACTGAAACAGCCACCAGGGGGCTATTCCAATGAGTCTGCTGACCTGGGGAGGAAAGAGACATGAATGATTAGATGATATAGTGCAATGTGCAAATACTGATGACCATATCTACTTTTATGTATCCATCTCTCAAGCTAATTGGTTTCCCTGGTGATACAGAGGCTACATGTCCAAAGCAAAGGTGACTGATGAAACCAACAATCCCAGATTCACACTATTGATACGTCCACATAAGAAGTGGACGTAGTCATGGTGACGTCACCCGTTGGTTTGAGGACGAAGTTTTGCATTTTGGCCGTCGCATCTTGAATTATTCGCAACCAGTGAAGGAAGTGACCATATTTGGACTGTGGAGGAGCGACAGGTGGATCTGATCAACACAGGCAGCAGAGCGGCACCCCAAGCAGCAACCTTACTGGATCTGGATCCATCTGGATTCTGGTGTAAAGCTGCTAACAAAGTAAGCTTCCGAATTCAAGGTCAACTTTACAGCTAAGTGTTAAAGTCATCTTAGTAGCTAACTGCTAACTGCAGCAAGTTCATCGCAACCAAGGTGAGAGAGGAGGATGGTTGGAACTTCTTTCTCAAACCCTCATTTTTACATGTGTTACTCAACTTTTTTCTGTCACTCAATTGAACAACTGACAATCAACAACTTCCATATAAGAATGTCTGACAAGCCTGGATGCTCCTCTGGAATCAAACCCCACCAGAAGATGCTCCACTGCAACTTCCAGGAAGAGGCCCCAGCTTCCCCTTACCAGGTGAGGATCGTTCATCTGACCCTTCACTTTGGACAAACCCACCATTCACCACCCATTATTTCCTGGGAGCTTTTATACCTTGTCTATATGATCAGAGAAACCAAATTACACCATTGTCCAATGTTCATGTTGGAAGTTTTTACATACCTCCAGATGCCACCAGATAACCTGCAAGAGGAGAAACCGTCAGTTCATTCATGACAGGAAGAAACCTCCAATCAACTCTTGCTGACTAATGTGCAACAGATGGGATTCAGCAAACATACGACTGTGCCTTTGGTACTTGAATACGTCTGAATTTTGAGGCACAAACCTATGATGACCTCACCGTTATCTGAGCGGGTAGTGATGGGGCCTGAGCTGACAGTGGCCATGTCACTCACTGAGGTGTCCTGGTTGTCATTGCTGCTGCGGCGCCTCCTGGAGTTGGTGCTGGTGGTGCAGTTCTGCAGGGTGATTTTGATGTTTTATTTCTTATTTTGGTTTAAACAGTTTTCAAGTAAAATACAGTGGAGTCTGACAATATGGATTTTTGTGTTCTATTTCATATGTTTCCTCTACCGCTACTGGCTGCGTGCACAGTCAGACTTCTTGTTGTGTCCCTGTTCCTTGCATAGTCCTCTTATATCACACTTTCGATACATAATCACACACCTCTACTCATAGAATCTGGAGTTACAAACCATAGATAATGTGATCCCACTATTCTTGTGTAATACGACAACCACAAACATCCTCTAACCGTAGCCATACTGTAGTTATGTGTAGATATAGTAGAAAACAGGGATAAAATAAAACAAAACAAAATGTCATTTTCATTGTATGTGAAGCAGGATTTTGCAGAAATATCTAATATCAAAGTTGGCGGACATTTGCATTTGTGAAGTATGGTTTTGCATCTTACCTGGATGAGTTCTGGGCAGAAGGAGTTCATGCAGAGTCTGGTGGCACAGTGTACGTAGTAGGTGGAGAGGTGTGTGTCAGTTTCGTCTGTGTTGTGGACAAAGCGGAAAGCCTCGAAGGAGAAGCGGGCTACCTGCTGCTCTCCGTTGACTCCTATTACTGTCTGGCCATCGCGGTTACACCTTGAAGAGGACAGATGGTGTTTGGTGTCCGGTTCTCCAGGGTTTTCTACCAGGTCTCACAGAAATCCAGACATTCTGACCAACTAGCAGATACCTTTTGTTTTAGCAGCTTGGCTGGTTTAGCCGGCGCAGGTGCTTTTACCTCTCAAACAGGCTGTTAATGTTACCCTACGTTTTAAAGGTTGATTTGAAGTGTTCAAGGACATGAAGTATTCAGATTTTTCCCTATCAGTTATATTTAGAAAATTGTCAAATTGAAATCACTGAAATGAGTCAGATAATGAAGACATTGCATCTTTTCATCTTTCATGTTAACTGATAACTCACCCAACAAAGAGGTCGTGAGATGTCGTGTTGATGAGGAAAGGTGAGGTTGTAGCGTAACATCGGTCCAGGATCACGTTGAATCTGCAAGGAAACATTTTGGTATCAGCACAGATCCAAAACCTATTCATATTTTTCTATTTTCTACACTGGGATTGAAGAACCTGTGGAATTTGGCACTGGTAGTGTTTGGGAAAAAGTACTGGATTTTGATGAGGTAAACCTGTGTATTAAACCTGGGTTAACAGTAATGCGTTATTATACAGATACTTGTACTTTTAAAGAATAAAAGGCTCTCGGATCAATATTCTTTGATTGGTAAAACCTGTGTGAAGTACCTGTTGGTGAGGTTGGAGGCCTTCACCTCAACAAAGATCCGGGTCTTAAGCTCCAGGCCACTCTGAGGGATCTTCAGCACGGAGGAGAAGCCATTGTTCTTTAGCCCCAATAAGAGAAGAGAGGGAAGGATGTGGTTTAGAATGATATGGGTTGGTCATTTTTACCAGTGCTTCAAGCTCCAGTATCAGTTTAAAAGTCTGCATCCGTGCACACCAGAGGGCCAGAGGTTTTTATAATTTAAAAACAAAGGAAATTATAAATAGAATAAATATGTTTATGATAATTCATGGATTTATAAATTAATCTCCCAGTCAGGATGAAGTTCAAATAGATTCATTTTACCAACAGAACATGCAAACTCAACACAGAAGGAACCCAGGGCTGACCTGGGAATCAAACCCGGGATCCTCTCGCTGTGAGGCGAGAGTGCTACCCACTACACCACTGTGCAGCCTGAAGCTGGATTTCGAAGTATCTTCTAATAACATCTTAAAGGTGAGATATATTTGTTCTTAAATCGAGTTACTGTATAACAAAATACATAACGCACATTGTTCTGTGGGTCAGTCAAATAAGCTGACTGTTGTCCCCTCACACTTACCGAGAACAGTTGCATGCTCAGTGTACTGATGAAACTCCCATTTTTGTCTTTGACTGCCAGGCTGACCCCAGACCTGTTGGACAAGAAATCTTTTGTCAGCAGCTGGAAATATATAAAAAAAAAAATCTGATATAATCTCATACATGAGGGACGTGCCAAGGTGAGTTTCAAACCTTTCTGAAACCAGACACACGGCACATGGCATTTATCTGATGGAGCTGAGCTTCATCCATATACAGTCAACCTCTCTTTACACAAACATGTTTGTGTATCAAGTTTATTAATGTTTTTTTTTACAATCTTTTGTTGATGAAGTTTGAGTTGCCAGTCTTCAACTGTAAGTTTAACCAAAGAAGACATTTGTTGCACAGATAAGTGAACTCCTTGAACACTGGCTCCCTGTTGCAGCCCACATTCAATTCAAGATGATGACACTGGCCTTCAAGGCCATTAATGGAACGGCACCCATCTACCTTCAAACACTGGTCAAACCACACGCCCCAATGTGAGCACTTTGCTTCTCTACTTCAGCTGGCCGGCTGGCACCACCATCGCTGAAATCAAACAAATGTTGCTCAGCAAAGTCCAGACTCTTCTCTGTTCTGGTCCTCAGTGGTGGAACAAACTCCTGACTAATGTCAAGACAGCAGAGTCACTGGCCATCTTCCTAAAAAGTCTCAAGACTCACCTGTTCAGACTTCACCTCGACTCTACATAGCATGACCCACTAACAACCCCCCTCAGACGATGACCTAACACTTTGTATTTTTTCGCTCTTACTTTATCAGCAATGATATGTTGTGGTTTCTTTCTTTCGACAAATGTACTTATTGTAAGTCGCTTTGGACAAAAGCGTCTGCTAAATGCCCTAAATGTAAATGTAAGAAACCGCCGGATGGATACGGATCACTTCCCTCACTGTTCTTCACGCTTTGTCAGCTTCACAGCAACATCACCTCTTTGTTCCTAACTCAGGTGTGACTGAAACTGAGAGAACTTAGACTTAGAGGTAAATGTGAGAAAATAGATTCAGCAGGTTATTGTAAATATTTAAAGTCACAGATGAAAGTATTTCAATGTTTAAATAACACGGTACAACTGAACTTCATACATGTAATATAAATAAATACATAAATAAAACCCACATTACAAGCTCACATAAAACACAGTACATCAATGAAAGCATAACATTAAATCCAGCTATCTTCAACCAACCCAACCATCATGACCATAACGGTCAACTTGATATTTAGAGAAAATAGCAGCTGAGTATTTCACTGACATAAAACCATTTCTCCCCTGCTGATGCTCTGAACCTCCATCACAGGCTGGACACGACTCAAACATGACTTGAGCTTTTGGAATAGCTCTTTCAGAGGAAACGTGAAACCGACCCAAGAACGCCATGTTAATTATGTGATGTGGCCTGCTGAGAGAGTGACCAACCAGGTGATAATAGAGAAGATTGACTCAACCATGGAATTGGGACACAGTGGCTTCCCTGCTGAAGTCAAACCAGCCAGTTTGTCTATCTATCCAAATTGTAAAGGTAATAAGTAATAGATGAATTCATTAAAATAAACCCTTGCATCTGTATTATTGGATATGGTGTGTTATACT
Organism: Chelidonichthys spinosus; assembly: GCA_029853015.1. Classification (NCBI taxonomy): domain Eukaryota; kingdom Metazoa; phylum Chordata; class Actinopteri; order Perciformes; family Triglidae; genus Chelidonichthys; species Chelidonichthys spinosus. The sequence goes on from CM056835.1 coordinate 9,382,824, forward strand.
TTGAAATGTGTTGCCTTGCATTGACATGTTCCGTTTGTGCACTGTGAATGTGCAACTTACACGCTCATCTGAGTGTTGTTGACCAGGTACTGGAGTGGGTAGCGGCAGGAGAACCTGTACATCACCTCTTGGTGGTAGGTGATGGCGGCTGTGGTGGGGTCCTCAGAGCAGATCATGCCTGAGATGCTGATGTACTGGACGTTGGAGAAGTCTGCAAACAGTCCCGTTCCCAACTCCTCAATGACCTTTGGGCAAAAAGAGTGTACGTTTGTGGAGTAAGAATCTAATGTGTGAGTAGCATCTGCTGGGTGTTTTTTGGTGAACCTACCCTCAGCTGGCTGGAACAGGAATTGATCGCATCCTCTGTGATGGAGAAGTTGAATTTTAAAACAGGCGGGTCCACCGTCCAGTCGGGAGTCCCTTTACACTGGTTTTTGGAGTGCTCCGAGTTGAGGGACAGCAGTGACTCGTTGTATCCATTGAAATAGATTGGACACAGGAGGATGTGGAGGTCCACTGTCTGAGAGCCACAGAGGACCTCAATGTCTGAGTTCGCTGAACAGAGCAAGGATAAGACCAGAATTAACATGACTCACTCTGGGGCTCCAGAACTGACCTCTCCATTCATTTCACACATTAGGTGTATTGGTTCGGAGTAGCCGACTACTCCACCTCCGTCGAGCTAACATCTGAGAATCTTTAACTGACCCTTTTAACAAAAAGCCTGTGTTACAAAGAGTAGGTGTGGAGTTTACAAAATGGATAAGCATGTATGCACTGTGTACGATCAATACACAATAATATTCCAAAAATATTCAGAATATTACAATATTCAGATATTGATACATCATTTATTTATGCCACCCAAACGGCATGTTTTGTTAGATATTGGATATTCTGAATGAGGTCTTATTCCATCTATAGAATGTAAGGACTAAGACATTGTTATTCAGGATTTAGGAGCATTCCTTGGACATACAGTGTAATTTGAATATGTTTCTCAACTGAGATGAATTTTCAACATGCAGCTCATTCCTGTGTACGGCCAGCTCTGTGCATTGTATACAAACCCATGGGCATCAGGCACACTGTATGAGGGTGGGGCAAGCGTGACTGATCTTCAACATGTGTTAATTTCTGTCACTTGAGAAAATTAGCTCTAAATAGAAGCTCAGCTCATGCTGTTAGGACATGTTATTATTAATGGGAAATAATATAATACGTGAGGAACACAACGGGGAAATGTAGATAATTGGAGAATGTAGCCGAGTTAGTTGTCCTCCACGTAACTCATTGATTTGATAACATCAACAGAAATGCATTAAACAGAAATTGCATGCAAGTATAAATATATCCTCTGAATTACTCATGAAATCAATTTCTGTAATTTTATATGTGCTCTGACAGGAGCCAACCACGATACAATATGTACCCGTATTTCCTTCTCCTGCTAAAGCCAGATAAAAGTATCAAGCCACATTATAATGCATCTGAATTTAACCTTTTCAGTTCAGCTTGGAAATTGGTCCTCCTCATCTTCTACCATCAAGTGTGGTGTCCCACAAGGTTCCATCTTAGGCCCCCCTTTTATTTGTATATTGTATATGCTTCCCCTGAGCTCAATTTTAGAGAATCACAACATTCATTACCACAGTTATGCAGATGAAACACTACTGTACCTGTAATACTGTAAGTATTAAACATTGAATGTTTGATTTATGATTGTTTAGTTTGTCCCATTACTTTTGGTCCCTTAAAAAGTGGGAATCGTATCGAGAAACTGTTGTAATTCCTACACCGTTCACCTGGTTTGAATGTAAATACCCTCAAATTAGAGCTGAAAGTGTGCAGTAAAAGCACATCTTGTATGTTTCATTTCAAATTACACTACATTGCAGTGTTGTACAAAGCCAAAGAGAAGATAATTGTGTCGATGTCCCAATATATATGGACCTGACTGTATGAACAACAATCAGTTTCTTTTATCTTCTTTTGACAGGTGATACATAACGACAGCTGCTCCATTTCAAACTCCCCAAAGCTGTGACACACCTCATCTCAGAGATAAAGACACACTCTCAGATAGCCACCGTGCTGAATATATTAGGTTGCAGGAGACAGAGGGGTGTGAGGGAAGTCAAAGCAGCAGGCAAGAGAGATGCAAGGCTGACCTGGACTTCTGAATGTGGACTGTCCAATGCATGCATGTTGAGCTTGGGTGAGAAAGAGTCTGGCAAGTTGAAACGTTAGAAGGGCCAGCCACATTGTCCTCAACCTGCGGGGAAAATCAGATGACAGTAATCAGAAGCTCACGTTCACCTCTTTACGGGATCTAATAAAGAGTTCAAAAAGGAAACCATAAGAAGATTGATCTTCTTTGGTGGAACTGCCATACATGTTTTAGTTGTGTGCTGTATTTTATAACCTCATCATGTTGCTAGTATTTTTTTTTAAATCTTAATCTGAAAAGTAGCAAAACCTCAAATGGGGTAGAAGTATAAAGTGGAATAAAATGGACATAGTACATAAAATGGTACTTAAAGTAGTCTACTATCTCCATGATTACTTTCAACCATTGCAGACATGTGGAAACAATTTATTACAGACATGGGTAATGCCAATAAAACAAATGTAAGTCACCAGAAAACAGCTTTTAAAAAGAATTTGGGAACACTGAACAATACTGAGGAAATCATCAGCCAGATCAAGTAATATGATGAACTATATTACTCTAAGTCTGACATCAACACATACAGGGAGACAACAATTTGGATGTAAATCTTTTAGGTTCTTTTTTTAGCATTGCAGTACGTTGAGACATTTAAGAAAATGAAGGAATAAAAAAGTCCAATTAAAGTTAGAACTGATGGCCAAAACAATACCATCCACATATTTTTTAACCAATGAAAGGCAGTGAGATTTCTGCTTGAGTCAATTCTTACCTTGTATAGATCTACAGTGTTTTCTCACTTCTCTCCCTCAGAACGTCTTTCTGGTTTACCCTTACCTTCATGACTGTGAGCCATTTATACTGGCCTCCTTTCCAGCTAAAAGCGTCCACAGGAAGTCCAGTGAGAAGAAAGGGAAAGGTATAGAGCAACACAAGCTGGTTGGATCATCTGACAGACGTGGAACAATAGCTGAATATACACAGTTATAAATTTAACATGTCATTTCAGCAATGACATCAACAACCATCATTTTTGTCACAATGTACCCTCTGTGGATTGGTTCTATTTTAAGAAAAACAATTACTAGTACAGTGAAGAAAATAAGTATTTGAACACCCTGCTATTTTGCAAGTTCTCCCACTTAGAAATCATGGAGGGGTCTGAAATTTTCATGGTAGGTGCATATCCACTGTGTGAGATAATCTCAAAAGAAAAATCCAGAAATCCCAATCTATGATTTTTTAACAATTTATTCGTGTGATACAGCTGGAAATAAGTATTTGAACACCAACGTTAATATTTGGTAGAGTAGCCTTTGTTTGCAATTACAGAGGTCAAACGTTTCCTGTAGTTCTTCACCAGGTTTGCACGGACTGCAGGAGGGATTTTGGCCCACTCCTCCACACAGATCTTCTCTAGATCAGTCAGGTTTCTGGGCTGTCGCTGAGAAACAGAGTTTCAGCTCCCTCCAAAGATTTTCAATTGGATTTAGGTCTGGAGACTGGCTAGGCCACTCCAGAACCTTGATATGCTTCTTACGAAGCCACTCCTTGGTTTTCCTGGCTGTGTGCTTTGGGTCATTGTCATGTTGGAAGATCCAGCCACGACTCATCTTCAATGATCTGACTGAGGGAAAGAGGTTGTTCCCCAAAATCTCACAATACATGGCCGCAGTCATCCTCTCCTTAATACAGTACAGTCCTGTCCCATGAGCAGAAAAACACCCCCAAAGCATGATGCTACCACCCCCATGCTTCACAGTAGGGATGGTGTTCTTGGGATGGTACGCATCATTCTTCTTCCTCCAAACACGCTTAGTGGAATTATGACCAAAAAGGTCCATTTTGGTCTCATCTGACCACAAAACTTTCTCCCATGACTCCTCTGGATCATCCAAATGGTCATTGGCAAACTTAAGACGGGCCTTAACATGTGCTGGTTTAAGCAGGGGAACCTTCCGTGCCATGCATGATTTCAAACCATGACGTCTTAGTGTATTACCAACAGTGACCATGGAAACGGTGGTCCCAGCTCTTTTCAGGTCATTGAACAAGTCCTGCCGTGTAGTTCTGGGCTGATTCCTGATACCTTTCTTAGCATCATTGAGACCCCACGAGGTGATATCTTGCATGGGGCTCCACTCCGATTGAGATTGACCGTCATGTTTAGCTTCTTCCATTTTCTAATGATTGCTCCAACAGTGGACCTTTTTTCACCAAGCTGCTTGGCAATTTCTCCGTAGCCCTTTCCAGCCTTGTGGAGTTGTACAATTTTTTCTCTGGTGTCTTTGGACAGCTCTTTGCTCTTAGCCATGCTGAATGTTTGGGTCTTATTGATTGTATGGGGTGGACAGTTGTCTTTATGCAGCTAACGACCTCACACAGGTGCATCTGATTCAGGATAATACAGTGGAGTGGAGGAGGACTTTTAAAGGCGGACTAACAGGTCTTTGAGGGTCAGAATTCTAGCTGATAGACAGGTGTTCAAATACTTATTTCCAGCTGTATCACACAAATAAATTGTTAAAAAATCATAGATTGGGATTTCTGGATTTTTCTTTTTAGATTATCTCTCACACAGTGGACATGCACCTACCATGAACATTTCAGACCCCTCCATGATTTCTAAGTGGGAGAACTTGCAAAATCGCAGGGTGTTCAAATACTTATTTTCTTCACTGTAAGGTTTCGACACAATCATGCTATTTATTCTTACTTCTGATTATTACTTTAAATTGCATGAAAATATGGCGATTTGTAGTTTTTTCTTAAAACTCGGATGGTCACAGATTTTTTAGAACTTAAAATACAATTGGAAACTTCAAATCACGTTAAGTTTCTACAAGAACCTGAGTTAACCTATGTTGCCGATGTTACATAACCAAAACTTTAAGACCTGCTGAATTGTCCCACCCACGAGTATGCAGGGGCGTCTAAAAAAGGCCTTCTTATGAAATCTGCTACACATTCTGCTTTTTATTTGTCACAACCCCCAACTTCTGCCTGGGGCTACCACTCTTTGTTAAGAAATTAGGTCTCCTACACATCACCTCTGACTCGAAAAGAAAGGCACACCCTGCCAAACAAAACCTACAACTGTCACCTGAACCACGAATCACCCCAAGATCCCCTCCAGGAACCCTGACACCTCATGGGACAAAGGAGCAGAGATGATCTTACACATAGTGTAGCCTTCAGTACGTGTCCTGTCCCTCCTTGTCCCCCATTCAGGAGACAGAAGTGCTAACCAGCTGTATGTGTTGCAACATCTGAACCATTTTTGAAAAGTTTCATTATCTCCATCCGACCCAGAAGGAAACAGCAACATGCTCACTTCTACTACAAAAACAAAAAACTGAATTTAAACTTTCATCAGTATGTGTACATTAGCTATATTAATTAAATAATTTACAGTTTTATTCTCCTTCCAACCTCTCTCTCTCTGCTTGCTTCCATCCCCTCAGGACACAATAGGAGCTTCTCCTTTCATTGTACACAGGGGTAAAGAGAGCTGCATGATAAAACAAAGGTCCTGTTCTACTTCTTTGGAATATGAGCAATCAATTAATGCCTTAGGCTCTGATCTGTTAAATGCAAATAACAGTTCAACTTAAATCACGTTCAATTCAATTTTAATTAAATATTTTTTACAGTGTCGTATCACAACAAAAGTTATCTCAGGAGATTTTACACATTGACTAGAATACGCACAAGACCCAACATCACCAGGGGCAAGCGTTACAGTGGCAAGAAAAAAACTGTTTTAGGCAGAAATCTCGAGCAGACTAGGATCTTGGGTACCATCTGCATTTGGTGTTTGTAATATTAACAGTAGTAGTATTAGTAGTGGTCGTATAAACAGTTGTAGTCCATGATGGCAGGCACAGCTGCCCCGAGATCGATCCATCTCAAAAAGGTGTCGTCTGAAAAGCAGAGAATGATGAGCAGCCTCACAGCAGCAGGTGGAGCCACAATACAGTGCTTCCATCATCAGGCCAGTGAGCAGTCGGCGTCGGTCAAGACCTCAGTGGACAATAAAGCACAACCAGACTCCCCTGGTCCCCCTCAAGCTTTAGCTCCCAGACTCAGTGGGTCATTATAAATCCCCCAGCAGTGACTGCTGTGGAAGACTGAGAGGAGCTTTGATGTCACATTTATATGTTTACTTCAGACACATGAATGAGGTGAATCAGAGGCCACACACACACACACACACACACACACACACACACACACACACACACTTCTCAATACACAGATACACACCACACATATAAGCCAACACCATTTCAGTTGAATAAATGTATTCCATTGGCTTGCAGTGCTCTATAACACAGTGGAAATAGAAAACCAGAAAATTGGATGTAATTGCTCCATATGAAAAAAAAAGAAAACATGTCTCAATCAGTTGGGAAAATAATAAAAAATGCAATTATCAAGCCCCAGCTTCAGTTTTAAAAGCTTTAAAAGCAGCCATGGGTTGAAAAAACGTTATATAGGTAGCCAATGGGGACAAAAACGTCTAGAGGAGGCTGAAAACCATTTTGATTAGACAGTAGATTATCACTTAATATAGAATCAGTGGTTGAATTTCCAAAGTTTGTCCAAAAATACAGACTGTGACCAAATATGGCGCAAGCATAACCCAAATGATCCAAAGAAATAAAACCCAAATGGACACAAATAGCCCAGGGAGGTCACAAGGGCTAACATGCACAAACTGAGATGAATGAATGAATAGGGGGGTCTGTGCGTGCGATGAAAAGAAGGTGCCTTTGTTTTTTAGTCCCTCCGGTTGTTATTAAATGCTATATGTGGCCGGGTGAGCCATCTCCCTCCTGGCCACTGCATGGCGCTGGGCCAGCTCGCGCAGGTTAATTGTTGGGCGGAGCTGTAGGTGATTAAAACCAGGTGTGTTGGGCACCGCCCTCCCTTTCTGCTTCTGCTGTGCGGCATGTTGGTCGGCGTGCATGTCCGTGTCTCCCCGTCGTTGGTCGGCGTGCATGTCCGTGTCTCCCCGTCGTTGGTCGGCGTGCATGTCCGTGTCTCCCCGTCGTTGGTCTGCGTGCATGTCCGTGTCTCCCCGTCGTGTCATTAAGGTAGGCACCCTTTACTATCTGCTGTTATATGATCTGCTTTTTCGGCCCTGGGGCTCCATCCTCCTGCTCCGTTGCAGCGCTGGGAGCGACGGTGAGCCGGAAGGAGCTAGCGGTTCAGGTGGGCGCGTGTCTGTGCGGTAGAGTTCAGAGGTATGCTGCTCGTATTTGTCGAGTTACAGTTTCCCGTATATTGCGCTATTTGTGACACGTTCGTAACCGGCGCCCCCCATTCCTCCTAGTTCTGCACTTGTCCCGTTGGTGTGTTCCGGTCATCGGCCACCGCGATAAGGTTTTGCTGCTGGCCTGGCTCGGAGTGTACCAAGAAGCTCCACACTGTTTCAGGTCACTGTGGTAAATGTCAGTCAACACTGTCAAGCGCTTTGGATTGAAGCGCTATATAAATGAGGACCATTTACCATTTATGTGCCACGGCTCAGATTCAGTGTGAAGGCATCACACCATTATCGGTGCCCACACTGCAAACTCACCTGTCTTTTTATATTTTGATTTGAAGCATTATATTATTTTCCCTACTAATTTGAATATTAATGGTTTTGTTTTTACTTTAGGTCCTATTTAGTTAGAAGTCGCTTGATAGTTTGGGATTATTTTGTTTTTAAGTTGATTTTGGGTAAAATAATTTCTTCCTTTGCTTAATATTTGTTTAGTTCTTAGCCTAAGTTGGTTTATATTGTTTCTTTGTTTAATTCCTTGGCGACTGAATGTATTTCTTTTTATGATATATGGATTATTTCTATTCTGTTTTTGTTAATTAATTGATTAATTGAGTATTTGGTTTTTCTTCCTTTTAAACGTAGATGTTCCCAGATGTCCCCACACTGTGATCATTTTGTGATTTTTGCTTGTTTTACAACAGGTGCTGAGGCCCAAGCGAGCAGCAGCCATTCCCCGGTGGTGGTGTTTGAGTCTTTTTCGTTGCAGTGCACTGATGGTTTATAGTTTGGATTTTGTCCTTTTTGAGTTTCCTGCCACCGTGGTAATCCCCAGCTCTGGTTGGGTTCTTTGTTTGTTTCGGCCAGTGTGGTGGCTCCATCTGGGCATATCCCCCCCTTGGGTCATCCAACTCCACAACCCTTGTTATTTTAAAGTAATTTTAAGCTTAATCTTATTGATAAAGATATTTCTTTGAAACTATGTCCTCTTGCCCTTGTGTGATTTTAGGAACCAGTGATATCCTTGTATGGTTATTTTCTGGGTTAGAAGCCCAGGTGGTGTTGTTGACGACACACACACGCACACACACTACACATACACACGCACACACAACTGAGACGGTCTGTTTAGACTGAATACTTTGTCCAGCCAGCTTATTATGTCTGAGAAAGTTAAGCAGTGGTCCAGGACAGCTCTGAAAGCTGTTAGTGTATAGATTGACACCATGGTTTGTGCACAACTTAAAATCATTGAGACTTAGATTTTGAGTTTGCACAGTGCAAATACATTTTCCCACGTTTGCAAAGTTACCACAAGATAAAGGAAACGGTATGTCTTTGGCTGCAGCAATTGTAACAAATCATCATAACGTCCTTGATGACTGGTATTTCGTTCAACTAGAGAACATGTTAACGATTTTTATTCGCGCTTCACCAACTCTGCAGACAGAGACAGGAAGTGCTCATTTTGTTCGTGAAGCACAGCATCCCTGGCTTCCTTCTCTGCCTGCTCCTTCACCAAGGCCAACATCCCCCCCCCCCCCCCCCCCTCTTTGGTCTTTTAGTGGGAGGCTGGGAAGTGGCGGCACTGGTGGATGGCTGGGACTCCTCCTTACTGTCATTTTGGATGGCTGAGTGACCCAGTGGTCGAGGTGAGGCTTCAGCAGCCTGGCCATGGTCAGGCAGCATGCATTAGGAAACGAGGCTGGGAGGCTGAATGGATGGCCTTCCCCCAAGCACCTCATGCATGGCATCAAACCATTGCCAAGTTGCTGCTGTTGCCTCACCCTGGCCTGTGCCTGTTGGGGGGGGGGGGGGGGGGGGATTCTTCAACTCCTATGGATGAAAAAATGTTATGGAAAAAAAAAATTAAAAGGCAGATGGCGCAGAATACAGTGACCAATACTGAAAGTTGGTTATGAAACATTTGGGTTAATGGTAATTGCAGTCGCATCTAATTTTTAAAAATGTAAATTAAAAGTGTAGACAATAAATAGGCAGAAAACATTCCCATTAGAAGGCTTTGTAGTCTATGTTAGCACGTTTTAATCCAACCAAATATCCACAAGCCCAACCCATGGTGGCCAGCCAGACAATTTGACCTTATATTTGGTCTTCAAGTTATCCTGTTTTCTGCAGGCCTGGATGGGGGTGATCTGGCCCTCCTTGACCATTTCTTTCACCACCTGTCTTTAGGAGAGAATTAGTTCACTTGCCATAGCTATTACAAAAAAACCAAACAAATGTTTAGACAGGTACTGTATTAGGCTACTTACGCCCGGCCAGATTCGCTGCATTTCTTCTGGTGTGGAACAGACTGTCCAATTTCACTCATGCCTTAACTAAGGTTGACTGCCTAAAGTAAAATGAATTAATCATATGGCTACATGATGGAAATATTGTTAAAGGCTGGGAATAGGCAGTACAATATCAAGTTATATCGGCTATTAACACCCTTCAGCAGGTGCCATCACACCGGTGTGATCAGAATGCTGCAGAACAAATGTTCTGAATACTATAATGGGGACCTTTTTAGAATATATCATCACACAAAACTCCCCTGCTGAGCCACAATGTTACCATCATGGCTGCCACTTGTTTACTTCCGGGGCACTTCTTTAGTTAGGAACCTTCCTAAGCAAAATACTTTTCGACCGCAGCCATAGTGTATTGTTAGTGTATTGTATTTTGATAAGTGTTGGGTTAGTTTACAATGTGTGATTTTGAGCATGAAATTCACCATTGTGTAGGTGTGCTGATGCATTAAGAGTTTACGAACATTGTTAAAAGTATTGAAATGTTTTAATGATCCAAACAAACTGTAAATATATACTTTTTTTTTTAAATCTACATTAAAAAAAAGGCTTCCAGTCCAGTTTATATGATAATTAAGTTATTGTTTGAGTTATGGAGAAGGGGTTGGATCTATTTTACTCCTTTTTGGGAAATGTAATATTTGTTCATGTTGATTATGAATGTTGGTCATAGTGAAGAAGAAAGTAAATTTACATTTCATTGTATTCTTGCTCTCGCAAGGAATTGTGGGGAGACGTTATTGGACACTATTGTGTTGATAAATGTGACAGTGATAACAATTTCATTTCATTTAGATTTATTTATTTCAATCGTGTTAAAAATATTTAAGTTAAATACAGCAATTCTTAAAAATAACATATATTCAACAAAAACAAATACTACATCCCCAAAAAGGAGTGAAATAGATCCAACCCTTTATCCATAAATCAAACAATGAATAACTTAATTTATCATACAAAACTCTTGTGACTGGAAACCTAGATTTTCTTTTTTTTATTTCAATTCCAACCATTAAAATTAAATATTAGTGAGCTAGCTGTCCATATTTAGGATGAGATAACCTTTACAGAGCTGCTGATGAGAACCCCAGCGCTTTATCAATACCAGAATCAAAGAGAGGGAGCTACATGGGCTCACAGTCTGGTTATCTCTGGTCTTAGACCACTTCGGTGGAACCTTTACCGAACAATTTGAACGGCTATGTGAACACAATTATAACCGACAACGAAGATCACATGTAAAAATGTAATAAAAACGTATGAATATAGGCTGAATTAATGTTTATATAATGACAGGTTACTTCCTGGATGCAACATGTAAAGAGCAGTGGGGTAACTGTAATTGGTTTCCCAACAAACTGAGGTACAGAATCAGATTAATAAATCCTGGATCTTAGCCTGAAATGGAGCAGGCTCGGTCCACAGGATAAATCTGGTGATTTATGACATACTTTCATGAAACTGGATCAGCCAAGATGACTGGACCTTAATCCCCCATCTAGGTTTTGCTCCGGACCAAAGGGGCCTGAACTTTCTTTTTTTCACCCTTCATGTTTTGAGCTTCTTTACAGCAGAGGGGTCAAACACATTTAACACAAACCTGGCATGTCATACAGGATGTTCATACTTGGAAGACCTTTCACTTTATACTCCAACATGGAAACAATGTGACTTTTTTCTGCACTCTTTATCCAACAGTGAAAATACTTTGCCGATTCAGATTTTACATACAAAACACATGATGCAGCATCTCGATTCATTTCCTCAAACGTATACAGCAAACATTCACCTCTCCATAAACAGCTTTTCACATTAATATGTCATCTGCATAAAAACACTCCTGATTGTTATTGTAAAACTGGGAGGTTACATTCTACACATTTGATTCATAATTTGGTATTTTCCTTATGATTTTGAATGGAGTGTTACTCCATTGACTTATGTTCCAGTGTCTAACACAATAAAAGGAGGATATGTTGGAGTGATGAGAAGATATTCTTACATTAGTTTACATATTTAACCTTGAGCTCCATGTGAACAGAACACTGAAGGCAACATGAACCACAACTCCAAATAAACTGGAATCCAAGCATTTAGTCAACCTGTCCAGTGAGGAGCAGTTATCCACGTCACTAACCCTCCACGTGCACATCTCCCAGATCCACTTCTGCCACTGTTCCGGACACAACACAGGGTTCTCCCAGACAGTCTCACACGTGATGGAAAAGAGCATTTCTCTTTAGAATCAGGAACACAACTAACTGGTAGTAAATCACAGCTTTAATCTCAATGACTCATCACATACAGTCAAGTCATTCCTAAGGTGCATGTATACAAACCTGTATTAGCCGAAATACGGTACAAATCAAAGGGAGACGCCCACAGTTCATGAGCACAGACTCGTTCTGGATTTATTAAATCATTTGTTAAAAACACATCGGGAAAAAACACTGAGTCCAAACAAAATGGCAGGCTACAGTTGCAATGAATCACAGCGACATTCAACATAAGGCCGGCGGCTGCCATTCATCCTCATCGAACACCGGCAAAAAGGTGCAAAATATCACAAACGCAGTTTTGGCAAAATCCCAGCCGACACAGCGCGGCGCGTTAAAGACGCACCGGGGTGACGTGGGACTGCTGCTGACCCCCCCTCCCGCCGTCTACTTGGAGCTGGTGTACTTGGTCACGGCCTTGGTGCCCTCGGACACGGCGTGTTTGGCCAGCTCCCCGGGCAGCAGCAAGCGGACGGCGGTCTGGATCTCCCGGGACGTGATGGTGGACCTTTTGTTGTAGTGAGCCAGGCGCGACGCCTCCCCGGCGATGCGCTCGAAGATGTCGTTGACAAACGAGTTCATGATGCCCATGGCCTTGGAGGAGATCCCCGTGTCCGGGTGCACCTGCTTCAACACCTTGTACACGTAAATGGCGTAGCTCTCCTTCCTGGTCTTGCGACGCTTTTTCTCGCCTTTCTTCTGGGTTTTGGTCACGGCTTTTTTGGAGCCCTTCTTGGGCGCAGGAGCGGATTTGGCCGGATCGGGCATTTTCGTCGTTGGTGTGACCGTGAAGGTGCGCGGATCCGCAGCAGGAAGGGACACCGCTCCTGTCGCCGCCCCGGTGCCAGTCTCTTATTTATAACGTAGCTGTGCAAATGAACGTGGGCCATTCCTCCTCTGTGATTGGAGCGTTCCCCCCCCACGGAGGACGCGCGTAACCGCAGTGCGCGCCGCGCCATTGGCTCGTACGTTTCAGTTTCACTTCGGCCAATCGGTGAAGCCCCGGTGGTTTATATTCCGTAACCCACAAACATTACGTAAAGGTCCGAGCTCTTGTAGCCGCGGCGGCGTGTCTGGTACACACAGCGACATCGGGGACTATTCGCCGTCATGTCTGGCAGAGGGAAAACCGGAGGCAAAGCCCGAGCCAAGGCTAAGTCCCGCTCCTCCCGGGCCGGACTCCAGTTCCCGGTGGGTCGAGTCCACAGGCTACTGCGCAAAGGCAACTACGCGGAGCGGGTCGGGGCCGGGGCTCCGGTGTATCTGGCGGCCGTGCTGGAATATCTCACCGCTGAGATCCTGGAGCTGGCAGGCAACGCGGCTCGGGACAACAAGAAGACCCGGATCATCCCCCGACACCTCCAGCTAGCCGTGCGCAACGACGAGGAGCTCAACAAGCTGCTGGGGGGTGTGACCATCGCTCAGGGGGGAGTGCTGCCCAACATCCAGGCTGTCCTCCTCCCCAAGAAGACGGAGAAACCGGCCAAGAGCAAGTAAAGACTCCACGAAGACCCGGACTCTTTCATATCTGTGTTTATTTTTCTGGATAAAAACGTTTCCCAGAGAGGACGCGGTTTCTACATCGGGACTATTGAGCGACGGCTCAGTCGCCACTTATTTTGTTGTCGGCTTCTGGAAAATGGAGGCGCGATGCTGATCGCTGGGGCTGATGGGAGGAATGCGCGTGTTATTATGGACCAACTGGGAGGGAGGGTTGTTTGCTTTCGCTGCGTTGCTACAAAGTAAAATAGTTGTGGTGTTTCTGTCATGTTGTTTCAATAAATCGCAGCCTTCCGAAGCAGCGAACACCTGTGTTTCTGTGACTCCTTCTGCTGGTCTGTCACAGGACACACACACACACACACACACACACACACACACACACACACACACACACACACAAAAATCCTCACCATGTTGGCGTTCTTCCTACGCTTCAGTTATAAGTATGAGCATCACTGCCTACTAACTTAAGCAGTTTCCCTGTAGTGAGATCAAAACTTGTGTTGCTTTATTTAATCCACACCAATACTTGCCTGGTTCTTGTCCAGCCAGCTGATGACTTTGTTGCACTTGCAAAATCTTCTGCTTGTCATCACTGATCTTGCCTGCAAGTTTTCATCCTCGACAGTCAGCCAACAGAGGCCAACTAAATACTTACCCTTGTGATTGTAATTGTGTTCTCCTTGCCAGTGCTTCCTCATACCCCTACCACACACCCTCATAAACCTGTTAAACGTAGGGAGGGTTAAGCAGATAATTTTGAACTGATGCATCTACAGTTCTGACTTTATTTCGCTCAGGCATCCAAGGAAGGTCGGGGCCTTTCCCCAGAAGCCATGTTGTCATGTAATTGCGGGAAAAGGAAAAGTGTTATTAATTAAAAAATAATTATGGTCCTGATCCATTTAGTGTCCCAGCCTTTCCGTTGAGCCATCACGCACAATAGCAGGGCCCTGGCTCCCCTAAGTGGAATAGGGCCATAATTAATGTTATAAATGACGCCTGTGTTTATTGACATGTCAGAATGTCTGCTGTGAAAACATTTCTAGCAACCTCCTGGTTCTGTGATCGACGCCTAGCTGGGTGTGCTGCTGTTGTGCTGGTGAGGTGGAGGTGGTCCCAACATGGCTACCCACTGCTGTCTGTTTGCACCTCATTGCTCTAAGAAAGTTAAACAATTCATGTTCTCATGTTATTCCAGCAGGGGGCACTAACACTCAATTATCAGGGTGGTAAAGTCTATCAAAGAGTCATATATTAGGAACACTATATTCAGAATGAAACAGCGTATTGAGTGGGTCTGTGCCTCGGATTCAAAAGGCAATTTGCTGCATATATCAACCAGTGATCCCTGTAAAATCACTCATTTGTTTGCTTAGTAGTTTTTGACATGTGTTATGCAGAGCAGGATTGTGCAGTCTGCAGGACACCAATGCTGTGCATCATCACACTGCAGTCAAAGATCAATAATACCTCAGAGTGTGTGTGCAGGGCGTAACAGGAAGTGTTCTCACCACTCATTCTAACATACACTATATTGCAAAAAGTATTCACTCACCCATCCAAATAATTGAAATCAGATGTTCCAATCACTTCCATGGCCACATGTGTATAAAAGCAAGCACCTAGGCATGCAGACTGTTTCTACAAACATCAGTGAAAGACTTGGTCGGTCTCAGAGCTCAGTGAATTCCAGCGTGGAACTGGGATAGGATGCCACCTGTGCAACAAGTCCAGTTGTGAAATTTCCTCGCTTCTAAATATTCCACAGCCAACTGTCAGTGGAATTATAACAAAGTAGAAGCGATTGGGAACGGCAGCAAGAAGCCAAGAAGTGGTAGGCAACGTAAAAAGAGGGAGCGGGGTCAGCGGATGCTGAGGCACATAGTGCGGAGAGGTCGCCAACTTTCTGCAGAGTTAATCACTACAGACCTTCAAACTTCATGTGGCCTTCAGATTAGCTCAAGAACAGCGTAGAGAGCTTCATGGAATGGGTTTCCATGGCCGAGCAGCTGCATCCAAGCCATACATCAGCAAGTGCAATGGAAAGCATTGGATGCAGTGGTGTAAAGCACGTCGCCACTGGACTCTAGAGCAGTGGAAATGTGTTCTCTGGAGGGACGAATCACGCTTCTCCATCTGGCAATCAGACGGACGAGTCTGGGTTTGGTAGTTGCCAGGACAACAGTACTTGTCTGACTGCATTGTGCCACGTGTAAAGTTTGGTGGAGGGGGATTATGATGGGGGGTTGTTTTTCAGGAGCTGGGCTTGGCCCCTTAGTTCCAGTAAAAGGAACTCTGGATGCTTCAGCAGACCAAGAGATGTTGGACAATTCCAACAGTTTGAGGACGGCCCCTTCCTGTTCCAACATGACTGTACACCAGTGCACAAAGCAAGGTCCATAAAGACATGGATGAGAGAGTTTGGTGTGGATGAACTTGACTGGCTGATAAAATAATATAGGTAAAAACGGAGTTCAGGCAAGTGTTAAATAAGCAAAATACAGTATAATATGCATCCACACCCTTTTTTCTGGACATAAGTTTAAGAAGATGCTTATGTATTAATATGCCACCCCTGAAAGGCTTAGAGTTATGAATAATCAAGGGCATGGCTGCTTTGAGTGACAGGTGGAAGCTGTCTGTGGTCTCTAGCTGCCTCCACCAATGATTCACCTCTTTGCCCATTTTTGGAATTAGGCTGTGTCATCACCATATACTGTATATAATAAGACTGTAAATAAGAAGTGGACGTAGTCATGGTGACATCACCCATTGGTTTTCAGACCAGTTTTGAAGCTTAGAATTTGGTATTTTGGCCATCTTGGAGTCTGTAACCAGTGAAGGAAGTGACCATATTTGGACTGTGGAGGGACAATGGGTGGATCTGACTAACGCTAGTGAGCACAAACCTAAGCAGTAACCTTACTGGATCTGGATCCATCTGGATTCTGGTGTGAAGCTGTTAAAAATGTGATAATATTGAAAATATGATAAAAAAAAATATTATCATAAATAACTATAATGTATACATAGAAAATACCCATCGGCAAAAACCTTTACAAGACAAAGACATACAAAACCCCTGAGTGTGAATTATAATAGCCTCCACTCTGTGTTTGTAACAAATAATTCCATGACCCAATATCAGAGCAATGCTCATGTGGTATCCTAAACCCCACTGAGTGAACGAACAGTCCTGTCCAAGCTGCCTGGACCCTCGTCCCGCCTCTTCATGCAGAATTCTCTTGGTGGAGCTGATGTTGGATTTGTGGTCGCCTCCTGATGACCAGCAGCGAGAATGCAGGTTTAAGGAACTTCACTTTTCAAAATGGGAGGTTGCCGTGTGGTTGTCACCGTCCATTTGAAATGTAGTCAAATGTTGTTTTGTATCATATATTGTGTAATTCTTTTTTTTAGTAAATATTGGCTTTATATTTACACAACAAGCCTTTAAAAACCTGGTAAAAAAGTCCCCTGGGGAGGGGAAACAACCGTGCCTATGTACAGTACGGGGACACTGGACCTATAGGGAATGCACCCTGAAACTTGAGTGGTTAACATTTTGGCCGGGGCAGTGGGTCCTGAGCCATTTTATTGTGATGGTTAAATGGTTAATTAAAGAAACTGAATATTAAGACTTTGATGTATGTCATGAAATTATTAAAATGATTGTTGGGTGGTAAAAATACAGCATTCACTTTCAGAAACTATATTAAATATAATTATATATATATATATATATATATATATATATATATATATAGATATATATATAGATATAGATATAGATATAGATACAATATGCTGAACTATTAACCTTGTACTTTTATCACAAGAGAATCCCGTGAACCAAAAGTCGTTGGAAACCACAGATTGTGATGTCACGGAAGGTCCCTCAGTAGAATACAAATAGACGAGTGATGAGAAAGCGGCGGTTGAAGCGAGTTTGTTTGTGACAGAGATGGAAGTGAAGCTGCAGCTCAGCGTATTTATGTTACTCATACAAGGTGAGTCCCTCACGTTCAATACTTGTTGACTGGCATACTTTGTTATGAAGGCGATAATGCTGAAATGATATGAGCTGAACGGGATCTTTTTTTTAAAAATGCAGAAGTGATGACTTTGCTCATGACTTGTTAACATTAGACAGTTTAAAAAGTGGTCTTTCTTTGGTAATGTGTTCTGATGCCTCACGTGAAATGGTTCTATTTGAAACACTTTGAAAACACTTATGCATATTTTTGTGAACTACATACAGTATATCAGTTTACTTACTTATTATGCGCAATATATATTAAACACTACTGTTATTTATAAATCAGACTTAACAGAGAAAAATGTCAAGAGAAAACTCTCAAAAACATGTTGCCGTACACGTACAGTAAGAAAATGTGTATACATTTTTTTTATTTCTTCCAATGTTCAGTTAAAATGTAATGTTATTTATTTATTTCAAGCTGGGGACAATGCATAATAAGACATTAATCTTGTACAAGAAAAGATGCATTATGCCAGGTTGTAGCAAATTGCTATTTTCTACCTATAGTCCCTACAGGGCAGGTTGATAGAATAATAGCCTATGAATTCATATAGAAAGGAAAATATGAAAAAAAAAGTAGATAGAATGGATAATGTAAAGTCTAATACACAACCCACGTGTGTGATTAAGTCTCGGTGACCTCTGATCCTTCGAGCCCACCTCACTGCTGGCGTCAAGAAGCCCCCACAAATGTGTTTTCCAACCAGCTCGTCAGTCTCACCCCGTAGGAAAGAAAAAGCCCAGACATTTATGAACGTACAGCCTTTCTCTCACACCGCCTTTACTTTCTCTTTCACCATGCCAGAACTGACCACATTACTTCCTGTCGCACCAGAAAAGGTTTTATATGTGAGCGGGGGGCTGCTCCGTTTGTAGTTGCAGTACAGTGAAGAACAGTAGATGTTTTTTCCTTTCACACCACACACACAGACCCACGCACACACACTCACACTCACAGTCCCAGGCTAGTGGTCAGAGTCAGGAATAGATGAGTCAAGCTGTGAGAAAGCGTGTGAGGGAGGGAATCATACTTTAACTGCTTTGACTTTAATTACAATAGTTGTTGATGGGCTTGTGAAGAGTACCTGTCTGTGATTTGTGCAGTTTAATGAAAAGCTATGTGTATTATTCAGCTGCATTGTGTGAAAATGACTGACTATTGACCTTTCTATCCGTGTGATTGCAGGCTGCCTTGCAGTGTTGCAGCGCGTGACTGTGACACAAGGCCACACTCTCACTTTAAGCTGCCCACTCACTAACGCTCATATGACCTCGGTGGACTGGAGGAACCCTCAAGGATATATTATGTTCTTTAACCGCAATCAAGGTGAAGATGACATGTCTTGTAAGCAGCAAGCACCAACACAAATTGTCTGATTCTTAGGCTTCAGACTTTTTGGATGTTGAATATCTTTGTTTTTATGTCCCCAGCTTTAAAGGACAAGCGCTACAGCATCAACAAACTGTCTCAGTCCGAATTCACCATCAGCATTTCCAACGTCGACTTCAAAGATGGAGGCAACTACACATGCAGTCAGTATGACGCTCACACAACGGAGAAGAAAGTGGAGGTGACAGTGTTAGGTGGGTCACTGATTTATATTATTTGGAATCCAGCCGCAATATGAGGTTGAATATGATTTTTCCTGTAACTCCCCGTGGCCATTGTGTTGATGATTTGATGATCATAACAATGTAATGCCCTGCTTGTTTTAAAGGCCGTCCCATCATGGAAGTAGCAAAGCATGAAGGGAAGTTTGTCATTAAATGCTCTGCTGAGGGCAATCACCATCCTCCCCAGATCTTCTGGAGGTTTAACCATGGACCTGAAATTCTCGGTAAGCTTACTGATGTGAACTTAGAATGAATGGCAAAACATACACTGTAATGAAGAAGTGAACCAAAGTGGGACTCAGACCTCCTGCCTGGTACAGTGCAAACATATGAACACCCAGTTCTTTCTACTGGCCCTCCGTTGAAACTGCACTTTTATAAGTATCAAAATTAGACTTGGCAACCACAGAGTGGGCTCATCTCCTGGTGACGCTATACCTGCCAGTAACGGAAAGCTTGACACCCATATGGCGGGGTCGTGTGTGGGCGGATGTTATTTCACACTCTGATGACGGTCATCACCTTTAATTGTGTCCTTTCTTGTCAGAACGCAACAGTTTGACAAACATGTGGAGCTGCTCATTTAAGAGTCATTTTGAATGCCATAAAGGAGCAGTTCAACCTCTTTGGGAGATATAAGCATCCGTAATGTCATGTTGTGATGCCAGCGAGTACACCTGCTTACAACTGGATACTGATGGTGTTTGTCTCATTCCACAGCTCATGCTCAAGTCCTACATGAAGATACAAAATACGTGTCGACGGGTGTGTTGCATATTCAGTCAGTGGAGAGCAGAGTCACTGTGAAATGCATTGTTCGCCATCCAGCTCTGCCCTCACGACCTCTGATGAACTTTGTCATACTCGGACAAAGAGGCTGTAAGTATAATTCATTCCGCTTGGAAACTATTCTCTCCAGCAGCTTCAATTTCAGTGGCGATGCGTCGTTAGCGTTGAAGATTCCCCGGCTGAGAAAATGACTAAACATGGTGCTTAACCAAAACTTGTATACTTTAAAGTACTTCTGCATTAAGGATGATATTTGAGGAACAGTGACTGTGTAGTTGTGTCGTCACGAGACATGGAAAGCACTGGTTTTTCCTCATACGGTTTTCTACAGCACCATGCTGTGAAAGTCAACGAATCAGAGAAAACAATAATTTCCTCTTTCTGTTGCAAATACTTGGCTTCCTGTGTTCTTATAAAACAGACATGTCACTTTCAGATTATTCAAATGTCAGCATGTACTGTATTTTGTTTTTGTTTTTTTATTGATTTAATGCTATTTCTTGTTAATAACGTAAACCCCCCCTCCTTGTCACAGCAACAAAGTCCCGGCGCACAACCACCACCAGCTCACCCACAACCCAGCCTCAAGGGTCAACAGAACGGCCTGCAGCAACTACAGACGTGACTGGGCCTTCATCATCGGGGAGCTCCATAAAGATATTGACCGTTCCTTCCAATCAGCTGTTCACCTCCGACGAGCCAAACACGGTGACAGCAGCTAGTGGACTTCCCCTGGACCCTGTAACATCCACAGACTCACATCTCACCAGCAGTGAGTGGAAGGCTTTTCATTTACTTTGACTGATTTTTATGCGTAATTTACTAAAAAATCCACATCAGATGACTTGAGTGAAGGGACATAAGTAAAAGTTAGAATTCTAATTCTAAATTATGGCAAGAATCAACATTTATTAACGCAACAATGTCTTCATGAATTTACAAAAATGTACAGTATTTAAAAAAGTAAGTCAACTCAACACCGTAAACAACGAGGGGTGGATTAAATAAGAATAAAATGAACAAACATACAGTGAGGCTGCTTTACACCGTGCCATGGGGATCTGATCTAATGCACACTCAGACACCAATCACAGCCTTCGGGAGCCATGTTGGGTTCATTATCTTGCCCAAGGACCCTTCAACATGTGGAGTCAAACTGCCATCCACTCAGTGATGCTTCAGTATAACACTTGAACAATATCTAACAAGCCTTTCAGCCCGTGGGATGGAAAGTATATATATACATATATCTCAGCTTTCACACTGCATTTCAACCACCACTTTAGTTATACCACTCAATCTGTTTCCTGTGACGGAAGTCCCGCAGTATAGTGTGAAACTCTGTCGTGTGTGTGTGTGTGTGTGTGTGTGTGTGTTCATTTACACTGTGGATGGTACTCAGGCACGTTCTGAGATACATCATCAACAATTTAATATCCCAGCTCCAAAACCAGAACCAAAACCATTTTGACATTAAAAGTTTCACAGAAGCTTACTAGCTACTTCTATCGTCTTATTTATCAAATGACCTTCACGAGTGACTCTCTGTATCATCAGTGTAAGATTATATGCAAAGCTAGTCCTGGCAAATGTCTGATTCCACCTAGTGGTACTTCTCAATAATCACAATTGAGTTGTTACATTCATGCAGCAGCTTATCTGTCTTTTTATTGTACCTTCCTTCTTCCTTATTCCATAAAGACTGGACATCTGAGACGACACAGGACGTCACATCCAATATCACTGCGGAGGGGAACGGAACAGGTAAATCCACCCTGGTAACGATCAGTGTCTGCATGGTTCAGTCTTGTGTAAACGGCTTTGAAAGCCATCAAGGTTTTGCTGAACTAACAGTATTCTGTCTTTTTCCAGGGAGCTTTGATGGGCCGAAGTTGCGGACAGGACGTGAAGGAAGTTCCTCATTACTGGTCTTCCTTGTTACGTGTCTGATCGTCTGTCTTCTGGTCGTAGTCATTTTTCTTGCCATCAAGCTGAGGAGAGCACACGCCACCTGGAAACGAGGTACGCAGCCCATATTCCCATTTCCTGCAAAGCAAATTGTTTTTTTTGTTTTTTTCTCAAACATATGACAGTTTTTATTGTTACAGAGAATGAGGAGACCGATCCATCAGAGGAGAGCAGTAAATCCAAATCAAGCCAGGAAGAGAGCAACTCTCAAGGACAAAGGCGAAGAGGTAAGCAGATGACTCAGCACTCTTGAGAGGAAATATGGAAATGTATTGTAAAACCATTGTGCCAGCAGTGACTGCAGGTCAACTGTTCCCATGCTTTATGAAGACATACTTTACAGACATGTTATGCTGTGGGCTGAAATTGAATGTGTTTTGAATACAACTTTTAGCTTTTGGAAATGAATAAAGCTCAGTAAGACATCAATAGGTGGAGAGTGTTTGCAGACTTTTGGCAATCAGGGAATAAAGGTCATTTGTTCCCAGATATACATCAGGAGGCCATAGAAAATCAGAAATTTAATTCAAACATACAGATCATTTAATCATATTTAGACATTTAAAACTGTACATCATATTAGGGTCAGCCCTTTCTTTTATTGCTGTTTCTGTGTCAATCATCTTATTAGACGACTTGTTCCTGAATTAATTTATTCAGAAAAATCCCTCTTTTATTTGACAGTCGCAGGTTACAAAATAAACTAACAGTTCAGCTCATGTCTTTCCACAGAAACGGGGCGGTAACTTGTTCCTGGATGAGTCACTGACTGTAAAATGCTGACTGTAAAATGCTCTGTGTCTCTAACAGCACTCTTCAACACGGCATTCACGCAGTACGTCGTTGAAGAACCCCCCGTGATCAACTCGGTGATGAACACAGCTGCAACAGAGAGTGAAAATAAAGAAGAGACATCTCAACGCACTTCAGCCAAGTGTGAAATAAAGGAGACGGAGCTGTAACAGTCTGTAAGATACAGTAAACCTCTGCTGTATCATCAGGATGATTTTTTTTTACTGTCCATGTAAGAAAGCATGTATGTGTAACATATATAATGTGGTTACTTGGGTTTAACTGTGTAAATACTGTATACATTATGTGTTTGTATTTAAATAAATTATGGTTTTTGCTACAACACAGTAGAGTGCTTTGTTTTAACATGGATGAGTATTGAGAACGAGAATAGAACAGCTATGTTGTATTCATAGAAGTGGATTTACTGTCAGGTAGGGAGAAAAGGAGGTATGGACCCAAATGCAGGTTTGAAGAAAAGAAAAGGTTTATTTCATTAAGCAATAAACTAAAAAAAAACTAAACTAACATCCTAAACCCTTTTAAATCTAGTTTCAGATCTGGCCATGTAGCCTAAATGTATTGCTGATACATTTACAGTTCTGAAAACATTTAGTCGTGTGATTTGTCATACTTTTGGAGAGATATCTATGTCTTTATTGGAATAAAATGTAATAGTGTCTCACGTAAGTACAATATGTTTGTCATGGTGAGGCATGGCAGTATAAGCAGAGGCAAATTGGTTAGTTGTGGTGGTTTAAAAAAGCAAAAGGGAGCAAAAGTTTAGCCAAGTCAACGGGCCTATAACGATTTAATCGCCCTGTTTTCCTTTATTTACAGTCTAGAGCAGAGATCTTCAACAGGCGTCCATGACCCCTAGGGGGTCCGCAGAGTAATTGCAGGGGTCCTCAAAATGATTTGATCCCAAACTTTTTTCTTTCAAAAATTAAAATATGTCCATAAATAAATAAATACAACCTTTACTAATCAAATATTAATCTTAATATGTGTTACATTTTATCAAATTGTTATGTAGAAATGTCAATATATAATTTAAATGTTTTATAAATATATGATTTTTTTATGTTGATGGCTTAGCATTGTATACATAGGCCTAGGTCATTACATAGTATTGTATACATGGCACTATAGGCTGCAATGCATATTATATTGGCCCTGCTTAATAAGCAACACAATGGTATACGATATAGGGGGTCCCTATGTCTTCTACAGACCTCTTTCCAAGATAATTATTGAATAGAGTAGAGTAGGAATTCATTCTATTGTCTCATGATATACATAAATGTCATATCTCGGATGTCATTTGTCTAACTACATCCATCACCAGACAAAGCTATCGTCTTGAGCCATGCGGTCTTTCACAGTTATGAAATGCAGATAATAAAACAGGAAGTAGGCTGCATCGAAATTGACGTCACTAAACGATACGAAACATCATTGGTGGTCCTTTGAGCTAGTCTCAAAGACTCGACGTCTGATTGGCTGCTTTGCCGGTCATATATAAAGCTCCGATAGCGGTCCTTCCTCCCTTTCCCTTCTCATACCGGCAAGGACAAGCCAGCCTCGCCGCTGTCCATCCCAACCAACATCTAAAGTCATTTCGGTTCATCAATAAGGTACGTTATTGTTGGAATAGTCATAAAATGTACATATTTGTTGTATAATTCCCCATCGTCCCCCGTTGGTCGCTTCAATGGGGTGAGTCACTTTAGCCATAGCGTTTTGCTCACTCACAGTGCCGCTAGCATTTGCTGGTATGCACCATTTATTTTTGCCTTTTAATTGCTGGTGCTGCATGTACACGACATACGGTGTTTATAAAATAGCATACAATTATTCCAATTCTAGCGTAAAGGTTGTACAGTTGTCGCACGTATTCGCTAACGTAGCTAACGTTAGCTTAGCAGCGCGGGAGGGTGGGGGTAGGGATTCTGAGACGTTCGAGAATGTTCTCGAACAATCGCTGGCAAGTTAGCCGCAATGAAGATACTTCCGGTTAACGTTTCACAACAAAAGCCTCTCGTCATGATCAAATATTCATTAAAGGCTGTTTTACGTTTGAAACCATCTGTCACGAGCTGTTCCACGGTAGTGTGCTTTCGAAATCGTTTAAGAGTTGCTCAATTCCCGGCCTTTCAAGCTGGCTGTGATACATTTGACGTATCATTGTCACATGGTAGCCTCATGCTCTCAAGAGGCCTAATCTTTTGAAACCAGATTTGCCCTTGGGCTAACATTTTAACGATTTAGCTTGTAGTAGAAATGACAATCGTTTTATATACCACTGTTAAGGGGACAATGCTGTTGTCTAGGATATCGCGTCAGTTGGTCACTCTTAATAAGCATTGCCTCACTCAAAGTCACATGAATAGCTTGAAAAAATAAAGTGTAGAAACACGGCATTAAGTTCGAGCGGTTTACATAGGTGAACATTAGTACTGCCATCTACATAAATCATCTTGTACTGGATGTAATTAAAGCCGTAGCAAAACTTTTATTTTGAATTTGTCAAAATTGGCTGTTGTAAAGTTGTATGATTAATTAATTTCCTGCTCTTTAAGCTCATGAATTTATTTCAGATTGCGTTTTTAGCTCATCCTGAATCAGTGTAATGAGCTGAAATGGCTGACTGACTCAACTTCAAAAAGTCGCAGTGAATCAATAACATGAACTAATTGAGTTTTCGTTCTTTCTCTAGGAAACATGTCTAAGGGACCAGCAGTCGGCATTGATCTTGGGACCACCTACTCCTGTGTTGGTGTGTTCCAGCATGGCAAAGTTGAAATCATTGCCAATGATCAGGGCAACAGGACCACACCCAGCTATGTGGCCTTCACAGATTCTGAAAGGCTGATCGGCGATGCAGCCAAGAACCAGGTTGCCATGAACCCCACAAACACCGTTTTTGGTAAGCATTTATTTTTTGTGTATTGAATAGTGGTTTTAGGGTTGTCCGATTCTTGTTGCACTTACCCACTGCAAAATCGGCAACTCTTGTTAATCAAAATAGTCTTAATGTCCATCAGTATGACAATGACAGACTGATAATTATGAACCTAATAAAGTACACCCTCACTGTGATGACGTTTTTCCTGCCATTCGTAGTTTCCACCAGAGGTTGAAAGACCAAAGATGGCCCAATCCTTCCTTGGATGTCTGAGTGATCATAATGGAATCTGAGATGAAATCTGATTTCATTGGTCATTTCATTGATGTTTAAAATAAACTCTCTTTGCAGATGCCAAACGACTGATCGGCCGCAGGTTTGACGATGCAGTTGTGCAGTCCGACATGAAGCACTGGCCATTCAATGTAATCAATGACAACACCCGCCCCAAGGTTCAAGTTGAATACAAGGGAGAGTCAAAGTCCTTCTACCCAGAGGAGGTCTCGTCTATGGTGCTGACAAAGATGAAGGAGATTGCTGAAGCCTACCTCGGAAAAGTACGTAATTTGGTATAACTCGGGACACACAACTGCAATTGTGACTGTAAATTATGCTAACGTTTTACTTTTTTTTTTTTTTTTAGACTGTCAACAATGCTGTAATTACAGTCCCCGCCTACTTCAATGATTCCCAGCGCCAGGCCACTAAGGATGCTGGTACCATCTCTGGCCTCAATGTTCTGCGTATCATCAATGAACCAACAGCTGCAGCCATTGCCTATGGTTTGGACAAGAAGGTGAAACATATGGAGCAAATCAAATTGTACTTAAACGCTCAGTATGATATCCATTCACTATGGAAAAAAATAACACTGAGTTAATTTCAGGTTGGGTCTGAGAGGAACGTCCTCATCTTTGATCTTGGTGGTGGCACTTTCGATGTGTCCATCTTGACCATTGAAGATGGCATCTTTGAGGTCAAGTCCACTGCTGGAGACACACATCTTGGCGGAGAAGATTTTGACAACCGCATGGTCAACCACTTCATTGCAGAGTTCAAGCGCAAGTACAAGAAGGACATCAGCGACAACAAGAGAGCTGTCCGTCGTCTGCGCACCGCTTGTGAGAGGGCAAAGCGTACCCTGTCTTCCAGCACCCAGGCCAGCATTGAAATCGACTCCCTGTATGAGGGAGTTGATTTCTACACCTCAATCACCAGGGCTCGTTTTGAGGAGCTCAATGCTGACCTCTTCCGTGGCACCTTGGACCCAGTGGAGAAGTCACTCCGTGACGCCAAGATGGATAAAGGGCAGATTCATGACATCGTGTTGGTCGGTGGTTCAACCCGTATTCCCAAGATCCAGAAGCTGCTTCAGGATTTCTTCAATGGAAAGGAGCTGAACAAGAGCATCAATCCAGATGAAGCTGTGGCTTACGGAGCTGGTAAGTGTCATCAGACAGATGGATTAACAGTTTATTTCTTCACTCGCACTGCATCATTGTGGGAGCAGCACAGCGGTAGTCTTGGTGACCAAAACTTGGCTCTATCCTGTAACTGACGTAATTTCTAATGACTCCTTTTTGTCTTTACAGCTGTACAGGCTGCCATCCTGTCTGGTGACAAATCTGAGAATGTCCAGGACTTGCTGCTTCTGGATGTCACACCTCTCTCCCTGGGTATTGAGACTGCTGGCGGAGTCATGACTGTCCTGATCAAACGAAACACCACCATTCCCACAAAGCAGACTCAGACATTCACCACCTACTCTGACAACCAGCCAGGTGTGCTCATCCAAGTAAGAACATCATCATTATACTTGTCTCTGAATTTCGCAGTGATGACGTTTATTCCTGCCATTCGTAGTTTCCACCAGAGGTCGCAAGACCAAAGATGGCCCTGACCTTCCTTGGATGTCTGAGCGAATAAAGTTGTCATAACTTGAGACACATTGGTTCCAAATGATCTGCTTAACGCTACCTACTTTCAACAGGTTTATGAGGGCGAGCGTGCTATGACCAGGGACAACAACCTGCTGGGCAAGTTTGAGCTGACAGGCATTCCTCCTGCTCCCCGTGGTGTTCCCCAGATTGAGGTGACATTTGATATTGATGCCAATGGCATCATGAATGTCTCCGCTGTCGACAAGAGCACTGGCAAGGAGAACAAAATCACAATCACCAATGACAAGGGTGAGTTTTTAGTTTGCTTCAAAACATCATCTCAAATGTATTGCAACACAGTTACTGACCATGTCATGTGTCTCCAGGTCGTCTCAGTAAGGAGGACATTGAACGTATGGTCCAGGAAGCCGAGAAGTACAAGGCTGAAGATGACGTCCAGCGTGACAAGGTGTCTTCCAAGAACGGCCTGGAGTCGTACGCTTTCAACATGAAGTCAACTGTTGAGGATGAAAAACTTGCTGGCAAGATCAGTGACGATGACAAGCAGAAGATTTTGGACAAGTGCAACGAAGTAATCAGCTGGCTGGACAAGAACCAGGTAAAATGCTCTGAAAGTTTCTTTTTTTTACACCATGATATGACTTGGCCGGTATACTAATGCCTAATTATTTTGCAGACTGCCGAGAGGGATGAATATGAACATCAACAGAAGGAGCTGGAGAAGGTGTGCAACCCCATCATCACAAAGCTGTACCAGACTGCTGGTGGCATGCCCGGTGGTATGCCTGAAGGTATGCCTGGTGGCTTCCCTGGAGCTGGTGGTGCTGCTGCACCTGGAGGTGGATCCTCTGGACCAACAATCGAGGAGGTCGACTAAACAACTCGCCACTTCGGCTGCCTCTCCTAAGATGTTTTCTAAGAAAGTAACCCTCTTAAAGCATGAGCCACAAGCTTGAGAGTGTAATTTAAAGAAATAAAAACTGGGTTCAGGGATCACTTATTGCATGGTTTTTGACGCTACTGGGAACAACTTGTAGTTTGCGTAACTGAGCTGTCGGTTCACGTGTGGTAAAATGTTTTGTATACTGAGATGTCACTGGCCTTGACAATAAAAAAATCTTAAACCTCTGCTGACTTTTTAAATGTTTTTTAAATGCTCATTTAACTTAAAGTGGAACGTGGCCCGCATTGTAGCTTTGCTTCCACTGTCAACAGTGGAGTGTAGTTTCAATGTCTGCACTCCTGCTTGCTGAGTGGAGAAAATACAATTTTGCATTTGCAATGTTTGGGCCTGTAGCAGCCTCATTTGCAGGAAAGATGAACATGCCAAACTCTTGTGACCTGGCCTCCACATCACATTTTGGGTCGTCTATGCCATAATTCTGCTCAATGGCAGCCCGATGTCCATTCACTAACATCAAAACTACATGTCAAAAGGTTAGTTTCAACTTATCAAGTCCCAATAAACCCAAATGACAAAAAATAAATAAAAAATGCATACCAGGAACGAGCTCACGTCGTAAGAGATTAATATTAAAAACTACTTTAGACATTTGCGTTTTCGATTTTTTTTTTCCGAATTTGTCACATATGTCGCATACATACGGTGAAACGGTCATGGGGATCTTTCAGCTAAGTGGCTTTCTTTTTAATTAGAGAAGCTGTGACAATCCAACCGATGCTGGTCAGATTACATGGAATGCACCGCTGTGATAAAAACGAGTGTTTTTTTTAAGACTACTTTACTGGTGTTTTATTCTTCAGGAACGCAGCCATTAGTTGTCCATCTGTTGTAATTGTAGCGGTGAGGAAATGTCCGGCGCGATAATACATCCGCTGTATTCGTATGTGTGACCTTGTCAAAAGTAGGAGCTTTTACGAGGAGTGCTTGAAGGCAGCATGTGTGCGTCAGCGTTTCCATGGTTGCGTTGCTTTGGAGTACTGACAGGAAAACAGGTGAGTGCCTGGACTAGTTGATTTAACTACTGTAGCTTCACTCTTGATGTTTAATTCACACGACACATTTTGGGACTGGTTTCATTGTCACTAAGTACATGAAATGCAGCGGACATTTTGACGTTTATTTTGTTTTTTTTTATCAGAATACTAGCGTCGTTTGGAAACGTATAGCTGCTAAGCTAACCTATATGACAGATGTATTCTACATTATATTAGCGCGAGCTAACTTAATTATTTGTGTTATAAGTAAGCGATGGCCAAAGATGAACTCCACCTGCACTTTGTATTTTCACTTGACAAACTGTGTACAACAGTTGTCCTTCTATTGTCGTTTGGGAGCTTTTTTGTTTGTTGAGGAAACAAAGTAATTTCGCTATTTCACTTGGTTTCTTTGTTTAAATAACCATTCCCAACGCCTGCAAGCGATTATAGCAAAGACGACCAAAAGCATCCCAAAGTGACCCAGAGTTCTCCCCGTCATGGCACGCTGACACTGGATCCTGCAGAGCGTTTTTTGTCGGAGGGAAGTCATTGTTGTCTGGGTCTTTTGAATCTTAAGTTTTGAGACCTAACAAACTCTGTTACATCGTAATCGCGACATGACTGCGCAGCAAGTTGGAGGTTTTAGTTTGAGGAGCCTGCTGCCTTTTTAAATACACTGATCTGCGCACTAAACGTGGACACGTTTTAATCAAACGGTGAATTACATTGAATCCTGTCATAACGATGCTCACGATTGTCTTCAAACATGCAGTGCTGCTTTATAATACCTACACATATGTAGTATTGAAGAGAGGACGTATAGCTGTAATGTGTATTATTGAACACATTTAGTTTAGCTTGACTGCAGACA
Organism: Chelidonichthys spinosus; assembly: GCA_029853015.1. Taxonomy (NCBI): domain Eukaryota; kingdom Metazoa; phylum Chordata; class Actinopteri; order Perciformes; family Triglidae; genus Chelidonichthys; species Chelidonichthys spinosus. Next base: position 9,413,186 of record CM056835.1, read on the forward strand.
TGACGCAGAATCACTCATCTTTGGCTGTTTGAAAACACACACACACACATATATATACAGTATATGAGTAAGTATATCTCATAGTATATGAGATATGAGTTTTTTGATGCATCAAATCATTGACCTGCACTTTTCCCAGACAGATGTGTGGAGTTAAAATTGCTTTGTTTTTACAGTCTGCTATTGATCATGTACAATAACAATGTACACTAATTGTTGTATTCTTTATTGGTTGCAGTGCAGTACATTACCATCCTGCTGAAACCTTCTCCCGTTAATTTTTCATGAACCACATGGATGATCAGATTTTCAGGAAGCAGACAGTTCACCTACAACACAAACATGGATAAAAGACTCAAACATGAAAAGATTTCCAGAGTGTTGAGGACTGAGCACGAGAAGCATCCTCCTTCGAGGCCAGCAGTTCACGCTGACCAGCTTGACTCCGCAGAGTCCGACACAGAGAGCTTGGCCCATGAGAGAGCTTACCAGCAGCATGTTGGCCGCCACGTACAAAACAAGCACATACTGCCTCAACAGGGGAATGCTGACAGCTTACACCGAAGCAATGTAGAGGATGAAGATGCATGCAATGAAGAGGAAACTGAGCATCATCCGCTCTATGACAGCCTTGATGCAGCAGCACACTCCTGTGCCACAAGGAACTGCACCCAGTTACAGACTAAATGCTTGGATACACAAGCGGATGAAAGAGAAGGAACAAAGTAAGTTACTCAATTTATGGTTTTGCACATTGACACTCATATGGTGTTTAATTAAATGATGGTAACAATGGCATAAGGCTGTAATGGACACACCCTGAGTACATTCAGTAAAACAGGGAATTAGGCTTGTTTAAAACAGATGTCTTCAGGCCAAGACCACTTTGCTTATTAAACCGGGCTAATAATAATGTATAGTGCAGCCCATAGTGTCATATATAAAATAACGTTGTAATGATATACAATGCTAAGCTATTAAATGACAGATACATATATTTACAGAACATATTGTAATTCTACATTGGCATTTCTATATCACAATTTTACAACATTTAACAAATAGGAATATTATATTTGCTTATTAAAGGTTGCTGTCATGTTAATGTGTATTTTTGGACATATTTTCATTTGTGGAAATAAAACAAGTTAGGGATCAAATCATTTTGGGGACCCCCTGCAGTATCTTTGCAGATCCTCTAGGGGTCCCGGACCCCCTGTTGAAGATCTCTGTGTTAAAAGATACACCACTCTTATATTTCTTGACTTTCTACTCTAGCCTTCAGTGCCAAGTCCATTGAAGACTTAAAATCTTTAAAAGGTTATGTAATTTCCTGAAACGGCTCGCTACTGTTGAACAGGAGTGTATTTGTTGGGTAAATTTGGTGCAATAGTGGTAGGCTATGTGTTGCAACATGATAGTGTATTTGGGATTTAATGAAAAAAAAACCCACTGTGTGTTCGTGGCAATGAAGGAACAGGTCTATGGAGCAAGGACAATTCATTAAGACGTTGTCTTTAAAAAAACTAAACCTGAACTGAAAAAGGAAACAATGGCACTGAAACACTGTTTTCCAAAAAGTTATGTTGGCAGGATGGCTAAATGAAGCCTTGGGGCTTTAAGTACAGACAGTGACACCTGGTGGTTTGTAAAACTTACAACAGCCCTTCAAGACTCGGGATTTGATTGGTTTAGGCTCTCTTATGTGCGATAAAAAGAAGCCTGCGTGTCTGTAATACTTGTTTATTAAATGCAGACGATAGTGTGCAATATGTTACAGTAAATAAATGTATGGTCCAAGAAGCCCATATCAAATAATGGTATAGTTTAGGTGTTCACTGTGTGATTCTGGGTTTTATCTTCATGGTTGATATTTTTCATTTCAAGTAAATATCCCTATTAATCTGAACAAATCCACTCAAGCTCATGTGGTAGATCACAGCTGACCCAGGTAGATCACAGCTGACCCAGGTAGATCACATCTGACCCAGGTAGATCACAGCAGACCCAGCTAGATCACAGCTGAACTTGGTAAATCACAGCTGACCCAAGTAGATCACAAGCAAATAAAAATGTTATCAATATGACCTTTAACTTCCAATAATGGAAAGCATAAATCTGGTTAACAAACTTGGATTATAAAAATTTTCTGGAGTTTTTAATCGCTGGGGTAAAACTGACCACAAGGATAACAGATGTTAGAAAATCTGAGGGTAACAGCAGGAGGGTCAGAGGACTCTAGGGAGTGAGAGTGACAATATAGTTATGAGGCTTGGCCAGTAGATGGCAGTAATATAATTGCTGAGGACTAAAAAAAGAACCCACAGGGTTTGTATATATATATATATATATATATATATATATAAAATAAATGTTTGTTATGTTTTGATCACATTATTGTCTGTGTAGTTATCACAATAATTATATAAACACGTGCCTTATATAAGGTATTCATTATAATGGAGATGTACCCGACCTTGTTCAATTTGCCCATTGAACCAGCCTGTCACTTTAGCTTGCACACGGTCTGTGACAAATTAATTAAAATTAAGCAGATAATAGTGCTGCTTGGATACAGGGAACAGGAATACAGCAAGGTGAATGGCAGCAGCAATCAAACCTTTTACTTTTAAACAGCACATGGATGATAAAAGATAAATAGCCCTCATTCATCACTTAACAATGAAGTGGTGTCAGTTATTTAATGAGATGCAGGCCATGATGGTACGTTGTAGTGAAATGGTCTCATTCAGGTGCTTTCATAATAACAGCTTTCATTTGAGGTAAATTAGATTTTTTGTTTTGTTTGGGTGGATCACAATAAGTGGTCACTCGTGGTCCATTAACAAGGATCATTGTTGCTGAAAAGGAGATCTCTCTTTCTCTCTTTTGAAGGAGCAGAGGGAGGCATCTATGGTGAGAACAACACCACATATGTGTTGTCGACTCGTACCATTGTTTCCCTTCTCTTTCGTGCAGACACAGCCTGATAGTCATTTCCCTCCTAAATAGAAAAGGGGCATTCTCCATTTCCCCATCATTAACCCACACACAGTGGTGCCCACCAAGTGTGGATCCCTTTCCAAAGTACATTGTTTCAGAGGAAAATGACCATGACATATTGTCACAAAAGGCTCAATTTCATAGAGCCAAGGCGGTGGACACAGACCCATTTCCATCATCATGTTCTCATAGTCCTCGCTGCTGCCGCATCAAAGCGGGTAAACCTTTTCACACATTGCTATTGCATAGTTTACAAACCCAATGGGCATTGCCCATTCAAGTAGGAAATTCCTATTTATTCCCCTTTTAACTATGTTTTACACATACCTCACTCCAAATATTACAAAAGTGTATTTGAGTATAGTCTGTAAGGCCAGTTTTTTCATTTTCTCATTCAGTGCTTGTCACTATATTTCCCTGGCTTTTGTGTTTGGGTGTCCGTATCTTCGGTAAGAAATATTAGACTGTGGAGTTTTGCCACAGTGTTGGAAGCATCACGTTCAGCTGCATGTTGGCTATAATGCATTCTCCAACTTGTTTGAGTCATTAGAGAGACATCCCTTACCCTTTTGGCCTCATTGAAGTGAAGGGCCCTACACCTAGGCAACCCCCTCCGACGCACAACATAACGGCAGGAGAATTAGGCTCCCCTTGTCCTCCATGTAAGCACAACAAAGAGGCTCTCCGCTATTTATTTTAATGAGATCTTTTCATCACCATCAGAAAGAGCATTTTAGCCTGCAATTTTCAAGCCATTTCATAAGCTGAAAATTGCCGTTTGTGAACCATTCCCCCGCTAGTAGCTCTCAAATACACTCTCATTAGTGAGTCTGGAGGTGAAAATACGAAAATTATCTGTAAATACAGGCACATAATCCCCCTCATCTGTTTCAATTTCAGAAGTCTCTAATAAGACCTTGCTCTGTTTGTTTGAGGACATCATCATTTTAATAATGGTCTAATGCCTCTTGTTCCTTTGACCTTTAAGAAAGGCCCAATGTGACATTCAGGTGGCTGGTTTTAAATTAAATCAATTACTAATATATGACTGAGACTATACTTTACATATATAGCCGAAATTCCAGGTACTTATTTCCTATTTGCCTTTAGTGTAAAGGGTGGAAGTGAGTCATGCTATGCAGAGCTGAGGTGAAGTCTGAACAGGTGAGTCTTTTGTGGAAGATGGCAAGGGCCAGAACAGAAATGAGTCTGGACTTTGCTGAGCGACATTTTTGTTGATTTGTTTGTAATTGTCTTTCTTTCACCTCGCAGCCGGCTGCTCACTGACGATGCCTATTCTGAGCTACGCTATGAGCCCAACTGGAGGAGCAACCTGAGGAGAGCTGGCTGCTTCAACGAGAGTCCACAGATTCCTACTGAGGAACACTCCCACGTCCGTAAGGAGAAATCTAGTCAGTCCTGTGGTGACAGTGAGGGACTAAAAGGAGGATACAGATACATCGTCGACACAAGTCCAGCTGTTGTGACTTCTCATATAACTGGCAATGACTTTGATCAGCCGTTCATCCTCCACCAAGAGGATGGTCAGACTGGATCTGGTCAAAACCAGGCTTTACAACGTAGATCACCAGAGCCTGACCATTCTAAACCCTCCTGCATTATCACTAAAAATGAAAGTTTATGGAAAGTTTTCGGAAGAAGAGTGGAAATGTGCTCGCATGTCTCCTGAGCTGACCCAGGATATACCAGCTGGGTACAGCCAAGATTTGAAGACTTACTACCTGCACGAACCGAGACGCACACAAGGAGGAGCCACTCCGATACAGCTGATGAGTACATCCGCATTTCCCAAGGTTTTGACAGGCAACATAGTGGAACGCAACAAAAGAACCCTGGGGCGCAACACATCCAAACGTGGCTCCTATGTGAGTGTGCATTCACGGAAGCAGGAGGTACCTCATAATAACAACAAGGTGTGTATATAATTTCTCCAACAGTCATTTCAGTGAATTTTTAACCATTTGCTGTTAAAATCACTGAATGGGAATTGTATCATTGAAATGTGATAAACTCTCAGACTGCTCTGTAATGGCCTCTCATAGGCAGGCTCTCTCTTGGAGCAGGGTGCAATTACAGAAACAGACAGCAGGAGCTGCACTAACATTGACTATAACATGTGGGCTGTCAAGCCTTTGTTACACTTACAGAAAATATTGGAATGAAAATCTAAAATCCAGTTTAGACTGTGACATTTATTTGATATGTCCCGTGGCCTTGTTTGGTGATGGACAGATGAACTACATCTTTAGGATTTATCTTTGAATTGTCTTTTTTTCTTTTACAAATGAATTTGTTTGTTTTGGAAATGAAAAATGCAGATTCTGGTCTGGTTATGATTGAGGGTTTGGGCCCACATATTGGTGGGTTTCTCATGTTTTGAATGAACATGACAAGATGATAATGCTAGTGGTATTCTTTGTAATAACTTAATCCGTTGAACCCAGGCTACATAAAGCAACAGTATTAGGATGTTTTAAACACAGTTATGGGGCTTGTTAGTTCACCTAGACAACACATGCTGTTGTGTCATTATATTTTCCAGAGATTTGTTTGATTCACTGTTCACTCAGGGGACAAGACAAGTGTGTTGGTGTATTTACTCTTGAAAGAATATTCTATATTCTAGGATGTTTGCCCTGACCCAGTCTGGAAAATTAATTTGCAGGGGAGCATAGTTGTTTTCATCTGCCTTCTTCCCCACCATATAAAAAGAGCCATATCTGGCTATGCAGTGCTTATTATGAGTTGATGTGTACAACAAGAACATCAGAGACGCATGGTTACCAATAGGCTCTTAGACATCCCTGCACCTGGCACAGTGGCATAATTGGTCGGGATGGCCCGCATTCCCCATTTGTTGGGCCACAAGACTGTTTGCTGGCTATAATACCCCCCAACCATCTGAGCCCCAGTCCTCTACAATGTCTCATATCATCACCATTTACATAGTCAAGAGCCGTTAGCTTTGTGCAATGGTAAACAGAGCCAGAGCCTTTCCCTCTCCTGAACCCTTGTGTTTTGTCATTTCCCTCTGAATTCGCTTATTAGTTTTCCATTGCCCTGTCTCCCCAAAGACGTGTCTTACTTAATGGGGGACATAGGGCACAAAAGGAGAGGCCCAATTTGTATGTAGTTTATTTCCTGTTTCATCATAAGATTAATCAATGAATTTGTTGTGTTACGGCAGCTGTATAACGTAGCAACAAAGCTGTTCAGAAATACGCTTAAAGCAAAGTCATTTTAGAAACCGACTCACCAAAATATAGTAATATAATTTATGTAATAAATGCAGTTCATTGCAGCACTCTGATTAACATGGTTACATGGAAAATCCATCCCAAAAACAGGACAGACATACAGATTTCTCATAAACAAAAGATCCAAGACTCTCGCCATCATGACATGACAGGACTTCTCTAGTCCTGAAACAGTTACAGGTACAGTTTGTTTGATTGTTAAATGGACAAACACAGATTCAAGTTCGTTATAAGACATTATCTTCTGGTTGTGTCTCTTGGTCAGAATAGGACTGTTTATTTCCACACACACTGAATGCAATATCAAAAATGTAATTCATGAGAACATCTTCTATCTTCAGTATTCGATTTTTGGAAATGTAATATCATGGGTCAGAGAGAGAAACAGAAAGAACTTGTTATAATTAGGATAAACACACGTTTATATCACAAAGCTTGTTGTGCTTCCTCCCACCTTCCTTGTCATAGCTCCTTAGAAAAGATAGCAACACTCCATGTACAAATCACATCAGTTCCACAAATCAATGTGTCCAGACAAGCCAGTTGTTGTTGTTTGGCCCTTTTTAAAACAGCCCATTTGGTTCTTTGAAGAGTGCGGCCATCTGAAGGCAACTTGTTGTAATTAGACGTGTTATTAAATGTACACAATTTCCTAATGCAGCAAATGTTTAGCTCGGCCAAGTGGCAGAGTGGCAGTAGAAATGATTGGCTTCATTGGGCCCTGGGCCTCCTTTGATAAAGACAGAAGTAGCAGATCAATCTTCTGCTATTGCACTCACCCCTTAGAGTCACTACTCCTCCTGCAAGGCCCTCACTTCAAAGCTAGGGCAACATAATGTACAATCTTTTAATAGCTTTAGACCAAAGCTCTGGGGAGCTCTCTGCCACTGTATACCCTGCCTCAGTCTAAACACCTAATCAAGATTACCTGGGCCGGCCACAATAGCAGCTAAATGCAATTCAAGATCCACAGCCCCCTTTGAAGTCTTCATTGCCAAAAGCAGATGTTTCCCGGGTACAGGAGGTAATACAGCTTGCTGCAATTGCTGGACTTTGTTGTGTCATCGTCTCGCAGAGAAGCAATTACGAGCCTCCCAATTTAGTAAAAAAGATATTACACAGATTACCATGCTCAAAATGAAATACAGGCATGATCATTTGCTCCAACTGATTGGGATGTTTATAATGGGTGACAAAAGGCAATGGGGGAATGGGTAAAGGTGAAGGCGCTCAAAGTGTGTGTGTGTGTGTGTGTGTGTGTGTACACTGCTGGACATACAGTAATAACGTACACCTGTTCCTGATCTTCAAACAACTGCTCAATCCTCATTGATCATCTCTAACACCCAAATGTCTAAATGTCTCGGTCATTTCAAAAAGATTCCCCTATTTGGTTGGTGAGTTCATGTCCGTTTTCGTTAATTACCAAAAGAGTAAGGATGTACTCTATGAGTAGAGACAGAGTATACAGCGAACATTTCGAGGTGGTTTGTCCAACAGAGCCCTAATAGGAGCATCTCAGCCTATCAGATGCAATCACAAACACACTTACTGATGGATACGTTACAACTGGATCCACTTATTCCTTGTGACCTTCATCTATTCAAGCTCACGGAATTGGTGGCATTAAGTGAAAAAGTCTTCAGCCTGTCAATACCATCGATCCACTCACATGGTCCTCGGCCACTGCGGGAGTCCTGGACTTAACTAAATGATTTTCATTACAGCGTTAACACAACATATTTCCATGCCACAAACGGATACATTAGGAACAACTGAAACAGTAAATCGATGTAATACCATCTGGTCGAATAAGACAGACATTGATTGTAATGGATATCGATGCCTCTGAGTAGCCAGGTGTAGTTTGTAGATTTGATTCTGTTTTTCAGGTTCTTGCTCTTTGTGTTCTGTCTAAGGGTACTGCAACTCTTAAGGAGACAGAAAGTCAAGAGGACATTTCAGACTTGCTGAAAACTAGGCAGACTCAAAATCTAGTAATATCTAGTTTATTTTGGCAGTGTTGTGTGTTAAGTTTCAACAAGGGCCACCTATATAGCTACTGCACAGTTGGGACACTATCAGCTTGGCCTTCTCCTTTGGGAATGTAGACACAGCCACTGATACTGTTGTTGCACTGGGGCTTGCCAGAGATTATAAAAAAAAAAAAGAGGAGTTGGAGTGAAAAAGGAAGGATTGGAGAAGCATTATTGTTTTGAACACTTGAGCAGCCGCCTTGACGCTGCCAAGCAGATGAGAATAAATGTTTTCCCAATGGAACGGGCAAAGCTGATGTTTGCTAAATCAGCGGCATTAGATGCATGATGTTATGTTTCTTTATTTCAACAGGGACAATTGTCACTCACTCACAGACCTGCAGCTAAATCATTGAGATCATGCAAAGAAGAGCTCCAGTCCGTCTTACACTTGGGAATGAATTGTGCCTCTTATCTAAAGCTCATGCTTGCCTGTTGTTGTTTTTATGGTGTAAATGGGGAGATTTAGGGTTGATGTTTTTTTGCTCCACACCACTTCAGAAATAGGCCAAACTATACTTTGCATGTTAGCATATCTCAGAGTTTGTTTGCTGGTATTAAACACACAGTATTCCAGTCGGGTATGTTAGTGACTGTATCTCATATTACATGCCTATTTTCAATAAGGGTATGGAGGTTTTTGTGAAAAAAAAAAAAAAAAAAAATCAATTTAAATCAGTCCTGTCGATATCACTACCCGTTTATTGTTCAGACTTTCAACATCAATGGAAAAATGTTATCCTCAGACTGTTAATCCGACTCTAACCCCAGGTCACCCAGATCAGCGAAGGTAAGAAAGCCCTGCGGAAAGGATACCACAACCCCCCTCAACACCAGCAGCAGCAGCAGCAGCAGCCCCCTGCCCGTGAGGTCAATGCTGAGCAGGGAGACTGTCTGAGCTCTCCATTGGCAAGACCAGCCGCTGGAACTCAGCCAAACCCCCAGGAGACGACTTCATCGCAGCCTTTGCTCCCCGCCATCCACCTCAACCCCAACGCTTCATCCCATCTCCTTCCATTAGTCCAGCAGTGTGGACAGGATGACATTATCAATTTTGCATCTCTTCATGAACTTGCCTTTTCCCCTGGAACTGAACCAGCAATGTCCTCTACGATGTCTCGGAAAGGGGTAAACACACATCTCCACCACCGAAGCCTGGAGGGAAGTCCAGAGCAATGGCAAAGGTGAAGCAATCACACAGTTTTGTCTGACCAGAGATTATATTACATTTTAAGAGTATCATCAAAATTGCAAATATTGCTGCACCAAACAATAGCAGTCAATTGCATTAGACTGGAGAACAATTGCAACACAATAATAGAATACTGGTTCATTTAAACACAAATACAACGTATGGAAATGAATAAGAATAAAGGCATATGTATGATTTAAAATCAGATAAAAAAAAAAAAAAAACGTTTTTGTCTAGTAGTCTGTTGTCAGTAGTCATGGGTGTCCTCCGTATTCACCCACCAATGACTTTGTGTTTCAGGACAACTGCATTAAAGTGGCCATTATCCTGTGAAGGGGAGGACCTGAAGTGTCCAAATGAGGTTCACACGAGGCAGTTTCCACAAAACCTTCCCAGGACACCCTCCACCTCTACTTCACTGGCCTCGGCCGCTTACACAGTTCTACCGCCTATAGGAAAGCCAATGACAGGAGAAGAGCTGAGCCCTGGTGAGAACACAGCCGTCCCCATCCAAAGAAGCAGCTCTGACGGCTACCTGGCTCAGATGAAGAAACAGAAGCAACTGAGAGGGAGAGTCCCTTACAAGGTTGGTGTGTCTAAGTTATTAGGGAGGTAGAGCAGTTATATGTGTTTCATCAGTGTATTATCATATGTTTTCCATCTAGTCTGGGATGTCACATGGATAAAAAAAACAACAACAATAAAACAACATGGGCGTATAATGCATGCATTTTAAAAACTGTGGTTAAACAGAGCTCCAGGGCAGCAAAACTCACTCAACACATGCTGAATAATCGTGTAACGGTTAGAAAAATAAGAACTCATTATGCAGTTTCACCTAACAAAAGTGACACATGAATTCTTCAATTGAGTGGCATCCCCCTTTAATCCTCACATAGACATGAGGTTACACAAATAAATGTTCCTTTGAAGTCCCAAATAATCCCTTCAGCTGTCTCCATGCAGGGACAGCTTAATCCAGCAGGAGTGTTCTGGTAACTAAGGGCACAAAACATCAGGTTAATTGTCTAGCTCCACTAAGCTACACTTAATTGCTATAAGATGATGACTATATAAACCACAGGGCTGCAGGCCCTGAAAAGCCATTTAAAGATGTGTGTTAGAGGATAAGGTGAATCGAAGGGACAGTCTGTGAGGCGCAGGGCCACTAAAGATGCCCATTTGCATTTAATGATTTGGCCGTTGTTGTTTTTTCCCCTCTACTTTGGTCTTCCAGGCTGAGATGTGTCCTGACTTGACTCAGCCATGTGCAGGGTATTAAATACAGTGGACTATTGCAAAAATAGGTATCACTGGTAATCAAACGTCAGCGTTGGTGCAAACAAACAACATATTGATATTTAAAACATAGCTTTTTTTGCCGCCAAGATTTAAGGGTTCCCTTCAGAGGATTTCCGTTGGATTTGTCATATTGGGACATCTATGAGTTTGTGTCCGACAAGCTGTGCACAGACCAGGCGGCAAACACAGGTCTGAAGACTGAAGCCAAGCTGAACTGCCTTTAATGTGCAGTTTCTCTGCTGGCCAGCAGGAGGCGATTCCTCTGTTTGCAAAAAGAAGTCTGATTGTGTGGAAGTCTCGAAGAAACGACCCTTATTCTCACGTGATTTATTATCTCAGTAACATCGTTAACATCAGTTTATGGTCTCAATCTTTAGTTTCATGTCACTTCAATACAAAATAAACATAATTTAATAAATTATGGTCCATTAATAGAACACATATAGACCATGAAGTAGGGGATGCTTTAGGGCGTGGCTACCTTGTGATTGACATTTTTTCCAGGCTATCACGGCCATGCTACCATCGCTACCATGCTACCAATTCAGTTAGCTACTAAGATTACTTCAACACTTGCTGTAAAGTTGTACATTAATAATGAAGCTAACTTTTATAACAGCTTCACACCAGAATCTAGATCCGGATCCAGTAAGGTTGCTGCTCTGAGTGATCACTTACTTCACTGGTTGCAAAAAGATGACGACGGTCGTAATGCTGTACTCAAGGCTTCAAAACCGTAGTCTACAACCCAATTAGTGACAACCTGATCATTACATCATGGACTCTGGCACAGACCAATCAGCATCCTGTGAGGAGCTACTGGTAGCAATGGGGTGGCTAAGTTGTGTGTGATGGCACAAAGAGGCTGTTCATCTTAACAGAGCATAGATGCTGCAATAGCATCATTCATGGAGAGTATTTATTTCTTCATTGAAAAAGAGCAAGGATGACATTGAAGGCCTTTTTCATTCCTTCTCTGGTTTCGGCAAGAGTTTGATTGACAGATGGCTCAGCCAATCACCTGCCAAGTCTTTTTCAAACAGTTTCCAATGATGGTTTCTCAGATGGCACCATATGGGATGTCAGGTTAGCTTTAAGTGTCATAATACAAGGAGATTATGTGTGCACATTGATTGAGTGCACACCCTTGCACATGGCTGGTCATGCTCTCAGCAAACGATGCACTTCTCACACAAAATGTCCCCAACAGAAGGGGTGTAGTCTAGGGGTGACCCTATAGTGGACTATTCCACAATTTGATCTATGGAGCCTGATACAACTGCCGATATTACAGTCGAACCTTCTCAGTGGCAGAAAAATATGGTAAGGAAACAATGGTTGATTTGATTTGGGTTTTATAGGGGTGCTGAATGTCTGATTTGACATATAATTCCTCGGTTTCTCCCAATCTTATTTTCAATTCAATTTCAATTCAATTGAAAGCATTTGAAAAGTAAAAAATAACACCATAAGGCTATTGTTTCAAAATCAAAGAATAAATGTATTAATCAGAGCACTCACATTGAAATGTAGCACTGACAGAATGCATGAATGATTCTCAAATCGGAGCGGGGCAAAGGGGGTTTGGGAGATGGAATAAGGTTTAGCATCTATTCACAACCATGAAACACAAGCAGGCTGAGAAACGGTGCGTCATTCTGTCATTCTATTGATCTGGGCACTATTCCAGTATTCTGGATAACCTGCACTACACACACACACACACACACACACACACACACTGCACTACTAACAAACAGCACTGTCCATTATTCTGAAACAACAGCCATTAACATGTATCTGGGCCAATAGGTTGTTTTTAGTATTTCTTTTTTTATAGAGTTTAATTAGAGGAATATCGACCGTGTAAATATTTTGGGGTAACTTGAGTAAAATGTATCATATTGTTACATCAACTAACAGTTGAGTTAGATAAAGCCAAGAAAGTACTCATTGTATTCATGTATTCATCCTGTGGTACCCAGCCCTCCTCACCCCCTGACCTGCTGTCTCCCCCACCATGTTAGCCATCATGTTTGACGAGATTACAGGCTCAATTTGTAGATCAGTCTTGCTGCAGTGCCTGGGCATGAAAGCAGATGAGCGTGACTTAGGGGTCGGCGGGAGAGGGGAGGGGGCTCGGGAAAGAAAGCTACCCTGTTGTGTCCGTGGCTGATGGCTAAAGCAAACTGAAATCCTCCTTCCCAAAAGCAGCCAGTAAAATCTGGAATGATTAGCTCCCTTTTGTCTGGGGCAGCTTGTGGATTGCATGCACTCATGAACATATTGTCAGACATACACACACACACACACACACACACACACACCAGCAGCTGTAAAGAAACAGGTATACTGTACACCTCTTTGTGTCTTTGCCAGTATTACTGGTGTCACATCACTTAGGCCTACGGCCTACTACAGTGCATAAGCAGGGACCGTTTGTATAATCACTTTAACAGAAAATGCAAGTAAACCAGACTAACAGTCTACAGCTAAGCTCGTCTCTGTGAGGCGATATGTAGACTTTGGTGTACTTTGATCCAAATGCTAACGTCATTTTTTACTTTAATCACAATGGCAATGCTAACTTTCAATTCAATTCCATTTTATTTATAGTGTCATATCACAACAGAAGTTATCTCAGGACACTTAAGACATTAAGCAATGACTAGAACAAGCTCATGAGTTAATACATTTTCAAAGTCCCAACATCACCCTGGAGCATCACATAGTGACGAGAAAAAACTGCCATAACAGACTTTGACAGGTGCGTGGGTTCCATCTGCATTTGGTATTGGTAGTAGTATTAGTAGTAGTGGTAGTATTAGTAGAACCAAAGTATGAATTCATTACATTTTGACACTAGATGGAATGATTATTATTAAATTCATCCTGAAGGGGACATGAATGTCTGAACTAATTTTCATGGCAACCCCACTGATTGTTTATGTAAAGGAAACCACTTAATTACAGCCTTGGATGACAGTTCTGAATATCGGAAGAAACGGCCTTCAGTGTCCATGTTGGCCGTGTACTTTGAAGTGATTACAGAGGATTTCCTGTTTGCGTCACCTTTGCTGCTTCCGTCGGCTAGCAACCAGCTGCGGTTGACAAAAAAAGAGCATAGAAGAGGTAACTAACGCAATCTGATTAAAATGAAGCCAGAGATCATATATAATTATTTTTATTAGATATGATGATGGAGCATATGCTTCATTATATATTTCCAGGGAGAGTGCATTTCATCTCCCGCTGCTGATCAGCTCACACCGCTCATGTTGTAAAAAGACAATCTGCACGCAATGAATGTTGGGATAAGTTGGGCCATGAAGGATCCATCAGGTGGATCCTCTGAATCAGTAAAATATGGCTGCATTCCTGACCTGCGTTTGAAGGTGTCTTTGAAATGGGACAGCCACCATGTCTTCAAATGTGGCAGCTTCTCATTCATTTTTATTCATATTCCATATTTGTCAACATTTCTAAGCATGTAAGAGATCATTTCATAGATAAGTGGTAGCCATAGACTGCAAGCCTTTTAAATCAGACTTCCCCAGAGCGTACGGCCAGAGTGTGAAAGTCCTGGAAAATGATCTCTTGGAGAGAGAGGGAACCCTGCCTGTGCTCATGGGCCATAACTGTTTCATAAGCACCTTTCGAATTGTGAAAGATATTACCTCAACAAATACCACTCATACCCATTCCCCTGCTGGCTGCGGCCATTTGTGAGTTTGCTCAAATATTGTGAGTGACAGTTCAATCGTACCAAATTATTGGCAGGGTCGCCCTTATGCAAACCTACGCCCTTCATCATCCGGGGACATTGAAGGTCTAAAACAAAATTTCATGGCAAACCATCCAAAAGTTACATATTTCAGTGCACCAGATGCAGATGCACCAACTGATTTTCCATCTGTGGAGCCACGTCGCTGGTGTGGCTGGAAGCATAAAGACAGTCACCGGTGTGTGGCTGAGCATGAAACAGACTCGGGCTTCATCGTGTCAAGAATCCCCCAGACAGATGCACACAAAGTCACAGATTGTGTCCTGAGGAATGCCCGACTGTACCTTACAGTACTGTGTATGAGTACCTGTAAAAATATTCCTCGAACTGCTGAGCACTTTCTGGACCCCTCTTACAGCTCAGTGCATGACAGTGTTGGATTGGTCAGCATTTTTCAAGCTTCTGAGAAACAAAAAGGCAGGAGTTACTGAATTAAGTCAGCGTCAGTCGCACATTTGGTATTAAGATGTATCAAAATTGCAGTCTGGAATTTATTGTTTGGGCCATTTTGAGCTCAACAAAGGTCAACTTCTCCCTCTCTCTCTCTCCCAGGCATACAGTCTGAAAGACTACAAGCAGCTGAAGTCAGACATAATCCTGCGAGGAGGCCTTGGTCCGGACCACACCGCCATAGAAAAGACAGTAAGTACTGATCATCTGTGTCATATCAGCAGAAATGAGCAGTGAGCCACTATGTTGTGTTAGGTGAGTTCATGTATCCAGTTATGGTTATGAAAGATTAAGATGATGGATTTTACAGGAGCATGCCTGTCATTTATTAACAGGGTTAGCAATCTTTTAAGGTATTAGTGAATAGATGAGACTGAGCAGATTAGCAAACAAGCAGGGAGACGTGCATCATGTCAGCTATATTTTCTTATGCATTCTTAAGTATTTAAGAAGAGCGTTGCACCTTTCAGCATATACATATTTCTGCTTTCTAAATTTCAAAGCCTCTCTGGCCTTTCATGTTTTTTTTTTCTATTAAAAAAATAGATGATACAGAAGAACATGATACAAAGCTTTCCTACGTACTAGGATGTTGTAATTAATTTGCTGTGACTCAGAAAAAAAATGTGAATTAGAATCAGTTTGGTCAAACATGATGTCTGTGCCTGATGTTCACTCGTGTCCTTCTAAATCCACTGGCTCTCTTCCAATCGTGCAAGTTCATCATTTAGAGGCTCCCGTGCTGTTCTCAGGATGAAATGATATTTACAAAGCACATGAGAGTACCCCTAAGAAGTTAAGTGCTTTGTGCTGTGCTGCATCTTTTGTTAATCCCCAGTTGTAAAAAGGGAGCATGTTTGGTCAATTTCCACTAGATTGAGCTCTGGGCATCTCCAGGTCGGAGCCTATTAGTGAATGATATGTGTAAATGTTGATAGCCCCACTGAATGGCTCGCCGGGTTTGGTTTTGTTGGCCTGCGTGGAGAGGCTCTGCCGAGGGGAGCACAAAGAGAAAACATGGCTCAGTTAATTAAAGCCCCTTTTATAATCTGCTTCTATCTCTCTCTCATTCCCCCTCTCTCACTCTTTCACCGTCATCATGCGGAGAAAAAGAAACAACAGAAGCTGTATTCTAATGTGATCCGCGAGCAGAACAAAAAGATAAGTAGGATTCCCTTACGACTGGCCAAGGACCCGGAGGGCAAGGAAGTCCCCAGGATGAAGGTGTGTGTGTGTGTGTGTGTGTGTGTGTGTGTGAGAGAGAAACTAGCCCATGTTTGTTTGTTTGACAGAGAGTGCAACGTTGTGACTGAG
This sequence comes from Chelidonichthys spinosus, assembly GCA_029853015.1. Lineage (NCBI taxonomy): Eukaryota > Metazoa > Chordata > Actinopteri > Perciformes > Triglidae > Chelidonichthys > Chelidonichthys spinosus. The sequence goes on from CM056835.1 coordinate 9,429,545, forward strand.
CTAACTGACAAAGCAAGAGTGTCTGAGATTAGGAGACGGTCACTGGTTCCAGTCTGTTATCAGGATCTACTAAGCCTAACTTTGTTGATCCTGGATTACTGAACTCGCAGCAGGTTGGCAAAATATGATCATTAAGTAGGTTAAGGTAATTTATATATATAGGTATAACTTTTCAGTCATGCTTTCACTGTATGTGTATTAATAACAACATACATATACCAGCATGATAATAAAAAGTTAGGAAGTTATTGGAGTACTGCAAAGACGTATGCTTATTGAGTCAATAGAAACCATTTTATTTGTAATGTCGACACATGCTTTGATGGCATTTGAGAGCAATTCACTGAACAGTCCCTGTCATATAAATAAATTAAATGAGATAATCTCACCATCACTCATATCTCACCATATAATATATAAATATAAACTCATCTATGGTCAACCTGCTGCAAACAACTTGTTAGAAGTGCTGTTTTAGTGACGAGCATTTATCAAGTGTTCTGAGTAAATGGAGCTCGCTATTGGGATTCTGAAGGAGTTTTTTGGGACGGTTATGTTATTTTCCCAGACAGTAATTAGGCTGTTTACACATTCTCATTTGAACTTCACTTAACCAGGTAGCAGAGGTCACCATGGTGAACCACCAATGAATTAAACTCACTTGTATAATTGACATGAAACTTTGTTGAAATGAAATCTGTTACAGTCAGCGACAGAAAAATAAAATTAACTTATTATATTTGAATGTGTCAGTATATGCTTGTACAGCAGAGAAAACACATCCATGATATTCGGACTGCATCTTGTTATTATTACATTAACATGAGTGCATCTCTCTCTTTCAATCTGAGGCCTTGGAATATGCCAAGACCATAAGCAAACCTCCTGTGCAGTCTCAACCAAAACTGAGACAGAAACACGGGTCTGAAGGCTCCACCGAGGACGCTCCTTACCTGGACGTCTCCCAAATGGCCACGCTGGAAGTCCTTAGAAAACGGCATGAAGAAGAAAAGCAGGCTGTGGCCCTCTTCAGAAAAGTGCATGCTGTCTGAAGCAAGGTGTACTTCAGGCATGTTTGTGGTCCGGTTGTAGGACACAACGTGCTGCCTCATAAAACCAGCTTGGCCTGGTGTCAAAACAGCATTCATTACACACAGGTAATAAAGATAAACCATGGGAAGCTTGGCAGCCTCAACCAGCATCTGTGTCACTTTAAACATCGTGTGTCCCCAGGAGAGATTCGACAAAAAAATAGATTGGATAACTTATTTGTAGTGGGGTCCCCCCCCCCCCCCCAGAAAAAGCTTTCCAATGGTCATTTCAAGGAAATTACTGGAGCTACAAAATCTAAAAATGGTCACCAAACCTAAACCTGATTAGAGAAAGTGTAATCTTAAAAAACCTTAACTGCTGAGACCCTGACTTCTTGAAGTGGACTTTAAAACAAGTTAAGGAATGAGTCATTTTTGGCAAACTGGCATCTATTGACCATTAAAGCAACTACAGTTTAAAGCGCTTGGTTTGACTTTACCACTCAGCTGTAGCTGGTTCCTGCTTAAACCTGAATAAGGCTGCATTCACACCAGATCAGGTGGTGCGGCAAAGTGCCAGTCCTCCCATTAACTGGATGGGTGTGGGTGGTGTGTTTGGGATATGTTTGGCAGAATCACTTTTTAAAAAACACGGAACCCAAGGTCACGGAATCAGCAATGATTGTACCATCTAAAGTAAGTGGGCCAATCCAACACATAGAACTAATGGGCCATTTAGGTGACACTCCCACATCAACGCCCAACTGTGGTTTGGTGTGTATGCAACCTAACAGTGTTGTAATGTTTGAATCCTACAGCGTAGGAATGGATTTGTTTAGCAGTTTGAGTTTCCACGTACTGTTGTCTATGGCTAAACATGTACTGACTAAGATATCTGAGAAAGCTGCACGTGAGTGAAAATACATTTTAAGGCCTTCGTTATAGACCAATCTTAATGTTGGGCACCTCAAGGAAGAAAGAAGGACATTTTAAGAGGTGTGTGCAGGTTTGCCAGGAGTCTGGAAGGGAACAGCTGATGATCTCCCAAAAAGACCACCAACAGGAAAACGTTAGATCTGATTTGTATTCAATGCATTATATCGATTGTAGTTCTAGCACTTGCAATATGATCATGTATGTAAATGTTCAATAGACCGATATTAAACGGTGTCTCTAAGACGTGTTATTGTTCAGGAAGAGGTGAGCGTCCCTTGAGTCCTGTCGGCCTTAATTAAATTAAGTGGTTGTAGTATATCAGCGACAGCACGAACCCCTGTTTAAATTCATTATATAGTCTACTTCCAGAAATCCCAGACAACTGGCAAGTGCCCAAACTTTATTTATCATTTATTTTCACATTAGTCACATTATCAGTTTGTCTCCTGTCAACTCATTACACACACTGCGACATCCATTCAGCCTTTGTTATGGGTCAGATCAGTCTCCTTCCTCCATTTCTCTTCCAGTGTAGAAAAGCTGCTCAAATGAAGGACGACACTTTGAAGCCCCTGATTTGCTCCCAGTCCTGCGTGTTGTTGCCCTATTCTAACTAGTTACTCCTCCCAAGCAGCTCATTTTACTAATTGAACCCTCAGATCATTATCAAAGCACTATTTACCTCTGTGCAGTATTTTTAATTAGATTATAGTCTCTATTTAACCCATCATGGACTCTTTGAAGCTCTGTGTTTTTAGTGTTAAGTCCTCAGATGCGTGGTTGGAAACAAATGACAGAGCCCTTTTTAATTTAATGAGAAACGCTGCCTATCCACATTCAGTCTCTTTGCATCTTTTTTAGCTCCCACCTACTCATTTTTTGCCATTGAAATCCAGTTAATTGAAGGAGACTTTCGCCGCTATACATGAAGGGGGCCAAATTAGCATCCCTTTCTGCCCATTGGGAAGCTAAGGCAGACGTGGATGCTTTGATGTGAGAAGGGCGCTTTCAATAGGCAGCAGGCTTCCTGAAAATGAGCTGATGGCCTGCTATTAGGTCCAAATGCAGATGCGTCCATGTGTTGCAAAACGCTTAATCTTTTAATTGATCACCTTCTGCGTGGCCTATTCTCCACATACTTTCTCCCCCCGCTGCCTGTTACCACATTTTGAAGATGACATGGATTGCTTTTCAAAAGGCTAGGAAGGATTACAACTGCATATTATGTCAGAGATGCAGTCGTGGTAAATCAATTTAATATGTGTAATAAGGGCTGTTTCAATGTGTGTGGGTGGATCACTTAGCAGAAAAAGTAAAGGACAATAAAGGTCGGTTCACATTCTCTGTTGTTTTTCCAAATTACCTACTATGCCTTTAAGTAAAACACTATCGTAATTTAAACATTATTTATTATGTTTTATCATTTCAAATTGTTAATTCATTTCATATACTTGGTATTGATTGTTTTAGTTTTTAGTCAGGATCGGGTTCATCTTTCTCCAGATTAGTGGGCAGTGCTACGCTTGCTAAACGTCAGCCTACTTAGCAGCTTTACATACAGTTTGCTAGCTTAGCGTTAGCTGTGGTTGTTACAGGCGTACAAGCTAGCTCTTGATCATTTAGTTCAGCTCATTTAGCTAATTAAGCAGCAATAGATGCTTACTATGACATGTATGTTTGGATTTCACCAACATTGTTCATTCACACACAAGTGGAACTACTGATCAGTTGAGGAGTTACTGCTGTCACATGATCAGAAAGATTGTGTTTCCATAGTGATTAACCATAAACAAGGAATCTAAACAGACAGTTGGCCTCATGGGTGAGAAGCGATAAGTCAGGTTGAATGCCGTTTGTAGGCCGCTGGTGTGTTTCTGCTTCGTGGTTATATATTTTTATGGGATATGTGAGTTTTCTATGAGATCCCGCTGACACTTTCATCCATCAACACTTTGCTGTAGTACTGTTGGCTCACTGGGCTCCATCTAAACTCTCCTGTAAAAGTATATTGTTTACTTTTTAATAGTTTACCACTGTAATCTGTTTTACCTTCAAGTAAGATTAGTGTTAAGAATTGTGTTTGTAGTACACAGTCTTGTATGAAAAAAAGGAGTTGTACAAGTTACATTGATTTATGTTTCACATATATTACACTGTTCTGTCAGAATTGATAAAGAAATATTTGTAAAAGTATATGAAAAGCATAAATTTATGTATCCTATGAAGACGTTTCAATTAATTTACATTTATGTACGTAAAACGATTAGTCATTCAAACAAATGCACTTTGTTCACTCTTTGGTATTAAAATTGTCATGAATATTTTAAATTGCAACCCAAGGACTAGTTTACTTATGTTGAATTACTGAATTAACTTTAAGTTTATTGAAACAATGTACTTCATAGTGTATCACAAAACATTTAAAGTACTATTGTGTCACATAATAACACAGATATTTGTATTACACACTGGTTTTTGTCTGTCAAAAATATTCAAAGAAAGAAGTGTAAACGTGAATACTGCATTCCAATGAGTATTTAAATCTATCTCCATTGTACACTTGAAAACATTTAAAGAAAAAGTAATTACTACATACATGTCATATTTAAATGCAATACCAAACGTTAGAATGTGCTTTACTTATTGCTGTTCCAAAGAACATTTATGACGTTTATATACATTTTTAAAAATGTTTCATCAGTTTACAATTTCAATTAATTCTATATTGTAAAAAAAACTAATTATGACAGTTGTATTGCTCATCAATTCAGTACAAACAGAACATCTTTCTACGGAACACTTAACAGTGTGATGGAACAATCTTTACATATAGAACATCCTGGTTTAAGATAACATCCATGAAGATGATATTATAGAAATGATCCAGCTCTTGTCGCACCGAGTGGGTGATCTCACCCCTAAACATACAACCCACTGGGAAGTCGTTGTTCACAAAAGTGAACTTGTGTATCGGCTTTTGACTGAGCAGATGTTAAACTAGTGTGACTGTCAGCATGGTGAGGCCAAGGTTCTCCTTAGGAGACAAGGACAAAAGTGATGGAAGTGTCAGCGGGATCTCAGAGAAAACCCACATAACCCATAATAACCAGCAGAAACACACCAGCGACCTACAAATGGCATTCAACCTCTCACCCATGAGGCCAACTGTCTGTTTAGATTCCTTGTTTATGGTTCATGGATATCATAGCGGTCAGCATCTCTAGCTGCTAAATTAGCTAAATGAGCTGAACTAAATGATCTAACGAGAGCTAGCTTGTGCTTGTAACTACCACAACTAATACTAAGCTAGCAAACTGTACGTAAAGCCGCTAAGTAGGCTAACGTTTAGCAAGTGTAGCGCTGCCCACTCATCTGGAGATGACAAAGATGAACCCGATCCTGAATCCCGACTGTCGGTTCAAAGAAAATGGTCCACGTTGAAGCCAGGCGGTTCGTAGCAGAGGGGGAAGATAATGGATGCTAGTTTTAGACTTCTTCTACTAGCGTTACAGACTGTAGCTCCATCAGCTTCTATCAGGTAATGTCACCACCTTCAGCTGTAGCAAGTAGCCTAAGTGCACCTCATATTTGTGGATTTATTTTCCGAGGTACGAATTAGACCAAACTAAGTAAACAGAAAGGAGGGAAGTCATAAATGCCACATGGCCCAAAAACAGACATTTGTTGAAGTGATCAACAAATGTGCAAAATTTCACGAGTACAAAAGGATGCTCAAATCCAGATATACCACTTGACATGTAAACCTATAACATTTTTATGTGAAATTGAAATATGTTTATTATACATATTTACAAATTGCTCTGTATTCTTGTAGATATGACTTTACACAGCATAAATAAAGAATATATGTTCGTGGACAGTGAAATATTTGTGGATCAGCACACAGTTGTGGATGTCTTCTGTTACAAATAGGTAAAAGGTAAAAAAAAAAAAAAAAACCCTGCCATACCCTTGATTGTTATTATAGTAATAATGATACACAATAAATAGTTGCCTGCAACACTCTGGAAGACTGCTTCTGTTTTTAACTACCTCTACAACTGTCTAACAGCAGAGTTGTCAATGGACCGGAGTTCATACACTCGAGTGTGTCAACGTGGATTTTATATCAGTCTGTAACATTATCTTATTCATTATCATAAATCATTTGAATGAAATATCCTGCAGCATGGACCATTGGTAAATAAATAAAACAAAACAATTTAAAAGTATTTTCTTTGTTACATCCACCATATATCATAATACAATGCTGCAGTACATTCCAGACCAAATTATAAACATACCAAATTACACAAACACAATTTATTTTTGAATGTTCACTAACAGTAAAACAAACAAAAAATATCCTAAAAATTATGTTGAATGTGTGCTGTTTTGTTCCATTTGTTTCATGAACAATACTCAGAGAATAATAAAACAAGTGCTATTATTTTTTCTTTAAGTTAAAATATTTCTATGGCCACATTCTGCAGTGAACACAGATTTAAAGGAATACATGAAATGCGTGTATACCTATAGATTCCATTTTTACTACACTAGATTGTTAATTTATTTCTTGGCATATTTCATTTCATACTTTTGGGTGAAAATAATATTTTATGTCAAATACATTCATATTAAATTATTAATAGTGATGTTGGCCACAGTGAAATTACAAAAAAAAAAAAAAAATCATGAAAAATATGAGATTGGATCTCCAAGCACTTATTGGTTAAGGCATGGAGTGATTCAGAATTTTCAAAGACAATTGTCTAGCAGAAACACATAACAAGCAGAGATGTTCAACATGACTGTACCTCCAAAATCGTTTTATTCTGAAAAATGAAGCATTTCTTTTGATGGTCAGAACATGTACTGAAGATATGGCCACTGACTATATGTGACTCTGACTGTTGTACAAGTGAAGTACATCCACCACGCGTTTACTGGGAAAGATGGTGCGATGTGACACCCATTACGAAAACAAACACAAAGACATCTGCTCCTCTCTGTCTTATTATTAAACATCATTTGACCGCGGATGCAAAGAAACTAAACGTCGTGCTGTTTTGTTGTGAATTCTCAGTTAAGCATAATTTAACCAGAAACATCCCGGGACTTGAAGCCCACCGCGGAATGGAGTAGATCGCTTTCAGAGTCTTACCTTTAATTCGGAATACATACAAGCCTGCTGTAAACGTTCAGAGACGCTCACGGCTGGCGGGTTCTTGCTGTCTGTCGTTTGCGTTTCTGTTGGTTCCCAGCTCAGCAGGCCGCGGGCCACCGCGGGCCACCGCGCGCCACCGCAGGCCGCCGCGCGCCGCCGCGCAGGAAGCCCATAGAGAAGAAGCAGCGTCGCGGGCAAACCTGAGCTCCATGCTGTGCGGACTGCTTCCGCGTCAAAGTGGTTACAAGAACCGTTTGAGCTCCTCAGCATCTGACCTCGATAACAGGACTTCACTAACAACGCCGTATTAACGGGAGATATAGTTATGTCTTTTTTTTCTCTTTTCTTTTTTTAATATTCCCCCCAAATCATTCCTGCTCGGTTGAGCTATGAAAATCTACAAAAACAAACAAACAAACTAACAAACAAAAAAACCGGGCTTTTAAGGAATAAAGTTATAAAATAACAAAAGAAGCCGAGAAACGATTCATTATTTATATTCTATATATATGCATATGTATATATATATTTACAGATACAATATAAATGTCAGTCACTGAAGTGTATTCGATCAAAACTCGATTTAAAAAACTTTCAACACTATGGACACACTGCAAATAAAATATAAAAAGTAGAATTGAAAAAAGAGCAATAACGATTAAAAAAAAGAAAAGTGTGTAAAAATGTCGTCTGGGATAAAAGTGCAAAAGGATGCGACAGCGTGATGCGTCTATGTTACACAGCAAAGAGCTATTTCCATTTGGGTGGTTTATAATCAGTTCTATAGCTTTCCGTCTGGAAATAAAAAGACATAGGCTAGTAAGTGACATTTCAAAATAAACGTCTACGCGTTGAGTAATAATATTAAGCTAATAAATAATAATAATAATAATCTGTGTTTTGTCAGACATAACACGACAATTCTCACAGATGAGAGAGGGCAATTGTTTCAAATCATAGGGCCCAGTTTGCATGTTTGAATAAATATGAACATTGTATTGTAGCCTATAGCCGACCATTCTCTTCAAACAGTTAATGCGATTTAAAAGCCATCGGCAGCCTCTTTACAGTGTGAAAGTCGCTGTTTCTAAAACAGCTCTGCAGTCTCCTATAGTAGATGATCCGGAGAACAAATGTCATCCTCGATATCCACATCGTCGTCGTTTTCCTCCAGCAGGTACGAGTCCGGCTCCAGTCCGCGTTTCAGCTCCTCCGCGCTCTTCTCGTTCACCTCGCCCTCGCTGGAGGTGTCCGCGGATCGGTCCAGCTCGCCGGGGGTCTTCCGCTCGTCCTGCGCTTTCCTCAGCTGCTTCTTGTGCTTCATCCGCCGGTTCTGGAACCACGTTTTTACCTGCAAGTGAGGAATGGGAATTAATGAAGAGATCCTAAATTAAACGCCATCGGTCCCTTTTCATCTGTAATATAAAGGGATCCGAACGGTATCAATATAAAGCCAAGATTGTTCCTACATTCATTTATTTTTTTGGTTATTTAAATAACCGAAACGACACTTTGGATATTGGATTATGTTCAATTGGCTTCATACTATTTATGTATACAATGACTTGTACAATTTTAAATATTCCCGAATTTATTTTTATTTGATAATTTACACAGAATAGCTGCAATTCGTCAGGATTAAAATAGCTTGATGTATAATCCAAATTCGTTGCTCTGTACATGGAAATATCATTTACCCGATTTAACTAATGTTTCTTTGTTTTTATGTTGTTGTTTTTTTTGTGTGGCTTCAGGCTGGAAACAGAACGAATAAGAAAGGCACATAACAGCCTCTCCTGCACTGAGCGGTGCGTTCAGGTGCGTCAGACACAAACACAGATGCATACCTGTGTCTCGGACAGGCTGAGCGCCGTGGCCAGCTCCACTCTCTCCGGCGTGGACAGGTACCGCTGGATCTCAAACCTCTTCTCCAGGCCGGACAGCTGGGAGTCGGAGAACACCGTCCGGGCCTTCCGGCGTCTGCAGTGCTTCCCGGGTAACTCTGCGTGGTGCTGGAACAAGGCCGGCATCTGCATCCCTAGAGGGGACAGGAATCCAGCTGTTCAACAACAAACCGCATCCATAATAACTTCATATGTTAATGTAGAAGTTAAAGCTTTATAGGGAATATATATATATATATATATATATATATATATATATATATATATATATATATATATATATATATATATATATGCACGTTAATGAAGATGGAAAGAAGTACAGGTTAAGCTAATGCCCTATTAAGATACGCATTTATATTCTTAAATCGCTTTATATTCAATATTCTCATTTAGTGATGGGATTCATATCAACTCTGCAAACGATGCTCTATAACTCATGAACGTAGACTTCTGTAAATCCATCCATATTGTTGACAGAGACTTTCCTGTTGGTACAACCAAATCTACATGTCTAATTGAGTCCATAAGCATGGCTCCTCGAGGCCTCGGGCTCGTGCTTACCAGAGGTGAAGAAGTACTGGTGATGCTCTGGCTTGTGGAGCGCATGGTGCGGATGTGGTGCCAGTATTGGGGTTGGCATCAGTGGGTACCCGTACTCCAGGATGGGCATCCGGGAGGCCAGGGAGCTACAGAACGGCGAGGGGATGACCTCTCTCAGCGGCTTGGGTTTGTGCAATAAGATGTCCTCAATGAAAAACGACGTGGACCTCTGCGTGGGCGCCGCAGACGCGTAGTTCATACTCATGGCGTTAGTTTGGGTGGAGTTGCTTCCCTGCCTTTAAACCTGCATCAGCTCTCCTCCACAAGTCGCACGTATACATGCAGGAGGAGAGGGAAGGCGCCGCTCCAACAGCCATTTATTCACACACATGGCGGATTGGGGGGGGGGATTAATTTACGCATCGGCCAATTAGAGCGCCTGATGGGCGGGGGGAAGAAGTGAGGAGCCTGTTCTCCGTTCCGATTGGCTGAGACGCGTTCGAAGCGGGTGGAGGAAAAAAAAAAAGCAAACAGAGTAGAGAAATGTAACGCACCTGGGACCTCAGCGAGAAAAAAAATCCGTCAACGGGCATTGTGTTGATGCGGTTGCCTAGCAACCACGCTGATTTTGGTCCACGAGCACCCATGAACATGTGGAAGAATTATTCTTTATTCAGTTTAAATATATTTTATAAAATACAGTTTAACAAAAGGAGTGTGACATGTTTAATTACAGGCAAAATGCAGCGTTCTCTCGTGGAATCTGCAGTATGAAGCTTGTAAAGTATTTCATATGATATTTTATAATTATATATTGTATATTCCCTAATCAGAGTTACATACAGACACTTAATCAGGTGTCAAACAGGAAAAATTTACATCCAAAATGGTGCTCGTATTTATAAACTGTATAGTGTTTTGAATTGTTTTCACTTTATGGATAATCGCGAGTGTTTTATCGTAAATAAATACCGTTTTGCCGATTTCTCTGTTAGTGTTGGAGCACCGCTCTTCTTTGGACCACAGCAGAGACTAAACAAAGGGACCTTGTTCACACAGCAGCATCTCTGTCCTGCTAACCTGCAGAACGGAGATGCTCCATGTGGAAGCTGTATTTAACAGGGCGATCCATAGAATAGTGGACATATGCTGGTGATATTATTGTTGTTCAAAGTATCAGTGATTTAACCAAAATCATGCTTGTGATGAAACATCTGAATATTCCTCTTCTTTATATAGTCCCATGTGAGTGACTTGAAATAACCTCCACATACACGTGTTGTTTTATGGCATCACTGGGACATGTCTATAACAGCCACAGCGCGTTGATGGAGCGGTTTATTTCGAGGATGACTTTGTAGACTTTTGACAGGAAACTTTAGATTCGCTTGCCTTGAACTTGAACATGCGACCACATGGCGTGTTTTAATTCACTCGGGTAACTTCTGCTCTCCGTGTCGGCGGTGTGTGAATGAAGTCCCGCAGCCCGTGTCACAGGAGGATTGTTCAGCTACAGGTCTGTCGAGTAATTCCGCCCAAATTGGCTGTAATTGTTGGTATTGAAATCCTGGAGAGTCCAAGTGTCGCTCCCGTGCCCATTTGCGCAAGAAAGCGGTGCGCTATAATTTGTTGATATGGTGTTGTCATCACATTTCCAATCAGGCCGGTTAATGTGAAAGTGTCTTAATGTAGGCAGAATTCACGCTGCAATGCTATTAGGCAATTAAGGGAGATGTTAGAGCGGAAGTTGTAATCCGGGGGCTGGAGGACAGGATTTCCATTTGATCAGATGGAGGGAGAACAAATTCATTACTGGAATCATTTGCGCTGGAAAAGTGGGGCTGTGCTGCATTCGTTTGCATAGGTTTTGTGTTAAATGGAGACGCGAAAATGTAAAGTTGGATGGTTGCAAATCAAAGCGCTCTGGGCGTGGAGGCGACCTCCTGAAGAAGACTAATAATAACTCCTGTCTATGAATAAAGCTGCCGAATATGTGCACAAGCTTCTAAAAACCATCACATCCTTCACACCGTGTTTCCAGGGAAGGTACTGCAGGAAACATATGGAATTATTCTTATTATATATGTGAAAAAATACAAAATATTGCTGTTTTTTTTTTTTTTAAGAAAGCATGAGAAAAGAAAAGAGCTTTTAGAGCGGCGGCGGCGGCCGCAGCAGATGGATGTTACCCGGCTGCACCTGGCTGTGCGTCAATCCCTTTCATGGAGCGTACCAGGATAACAAGTTGCTTTTAGGGGAAAATTAGAAAGTAAATGAAACAAATGGTGATGAAATCGTCTTAAGGATCCGTTCTTGAGGCGCGGTTAAGCGGCTTTTTGTGGCCATTTCATTAAGTAAAATGTGAGCCGGTCAGGTGGTGCGTCACTGCGTTAAGTGGCGCGTTTGGATAAGAGGTTTACAACATTGCATTGTGTAATACTCGGCTTGACGTTTTCAAAGCCGCCGTGCTGGTGATAGTGAGGTATAAATCAATCCACATACATTCCGTCCATGGCCATAGAAACACACGTACATATACTCAAAACGATGACTTGTTGGCAACTGAATGGTTGATGGTATTTTAGATCTTTAATATCAGATAATGTGTGTGTTCCTATAATAATAATTATAATGTTATTATAGGCTACACTAAGTCTAAATCATAAAATCGAAATTTGAGAAAAAATGTAATTGAGTGCAATCAATAAATGATGCTTTACAATCCTTAATACTGTGTTTATAGTGTTAATATTATAACTGTAATTATTCAATGCTATTATCAGATAATGGGTATGTTTATAATGCATCATGGGTCTCATAGGACGTTCCCCTAATTAATCACAGTTGAAGCGAACTGGGGAGCCTGAATAAAGCACTCTACTGGTGACATGAAGCCAGCAGGTCAGCCTCCAAAAACCTTATCAGACACCAGGAACGTCCAGCATCAGCATCAGCAGCAGCAGGGGAGTAAACCACACAGACTTAAAGAGAGACAGCAACACATGCACAGTGGATGAAAATGAAGAGTCATATTCTCCCCAGTCCTTTTATTGAAATCATGTAAACTTGATCATTCATGTTCCAGAGGTGAGTCTGCCTCCATGTCGATGATGAGATCCACGCCCACTAATGAGAGTTAGTGCTCCTGGGGCATTCATGCATCCGATAGGCACACAGATAGAATATACCTGCAAGACAGAAGGAGAGGGCATGGTTTTGAGATCAGGAAATGGAAAACACATGCATCTTTAAAGGATTTTCCAGTAGCTAAAAGCAGAACCCTTACAAGCTTATTTGTGCTTTATTCCCACAGTTTTGTGTCATATGTGATTAATTCAACGGCAGAACATGGTGGTGAATTTGCTGTTTTGGGGGATGTTTAGTGACATTCTGAGAAAAACTGCACTTGTTGATGAGTCTATGGAGCTGATTCATATATACTTTATATATATATTATACTTAAAATATTAAAAAACAATGTTTACAATGTTACTACCTTGTAACTTTGATAATAATTTTCCTGCTATTTTTAGCATATGGATGCTGTTTACCTCTAAACAATTTTCACATTCAGTATAGTGAAAATCCTGCTGAACAGCAGGTGCTGCCCATCGTGGTGGAGGATCCATAGACGAGCACTTCTGGATCATTGATCCAGCTGGGTTGCCTCATGTATGCTTTTGACTGTTTTCTGTCATGCATTATATTACATTATAATACATGCAGTATGAATAGCATTAGCTAGGCATGCAGGTAGAGTTTAGACCTTGATGAGAAGCATCTCCTACACTGTTTTTTTCCTTTAAAAAAAAAAAAAAAAGCTGCTACCTGATCTAATATAAAGTTAATCCTTAATCTAAAAACTATTTGGGACTGTTGCTTGCCACGACTTCATAAAATCTTTCCTCCGAGCAGCGGTTTCATCGACGTCACTCAAGGTTGTAGCTTGAAAAGCAGTTAACATTATAATGTTTTATTTATTTATTTACATTATTAACATTATACACCAGGACCGGGACTTTGATACAAACGGCACCGTGAAAGGGAGGAAACCGAATGCAGTCGGGTTTGTCGGGCTGCTTGCTTACCTGAAAAAAAGGTGAGCACCACTGACACCCAGCCAATGATATAGGACCAGGAGAACCTCCAGTTTCCATAGCGTTTCCCATAGTAGTTAATTGTCACACCAGTGTACACTGCCATTGCTAGAAACACTAAAAAGCCTGGACAGGAAAAAGGACAACTAAATGTAACATACATGTTTCTGAGAGACTTGGGCAGCCATTGCAATTCATTCATTCACAGAAGCTGTAGTTTTCAGTAGCAAATCACTGAAATTATGCTTTTTAAGAATTTAATTTAAAAACATGGATTAATCAATTAGGGTGGAGTTACAAAAAAAAAAACTCAGTAAAATAAAGTTGAACTTACATGAGATGAAAAACAATATGCCTGCAGCAAAGGTTTTGTCAAACCTGTCGAAGGAGGAGTAATGGATGAAGGCCATAATACCAATGATGATGCCAATGAAACAGGCCAAAAGCGAGAGGATCATGAGGGCGCGGGTGGCGTCTAAGTGGGCTGTGGACAGGGTCAGATGTCAATGAGAGTCATTGGTGGGGTCTGTGCAAGTCAACAATGTCAATCATGTCAGATGTGACCCAGGTCAGGTCATGTTAATACGCAATATGATGAAGAATGGAAAGAGAAAAAATAGACCAAATTTCTGATTTCCTCAATGTCATGGAAATCAGACACATTTTATAGAGAAGAGATTCTGATGTGTACATAAGAGGGCCGACTATGGACATATATGGTGTTTTCTTTCACAATTAATCAAACATCAAAAAACATGACCATAACCATAATTTAATATTACAGATTTATGTTATAAATCAAAAGTACATATTGTCATGTTTATATAAAATAATAATATAAAATATGTAATGACAAATACAGGCGTTGAGTAATATGAAAATTATATGTTTGTGAATTTCTCTAACAAATCCAGTGAAAAAGGAGAGCGATAAGAGATATTCTCTAATATTATGTAGACAGCCCAGATACACTTCCAAATTCGAAGTAGGAATAAAAACACTACCATCTTGTTTGCTAGCATGTTGAATGTTTGACATGAGCACTGATGGACATGGGACGTTATAAAAATGTCATGTCACGCTTATGGCCAAAATAATTGTAATTCACGGTATTATCCTGATAATCATGAAAAAAGGCTCAAAACTGTTAAAAAGACGCCAAAACATCCAGGAATTACTTTACATTTAGTAAAAAAAAACACATATTTTTATTGCATTATAGATAGGAAACAATTTCCATTTTTCCTATTTCTTAAATCAGGGAATCATAAATCATAAGCCCAGCTGCATTCATAATTGTGAGTCTGTTCCTTCTCATTTGAGTTTGAGAGCCTTTTTCAAGTCACTCGTGAGAACATTCATTATGATGGTGATAATAGTGATTTAGCACGATGGACTTAGTGTTTTTCATAGAATCCTAGATCGCCCCGTTAACGCCGGTGTCAAGTGAAGGTCACCTCACCTCAGCCGATGAAATTACATCTTTCAGAAATGTTTTTAGAGCCAACTGACAATGAATATGTTCGCATTCATCTGCATGAACCCACTTACCAATGCTGTCGCTGTGTGGGAAGCATTTACCCGGCATACAGTAGCGCCACAGGCCCTGGTGCATGTAGTTGCTGGACTGCCGATACTGCATCCAGTAATCGGTTGCTGTGGAAACGATCAGGAGGATGTTCCCCACGCCTGCACAGAACAAACCTCCACCCATAAAGCTGTACATCCTGCACCTGCAGACACATACGGAGGGACATGAGGTCACTTAGCATTAGCGGTCAGCGGCAGGGCCCCTCCTCTCTCCACCTCACACACACATCATTCAGGGAGAGAGGCTCTAAGTGTCAGTAATTGCATTGTAATGAACATATTATTTCCAGTGGATTGAGCCGTGGGGTCGCCTGTGTGTGTGTGTGTGTGTGTGTGTGTGTGTGAGTGTGTGTATTCTCCACTTTGTTCTCCAGATCAGCCCCTTTACACACACACACACACACACACACACACACACACACACACCACACACACACACATATACACTCTTCCAGCGATGCTTTGATACTTGATACATCTATTGCTCATTGTTCCATCTGAATGCAATATCCTGCAGCAATCCTCTCTTTCTCATGGAGAGTTGTCATGGATTTGCTTTTTTTTTTTTGGGGGGGGGGGGGGGGGGGTCGATGGTGGATAGATATAGCTTGTTATGTCTGAAACCTGAATGGAAGCTCGTTGAAGAGCACTGCGGATTCATTGAAGAGCTCTATATTTCCACAGATCACATTTTCCTCTGATCAGCCTCTCTTAGTAACTCCCAGCAGCTGTCTTAGTCTAAACCAGAGCACTTTTGAAATCAATTTGATCCCCACCGCATACAAAGAAATAGAAAATATCTCAGAATGTTATGTGGCATATACAAAATTTGAATAATTTTGATTTAAATTTTATTTTAAGTGTATTTTTTTCATGAAGGTAAGGATAAACCCTCCTGAAAAAAAGCTTTACTTTAACTTGTCATTCAGAGAGAGGCCTTGCTTGTGCTCGTTTCCTCTCAATCACATCACTTTTCCCCGAGAAATCCTTCAACTCTCACCTTAAATGTCTCACATTCCTGTAACACGTGATAAAATATACTGCTAGAGTAGAGAGAATAAGATTGAAGAATAGGGCTTACATTTCTTAATTTCTAATTTTCATTTATTTTATCCTCTAAAAGAAGACTGGGTTTTCATTCAGCACATGAACATGTAAGTTATAAATATTTGTATATTAGTAGAATTGGCTGCAGAGTAAAAATGTTTGTTATTCATGAAGGCATTCTAGAAGACAAGTGAGACAAAACCTGGTGTGTACATGTTCTGATACAGCAATGATAAATATTCACGTTGTCTCCACACAAATATATCAATTCAAACAAAATACACAAACAAGTAAATGAACAGTTGTTGGATAATATTCAGTATTACCTTACCTTAATCCAGGCCTTTTATGAATATGTTTATGAAGACCGGGTTACCTGACAAAATACAACAAGGTCCTATGATGCCAAGACAGGTGGATTTCCAGCAGGCTAATAGCGCTAGCGTTTGACGGGTGAATAGGGAGAAAGTGGGGCTCCAACAAACACAGTGCTCAGACAATAGGCTAGGCCGGCCACCGGCCAATCAGCAAACGCCAGTTTTGTGGTTTGGGAATCTGCTGAAAAAACAGAAATGGCCAAAGCTTGGCAAGCTGAAGGAATACTGATGACTTCATGGTTTTGATTGAAACTGGCTTTAGCGGAGGGCCAGCCAGGCATTCAATCAGAGTCTTTGGCTGCTCTGCTTCTGATTTTTGTTTCATTTCAAAAGCAAACATTGTCACACTCTTTAAAAAGTCTCAATATTGCTATTAAGTTTGAACATTTTCACTGAAAACACCAAATAAATTGAGGGTTTCTCGCAAAAAAAGAGAAGCAATTAAAAACAATCAGACACATAAATGTATTGTGTATCAGCATGACCTTTATACAGTGTACACAGAAAGCTATATATCCCAACAATCAACATCACATGCTACTGTTCTACTCCATCTTGTCATCGTGTTGGTGTCATTTCAGTCAGCGCAAACATCTGCAAATTTCTCAGATGGATAATTGTGGATGGTCAGCAACGAGTGTGTTTACACAGTTTGTGGTACCTTATTGCTCTGTGAGCGAAAGACAATGTTAAAATTATTCAATTAAACTGAAATGACAAATAAGCCCCAGAGGTCTTAACCAACTGTACAGGGTAAGTGATCCTCTGTCCCAGGACCCGCCATTAAACAAGGAAAAACTCCCTAAAAAAACTTTTACAGGGAACAAAAGGTTAGAAACCTCACGCAGATTTGAGGAGGATCCTTCTACCAGGATGTATTGTATTGTATTAATTATCATTAATAATTACAACATCAGCAGTGGATATAAGATAATGACAATAAATTAAATCATCGCCTGTTGCTGTCAGGTGTGAAGGATGACACTGACAGTTTGGAATGTCCATTCGCATCCATGTGTTGAAAACGCTGAAATACTTGAATTGTATAGAAATTCCCCTCGGAGAATTGTGCTGAAGGTAAATGGAGCCAGCAGATGTTTGAAGAAGCAGCTCACACCACTACAGACCCCGTCACTGTGCTCAGACTTCATGTTTGCTTCATCTAGCTGGATTTCCTCCTCTTGTGTCTCTTTCTCATATCCAGCTGGGCCTCCTTTTGCTTTGACACACACACACACACACACACACACACACACACACACACACACACACACACGCAAAAAACCTCAAAGATGAAAGGAGAAGAGTAGCTCCATTACCAGCATTACAGCAAGTTGCTCAGACCAATTGACAACAACAAAATGCCCCAGAAAAAGCATTTTTTCTCCCTGAGATTTGAGTGCTGTACTTACATCTAACTTCATTTTTATAGACCACAGGCTATTTTCTTCCATCTGGAGTGTGGCAGCCAGGAGGGCATTTGATATCCTCCCATGCACCATCAAAGTGGACAATATGCCTCTGTGACAGAAGAGCAAATCCATGTTTTCTTGAATGCATCCAGCTTTTGACAGATTAATTTTGTTATGAAATGTCTACATTTATGTGGTATCATCACTGTGTAAAGGAGCTCCTGCAGTACTTGGTAAGGTAATGTGACAGAAGTAATTACAACGCACGAGTGTGCGGATGGCATGCCTGCATTGTTGTGTAGTCTGAAATCCTCCTTCACATGAGCTTGTTCATGTGCACGTGCTGTCCAAGCAAGATGATCCACACACTCATGTCTGGTCCTTATATTATAAGCTGTTGTAAATGAGTGTCTTGCTCATATTATCACCTCTTCCATACATTTTGTGGCTTTTACGTGTCTCACAAAGGTGGTTGCTAACAACTGGCTAAATGAGACTAAACGTCGTCACCAGGCTGGCAACCTCCGGTTCTTAACAGTGAAGCCAAATCCGAGATGCCTTAAACTTGCTCTCTCTACTGGCCATCAGGGGCCGATTCATCTGGTAGAAGTCTGATTGCATGGAAGTCAATGAGAAAATGAGTACTTCTCACTTGATTTATTATCTCAGTAAACATTGTAAACACATAGTTTATGGTCAACGTGAGTTTATGGTCTCAATCTCTAGTTTCATGTCTTCTTCAATCCAGCATGATGTTCATTTAGTACATTATGGTCCATTTAGAGTCCAGCAGACCAGGAAGCAGGGGATGCTTTAGGGCGGGGCTACCTTCTGATTGACAGATTGCTACCACTCTACCAATGCAGTTAGCTACTAAGATGACTTTAATGTCTTACCTGTAAAGTTGACCTTTAATTATGAAGCCAACTTTTATATCTGCTTGGGTTTGCCAGATCCACCCGTCGCTCCTCCACAGTCCAAATATGGTCACTTCCTTCACTGGTTGCAAAAATTCCAAGATGGCGATGACCAAAATACCCTTCAAAACTCCAGTCCACAAACCAATGGGTGACGTCACCATGACTACGTCCACTACTTATATTCCATAGAATTGTGGTTATCATGTTTCCACTTTTCTACATGTTAGTATCAAAAACTTGTGTTTGCCACAGTTCATTTTCTACAATAATCCAATATCCAAACATCCCAGTTTGGCTTTTTGCTGAGGGAACCAGTGATGCAAACTTATGTAATAAAATATGTAATTTCTGCAGCTCTCTACATTGTGTCTTTTTTATTCTATCATTTATCTGACCGCTAGTTTACTTGATTTTAAACAAAACACATGATAAAAGTTTACATGATGCGGTATTAATATAGATTAAAGGCCCTGCATACCCAGAGATGTTTTCAGGTATACATTATTCCACAGATTTAACAGCACAGTGAGAGAGAGGTCTAATCAGATGCCTGCTCAGAGGGAACATGATTATTCATCAATAATAATAATAATAATCCACCTATGCATACTGATGAAGGCCATTCTGCATTAAGTTTACTTTTAAACACATTTTACTGATAAAAATTGTATTCGTTTTCTTTTACTTGTAAAAGAGCATATTGTGTAATTGCTAGTTGTACTTTCGTTAAGCATCTCAATACATTTTCCAGCATTTCATTGGAACAAGGAACGACAAAAAGAAAGCTGAAAGGAAAATAACACAGTGAGGCAAAAATGTGCATAGAAATGGATGTAATCAAAACATGATGAAGGCTCTTTTGTCATCGCAGACTGAAGGAGAGAAATGAAACACCGTAGCTTTAAATCTGTGTGAGGATTAGTCTAGAAATCCATTCCATCGAGATCATTGGAAAGGTTTCATGACTGAATCACTGTTTTTTTTTTTCAATGTAATTGAGATATTAAAAATATATAAATGTATGTTCATGAAGAGTCATGTCCCAGCATTGCCTGGCCTCTTTATAGAACTCACTGTGATTTGGGATGTTACATTTTTCTAATAATTACAAAAATTCAGCAACATTTCTTGAAATTCATGTAAACATAAACACCTTAGGATTCATGGAAACTAAAACAAATGACTACAAGGCTTGGATGATTTTTAATAATTTTATTTGTAAAGTATGTTTTATAAATAAATCTTAGGATTCATGGAAATTAAAACAAATGACTGCAAGGCTTGGTTGATCTCATTTTCTTTAGTTTGTTTTTATTCAATGTTAATGCCTAGTCTCAAATTTTAACTTGACACTTTGTCAAATTTAGAGCTGAGGACATAATATGTCTTTATTTTTATAGTCACATTGTACTTGGTCAGTCTTTGATTCCGTTCATTTAAAAAGCAATTTCTATTACTTATCTCTATATATTTCACTATCGCATTTCTCTTGATTCTATTCAATGCCACACCCCAGTTCACTTCTTATACGGTCCCTGTCAAATACACCCACTAACAGATCCTCTCCTATCAATGAGAAACTTCGATCCATCTCAGCGTTAATGGAAGTGACTGAGCATCATATGACCTTTCATTATGGACAAAATGTCCAAATTATAACAACCTCAAAGCTGTTGAACAGGAAAACGGTCTATAGATCGTGGAAGAAAAGAGGTGTGAAGGTGATGGAAATGAGCCAAAAAGTGTGAAATACTGAGGAGACACAAGGCCACAAAAAACCTATAATGGCCTCTGAAAGTTATCGACATTAGCAGGCAAAATGCTTCTAAATCTTTACGTTCCAGCCACGCTTTGCCTAAATACTTAAATCAACTCCTCAAAATTGAATTTTCAAGCCTTCAAATGGCTAATTTGTGCAGCAAGTGCTTTCAGCGTTTCCTCAGCAAATGAACGGTGGCTCTAATCATAAGAGCATGTGGATAGCGCTGCCTCTCCACACCCACCCATGAGACAGCTGCGTGGACGGGGAGAGAAACATTTCCACTTAACCACTTAAATGAATATATCAAGAAACTAATTTGCCATTTTAATTGCGTGATTTAGAAGACGCTACTTCACTTGCCCCTCTTCCATCTTGGTTGATTTCCAATGTGAGCGCACATTAGATTGATCTATGAAAGACTGCAGAAATCACAACACTTAAGTCTTTTCATTTTCCTCCCTAATTAAATAATTGAAATTCCTGTCAGCGTCTGCACTTAAGCCACACACAGACGTTGCAGGCATGCTGCGTCGCTGAATGAATCGTGAAAGGCTTGTTTTTATCTTTTCTTGTTTGTAGCCTGTTCTTTTCTTCACCCTCTACCTTTTTTCATTTTTGTCTTCCAAGAGCCACGGACTCATTCCATCTGTCAAACCCAGAAATAGATCAGCACATCCATTTTGTTGAGATTTGCCCATCCCATTAAGTGATTGCTTGCAGAAATGGCAGGGGACATTTCTTCTGATATGTTCCCTGAAACAGCGCTGGCAGACATTAAGGACACATTATTGAGTCCCATTTTCTCCCAGCCACAAGGATATCCATTAGAGTGGCACACAGCCCTAAATTTTTCCATTTTCTCCCTCACCAAACTTGACTTTACACATTATTTCTGCCTCTGTTTTGTAATTTGCAGCCACAAATTATATCAGGGAAAAGCCATCTCGTAGCATGTGGCTCCTCTTCCCAGGGCTATTTGCCAAGACTTGATTCTGAAGTGTCAAAATGGGCCCATCGTTACGGCTAATCATGACTGACAGCAGGGTGTTTTAAAGTCCATACAAGTTGGCCCACACTGGAAACTTTCCCTGTGTGTGTGTGTGCGTGTATGTGTGTGTGTGTGTGTGGATTTTGTTTGTATTTCTGTGCACAAACAAAAGTGCCATCTTGCTTTCTCATACTTTCTCTGATACTCTTTTAAATCTCTTTTATAAAATGTGAATGCAAATATTACTGAAGAAAAAACTGAATAGAAGCCTATATGGGCTTTACAAACTGAATGTAAAGATTCAAAATGTAAAGAAAGACTTGAAAAACATCTAAACTGCTGGTCGGTGCATATCTGAATGAATAATACAAGAAATAGAAAAACCCATACTTGATGCAGTATCGATATAGGTGCGGCTTTGCTTCATTAACTAAACAATTACACACTGAACCTCCAGCCCCTTTTCTCCAGTAATTGAAATACAGATTAAAGATTTGTTTTTCTGTAATTCTCCTAACTCATCCTAACATTAGATTTGGTCTTTTACCAGGATTTACAATCTTCAAATATAATCCAACTAGAGATGTGCTTGTACTGTATACGGTTTTATATACTGTGGTGAAACATTGTTATGTTCATAATACCACCAGCAATTTATATTACCATGATTAACATGATTCTGGACATTTTCAGAGGGCCCCATTAAAACAACAAGATACACTATATTGACAAAAGTATTTGCTCACTTGCCTTGACTCACATATGAATTTAAGTGAAATCCCATTCTTTATCCATAGGGTTTAATATGATGTTGGTCGACCCTTTGCAGCGATAACAGCTTCAACTCTTGTGGAAGGCTTTCCACAAAGTTTAGGAGTGTGTTTATGGGAATTTTTTACCATTCTTCCAGAAGTGTATTTGTGAGGACACACTGATGTTGGAGGGAAGGCCTGGCTCTCAGTCTCCACTCTAATTCATCCCAAAGGACCTTGCTTTGTGCACTGGTCTACAGTCATGTAGGAACAGGAAGGGGCCGTCCCCAAACTGTTCCACAAAGTTGGGGGCATGGAATTGTCCAACATCTCTTGGTATGCTGAAGCATTCAGAGTTCCTTTTACTGGAACTAAGGGGCCAAGCCCAGCTCCTGAAAGACAACCCCACACCAAAATCCCCCTCCACCAAACTTTACACGTGGCACAATCAGACAAGTAACGTTGTCGTGGCAACGCGTCTGAATACTTTTGACATCTGTTATTTGGCATGGGCCTCATCGGTATTATAATGGTTATGGCACATATTCCCAACTGGGTGAGCGTTGTTCCATACCCCTCTGTCTTCACCACAGTTCCCCAGTTTGCATCTGCAGCTACTATTTATATAAAGGCAAATAAAAATCCCATAGAAAAGGAAAGTGTGACTTGCTCCATTAAAATCTGCCTTTTATCCCCCAGCAGAAAAATAATAACTTTGAAGTTAATGCACTCCAGAAAGTCTCATGGCCCTTACAAATAAACACTAAAAATCAATTCATCAATGTAAACCCGATAAAGGTCCAGGGAAACCAGAACAAGCACAATGTGTTGCATGGAATGACAAAATCAACTGTCTACCAGCCTGCTTTTGTTTCTGCTGTATTTAGTGTATTTCAACAATAAAGCTATAACATGGAGTACACTGTTCAGTGTTTTGTCCTGTGTTATTTACCCTAGACAATCATGGTGGCAAGGGATGATTTAGTATAAATACCAGTATTTCCAGAAAGGTTAATCTACGATATATAGTATATATTGGGGTGGCTGTGGCTCAGAGGTAGAGCGAGTCGTCCAGTCTGCATGCTGAAGTGTCCTTGGGCAAGATACAGAACCCCAAATTGCCCCCGAAGGTTGTGCCATCAGTGTATGAATGTGTGTGAGTTAGATCCTGATGTGCAGACAGCTCCTCTGCCATCGGTGTGTGAATGTGTGTGTGAATGTGTGTGTGTGTATGGGTAAATAGACTGAATGTAGTGTAAAGCACCTTGAGTAGTCGAAGAGAGTAGAAAAGTGCTATAGAAATGCAGCTCCATTTACCATTCTCTCCTCCTGTGCATTTCCTACAGGTTGCCGAGCTCTATTGTTAGGGGAAATCTATGCTTAACTGAAATGAGCGTCTCTATGTCTCCAGCCATTTCCAGTCATTGGATTCCTTACAGCAGGTTACGGCTCCCTTACGATAGAAATGTCCCAGTGTTTCTACTTCCTCATCCCTCTCTCCAATCAGCTTGAGTGTATTCCGCTATTTGGAAAAACATCCTTATCCGACTGTATATGTAGACATTAGCGAAATGACGTCCACTTGATGATGACCTCATTGCGTTACTCGCTCATTCGGAGACAACTCCAGGGTATCGCGCTATGATAAGCACAATAGCTTGTGAAGAAAGAAATACATTCAAGACCAGATCCACCAGAAAACAGGTCAAGCCTTTTCACAGTGTTGTGGAGAGCACAATCACAGAGATGTCAGAAGGCAGCTCAAAGGCCACAGCGGCCCCCCGCTGAGCTGACATTCTCATCGTGCCTTGCCCATTAATTCTGTCATTGTTGCTGCCCCGGCCTCCTGGAGTCCTATCAAAGACTCAATAACCACTGCTTAACCAAAGTCCATTGCCAATTCCCCCATCTCTCTCTCCCGTCTCTGTTGCTCGCTCTCTGCTATAAATCATCTGACAGCATGCGGGTGCGCGGACCAACTGCCTTTCACTTCGACATGGCAGGGTTGAAAAGGCCATTATTACGCTGTAATTGTGGAAGTCAAACCCAATTAAGCAAATCTGTATGGGGGCAGATGCCGCTCCCCCTCCCCCACACACACACACTTCGTTTACCCTTTCCGCTCGCTTGCTGTCACTTCACTTAGGCCGACTTGATCTCTGATACGGGCTGAACAGGCGGCGGCTCGGACCCCCGGCCGGGAGGGACATGTTGCTAATTGAGTTCTTGCTGGTCATTTGCTCCTTCCAAGTGAGCAAGAAGAAAAAACACAAAACTGCTTCCTCATCTGTTGAGGCCATGGGAAGAAGAAGTGAAATGCCACTTCTGTTATCAGCAAGCAAAGGCAAAAGAAGCGAGCGAAAGTAATTTAATCCACGGGGAAGGCAGTGAGAAAAGAGGGGCTTAGGTCTGTTCTGCTGCTCCAGCAGGGAACCATGCTGCAGCAGGGACTACAGCTCCAAGTGCAAGCGCTCCCATTCAATGCACGCCACCCCCTGAGTCCAACATTTCCTGTCTTTTGGGGTTGGCTCTGAAATCAGGAGAGTAGAGCTCAGGCAACGTTCACGCTTACATGGATAAATCTGAAAATGCATTTTATTCTCTCTGAGTTTCTGCTTTCTGACCCGGTAGGCAGCTGTTTCTGAAAATGAGGCACTTCAAAACAATTTTCCAAGTGGATGATTTGATTAATTAATATTTGACATAGTTATTTAGTATTTACCTTGTGTATAATATATATTATGTACCATTGTATTAACATGAATATATATTCATAATTCTTCTTAATTGCTAAACAAATCAGAGTGAAAACAGGTTCTGTTAATAAAGATGGAAGCTAAAGCTACAGATCACAGTGTAACAGTTAAACACCACATCACCTGGCGACCAGGACACAAGTACAGCCTGTTCCTCTGAAGCCTCTTTATTCACTGTTACAGCCATTACAAATCAAAAGCAGCATGAGTTTATATTCAGTACACCTTCAGTCGTAAGCCTAGCAAAGTGTGCTAATGCTCGTTAATGATGCAATTTTTTCATGGAAATGTAACCTTTTAGAAATCTGCTTCCAACCTCAAGTAATGAGTCTTTACACAACGTTTAACCGGTCTAGTGTGAGGGCACCCTTTGATTCTGAAGGTGTTCCAGGGTGCTCTTACATTACCCTTTTCCACCAACCTGGAATACCAGGATCTGCTGTTGCCTCAAGCATTAACCCCGCCCCCAGCCCCTGACATAAGCAAAACTTGGTTTGTGAATGATTCAAGACCAGCAAAGAGTTGGTGCTGCCCTGGAACCAGTTTTCATGGCCAAGAGCCGGTTCTTTGGCTGTGGAAACACTAAGAACTGGTTCACGATGAGGCACCAGCTCAAAATACCTCAGTGGAAAAGGGGAAATATAGGCCAGTTTCCCTGTACTGTGCCAAAGCATGATTGTCCTCCCTCCCCAGTCCCCCGCCGCCAGGTCTGAGCACGGTTACTCAAAGTAGTCCCAATAGAGAACAACAGAGAACATGACTGTAACTTTACTGACAAGTCGTACCTGCCCAAATTTCTAGTAAATGCTCATCAGATTTACAGATTATGAAAGAAATTAGATATGTTGATGGAAATTAGCTAAAAAGGCTCAAATGCTGGTAAGACACAAGGCCACAGAAACAGCTTTTCCGTCAAAAATTGGCTCTGTAATGGAGTTAAGCAGAATCTTTAAGCTAAATAAAGAAAAGGAGATGTTCGTTTATGTCTCAAAAGAAAATAATAGTAAGCAAATCCAATATTTTAATGATTTACAATTCCATTTCTGAACAAATATGATTCTTTCTTTAAAAGAAATGCAACACTGGATATTGTAGTCCTTCCAGTAGACATCTAAGGACCAGGACAGGTAAGCAACGAGTCAATCATTCCAGTCTACACAACAGGTATTGAAGAAATTACACAGTGAGAATACCATCATTTGTAAAAACAATGATTTAAACTAATGAGCAGTGGGGCAGTTACTGCAGCCACTTCAGCCTGTCCGGGACTAATATGGAGGCAGTGAACAAGCAAGACATTGTCAGCATCCGCCCCAGTGGGTATCACATGAATAAGAGCACTCATCCAGTTGATTTAAATGTGTGTGATCTCACGCCTCTTTCACTCCCACCTTTGTTACCTTCAGAAAGGACAGGTCATCGCGGGTCAGTGGGCACACACACGCTAACAGGATGCGTATGTGTTTGTGTGCGTTGTTCACTGGATGGAGGGCGGGTTGACTGCTTTCACTTCCACCCCTGTTGGGTGTACGGTGCTCCTTTTTTTGATGGGGAGGGAGGGGTGCAGGGTACACAAAGCCCAGACCTGGACAACAGAGGTGCAGGGACTCATGTGGCTCTGAATAACTGGCCACACACACACACACACACACACACACACACACACACACGCATGCACACTAAATTCTGGGAGTGGTTCTCCTTCCTGACTCTCACATGCTTTAACCCCCTTTAACCCTCTGAAAAGTCTGACTACTTGTTCTCCATCCTTCCTGGGTATTAAGTAAATGATCAAACGAGGACACGTGTGTCCAAATGGTCTGTGTGTGTGTGTGTGTGTGTGTGTGTGTGTACTAGGGTATTTGGATGCATATTTTCCAACTCCAAGCTGTAAACTTGAATGTTAACTGTATTAAAGCATATCAAGTGATGTGTATTTGTGTAATGAGGGAGGGTGTGGCCTAAGGAGATCAACATCCCATATCAAGGTGTGCATAATTATTAGGCAGCTTCTTTTCCTCTGGCAAAATGGGTCAAAAAAGAGATTGAATGGACTCTGAAAGGTCAACAATTGTAAAAAGTCCTTTAAAGGGATTGCTAAGATCACAGAACATTTTGTTGCAAAAAGTCAAAAAGAAACGTGTTGAGAAAAAAAGACGCAAATGAACTGCCAAAGATTTGAGAAGAATCAAACATGATCGACCAGGAAGCCATTATCCTCTAGTGCTGTCATATTCCAGGACTGCAACGGCAATGGAAGGCTTATGATTGAAAAGAACGGAGGCTATATTGGTCACTAATTTATTTTTGGAAAAGTCAGAAATGTTTATTTGTAAAGTCTGAGTTGTTTCTTTAACATTCTCATTTTAACAGATGAAAATTTAGTTGCATAATAATGCCGGTAATAATAATAATAATTGTGCACACAGATATTCTCATAAGAAAGCCGAAACCTTCAGGTTTGAGGTTTATTAACATTTTTGATTGACTGAGACCACATCAGTTGTTCAGTAATACAATGAATCCTCTAAAATAAAACTTTTCTAATAGGGTTATTGGGCACACAGTATAGTTTTGTGTTGACACAATGGCTTTTATGTCGTAGATTTTGCAATTTTCATTTTGAGTCTATAAATAATGAAAAACCTGTGGTCCATTATTTATCTTTATGTCATTTATGACAAGCACTTCACAACATACAGCTACCTTGCTCTTGATTGTAGATAGAGGGACGGACAGAGACAGACAGACAGACGGATGGATGTAAATAGGTAATTAATATACCCTCAGATGTCTTCATTCTCTCCTGTGGTTTCAGCATCTGTCAATCAGAGCATAATGGCAACTAGGGAACAAATGCAGCACTTGGAGGGACAATTGAGGAGGCCAACAGTCAGTAATTAACCAGTTCATAAGGCAATCTCATTAATTATCCCCTTCACCGGTTGCTACATTCTCTGGATGTCCTGATTACATGCTTATTGGCTCTGAATCCTATGATGAAATGTTCCTTGTTCCACTTCCTAATGGAGTCTAAAAGAGGAGTCATTTACAAATGGCTTTATTAGGCAGAGTGCCCACATGGACCTTTAAAATGTTACTTGAAAATGCAATTCCACCTGCCGTTTGCAGGAGGCTTTCATGCACTTAAGCAGAGGTCATACAAACAGCAATGTAATTAGTGGTCTCCCTTTTACAGACTCTGCTGATTTGAAAAGCGTTACACACCTTTTTTCCTTCATTCAACATTAATCATTCGTTTTCAGGGGGAAATTGCCAGGCTTATGAAAGACAAAATGTCATTCTGGCTGGCCGCTGCATGAGGCTCTTTCTTGGAGTGGACTTGTTAGACCTACATGGGGAGTGTTGAAAAGCTTTGTGTCATGTGTTAACCTGCTGTAGGAGAGGGCAGACTGTTGATTTTCTCTGCCAGGGAGAATTAAGGGGGGTCAAGCAACATTTAAAAATTGTCATCTATGTTTTAGGTTTTAAAGAAACTATATATATATATATAATATATATATATATATATATATATATATATATATTCTCAGCTTAAAAGCTAAGCAGAGAAAAAGAACAAATATTAGAATTCATGAAAAAAGGTAACGGCGCACCGTTTGTTGCTCTTTCCCTTCAAGAATATAATGTACATATTCAGAGATAAATAAATATAGGACAATTCTGTGATGTCAAAACAATCAAGTACCAAAATGTAACCCACAAGCCCACAAAAACCGCAAACTATTAACACATTTCTAGTGCAATGGAAGGACCTCTTGAATGCGAGCAAATGCTGAAATTTGCCAAACCTCCTCAAAGCCCAACCCGACTCACGTCGAGTCTCTCAGCGTGACTCTTAATGCAGATAACGAAGAAATGGAAAATGGAGGCCAAATTGACCCTTTCACAGCATGTTATGTCAGTTTGTATGGGTACCTGGAGTGGCTGTCCCCCTCCCATCAATAAAATAATTTAAGAACACATTATACTCCTTTAAAAGGGCCCATTTGTCAGACCAGGTGACTCTTAAAAGACCCTGCGGATTAGAGACGCCCTGCATCAGGTACTTTTAATTCAACCACAATCGATATGACTTAGGCGGCCGTTGTGTTGAGAGTGAATATTAAAAGAAGGGTATTTCAGTTAAAATGTCGCTTGTGCATAAAGTCAATAAAATGGATGGGGGGTAGAGAGGGGTGGACATGCTGTACTTTAGTTCTACATGTAATTTGCAGACTTTGTATGGGTTTTCTTGAAACTATAATGATTCTAGTAACATAATATGAAATAATGTCAGGCATGGAACAGAAAAAAACAATAAAACAGTTTCCATGATGTACCACCAGACATGAACCTTTTATTCCAGTTTCCAGAACACCACTGTTTCTCCTTTTTGAACATATAAAGCTTCAACTTCTTCACATATGACATTTAAAATGTGGCCTCACTTTGTTTTTACTGGCCCAGTTATTTAACAGTATGAAATAAATACTTGTTGAAACAATGTACTTCATTCATCATCATACATCATTTCACCTGTTATTTATTTGAGAATGATGGCACCATTAATGATATTAAGGGCAGACAGTTACCTTTTTTTATGCAGACAAACATTATAACATTATTTAGTGGATACTTGTATTTAGGACCCCCTGACCCCCCTCCCTCCGGGGGCGACTTCTCTCTGATTGTATAGAAGTCTATGAGAAAATGAGCCTACTTCTCTTTTGATGTATTATCTTGGTAAACATTGTAAACATGAGTTGATGGTCTCTATCTCTAGTTTCAAGTCTTCTTCAATCCAGCATGATGTTTATTTCATACATTATGGTCCATTTAGAGTCAAAATCGAGGCTTAAAAACCGTAGCCCACAAAGCAATGGGTGACATCACCATGACTACGTCTGCTTCTTTTATACAGACTATGTTTTTTACTCCATGACATCTATGCACTTCAAGTTTTCATACAACAGAGTTGATCCATTTTTCAAAGAATAAATTCAACAGTCCTTCAAAGAGAAAATGCACAGCTGTCGGAGTCTCTACATTCTCTTAATATGTCAAATTATCCTTGTGAATACACTGCCAATTATATCCCACATGCATCTGCTTCCATTTCTTCTGGAACACTTTATTTTACTGAATTTAAGTAAGGACATTTGTCATCCACACTGCTGCCCATCTGCATTGGAGTTTCCCCTTTTCCTCCGTCTGTTTGTCGGTGAGTGGAGGTTTGCGGCCGCCGAGTGAGGCAGTGATTTGGCATGTTAGTGAGTGTGTTGGGGCTAATCAGACAGAGGGGCCACTGTAATGGACAGAATCTGGGCAGAATCACAGCTAGACCTGCCGCGGTAGGGAGCGGGTAATACAACTAATTTCTCCACTGTCTCAGCGACCGCACAGACGGAAATGGGGTCAGCGAAGGTGCAGGCGGCATCAAATGAACAGCTGTTGCCTTTCTCAGTGTAGCGCTGCCAAAGAGGAGAATCTAAGCAGAGCCCCTCCACCTGCTTTCTGTGTAAATGCAGAAGAATGTATGTACAAATTAAGGGCAGGACCTGTGAATATTACTTTCATTCTTCATCTCTGAAGCCTGCCTATCAGTGGTGGCAATACTATGGGAACACTCTCTGTGTGATGAAATGTGCATAGGGTTACTTATAGTATTCTTTATTGGCTGAGGTTTGTGCATTTGTTGTGATGGAGAAACAATTGGCTATTAGACAGAAGCCTCTCGTAGGGAAATAAGGTGCTAGTGTACACTGGGAGGGCTGGAGGTGGCTGTATGAAGTGTTGCTCTTTGTGATAAGAAGCTGTGTATGTATTAATGCAGATATTAAGGTCCAATCGCTGGATGCTCTGAGAGTGTGTTGCCCTATTCCTCTGCGATTGGACTTGTCTAATTCAAATCACAAAGAACAGATGTATGATACTTCATTTCATCAGGACGCTGGCAGCCATGGAAAGTATTTTCAACCATGTGGGCTGAAAAATACAGACTTCAGTAAACTCTTTTCATATTCTATCATATAATACTCACTTTCTATAGTTTAGTAGACTGCCCCCCGCTGAATGGCTCAAACACACAGAGAATAATGTATATGCTGTTGAATTATCATATTCCTACTGATGTCACCCATTGGTTTGTGGACTACCGTTTGGAAGCCTAGAGGTGAGTGTTCTGGTCGTCATCATCTTGGAATTTTTGCAGTGAAGGAAGTGACCATATTTGGACTGTGGAGGAGCGACGGGTGGATCTGATGAAATAAGCAGCGAAGAAGAACCCCGAGCAGCAACCTTACTGGATCTGGTTCCATCTGGATTCTGGTGTGAAGTTGCTAACAAGGTAGGTAACTGCACTGGTCGCATGGTAGCGACCTGTCAATCACAAGGTAGCCCTGCCCTAAATCATCCCCTGCTTTCTGGTCTGTTTGATTCTAAATGGACCATCATTTACTAAATGAACATCATGCTGGATTGAAGAAGACTTGAAACTAGAGACCATAAACTTATAATTGCAATGTTTACTGAGATAAATAGCGAGACGTTAGGGTCATTTTCTCTTTGAAGTCTATGTAATTAAACTTCTTGATCCTGACAGAGGGCTGCACGGTGGTGTAGTGGGTAGCACTCTCCGGGTCCTCCGGCTTCCTCCCACAGTCCAAAGACATGCAAGATGGGGATAGGTTAATTGGTGACTCTAAATTGCCCGTAGGTGTGAATGTGTGAGTGAATGGTTGTCTGTCTCTACATGTCAGCCCTGCGATAGACTGGCAGCCTGTCCAGGGTGTACCCTGCCTTCGCCCAATGACAGCTGGGATCGGCTCCAGACCCCCCGTGACCCTAAAATACAGGATAAGCGGTAGAAAATGGATGGATGGATGGATCCTGACAGAGGATTCACCCCCTGATGGCCAGTAGAGAGAATGCAAGTTTGAGGCACTTCAGACTTCACTTTTCAGGAAGTTGCAGCCCAGTTTGATGTACCCAGTTGCATAGCTGCAATACTGCCCCCTATTTCTTTGGAGTAGGCTCTGTTGCCAGGTTTATAAACATTTATAAAGGTGCTGCTAGCACAAAATATTCCCAGATAATGTAATGAAATAATTGTTGTTAGGTCAATAGCTTCTTACAAGTGGTGCTTAGCCAAAGCCTTTATGCTGTCGAGAGATTCTTTACGTGCTTTGAGTTTGCACTTACTTGTTTGTTGATTTTGCTTGTAGTCTGTCCGGTTGGTTATGGGGATTGTGTTTGCTAGCAGCTCTAACATGCACCAATTGAATTCAACTAAAAAGTACAAATAAACAAAACATACGGTAATATCACAAATACGATATCTAAAATGTAGCATTCTAAAGTGTCAGTTAGTGTTGGTATCTCAACACTAACTGACACTATCGAGATAAAGCAGAGAACAAAAACAGAGCAGTAACTGTGCTCTCTCAGCTTTCACTTGTTGTTTTGCACACCTGTGTGTAATCACGGACCTAATTATAAAGTCCTCCTGTCAATACCACTGGTCGACACCAGGTGGCGGCATTTCTAGCGTCTTTAAATAGGTAACTAGAAATTAACAAATAATGGCTCCAACAATTGTACACGCCTACTATTCTTCAGTGACTATATTTGGTTTCCAGAAGAATAAATAGAAGTCATTCCAAACAACTATCAAATATAAAGTAGGTTCATAAAGTAAAAAACACAGGTTTTGTCATTTCTCAAAACAGCCGACTACAGTACTGCCCTTCGAAGCCTAACTGCAGTAACTAAGGGTAAAAATGAGACAAACTTTTTAAACGTTTATTAACCGGCCAGCCAAATGGGTTGTAGGTAGGTAAGTGACATGACACTTATTTCTACATACTGATGATGAAATGTTATGCTCAAAAATCATCACAAATTCTTTGACCTTTGACCCCAAAAATGTAGTTACTGCACTCTGGTTTTGTATTTCTGTAAAATGTTTGCATAGTAATGCAAAAGCAGAGTGCAGTAACTACAATGTTTTTGTCTTCTTTCATCTTAAATATGTTGTTTTCAGTGAATAAAAGTGAAAAATAGTTTTTTTGTAAGTGCATTTAAAAGGGTTTAACAACTAATATTTCAAGGTTCAAAGAGTAACAAAGATTTGTGTATTTTAGACTTGATATTATAGAGCTATGTTATATTTTAGTCTTAATATAATTTTATCTCACTTTTTTACTTAATCACTATCTAGATATAAGTTTCCCGATCAAATACACTTATAATTTATGTTATTCTTGTCTTCCCTATTCAACACAATGAATTACCGCAGTAAGTGAACTTACTGTGGTCTGCTTTGGTTTTGAGTTGCAGTTACTGCAATTTTTTTATGATTATTTCTCTGAAATAAGGCAAAATTGAAATCTGACACTTTGTTACAAGATGAACTAAATTTTGACCAAAAATGCAGTTAGGCTTTGTAGAGCAAAGTAGTTTTCTGTTTGTTTATTTTTTAGAAAACTTTAGCAAGAGTATTTGGTTCTCCACATGTGGTTCTCTCGTGAGTATTTGTGGCAGCAGTATCTGTGGGAGTCCAGATAAACAACAGTGTGTGTTTCATTGTAACAGTGAGGCTAACTGATGAGTTTTAATAGCTCTTGGACAGCAATGGAGCACTATGATACAGAGGTAATTATACACACACTATTGTTAGTATCTATTCACTGTTTTTGTTGTTTTTTTAGTGGACAGAAGGAAAACATATACAGATTATCACCAGATGTCTCCTGTCAGTAAAAGTAGCAACAGCATAAAATATCCCTGCATTCAGAATTTCACTTAGCACACCTAAAATGAATTATAAAAAGTATGATGAGGTTGGATTTATTCTCACTGGTTTTTATTGTTAATTGTCAATTTTACTGTTTTCCAAATGTTTTTAGGAGCTTATTTATTTATCACTTTTTTCTTGCTTTCTCGCTTTTCTTGTTTCAACACCTGTGTTGTTAATGTGATTTTGTTTTCTGGAAAACACTTTAAGCTGAATATTATGTTATGAAAGGTGCTGTATAAATGACGTTCATATTATAATTAAAATTATAATGATCAATTACAAAAGGGCCTTCGCTGGCCGGACATTGTCGGTGCTCGGTCCATAATAAGTAAAAGTACATTGATGAATTAGTATATTATTGGATTATTGTTATTTATACATATACGTAGTATTTAAATGTCATAGTTTGTCAATGTGGAGCCAGTTTAAGTATTTAATACTATTCCAATGCATCATATTTTATAAACAGATTACATTTTTGAAATTCCTGTAATGTAACTAATGGGCATTAGTAATGTACTGTAATGTAACTGATATAGGAGTAGAAGGATAAAGCAGGTGATATGGGAATAATAATCAAGTACAAGTACCTTGGAACTAAGACGGTCTTGTGTATCGTGAAACAACGTGTACACACTTGTATGTTTATGCGCCATGTGAGGACCCAGCTGGGAGCTAATCTGACAGATGGCAGCAGTTATGATGAAAACACCATGGAGGGTGTTTGGGTGGCTGGAAGATAAGGAGCCTTTGGAGAAGTATGAATCACTTGAAATGAAATGCTGCCTACACAACAACAACACAGCTACTAAATGTATAGCATACCAGGAGCGGCACAGATCCGGGCGTCGCTTTGTCAAGGATACAAGATAGCTTCTGTCTCGTACCACTAATTGGTGATTTACACAGAACACGGAGGAACTCAGCTTTTGAGTGAGTGGGCTGTGGACCAAAGGAGACAACAAGGTGTTGAACATTGTACAAGTGGTAAACACTGTGGCTGAATGTTGCAGCGCAGTGGATACAATGAAAGTTTTTCAGTGACACATGAAGCAAAAACCTTACAATAAACAAAGAATATGAATATGACTGATAGCGTTTAAATTATTTTTATTTCATGTTCATTTTGGCCATGAAAATTGTTAGGAATTACCTGATGTTAATGTGTCTGATGAAATATATAGATCTCCATGAAGTCTTCATGAATATGTTCATGTCCCCTTCAGTATCCCAGCTCAAAACTCATTTTTTAGGGTAGCTCTAGAAAAAGAGACAACCTCCTGCTGAAATGGCTCTTCTCCATTTTAAAGTCCTGTTTGATATGGAGTGTAGACTGAGCGAGGTGTACGATGGCCGTGGAATGGCAGTTTTGGTTAGAGATGGTTAACATGGTGGAGAAGCGGGGGAACAGCACAGCTGGAGTGTGAAGTATACGTAGCATTTTCCCAGACGTTAGGATACATCCTCAACGTTAGAGACATTAGAGATTTCCTACCTCACTTCAGTGAGAAAGCAAAAGAACAAGACATGAAGGAATTAACAGCATCAATCGTGAATACAGCTCGTAAAACCAAGCTGCTTTCATCGTAGCAGGCTGAAATGCACATGCTATCTGCGGGCTGAGATGCAGTAAACCTCGGCCATCAGGAGAAGTAATGGATTAAAGGCCGCTGAGGCTCTGCAGTTTGCCAGTCAATGTACTTTCGCTCTCCTCCAACCCCCCCCCCCCCCCTCCCCCCCCTGTTGCCTTCCCGCTGGAAGAAGTTGATTTGCCATCAATTGCCATCTTGGCTGGCGCCATTAATGCACGCCCACAAAAGGATGACACATCGCATTATCACCTCACTCCCTTTCAAATTAGAGCTGAGCGATGCCTCGGCGCAGCTTGTGACTGGTTAACACTATCAGCTATTTGTAGGGATTGTTCCCTAATACACAGCGTCTAAAGATTTCATCAGGCATTTGATGACGGAAATAAACCACTGCCCACAGGGAAATTGAACTGATTAATGGAATTATGCGTTGGAGGGGAGTCGATACAGGCAGCAGACACTCACATGGGGATGAGCAGAGCTGTCTGTCTGGACCAGACTGGAGTGGCTTGGCCAGCAACACACTCACCTCAAGCAGGGCCTGGGTTTTGATTGTCTGTCGGAAAAACCAGGGATTAAAGCCTGTGCTGGAAACCGTGGCTGCGGGTCTCCTGTCCACACGGCTACATCCATACATGGGTCCAGTTGGACGGAGACCATTTTTTGCCATCCTTCTCACAGAAATAGTATTTCAAGATTTCTTGCATTGGGTCAGGTGTGAATGGGAGCAGGAACCAATATGCAGGGAAATCGGCATTGCCAAATCCCTACCTCAAGACCGAGCTGCAAATTCTGGTGCTACAAAGTTATGCATTTTTTCAGGGAAGATGCCGGTACATCTGTGTTATGAATGGAAGCAGCAACATTCGAGGGAAATCATGTAAAAAGTTTCGTCCCTCAGACGCAAGGTGCTTTCACATTGAGTGAGCAATCACAAGACTTTGCTGATGATGTGTTTGTATTCATACCAATTGAATTTGACTAGTGAAAAGTAAAAACCACTGAAAGCTTGGAAGGTTATCCCAGTCAATGACCAGGGACGATATGTGGAAGAGACTTCATTGAGTGGACCCCCTTCCACCAGCCACGTCGGTCTGCTCAGCTTCGTATTTAGTCTTCTTGCCTGAATTGTCTGCAGTTCTCAACGAGGATGCAGATGGTCGCCACACAGTTGGGAAGAAGCCGTGGTTCTATTAAAGCCGTTCACCTTCACTCCCTCCTTGAATATCTACCTCTTGATCAGCCCTTAGCTAATGATCAAAGTGGGAATTATAGCAATGGAGGATTATTTTGCTGCTGCACATCTTACCTCAACAAGAATCAGACTAAAGGGATGTTTATTGTTCAATTCAATTCAATTTTATTTATAGTGTCATATCAGAACAAAAGAGCAGAACTAAAACTAGCTCATGAAGTCCCAACATGACCAGGAGCAAGAGTTACAGCGACAGTGGAGCGACAAACCTGCCTTAACACATTTAAGGCAGAAATCTCAAGCAGCCCGGGATCTTGGGTTCCATCTGCATTTGGTGTTGGTAGTAATATAGAAGTAGATTAACAGTAGTAGTATTAACAGTAGTAGTATTGGTATTAACAGTAGTAGTATTAACAGTAGTAGTAATATTAACAGTACTACTAGTAATATTAACCGTTGTAGTAATATTAAAGTATTAGTAGTATGTATGTCCCTGTATTTCACACAGGCACAGCCTGTCAAGCATCCAGAATTAATTGGACAGTGTTGTCCTTTCTGCAAAAACAAAAAGGAAATGAGTAAAGTTAATTAATTTGTTACTTACTTAATAATATAACACTTTTTATTATTGTCTCTGAAGTAAAATGCAACATAATTATGAAAGATTCAACTTAATTGATTCCACCATCCGTAATGTTTCTTGATGATTTGCCTCTTAGACTCTACACGATGAAACTAAAACTCCTGTGTTTTTAACATCAACGTTGATTGGATCAGTATAATAGAGGAACAGTCACGGGCAACCTGTTCAGCACAGCAACGGTGGATTTGTTAAGTTACTGTTTTTTTTTCCACAGATGAAATTGGACTAGGGTGAGTATTTGACAGAGTGAAAGATTTATGAAAATCACAATGCAGAATTTGGCTGACAACTAACTCTACAGACAAACAAAGTATGAAAGCTGGAGACAACCATCTCACTTCTATGACAACATGAAACTACAACCAAAACCTCACAATCCTTTTTTTAAAATGACATTTACAAAATACAGAACCATGAACGCCTCTTTCAAAGTGTCAACAACACACAAGTACTTATACAAAATGTCTATATGTACTTATACAAACACTGCTGTCTTTCTGTACAGCAGACTTCTGTGAAAGATTGTTCCATCCACTCACAGTTCACTGAAAACAAAATTAAAAAAACTTCAGAAAAAAAGATATTCTTATTTTTGTCAACTAAAAGAAAAGAAAAGGAGAATAAATCAAAAATAAATATAATCATAATACATTCAAAAAATAATTGCAGTAAAATTACACAGCAATGTGCAACACAAAAAGTAGTATTGTAGGAAATAGTGGATGGTTTTAGATCCTTGTTCTGTTCATGTCCACATAACCTCACCCACATAACAACCAATGTTCTCCCTGGTCCCCTTCTTTGTTCTGGTCCTCATCCTCCCCTCTCTCTCTCTCTCTCTCTCTCTCTCTCTCTCTCTCTCTCTCTCTCTCTCTCTCTCTCTCTCTCTCTCTGTGTGTGTGTGTGTGTGTGTGTGTGTGTGTGTGTGTAAAGCATGTGGTGTTGCAAAAGTTAGTTAGTGTCATGATTCTGTTTAAGCATCCATTCTTAGTTTGTAATCAATCACACAAACTGTGATGCCCTTTAAGAAATATATATTAGGAATTGTTAAATTATTGCTGTATATTTCTGTTCACCTTAATGTGTACAATTTAAAAATGCAATTCTATTTTTTTGTTCCAGGTCAGATTGTTCAAAATTAAATTGGGAGGTGCCTCCCCTCATCAGTGTATAATAGACAAACAATATACAAGTAAGTAAGTAGAACAATTGAAACAAAAAGATTAAAGCAGACAAAGAATGTCTGATATACATTAAAATGAGTGAATATGAATATTTGAATAACTTTGAATATTAATATTTCACATATCATGCAACTATTTAGTGAATGTTTTGGATATTTAGTTTTTTGGATTTTAATATATAAACATCCACCTTCCTGTCCAGTTCCTCACCTCATTTAACTTGTTGGTGTTATTATTAGAGTGAAGCCGTGTCGTCCAGACACTGTAAAGCTCTCCTCCCTGATCATGCTGATGTGCTACATGCATCGCTCTTCTAAGCTACAGTTATTTGGTCAAGACACAAGTGGTTCAGTAATTTAAAGCACAAACTCATCTATCGTTCAGGAATCTTAAAACATACCTGCACCCAGAACACACCTGTGAACACACCTGTAATCAATGAGATCTCTTAGAAATATCAGCTTGAACATTGGAAATATGATTTAGGTTTTCTCTGAGGAAACAACAATGATCGTTAGATGACTTTTATTATAATATACTGTATTTAGTTTACAGTAAAACACAGTAATATTGTGTCACCATCAGTCAAAGTCAGCTCTGATAATGTTATACGAGTGTTGAGAAGAAAAAAAAACACATGGCATTGGTGCTCATAGTCCATATTTACAGCATTTTACAGATGAAAAGCCAAATTGTGTTTTGTACTGAACACATCAAATGTAGAAAAAGCTATCTATTTGTGTGCATTTTTAAGACTTCATTATTAAATAAATTTGAATGACATATTTACTATTTGTGTGCCCTGGTTATATATAAATATATATGACAGGACATTTTAGAGGGATTAACTCAGGTTTAAAGTGATATGTTTTAAGCTTTCCATTTCTGCAAAACTGTAAGTCAAAGACGTTCATGGCTGTCCTCTATTACTATAACATCTCAAAAGTCTGATGGATTCACTCGATCTGTGAGTTAAGTAGCAGATTGGAAGGTTGACTGGATTGTCTGATAATAGTGTTGATCTGAGCTGTATGTACAACGGCAGACTCCATGAGATGAAACCAAGCCACACTGTTGAGTGAGAGTAAAGCTGGTCATCCATCTTCAAAGCTTTAGTAGGAGCGCCCTCTGGTGTTTAACCAGTGAAACTGAAATAGTCAAAACCCAAATATCTGAAATGAAACAGTCGTCAGGTTTCAAACATACCCACAAATAATATGCAAATCAACTTCATACATTTTCAATATTTATCCAACTGAATACCGAACCCACCTGGATGTGTAATAGTGATGAAAACAAATGGCTGTGTAGGAGAGTTCATAGTTATGTTTCAATAAACACATTACAGATGATTTATTCCATTTGAACGATAAATAATATTCCATTCATTAAGTATTATTGATGAGGCATGTTGAGTTTTAATTACTTCTACAAGTGTTTGTATTCAGGATCATCAGATAGGGAAGAAATGAAATAAAGACCTTGAGTTACAAAATTATGAGTGTTTTCTCCTGGAGAATATCAGACAATTCATGTGACAGTTAAACTAAAGGGACACATTTCTCATATCTGTGACACAGTTATTAGAAAAGAAGAAAACACTGAAATGCTTCACGATGTCAGAAATATTGACAAATTTATGTTAGATATGACCAAACCAGTTTCAGTATGACATGGAAGGAATCTCTGTATTTTCAGAAGCCTAATTTTGGAAGTTGTACATTTTTTCTGACTGTATTGCAGCAGTGAAGCGATTACAGGCACCATGCCTTAACTACAGACTAGAGGTGGAGGAATAAAGTCAAGTCTGGCAAAGAACTGTTAACCCATGTATAGTTTTAATTGTTGTAGATGACTTCTTAATGCTGAAGAAAATCTAGTTTTAGTCAAAGCATGTTATTTTTTAGCTGGACCGTAGAGGGCCAGCACTATTATTGGCTCTGTGGCTGAGTAAGTAAGTTGGTAAGTAAGTAAGTCAGTAAGTAAGTAAACTGACTGATCATATTGCAACCGTTGGTCAGTCGAGTGACGTAGACCGAGGGCCGTTGTTCATGAAGCTGTGAGCACATTCGTCAGAGCAGCAGAAACAGTTGCATTGAAGACTCGACACAGACACACGGACATCACTATTCTGATGTGTTAATATGAAATGTAAAGCTGGAGAAGTCAACACGCCTAGAACACACAGAATACGGTGGATCTACAAGAGTTCACTGTTTTACAGAGCCTGAAAGTTAAATCCCCCACAGCATCTGTAGCAGTTTTACTAGCATTAGCCAACACTCAGCCACTGCCTGCACCTGAAACTCCTCACCAACATGATATTTAGTTACCACAACACTGTGTGACATTTAGCGGTTCTCACACAGCACCAGTTCTAATGGTGCTAACTCATTAGCCGTGCTGCTACCACAATAATAAAAACAGATCGGAAACCGCATGCTTCCTCTGCATCATCAGCAATAGTGTTGCCCTGGCGATTGACTGACAGGCTGCATGTTGCACATTGACCACACATGGCCTAATGTGCAATGTGAAACCTACCGGTAGTCTTGTTTCACTTCAGGGTAGTCATGGGACGATATGAAATGTCACTATTGGGATTCACGAAATTATCCTGATAGTCATCAATATATGTTTTAAACTCTTAAATGGCAGTAACACACTGGAATAACATTTAGCTAGAAACAAACCTGTTGAATATGTCACAAATGAGATACACATGTTTGTTTGGTGAACATCCTTTTAGTGTGAAACAATCACCACTAATCCTGTCCAGGGTCGAGAAGCAAATTTATGCTTTTCTGCATTAGCCTTAAGGTCTCTGTAAATGATTGTGATTCTGAGTAAAGGATAAATAAATACAGTCCATTTTGAGTCCTGTTTTAAATACTCTAAACCTTATTTTCCACTTCTCTACCATGAAAGTGAGCTTGACAGCTTTTTAAAGTCACCTGTGACATGATTCAAGATTATCCCGATAATGGAAATTCACCACGATCAACACACGCCTATATGGCTGAATCCCAATTACGGGTAATTTTCAGAAATTATAATTTAACATTGTAATAATAAACATGAAACATTTTTATGGACTACAGGTCCATAAACATTTTTTTACAATATAGCAATAATAACGTACAATAATAGCGTAGCAACAGCCAGTCTAGGAAATTGCCAATCAACTCCATTGACTCGTATGCAATCCTTTCATATTTTCAAGCTGGTTTCTTGAATTTGGAGCTCGTCCTGGTTCAACATCGTGTCATTTTGATACTGTTTACCTAGAGATGTTGGAAGGAGATATGGTGTTGTATTAGCAGAGTATTTTATGTTATATCCTGTTCATCTTGATTGCCAGTTGATCTGATAAAATGTTTTTTTTTTTTTTAAGTAAAAGTTCATAATTCCACCAACTGTGAGACAACCTGGTTAATCCACAGTTACATGTTTGAAAACACAGACGGGCCAATCAGGCATCCAATTTAAAAACAGAGGGATAAGATATCCGTGCAGTGCCTTCAAATCCCTTTAGTCAAGGCTTCTCTGCAGTGATCTGCTTTGCTGCAGATCCGGCTGAGACTGGAATCTAGTGCTCATGTCTGGAAACAAGCAGACCTTTCACCCATTAAGTATCATCCAACACACACACACACACACACACACACACACACACACACACTCTAATGAAACTTCCAGTCCATCTTGTTGTCACATCGATCAGTTGACATAGAGGAAGGTTGCATAGGAAAGCGTCATATTGTAAAATGAATGCAATAAAAGGAGAGCAGATATTATGGGAGCTGTTGACAGGATCTCTGAAGGCGAATAAAGAGTATGATTTAATCACTTCATATTTCTTCCTCCGGCTTTCATTCGTCATCTTATGATTTGCTGCCTGCAGCCACATCAGATGTGAAAGTGATGGGAGTCAAACTGGTTTAGCTTTAGGCTTGAAATGGTTTAGAGAAACAATCAAAGAACAGACAAAACTGTGAACCCCCAGAGACAGTGTTTTTAAGCTTCTGGTAGTTTGTTCCTCAAATACATTAAATAAATCCCTTTTCCACTGACAAGTCGATAATGAGATTACACACAGAGGCTCTGTGGAAAGTGGGCCGAGGAGAACAGCAGGGCTGAGTCAAGCTCAGAGATGGAGGATAGTATAAAGCATGAGCAGGGTGCACAAATAAACTTTACATAACACTGCTTTGGTACAATAAAAGTTCAAAAGAAGTTAAATGGAGTTGTGACTTGTCAAACACAGGGCTGTAGTGCTTCATTGCCTTGCCATCATTGCTGGAATGGAGCCATCGTGAATGTGAATACAGAAGTTCTATCTGATTTTTCTTCTGTGAAATAAGTCTGAATCGAAGGCACTTCAGGGAAGATATCCTCCTTGATATGATGTAAGAAGCCCCCCGGACGTAAATGCTTATGTTAGATTATTAACTAACTAGCTAACTTTGTTACGACATCATAGCTAGCAATAGTAGCTCTTTTCAGTACTGGCTAGCTAGCCTGAATTCCATGGTGTTATGTAATATTTATGTTGCAGTTAGCGCATTAAAGTGGCAGTCCGTAACATTTCCATCTATTAATCTATCAAAGAGTGAGTTAAAACAATGGTGATTGATCATGTGACCCACTAATGAAAGTGCTTGTACTTGCTGCTTTGACCAGAAATAGGATCTCCGTGTCTGTGGTGACATTCAAAATGAGCGAGGGCCTGTTCAGACTGCACCTTTCTGTTGACGGACATCATTGACTTTGCATGGGCTTGCGTCACTTTATGCTAAAATTAATTGTGGGTCGGCTCCGCTGCATCACTTGCGGGGTTTTTTTTTGCGTGAAAAAAAAAAGTTGAAAAAAGTTCCAACTTTTCAGGTCCC
Organism: Chelidonichthys spinosus; assembly: GCA_029853015.1. Taxonomy (NCBI): domain Eukaryota; kingdom Metazoa; phylum Chordata; class Actinopteri; order Perciformes; family Triglidae; genus Chelidonichthys; species Chelidonichthys spinosus. The sequence continues at coordinate 9,473,133 of CM056835.1, forward strand.
AACACGCCTTACCTCGTCCAGTACCGGTCCGGAAAGGTGCGGTCTGAACAGACTCAGACAGTCGACATTGTTAGGTGAGGGGGATGAGGTCCCAGAGGCTCGCCTGCAGTTCCATCTACCGCCAAAGAGGCCACTAGAAGCAGCAGATCTCAAAGCTTACGGACTGCCCCTTTAAAAGTGTCTGTGTTCCACAACACAAATAAACACACCTACACCTCCACAGCCACAGGGCTTTATCGGTAAACAGACCCTAGGCAGAGGAGAGAGAAAGTGTGTGTGATGTGCGGTTCACAGCCGTCCAATTCGGCCACTTTGTACGTGACTCAGACTCAGTATCAGAAAAACAGAATAGAAACTAAAGACGGATAGCCGAGTCTCTGCAGAAACACACCACCAACACTTCTAGTGAAGACATGATGATTGAGTAAGTAAAAAAGTACTCTAATGCATGTGTGACATTCATCATCAATTGTAATGGATCAACAAGATGCATCAGGAATAGAGTCCTTGTCAGGGCTGTGGTGTTTCTCTCCCAGTCTTTTGTGACAGATCGTTGACCTCTGTTGGTGATCAGTGGGAACAGCAACAGGGACCGCCAGCTCTGAGGTAAAACATCTGCCTCCTGGTGAAATACTGGTGCCATTATGTGTGCTATGGGGCAGCAAAAAGATCACCTATTGCAATGTTCCTCTTATGTTCGGCACATTTCCCAAACAAACGGTTCTTGTCACCTTCACAGAAACCATTCAGCTATTTCACTCAAGTTAGATGCCTCGGTTGACTGTGTAAATAGACGGACACAGCAGGGCATCATAAGAACAGCCTGTAAGCACCTTGAAAATTGTTGCCTATTGAATCAGCTGATTCAAGCTGGCTGCCCCAGCAGAATACAGAGAGGCCGTCTCCTCTCACCAGGTGCACATGAGGTTTCCTTTCCTTCACTTTGCACTAAAAGTATTTTTCCAGCAAACTTGCTTCAGCTAAGTTTTTTTAAAATGGTGTACAAAAACCACAAGATCGGTTTTATGTGCACCCGTGGGTGTTTTTTTTATATCTGTATATGACTTTGCTTGCTCTCTGGTGCGTCTGAATGTCATTATGTGCAGTAGCTTTTCTTCCCTGTGTGAAGTGTTAATACAAGAGAGAGAGACGTGATCTTTTAAAGGGCACTTCTCCGGAAATGTAAGTGGGGTCAGTCATATTACTGTGTGATTTAGCAGGGAGAGTTTCAAATAGTTTCAATGTCCTTTTGGAGAAGTTTCTCCCAGATACACATACAAATATCTCATGGGGAAAAGGAATGCATGCAGCGTCCTTGCATTGCTGACCATAACACAAGAGCAAGTAAATGAGACATCACTAATGTTTCATGTTTAGCCTAGAAAATAGACCCTTTTACAGTTTGTGAACAATGGCAACAGAAGTACGAGGGAGTGCAACAGCTTGTTATGTAAGAACATTAACCACCAAAGATCCAAAATGCACCCTGAACAGACTGAGACGCCCGTGCCATTAGCGGATAGAACACATTAGCAAGCAGCCAAGTATTTAGTGGCTACACATGTACTTGGCGGAGAAAGCTAGCGTGTAACAATACACAAGCATACAAGTCACTAGAGGCTCCAGATGCATGTTCAATGTTCTCAAACAGTATAAACCATGTGAAACATTTAAAAAAAAAATTTCACCTCAAACACTGATTTTACATTCACGTTAAAGTATTTAACCTATTAATGAACTAACCGTCATTTATAATCGCTTTGATCTTTGACTCAACGATCATTTTAAAATTGTAAACTAAAATAAAATCTATCACAAAAGCAGAAAGGCCAACTCATAATGAGGATATTGTTATATCAGAGCACTTTTCAAGAAGTCTGCCATGAAAACATCCACATCTGAGTTGAAACCAACCTTCCACCAATATCAGACACTTATTGCTAGTGTGTCATTGGTGAAACTACCTGAGGTTGCCTTCCCCCAACCTCTATTATTTGTGCTCAGTGTGAACCTGTGTGGCGACTTTAGGAAGTTCTCCCATCTGCAGCTCTATGAATACCTCCCTGCATCACCACACAACCTCCACGGCTCAAACATATCTGTGATAATCCCTTTTCTTATGCCTTCTTCATTTCATTATTGCTTTAAATCCTTCCTCATTGGTTTTCCGAGTGTTCTTTTCTCTGATGCTTCAGTTCACTGTAGGTGGTCTCTGAAGTTCAATCAAACAAATAGCACTTGGAACCTAAAAACTGGAAGCAGTGGATTTATTCCCATCACTGAAGTTAACATATTTGAATAACTTGTGAATGAGAAGGATTGCATATGTACATCAGAGATACAAGACAAAATACATGTAAGAAATATCCTTCTTTTGCTTTTGCCTTTTCATATTTATTTCCCCCCTAAACTAGTGCCAATCACAGCCCAAACAAACAAACACAGTTCAGCCTGCATTTCGAGGGAATCAGAGAGCATCATTCTGTTGTTACAAAGCTTTTACCTCATCTCATCATCTCTCTCTGTCTGCTTTCATTTGATATAGTGTTTACTATTTCAACCCATTTGCGAGATTATTCTAGGTAATGCTTGCCTCACAGCTCCCATTAACTCCAAGCTGCTTCGAAAGTGCATGAAAAATACCTCGGAGAGGTTTCGGCTAAATGTATGCACAGTTTTTATTTCACCTCAATGTCTTGCTGCTACTGTTGAATATCTTTCACATCTCATCCGAGCAGCAGAGGCGGTGCATATGAAATCAAAGAGGGTAGGTTAGCAGCAGATCACAGATCATGTGAAATGACAAAACTCCATTTCAATAGCAAATGTTGACACAGGAGCCAGTAAACCGACCTTCTGTGATCTCATCAGCACATTTGGCAGTTTACTAACATGCACAACTTGCACAACGCAAGCAAATCAATGGATCATTATGCAATAATGGGGAGGTGCGATCATTCCTGCAGCTGAAACACAGACACAGGTGTGTTTCCTCTGTGCTCATCCCAAAGCTACACAACATTACCTAGAAAAACCTCTTCAGAGGTGTGATTTCAGGAAGAGCCAGCAGAGGGCGGCCAGCTCAAATCTTTATGACAGTCTGTCTCCTTCCTGGGAAGAAAATGGGTGACAACTGCTCTAGGAGAGGAATGAGATTATACGGAGTGTTTCTTCCCAGTTGCTGTGAACTGAAGCATGACTTTGACGAAAGATATTAAAAAAACAACAACCGTGTAAATCAATCAATGAACAGAATGAACTGAACATCAAAAAGTCATTGTTCCATGTAAGTACGCTCTAAGTTAGTGAGCTAGATTTGTGTTTCACTGACAATAATATGTCAGAAACAATCCTGCACAGAGCTTCACACACAGGCCTGAGAGATATCAATAATATACGTTAAACAGAGAATTTTGCCTCATTATACTAAATGAATAGAAAAGACTAGAGTTTGTTATTGCAGTCAGAAAGATCATACTCCATTCCTTCCAGGCACCGACAGAGAGTTAAATGAGGCATCTCGTTAGGCTTTTTAAATGTGTTTCAAACATTACTAGACAACAACACTGGCAGCGCTTCAGCGCAAACACCACGGAAACCCTGAGTGAGGAAATGAGAAGAGAGAAATGTTCCTCTTGTTAACAGAAAGAGGTAGTGTTTTTCACCTTGTTTATGGAAAGCAATGTATCTGTAATACAACACGAAAAATGAAGGAAAACACTAGCAGAGTCTCTAGCAGAGAAAGATGCTCCCCGGCGAAGCAAGTCTGGCCATGAATGCCATCAGAAGACCTGAGTGTGTTTTGACAACCACACTAACATGCTTCCTGACAGTCTGGCTCACGTCCCCTATTAGTCGGAACAATCCCACGAATCACAATGATACACAGCCAGAGTGGGGAAAGTGTGCAGCCGAAGGTATGAAGGGGTGATTTTCATTGCTCTTGAAGGCTAATGCATTCATACAACACTTTGGACTGACTACTGCAAACTGAACACACATGTGCACTCATATGTATCTGTAATCTAGAGTCTCCTGACTTGATCTGCACGCTTCAGGACTCAGAAACACAATGCATGAGCCACTGCAGCTGGGAATCTTATCCAGGATGAGTCAGAGATGAATCTGCTGTTTCACATAACTGTGAACTGACATAGATCACGCTCTCCCTCGGCTCCTCTGCTACCTTACAGAACGACGACCTGATGCTAGCTGTCCGTCAAACTACAGAATGGTGGATTATACCCTGGATGGAAGTGATGAAAAGCTCATGTAGAAAACACACTGAAGTTGGAGATCAATATATATCCTAGTGTGGCCAGTGTGGCTGACTTGTGTACAAACTCATTTACTGATCCTCTCATAGATGTAAGATTGTATTTAAAAGTTGATTACACTTGTCTTTTCAGTCGAAATCACAAGGTTGTAACAGAAATTCCAAATCTAAATGAGATGCCAGATTTCCGATCTTTGTGGGATGTTCCCCACCCACAGGGGACAAAGCATGAACACCGAAATATGAACTTGAACTGAAATTAATACTGGGCTGGAAATCCCCCCCGGTAGCCACTGAGAAGACAAGGTTAGATTAGGAGATCTTGTAATTTTTGGCTTTTGAAGTCTGAAGTAGAAGGTGCTTAGCAAAGCCAAAACCGCTCGGTTGTGACTTCTGCAGAGTCATCCAGTTTTACAGTCTCCTACATTACCAATACTCCCAAATGAGAACATCATCTGTTTAATCAAGAAAACCCAATAAAAAGATTTCTTCCTGCAGCCGTTGAGCAAACTCAATGACTCATGACTGATCCAGGTCCAATTCTGCGACCCAGCACTCGAAAGCGTCTTTCATCATCTCTCTTTAAGTCTTGGTTCTCACGCTTCTCCCACCGTATAGTTTGGACTTATTTTCCAGCCTGAGGGCCACTCAAAGTAACGTTTCATGAGGGAGCTGACGAAGAAGACAGTAAGTGAGAAACATGAAGTGTAGGTGCAGGGAGTCTGGCTGGCCAACTAGCAATAGCAGCCGTCCACAGCTTCTCACTGATCTTTACCTCGGCGTTTGAAAGACTACTGATTTAAAAAAGATTAATGAGAAGCTGCTTTGTAGCTGCACTCGGCTGCTACTGGTCACAGGTGCAATTTAAGCATCAAATAAAGAAAAGTAAATCACATGTTCACTTCATTTCCTTTCTCTCTCTCTCTCTTTAGCTAAATTAGTATTGTGGTCCACCACTTTGATCCAAGCTGAAATATCTAATACTTACAAATGATTCAATTACTACGCTCTACTAGTTTTACCATACAGCACACTGAGGTAAACATGATTGCTGCCTTGAGTAAGTTCAGTGCAATGTGTTTTTTCCCCAGAAGTGTTGTGTTTGTGTATCACATACAAGCCGGCAGGTGGTCTATGGTGCATAAAGCACAAGAGTGTAACACCCAAATCATACTTTGCATCAGAGTGCCAGCTGTTTGTAAATAAGTATGAATGCATTTACGTCAGTTACTGCATTTTACTGAGTATTACCTTCTTAAGCAATAGCCACAGGCAGAGTTCATATATATATATATATATATATATATATATATATATACACAGCACAGTGTAGAAAAGGACACCACCAGACTGGTAGAACATCTGTAGTAACCTTCTACAGATGTTGCAGGACCCAAACCTCCTCAGGAAGTACAGTCGGCACAGCAGTGTGGATTATTGCAAGGATTTAGTACATTTTAATATTTAGAATCAGAATCGGCTTTATTGGTCAAGTGAACACTTACAAGGAATTTGACTCCGGCTTTATGTCGCTCTCACACACAGTAATAGACATACAACTAAAACAAGGATAACAAACTGAATAAAACTTAAACATAACATTTGACAACTGTGTACATATATAAATATATGTATAGATATACAGCACAGGATAATGATATTGTAAATATTCTGAGATAGTGCAAAGGTGTAGAGTGCAAAAGGAATATATGAAATAATTGAACAGGGTGATATGGGAACATGGATATTAACTATTCATCATAGTTACAGCCTACCCAAAGAAACTGTTCCTGTGTCTGGTAGTTTTGGTGTACAGTGCTCCGTAGCGCCTACCAGAGGGGAGAAGTTGGAACAGGTGATGTCCAGGGTGGTGGGAGGGGTCTGCTCTCCACTGATGACCTTGTCTACAGACCTGACTGTCCTTTGTATATTGAATGTTTTAGAATATATCACTTAATTGGAGCTTTTTCTGCCCTTTGACTTGAGACAGCAAAGAGCATTAACCACTAATCCCCTGCACCTGCATCAGACTTGTGACTAGAGTGACTAGTTTCGAGGGATTAATAGTTAGCTGAGCCAATCCCTGCTGAGCAGCGTGGCAATGCCCTCCCACACAAGAAGATTTGTATAGGTAGAGAAGAGTTATGCAGGGGAGCAAAGCAAAGGAAGCACAAGCAAGGAAACAAGACAAACACAGGCAAAGAACATAATTTAAATATAAGACATAGTAAAGTGCTGCATAAACTGCAGTCCGTCACCAGGATTTTATTTCCCCACGTTGGTGCAGGATGTTTCCTGTCAGGCTGTGTAACTTCATGTTTACTCTTCTGAATCGTTTGTAAGAAGTCAGTGTGAAGCAGGCGGCAACCTCCGGGTCTGAAAAGTAAAGTCAATGCTGAATTGCCTTCAACTTGCATTCTCCCTGCTGGCCATTATAGAAGAAAATGCGTTACCTTACAATTCTTCTTTTAATCTCATCCTAATATTCCTTTGTCTTGTACTCATCAAATGTCCTGCTGGCCCTATTTAATTGTGGTTAACTTGTCATCCTGATGAAGAGACACTTTGATCTAGCCGTTTCTTTGACGCAAGTTTGCTTGTATTATCATGTCAACACCTGTCAACACTTGTCGACCTGATAATAGAAGCATTTATAAAAAATCAGCGAAACCTTTTCATACTCTGGCGTGAAACTCGCGTCACGGAAACAGCTGGGTTAACGCCGACTGCCATTAAACACCAACGAAAAAGAAGAAGCTAGGTAAACACGGAAGTGCCGTCTACGCAATAGCGGTGGCTTTAGCAGTAGAAGCTATCAGGCAAGTGTTCTTTTAAATAAACTCCTGATGTACTTACAAACTTTAAAATGCCTCGTTTTGTGAGTACAGACCCTATGTGTACTACTGCAGAAGTTTGGTAACATTCCATGCATTATTAGTGGGGTCATTTACGAGATATACGCTATGTACCATTGCGCTATTACTAAGCCATTCGGCTGATCGCCCTATCTTGACCAATGCTGACCATCGCCAAAAATGCTTCCGAGGGGGGGGTTTGGCTGGATGTCATGGTGGAAATGACCTAGGGTGCATTTTACTCCGAACCATCACTTTAACACTAAGCTGTAACATTTTCCTCAAATTATGAAGCTAACTTTGCTGACAGCTTCACACCAGAATCCAGATTGATCCAAATTTAGTAAGGTTGCTGCGCAGTGTGCTGCTCTGCTGCTTGTGTTAATCAGATCCACCCGTTGCTCCTCCACACTCCAAATATGGTCACATCCTTCACTGGTCGCAAAAGTTCCAAGATGGTGATGGACAAAATTCTCGAACTCAAGTCTTCAAAACCGTGGTCCACAAAACAACGGGTGACGTCACAATGACTTCGTCCACATCTTATTTACAGTCTATAGAGAAAGAGAGGGACGGAAGCAGTAGTGGCGCAAGACGGCGGACAGGAAGTCCACAACACAACATGGAGGCAGAGTGAGGAGAGCTGCTTTGGGACTTCTCTGGAGTGAGGCGTGGCGCGGGCGGTAGCTGAGGTGTAACCTATGACTGCCAGAAGTTTGTTCTGTTCCCAAGTAGAGGACTGGCAGGAGTCCGAGTATGCGGTGGAAGGGAGTCAGAGGATACAGTGGCAGTGACCGATGACGCCTGTAGTGGCCGGTGGCCAGTGCTTCAAAGTTCATTCGGCCTCTTCTAAATGGACTTTTCGATTCCCTCCTTTGATTCATTTTAGCTTCCTGTTTAACTGTTCTATTGAGACATTTGTAGAATAGAGTGCTGAACTTTGTTTTTTACTTCCTGTTTAATTCATGAACTTTATTGTTGTTGGTGCTTGGAGACCAATTCTGCTGTTCAGCAAGAACCTCAACACTAGACTCCTTGATCTAGGTGGCGTTGTCGGATATATTATCAGATTTATTTTGAAAGTTCACGATGGGGATTATTTACTCCTTTCCCAATGTTAGGCTTGATATCTGCTTTGAGATTGAATGAGCAGAGATGACTTCTCAGTTGCTCAGTGTACTCAAAAAACACACTTACTGAACTCATTCTCCTGAACAATGCCAACAACCACCCCTGCGTTGCCTAGCAACGTAATGTTGCGTGTGCCTGCTATGGTGTAGGCCTATAAAAACAAGCTCTCCTTCTACTTCAACATTGATGTTCATGGACTGGGGCTGTTGTGGATTTTTCATTGTTTATCTCTGTGTTGTCTCATCTTATAAGAAGTGTTTGATTTGAACTGATGTAATATTAATAAATTAAGCCACATACAGTTATGTGGCTTAATTTATTATTGGCCATTTATGGTTGTCATCATAACCCTCATTGTATATTTATAAATGATAAACATTTGAATACACAGACTACAAAGTTCCATCTTTAACAGGAATCTACTGCTGGTTCGGGCAGAAGGTTGTTGTTCCAGTAGTGTACATGTTGCCATTTAATGCAATTTACTTAGAGACGTTAAAGATCTTTAATTTTTCAGTAGAATCGTACAGTATATCGTCTTTATCCTTTTTACTCAGGCTACATTTGAACTGATTTTTATCTACTTTTATTTGTGTACAATGTCATTATGATGTATTGTTGTTTCTGTCGAGTTAAATTGTACGTTGTCTTTCATTCTTCCTGTTTTTTACTCGACAGTTTTTTTCCCAGTTGAATAACTTGTCATTCTGAAGAAGCACATAAGACCGTAACTTTAAAGGCAACCATAAAAAATGCACTCCTGGTTGTCTTTCTTTGTGCTCATGCAGAGCGGCTTCCTCTGTTAAATCCTACTTGACACCTTGGTTTATAGAGATAAATAAACAGGCCCCCTCCCGAATGTGGTGGGGCTCATCAGTAGTCAAATAAGGAGAGATTATCACCGCAGGTCCTTCTCTTAAATTATTTTCACAAACGACTTGGCACAGAAAAGAGAGATTACCACAATGCTCTTTCTGGATCACCTCATTCAGCCGGCCGAACCGAAAATTATCTTTGTCCTCCCGATGGCCAAGTCGCCACTGTTATACTAAATACTCTGTTGTGTAGTCGATTCTCATTCTGTGGCATGCAGTATGCAGACAAGACATTGCTCAATTTTATGGCAGTTATCTTAGTGATAAAGAAAAATGGCAGGTATTTTAGTTTTATGACAGGAGAATAGGATTCAATAAAGAAGACTTTCCATCATTTTAGAACTACGTGCTGGTTTATGGGATTACAAATTCCAAGAGAATTTAACAAATGCTATTTTGGCTATTTTCCATTTTCATAATTAGAAGGATTATTATTATTACGATGAGATCATGTATTCAACATGAAAACCAAACATTAAGGAAGGATCTTTCTGCTCTGTCGGGAGCATTTCTGTGGCTGCTGTCAGAGTAAAAGCACTGCTTTCTTTTTCCTTAACAGCAGTGAAATTGGAAACCAGCTCATTTTGGAAAAGAGAACACTGGTCACCCATATTCCTTCACTCATATTCTCCCAGTGTGTCTGTTTGACATGGCCAATTCTGGGCATTTACTTTACTCTGGTTTGGTGCTGCCTGATTAGCCATCAAACACTTAAGTTTACACACCTACAATTTGGCTAATATACACACTTGTATTCACACATAAATGTTCCACAAGTGGAATTTGATTTTAGCATCTGCAATTGATTCTGTTGGCAAAAGTTTCTGTTTGCAGCAAAATCGTGGTGAAAGCTGGTCCACTGTTTCTTCAGTCCAATCATCTGATCTCAGCCCAGGTTGGATCAGCTGGCAGTCGTGTGGGGAGTCCATCAGGTGGTCAGTTTTGGTCACCGAACATTTCTTGGAGGCAGAGCTGCTGTGGTGGCTGAAAGAATGGTTGGGTTGTCACACCACGAGCCAAAGAACAGTGTTTCAGATAACACGTAATGACAATGACTTTTTCAAATGTAATCAGGACCATGACACTGATAATCAAACTTCAAAGCTGGCTTACTTGCACAAGCACCAAGTTCTCCACATCAAAAGACAAAGTACACCTTCAAAAAAATGAAGAGGCAAAGTGCTCAGTTTCACATAAAAGTCCAGGAGCCGCAAGGTAAAAAAAAAAAGAAATCTTTCTTCAAAAGGAATGTGGTTTATTTTAGCCTTCTAGAATAACTCAGACACACATTTCCTGACCCAACTTCCATCAGCAGGACGGTGTTTGCGAGAGCCTTGAAAAGCTTAGAAATCCAAATCAACAGTTACAAATCAGTGCTGCAGAAATAACCCTATTTTCTGATCTGACACCGTTATAGATTAGGATCGGTTGTTGCAGCACAAAACAGGCCCACCGTTGCTCTGCCCTTGTTGAAACAAGCTCTTATCTTGGAAGGACATGTCTCTGGACAGGCTGCAGAGCCAGTTTAAACTTGGAAGATCAACTACAGTATATAACCAGCTAACTGAAATTCTTCATTTAAATCCGATATAAACTTGTTCTATGTTAAAAACATGTTGCTGCTGCCTCCATCCACAGCAGTCCATTACTTTGTATCCTGTCTGTTACTCCAAACTGGAGGCTTGCTGTCTGTCAGTTGTTGAATATAATAATAGTAATAATAATATAATAGACTGGCATAAGGACCTCATTGGACCGCACTCAGAACACCCAACATATCCCTTTAGACTGGCTTTAGACTGTGTTTATTTTTCTTAAAGTGGATTTGAGAAGCGTTGCTTCTAGCGGCCTCTTTGGCAGTAGATGGAACTGCAGGTGAGCCTCCTGGACCTCATCTCCCTCACCCAACAGTGTCGACTGTCTCTCATCTGCGCAATGTCTTCAAATGCTCCACACTGAAAGGAGGGCCGTGGTTTTCCCTCGTTGGGGGTTACTTTGCTTCTTGATGACTTTCCTTCTTCACTTCCATTAGTTGGTTGTTTCTTTTTCTTGGGACTGGAAGTTGAATGGTCTTCTTTCTCTGCCTGTTGATCCTCTATTGTGAGTCAGCAGGAATGAAATGTTCCTGGCTGCGCCGGTCAAACACTTCAGACTAGAGGGAGCCTGACTCAGCAGTTGAAAGTGACCGATTTCCGATTACAACACAGCGTACGCTTCCGTGAGTAGCTCCACCTGGGCAGACCAACCGCTGCTGACTGACGGAAAAAGCAGGGGTGCAGATCCGATGTTAGGATTGGGGGGGCACAACAGTGATTTTTTTCGTATGCAACTCATACCATGCCACCATAAATCACAACTTCGTAGAGGCTCGCCATATCATTAAAAAGGTACTGCACAGGGAATAATTTATTGTGCTTACCTCTCTTGTTTATTAGTCCTAAACAGCCAACAGCTTTTATCACTGCTTACTTAACTGTTGTTAGTAAATCGCTCAGCAAAGTCCCGACTGCTCAGCAAAGTCCCGACTCTTCTCTGTTATTATTATTATAACCTTTATTTAACTAGGTTTGTAATAATAATAACAGAGAAGAGTCAGGACTTTGCTGTTCTGGCGCCTCAGTGGTGGAACGAACTCCCGACCAATGTCAATCATAACACTGTTGTCCTTAAGGTATCTTTGCTGAACAGCTACTATTTTACTCAGACGAGGACCTAACACTTGTTCTATTTTTAGCTCTTACTTTATCGACAATGACATGTTGTGGTTTCTTTCTTTCGACAAATGTACTTATTGTAAGTGCCTTTGGACAAAAGTGTCTGCTAAATGCCATAAATGTAAATGTAAATCATAATTTTAAGGGTCTGGGGCATGTAATGTCTACTCATGTTCTTATAGAGTAGACAGTAGAGGTTTGTTTGTGGTGTGAAACTAAATGAACCTACCACGGGATTTTATGATAGCAGATATGTGATTTTAGCATGATTTTCAAAAGCTAAACTACACTAATAAATCAAGTTGATGATCATGAACTCTGTTCAGCAAGCAATCTTATAGGCCGTATGTGTGCCTGTGGGCTCCCACACCAGCTTTAGGACCATCCTGTCTGCCAATATTCATCATAACAATACTTAAAATGCTTAAATCAAAGAACATAATTCAGACATCAGAAGTATTAAAGTTCTGCATCAACTGCAGTCAGTCACCAGCATTTCATTTCTCCATGAAGCAGGCGGCAACTTGAAAAGCTGAAGTGCCTTAAACTTGCATTCCCTCTGCTGACCATCAGGGGGCAAATCTTCTGGTTGCAAAAAGAAGTCTGATTATATGGAAGTCTATGAGAAAATGACCCTACTTCTCACTTGATTTATTATCTCAGTCAACATTGTAAACATGAGTTTATGGTCTCAATCTCTAGGTTCAGTCTTCTTCAACCAGCATGATGTTCATTTAGTCAATGAATCGGTGGAATTGGTGATGTGACAACTCTGTCCACGTCACAACCATACCCGGGGCCCGTTTCACAAAGCAGGTTCAACAAACTCTGAACCTAACCCTGAACTCTGAGTTGACCAACTCTGAGATGGGCAACTCTGAGTTTTCGGCTTCAGAACAGCGGTTTTGAATTAGTTCAGTCAACTCTGAGTATGTAAACTCTGAGTTACACGCGTGCCTGCCGACTCTACAAAGCCATCATCAATGGAGCTCCGATACTACAACACCATGGCAACGGGGAGAGCGTTATTAGATATTACTGAGTGTTTATGTAGAAAACAAGCTCCTCCTGAGAAAGCGGAGCACCGTAACTGCATCAAAGTA